>CATOUR010000087.1:0-1381875 GCA_951848785.1 Callosobruchus maculatus | reverse complement strand
GCGTGTTCTGAGTTTTCCTGCAGTGTTTGCGAGATGTTTCTTATAGCAGAGGGTGCGATCTAACGTTACTCCAAGATATTTTGGGAAATGGTTATGCTTCAGGGGTTCGCCTGCAAAAAGTACCTGCAGTTCATATTTAGCTAGTTTGTTATTCAGGTGGAAGCAGGAAACTTCGGTTTTGTTGGGGCTCGGTACTAGTCTCCATTTCTTGAAGTAGTTGTTTAGAGCTAACAAGTCATTAGAAAGAGTATGCTCAACGTTCTTGAAGCTCTTATCGGAAAAAGCTATGGCTATATCGTCCGCATAGCAAAACTTGTAACTGACTGTTTCTGGCATGTCAGATATATATAGATTGAAAAGTAAGGGGGCCAGTACTGAGCCTTGTGGAAGTCCGTTGTTTAATTTGCGCTGCCTGCTTGCTTTCTCGTTTAGGATTACTTGGAACTTTCTGTCGCATAACATGTTGTTTATGAGTCTTGTAGTGGTCTGACAGGGAATCACCTGCAGCAACTTATATAGGAGACCCTCCCTCCAGACCGTATCGTATGCGGCAGTGAGGTCAACAAACGCCACTCCCGTCTTCATGTTTTGCTGGTAGCCTGCCTGCGTTGTGAGGGACAGTACTTGATCACAACAACTGCGACCCGGTCTGAAACCAGCCTGGGTTATCGGGACCCGGTCTAAGATAGTCGCGCTCAATCGGTTGTAGACGGCTCTTTCTAGCAATTTATAGGAGCAACTGAGCAAGGCTATAGGTCTGTAGCTGGCGGGTTGATCGTTCGGTTTACCGGGTTTTAATATTGATATGACCTTCGTTCTTTTGAATTCCCGTGGGAGGTTTCCCGTATTAAGGAGGTTCGTGAAGAAGAGAGATAGCCACACTTTTGTTTGCTGACCTACGTGAATGAGAAATTCCGGCAGGACGCCGTCGAAACCAGGAGCCCTTCCAGGCCTAACATCTGATATGGCATTATTAATGTCTTCGATCGAGAAGGGTCGGGAAAACGTTGTTTGGGTAGGAGCGTTCCTCCTCAGTAAAGTCAATCCCTTCTTCACGCGTTCTGTATGCTCTCTATCAGAAGGTGCTCTTGACGTTTCTACAATATGCGCAGCAATCTTGTCTGGAGTTACTCCCGACGGTGCCCGTGTGGATGGCGTGCTTGAGCCTAGTTTTCTAAGAAGGCTCCAGGCCTTTCGACTTGAGTGTTGGAAGTTCATTTCCGACGTAGTCTCCTCCCACTTACGTCTTCGTGAGCTGTCCAGGGCAGAGATGAGTTCGTCGGCAATATCTGGATTGTTGGTTTCTTGAAAGTCGCCGTATAGGAGAGTTCGCACCGCTCATCCCACCCAGGGATATATTCCTTCCTGTATCCCCTAGGAATGGTCCTTTTTGCAGCGCTCATCACTGCTCCAACGAAACGTTTGTAATTGTTTGATGTTGGCGGTATCCACTGTACCAGCCGGTCCAGCTCCCGTGAGTAGTTACACCAGTCCGCCTTTGCAAGATTCCATCGAGGCCGAGGGATGGATCGTATTAGGGGTATCTGGATTCCCACCTCTAAGAAAACTGGCCTGTGTTGGCTGTGTGGGAAGGCCTCAGCGACTTTTCTGTTAGCTGGTATAGGGATCCCTTTCCGGTTGCAGCTCACAAAGCACAAATCATGGTTACTTTCTGAGTTCCAGGCTGCTGATTTGAAAGTGCCTTTATCTTTGGCATCAAATACAAGAAAGATATCATTATCATCAGCCCAGTCAGCCAACCTTGTGCCATTTTCGTCACAGTCGGGGTATCTCCACCGTTGGTGGTGGCTGTTAAAGTCTCCAATATATATAGCCGGATGCTGTTGTACTGGAAGTGGTTGTTCAGGCCACTCCGCTGCCGGTGGCTTATATACGTTTACAATTGTGACTTCTCCCACTTTTACTATTACGCTGTGTATGTTGTTATTTGTATCATTGGAAATGAGTTGGGCATTGTCAATATTGTTGCGAATATAAGAGGCTACGCCGTAAGTATGGTGGTAAGTGGCTCCCAGTAATGTATAACCCGAAATGTGTCCCCGTCTGGTGAGTGATTCCTCACTGTCGGCGTGAGTTTCTTGGATCGCTATGACATCAACCTTATTGTCCAAAAGTAGTTTGGAGATGCATTCGCTTTTAGCTCTGCTTATGCTCTCCACATTTAGCTGACAAATACGAATAAAACTACCGATATTTCTAGTCTGTAAGTTTTTAGCACTTATGTTCGTCATGTTTTAACCAGGAAATCTCAAAAAAAAAGAGTCTAGTTGCCAGGTTCGCTCTAGCTCATTTAGCGTTACCCAGGGTGCACGTGTAGCTTCCTGCTACGGACGCGAGCTAGTCTGCACCCCTTTATGGACTATTCCAACCTAATTATCTCAAAACTATTTGTTTTGACATTGGCCTTTTATGGTACAACTAAGTCACAAATAATGTAGTGTGTTGCTTTTTGGAATACTTTAATGAGCATGAACTACACAACTCCGAAGCGCATCATTTTCGTATTACTGAATCAGTGTAATTGAACTATTTGTATTCCATAACTCAAATGCTATTGAATAACAGGTTAGTTCTACTGACAACACGCTCACTGCAAACATACGCAATGCTGCTGCAGTGCCAGTGTAAGGAAATTTCCGAAAATGGTCTTCGTTATTGATAATTGAGATTTTCGTATGTGTCTCCAACATATCTCTTGTTTCTATATGCTTCAATTCAAGGCCGCTCCGATTCCGACATCCTTTATATTCACGAAACAATAAGGAAAATAATCCAAACAAATTCTATTTTTATATCTATATCTCTTTGCATATATTCCTAATGACGGAATATACAATGCGTAGTTTTATTTAGAGAAATTGGTCATAGCCACACATTTCCAGTTATGTTATCTCGCGGATGTTTATCTCTTAATATCTACAGCAAACTTGAATCCTTCATGATACAGATTACATATAAATATCTAGTAGGTGTGTGTTTTTGTTTTGGTTGACTCTTGAACTACAGTCACGGGGTTAGGCAACACTGATAACCCATGTTTGCTTATGAAACTTGGAAAATAATTTGCAACATTGTGGCGGAAAGATCTAAGTTTAACTGTGCAGTGAATGCATGTATTAGGGCGTTTAGAATAACTGACCAATTCTCGCATTTTATTGGATTAAATAATAGGATATTGTTAATACTTTTTTTGTAAAAGTACTTGTAAAGATTGTTATCAGTTAACCAGTGGAATATTACCAGTTTGATTAGCATTGAAACAAGCTCAGTGGAGGAATAACAACTTCGTGTTTAATCATTATAATTATATTGCGTTCAACTTAGTAGACTCGAGTGTTTGAGTACCAATAGCTACAACTATGAAATTAAGAATAGTTCTGAAGAAGGTACACATTAGAAAATTGGCAAGAGCTAAAAAGAAAACTCATTTGAAGGTAGGATGGCATATGTTCTATTTTTCAAAAAGGATATTAATAGTGCGATTATTTTAAAGGTTGTAGAGAACGTATTTCTTGTTTGATGACGTCAGAATTATGGTATTGCGATATTTCCATATTATGAATAAATTGCATGCACCAACCAGATGTATATGTCTAAAGTATACATTTTAAATAACCATGTAGAGTCACCCATGCCATTTCAGAACAATTCTTTACATCTACAGCTTTGAGTTAGAGTGATTTTTTCTCTTCACTGTGATTTATGCTTGATTACCTCAAACCATGGTAGTGTTCAACGGGACTTAGCGGACGTCAGCGCTTGTGGGCGCTTTGCGCTAACTAACCGATGAACGACAAGCTGTCAAAAAAGCGCCAGTCAGCTATTTAGCGCTTTTAGAAAGCGCTATTTGGTTAGCGAAGAGGCACAAAACTAGAAAAAAGTTATTTTTCGTTCTGTGGGAAGCTGTTACCTTTGTATAGTGTCAATTTAATATTAGGATTTGTGATTTATAGCCTAGGTTTTTGACAATACGAATAATAAATATTAAAATATGGAGATGGATATGACAGTTTTATCACGTCAAAAAGAAAGTCGTTCAACGGTCACACTTAGCGCCTGCAGGCGCTTCCACGCTAGCGCTTTTGGGCTAAGTCCCATTGAACACACCCCATGATTATATGTAGCTTAAAAAATAAGCAACTTGGAAATATTCGAGCACCGAGGGTATTTTTATGCTCAGTGCTGTACTATTCCTATGCAGTTCATTATATTACCTTTAAATTAACGATTTGGATCATAAGATGCTGATATATCATAATTGTCACAAAAGTATTATAAAAAGATACAAAAACAAAAAACTAAGTCATATAGCATATGTAACAAGGGATATAGATTAGAATGAGAAAAATACTATTATACTAAAGTTGCTTACCATGTGCGGGTTGAGTGAATACAAAGTCTAATAAGAGTTCACTAGCACACCGATGTCCTGATGTCCCACTTTTTATATTTGGCAGTGGGGGCTGTATATATCAGTGGTAAAAGGTACTCTAGACAAGATCAAGGTTCAGCTTTCGAACCCCTTGATGCATATACTAGGCGATGATCAAACAGGAGTATTCCCATTGATCATAGCTGGTCAATGCAGGCATTTAGTATCGGATTCTGCTACAAAATTGCTTGCAACCCCTGGTGGTTAAGCGTTGGTGCTCAGCTTGTCTCAAATTTACGAATATTATTATTTTGGGGAGGCTTGACTTCATCTACTTCTCGAAATATTTGTAGTGCATTTTAACAGGGTTAAACTAATACTATGTCAATTACTTTCACTGAAAATCTATACATTATAACGTTTGATCATTTTATGTGAGATCTACCTAACTTGTTACCTTGTCATTCAAATTTATCATGATAACTGTTTTAACTCTTTCAGCAAATCATATCAAGACCAACATCACCTCTTCAAGCGGACCAAAATGGTCACACGGCCACCTCTTCTGGTGGCCAAAGTTACCGTTGTTTTATTTGTTCTGGGCTTTTTCCAAGATCTCAGATGGAATGGGTAAGTAAAGTTTTTCGGGCATTGGCTATTTCAGAGCTTATTTAACTGTTTATCTATCAAATCCATCGGCTTTGAACCCTATGGATACGATTGTTTCGGTAGTGGGGGAAGTCAACATTGGAGAAGACTAAAAAAGGTTATGTTTGCCAAATGTCACGTGACAGTTATCAAAATGCTACAGGTTCTTAAATTCATTCCGAATTCAATTCAAAATCCATCTATGACGTAAATGCAACTAAACGATGTTATTCTGTGCTTATTGATCGATGGAATAAAATAACACGCTCATACTCCATCAATCAATGTCTTCAAAAAATGTGTAGATTTCTTTCATTTTAAAAATTACATTTAGAAAACAAGTATTACCATTCTTGTATACATAGAATGCTTTGAACCTTTTTTGAAAATATTTTCAATTGGAAAAGATGTATAACTCCAATGCATTTTATGACACCTCTATTTTTGAATTAAATTTCTCTGACTTCGCACAATAACGTATTGTAATGCTAAATAGTGTCGGTCTGATGTAAACATTCTTACTTTGTTTGAAACTAATGGTTTTATATCTCTTATCTTATTCGTCTCGTACAAATTACATTCTTTATGGTGCCAAGTTTTTCCGATTATTTTATAGTTTGACTTGGTAATTGTAGAATAATAATAAAACCGCAGTGAGTGGATAGTCTGAATCGGTAGTAATTCAAGTTATTTTCCTGTTGGCTCACCGTTTTCTAGGGGGAGACATCTACTATGTTTTGTTAACACCTACGTACAAGACAAAGAGAAGGGTCTAAATTTAATACAATCCTGTTTATTCATATTGTCGCAGTAAATTAGAATCTGGGTCTGCAGAAAAAAAAACACGAAATAATTATCAGACATTAAAATAGTATGCAAATGATGTTTTTTGATGCGATGGAATCAGATCTTGGATTTATTAGCTATAAATGGTAAAAAATTGACTAAATCGCTATAGTGACTGATACAAAATGTGGTTAAACTTTGTCAAACCTGTTGAAAGAAACTCTACGGATAGGACACTAGGGGAGAAAATAATTTGCTACCGGAGCCAAACCATAACAGCTACATCAAAGAAAATCTGATTTCGATTAGTAGAATTTATTTCGAATTGATTATTATCTAATGACGTTATGGACTTTTTGGCATTCGGGGTTGCCAGTGTTCACGATGTTTTAAGATTTTTACAAAAACTTTTGGTGATGAAGTTGAAAGAATCCTAACTTTCGATTAGTCACGTCAAAATATACTGACCACACTGATTTTTCACGGGTGATGAACAATCTACGAATTTTCTATCCCGTATTCAGTACTACGATTTTGGCCATTTCAATAAAATATTTCCTTTTCTAGCTATACATCTAGAATTTCGAAAAAGCTGTGTGTTGCAGCTCAATAAATTCAAGATTTGGGTCTAGAACATTGTACGAGTAGTTTGTCCATAACATTCACTATTGATTGAGGTAAAAAGGTATTTTTGAGATTAATTGCTACTTTTTCTCTATTTTCTGCGATTAACTCAAACTGTAAGTATGATTGAGCTGAACACACTCTCAGTTAGTTGGAAGTTAAATATAACCTTTAAAAAGTACATATCACTTCTTTGTTTTGTATTCTGGTCTTATCGTATAGTAGAGACCATAAACGCATCCTTAGATAACAGTGGGTGGCAGGAAAACGATGGGAGATAGGGGAACAAGTAGATCATATTATATAAGAATCAACATGCATTGAGTCCGGACTCCCAACATTTTATTTGCAGTATAATTTGTTGACAGGCTATTTGGTTACAGGTTAGCACATCGCCAGAAGGGGTAAATTCTCATGCTATGCACTTTCCTTGCTTAGCCAGGGTTGCCCGGACCTCAGAAAACAGCTGTATGGACTCCCACGGCAGAGTTCTCAGTTGTGCGAGATGTGTTGACCACCTGACAAAGCAATGGGAATCTCTGGAAGCTGAAAGAGTACCTTTGGAACGAAGAAGGTACACATATAACATCTAGCAATTCTAGCTTATCTGTTATATCTAATTTTTCAACATTATTTGTAGCAGGCCACATGCTAATGTATTACTGCCCAATTTCAAATAATTTATGCGATTTTCTTCTATTTGACTGAAGTTTTGTGCAGTTTGTACAGAAAACGCATGAATTCGTGGATGTTTGGATTGTTCTATTTTTGTTATTTTTTTAGCAGTATCTTCTTTCATGTTTCCTTCGTGTTTGGTTATATAACTATCAAACAGCATACCTTTATGTCTTTATATCGTATACCTTAGGCTAAATTTCGCGTTTACTTCCCTCTTTGTTATTGCTCTTTTTCATTATAGGCCTCTATCAAAATATAAAATACAGGGTGTTCCGGTGATCATGTTACAATCTTCTAGGGTAGATAAAACACAAGAAAATAAGAAAAAAAGTTCATATGAACATTGGTCCGGTAACGCTTCCTCAGGGAGCTAGGGCCCTTCGAAGATGACCTTCAAAAACTACTCTTCGTTTTATAGCTTCGGTACTACTGCAGCTATCGCCACCAATTTTGAAACATGAAATGTAGTTGGTAGGTTCATCAATTTGAGCCTCCCGGACTTTGTCACCTTTAACCAGGGGCGTACAAATCGGGGGGCTATTTGGGTAAATCTGACCCTACTCCTCTAAGGCGACAATTTCTTGCCATTTTTATATCTGATATGATTCTCCAATGCCTTTTACATAAAAAAGGTACTCCTAGTACTAGTCGCTATCTGTCTCCGTTTCCTCGAAGACCGCCACTAAGTCAGATACATTAATTGATTTCTATTGCACCTATGCAGTTTGATCACGTTGGCGTTGGTTTATTAAAATTTATCTAGTTGTCAAAAATCTGTCAATAAAATATTGTGTCGCCAGGTAATTCACGGAATTCACGGAATAGCCATGTGTGGGCGGAGGAAAACCCTCTCTTCAAATAAGAGGGTACCAACATCGATTCTCGGTGAACATGTGGGCTAGAATTGTTGGAGAATGTCTAATTGGACCAAACATCTTGCCTCCTCGATTAACTGGGACGGTGTACCTCAATTTTTTAAGATACACCTTACCTGAGATATTGGATGAGCTGCCCCTCAACATACGTCGGAATCTGTGGTCCCAGCATGATGAAGCACCCGTTCATTTTTCACATGTCGTACGTGAGCACCTCGGTCCCCAGATTTAACTCCTCTGGATTTCTTTCTTTGGGGACATATGAAAAGCCTTGTATATGGAACTCCAGCCCAGCCGAAAGATTTGGTGGCTAGGATTTCTGTTACGGCTGAAATAATCCAAACCATGTCTGATGTTTTCACTGACGTCAATTTAGATATGCTACGTAGGTGCAATAAATGTATTGAACGTGGTGGCAGGTATTTTCAGCAATTGTTATTTTGAATTTATTTGGTACGACAGCGTTAGTAAATTCATCTTCAGGACAAAAATTTACTCTGCCTTCTTGACTCACTCGTTAAACCTGTTTGTGTTACTTGTTTATTTTGTACTTTTGAAACTTCTAAACTTTAAGTTTTTCATTGGTGCTCGTGAATGATTTATTGCAAATTTATTATTAGTTTTGATTGTGAATGCTTGATTGTTTTTTTTAATATTTTGTATACGTTCCCTTTTACTTTTTATACCCCCAGTTTCGAAAAGGCAATACAGGTAAATCTCTCTAATCTAATTTATTTTCATTAAAGAAGGAGATTTGACAAACTTTTAATGCTCACTATCTGTACTGAACTTCATTTTCATATTTCAACGTAATAATTTGTTTAAGACCAATGATTTATTATTGATTGGATTTAGCCATTTTCCGAGAAAACGGTGACAGCGACTATTACTAAGAGTACCTTTTTTATGTAAAAGGCATTGGAGAATAATAATCAGTTATAAAAATGACAAGAAATTGACGCCTTAGAGGAGTAGGGTCAAATTCACCCAAATACCCCCCTGGTTTGTATGCCCCTGGTTAAAGGTGACAAAGTCCAGAAGGCTCAAATTGATGAACCCACCAACTACATTTCATGTTTCAAAATTGGTGGCGATAGCTGCAGTAGTACCGAAGCTATAAAACGAAGAGTAGTTTTTGAAGATCATCTTCGAGGTCCTAGCTCCCTGAGGAAGCGTTACCGGACCCATGTTCATATGAACTTTTTTTCTTATTTTCTTGTGTTTTATCTACCCTAGAAGATTGTAACATGACACAAACTTCTGTAGCATGATCACCGGAACACCCTGTATATTAAATAGGTTGAAGTTAATTTTCAGTATTTTCAAATACTAAAGAAAGATTATCAAATGGTAGAAATGCAATGTAATTATTTGCTTTGAAGGTATGATATCCCTGCACCAGCTACAGCAAATGGAGATAGAGGAATCCCTACGCCTCCGAGCACAAATAGTGATAGGACTGTATGCAGTAATAGCAACCCAGGATCTGGCGGCAGTAGTATATACTGTTTTTTGTGCGGATTCCATTCCGAATTAACTCTGGCCAGAGTTGTTTACAGCAAACCACAAGGTGCGTTAACAGATTTTATAAAGCTTGTATCGATCATGCCAACACAATTTTTGTACTTCGTAACGTCACAGCCACACCAAGTTTCTTTTTCGGCTCAATGGTTATAAGTCTGATTCATTGCGCGTCATTGGCCCATAACATGTATGAAACGCTACAGAGGTAGCCGAAATATTGGTAAACAGTTTATTTCGACAGATGCAGATCCGGTTTTATTTGTCGGTCAGTGAAACGCAATGAATAGGGTCCTTGCAACCAAAAACATGTGAAGCGTACTTTGTAACGTATTAAGCAAAATAGAATTGAAGTTTTAAGTTGCTTATGAGACTTATTCTAGATATAATTTTGAATGACTGAAAACGGCGCGAAAACAACCTCTGACGTCACTATATATTATTATAGGGATGTGATGTTAGGTATTGTAATAACTTTTTAGTCGATAGTTTTTGTCGTCACTTTTCTCGCAGGTCATATTTTCATTGCGGTTAGGCTTCTGTCATTTTTAACGAGTATTTTAATGATTAGCGTCAATAAGTCAAAATCAAAATGAAAGATTGAAGTTGACAATTATAGCTAGAGGTGGTGTGAGA
Source organism: Callosobruchus maculatus (assembly GCA_951848785.1). Classification (NCBI taxonomy): domain Eukaryota; kingdom Metazoa; phylum Arthropoda; class Insecta; order Coleoptera; family Chrysomelidae; genus Callosobruchus; species Callosobruchus maculatus. The sequence continues at coordinate 1,371,714 of CATOUR010000087.1, read as the reverse complement.
TCAATTTAATAATCATGCTACGAGTGTCGATATCGTACTGTCTAATGACGTTAGCACCCGTTTTCAGTCACGTAAAATGTTTTGAAAAAAACCGTACATTATAATTATAAATTTCTTCATTTGAACAGCAGTAAGAGTGTAGGTTTTGTTCTAGACAGCTTTTATGTACGTTTGTCTCTAAAATACTCTTAATCCTAATTTTCGACCACTGCAAGCGCCATATTATTATGCTCGGGCCTAAATTTCATTTTGATTTCAAAAACGGAGAAAAATGAGCCAAAAATGAAATTTTGATGTGTTAAATTTTCGTGTTTATAGTATTGCGTTTTAAAAATATATCTTTGTTTAACTTTGCCCATTTTCAGGTCGTAACGCACCATACTTTCCTGCCCTAATGCGCCATAGTAGTCATCCGAATGCAGAACAGCTGAGAGAAGATGGATCGGCGTTAGTTTGCACATTTTGTTACCATAGCCTTGTTAATCAGTGGCGAAGGTAATTCTTTATCACCCAATTTGATATAATAATGTATGAGCACGATACACTCACACACGGTATGTCAGCGCGCATACATTGCCTGTCCTTGTCGCGCTCCGTGACGTCACGTGCGTTGCAAAATACCTGGTGTCGCATGAATTTAAATGGTATTTGATGCTTGTTTTATTATTTTTCTTTTTTTTTTTGTGGCGTATAAGTACCAGTTTAATTTTTGAGTTGTTAAGCATATTGTCTATTATTTCAATTCAGGGTTTATACAATAATTATCAAAGTTAAAAATATAAGAAAAGCTTTATCCATAAATATTATACCAATTCGTAATAGAATAAATACAATCCTACGTTTTCAATAACACTGTCTAAAAATCTTGCATATTATGTTTTTTAGAAAAGCTTTATGATTTTTTATAAGAATCTTGTACAGGGTGAGCTTTTTAAAACTCACCACACAAACGTTATCTCTCTAGAGAGAGACACGAATTTGTGAAAATCTCCAAAAACATAAAATCAGGGGGAATGTTTTTTTACAAATAAGTGAATACACCATTTTGAAGATGTTTTTATTCTATACATATTTACAGAAAATCATCCCTCAGATCTAAAAAAAAAATCCTATAAATTTCTATGGGGATTTTTGAAAAAGAAATAGGTACAATTTATATGTTTTAATCTTTTTTATCTTTTCTTATTTTTTTTTATTTGTTATTTTTGACATTTTCTTTTCTAAGCGCCTTTTACAATTTCGAAAACTAATCCTACGATTTATATCTCGCAGTCTAATGTATGTTCTAGTTCTTGTTATATACGCAAAAGATCAAAATACCTAATTTTATTTTAATGTGGGGTAGTGCACTGAATATAGGATAAATACAAAAACAATAAATGAATAAATATATGAATGAACGGTCAAGTTAAATAAAACCTTTTAAAAAGTTCTGAATTTTTAAATTATAACCAATTTCTTGTTGCCGGCCTACCGCTCACATGCACTTTTGTATAGTTTCTACATATTATTTATATTTATTATGTATCGGATCTACACATTTTTTAAAAAGTTTGTGAAAAAAGCATAAGAACGTATTTCCTACATAGACAACTTTGAATAATAAAAACCGTTTAAAAGCTAAATAAAATAGTTGGAGCCAAATGATGCCTCCAACCAAACGATCGCTTGTGAAAAATATACTTATTCAAACAATATTTCTTACCATTCTTCAAGTTGATTTTATCCTCTCTACGACATGCAACAACCCATTGTTTGGCGATATCGTCTTGTTTAGGAAACCGAAAGTATTTAATATTGGTTCCTTTTGTTTTTCTCGTATAGTTTGTACAGCCCGCAATCGCACAATTCACCATATTTTGGGATTATTTAAGTACTTATTACACAGACACTTTCAGTATTCAAATGAAATACAGCACAAAACAAAATACTTCCTCAAAAACGCAATTAATAACAACACCAATTCAAATTTCAACGTTAACAACAATAAATGTCCACGCTCTGCATATGAAACCCTTGTTTCCCGCTCGAGCCTGCGACGCACGTGACGTCACTGCGCAATAGAAACGAATTTTGTTCGCGCTGCTGACATACCGTGTGTGAGTGTATCGTGTGTATGAGTATATATGCTATCTTCAATGAAAGAATTCGTTACGAGTAACAACTGGACATAGATGAAGTAAACAAATGCCTTCACTGCAAAGTGCTGAAAGCTAAGATAGAGGTCAGGCGTTATAATAAGGCTGTATACTTAACCTCAGAACTAATTTGTAAAACATCGCGTGTTAATTGTGCTACAATCATATTTTGTACCCCATCGTGAGAAACGATACTACATTACAATTAAACCGTTAATACTCTTAAAAATACCATTTTTACTTTATTCTAAACGTTTTGAGATTTTTGAAGAATTCAGCCACTGAAAATAACGTTCAAATATTGATACCACGTTACCACACCTTCTGACATCAATATGCCCATGAGAAATTTAAATACGTCAGAAATGTGATATTTTCGAAACTCGTCTATTTCATGTTGAAATTAAATCACAAAACTGTCTATAGCTGTAAACGTTTTGGTGTTGCATTCATATTGATGAGAATTTTTTCGTTGTGGATCCTAAATGTTGGATCTTTCAGATCACGCCCTTAAACACTTAATCAAGGTTGTTCGTTGATAATTTTATGTGTGTGTAACAGGGTGGTAGAATTGTAGTTAGTATTCAGAATTCGATTACAAACATTCATTCTTAACTACCAAAAGCAAGACAATTAATGAATATTTAGACTAGTCAAACAAGTAAATGACAAGTGAACTAATTATGTATATCCTTCAATCAGATATGAAGCACAACCTGCTACTGCTCCACCTGCTGATAGAAGAGAGTACAATACACATGATTATAGATGTTATGTTTGCGGCATTACGACTTACAGAAAAAGAGTTAGAGCACTTCTAATTAAAGTAAGTATACATATGGTTGTGGATATAGTAAAAGAAAATAGCTTGTCCTAATTGGTATAACAATGAATATATATACGAGGGTTGCTCTATATCTCCGTTAATCCACCAGTACGCAGACAGCGGTTTCACCCTTATTAGCGACAATCAGTGCGTCATAGATCGATTGACGGAGAGAGAGAGCATCCGAATTTTCATGTCTACCAGACATGTGAAGCATGTGAGAGCAGGCGACAGAAAAGATCTGCCTGTGGGCCATCTGGCACCCGAAGGTAACGGCAAACCAAAGAAAATCGCTGCTAAACAGCAGCAGACTTCTTGGTGGAACGCCACGGCGCGTTCGCTTGGCCTGACCAGAAGAGCGCGGTTCTATTGACGGAGATATAGAGCAACACTCGTATATCGACTCTCATATGCAGCAGCACATAGAACCGCACTCTTCTGGTCAGGCCAAGCGAACGCGCCGTGGCGTTCCACCAAGAGGTCTGCTGCTGTTTAACAGCGATTTTCTTTGGTTTGCCGTTAGATGCCGCACAGGCAGATCTTTTCTGTCGCCTGCTCTCAAATGAATATATACGTTAAAGTTTCTACTATCCTAATGTAAATACTGAACGAAGACCTTTCATCAATTGCAGTGTTATTGCAAAATAAATGGTTAACTAAACAACGGGTTATCCAATTTGACCGGTTTTAATTATGCTTTTAGATTGTAAACTCTAATTGTCATCTCGTAAAAGCTTACAGCACGGCCAGCACCTTAATTTCACAATTAAATTTTGTTGCGAAACCTCGTGTAAAATAGAAGCTGCATGTTCATGGCAGATGTAGCAGATTATTCTTGTACTTTTTTTGAAGTAAGGGGGTTATGGTTCAGTTACCTAAGAGTTACCGCTCAGCCTTGAGGCTTATTGCACACCCTCGGTCAAAGGGATCAGTCATCATCCCATCATAAAATGTTTGCGAACTTTGAGATGCTTTGGACTTTGCTCTCCTGTCTTCTCTCCTGCCCTACATTCAGATAGGAGTTTTTGCTTCCACTCAAGACAGAACAGTGGAAGATAACATGTTTAGCTGTTTCTTCTGCCTCACCGCACTTTCTGCATAATGGGTTTGTCACTTCGATCTTCAACTTTTACAGGTGTGCACTGAACATCAAATAGCCAGTTATAAATCGAACCACCTTTCCTAGTTCCCTCCTGCTCAGTTTGAGGTATTAGAACACGAGGGTACTCTCAGCATCCTCTTAGACTGAACATTTCCCACCACTCTGTCCCAGCGCTTTTAGTGCTCATTTGACACCCAACTGATGGCAGCTGTTCATACCAAGTTGTATGATATACCACGTGCTGAGAAGGAGTTCTGTACCTTCCTTAGGTAGCCTAGATATTGTTACCACAGCATAGTAAACAACCAGCACAATTGCACAATATCTCAGGTTGGCGGAAATTACACGCGCATCCCCACTTTCGGATGATTTTTTGTAGGGATGCTAACGATACATCGATACTTCTGCACTGATATCGAGAATTTTTATCTTAGATACTTTTTGAGCGATTCCAAGCTGGTATCGATAGTTTTGTAGGGGTATCGGTATCGAAAATAATTATATAATTATTGAGGGGTGTAATCAGTTGCACAAAATTCTGTGGGCGAACCAAACGCGCCTATTTGGCTAAAAAATATCGAGTTGGTACCGGTTTCGATATTTTCATTTTCGCATCTCTACTGAAACTTCACAGCCGTAAAATCATCCCAAGGTCAAATTCTGTGGTAACCATTTTTATATAGGAAATCCTCGGAGATATTGTGCTGGTTGTTTACTATGCTGTATTGTTACCTTGTTGGTCTTCGCCAATATCTTTAGGGTATTATGGCAGTCCCACACTACTGTTGAAGTATAGTGCCAAGGCAATCAGAGCCGCCCGGCTATCTCTTTTTAGATAAATAGTCTTTACTATATCCTTTATCTATGCATATTCTGCCGCATTCCATAATTAGTTACCATGGTATATGCCTCCTTCTGTATCTGAAAAATTTTTGGAGTCATAACTGTACCTTGCGACATATGTCGAGAGGTTCTCCTAGAGCCTTTCCCATCCGCCACTCAAGTTGACTTTGTATGAGATGTCAGTGTCCAGGACTCTTGGCATTATGTCTGGTGACATCTCAAGTATGTCACACTACAGGTTGTCAAGTATCGTGGTGTGTTTCATGACGGGGTGGTAAAACCAGATGCCATGGCAATTATTGTTGTATGCTTTGATAAATGAAGTGCATTCCCTGGTCCACGAGTTTCTTATACAGCGTATATGATTATTATTTATAGTATTAGGCTGTTAATCATACCTTGAAGCGCAATGGGCATTACAAAAAACTGTCGATTGGTCGGAGCTTGAATAGGCCTTATAGATGCAACTTGAATACTCCCAGTTTGGTGGTTGCCACGGGATGATAAAAGTCGAACATTAGGCAGTTTCATATATAGTATGTAATGTATAAAATACCGCGGGCGTCAGGTCATCGCCAATAAGAAAAGGGATTAAATGATTGGTTGTAGCATGTAGCTGTCATATACATACCCAATGTTGTTCCATAAAGTAACGATTATTTACACTTGACTGTCAGCTATTGCGTTTATCTCAACCTAGCCAGATAGGCGTATAAGAAATATAAGTATCCTGCATCACTCATACATCGTTTTTACTTAATATAATCGGAACCCATCAACACAAAGGAGATATAATTCGTATTGAACATATTAGAAGATATTAAACATTTAAGATGTGTTTACCTTTTTGGACACAGTCGTGTGCACAAAATTCAATAACTAAATTTGTTGTGCTTTATGTTGCATTGCACTGAATATTGAACAGTAAACATGTATCTTTTTTTAAATGAGAGCGTAGAAGTACCAATCAGGAAACAAAAAGGAATCATTTGAATAAATTTTCAACAGTCAAATTTTTCGAAGTTATTTTCTATGCACTACCATAGAAATACAACGGTTGATGTAACTCTTCTTCCAAGACATGTTAAGCGTTCTCAGCCATACGAGCATATTGTTCATAACAGAAATTTTACTTAGCATAATGATTTTGTTTATGATCACCATCATCAGGAATTGCCATTGTAGGTTGAATCTATTAACGCCAAGACTATGACCACTGTAATTGAAACGGAGTTAAAAAAAATGAGTAATGGTTTATTACAAAAAGCAAAACCGAAAAACGTAGTCAGAAATATTATTTGTAAAAAATAAGAATACGTTTAGTTTCTATATCTGCTATGAATATACCTGTACTAATAATTTGCGTTTTTGCAGGATTTTCCTTTTCTCCGTTTTCATCCTCAGCCAGAGCATTCGTTGCTCCTGGAAAATGGCGACTATGCCGTTGTCTGTTTGGATTGCTACGAAACTTTAAGAACGCAAAGCTTAGAATATGAAAGGTGGGGTCTACCACTAGATAAACGACAGTACAATTGGATTACTCAACCACCACCTCCAGAAGATAGCCCAGAAGCCACAGTTGCTAGATTACCCAGCGGGCAGAGAAGTGACAAAGTTGTAAGTATTAATTACTCAGTTACTAAAAAACAATACAATTCGCCGACTGTCCCTCAGTGTGATACTGAGTAATGGCAAAGTGCCTTACAGACATTTCGCTTCCTAACGCTGCGTTTTCATCAGAGATGTGTTAGAAAAATGTGCGCAGCGAGGATGTGTAGCGGACCTGTGAAACGGTGTGGGTGTTCCACCAGAGATGTGCGAAGATGTCTGGCGAAGCTGTGAGCGTTGCGAGGAAGTCTAGCAGGCTCCTTTCAGTTTTCTTTTGCTCGCCTAGATCAACAGCACACATCCCTCGCCCACATCCCTATCAAAGCATTTCTAGCGCACATTTCTCGAAACACATTCCTCGCCAACCTGCCTTGTTTTGTACGTACAGAAACTTCGCACCGCTAAGCCGTTTCCATCAAAATTCTGCTGAGCGAGGCCAGGTAATTCAAGCGATTCTATCGGTTGGTTAAAAAAACATTCCTCTTAACACAGCCTCGCACATCTGATGGAAACGCAACCGAAGTCCTAGCAGTAACGTATGATCTTGAAAACATTTGGCTACATACATATTGTGTATGGCAAATAACCAAAACGAACTTCCTTAGCCCTAACTTTTCAGTGAAATTATTTTGGTTCTGAAAATTCGGTTTTATTGTAGGTTCTTTTGAGGTTCTCATATTGACTTGATATTAATATTGAGTATAACTGCATCGTGTAGATCTTGAAAACATTTCGTTAGACAGTTTTAGTAAATAGTGAACCATTAAACTTGCTTCATACTAATTTTCCATTAAAATTATTTTGGTTTTGGGTTTTATCGATGTTTTCAGAATGTCTTGATATTTTTACAGGTCCCTCCCACCCTTATCACAAAACCAAATAGAAAAAATTGCTCACCTAAAATTATGGATCGGAAAACGAGTTCTGTGAAAACGGATGCTGGACCTGGTAAGTGTCATTACGAGTCATATTCTTCTCTCATTAGAATACTACGGTATTAGCATGAGCATTTACTAGGTAATGTGCAGGTTAACAGGTACTACCTGGCAAGGTACTTGAGAGAACACGTCTGGGCACTTTATTTTTGTATATACATTAACCGTTACATTTAATTTACATGTGAGAAATCTACCGCGGTTATGCTTGCACTCTCTTGATTTATCACTAGGCTAGGCAGATGCTCAAATAGTGTAATATTTAAAACAAAAAAGTAAGAAGAGAATGACTTGTAAAGCCGATCACTCCATTCAAGCAAAACATGTTATAGAGAAAAAACTAAAAACTGCGAAATACAGATTAAAAAAACAGAAATATCATACGATAACAATTGGGAACTAATGGTAGTGTGCCTCAGTAGGCCTTTTTCCCATCTCCGAGTATAACCCTTCAGCCGCCACCGCCCGCCTCCCCCTCCCTGTCAAACCTTCCCGCCCTTTTAAGAAAGGCCAGTATGTCGGCCCAACTTCCTCTTGCTGCTGCCTAGCAACTCACATTCCACAAGGAAGTGGTAGGCCGTTACTAATAGTAATAGATGCCGCCTGAGCCTGCAATGCCCCGTTAGAACACCCACGAGGTTTCTGATTGCCCACCGGCCTTGGTTCCGTAGCCATGCTGATCTAGATGAGTTCCGCCCGGCGTTAATATCTTTGATTTGTTTCCATTCCTCAATTTGCCTCCACTGTTCATCTGTGGTACCGTTCACCAACCTTTTGAGGACTGACATTATCTGCTGCCTATTTAATCATGTGTGGTCTGGTTCTAGGCCCGCAGATGGCTTTCAGTGCCGCCTGACTGTCATAGCAGATGTAAACCTTCTGCTCCGTGCCCATTCTCACCCCCTCATTGCATGCATCAGCGAGTACTGCATATACTCTGCTGCTTCGAAAACCATTGTGTTCGTGCCTAGAGTAACTCTCACGTACCTCTCGATTTTCCACATACATCTCTGATAAGGGGGCCTTTCCACTAGCTAGACGGGAGCCGCCCGGGTAGCATTCCGATGCCTCTCCGGGAAACTGAACTCTTTTGCACTCCTTGATACTGGGGATGGTCAGAGTGGAAGATTTATTTAATTTATTTGAAAGTAAAGCAACAGAAGACAAGAAATCTCAATGTAATTAGCAATAAAACCTAAAAAAATTAGTTACGCGCCAGATCTAATAACATCATATCGGAAAACATATAGGAAACAGAAAAGATATCAACACACAAATGCTGAGCTAAATGGATGCAAGAATAAAAAAAAGTAACCAGAATGAAGAGAATGATGAGAATGACCATAAAAAGGGGGGATTATTACTAAATGCAACAGCCAGCCGTAAAGCTAGAGAGGCCAAGTCTCAAAACATTGCAACTGATTTATTTCATGCAACAGAATAATGCAAGGTAAACAAGGCATTCCCAGTTGCCCCCACAAAGTGAAATATTCATCTTATATATACACTTGAAAAAAACATCTCAAGCAAAAAACTTAAGACTCATTGCATACAGAAGACAGTCGGTAGTAGTAGCGGACGGACGCGATGTCCGAGGATGCTGATGATCCTGAGCAAATTAAGTGTAAAATCTATCTGAAAAATGTAGACAAACGAGCATTGAAGTGTAGTGAAGCCAGATGTAGTGTTTATGTTCATGTTGCGAAATTGTTTTTTATTCGACACGAACAAATGGCGTTGTCTAGTATGTCGAGTTTATTCGGAAGAGTAGAAAGGAAGAATGCATCTAACCTCTGATGTCATGGGTGTCTCTGAAACTTGAATTGATTGGAGTGAAACAGCTAATGTTTTGACATTCCATATATACGAAGTTGTTTTCCCTGTAAGGAGGTACTTAATAATTTTATCTCTTCGTTGGTGTCGAACATTTATTGATAAAGTTGTTTCTAAATAAAATGAAATCCTTTTTTTTGTTATATATAAAGGCGCGTCGAGCAGCATTGCTACATTTATTGATGAACTTGATAATATCCTCTCATTTATTACACCTCCATATTGTGCTAATTGGTGATATTAATATTGACCAACTTTGTGGCCGCAGTTATGCTTCAGGCGACAGGCGGCAAGTGTCGGGTGGCAGGTGATGGGTTGCAAGTGTTGAGTGTCATTGCGTTTATACTTTTTTGTGTTTTATGAGGGTTGGTGGCGAGAAATAAGCAAATAAAAGTTAGTATATATCATTATACTGTACAAAGCACGTTTTACCCTTTTAATGTTACACGATGAAAAAGAAGAAATTTATAGAAGAAGCAGACGAGCAAGCAGTGTTCACACTGCTAAGGCAGTACTTCATCATTACGGTGACTTTCATCATCTTTTTGGCGACATCACGAACCATCCCGAAAGATTCTTTGCATTTATTCGAATGACTGTAGGGTCATTTGATGGGTCATTTTATTCCATTCTAACATGAATCCAAGCTTTTGCCGAGAAAAGACCTGTTGAGAGATGATATTCGACCACGTAATCATTATTTTTGTGGTCAGGATCAGAATCATTTCCGATTGCAAATCTTGCGTGCACTTCGCTTATTAAGATCTCGCGACCTTCTTTTGAAATCACATAATTTGCCACTTTTATTGACGTGCGCGCACTGAGCAATTCAGATCTATATTAGCAGAACCAGGTGACGCCGAGAATCTATCGCATTTTGCAGTTACGAGTGACGTCGCGGTGACATCGCCGGGTCATCACCTGCCATCTATGTCAAGTATAAACGATAACATAAGGAACAATGCAAACCAGAAATAAGAGACGTCGCCCGTCGCTTACCACCCGACACATGTCGCCTATAACCTGGAAGTATAACTGCGCCCTGTGATAGTTCAATTTATGATTGCATCTCATCGTATGATTTTTCATAACATCTTTACGTACCAACCAGAGTCACATAATCAAGTGAATGCTGCATTGATTTAATTTTCACTGGTTCTAATATAATTGACCTTATTGTCAGTGCTGGTGTGCATCCAGCTTCTGAACTGAACCCAGATCACTTACAGAGATCTTAAACTTTAACTTAAAAAATGCATTTTTAGAAGACTTGTATAATATTTCATGCAATAATATTTATTATAAGAATAATATACGAGGATAAAAGTGAATATTTGTCATATTCTACCTTAACAATTTTTGATATACATGCACCTTTTGTAACTGTACGTATAACTAAGACTTCAGCTCCCTGGTTTACACCAAATCTTGAGCTGCTTATGAAAAAACATGACAAAACCTTTCAAGAATTTAAACGCACGAGGAGTATGCAGAAACTAATCTACTATCGTAAGTTGAAAATTGCGGTTACTGTACGTCAGAAGAGAAAAAAGCTGTTTAAAATAGCAATCTTACTCATTCTGATAAAACACTCTGGAATGCACTGCGAAACGTATTTGCAATATTCCTAAGAAATTTAAGGAACCAAATTCTATAAATAGATACTTCTCATCTGTGTTCTCCCCTCCAAACAATTGTTCTAATACAGTTAATTCTATTCTAAACAAAAAGTATGATAATAAAGTTGTTAGTGAGCAGGTTGTACTTGATATAGTATTGTCTTCACGTTTCAATGCACTGAGGATCGACGGTATTTTAGCGATTATGCTTAAACACGGTCCCTATCATCTTGCTACTCCTTACACATTTGATAAACTGTTGGCTATTTTCCTTATGCGTGGTCAAAAAGGTTGAAGATTTTCCTGATCCGCGACCTATTATACCTACCTTGCAAAGATTTTAGAAAAAGTTATCAAATACCAAATGTGTGATATCTTTCAAATAACAATATACCGGAATGTCACGCTGGCTTCAGGCAAGGTTGCTTTTTTTTATAGAGGGGATTAGGAATCTTCGAAAGACACTCTGGGCTGGCTCTAAGACTTCAAATGCCATAGCGTGTGCCCGATTCACCATTGGGGTGCCTACGGACTAAACCCTTCCCCCTCTCTCCACCCACATCTCTGGAACCGCGTGAGCATTACTACAGAGTGTAGATTGTCCTATTCTAGCTTTAGTCTGTTCTGTACTTGTCTGGGAATGTCGATTCATGCTGACGCATTTCGATACGTTTCGTCTCCAGAATGGCTCTTGTACAATGGGCGATGGTCAACCAGTTCTCCAAGGAGGACAACATGTGGTTGACAAGATTGTCTGGCGTTAAAGTGACCTTCAAAGTGTTGTTGCACTCCATTCTAAGCTGTTCCCATCTACTGCAATGGAAAAACGTGTGCTCTGCGTCGTCTACCCTGCCGCAGTACCAACAAGATGGATCATCGCATGTCGCAAAACGCCACAAATAGTGGCGGAAACACCCGTGCCCAGACAGCAGCTGGGTCAGGTAGAAGTCTACTTCGCCGAAGTCTCTGGTGGTCCATGTTCTTATGTCTGGTATGAGCCTTTTTGTCCACGCCCCTTTGTCACTTTGAGTGATCCGTAGCTGCCATTTTTCCAGTAGCTCTGCTCGGCCTACCTCCGGATTCCAGTGTTCTGGCTGATCAAACTGGACTGCCCTCATTTTGACCATGAGCTCTATGGGGGGAACTCCCGAAATCATCTCAGCCGCAACTGCCGAGATGGTGTTATAGGCACTACAAATTCTAATGGCGATCTTCCTATTGATAGATTGCCATTTGTCACGGTGTATCTTGACCTCCATTGCTGATTTCCATACTGGCGCGGCGTAAAGCATGGTCGAGAAGGCCACGGAACTTAATAAAGCTCTTCTGCTCGATCTGGGCCCTCCCACGTTTGGCATTATCCTCGTAAGAGCGGCGACTAGCTTCGAGGTCCTTTCTGCTATTTTGCTTATGTGTTCACCGAATGATAACCGGCTATCAAGCCATACGCCCAGATATTTTACTGCTCTTTGAGGCTGGATGACTTGACCCTCCACTAAGAAAGATACCGGTGTTATTTTCCTTCGTTTTGTCAAAAGGATCGCCTCAGTTTTCTCGGGTGCCAAAGCGAGCTTCTTGTTTTTCAGCCAGTGTGACACTTCTTCAATAGCCCAGTTTGCCTTTTTCTGCAGACTCTCCTCGTCCCGTGCAACCACCGCAATGGCCAAATTGTCGGCATACGCAACGGTGGTGACTCCTCGTGGCATCTCGATATCCAGAACACCGTCGTACAGGAGATTCCATAGCATAGGACCCAGAATCGAGCCCTGCGGGACTCCACTGTTCATGTCAATTGCCTTCTCCCCATACTCGACCTTAACTTTCCGATCGCGCAGGTAATCAACCAGTAGTCTCAATACATGTTTGTCCACCATGGTGTTTTCTAATTTACGCACAATCTCGTCTCTTGGGGCTGAGTTGAAAGCATTCCTTATGTCTAAGGCTATTAAGGCGCACAATTGGCTTTTTCTCTTTATTTTGATTGACGCGTCTCTGGCAATGCCAACAATTCTCTGAATGGCATCTATTGTAGATCTGCCTTTTCGGAATCCATATTGTCTGTCAGAGAGGCCTCCTTTAGCGTCTAGTTCTTTTAGGAGACGATGCAGCAGCATATGCTCCAATAGCTTGCCTGCTGCGTCCAGTAGCGCGATATTTCTGTATGCACCAGGTTGCTTTTTTTTGAGCAACACAGTATTAGCAACCTTCCAAATTTTCGGGAAGCATCCAGTCTCTAAGGCATAATTTGCTACGCAAAGAAACACGCGCGGTTGCTCTTTTACAGCAAGCTTGATGACTTCAGCTGGGATACCATCCGGACCTGGCGACTTATGACCTTTCAGCTTGTCTGAGGCACTGATCAATTCGTCCATTGTGAAAAAGCTTACTTCACCCAATGGTGTTACCTCATGAATTAGAGGCGAGTGGCTTGGGAACAACTCCATCAGTATTCCGATCTTTTCTTCGACTGTCATAATTGGAGTAGGTGGGCCCACTTTAAGCCTCTTCACCACCAACTGGTATCCTTTCCCCCAAATATCTGAGTCTACATCGTCGATCAGCTTTTTCCAGCAGTTTTTCTTGGAGATCTTGATCTTCTGGCGTAACGTTTTCCTTAGGTCTTTGTACTCCTGTTTTCTTTGCAGTCTAGCCTCATCTGTTAAATTTCTTTTGGCCGATGATCGTTTCGCCTTTAGACAAGCTGTTCGGAGGGTAGCTATCTCTGTTGTCCACCAGTACATTGGCTTACGCCTACTGGAGTTACGCTTCCTAGGCATTGATGAATCACAGGCCGCTATTAGGATTTCAGTTAGTTGTTCAGCTGTTCCAACGATGGTGTTTTCCACGCTGAGATTCAGCTTCTCTGTGAAACTCTGGAGATCCAGCTTATTCAGATTCCAACCATGTCTAGGATGTTCAACGGGTGTTTTGATAGTTTGCCTTTTGTCGATGGTGAAATAGATAAAATTATGACAGCTCAGACTCTCATGTGGAAGCACCTTCCATTCCGTTACCCTGCTTGCAGTCTTTACTGTGGATAGGGTTAAGTCAATGATAGACTTCGAATCTCCTCTGGTAAATGTAGGATCATTTCCTTGGTTTATTACCACTAGATCGAGCTCTGCTGTCCATGCTGTAAGGATATCGCCTCTTTTATTAGTGTGGATTTCCCCCCAATCAGGAGCTTTGGCGTTAAAATCTCCACTTATTATGACTTCTTGACCTGAACATAAGACGGAATCTCTAAGGTGGAAAAGATCAGTTTGAAAGTGAGACAAACAGGCATTTGGAGAAAAGTAACAACTGTAAATTACTGCTTCTCCGATGTCGATCCACACGAATCCGTTTCCACTACCACTCTTCCGAACGGAGAGATGGGGGTTCCATAGCCTAATAGCTGCATCTTTTCGGTTGTCAATATACCAGTCTGGTCGGTTTACCAAGGTCTTATTTGGTTCTGCAATTATAATAATATCGGCGTCCGTTTCGGCAGCAGTGGCAAGCAGGATGTCTAGTGCTTCCCTACCCCTGTCGATATTGATCTGCAATATTTTTATTTGTGAGAAGGGCATGATCTATTGGGCCTGCGTTCCTCAGCCGCAACCTCTGCGTCCGGCTTGGTGACCTTCTTTATTGCAAATTGGGCAGAAGGCCGCGTTTTTGCAGTCACGAGCTTGATGTCCAGGCTTTCCGCATTTAAGGCAGAGGGTTGACCGGTCGGGTCCATTGCACTTTGTCTGCTGGTGGCCGTAAGCCCAACACTTTTGACATCTCTCAGCCTCCCTCCTTTCATTGATCTGGCAATGCACAAGGTCTATTATAATTTTGCGCATATGACGCAGCTTATCTCCTGTCTGTTGATCCACAATTAGGGTAGCATTTTGAGTGCGTCTTTCTCCTGGTCGGAGTAAGTCACCCTGCAGTTAGAGGCCGCAATGCCGGCATATTCTTCAATTGCTTCCTTGATGTCTTCCGCAGTTGTCTCCTGGCCCAGACCCCTGATGTGAAACACTGACTGTTTTAACTTTTTCTTTACTTGGACACTCTGCATTTGACTACTTATGGCCGAAAACAGGTCTTCTACTTTCCCTTTACCCAATTCTAACAATACATCGCCGTTTTGGGTTTTTCGCACGCTGGAAATTTCCACGTCTACGCTTTTGAGGTTTACCCCACTTTTTAATTCTTTTACTAGTTCTGCGTATGTCTGTCCGTTGTTCTTCACAATCACCCCTTCGCGTCCGCCCTTTGTTTTCTTATTGGACCTTTGATCGGTATATTGGAGATTATGCTTTCCCTTCGTATTCTTTTGGCTCTTTCTTTCAGGTCTCTTATATATATGTACATCTATTTGGGATTTGTTGAAAACGAACTCGATAACTTTCATCAAATCGCTTTCGCAGTATGTCGGCACTAGTGGTAAGGCAATCTTGTTTCTGCCATGTAGCATCATCATATCTCTGAGCTTGCAGGCAGAGCTATATATTGTTGTCATATCAGCTCCAGTGGCTCCTTGTCTCCTAGCATGTACCAGACGTACCTCTCACTCTTGTCTATTCTCTTGTCAGTGGTACTGAGGATAGTAATGGTGTTGACTAGGTACGCCACACCACCTAGTTTCTGGGCTTGGCCCCATAACTCTTCCAGACCACCAAATCTCTCCTGAAATCTCCTGGCTACACCCTTGTTCATTTGTAGGTCACCAGTGGTAATAATGCCAAGGTCCAGATCTTTAGGAGCATTCATAACGTCTCCTGTCTCTAAATGTACCCTGGTATACACACCGGGTGGCCAGTCTTTATCGACAAATTCCCTCAGGTCATCGAGGCTGCTTCCTTGTTCTATAGCAGTCTTTATTTCCATGGTTACTGCTATTGTCTCTTTATCCTCATCGGTCGTCTGTGTGGATGCGTTAGCTCTGAGGGCTTTCGCGTTGTTGCTAGGAGTCTCGTCCGATTGTGTCCCTACTTCGGCAGTAGAGAGCCAAGTTTGGGTCCCACTGTCCGTCCGTGAGCTAGCGCTAGATGTCGCTCTATGGTCTCTATTTATGCGCTTCAGTCTGAGCAGCATTCTCAGAATGTCTGATCCAGCATCTTTAATTTCTTTTTTGGTGTTAGTCGTTTGGTTTGTGTGGCATTCCAGCTTGCGAGCTTTTGCCAACAAAGCTTCTATAAGGTCTTCCATCTCACCCCCAGCTTCCACGGATGTAGCCGTCAGCCCTATCTCCCGTTTTCTCTTGGAGTAGTTTTCTCCTGTTCTATTTCCAACAGAACCCCTTCTCTCAACATGGTCTCTTGGTGTCAATTGAGCGGGCAGACTCGCAGTCGAGTTAACAGAGTTAAGAGAGCTACACGATCCTCTCCTTGACCCTGGTGGACTTCTGGTCAGAGAGCTCCTGCGCTTAAAAGGGTCTTCTATTTCTTCCCAATTGACCATCGTCTTATTTGCTCCTTCCTCCTCATTTTCTATTTTTTCATTTCCATTTTCTATACTTGGTCCCACGAGTATGGGGGAAGCGATGTCGACATCCGCGGTGCCCCCTGCGCGGATGCAAGGCTCAGTACTCTGAGAGGTCGCCCGGTATCTCAGAGGCTCCGTTTGAGACGGCACTCCCCTACCGCCACGCACTCCTCGGCACGGGTCGCATCACACCTTGAGTTGGGATCGTTATCCAGGTTATAGCCATGTCATCATCAGAACTGAGCCGAGTCGCGGTACATTTCTTAACATGGTCAGGTCCTTCTCCATCGCCGTGTCTTCATCGTAGCAGTCCTTGACAGCCGCCCGCTCCGGGTCAGACGCTGTCTGTGCGTTTCTCCGTGGTGATTCACGCCACCGGGGGTTGGTTACCCGATCTTGTTCATTCACCACGGTGCGCGTGCTAGTTTTGGTCCGCCCTGGGGGAATCCCCCCCAGTACCTTCCATATCTGGAAGGCGTCCCCCTATCCGCCACCCGGGGAGGCGCTCCTATGGAGGATCTAGCAACCACTCAGGCAAGGTTGCTGCATTAGCGCATGTGTCAGATGGTGTCATCAAGCAATATGATAAGCGCGAAACTTCTACGGTAATATAGCTAGACTTTTCAGAGGCTTTTGACACTTAATCACGAACCTATTTGCATGAAGGTAGCGTATTACGGGTTTTCAGGCACGTCTTTACATTTTTTGAAACGTATCTGTCAGATCCTTCTTTAGTCACTTCTAGAATTCCTCCAGGATTCATTGTTGGTCCCACACTTTACTTGATATATTCTTCTATAGTAATGTACGCCGAGGACACTCAGGCCGGTATGCATTTTTTTCCAGGAGCCGTCCGACCTTACTGTCCCCGTCAATACTAAAGCCTTAAGGCCTATTGTATTATTACTCCTCTCATTTACAGTATCCACTCCAGCAATCTAGATCCCTGCATAAGTTTATGCAGTTTGCCTACTGGTCCTGGTGCTGAGCTGTACTCTAGCTTGGTCTTCCCAAAGAGCTGTTGTCTCTTGTGGTCTAGCGCTTCGCTCTCACAGAGCACATGTAGGACTGACTCAGTTCCTCTTCCACATAGTGTGCAGTTGATGTCTCCATTTTAGAGTCCCATTTTATTCAGGTGTTCCTTCAGGCCACAATGTCCTGTGAGGAGACCCGTCGTTATGCGGAGCTGATTCCTACCCAAGGAGAACAGTGTTTCAGCTGTTTTCTTGCATGGAGCTTTAATGAATGTTTTTCCATGAACACATCCTGGCAACAAGTTCCACTGCTCCTTGTGCTGATGTTCCATCCATTCTCCGACCTGGTGTCTGATTGTGCTTTTAGACACCCCCAGGGCGGGTTCACTCCAATGTATAGAGCAGATGAGCCTAGTACTTGCTAGCTCGTCCGCCCTTTCATTGCCCCTTATGCCTGAGTTACCCACTCCAAAGTTACTTTTTGTGTTCTGCCAGCCTTCCCTGTTCTTGTAGACATTTCCAGACTAGTGCAGACGTAACTTTGGGCCCTTCTAGTGCCGGTATTCATAGTCACCTCACATCCTCGCGCCGTTGAATCGCCGGAGATTCTCCGATCCGACGTTGCCGGTTGAAGTATCTCCGGGTGTTCGCTCAATGTATGGTAGAGGAATTTGTAAATATTTATAATTTAAACTAAGTATCAAAATTATTTTGTCTTGTGCACATGCTTTTGTTTATATTGAATGGCCCGCTAGGATGCTTATAGGTAAGAAAATTGAAAAAACACCGATTTGCTCGAAAATTTGAAATTAAATTAAAACTACTAGAGATTGATGTTCATAATCTTATATTATTAGAAAGGCTATCAAATTTTACATATAATCGTATAAAAATAGTCATTCCCATTTGATTGAAGTTTTCTTAAGTAATCAACCGATTTCTCCAAGCATAAACGTAATTCTAGTTTGACCGTCTAACGTATGCTGACGCATTTCATGCTTAGTAACACGGCAAAGCCACAAACTTCTAAATTTTATAATCTCAGTTGAGGTATTGAAGATACGAGTATAAAAAATTCAGTGCAGAAGCAAAAGTTCGAGCTTCGGAGCTATGGAAGGTTATCGAATATTTTAGTGTGTATCTACTAGTCAGCGTTCGCGCACAAAGCCTAGCTTTTTGCGAACTAGTACTAATATTTATTTGTATACCTAACAAATAAATATATTGATTGATTGATTGATTGATATTCAATTTTCTTCTGACATCTACTTATATCGAAAGTGGTGATTTACACCTAAACGGTTCACTTTAAGGGGACTGGGTACCCACTTTTATACATATGTATTTGCCATGTAAAACACGGATTCCCATTTCGAACAGAACTCAGTTGTTTTTCAAACTACATACACAGTATTTCAGAAGGTGATAGTTAAGACCTTAATGAATGACATCTAGGAGCAATTTTATCAAAAAAGTGTTTTAGTGTGCAAAAAAACACGCAATGCAAAATCATATATTCTTTAAATGTAATTTAACAACCAAACACGATATCAAAACAAGCCCACTACAGTGCAAAGCGCAAGCTTTCTTCTTCAATATGCTTTTTAAATCATTACTATAAGTTTTAAGGTAACGTTAGGAGCTTGGAAATGCGAGTCACTTTTATGGTGACCTTTGGACCTTACCTTTGGACCCTATGACCTTGCCTCTGGATTTTTGGACTTATCCCCCCTCATCTTAGACACACACACTGGAGAAAGGGAACAGGCGGCCACGCCTCCTCGCTAACACGGGAATACGTATTTTCTTGGATTCTCAATTTCTTAAGTCCAATGTGCGACACACAAAGTCACACTAGAATTCACCAAGGAATCTGAATATGCAAGAATATACAGGGTTTTCTATTTAAAGAAATATAACTTTGATACGTTTCGTGTTTTGGCGACACCCTTCATAACATGAAAATATTTTTAAAATGTAGCCTTAATGAATCCTTATCCATCAGAAATTGTTTTTTTCTTTTCATCAAATACTTAATACCATAATGCTCCATGTCGAATAACGTGAATTACCCGGTATAATTCAATCTAGTGGAATGTTTTGATTATAAAATAATTAAACAGAAATAAGTTTATTATACGCCAATCAAATTAGGATTTTTTCTGGAATTAATTCCCAGCAGGCTGTAAATCATCTTAATGCCTTTATTGGGTCCTAGATAACTGTAATCTGAGTTTGCAACGTCACAGGTGGTGAGATTAACTTTTACAGCCCAAAAACTGTCAGATTTTTGCACTTTTTTTAGTTTTTTGGTTATAGCTGGAGAATGATGCGTCGGAAGTCTATCGAGGAAATTTAGATAACCAGGTTAGTTTGGGTTTAATGTGGCTCATGCAGGCGTAGTTACTAAATACCTGGGTGGCCCAGGCGTCATGAAGATGAGGATCCTGAGGTTCTCATTCACCAGGTCATTTGCCCTTGACAGCCTTCTTTTGGCCTAAAGCAGATGTGAACTTCTTGGATCAAATCCGTTACAAGATATTTTCACAATCTCTAACAAAGCCAACTTTCGAACTGGCTTTCCTACCTCCAACAAATGCAGTTGCCGCTCAACATATTCTGTGGGTGTACATTCAAATCCAGGGCTGGTACGATAGACCGAAGTATCCTCTTAGCTGGGTTTGGAGGAGGACGGATCTTGGCCTTATCTCCATCACAATACAAAGGAGCCAGCTCCAGCTGAAATTCTTAATCCTGTGTCCTGAAAATGTACAAAGGAGTGTAAAGGGAAGTGCCGCTGCCGAAAAGTAGGCATAAAATGCTCAGTAGTATGGCTCATTTGAAACGGCGAATCACGCTCTAATTCAGCACCCTTTGAGGATGAGATTGCCGTAGAACCAGAAAAAGTTGAAAATAGTTCCTTTGAAGATGATCCAGCTGAAGAGGACTTCTATATACAACCGCGCTTTCCGAGCTTATCAAATGAAGCACCGTCAACGTCTGAGAAAATACGAATACGAATGCTGCCACAGAAACATCTGTCGTGTCATCAAATACTCACACTTAGATTCAATGAGATCTCACATTCAGTATTCCTTAAAATACAACAATGTTTTATCCAATGGGAAAATAATTTGGTAACTAACTATAGCCTGTTGTCGATCCAACGACAAGTATCATTGAATTCAGTATAAGATACTTTTAGTTCAAATACTGCTTACTAATGTCTCAAATAGCATGGACAACGTGGTAAAGGCATGAGTTGTTGTGTCTATTAAAGTTGCCTTTTAGACAAGATAAACCTTTTTATTGAACTAATTATCAAGAAATGATATTTTAATAATAATCTTTGCTTAAACAAAATCTAAGATGTATATTGAAAACAAAAGAATGCTTTAAATGCATTATACGCTAATATTACTATTGGAATGATGGTAGATATCATTAGAATGAATATAACCTATAGTATTTTGAAATTATTAGCTTACCTGCAATTGCCTCAATCCTGAAAGGTAAATTGTTTAAATATCATGGTTTTGGAACAACTGTAAATATAGTTGAAATGACAGAAAGGCATCCAAATACTAACAATTGATTGAAAGCGCAACAACATTTTTTTCTGTATGCCCACGGATTTCTGGCCCTGGCTGGTATTAACATCAGCTTTTGCTGCTAGCCCTGTTTAGTTATTTATTCATTTATTTATATATTTATTTATTTATACGGTATGTACATTTATATTTCGTTAATAAACTTGTAAGTGTTAATTGTTAATTCATTGCAACTAAACTATTAAGAACCATGATTAATTTTCTTATTACTGAATTCTTATTAAAGATTTAATGGTAATACAATACATTAATAAACTTAATAATATTAGTCAGGATGTGCTGTTTTGGTACAAAATTTTGATATGATACACCTTACATGACCTCATATGATTCGAAACGACGAAAAAAATCGATTTTAAATTCAAATTTGGAACTTTAAATGACTAAATTTAATAACTATTCAACGTGACATTTAATTCCCTGCAACTTTAATTTTATATATATTTTGATGGGAGTATCTCCTTTCAATATATGTGGTCTTGGAAAGCCGCAAAATGTAAGTTTGCACTAAAATACGATTTTTTATCATTTTTAGCATTAGATTTTGGCTATACCACTGAACCAAAGTTGATGTTTTATATACCATTTGACGCAGAATTTATTAGCTCTTTATTATTGAATGGAATAAAGCTTTCCGTCCGATGCACCATTTTCGAGCTACAAATACAAAAAATGGGGCAAAAATTTGACAGTTTTTGGGCTGTCAAAAGTTAAGCTCACCTCCTGCGATGGTGCAAATGTATCTAGAACCCAATAAATGTATTAAGACGATTTCCAGTCTGCTGGGAATTAATTCCAGAATCCGTTTTTTTTTTGACTCTATATGGTTGGCCTATTACTGAAAAGCTCGTACATACGTATGGGTACTACAAATCAGAAGTTCATCGAGAACTCGTCTTCGTCAAATCGGTATTATAAAATAAAAGAGTTTCGTGTTTACCATCTTTAGTACAAATTGATTCTAAATATTGGCGAAACACGCAGAATTCCACAAAAACCTAAATAACAATGAATTTTCTGTTTAACATAATATATAAAATCAATGACAAGGACTGCATGATTATGCTGAAAGTATTGCCATTTTGATCTAGTCGTGCCAGTTTTGTTCAATATATTTTGCACATATTCTTCAATTATTTTTTATTTCCAACTATTTGCTAAATAATTGTTTAACTTGTGACGCTTATTTAGGAAATTGCTTAGAAACTGATACAAAAATTAATTGTCTACTTCACAATGTGAACTGGACTCCGCAGCACAAAACGGCCAAAAAACGATTCTCTCAAAATCTAAAAGTCTCGCGATTGCAATCATGGGAAGTGACAAGTCAAATGATCTTATTATATTTTATCATAATTCGGAGTGTACATTTTTTATAGAAATTTAATTGATTTTGTATGATTTTTACATAAGCGATCATTTTGTTCAAACTGCTACTAATAAGCCCTAGCGATCACCATCATAATTGTTGTCTCGTTGTGATATCATCGAGTACTAGTTCACAAACACGATTAATTTTGGCAATAATTATAATATGTATACTCCACTTCTAGTTCAATAACCTGCGCGGGTATTACTTCTTTTATACTCGACAGGTAAAAACTCGATATGCCAGTGCCCTCAATTTCTATTGTCGCCCTTTGTAGATAGTCTTTATCTGCCCACAAAGTATACCCAGTTTGAGGGGGCTGTTTTCCCAAGGACCATCTGTACTGTTCAGGCCGGAGTGTTGTACTATTAACTGTTGTATTAGTAGCTACCTTCACTAAAATTTTGAGATAAAATGGAAACTACAAGAGATTAATTCTACAATCCCGTATGGTTAAATTTTACATTTAACCGTCTAGAAAATTAGGCATTCCCATTTAAAAAATCAAGTTACCTGTGATTGAAGTTTCCTTAATTGTTATACCGATTTCACCAAGTACAAAAAGAATTCAAATTCGACAGTACTACGAACATAAGCTGGCACATTTCATGCTTAGTCAACCGCAAAAGCACAGCCTTGCTAAGTTTCATACAAGCTACTATATTCAATTTTTTTCTAACATCTACTTATATGGAAAATGGTGATTTGCGCTAAACGGTTCGTTTTAAGTACATATCATGTATGATACATAAAGTCACACTATAATCGACCAAGGAATCCAAATATGCAATAATATACAGGGGATTCTATTAAAAAGAAACGTAGCTTTGATAAGTCCCACATTTATTGGACGCTCTTTATATTGTTAAAAATTTTTATTACATAGATTTTATTACCCTAAACATTTTTTATTTGACTCACTTTTTCCTATCTCAAATACTCATATATCGTTAGTACCTCACCCTCTACATGATCATGCGCGCAGCTAACATGTTAAGTCATAGACATTTTGCAACTAACATATTTTTTCGTGGAAAATATTATACGGAAAACTAATCGACAAACTTTAAATTCTCAGTATAATCACCGTGAAAATTTGACGCTACCTTCCCGACTAGTAGTAGGAAGCTCTCCGGCCTGGAAATGAAGGAGGCCCTTAGGCTGCGTCGCGGCGACAACCGTTGCCGTCGGCGCCTTGACGCTTGTCAATAAACGCGTTTTTCGGAGTAACACACGCCCAAAATACAAATACGCAACGCGGCACGCTATGAAATAAGTCTTTTACTTTTACTTTGGATATCTTACTGAAATATCGTATACATCGATTGGTGAAGTGATTTGGTGTATTTCATATCAAGACATCGAGACAGAGTCACTTGATTCGAAACAGAAGAACATGGATTTGAAGTACACAATGCCGACCGCATTGCACGCACCTCAACCACAGTATTTTCGTGTTCCGAACGGTAAACCGCTGTTTGTATAGGACTAAATTGATCGGTTATACATATTTTCGGACATTTTGCCTTTTATGATAAATATACCGTACTTGTGGTTAAAGATAAACAGTAGGAAACACTGTTCGACTAACGACTTCTACAAAAAAAAAGGAATCAGATTAGAGTGGCTATGGTGATTCTCCAATTTTAGATTGTTTTTTTTGCAAAAGCCTAGTGACAGCCGCTTTTTATATATTTGCGATATATTTTGGAGAAATGCAGTTTCATTGTGAATTCATAAAAATGTAATATACAACTGAAACTCGGTATACAATGTCTTGTGCAGGTAACTTCCAGCTATAATATTAATTTAAATGGAATTTAATTTAACTATTTCCAGAAATCTATACAAGGCTCGCTTTTTATTTCTCCATTTCGTTTCCTAGTTTTTGATTTGGAATTGTTGATTGAGTTCTGAAAGTACATTAGAATAAAAGAATAGTATATATATATACGTTACCTATAGCAAATGGACATCAGATCAAAGGCGAAAATGTAAACAGTTTTAGCTTTATTATTATTTATGTGTATTTAAAAAGACGTCGCATATAAACTTAGGTCAACAGTAGTGGTATATATTTTGGTCTGTTTAATATTTAGTTTATTCCTGACAATACCCACATTAACTGTAATATGTCTAAATCATGAACAGGCGCAACTCACGCGTATATTTTTATTAGACTACTTAAACTTAACATTAGACAGTCCAAATGTTAGAGAGCCAATTTTCAATTACAATAAATAAAAAAGGAATGATTTACTTGAATGGTTTAATGTGTATCTAGGTATCTTGGATAACAGTAGGATCGTATAACGCTCATCCTATGTTTGGTTGCACACGATTTACAAATATGTGAATTTATTCATTCACTTTATTGATGAAGTTATACAAATATATTTTAATTCTTGATTCATTACATAAGGTCAGGGAACCAGTTGTACTTAGAAACTGTTTTATTATTGTCAATTGTTTTGCGATTTCTGACTCGTCCTTTTTTGCTTCCCACCATTGCATCCATTTACTTTTTTATAATTTGGTTCGAAAACATGATATTTTAAACGAGCTAGTGGTGGCATTCAACATCTTGCATTTTTTAAAATATGTTATTTTTGTAGAAAATTCACCCGAAGAAAAAGTATTGTCTTTATGATTAGATACAAAATCATTTTAAAATGAAATATCGTTGTTGTTTTACAGCGGTGTCGGGGAGTCCGAAGTCATCGGTTGCATCAGCGAACGGTGGCAGTAGCGCGAAGCCGCCTCCGCGCACTACGACTGCTCATTCGGTGCCTGGGCCCGGCCCTGGCGCCACCCCAGGCCAGTACTCGCACTCTTTCGCGGCCGCGTTGAGGAATCTCGCGCAGCAGACTGTGCCCGGAGTGGTCGAGCATCCTTCTATCGCCGGCGCTGCCTCCGGACAGGGATCTGACATCAGAAGGGATATTGGTTAGTATCATGGGTCAACTATCCAAACCTAAATAGGTCAAACATGATACACTACTGGTCAAAGGTACCAGGACAAGTGCTGGAAAATTACCGGAATTTATTTTTCGTTGCGAACGTTGGCGAACCTTCGGGAATTTTGGAGAATTAATGAGAACTAGCTTAATTGGACGTTGCTACTTTTATGGAGAATGTATGGTTACATAAAACTAAACTCAAACGGACTTGATTCAACATTATAAACATTAAAATATTATTAAACACAACATTACATATTGTCACGACGGCCTCTTTTTCTTCACCCAGGGAATCAAACTCGACGTAACTTTCACCGTTTTACTTCAGAACTTAATACAATATCTCTTAACCTTATCTCAACTAGATCTCAACTCAACTGACCTCCTACGCTACCCGTAGCACCTTATATATACTTCATCGAACCATCCAGAGCATTCGATGACATTTCTAGAATCCATCCGTCATTCTCGAAAACTCTACACCTTTTCCAATTGTAGTTCAGAAAGTAACAGATTAATTTCAGAAACCGTTAAATGTAGTTCAGATTAGTAAGATGTATTTCAGAAAGCGTCAAATGCAGTTCAGATTAGTAAAATGTATTTCAGAAAGCGGCAAATGTAGTTCAGATTAGTAAGATATATTTCAGAAAGCGTCAAATGTAGTTCAGATTAGTAAAATGTATTTCTGAAAGCGTCAAATGTAGTTCAGAAAATATTATTCGTATTTCAGAAAATAACTTTTATCAGTATACCATAGTAAACAATTCTTACGCTACCCTAGCAACATCAACAAGCGCAAGTAGTTGAATAGTACAAATGTCACGATTTTGTTGTAATAAATCACGAATTTATCTGATAATTGTGGAATCTGTAGAGTGTCCATGCTAAGCAAGGTAGTTCTTCGGTTACTACCATGCAGGGACCTATTGCATACAAAATGTGTCGCATATTTACATAACTTGGTTGAGATTAAGTGTCCCATGTGCAGAAGTGACGTGAATGAGAGAGAACGGCAAAAATATAAGAAATATTCAAATCAAGACAGGGAAAGAATTGTAGCGTGTGCTAATAGAGGGAAAGACTGGGTGCTTTTCGCTACCACTCTGGGAATTAAAGATAAAACTGCGTTCCATTGGGTCCGTTCCGGGCGGGACGTAATGTTGAAGAAAGGGGTATAAAACCTAAAGCCCTTGTTGAGAACGAAATAAATACCATTGTTGAATGGATTGAAGATGATTGTGGTCTAACACTGAAGCAAGTGAAAATGAAAGTTCTTGCAAATTTTCGTAAAAATGTATCAACATCTACTATTGGAAATTATTTAGGCAAGTTCATAAACAACCAATTTCGATGAATTCTGAAGAAAATAAGAGAAAGCGGGCGGAGTATGTTACAGTCTTAAATAGATATACTGAACTGGGCAAACAAATTGTCTGGATTGATGAAACAAATTTCAATTTGTTTTGCCGTCGAACACGAGGTCGGTCCCGAGTTGGTGTGTGAGCTGTTCAACACTTACTACATAGCTGCAAGCGGTCCCAATGTACACCTAATAGGCGCAATATCTCCAGCAGGGGTTGTGACAATGGAACGTCGCAGAGGCTCTTTTTCATCGGATTCTGCTAATATTTGGATAACAAATTTACTGCAACGATGGCAGGATATGGGAAATGAAGTAGGTGATTTGGTGATTGTATGTGATAACGCACCTTGCCATGCAAGATTTGAAGGTGTCATAAATAATACAGAAGCTACTTTATTGCGTTTGGGACCGGATTCTCCGATGCTCAACCCCAACAACAATTTTTCATGCTGCTTCTTTATTACTGCAAGATATGCAAGTAGGGCGTTAGTGTTAGTACCTCAAAATACTTTTTGGGCTTAAAAATTATGTATGATCTATGTATGTACTCTACTTTTCAATAATTATGTTAGATGTTATTATTTGTTTAATAAATTTTTCTGGATAATACACAATAATTATGCTTTCTGAAATACAAGTGATACTTTCTGATTTACAAATAACATTTTCTGAATTTCATATGATGTTTTCTGAAATACATTTGACTAATCTGAAATACAATTGATGTTTTCTGAAATACAATTGACTAATCTGAAATACTATTGACGTTATCTGAAATACAATTGACTAATCTAAAATACAATTGACGATTTCTGAAATACAATTGTCTAATCTGAAATACAATTGATACTATCTGAAATACATTTGGAAAAGGTGTAGACGATTCGATGACGTTTACACTTCAAAAGATCTAACCTAGCACTCTGACTTTACAACCAATGACAACTAATACAAATACACGAGTACCATAATATACAGTATGTTACAATATATATCATTAAAAATGTTACCAAAAAAGCCAAAAAAATCGCTTTTAAAGAACATCGGACTAAAAAGTTCAAAATGATTTTCAAAATAAGCTTAAAACAATAATGAACGAAAAATACTAGTAAAGCATCAGTCGCTCGATTTACGAATAATATGGCACAAAGCGCCCAACTTTTTTCGCAATCATACTAGTATTTTTCGTTCATTAATGTTTTAAACTTATTTTAAAAATTGTTTTCAACTTTTCAGCCCGATGTTCTTTAGCGTAGTTTTTTGTTTGTTTAAACTATATTTTCAATTTTTTAGTTAACTTTATCACTAAAGCCTTTTTATTTTTTTTAACTGTATTTCTGTAATAAAGAAGAACAATTGTTTTTGATATTTTATAGCATAATCATTACTATTACTGCATAAACGATAATTAAAACTGGCGACTTTCCTGAATAAATTTCACAAAAGTAGCAACTCCCAAACAGATGGCAGTCAACGTTCTTTTAAGCTCTCGTCGCTACGCCTCTAGTCAGCGAATACGACCTGACGGATTGAAGCCGTCAAAATCGTTTTCGCGGCAAAGTTGGAGCGTTGAATGTTTGGTCTGACTTCTTAATCCAAAGGAGAGTTACCCACAAACATACAGGTGAATAATAAACGCGTGTTAATAAAAAAGGAACTTCACTTACCTTGTACATTCAAAAACAAAACATACATGCGTACACAGTTTTATTCTTAACACTTTATCTAAAGTATTCCCAAACAAAACCTTTATAATTAGGTATATTGTAAGTTTTTATGCCCTATTATCTTATCACTAAAAAATCAACAGGAATTGTATGCAACGTGCAAGCGAGCTTTCTCAAATGCCACTCTAAATAATAGGAAAAAGACTTCTCAACATTCTCCAAATGGGAACTTTCGCTTCAATCATAGCGAACTTTACCGTAAATTATGGAATTTATGGGAACGTTTTTACATAACCGTGTAAGAACTTTAGTCTTTCGAGCCATAATAAATTTAATAGTTCGAAACATTCATACAGGTTAATAATAACAAGAACTTTATTAAAAAGGAAAATTGGTCTTACATTCATGGAACAAATTAGATGTTTGATTCCTGAAAAAACCCTCCTTTTGGTTTAGTTACAGCATGGCACAATCGTGGCATTCTGAGTATCGAATTTTTAAGAACGCCATATTCAATTTGCCTCCAATGACTTCTCTAAAATTTGTCAGAGGTACTTTTCCGAAGTAGGGCACTCCTTTCTGACTATCCCATCCAATTTGTTCCATAACAGTTCGATTGGATTTAAGTCCGGGCTTCGGGGCAGCCACTGCATAACATTTTTGGAGAATCATTGCCCCTTGAAAAATTGTCCCACGGCCGATAAGTCGAATTCTAGAGGGCACTATACTCTTCTCAAGATCGTCGTTATCTCCTTTTTTTAAAATTCTTCCAATTAGGCGTAATTCTCCAAGTATATTGTTATTGCACAACCGCCCCAATGCTTTAATATCGAAAATATAGTTTTCGGCTGCTCTTTCCCCTGCCTTGCGACGCACAAAAACTCGACGCTTGGACCCAAAAACTTCAATTTTAATTCATCGGACCATAATATATTTTTCCATTGTCGATATTTTCTGTCCACTTTAATCTTCTTTGTTTACTTTGTGCCTTTAGGAGTGTTTTTTTCATAGCTATTCTGCCAAAGAGCCCTACCTCCTTAAGTCTGCTCTTTACTGTACTCAGACTAACAGACATGACAGTTTCTTTTACTTTGGATACTAATATCTGTATCTTCAATTTAGGAAGTAATTCTGAGCCTTTCTGACCTTTTGGCATTTAGAAGTGATCCTCAAATTCGAATGTTTTTAACATAACCACCTAAAGACTGCTTTATTGAGTGACCTTCTTGGGATAAAGTCACTTGCAGAACACCTCTGAGTTGCTATTTCGCTTTTTTTAACCATTATTGTAACAATTTTCACATTAAATTATTTTAATCGTTTGTATTCTCTGATACCACACTTTCTCTTAACAACCTTTACAATTATCTCTTTTTACATAAATTTTTAGTGTTTTACAGAAACCTGTGTTACATGTCATTCGAGCGATTCATCAAAATTGTCAGTTTGTGATAGCCAACTAAACTAATCGAAAATAGTTTTTGTAGCAAAAAGAGCGGGAATTGAAAACATCGCTATTTTTCATATTTTTTTTGCACTGCGTACATGTTTTATCAAACAATCAGAACAATGGGAGTGTTAATATAAGAAAGAAAAATTACCGTAAATTTTGTCAATATTTAAAAAATCAAAAATTTATTACTGTCCGGATACTTTTGAACGATAGTGTAGGTCATAAATATATGTGTTTACCATATTACTGAGTGCAGTAGCAGGCAGATTAGCGCTTTTTTGCACTGAGTTTGACCGTAGCAAGCGTCTAGAACAGGGATTCTATTTTATATCTATTTTATATCTCCAGGAGGCAGTGGTTTTTTCGGTACTAATTTTCCCAGTCGACAAACTGATAGAATCATTCGGTCAGTACCTCTGAGAAAAATTCATATACCGGGTGGGGTATTTATCTTGAGACAAACATATATCTCAGATTGAAAATTGATCCGGATCTGATAAGCATCACTAATGGCTAGAGTTTCCAAAATCAAGCTCCAAATATATATTTTGTATTTGTCTTGCTTATCGTCCCTTTATTGCTATACTTATATAATGTTGGTATCACTGTTTAGGTAGTGTTCCAATGACTGAGAAAACTAAACCAAACCAGGAAGCAGCCGCATTTGCCGCAACTGGATCTTCTTCTTTACGTTCCTTCGAACCTCGACTGCCAACAAACCATGTTGATAGGTATCCAGCGAGTTCCTTATCAGATCTGAGTAGGAGCGGATTTCAACCTTATCGACCAGAAGAGAGGTTTGTATTATCTACGATTGCTCTTATATCATTTATTTATAAATCACTACTGTCCTTCCTGATAATAAAAATTTAGCGCCATCTTTGAATCATCTTGAAACTTATGATCGAAATATATGAAATAAGTTTGGAGATCGATTGTATCATATATGAACAATCATACAGCTGTATATTCGAATAGTATTTATCAGATATCAGATCATTTGAGTCACTCCACGAAGACTATCTAGTATTTCCGGTCCTTATCCTTATTTAAAAAAAAAAACGGAATTTCGAGGTGATCGACATATCTCCAGGAATTTGACGAAAAGTTTTGTTGTATTTCTTAGAACTCGATAATATCTAAATATGCGGTTATGATGCCCTTTATTAATGTAAACACTGCGGGAACAAAATATGTAGATCTTCAGAGTTGAAGCTATTCATATCAAGATAGGTAAAAACATAAATAAAGGACATAAAAAGCTTAAAAAGGACATAAAAACGAAACAACTGTATCCGTTTTATGAGCCTATTAGAGGCAAGCCTGGAGCTTCTACACTATACGTAGGAATAGCATGTGATTTTTTTATGGATGACTTGATATTGTGAGAAGGTCACCCATTGTAGTTCGGCCGATTAGGGAAGAATTCCATTGCACTGTTGCGATGCGAAATTAAATGTTGTGGTACACTTTTGGTAAATCCTATTTCTTTACATTTTTATGTGTTTTATTGTTTTAATTCATATGTATGTATCTCCAATACCATATATTTTGAATGTAATAATCTGTTTGGTTTACAAATGCGGTAGTGGAGTCGGGCACCATGGTAGGAAACAAATTAAGGGCCGTATTCATAGTCGTCTCTCAAGGTTCCACTTGAGAGTACCTTACGCAAGTAATACTTAACGGTTTTGATGTTTTCTGCTATGTATTTTTGTTTTGTGCCAGTGTTTCGTCTTTTTTACCGAACATTTTTCGGTCTTGACAAAAACAGACAACACCTTACTCCAAAATTAATCTACAAAATCGCCTTTAACTCAAAAAATGTCATGCTGACATTTTCTTACTTGGGTATCTAAGAACTGAAACACAAGACAGTATTTGAGGGATGGATACACAAGTATTAAGGAACACTCAAGTGGCAAGTATGAATACGGCCCTAATACTGAAACTACCACGCTTCCGTTGTCTTATCTTCAACACGATTTGTAATCTTCAGTGTTGTATTATTGCGGCCTCATAATGCGTAAAGTACCTTAACCAAACTAGTTCAGTCTTCGAAGAAGTAGTAGAAATCACAACCTTAGAGTAAAATCTATGAAATTTTCAAGTTGAAAACATGGTAACATTGTTATGAACCACATATGAATATTCCTGAGAAATTATATTTCATATTCAAGTAGACGTTTGATTCCTTCAAGTTATATGGTGTTTTTACACAATGCCAATATAACATCTTCGTAAAGGTAGTCGTCCGATCTCGGAAGCCGCGACCCGGCAGCGGCGACCGTGGTCGCCACATACCGCACTGTATGCATTCATATGGAGAACTTTCCGACGTAAGCGACTGTGTCGCGCGGCCGGTGGGGGTGGCCAGCTCGCGATTTGTGCAGCGTGACCGGGCTGCTCGAGGAGCAGTGTGGTCGCGCGACTGAGGTACAGGGCGTCGGCTGAATACAAAAATTGCATCCTTTTACGATGAAGATGATGAGGTTTTCCGCCTCTCGATGATGCTAGACTTTAATATTTGGGAAATGTCTTTTTCTTTGGTTGAATTTCGTACTTATTTAAGCTTAATATAAATTTGAACTTATTTTTATAATGAACGCGACTATAAATTATGGATGTTTTTCGTAGATTTCGGTCAGGAATTTAAACTGTACGCTTCTTCGCGACGTTTCCGTTCATTATACTTAAACAATCATCATTTGTAATTATACGAGATGTTTCATTTGTGTAAATTTGTTTGAAGCTGAATTCAGCTCTCTCAAACCATAGAGGCTGTATTATACTTAAACCATCATCTGTTGTATTTATAAGAGATGTCCGTTACATTTCTGTAAATTTGTTTGAAGCTGAATTCAGCTCTTTCAACCCGTAGAAGCTGTTTCACAAGAACAAATTTATAGAAATGTAACCGACATTTTATTTAATTACACCTGATGATGGTTTAAATATCAAACTGAAACGTAAAGAAGAGTGTAGTTTGAATTATTGACCGAAATCTACGAAAAGCAGTCAAAAACTTAATACAAATCTAAACTGTGTTTGATTCAATCGACAGTACTGCCTGGATTTGCTTTTCGCTACCATTCAAGTTTCTTTTTATCAATATCTGGAAGCAGCCTTCGTCAACCCTCGATTTATATAATGGATTGATTTTATTCCTTTTTGTAAAACATCATCGGCCTCTTCTTATTCCTCCAGAAGCCGCTTTTTTCCGTTTTGATATATTCAAACCACCAGTCATAATATTGGTTGAATAAATAAAAAAATATATGCCACAATATGACCGCGTGGAATCACACTACTGTTCTCAGTTGAGACGTAGCGAATACCGTTCATGCCCGCGCCCTTTGTCGCGGACGTTACTATCCGAATGCTCCTAGTCACGC
This sequence comes from Callosobruchus maculatus, assembly GCA_951848785.1. Taxonomy (NCBI): domain Eukaryota; kingdom Metazoa; phylum Arthropoda; class Insecta; order Coleoptera; family Chrysomelidae; genus Callosobruchus; species Callosobruchus maculatus. Next base: position 1,338,558 of record CATOUR010000087.1, on the reverse strand, counting down.
GCCAGAGCAAAAGTCAGTCCCGCTGCCAGGTCGCGGCTTCTGAGATCCGAATGCTACCTTAAAGCACATATTGTTTTTTTTTTCAGAATACCTCATTTACCTGTAGGCATGGAACTACCTTATTCGCCTTATGGACCATATCCTACGTTACCTTTAATAGATGATCCTTTGTATTACGAACGTATGGGCATCATCAGACCTCCTTGGCCGCCTATAGGTCACCCCTATTTACCTTATATGCTACCTGGAACTGCCATGCCGTTGTATTTACATGAAAGGTAAGGGTATTATTCATTTTGTATATAATAAAAATGTATAGTTTTCACGCGATATCTTATATAAGGTATCGTAATACTCGATTGTTAAGACTTCCTAAAATGTACCTACATGTTAAGTGCTAACTGTGCCTTAACCTGAAAAGGAAATTAAATATTAGTTTGTATTGCCTTAACTTGCTAATTCTCTATTAATGGTCTACCATATATGATTTTTTATGTATGTGAGTATAGTTTTCAGTAATATTGCTTTACGGGTCAGAATGATATTCCATTTCTTAAGATATTTCACGTCTAATTAGTTGAATGAATATTATCATTTTTATTCGAAACTCCTAAAAAATACGTTATCCACATAATGTGTAAGATGTCACTTAGCGACATTACGATAACATACCACAGCGAAATGACTGTTGCGCTTGCGATAGATAAATCTGTGAGTAGGAAATAAGCAATAAATGGTTTTGGAACAGTTAGATATTAAATATCAGTACATCCTTCTTTCGAAAGCTACTATTATTAGGAAAAAATGTAATCGCCAATAGATCATTAGTTTGCATTTTAGATCGCTTGTTTAATAACGAATCAAGACAAAATAATAAAAAGTATTTTTGAGAATGACTGAATTATTTCTATTATACGGAACTTTGCAATGCATGCAGGCAAAATTTGGCCAATAAATAATTTCCCAGAAATAATAAATTACGTGAAAGGTGTGTTTCTTTTTCCATCAATGTTAAAGTGCAAAAAATAATAAACGAACGAAAATCACTTGCTTCCGGTAATCTAAGATCAAAAATACTTAAACAACTCAAAATCAGACCAATCTATAGACTGCTCTTTCCTGCAAAATATGACTGTTTTACACTGGAGTTTCGCATGGAGCTCTTCTTGGTCCATTACGTGTTAGAATATAAGCGGCCTTGTGGGTCACAAGGAAAAATTATTTGCTTGCCAGATGATTTAGCATATATTGTACTCTCGCAAACGCTGGATTGCTGTGATGAATAGGGCAGCGTCTAGATTTCTAGCCATTTTAAAGTGGTCATACTATAAAATAAAACGACAGTCAATTCAGATTACATATTTTATCTACCATTTGTGTCATACAGCAAAGGTTTATTATTTTTACTGGTATCTGTTTACAACACTATTTACAAATAGTGTCGAATTATTGTAAATTAGCGTCTAATATTTTGGTGGATTACATTTACTGTTAAAATATGATTGTTATACACTGGAGTTTCGCATGGAGCTCTTCTTGGTCCATTACTTGTTAGAAAATAAGTGGCCTTGTGGGTCACAAGGAAAAATTATTTGCTTGCCAGATGTTGCAGCAAATTTTGTACTCTTGCAAACGCTGGATTGCTGTGCTGAATAAGGCATCGTCTAGATTTCTAGCCGTTTCAAAGTGGTAATGGTAATACTATAAAATAAAACGACAGTCAATGCAGATAACATATTTCATCTACCATTTCTGTCATACAGTAAAGGATTATTATTTTCACTTGTATCTGTTTACAAAACTATTTGCAAATAGTGTCGAATTATTGTAAATTAGCGTCTAATATTTTGGTGGATCGCCCCATTTATCCGAAATTAATCCTCAGACTTAAATTGGAAGAAGAACAACATAGACGCTTAGCGGCCTTGAGGAAAGAAGAAGAACAAAGGGAGTTGCTGGAACGAGATTTACAACTACATCGCGAAAAGGAGAGGGTACAAAGAGAAAGGGAAAAAGTGCAGTCTAGAATGTCACCGCATCATCCTTTGAATGCTAGTCAGCAACCTTTAGTTCTGCCTATACTACAACCAACAGGTAAGATATACTACCATTTTTATGTAAAAAATTCAATTTTCATGTGCACTAAGGCTCGGCCGGGCTATTCATGTCTCGCATCGGCAATCGATCGTTGGAAATTCGTTGGATAATCTCTGGATAACGCGTCATTTCGTACGCATGCGCCAATTTTGGAAATATCCAGCGAGTGGCCATCCTGAGAGGCGTGTCATGACAGTGATGGCGGCTTCCTATTCCTCAGCAGTCAGCTGATGAGCCTAACCTAACAACCTAACCGTACTTATTTGTTATTTTATTGTTCATTGTTGTTGTTGTTTTAGCCGAGAATAGCCACCACAGCTATATACATATTCTCGGGTGCGTAATGTGAGAAGACCCCCTGCAGTACATGATCGACAGAGGGGTTCGTGAAAGTGGTATGTGCAGGTATAGTTTATTCGCGCCTCAGATACTGTGTGGATAACAAGTGCGTATGTTGTTTTTCATTTTCTACACTGGAACAAACGGAGTCAACCAGAGTCAACGACCCAACGTGAGGGACGTAGGTTGGTAGAAGAACATTTGTTATTAGCCACTTAGCCAGTGAGTTTAGGAAAGCTTACTGAGACCATAGAAGTAGGATGGGTTGGCCGACAGTTTCAATACTCATGGTTCTGAAGCTACAAGGAATGGTGTGTGCTGGACACAGGTAAAGTAGCATGATAGCGTTTTATGTGATCTCATAAAAGGGGCAAAATCAATTTTATATATGTCAGGCTGTGCTCTACATGGTAGATATTATTGTGGCACATCATAATCTTTGTGGAACTTATAGGATTATACACCTTATTTTGGATAATCTCTATTTTCATAATAATTGTTACCATGACTGGGTCTCATGCATAGGTACTCGTTACCCAGCCTTTGTGTTTAAATGAGAATTTAATGTTGCATTAGTTCTAAACGATTCTACAGTAGTATGTTTTTATTGTCAGCGTGTGATGATAGTGGTCTTATGATGGTCACATTGTGTTGTATAATATTTACATTTGCAGTAACCAACAATTATTCATATGTATGGGTGACAGTTTTTATCACAGCACTGTGATTAAAGTTGGGGAATTATGTGTTGTATGATGGTACCCTAAAGCACCTTATGCTATGCACTTCGCAATTACTGAAATGAAAATATCAATAATAATTTCAACACTGCAGTTCCCCACACGTGACCTTTATTCACATTCATAACTAATTTGAAGAATTTATTGCTATTGATGAACTGTAGTTACTAAGTTATAGTCATGCAATTCACTTTTGCAGGTTGGGGTGGACATGATACATCGAGTGACATCTCAAGCAGTACATATGAAGTAATATGCTACAGGGACTGGGGCCCTTCCAGGGTAGATTATGTATTGTGTCAAAGTTAGAACATTATTTATTATGATTACAACATGTATTTTAACTTTGTGTAAGCACAATATGATATGAAGTTATTTTCTAATAATAAATGATAAATCCCATGCATTCATACTTTAATATACAAAATAAATCCACCAAACTATCTGTGATCATGGTTAGCTCTAAAAACCTAAATGTAAATAGGCCCATCAAATCACTTCAATCAATCAATTTATTGGTGATAATATACAACATATTTACAAACGTCATATGGTGAACAAAAGTAAAATTACAAACTAGAAATATGAGAATATTGTTAAAAACTTGCACATATAAAAACAAACTACAAAAAATAGTTCATAAACAATGATAAATAACAGGCAAGGCTACTATATGAATTGGGCATACTCATATTATATGTCCCATCTTACTAAATAAAAAAAAATTAAAAATTCATCAATAGAGTATAATGCTTCTGATATCAAAATTTGTTTTATTTTTATTTTGAACTCAAACTATGGCACAGTGCTGTAGCTGGTAACTTATTATATAATTTAACAGCCGGATATCCAGGACCACATTGACATCTTGTTAAACATTGAGAAATTGGCATAAGTTTCTTTCTATTTTTGGTTTCATAACTATGGACATCACTTTGCAATCTATATTGATCCTTATTACCCACAGTAAATTTTGAAGTATATAAACCGCTGGTAAAGTGGGTATGCCCATATTTAAGAAAACATGTCTGCAGTCATCCTGATAATTCAACCTACCCACCATTCTTATGGCTTTCCTCTGCAAGGTAAATAACCTTTTCATTTGCGGGGCATGGCCCTATGCTAGGATGGCATAAGTAGGTATAGGGTGCCCTAGTCGCACATCATGCCATGAAGCCTACCAAATTGCAGCAGAAATAATGTTCAGTTGATTGGGTTATACAAAATACTTTTTTATTAGTCTACAAAATAATACATTTCACTTATACACTGTAATACTTTCACTCCACTACCTTTAAGCTGCAATTACAATACTCAAGTCACTGTTGCAGACCTGAAAAGAAAAGCATGATTAAAGTTTCCTGCTCACTTGTCAACTGCTGTAGTCAGCCACACATGAGGTTTAGATGTACATTTAATTGAATGTAGCAAATAAAATTGTACAAGCATTATTTGCTGACTGATGAACTTTGAATATGCATTTGAACATTGGTATTAATGTTGCTAACATGACGCAGACGTGCCATTGATTAGTAGTTTTTGTTTGTTTTAAACTCAGCACCAGTCTGCTTCTTTACTTCACATGTTACTCAACATTGCTTCACATAACTGTATATGCAGTTGTGCACATATTTCAAAAAGTACAGGTCAGTAACAATGTAGCCCCGTTGCAGTTAATGTTGATGGCCCCTGCATTTGATAAGGTGTTACTATATCTTCATCATGTACTAGACATTGGAACACATACACAAGTCCTTGTGTGCAGTGGATGGTTTCAGTTGAGGCTAACATGAAACAATCATGTTTGAGAAGGATTCAAAATACATCACAACATTCTCTGCATTTGAACGATTCATAATATGCTTGGCCATGTGCAGCGTCTTGTATTGTGTATTTGATAGCTACATTATGCAAATGTATGTAGTGGGTGTTTCCTCATACAATGCCATCCTTCTTATATTTTTTATTTGAAGTAGTAGAAAAAAGTTTCCCATTTAAAAAAATATACATCTATACAAAAAACAGGTTTTTTATTATTTTATCTTTTTGTTCATATTGTATTCTAAATGACAACAGAAGACTATAAAAGTTTCATATAAAAACTTGTTTCTATCTCTACAATTAAAAGAGATAAGAGGGGAGGCGAAGTATGAGGAAACACCTGGTATAACCACCCTGCCTCTTTAACCATAGATTATAGCAGCTGAGGGACATAAATAAGTCATGTCACAGTATCAGGATGATTTCATGGATCTATTACTGCTTACTCAGAGTGTCTGATCCAGTCAGTGGGCTAAGACCATGTCAATACTTAATCGGTTTCTGGTATGCACCTAAACTATATACTTACTGAGCATGATTGGTCAGACAACGAAAACTGCTCACCTTGCCCTCTATCCTTACAGCCGTGCTTCTTCGTGCGTCCACGAGGTACGGTGTTATCTCGTGCCAAGCCTGTTGAAATAACTTAACTACGTGAGTCAGTTGTAGTGCGCCCTACACTAACTGTGCGATGGGATGATATCCCTGTTCTGTTCAGGACGATCTCGGCGTAGGCGGCTAGCATAGTCCTGGGTCTTCGATCTCCCTCCCAAGCTTCGATACACAACACTACTCACGACGTAGTGGGGGCAGTATACACGCTGTCACGCTGAAGTAGTCACATATCGATTCTAGCCCTACTCCAAGTATATCACACTAACCTTTTCTTCGATACATTGTGTTTGTTTGTAACACCGTACGATCCTTCATCACTTGGTCAGCGACACAAAATAGGTGTCAGTGACCTCAGGGCTCAGAGTTCAGCGACTAACAGCTGATCTGCACCACAAACCAGAGCACAAACACAAAACACAAACAAGTCTTTTAGGTTAGGCTCATCAGCTGACTGCTGAGAAACAGGAAGCAGCCATAACTGTTTAACTGTCAAAATAGGGCTAACAGGCCTGCCACTCGCTGGATATTTCCAAAATTGGCGCATGCGTACGAAATGACGCGTTATCCAGAGATTATCCAACGAATTTCCAACGATCGATTGCCGATGTGACACTTGAATAGCCCGGCGGGTTGGTTTTGTCACTAGGTTATATTTGATGTATGATGGGTTTGGGTTCCAATCTCACACTTATTCTTTAAATAGTGAATCAAACACATCATTTAGTTCTATCATTGATTAACTTATTCACGGAAAGATGGTCAACCACGTAGCAAAAGCGGGCGCTTAGCTTTTGTTCTTGCTGGACTGCTGCCATCTATATGAGCACAAATGTACCTCTACCGATACAACTTTGATAGGATAAGAGCCATTGACTTTGATAAGAACAAAGAACCCTACCTGTCAACCACGTCATACCACGTATAAACGTTACTTGCTGTTATCTACTCTAGGTGTCGCCACCGTTGGAAATTGACAGCTCTCATCAATAGTATCATTTTCTAATTTTGTAATTATTTCCATCAAGGACGATCAAAAAATATTGATTGATTTCGATTTATCATCGTTTGCATTGAATTTTTCGCGATTTCTGGAAGCAAAAATGGTTTACAGATGTTATTACTATAACTGTCCAAATTCTTCCAATGTTGCCAACAGTAACAGTAACGTAGGATGTCACCCAAACCGCCGGCGATCCAACTGGTTTGAAATCTTGCCCGTAGCTTGTCTCGGCTCGTACTGCGAGCCGCGAGCTACCACTTAGTTTCGGCAGGCCATCGATGCGCAACGCTTGTTGTGTTTGGCGTTTTTTAAAAGTTTTGTTTATTTAGGAAAATTATCAAAATGAGTGATTTCAGCTTCACGTGTGTCACCACGTCGAGCCGAGTAAGTTCGCGAACTTAAAAACCGCATACTTAAAGTTCGTACGTGTGTCACCCCTTTACCAGATCAAGAAAATAAATCCAGCTGTGTCAGTTTTATTTTGTATTTAACAATTGAATTTGTGCTCAACGTGGCAACCCAGCCCGAGCGTGTTATTAAAGGAGAGATGCAGTCAACCCTTTTTTATTAGTGTGGCATGCGATCTATTTTTAGATAGTCAGCTGATCTGATCCTGAAGTCTATTCGAATTTGAGAAGTTGGTATCGGGGTCGGGAAATACACAAAACAAGCGCTCGGTAAGGGTGAACCCGGAACCGTTATTAAGCATTTTTATATTGTTCGTGGAATATTTAACACCACATCTGTCAAGTAAAAGTGAAATAAAACAGTGAATGAGTTTTATTTGCTTTCCGAACCCGTCGAGGCCTAAAAAACGGGTAGTTTTTATAGTGCACCACAACACCATTATTTTTTGACGAAACTAACTGAAATTTTCAGCAGTTGGATTCTACCTATTAGCTTCGTGGGTATGATGGCAGATAAGCCATTTTTGCTGGAACTAATTGAGCATTTCAGCGTTTACATTTTTCAGACAGATTTCAGGTAGATAAATGTCCGATTGAAACATGCTCAAGATAAATGAGCGAAAACAAGGTGACATAATTATGGTGTCACATGAAGGACAGTAAAGCTTTTAATAATGACACTTCAAGAAAATAACTGGCAGATAGCTGATATGTTTTTTAAGGCAAATGAAGCATGTCAGTCCTGAGATGTATTATCTGTGGTTGTTTAAAATGAAACAAAAATTGTAAAGAAAGATTGAACGGTTTATCATTTAGAATAATAAAATTTTTGAAATGTATCCTGTTTCATTACCTCATCGATACATTTACGGTTAATTATAATAATATCATTTAAAACTATGAAGTAATGTACCTAATTATTAAGAACATCATTTAAAATCAAATTTGTCAGTGACATCAGATATGAAATTTGTTTTGAATAAACATAATTAGAATATGTGCTCAGATAATTACTCTTATGTAAATTATATATCTAGGGATTTTGACAAACACATATGTACACATATACATAATACATCGTACTACATATACACATACATAAACACAAAATATATAAACTTTAATAGAGTAAAAATTCAAGTTAGATAATATCTCTCCGATTGTCAGCTTATAGAATGATGATTAAAAAAGTTGATCAGCTTTTTTGTAGGTACATAAAAAAATGTTCACCATGCTACTTTTTTTTATTGTCTTCATATCTCTCATTGTCATTGACTGCCATACAAAGGGTATTTGAGTAGGGACGCTCAAGTGAGACATATGACATTATTGGGAGAGAGCTGCTCAATCATTCTTGGATATTCATAAAAATATTTAAACTCTTCGATTCCCATTCATATGGGATTCGCTCAGCAGGTCTGATTGGAGCACCCAGATTTAGGTTAGGTAGGTTTCTGCAAAATTCCTCGCAACTTCACGTAATACAACCTTCTCCCAATAGTATCAATAACATTGGCCCATATTGTGTGACTGAGGACTGCAGCAGCACATCACTGAATGGTGTTTCACTCATCACCCTTCGATACACTCAATTATATACTGTTCGGAACAAGCCCTTATACATTAAAGGAAAATATATATATAAATATAGAGGAAAATATAACTAATAGTTTTTTATTCAAGTAATAATCCTTTAGCTTCTGTTGTGTGCAACTTTACAATCACCCAATGAGTGTTTTTTAGATAGTCACTCTGTTTGATAAGATACAAATTAATCACACTATGTTAAGCAAAGTGCCATTTGAAATACATATTTTCACCTTGCTGTAGCTAGACACCATTTCATGTTACATATTTGGAAAAAAGTATGAATGTGGGTATAAGCATTGCTAATAATAATGTGAAATATTAACAATTTGATTATGTAAGAAGCATATATAATAATAAATAATTCATTTTTCATGATAACATGAGCATTTATTGGTGCTGTTAGTATACACAGTATGTAGAATAAATACACTACTTTCTAGAAAGTCATCACACTCTTCGCCTCCTGGTATCGGTTTGCCTCTTCTGTCTCGACTACTTGGGAAGCTGAAGAATTGTTTCCACACCTATAATGACAAAAAGGAAGCATGTTGAAATAGTGCACAAATTATTTGGATAGAGGTGAATGGACCTATTTTTTTTGGTGCATATTTACATAATTAATATATCGCTTGTTCCAGAAACTCAACTTTTAGATTATGTCAAAAGATTAATGTTTTAGTTGATGCATTGCTTGAACTTGTCTATATGTACATATACAACTAGCAATTATTACCTACGGATGGAAGTTTTTGCTACTTTTAACATAATCCACCAAAGGTTGGCCACTACAACTTCACTACTTCTACTTCACAAATAAAATTTCAAATAAATAAATGCATTATTTTGGAGTATCAAGTGACAAAGATGCAGTATGACTATAACAACTGCCGCCCTAGTGAATGTGATAACTGTAATTTGCGAATAAACGGTTTTTTCTTTGCTGTTTTCATCATGCATTATCTCATGAATTACATCATTTTAGTTGACAGATGTGCTTACCTGACAAAAAAGGTTCCTTAAAAAACACATCACAAGAACAATTATGGTGAAAATGTCCAAGAAATTGTAAAAAAACACAAATAATGGTCCTCAAAGCAATGAAGCAATGTTTTCATAATATCAGCTGATCATGACAGAATGGGCGTCATCATGGAATTGCTCTGTATTGAGTATTCTCATATATTTTATTTTTATGGCTGGTACAGTGACCTTGACCTGACCTGTCATCGATTTCACTCATAGTCATTTGCTGCCATCTATTGGTCATATTTATAGAGGATTCAGGAATTTGCGAAAGTTGTTTCAGATGGCGCCAGGTGACGGATAATGGTTTTATCTCGGTTTTCTGGTATACGATGAAAGAGTGAGTGAGATCTGAGTGAGATAGACTGCGAGCGTGTGATGTTGCTATCTGGTTGACCATCTTCCCGTGAATAAGTTAATCAATGGTTCTATTAAAAATACAAAGTTGCTTGGTTATGGATATTTATCTAGTCGTCAAATGAGACCCAAAAATAACATTACTAAAAAAACATTCATTCTGTATGTAAAGCAGCGTGAAGGAACTTTCTCCTGTGAGAAACTAACCGGCAGATCCATTATTCAGTACTGTAATGAATATTTTTTGTGAACTAATCATAATCGTTTAAAAAGCTATATGTATTAATCTTGAAAGCAAAACTTCATTATTAAATTTTAAAAGCTTTAACGTATGAAATTATATTGAGCAAAAAATTTAGCATCTAATTTGTTTATCCACTTTCAACTTAGGACTGTCGACTATTATTTTTAAGTAGGCCACCTTTGATCCTTTCTGCCAACACCACGAAAGTAAAGCTTCTCTGCCCTGTTTTACCTTCTAGGCAGAAGCCTGCCAGGCTTGACGCATTCCACTTTGAATGAGGATATCGGGATATTGCTCTCCACGAACCGCTCTATCGTAGTGTGGCCAATACTCTGATGCTCAGTATATACACTGCTTCGAAAACATTAACGGAATACTTTTCAAAATATCAGTAAACCCACGATACACGTACAACGGTATGCTACTGCGCACGCTAGCGCGGTCTCTCTCGCTCTCCGTGACGTCACATACGAAGCAATTTATTCATCGTCGCGTCGATGTAACAGGTGGGAACGCTAAGCGATGGTCCTATTTGCCTATTTCGCAGTCCCTATTTTTGAGATTCACAAACTTTTGACATTTTTTTGTCTAATTTTCTTTGGCAGTTACCACGATAGCAGTTACTGAAACTAATTTTTTTGTTCATTTCCCGCAATCCTATATAATGTGTGCGTGTCCTACTGAGGCATAGGATCACCTCAAATGGTATAGAAATATTTTCAAGGTGTGATAGGGTAGTCTGTGCAATCTTTTGGAAAATGTTGGTTTCTTGGGATAAAGAACTTCCATGCATCGAATAAAATGCCGATTCTAGTGCGACTGTAGCTTTCCACATTTCCTCGTTAGGGTACAAGGGTGAGGCTCTAGATATTGTCTGGTTCTGCGTGTCACTTATAACTTTCGGTAGGACTCCCTAAATTGTACTTGTGCTTAAATTTGTATGCAACAAAACTAGCGACGTACTTCAAATATACGAAAAAAAAATTCAAGTAGGTACATCCTGATTTAGCCTAGAGTTCTCCCTAAAAATCTAAAATCGTTATCTGGCTTCCTATCAGGACGAAAACTCGTACCGTGTATAGGTCGAGGATGCTAATTTCAAATCCGGCCACTGTTTTGACTTTAAGCCTCAGATAAAGGAGATCAAAAATTTCCAAACCCTCAGACTTTCAAGTTCACCCTAAAAATCTAAAATCGCTATCTGGCTTCGTATTAGGACGAAAACTCGTATGGTGTATAGATTGAGGATACCAATCTCAAATCCGGCCGTTGTTTTGGGTTTCAGCCTCAAATTACGAACATCAGGGTCAGCCTCATGGCAGCCCACTTAAAGTCAACTAATAAAAGACAAAAAGGAATATCGATACCAAAAATGTCAACGATTCATTGGCGCTTATCAAAATCAAAATTCTAATTATATTAAGCTATCCATCTATCTTCTACTCATATATGGAGCAGTTAGTGTTTTCCAGTGAGTAATTCTTCTAGAAATTATGGCGTCATTATTATATTATGTATTCAGATTATTATTGTTACATAATTTGCTAAATGGAAGTTGCAAATTTTACCAATCTCAAGGTAGTATCCCTTTTTGGAATAGAATAAGCCTTCTATGTTTACCAACTCGCATCGAATTTACTACTTCAGACATTTTATCCAGTAGTAGTGCCTGCTGATCTAAATTTTTAGGGAACCGAAAGTACCTTATATCGGAGCCTTTCGTAACCCTATTGTAATTTTTGCAATTTGCCACTGCACAACCTGGCATCCTTATCTATTCACGGTATCCACACGATAGCATAATAGTCAGTCGCAAGCAGTTATTCACAGTTCAAATGCAAACGCTCTAATGCCGCTCGCCGTGTTGACTGTCGCCCAAGCAGTGCATGTGCTTCGCATGTGACGTCATGCGCGCCAGCGTACAATTTTCGGCGCCTGGAATAGCATACCGTTGTACGTGTATCGTGAGTAAAACGTTAACTTGGTGTTTTATGGAGGTCAAAATGATATTTTCATAATAGTTACACATGTGATTCTATTAACTTCACGGGCATAATCCATATTGGTACTTGCTATTTATGGTACGATCTCAAATCCAGTACAAGAAATAAAGTGAAGATAATATCCACATTTAGATTTTATATTGATGTAGGTAACTGCATGACAGTTTTATATTGTTGAAATCATTGTGTGTCAAAATGACAGATCTTAACGAAATAGAAGTTGCTCGTAGTGTAGCTTTAATTGAAAATGGTGTTAAAATCCTACAAGTCGCAAGAAATTTGAATCTCAGCCCTTTAGTAATCAAACGTGTGTACGATCGCTATAAGGGGACAGGAGAATATGTATAAAAGACTTGCTGGACAAGGTCGGAAGCGAAAAAACCACATTTAGTAGCTTTTTTGGGTAAACGCACATCTACAGCCAAATACCTCCAAAACGCTCTCAGGGCGGCTTATCATGTAATGATTTATGACCAGGGGCCCGTTTCTGGAGTTAAGAGAATCATTTCCTATAGGAAACAATGGCGTATTTTCTCCAAAAATATGTGATTGGTGTTCTGGACCCGTTTTGAGAGAAATGATTCTCTTAAAAAGCGTAGGAACAATTTCTCCTACATTATTTCGCGAGAAAGCCATGTTTCTCCTAAAATTATCTGTCGTAGCTATCATTAGTGTCATTCACGTCAGCCAGCGCGACAATGAAATCTTGTGAGTTGATTTATCAGTCCGCGGCGATGTACGGGAAGGATCAGACAGGGCCCATCCATTCTAGGTTATGATATGTATGACAATTATTGACAGCTAACCTAAAGGTGGACATAAATAACAGCCGACAGCTTAGTCAACCTTAAATGCCCTATTTTGATTGGTGTATCAGCCGATTAATCACAGACTCACGGTATTTCGTAGGTATTCATAATTCTCTTGAGAATTCCAATTCCGATGCCTGTCAAGAACACATATTAGCTATCTCAGGATAACATTGTGAGAGAAACTGTTCCTACGAGAAACTAATTCTCTCGAACTCCAGAAACGGGTCCCGGTCAGTTAGAAACAGATTACGAGAGGCTGATTTAAGACCAAAACGAAGTATGCCAAGGAGATGGCAGGAAGTGATTCTAGCTGCAGGAGGACATACGCGATTCTAAACCCTATGACAATCAAATAAGCAGACACTAGCTATAGAAAACTGTCTGATTTTCAGTTGTTTTTTGAAAATTTTTTTTCAATTTGTAAGTTTTTTTCTCAGAAACAAATGACACAAAGAGGTGTTCCGTTAATTTTTTGAGCAGTATATTATGAACCTATTACGCTATTCGGTTAGTTACAAAACAAAGATGACATTGACAAGGATAGAATCCCTCCATTAAGTTTGTATTTTTGTAGGAATGTTACCACCTCCAGTCGGCCTACCGTCATCTGCAGCGCCGGTGAGCTCGAGGCAAAGCCCGTTAGGAGCTCCGCCACCATCATCATCGGCTTTTTTGACACCCAGTACGCCTCCTGGTCAACCTCCAACGGGATACAGTGTGCCGAGGTCCAGCCCGTCCCTGCAGCGGCATTCACCTAGTGTCAATGCATCTGCATCTGCCTTCTCGCTCAACCTCAGTCAACGGCAGAGTCCAGTCATGCAGCCTTCTGGTGAGTTAATTTGATTTCAATTGCCAGCAGAGCTTTCTGCGCGGAAAAGTATTGTACAATTTTGATGTACTTTATGTCTTACATTAAAAAAAACAAACTCCAGCCAAGTGAAGACTATTACGAATTAGATTTATAAAACAGAAACTTGTTAAAATATTAACAATGGTTTTTGTATAACCTCAATGTGAGGAACTCAGGTTATATAAAAGTAATGATCCTTGACATAAGGCTTAGAAGATTATACAGGGTGTCCCAAAAAAAAAAGGTCAAGCGGAAGTCCAGAGATAAAGCACACCTAGAAGTATCTGAATCACCCCCATATATGTTATGTAATTTTTTGTAGTTTCCGAGTTATGAATTTTTTTCTGAATTTTAAAGAATTCTCTACCTCGACAACTTAAAACAGTTCCAAAAGAAAAATTAAAAGGCTTTTGCAAACCCTCTTTTTTGCTATTTAATCTTTAAGAGTTTACTGTTCATACATAAAGGACTTGGCTTAGTAAGTCTGATGAAAGTAATGAAAATTACAGTGTAAAGTGAAAAATTTACGTTCTGTTAATTACGACTTAGATTTTCGACTCGCAATTAAAAATCTAAAGAGGCGATTTCATAATTTCTATGCAGGTCTAAAAACTTCTTCAGACTCTCAGCTATCATAATCATTAAAAAAAATGAGTACTCAATGGGGCTACTTTGGCTCCAATCGACCTTCAACGACAAGAGTTGGAGATTTCTTGAAATTAGTGATGGGATTTTAAATGAAACAATAACTAATTTTAGGGCGCTAATAGCAGAATTATTGTCAGTGCCGCAATAAAAAACATTCAGTGCGACAGAATATCGATAGGTGACCACCTGTCTCTGCTAAGATGTTTTTTACATGTACGAGTTCTTTTTTGTAAGTGGGAAATTGTAAAATGAAACGAAATTATCAGATTTCTTCACTAAGTTTATTAAACTTCACAAGAAATTTTCAAAATGTCTGCCTTCTTGTTCGATGCATAATCTACATATTCTGAAAAAATTGTTTTTTAAATTAACAAAAGCTCTTCGATTGTTTTTTATTGTTTCTTCAGCCTGTGTTAAATAGTTGCGTAATTCGCTGATGTTTAGACACTCTTTAGCATAGACTAGTTCTTTGTAGTAGTCCCAAACAAAAAAAACTCTATCGGATTTATGTCAGGTGACCGTGGCGACCATTCAGTGGGTCCACCATAAATTCAGTTGTCGTGCACTCAAGGTCCGTAGGAATAGCCAAGTAGTCAGACAACAGAAACAACACCAATCCAAATAAAAGCGTATCGTTTTAAAGCCGCAAAGACAGACAGACGACTGAATAAAGACAAGGAAAACAACATATGCAATGACACATTTTGAAAAGACATCACAACAATATCATAGCTATCTCTTTCTAATATCGCCATCCTTTAATGCGTTAGCGTTAGCCCCTTTTGTAGTCGCTCAGGTAAAAACCCGATTTTGAAGAATGCGCTCCTTGTGGTCTTTTAGCAAGAAATAGGATATGTTTTAATAAATGTTTAATTTATGGAACTTGTTTAATGTTTATTATTGCGGTACCGACATTCATTCTGCTATTAGCGCGTTAACACAAGTTATTGATGAATTGAAAATCGCATCGCTAATTTTAAGAAATCTTCGCCTCTTGTCTTTGAAGGTCGAATGGACCGAAAGTAGCCCCAATAAGTACTACCATTGATTAACGAACAATATGTTAATCAATGGTACCACTTTTTTTCAATGACTGAGTCTGAGAGTCTGAAAAAG
Organism: Callosobruchus maculatus; assembly: GCA_951848785.1. Taxonomy (NCBI): domain Eukaryota; kingdom Metazoa; phylum Arthropoda; class Insecta; order Coleoptera; family Chrysomelidae; genus Callosobruchus; species Callosobruchus maculatus. The sequence goes on along the minus strand of CATOUR010000087.1, from coordinate 1,322,896 downwards.
TTTTTAGACCTGCTTAGAAATCATGAAATCACCTATTTCGATTTGTAATTACGAGTCGAGAGAACAGTTTTATGTTGTCGAGGAAGAGAATTCTCTAAAATTCAGAAAAAAATGCATAACTCGGAAACTAGAAAAAATTGCATAACATATATAGGGCTAATTCAGATACTTCTAGGTGTGTTCTATCTCTGGACTTCCGCTTGACACTATTTTTTGGGACACCCTGTAGAAGGTTATCACTCTTCACACATGAAAGGGAGTAGGTTTACAATGAAATCGAAAAAGAATTGTTTGAAGTGCAATTTAGGGATGCGACTGGTGTAATGGAGATGAATTTAATTCAAGAACAGAAGGGCCCAAATAGCAATCTGAGTGACAGCGATCAGTGTAGTCTATCATTTGGAGGTTACGTTCTTTTATAACTGAGCCGACCATCTAGGCAGAGCCTAAATACCAGAACACCGCGGCTGCTGTGAAAAGGTTATGTTAGGGGAAGCTTGTTAACGTGGGACTTGAATAGGCCAACACCCGCATTCCTAATAAATACATCTCCTGGCAGCCCATTCCAGGCCTTGGATACCCTGGGAATAAATGTGCGATCGTACCGCTCGGTTCTTGATGTATGAAGAACTACCGCCTTAAGATGATATGCAGTAGTCGCGCGGGTGCATCTGATAGGATTGGTGAGCGGCGGAACTATAGAGGATAGCTCAGAGGAACATATTCCGTTTGAATATTGGTAGAAGAATGAGAGGTCACCAACCGCACGCCGGCGCCGGCGAGAAAGCGGTTGGAGGTGGCGCGGTAAGGCTGGGTCACCAATTAGTCGAATTGACCTTAGCTGGACGTCAGTAGTAGGGGCAGCAGCTCCCCAGATATGAGAGCAATACTCCAGGCCAAGTCTTATCTGGGCTTTATATTGATTGACGAGGTTAAACGGTGAGAAGTAGGTTCTGACTCTGAATTGGTACCCAGGCTTTTTTCCCAGCAGCTGTTGCAATATTGACGTAACGTCTTCAAGCCAGATCAGACTTTTTCTATGATGTTAACTCGTTAAGAGCTTGAATGAGTGGCTTCTTGGAAGAGCCTGATTGTTCATTACAACCGGGTGCTGGCTTGGGCACTACTTATTTGGTAGCGTACGATACTGGGTTTGGAAGCATTCAATATACTTGAGCCTCCAAGCGGTAACGGACTCCAGATCCTTTGAAAGCGAAGTAGCCGCTGCCAGCCTTCTGTGTTCCAGGTCGACCACAGAAATCCGTCTGTTGCTCATGATGCCTGCATGCAAAGTACTGTCATCCGGAAAATTGTGGATTGGGTGTGTAGTGCTAGAGTGTAGATAGATTATTGATGTGAAGCAGAAACAATGCCGAAGCAAATAATGGTCGCTGCGAAACCTCAGCGTTGATGTTATGGAAGGAAGAGGAGAAGCCGTCTACAACGACAGCTTTTTCGACTTGAGAGGAAGTCTGTGAACCAACCGCAGAGCTTAACAGGGAGACCTTAGGACGGAAGCTTGTTTAGGAGAGCTTCATGCCACAGTTGATCGAATTCCTTTGAAATATCGAGAACAATGACGTGAGCCTCGACAAACGAATGGATGTGTTTGCTCCACTCATGTGTGACGTAAGCCAGGAGATCTCCAGTTTGATGGAAAAAGCCCTGAAACCTTTAAATTGAAAAATCCTAATTGTACACGTGGAAAATTCTGACCAAATCCGGATCGGACCTGGATTGAAAGTCGGTACGGACCTGATGTGATGATATGAAAATATATTATGTTGTTTTTTCAAGAGAAGAAACAGATAATTTATAAGTAGCAGTTAATGTTGGAGAAGCGAATTATTTTCGTGTAACGGGTGGTTTTGGGTAGTCATGTAGAAATTATGTGTCCGCTTACATGATATTTTTTTGTTGTAGGGCCTCTGATAAACGCGGTGAATTTAGCTCCCCCGTTGCCGCCGTTGACACCGTCTAGTCAGAGCCAACCGCGCTCTTCTCCAAAGCCCCCCACTCCTAGCAGACAGTCCAGGAGTCCGGCGGTGTCCGCCTCGCCGGTACCGATGTCAGTTCCGCCCATGCCCGAGCCACCGTCCCCCTCGCAGCGATCCCAGATGGAAGATGCGCAGGCGCAACAACATCAACAGCTACAGCAACAACAACCACAGTCCCAACAGCAGCACCAGCAACAGATACCTCAACACCAACCACAGCAAGTAGAACCGCAACGAATAGAAAGCGGTGGAGAGACTGCTTGACCACCCGCTAAGACTGTTACCAGAGAAGCTGCTGTAGATTTTGGTAGGTTCTGACAAATCAGTTCTCGGAATTTAAAAAGCTTCAGTGACTGATATGTGACATTATTCACACTGGAACATAAGTCGTAACTGTTCATACGCTATAAAAACGGAAATATTTATATTCTGATATAGTTTTTGACACTCACATATGCTTGTTACTACCCTACAGCACCAAACATAGACATAATAAGAAGTGTCACCCTAACCTCCTCCCACAATGCTGCCTTTCCTGCCTGATCTCTTTTTGTACCTTTTTCCATGCAAATATCAGCAGTATACAGATTAGAGGTACACGCTTACATATTGCGCAATACACTCGACGGCTGGATGTATCGGGGTTCTAAAAAATAACAAAAAGGAGATACCAACAAAAAAAAATGTTTACAGCTACCTATTTGAAAAAAAAATTGTACATAAAATCAATAATCGTGTCGAATTGTTTCTCTCTGTGTATTCTGTGGATGTACCTTCGAGGATGTACCAAAAGAAGCAGATAATTTTGGCAATTAAATCCTTGAAATCTTATTGACGTTTTGGAACACTAATACTCATTCCGATGTAACATTTGAAAACTGATAAACCGTTTTATCACTATTTTTATCAGAATCATTTTTAAAACGATTAGCAACAATTTGGCATGAAATGTGGTTATCCCAATTTATTGCGAAAGTTATGGATTACAAACGAAATACGAATTATTAAAATAAGTACAAAATGAATAATTTATCACGGTGTTAATATCTGTTTACACCAGACGAGTACTTGCGTAAACATGATGACGTTATCAACAGGACAAGAACTCTGAAAACTGGCGATACAAATAAACGTTCTGACTAAACATAGGGAGCCTCAGTTGCTCAGAGTAAACATCTCTGGAGAGTGTCTAATTGGAATATTGGGCAGCCAACATCTATAATAGCGCTGTTACCAATCTCTTGTTCAACTGCTAAATGACATTCCAATTTGCTTCAAAATCTGGTAGTTTTTCCTCAAACTATTTAACTATACATTTCAATATATTTACAATGGATTTACTTACAGTTAATTTGTATAGATTCAATGAAATCTTATGAATAGAAAAGCTTACAGCAGAATTTCGTTAATAACTCCTAGCAGAATTTCGTTAATAACTCCTACTAATCCATACATTGGAAACGTCCAATTGACGTCTGTTTGGATTGCTCTCGGTCTGTCATTTTAGCAGTGTTTATTGGTAATTTCGAGTTTCAGTTGGTTTTAGTGCATATTTGAGTGACTCTTCGCTTATATGCAGTAATGCAGTATTAGATACACTGTAAACACTATAAACTGTGATAATAGAACAAAGGGACGAAAAAAGAAGTGCATAGGTTGCGAATATTCACGTAGCTTTGTAAAGGTTTTGTTTTGGTTTTCAGTAGCGTAAAATATAGGGATAACCGGGGACCGCAGTAACTTCACTCCAGTTTCACAAATAATAATGGACGTTTAATGTATCTTATGTGCATCTGTTTCCTTCGAATATAGGGATCAATAACAAGTTGCTTGATACATTACAGTACAACTGAAAGCAGAAGATACAACTGACCATTCAGTGGTTTGGTTCCTGCATACTAATTTTAAGAATGCATCATGAGTTGTCTAAAAAAAGTAACATGCATTCAAGGCTTAGGCCTAAATTAACGAAAGTAAACTATTTAAAGATATGAAATGGAAGAAAATATACACATTTACTTAACAGAAAATCTTTGTCTATGCGAATCTTATAGAACCGGAAATTAGCTATTGTGATTACTATGTTTTATGACTGAAGTAAACACGGAAAAGAGAAGAAATTACAACAGACTGCCGTTTAAAAGGAAATTAGATGGCATTTGATTGTAATGCGCTCAAGCTGTCACCATTTACTAAGATCTTCAAATTTCCGTTACATCTTGGCTGCTGGGCAACCTGTGCAGTTTTTTGTTTACATTACCTCTTTTCGGGTACTTTCAGTATCGACGCTTTGTGTCTATAAGCTGCATAGACGCTTTTCTACTTTTTTTCTACATATTAGATGGTTTTCACGTTATGCAATAACTTGCTCCAGCCAGGAAGTCTACCATACCACCCATATTAGCGAGCGACGTATTAGTTGCCGCAGCGCCGGTGGTACAACAACCACCGCCATCCATCAGGCATTTCACCACATTCGACATCGACAGCATTGTTAACGACCATCAGAATATCACCAGAGAGGGGCCTCAACATCCAGAGCCGACGATTGTGGCTTCACCATCTATACCAATCATCAAGACACCAATAACTTCGGTACCTGTAACAGCGACTGCGCAGTTTACTAGAGTTCATGAAACGCAGGCGAAACTTCAGATTGACGTAAGTTTTCATTTTATTTATTATTTATACCTGTGTTTAGCAAGTCAGGGTGAATAACGGGCAATGGGGTATTTAAAAAAAAATGATGGCGGAATATTGATGTTACGTCTCCAAAAATAATGTTATTTTCATTTTTACTTTTTTCTGTGAAAGCGAACCGACTTAAAATCACGTCAAAATTACGTCATAAGTCTTTCGTAGAGCCATCCTTAGAATGTTACCCTACTTTGCTGTCTGACCTCCTTTTCTCTGTCCATAAATATAAATTTCGCTTTTTATTGACATTAACAGATGTTTGTTTATATTATTTCGGGATCTGCTTTGGTTACGTTGGTGGCTACATTAGATACCGTGACAGTCGTGACATTAGTGATGGCCGATAAAGACGTGACGGTCGCCAGTGTTGCCGGATGATATAAGTGAAATCGTGAAAAGCAACTAGGAAAAATTCTCAAAAATAATGAGTAAACTGCTAATCACATAATGTAAAAAATCCAAGAAGAGTGGAGGAAAATATTTTTAGTCTACAAAAATGAATTTTTGTTCAATAAAAAAGTGGAAAACTAAATAAAGACAAAACAAAGCTTATATCCCTTATAAAAAAACGTGGTTGATTTGTTAGGCGGGAAGTTCAAGAGATTGAAATAAGTTCTTTCCAAAGGGATGATTTTCAAACCCTATTTTTACTCCACGTGGGCAAAAAACTTAACAAAAAGCGCTATTATTACAAATTAGATGCAAACAATCCATTCCAGTGATTAAACAGACAATATTAGCAAGTTGTAAAATACCCCATTTGTCCAGAATTTCAGGTGACTGGAAACGAATTTGAGAACTTTCGCGGAAGTGTGAAGAATTCCGAGATATTTCTTTATTTTTAAAATTATTGATGTGCAATTCATCGGTTGTTTTAGTAATGGAAACTTTCAGACATCACTGTCTTCTAGTTGGAATCAGATCAAGCTTGCTTAGATTTTTATCAGTGATTTATTCTTTTGAATTAATATTGTTCCAGAGATACATATATTACTTGCTGCTATAAGGTGTGTAGATTGCCATTGCGAAAATCTAGGGCTGTCAGTTTATTGGTTGTTCAATGTTTCTGTTTTTTTTTTTTTTGATGCCGCGTAACTGAAATTACGTAACCAATGCACCTAAAATGATGGAATTTTGGAAACGATACGCTTTGGTTTCATATTAGGTAATATTTTTAAAAATCAGTGCATTCGCACCTTGATGATTTGCAAAAAGGGCATCAGACCCCCTCTAAACTTAAATTTTGCGTGTTTTAGGGGTCGTAATTGTTTTCAATCCTGTTTTTGATGGGAATGAACTAAAGGATGGATATACTTCAATTTTTGTTTTCTTTCCCTCAAAAAATTTATATTAGGAATATGCTTTATCTTTGAAATTTTCTTTGGCAGGCCGATAACATAAAAAATAAAACTGATTTCAGTTTTTTTAAAGGGATCAGAAGTTGCGGTTTATGAAAGCCAGTTCCAGGTATTAAAATTAATTTATTAATTTATATGCTGAGTTGTTAAAATCTACACTTTACAATATCCATGAAACTCCATGACGATTGTTTACTCAAATTAAAACATATGTAGTCAAAATATACTAAGATATTCGAATTATCATTTAATGGTATGTATGTTATATGTAGTAGATACGGTCTCTTAGTATATGCAAAACTTTGCATTACGGTGTCTACGTCGGATAAAAATTTGCATTGAAAAAATATCTTCCAATACAGTGTTACAAGACAGATAGGCGCTCTACGCAACGACAGCAAAGGCAAATGTTGCATATTGACTAAAATTAGAAACAACTGCTTAAAATCAGGCAGAAAAAAATTCGAAAGCAGTCAGATGAACTTAAAGCAAAAAAGCAGAGATTTTCTTAGTTGTGTTGAATTATAAAAAAAAAATTAAACAAATAACAAGTGTTGATTTTATTTGCTAACTAGCGAAACACCTGAAATAAAATCTTTTCTAGACAGTATCGATAAATAAATATTTTCATTTATCACATATACTTTTTAATTAGCTCGAAAGTGTATTGACAAATATAGATTTTCTATTTAGTTCAGAGGCAACTCAACCACGCTGTGCACAAGCGTAACATCATTACCGGCAGCCTGCCCAACCACCCCGTCGACATCTACTGTCACTACATCGGCAGCGATCGTCTGCAGTTACTCTTACGGTGACAAGAGCAATGAAGTCAAGCACGCATTTACACCCCCAGCAGAGGAGACGGGAGGTGTTCCAGACGTCCACAGCCCCCAGTTGCCGATACCCTCACCAAACTATCCTAGCTATAACGCTAGCGTTCCTCAGACTGCATGCTTACAGCATTATGATCAAACTAAGACGCATACAAAAGTTGCAGCTTTACCGAAAGCGATCAAAAAAAGTAAGTAGTTCTAAATCATCTCTCTGGTGAAATGTTTAGCTTTGAGTTTTTCTTTACAATAATGGACTATACCCGGTCCACCGAAGAAAAAGAGCGCAAAAAATTAATGGTGTTCACGTGCTCTTACTTACTTTATTTACATGAGCAGGAACCAACTTGCTTTTGCGTACTCACCCTACCTTCATATTCTAATCAAATATTGAAAATACCCCTAACTGGTCTGCCGACGAATATACCTTCAAGAAATATGTTCAACCTAATCTTGTACAGTTTTGATATCATATTTCATCTAGCAATCTACACTAACGACTTATAGTTTTTTAATAATGGAGTATATTTCACGTATTGTGGTTTGTAATACTGCTATATCTATCCAGCGGAGAAACAGGGCACAAAAAAGATGATGTTCAAGTTCATGTGTTTTCGATGTTTGGCAAACCTGTTTAGACCACAATACGACCGCGGCCATATTATGAGTAGGCGTCGACAAACAGCTGTCTGTTTGATTCTTCAGGAAAGGTGCCATGTTCTCTAAATTTGTCGGTGGCAGGCGTGCGGTTAGACATTGGCATTTCCAAGTGGTGTAAGCTTGCCTCGGACCAAGCCACGAGGACTCACTCTTTGCTCACCTGTTTTCCCGTTTGGATGGATATTAATGAATTTTTTTATTAAATTATTGATTTGTAAATATGGAATAGGAACTTGCCCACAGATGTCGCCAAAATGTGAACAGTGGTTTAGGACACTTATGTTCAATGTAGAATGGAACGTCCAGGTTTTGGTATCAAATAAACGATTATAACCAAAATTATGTTGAATTCCTTATGGCACAACGACATCCACATCCTGTTCCTTTCAAGAGGCGGTCTGCTGTGGTGTAAGCTTGCCTACGGCCAGGCGACAAGAATTCACTTATCTTGCGTGTGATCACTCTTTTTCTTCGCTGGACAGAGATTAGTAACATGAATTTTTTCTGACTGCATATGATAGAATATGGCATAAAAAACTTCTATATTTTTCGGCAATTTTTTTCGGCACGAGAAAGCTGAGAAAATGGAAAATATTTGAATCCTCTTTAAGAAAACCGCCAATCGAAAGACGGGTATGTGTGCCGTGCTGCCGTTCTAACATGAGTACCCAATATTTTTATGTGATCCCCTACATATTCGAAAAAATACATCCGGCTAGTGAAGCAGACTTTAATAACCTGGTTGATATTTGGTTTATAGATTTGTGTCTAGCAGGTAGAGATAATGCGGCAGTAAAGGCAACGTGTGACGAGTATTCACTAATGCGAAAATGATGTATACTTTTCAAATTCTCGGAATTAATCATTCACCGCACAATAACTAAAGGCACATAAATCTTTGATTTGAGACAGGAAATTTATAAAATTATAAGGTTAAGTTTAACTTCACTTGACAACCAACAGCACATTTCACAAAACAAAGCTTTCTCCAACAGAACCTTTCATGTGACACAACCAAGAGATGATCCCTATAGGGCAGTCCCTTGACAGAAGTCAAAAAATCACAAAAAGTAGTTTGTTTCGTGAAAATTGCGTCAATACTGCGATTTGAAAGTTGACGAGGTGCTGATGTATGGCGCGCTTCTCACTGATAAGCTACATTTGAACTCCTTTCTTTAAACTTTAAAATGGAATCACTGATAAATAAAATGATGCTGAGTGACGAAATGCATCAGTACACATATTTTTGTATACACTAAGAGTTCATAATGATTTAATCGTTGTTTTCAACCCCATGATACTAGTCCATTGGAAGTACAGCACGTTATAAAAACCTGGAACCTTCATTTCAATCATCAATGTTTGTAAACTGGTAGAGATTCGCCGAAAAAGTCATTATTTTATTATTTTCAAATCGGATTAAAAATTCCTTTTTCTTATACATTCCTGGAAGTATCTTCTGTAAGAAATCTATTACAGGAGCACATGACTTGATTGAGGTTTTACCGACTAATCGACTATTTCCCTCGTATTAACTATTAAACATATTGAAAGTAAAGTAAGCAACTTTGGTAGGCAGACATAACGATCTTATTGTGGTTTTTATAATCATCACTATACACTCTGGTAAATAGTCATTCTTTTGTTACCAATATCAACCAGACACGCCGCTCCTTCCTTTTGATTATAGTCATGACTTGTCACCGTATCTTTTGATTACAAAGTCCTCCTGTTTATTATGTTGAGGATTGATCAGAAGTCATTTCGTTTCAGAATCATACCATAGGTCTAAGATGGGCGAAAACCAGTTTACAGTACTTAACATCCCGAATGTTGCCGTTCAGGGACCTCCGCCAGTTAAAAAACAAAAGTTGAGCAAGATCGATTTGGCAGTGATTCGTAAGAAGGCGGTAAAGAAGACGAACGATGTCGAGAAAGAAAAAGTAGCAGAGATGCGTAGAGATAAAGTAACAAAAGAGTACGGCGTGACTGTATTGGACTACTCTGATTGTTCGAGCAGTGGCAGTAGTTACGAGAGTAGTACCGACAGCGAAGAAGAATCTGGGGTTGATATGATCATCAAGTCTGGACCGCCAAGCAAACCTGACATAAACCCCATGAAACTCCAATTTCTTAGGCAGTTCAATATAACCACGCACGCTATCAAAAACTGTAAGTGCTTCATCCTTTCATAAATATACCAATATGTTTGCCGCGTTAATATAAATTAAAATAGATTATTTAAAACGACAAACTTCAGGAGCGAGGCGTCAGTGCATTTTGCAATGCATCATCAACTTTTTTAAGGAGTGAGCCATCTGGTGATGTCACATTATTAACTCATAAGATAGATAGCATTGCGATTTATTCTGCAATTGCAAATGCCACGCACTTTGTGTTCTTTAATAATTCTTTGCTTCAAAAATTAAATTAACGATATTAACGTTTTCATATGTCGCTGCACCACATACAGTAGGCGTAGGCGATTTCTTTGTACTGACAAGAAGAACGTGAATTTGCTATAGGCGCCGTGAAGTTTTTTCATCCACCATCATCAAACAAACAAAATCTTTGTTCACTTCTTCTAACCTATTCGAATTCTTTGGTATAATCTTAATATATAAATTCTCATTAATCCTATTTTTTCGATCGACAACGCTTGACAAGTGATAGACGTCACATTTCTATGAACATTGGGATAGGAACATGAAGCCATAAAATGCTTATTTTTTAAAAGTACAGGGTGTCAAAGTTTTACTTTTATTTTATTTTTTTCTCAATTATTCCGCAATAAAATGGCACAACGATCTAAAATTACGTATCGGGAGGTTTTTCAAGGCGAGAAATCCATATTCAACAACGGTTTATCTATCATGAATAGAGAGCGCCACCTACGGCAGATTGAACTCATTTAAATTATCAAAACTTTTTTCCGTTTTTTCAATGTATCAAAAAAATCGTTTCTTTGATATGTTTTACATGAAAAAGCTATACTTTGTGTAAGTCCCTAGAGGTAACCGTTTTCGAGATAACCTTCATTGAAATTTCCAATGCGACTGAATTATCCGTGTTTATTTAACAATGAATATAGGGGTCATACTTTTAAATACGAAGTATTCTTAAAGTTCAACAGCACCTATTTTAAAATTAGATATGTTTGCAACCTGTTTTTTTTATCTAATATTATTCGTTCGAGTATACGGATAATTCTTTCGATCACATTTTACCCTAATTGGGGTGCCCGGGAAATTTCAATACAGGTTATCTCGAAAACGGTTACCTCTAACGACTGGAACAAAGTATACCTTTTTTGTATAAAACATATTGCGGCAACGATTTTTTTAATATTCACATTGATGCACCAAACCGGAAAAAAGTTTTGTTAATTTAAAGGGGTTCGATGTGCCGTAGGTGGCGCCCTCTATTCTTGGTAGCTAAACCGTGGTTGAATTTGGATTTCTCACCTTAAAAAAACCACGAATACGTAATTTAAGATCGTTGTGCCATTTTATTGCAGAAAATTGATAAAAAACGAGAACAAAAGTGACACCCTGTATCTTGAAAATTAAGCATTTTAGGGCTTCATGTTCCTACTCAATGTTCATAGAAAAGTGAGGTCTATCACCTGTCAAGCGTTGACGGTCGAATATCCGGACACCCTGTATATCTTTGATAACTGATGATGATTTGATGATCGAAGTATGTTTGACGGTATTTAAATACTCAAAGATAAAGAAAGTCTTTCTCCAGAAGAAATAGGTTCGCGAACTCACTCTGGAATAAGGTTATGTTGGGCCATGGTTTGGTATGTCCTCTATTGGGCTGCAACCTGGTACTACACACTTTGCAGGCATCTTGTTATCTTTATAGTTTCGTTTGTGCAGGTAAATAATTAGAAACACATTAATAATCACCTTCCAACCATATTTTCTGCTCTGGAAGAATACACATGACATAACAACAAATAAAAACTCGGCCCGCTGATTCAGTGCTGCCATATTTCATGCTCCGGCCTAGTGAGTAAAGTCGGCCATGGTATTGACCATATTTACTCACTAGGCCGGAGTATGAAATATGGCAACACTGAATCAGCGGGCCGTGTTTTCATTTGTTGTTATGTCATGTGTATTCTTCCAGGAGCAGAAAATATGGTTGGAAGGTGATTATTAATGTCTTTCTAATTATTTACCTGCACAAACGAAACTATAAAGATAACAAGATGCCTGCAAAGCGTCACTCTGCTACTCAGCGTGGAATAATAAATTGAAGAAACGATTTATAAGCATTACTTGATATGCGTAAATAATTAAAATACGTTTCTGTGTCAGTTAGCTTATGGTGCGCTCCTTTCTTCTTCCCGTTTTAAAAAATGCTTCGAACCCAAAATCCCCGCGTTTTTCCTCTTTTCTCATTATCATCCTTAAAAGGGTTAAAAGTAAAATATTTATTGAATTCACGTAACGCGCACGCTGAATTATCATTTTCAAATACAAATTCATTGAAAATCACATACGATATCGAAGATTTAAAATATTTTGAACTCGTTATCGGACATAAGTTTGGCGCCAATTCATTTTGAATATTTAGACCAATAGCAACAGCTTCATACCATCGTATTGTCGGAGTTCGTGTGCATGTGAATTAAGCTTAATGCGAACATCAACATTAGAGACAGTTAACCGAATCACGATGGTGCGCATGCCAATGTAGGCAATTTTTTCAAGTTTTCAAAAAAATAGTACTATTTGTCTTGTAGATTTAAAAGTGAATACAGATTCTTCGCTGGTCCATGAATAAAACCATACATTATGCTGAAACGGCGAAAAAATTTTATCTTTAATATATTTTGGTGTGGTCGATATACAAGGAGCGTCCCAGGATTGTTATAATAATAATAATAATCTTTATTATTCCAACGGGCTTGCACCCAATCACAGGAACAATTTGAAAAAATTGTACACTACAGACAATAACAATAGGTTAAAATATATGTATAAAAACAATTAATGGTGTAACATCACATAGTTAGATTCAAAACAACTTAAAATGGTCTGCAGGTTATCAAAATTAATATCACAATTTTTGCAATATTTTACAAACGTGCTACACATCCTGTTTATAGGGGACATTTCAGATATCTTTGTTCTCCCATATGTTGTGTAAAACATTGAATTGGAGCGTGTTGATCTTTGCGGTACTGCATAATTAATTTTAGATAATAGCTCTGGACAGTCCAATTTATTGTTGAGAAGTTTATGTAGCATAGTAATCTCATTAATTTGACGACGGTAGGCTAATGAGTCAAAATTCAGTATCTGTAGTAATGTATTGTGTGGAAAACCTCTCTCATGATATGTGCCGTGTATTTTGTAGTACATGTATTTGAGGCTCTTGCGCTGTATTGATTCAATAGAAGAAATCGCATTCTGATATAATGGAGTCCAAATATACGCTGCATACTCTAACTTGCTCCTTATGAATGAAGTATATATAATGTTTAGACTCCTTATATCTGTGAAACTTTACCAGTTTCTAACACAATATCCTAATACTTTATTTGAAGAAGACACCATTTGTCTTATATGTTCTGAAAAGGTGAATTTATTATCAAATATCACTCCCAAATCTCTGAACGTCTGACATCTCTCTATTGTGATGTTATTAATTTGATAGTCAAACAATAATGGGTTGGTTTTCCGAGTAAAACTTAAAACCTTACATTTTCTTATATTTAAATTAAGCTTGTTCATGACACACCAATCACTCAAAATATTAAGGTCGTATTGTATTTTGAGACAGTCATCAATATTCTTAACCTCACAGTATATCTTGAGGTCATCTGCAAAGAGTAGATGTAAGTTTGAAAACTGTGATGCCAGATCATTAATATACAATAAGAACAATAATGGACCCAGATTGGATCCCTGCGGTACCCCTGACGTGGGAGTGTAGGAAGATGAAGTGTAACCTCCATATTCAACTATCTGTGATCTGCCTCTGAGATATGAATGCATCAGGGACACTAGACTGTTAGACAATCCCAGTGCTTTCAACTTCGATAGAAGTAAAAAATGATCAATGGAATCAAAAGCTTTCTGGAAATCAGTATAAATCACATCTACCTGACCGTGGTTATCCAGTACCTCAGAGATAAACTGCGAAATACAAGCTAAATTAGTGACTGTTGATCTTTCTATCATGAAACCAAGCTGAGATGTCGAGACAATTCTTTTGAGAGATGGGTATACTGTCTGGAATAATATAATTTCAAAACTTTACTAAAATTACATATTATTGATATAGGTCTGTAGTTCTCAACCATGTTGTTATCACCAGATTTGAGGACTGGACATATCTTTGTTTTTTTTTCCAGATATCGGGGTATACATTTGTTTTTAGGATCATATTGAAAATAAAGCAAAGTGGCTTAGCCAAAACATGTATACAATCTTTCACAATAAAACTAGGGATAAGATCAACTCCTGAAGTTAGCTTATTTGGTAATCTTCTAGATGCTTTAATGATGTCATCTTCATTCACCTCATCTAAAGATATAAGACAATTAGATAAATTTGGCATATATAAGTTGAGATTATTTGTATCAGACTGCTGGTATACACTAGAAAAGAATTGGGCAAATCCATCAACAATCTCTGGAGTAGTATTCAATGATTTATTGGCCATTAGCATGACTCCCGGTATTCTAGTTCTTCTCCCCTTGTTCCTCACAAACATCCAAAACTTGGAAGGATCAGTATGAATGGAGTTCTCTATTTCTTGGATGTACGTTTTGTATGCAGCTTTGATATCATTTTTTACAGTTCGTCTCAGATCACTAAATTGAAGTAGATTTCTCTCCGTTTTATATTTTCTAAGATTTCTCCGGGCCATATCTTTCTTTTTTATATTAGATATTATAGTACTATTAAACCAAGGTGGATATCGTCTCGAGCTGTTTTTGAATTTAGGAACATGGGCGTCAAATAACCCATTCATTATATGATAGAGTCTGCGACATGCCTCATTAACATCATCTGGACATGTAGTCAGATATGTCCAATCAGTATTTCATTATATAACGCTACAAAGTTGACTGCTCGAAAATTGTACCTGATGTTATCAGTACTATATGTATTATTTGAAGAGGTATTGTCAATATTGAAATCGGCAATTATTGCTGGATGGTATTTGTCTTCCACATCTAGAGGATGCTTATCTCTATCGACTGAACCAATACAGTTGCACAGTACCAATTCTAACAGTCGACCATCTGCATTAATAACATAATTAACATTACAAATATCCAAAAAAGAACAAAAATTGTTTATTGCTGAGACTTTTGTACCATTTAAATCAATCGCGAATTTGGGAGCATTGAAATCTCCGCAGATAATGAAAGTAGCACCTGTAAATACATTATTAAATAATTCAAATGCCTCAAAAAATGACTCAAACTCAGATACAGTTATTGAAGGTGGGATATATATAGAATACATCATAATGCGTTGACTAAAAGTAATTTTACATGCAGTAACATCAATCAATGGAAATACTGTTCTAAGGACTACAACATTTATACTTGACACTTTAAAAGAATTTTTAACAGCAATCAAAGACCCTCCACCAGTATGAAGGCCTGTGAGCTCTCGATCCCTATCACATCTGAAGACCACATAATCCATTGGGAACAGTTCCACATCACTAACTGCACCACATAACCAAGTTTCCGTCAGCATGATCACATCAAATTCACAATCAGACAGTGAGCAATAGAAACTATCAATTTTAGTGTTCAGTCCTCTTACATTCTGATAGTAGCAGAGCAAGTTCGTACGCTTATTATGATTGGGTGCACCAACTAGTTTAAATAATTTATTATTCTTGGTTGACCCTGGATATATTTAATTTTTAGACCCCTTTCCCCATTCTTAACCCTTTCATCCTGTTGCCTCTTCACTCGTTTATACATCTCAATCTGCTTAGGTGTTCGATCATAACTAATAGAAATTCTATTGAAGTCTCTGCTATATTTCAAGGTATGCGCCTTACGTACGATAGAATCAACTGAATCCTCATTATTGAAGCTTATTTTTATTGGTCTTTGATTCGCCACCTTATATTTTCCCAGCCGCAATATCTTCACAGATTCAGGTAGGCGCGAGGCTTCAAGGAAGTCTAGAATTGAGTTTACTTGGGATCTGTCATGGGTCACCCGCTCCACAGCTCCTTCCATATTTGCTTCCGGCAGACCAAAAATTAACAGATTATTTTTCCTTCGTTCTCTTTCATATATTTCTTCAGCTACTTCTTTCATTATGTGGTCCCTATCTGATTTTAATCTGTTGCATGTTGTCTCAAGACTGCTCACTTTTGATTTTAAAGAATCAATCTTATTTTCCATTGTGCTTATTCTAAGTTCCAATTTCTTTATTAATTTTTGGTTCTCCTGGTTTATTTTCACTGTTTGTGCCTCGAACTTATCATCAAAGTATTTAACAATTTTATCAAAAAGACTGTCATCATACATGTTGCGGGATAAGCTTGATGAGGGACTCCCAATGTTACAACCGAAACACGTGAATCTTCTGCCATTAGGGTCCTTCAGTTGGCTTTCAAATTCTTTTATTGCCTCATTAGACAGGTTGGCACAATCACGATGTAGCCAACCAAGGCATTTATTACATTTAATGCTGTAAACGGTGCTTTTAATTACAGTCATACATTTAACACAGTTGGTTGGCATTGTTTCTTCCTTAAATGATTCCACCTACGGCACTGGAATAGCTTATCACTGCTTAAAGAGTATAAATACCAGTTATATTTTGTGTTGTTTTTTGCAGTTGATGTATCGATTGGAATTCCCTTTTTTGCAGCTGTATACGTCTCAACTGTATGAGAGGTGATTAATGGATTTTTACAAACTTCTCACTTGATCTGACAACTATCTTGATGAAATTTTCTAGACTTGCGTAGAGCAACTTCACTGACACAATTACTGAATTTCAGAATTTTTAGCAGTGGTAATCACACTAAATTTTCTCGATTTCTAACAGACTTAAACGAGCTGTACTGTTATCTTGACACACGAATACAACAATTCAAGGTTTCAAGGTGTTGAAATATATACATATTTTTCTTAATTTATTGGATATATTTGTTTGTTTAAAGTTGTTGTCACAGCTTTTTGGATACCCTGAATGCTGATTCTTCGAAAAAGAAAGAAGTCGGGCGGAGCGTGATCAGGACTATAGGGCGGCTGCGGCAGCGTTGCCACGTTGTGTTTCATCAGGAACTCACGGACGCGCAGAGAGGTGTGGCTTGGCGCATTGTCGTGATGTATCCAGCATCCAGGTAGCAGCGATGTCTTTTCGCACGCAGATGACCTTTTTCCTTAATATTTCCATCACTTCTACGTAGTACTACGGTCTGCGTTTAATAAATCATGAATGCGATTGTCATTTCGCGTCGATTCTGCTTGTTGACGATCGTCCCGATCGCGGGTCATCGACCACCCCTTCCTGACCCTCCTTAAAGACCTTTATTTACCTCGTAACTTGTACATAGCTCAAAGCTGTATTCCCGTAAGCTTCCTTAAGCAGTGAGTGCGTTTCGATGGCAGTTTTGTTGAGCTTTCAACAAAATTTGATTGTCTAATGTTGTTCATTTGAATCCATTGCGTCTCGTGACGAGGTTTCAAAACAGAAAGGATTATATGTTTAATATTCAAGAAAATATTTTCCTACCTTCATAAAATCCTTGCGTAGAACTTTCCATATTGGTTCACAAATTTCAGGAATAATGTAACTGGGAGGTTGAGGTGATATAATAGTGGAAAACTTGAGGTCCTCATAGGTTCTTCCAGTAGCTAGAAACCTCGAAAGTTGCCTTCAGCCTTTCGTGTGCTGGGATTGTTCCTCTCATTACAGTGTCTTTTCTTTCTATCGATGCTGCCGATGATAAAAGTTGCAGATACGTCTCTTCATTCATACATAGATAATTGTGCCAATCCTTGGGAGCTCCTTTTTTCAACCAGACCGTAATTTCTTTTATTTCTTTTTACCCAAAGCACCTACTAAATCGAGAAATGCTAACACGTCGTCGCCATGATGATTGAGACTGATATTTCAGATTCGCCTGAACGTGTGAAGGGTGGTCAGTCCATTAGGCGACCTGTCTTCAGGCGGACTGTTTAGTTCGAACTGACAGCCCTGCCGGATCGTATGTAGTCTGCTTAATTCAACAATGTTGACGTTCAGATGTTCAGTGCAGACCGAGCTTGGGTGCTCTGTGAAGCTAAGGATTCCCCCTACTCAACGCGACCGATCCGACCGCGCTACGACTAGTAGCGGCGCGACAAAAAATTATGTTTCTAGACTTTTGGGACACTCCCTATATTGACATTCTTATGCATGTTATGTTTTGTGCTGGCAATTTGAGTACATTAAAATTGCTTTCTATCATTTCAAGGTTTAGAATTTGAAAAACTGGATAAAAGGAAATGGCTACCTCCCACTGTACTGGAAGAAACTGAAACAGTAGATTTACCACATCTGAACCTGCCAGTGCCTTCGAAAGCGCCTTCGTTAACTAACATCATGCAAAATCCCAAGGCGAAGAAAAGTTTCCTCCAACTACTAGGTCTCGTAACTGTTAGCCCTGACATGAAAACCGAAAATGAAAGGATCTGGAAAGAAATCGTTCAAGAAAGACTGAGAAGAAATTGCGAATCCAACTTATCGATGTTTTATAAGAGGGTGTACCAAAAGTCAGCCTTGGATTCTCAGAATGCTAGTACCGTAGTAAACGACACCATATTGAAGCTACCTTTAGTGCATAGATTCAAAGCGAAAAAAGAACCCGATAAGAACAATTCACCGCCAGTCAATTATCTTCCTCTGACGATGATTTTAATTGAAAACCAAAAGTCTAATGGTATTGTTTTTCCTAAAGAAGCCAACGGAGAGAAAGAAAATCAGCAAGTAGTGAAAGAAGACAGCAAGTTTAAGTGGCCTGGAATAGCAGAAGTTGTGGAGTCGTACAGAATGTATGCGAAAGGTTAGTGAAAGTAGTGGTACTTTAGGATTTAAGTGATCATGTGTGGCTGATTGAGGTCCAGTTTCATAAACATTGGTATCCTCTGGTAGCCACTTAACTGGCAGATGGAAGTTAACCAGTAGTTATCGGGGAGCTCTGTTTCAGAAAGAAAGTCAATGGTTTAGCTGGCTTATCTCTAAGTTGGCACTGCGGATGGCTCTCATAACACTGCCATATTTGTGTTTCGTGTATACAACTTCGACGCTGTCGAATGAGCTGCCGGAGAATTTTTTCCCGACGGCTACAACCTGCAGCGTTTCAAATCTAACGTGCACCGACACCTTATCCTCTCGCAGTGCTTCTACAGCGCCATAGGTTTCAGCCTTTAAGAGATGCTCACCATAAAAAAACCCTTTGACAAATAAACCTAACCTTTCTATTCAATAAAGTCCATCGGCGTCTTAAATGACAATGTCAAAACCTATGTTCTTATAACCTCCAAAGCCAGCTTTCCTGTCGTCCGTTGACCACAACAAACATCAAGATAATCCATACTTTATCCTTAGGTTCACTTCACTACTGGTTAACAGCTTCTGATTATGAAATGGATTGTTTTCGCTAACCACTAGTTTTAACCAATAAATAACTAACGATTATGAAACTGGGCCTTACTGTTGAAATACAACCTCATGTTGAAACAAACACTAAATACATATTATGTTTCACTGAACCTCCAATAAACCCAATATAGTTGGATAGACTTTACTTACATTTGGGCTACTTCTGTTGTCTTCTCAAAGTATAAATTTTAAGGCTCAGTTTCACAATCGTTACTTAACCAGTGGTTGAAAGAAAACAAGTGGTTAACGAAAACAATCAATTTCATAATTGGCGGTTTACGTCAAAAGCTCTGGTTAGCCAATAGTTAACCCGAGGATAAAGTATGGGTTATTTTGACGTTTGTTGTGGACAACCGATAACAGCTAGGCTTGCTTTGGAGGTTATAGCAACATTGATTTTGGCATTGACGTCTAAGACGCCGATGGATTTTGATTATAGCCTGTGGTAACATGAATCAAAAATATGAATACAAAGGATACATTTCTGTGTCAAAGCGTTAGGTTGTATTCACGAAACACAATTATTATGCGCTAGAGTTGAATTAGTACTATGATTCCGTTCAGGGAACCTGAGCGCTCAGATAGCAGAGTCACTAAACGTCCCGCTACTCATTTCACGGTTATTTAGCGGAAGCCAAATTATGTAGCAGAATTATTTTACGCCCAATTTGAGTAGCGACACTTTAATGGGGAAACATAACCTAAATCCATCTGTCGACGAGTTTTATCTATGATCAATAGCTCTTGCTATTACTTCTTAATTGATTTTCAACTCTTCACCGGTATTTACAGTTCTGGGGCATCAATCAAAACGGGCAGTTAATCTGGCGGTTGCAAATGATTGTATGTCAGTATGTCATGATTGTCATGTTAATATGTAATATTTTGAGTGTGACACTTCATACGTGGACCGTTCAGTATTCCGCTCTAACAGAGCGCTCTATGCAAAGCTCTCCAAAAGAGCGCCCAGGTTCGCTGAACGCAACCTATGAAATTTATTCGGGACTTCAGAAAAGTTGCTAGATATTTGCAATTATTCATAAATTCCTTTTATATAAACTAGATATTTATAAGGTCTCTATTTCAAAATATTAGTTAATATAAATTAGTTATTATTTTCAGTCCATTGAACTAAATTCATCACTTTGTCAACAGTGCGTTTCTCAGCATTGACGCCTTATAATTTTTATAATAATAAATATAATAAATAATTCAAAAGATAACACTAACGATGATCAACAAAGCACCTTAACCGAACCGACGAACATTGTGCACATACGTCTCTGGTACTATGGCTTTTTCTGAAGAGAGAAAAGGCTATGGGTTTGTAAAAGAGCGCGCTGTTGCCAGTTTTCAATATGATCTCTTATTTTCCGAAACAGTTTTAAATACAATGACTAAAATAATTAACAAACTAATACAAACGGTCGTCAACCCTATTTTTTATAATATAAACCACAAAACTACATATTCCAAAAAATATTTTTGAACATTATCTATTTTTGTATCTACACTTAAAATATGTTTATTCTACCTTTAAACCCTAAAAATCTGTCATAAAGGCACGTGTTAAAATTCTAATTTTTAATTGTTAATAACTAGATACATATACAGACTGTTAGCTACTCTGCTATACAGTACCCTTAATGCGTCCCTGGACATGAAATGGTGAATACTGGCTGAATATGGCAACAAGGCTTAGAGACAAAGACAACATATTCCATTCCCCGCTGGATGGCGCTACGTTAGTGTACTCAATTCTGTGGCGCACCTGTCTTGCCGCCTACATTTCACAAGGATGTCAGATCTACGGAATAATCTGTAGCTTTTTGATAGCTCTGATTCGACAGTTCTATTAAGAGATTAACTGGCAAGGATTGTTCCTTCTTTACATGATCGGTTAGCAGAGCTGGCCGTTAGAGCATTGTCATTCATTACGTGAAGAATGTTTAGGAATCGTTTATTCCTTTACATCAACAAGCATGAAAAATAGCGCTAAACACATACAAATTTCGAGAATAACTTTTCGTGTGTTCAGCTTCTACCTAAAAACTCCATACGTCGTGAACCAAGGCTAGTTTTTAGCACTAACCACGAAAATTACTTTATAAAATTGCGGCATGCAATGAAAATAATCATTGCCGAAGATTGCAGCATAAAATGTGAAGATGGCTTGCTAGGGACATATCGCTTGATTATAGAATGTTTCTCAATAGAAGCTTAACCGTTATCCTTGAGTTAAATCCTTTCAACCAGATGATGTTTGTACTAATACTCCGAACTTGCAGGTAGGTAGGAGGAGAACCTGAACGGATAATATATGTTACAGTCAATAGTTGTCAAATAATTTATATGCTCAAGAAGAACCACAAATAAACTCAACTGGTAGTTGCCGTTGCCGTCAACTGGTTAGCAAACTTACCGTTCAAGTTGAGTATGTATTGAGAAACCGGCCCTATTAGCTTTATCTTTAACTTTTTTTCTGAGAGCCGTCAGCACTGCAGCTCTTATAGGCTTATTGTTCTATATAAAACTCTCAGGAGTGGGGGGGGGACGATAATGCGCGATCAGCATTGCCGGTGGGTCGTTTCATCGGCTCACACCACCTGCCGATCCACGCTGCTATGAACACTGTCGAGTCCAACAAAGTGTGACCAAGTGCGACCGAGCGCGGCCGGTGCGACGAGCAAGCGTGAGGAAGATTCACCCCCACTAAGACGCCTGCCGCCATGAACCAATCGCGTGTGAGGGAAGTTCAAGTTCCGAGCTTCTACGTCTTTCCCTCACTCGGCCATGCACTAACCGTGCCCGACGCTGCTTAGTCTCGACTGCTGGCCGCCTTACCCGCACTGCTAGCCGGGTCCCCTTATCTTTCAGTTACATTCACATATTGAGTTTGGATTTGATTTTGGTAGTCAACCAAACGCTAAATACTGAAATGGAAATACTACCTTGATATTTTTACAACCTTTACCCCAAATCAAACATTATTAGTAATCTTTTGTGGGATACATCAATAAGATTAATTTCAATTTTGTTTTACGAAAAACGTACAAATATGAATATTTTCATTACCTATGATTATGCGGAAAAAACTTGAACATAACCGGCAACACCGCTTAGCGTCCGAATGTCCACAATTTGCACTGTTATCGCAATAGCCACCAGACATAAAGAAATTATTTCGGGTATTCAGTTTCGTTTAAGTTCGTTTAGTATGCTTCTTGCTGTCGTGAGGATCGGTTATGCATATGACATACAAGAAAAATTGACGCGCGTAATATGATGAGCGAGCAATGTTTTTTTATAAAGTGTACCACGTAAAACGTCGTACGCTTTATAATGGGGTTTAATGAGAGATTTTTTGCCGTTGTAGACATGAAAAAAAATTGTTTTCTCAGAAGCCAATATAAATTTTTTTTGAAATATTTATTGATCATTAGACATTTGCTCAGTTACCTATCATTTAAATTCCCTAAGCAGTGTATTAAAACATTGGTATCAGGAACAATAACTAGTTACAGTTACAACTACGTCAATGCAGTATTTCAATCTATATGTATAAATAATTATAATGGATACCTAGTTAAATGCTAGCTTAAAAACATAAAACTAATAGAACAATAGCAAGTCTACCAAATGTGTTTTACAATTTTAGATAATCTTTAAGTTTTATTAGAAATATATTATAATATGTTATATTTTTTATGCTGTCTGGTAAAAGATTATATTTAGTTATAGCCTGACTCAAGGGATTACTAAGTCCAATATTAGTTCTTACATTTTCCTGATAGATATTGCTTTGCATTCTAGTCTCATGTACATGGATATCTCTATTGAAAGGTAGCGGTGTATTACACTTAAGATTTCTATTTACTACTTTATAGATATACTTGCATTGTTCTAGTTGTAATAATCTGTCCAACTGAAGAACTCCCAATTCTATATACAGGTCCTGGGTATGTGTGAGCCAGTCATATGAAAACAAAATTTTTAAAATCTTATTTTGTAAAACTTGCGCAGAACTAAATCTAACCACTCCACAGGTACCCCATATATGTATCATATATCTAAAATGAGATAGAAAGTATGCATTATATACATTGAACTTGCTTTTATGAGATAGATAATGTCTACATTTATAGAGCACACTGATCATAGGCATTACCTTCTGTGATATGTAATGCAGATGTTCCCCAGAATTCAAATTTTGATCTAATACATATCCTAAGTATTTAATGTATTTGACTCTTTCTACGCGTATATTATTTATTCTAATATTTGGAGTGACGAAACTCTTATTTTTTTGCTTAAAAATCATGAATTTAGTTTTATTGATATTTAACTTTAATTTATTTAACGCAAGCCAGTTAATATATATGTTGAGATCATTATTCGCAATGTTCTCTAAATCATGATCACGCAGAAGTACTGTATCATCAGCAAATGTGAAGTACTGAGCTCTCAACCCTGCGATCTTTAGATTTAGGACATAGAGTGTATACAACATTAAAATTACAAAATTAAAATATAATAAACACAAAAAAATTCAAAATAGGATTAAAATATATTACATACAAAAAAAATTCTAATGAAGTAAAGGTTCGAATATTTCCCCTTCTTGGGCCTGGCAGGGGGTGAGCCTATTATAGAAGCAGTCTCTCACATCAGATAGCATGTCGCCTGTGATGGAGGAGGATACTTCAATAATTTTTTGCCTTAAGCCCTCTAAATCAGTCGCCGGGTTCTCATTATAAATGGTACTTTTTACGAATCCCCATAATAAAGTCATTTGGCGATAAATCAGGAGACCTTGGTGGCCAACAGATATCACCGCGTTCAGCTATAACTTTGTTCGGAAATGTATCCGCTAGGAACCTCCGAACTTGGCCAGCACTGTGTGTCGGGCAACCATCTTGTTGGAAGCAAACGATCTCCAGATTTATATCAGGAAGATTTAGAACAGCAGGTATAATATGATCTTGCAGCAAGCGAAGATACTTTTGGGCGTTCAAAGATCCGTCTACGATGAACGGGCCAATGACATGATCACCCAAAATTTCCTTAGCGGAAAACTCCTGTGTTCATTCTCCTGAGCCCAGTACCGAACAACAGTTGGATTGTGTTTACCATGTAGTGGAAACGACGATACATCCATAAACAGGATGTTCTTCAAAAAAATTATTATCCTGATTCGCCTTTTCCATCATGCTCACAAAAAGTTTCACAAAAAAACATTCTTCGGTAATGGTCATCAGAAAATAATTCCTGAGTTCTGCGGTAGGCAAAATACTTGAAACCTCGACGTTTCAAAATTAATGAAACTGTTTTGTTCCTCGGAAACATTTCTTGTAGATCTATTCCTGTCTAGAGCTACTGCACCGCAGACCATAGTATCCCGCTGTTCAATTTCTTCGAGCTTTTCCAGTGGCGGTCCAGGCCGCTTGTGACACTCATTACAGTGCAGGTTGGCATAAGCGGTGTTCTCAAAATTTCGAACAAAGTCCCAAATCGTTTTTCGCGTAGGCATGGGCCTGCTCTCAAATTCTACCGAGAACATTTGGACACACATGCTCGTTGAGTGACCACTGTACTACCACCTAATAATTTGAACCCGTTTTTGAGGCGTGTAAATGATCATTTTTCTGGCAGCGAAAAATAAGTTTTTAAATTCGTGCTCACGGTTGGTAAACGAGTACTGCAGTATGAGTTTAGGGAAGGAATGAATGTTGAATAGTTGAATGACTGCGACAGTGTTGCCGAATATAATTTTTCAATTTCGTGTAAATTGTTGCGGGTTTCCATCAAAAACAAAATATTCGTCCTTCCACTAAAATCCGTCTAAGGAATTATAGCGAATATCGACTGTAACCACAAAACGTTAAAGCTGAAAGCTATTATGACATACACATATTGCAGTAGTAAAAAGTCATAATAGCCTTAAGCCTTACCATTTTATATTCAAAGCTGGGATTTGTTATAACCCTTTCTAACACAAAATACGCTGAACAAATGAATCTCTATTACGTTTATCAAAATGAGTAGTGCTGCAAAAACAACATCTGAATTAATAATAAAATAATTAAAAAGCCTAAATTCCGTAAAAGCATGAAATGTCAGTGTGACAAGCAACATGACGTAAGGTCTCTACGTCACTACAGTATATTCAATCCCAAGATAGACCCCACATAAACAATCGCATGCAGCATTAGCGTGGTTACTCTCCGCTGCCATCTGCGAACGCGCCAGCTATAGTCCAGTGCAATTATGGAATTTTATATTACTATTTAAAAGAGTTGCCCTATTAACCCATTGCAACTTAAAAGTAGAAAGTTGCCAGTTTGAAATGATTATTTAGGCAATGAACACTTGACATCGCATATTTGGATCTGATTGGGTCAGTCTTGGGGGTTTTTACTTGCCGGATTATAACATACAATTCACACATAGTGTACTGAACTATTAGGGACCCTACCGACATGAGCCGATCACGCACGCGGGCTTGTTTTCATTTGGTCTAGCTTGGCTGTGAATACAGTATAGCTTTAGGGAACTAGGGATACTCATGCTCATCTTATTTTCACCGTCTATTAACAAACCGCACTCATGCGAGCAAGGAATAAACGATTCATAAACATTCTTCACGTAATGAATGACAGTGCTCTAACGGCCAGCTCTGTTAACCGATCATGTAAAAAAGGAACAATCCTTGCCAGTTAATCTCTACCAAATAGAACTGTCAAATCAAGAGCTCTCAAAGCTGCAGATTATTCCGTAGATCTGGCATCCGTGTGAAATGTAGGCGGCACGACGGCGACGGCATGACAGGTGCGCCTCATAGTTGAGTACAGTAACGTAACGCCATCCAGCGGGAAATGGAATATGTTGTCTTTGTCTCTAAGCCTTGTTGCCATATTCAGCCCATATTCAGCATTTCATGTCCAGGGACGCATTAAGGGTGTATATGTAGCAGAGTAGGTAACAGTCTGTATGAATAAACTTATCGAAACTGAAAAATGAAATTAATTTCATCGACCAACAACTCTCGTGAACGAACGTCCCTAAACAGATTCTTTTTTTCTAAATTCTGCACCTTTGTCTTATTTTTGTATCATTCAGAATGCTTATTTCAGAAAGAAGTTTGGATATAGCACACTTCAAGAAGCGGTGTTCAATACTGATGAAGGAAACATTGAGAAAACAGAATGAGGTCAAATACCTGGAGAAGAAGCAGCGCGAACTAAACACAGTCCTATTTAGAAACGAACGAGAGAGAAAACAATTGCAAAGGCTGATCGACCAACTAACTAATATTATTAATGTTTTTCGGTAACATAAGCTTGAAGGGCAGTGCAACTCGGTTCTGTTTTGTTTTTTCTATTTTATTATATCCGTGATTTGAGCGAGTCAAATTAGTATAGTATGTAAGAAAAAAATAAATACTATGTTTGTTTTTTTAAATATGCATAATTTCATTTTTATGAATCACTACTGAAATTGTATTTCCATTAAAATTTCTTATTGCTGAAATAGTTTACTTAGGATGTTTTGGCAATCCTATCAGTGACATATATTTAAATTTCTTTAATTTTATCCTACAGGTCTAATTGTTAGTCAATAGATAAGTTTGACAGAATATCTGAGGTAAGCTATATCAGCGATGCTAAACATTCAATAATATTTTTACACATTCAATGTTTTTTTCAATCATTAATTTTCCTGTTGTAAAGTAATTTTTTGCTGGCAACGAATACGAATATGTAGTTTGAAATAAATCAATATTTAAATTGGTAGATTCAGAAACGATCTAGTTATTCTGAATAAATATGCGTAATAAATTGTATATATACCATTATCCTTCCATTGATACGGATATTAAGAATAATGTGTTTTCATAGAGATGTTTCTTTTACTGATTTGACTCAAATAATCACATTGTTGGTTGTTAATGAAGGTACGATTATGATCAAAATTGGTTTATTGAGTTTGATGGTTGCTTGTGTAAAAACAAATTTGGCTAAAAATGTCTTAATTTTATTGATATATAATTGAATAGCTGTGATGGAATAGGGTGGATTTTATACCTTTTTATTTTTATTGAAACTAGTATTATGTATTTAATGCTTCCATTTAATTACTTTTTATTACTGTAAACTTGTATAACTAAAATCGAATTTAAAACTATTATGTTTATTTACGGGTGTTTTTAGTTAAGCAAGTGAAAGTGGTGTTCACTTATTCTGTGATAAATAAAATTTTAGTAACGTGACGTAAACATTGTTTCTAGCATGACAAAATAAAAAATTGTAACTAAGTTTCGTTTTATTGTGCGCTTTTATCCTAAAGCCTGGCCCTCATCAGTATTAAGGACACACAGTACATATGTCCAAAGGGAAAATATCAGAAGGAAAAGTTATGGTGTTATAATACAATCGAAGTTGAGGATAAATAGTTAAAGGGTGTCTACGTCTTTCGTCTAGAACAGAAGCAGTAGTACAAATGAGATGAGACAAATGGTGCTAATTTGATAATCGATTATGGAAAAAAGTACTTGAGTTTTATTTGAGCTATAAAGATATCTTTAAATCCCCCATCACTAAATGTTAATTCACTAAGAGATTGGAGTTTGGAAAAAAAGCAAGTCGTAAAATCAAAAATTAACCAATATGACCATCAATTTGACATTAGCGGTCATCAAGGTCGTTTGGAAGTTCGCGTTTTATTTCATTTCACACTAAAAAATCTTATATTGCATGAGATTTAGCAGTTGGGAAATTGGGCTATGTGTTTTGAAATAAAATTGAAAAATAAATTTTAGGTGAGATACATTTTCGGGCAATCCTCGCAAAATTAAAAATTTAACACAAAATTACCTCAAATTTGGGAACTCAAACCCATTGTCCTAAACTGGCCCAGGTAGTCGAACTTAGAGAAGGTCGCTAATATTCAGAGGTTTGCTCTTGCAGCACTAAGCATATAACGGATGCCATGAGGACAACACCCACTGCCCTAGCGGTACTCTTGGGCTTGCCGTCTCTGCACCTCTGGATAAAAAGAGAGACGATGCCTGAGAATGCGGGATTGTGAGTGGCACACGAGCCACACTAGTTGGCCACACCAGAATAGAGCGGTTCGTGGAGAATAATATGCCGCTCTCGTCATTCAGGGTGGAAGAGTCAAAGATACCTTAACCTTAAGATAGTCTAGATAATAGATTCTCACTAATCATTCCAGATATACCGGAAGTTGGCATCGATTTCCCTATTTTAAATGAAACACCCTGTATATTATTACGTTTTTTAATTCAGCATTGAATTTTAGGTCCAGTTTGTTAACCATAGTTGATGTCTATTTTCGAAGTTATTCTGCAATCTTCAGAAAATTTGACAGAAAGATGCGGTTTTCAGTTTTAAAACGAGCAAGAAACATACTTGTGCTTCAGTAAGGTCATTGTTTCAAAAGCACATTAAATCAATAGACGAAATTTTCAAATTTGGAAAGTTTAAAACGTTAAAAACTGTTTTCAAATGGGATGGTTTAATAAGTTTCACATCAGTGAATGCGAAATTAAATTCTCTTTCACTTTTATCTGAACATATGTTAAACCATCTTTGATCGTTTTGAAGATATTTACGATTTTGTAATTATTCCGTAATTGCGCCTAGGAATTGGAAGAATCGTAAGTGGCGTGGCTTGGAGAGGAAACAATTTTCATTTAGAAAATTTTGGAAACATTAGTTTATTATGCGGTTGGTAATAACATCACCCAAAATGTTTTAGACTCCATGCTGGTTGTCGACAAACTTCTGAAAATTTGGATTAACGTTGGCGTAAAAATGTAAATTATGCCAGTTTACACGATTGGTGTTATGACATATTGAAATGTACGTAGCTTCATCCGTAAACGACACACTGTTAAAAAGGAGTGCATCTTCTTAGATCTTAGACACGAGCACGACCCTAATTACAGAAAGTCATTCTGTTTTCAAAGTCTTGTCTTTCAAGTGCTTGATGTAGCTGCACGTGATAAGGATGCTATATTTGTTATTCGTTAAGATCATTTTCACAGGTGTTTGACCAATGCCCAAATCGCGACTAATTTCTGCTGTACTGCCATGCGGATATTTAACTTCAATTGCGAGAACGTCAAACTTATTATCTTCATTAACTACACGTGTCCTTCATCCTTCTCTCATATTTTACGCCGACGTAAATCCAGATTTTGAGAGGTTTGTTGACAACCAATGGAGTCTAAACATTTGAGGTGGTGGAAACAGCATAATAAACTAATGTTTTCTAAAATATTCTAAATGAAAATTTGGAAAACCTGTTGAAAAATTTACCACTTCAGTTTTTAAGAATAATGTGATTACAGTTAGATGGAGCGGCTGCACATTTTAGCATTAGAGGCAGAAACACTTTGAATGAAAAGTTTGCAAAAACCTACGCACCATTACGAAATACAGTGCCGTGCCAAGAAGGCCCGCCAGGGGCGCCAGGCCAGCCTCGACTACCTCGAGCAAGCTTTTTACATAGTAATAACTATAATACTTATACATATTTTATAGCGGCGGAATGTGTCTATACCTCATAATTTTCCACAATAGAATTAAACATCTTTTGTCTTATCAATACCTGTTTTATGTCAAAATTTGACAACACGACAACGTGGTCGAACGTAGACTCCAAAACGACTAGAACAAGTAGCAACGTTACACTGACGCGAGGCGTATCTGTGCCATTAAACGATGCTTAAGGTCTATGAATTCTTATTCTTCATAAACTCTAACGAAACAAAATCAAAAATATAGCTGCAGTCAAACCAATTTTTTTCTATCTATAAACCCCTATATGAAATATCACCGTAGACAGTAGCTACGTTTTCACCCAGTATAGGCAGTATATTTTTTACATAGAGGCTCTGTGAAAAAAAATGCGGGGGCCCCCAAAAACCCTGGCACGCCACTGACGGAATATTTGCAAAATCTTAAATTGAAAACCATCAAAGATAGAACCACATATGCCTAGATAAAAGTGAAACAGAATTTAATTTCACATCCACTGATGTAAAACTTATCATAGCATCGCATTTAAAACAAAGTTTTTAAGGCTGGAGCTATTTTATACCTGTCAGTTTGAATTTACAATTGACGAGTTGGAAAATTAACTTGACCATTTTGAATGATCACTTGCCACTTTAGAAACTACAGCTGGAAAAGGTGTAGATTTCCAGTAAGTACCTATAGAGTTTCTCGATGGCGAAATCTACAATCTATGCATTCGACAACCATACGATACATGCATTTGGCAAACAACGACAATGTTTAAATTCATAGTTTAATAAATAGTCTTCATTCTAGAAAACTTGGGGCAATTGTGTCATTATTTTTGACTGTGCTTCTAGAAATTTTATTTAGGGTTACGGGTCCACAGTTTAAATGAACAAAAATAATAAAAGTTAACCACAATAACCGAAAAATTGTTATAATTTGAGAAAATTTCTAGGTTTTTTTAAATGCCCATAATTTTCAAATTGTATGGGATCGAATTTTTTTGTGATTTTCCTCATGATAGTTACAACCAATCCTGTCACCCCGTAGCGGCTTGACGTTGACTTCTAGGACACCCTGTATATATAGTCGTATGCATATGTTTTCCGAGATCGATATAGTTTTTAATATACAGGGTGCCACTATGTATGGAATATTATCAGTAAATAATGATTGTATAATTTTTGTTCAGTTTTTCCCACCATGCGGCAATATTCAGTTGTTTTTGTTTAAAAAAACAAGAGGCTCATTTGACGGAGATTTTTTTCTCTTGCGATTATGCAGGGATAATGTATGATTATTTTGTTTTTTACATTTTATTCGTTTCTATTCTTCATTTCTAAATAAAAACGTTTACGTTAGTTTTATTTCACTAACCTTTCTGAAATTTATGAAGTATTGAATTGGTCTACTGAAATCCAGTGAATTATTAACTATATAGGTACATATTTACTAAAGACATTAAATTCGAACTGGCAACCCTGATACCTCGCTTACATTTCTAGCGAACATCTCTCGATAAAGCATTCCTCGCCAACATGCCGTGTTTTGTACGTACAAAAACCTCGCTCCGCTAAGCTTTTTCCACCAGACCTGTGCTGAGCGAGGCGATGAGGTAATTCAAGCGATTCAGGCACGTATTTAGGAAGGGGTCCGGAACCCCCCCCCCCCCGAAAGATCAAGCAAGTGATACCATAATCTGGACCCCGCCCCCAAAACCAAATCCTAGATACGCACCTGAAGCGATTCTATTAGTATGTTAAAAACGCATTCCTCGTTACGCATCCTCGCACATCTCTGGTGGAAACGCAGCTTGAAGGTCAACTTTTTGGCTGGTGTTCTTACAGCCCACAGGCCATTTCCGGCTGAATAGACAATTAGACTCATGAGAGTAGTAGGTGAGCCCGAGTGTTCCATATCGTGGGAGGAGGACGAGACAGCGTTCCACTTCCTGGGCAGATGTGCTATGTATCCCAACCCCAGGGTTCCGACATTCGGCACGACGAAGTTCGGGAAGGAGTCACTATATTCAGCGAGATGGTTCGACATAGTGACTTTCGTCAAGGGAGCTTTTTAGGACGTAGGATTTTGATTTTTGCCACACCAACACAAATGTTGGTTTGGTGTGAATGGCAAAAAAGGCCTAAGGTGGCCTAGTTACCTGGATTCGCCTCCCCATCACTACTACTACTACAAGCACTATTTCTAGATATCTGACACCCCTTGCATGTATCATTGTAATAATATATGAATTGCTGAAATCAGTGCCGCAAAAATGCGGTACTTTCGTACGCTTATTTAAATTTCAGGCGGTTCGATTTTTTGCTAATGCATTTTTGAATGTATTTAAAACTGCGAAAAACAAATTCCCCTAGCGTTCCCTGAACTGAGAAGTCTCTTCGTGAATCAATTGTATTGTATGCAGATTGGTCCAATAAAATATGAGTAATACCATTGATTAAAGTATTAATTAAGTAAATAGAAAAATTTTGTAAAATTTTGTAAAATTATTTATGGCATCTACGTGGTGTCAGGGTTCGTTTAAGCCAATAAACCAAAAATGTGAATAACGTGTTAATCAATATCTGCAGCTACCGCTTCAGAAACATGAAATTTGTCATGAGCATGTGGGAGAAAAACAGAGCATTGGTTCCGAAAGATATACCTATAAGTATATGAAAACAAGAGGATTGGTTTTAAATTTATTAATGTTTATAATATATAGATATAGAAAAAAATCTAGTCGCCGCCTCTCCCTCTCCTTCCGCCGCCTCTCCCTCTCCCGCGGCCAGAAATCTGGTTAGCTGGTGGGCCTGGAATCTACAGAGGCCGACCAGCAATCTTTGCTGCTCGTAAAACAGCTGGGCCAGCTGGTAGACATCTGAAAGTAACATTCTTTCTGCGATTCTGTTTCTTTACTCAACACGACATAGTGACAACTTTGACGTTTATCTAATGCTTCCTCAAAGAGTAGGTAACTAACAAGAGGAGACACCCGGCGGAATTCCTTTTATGTTCGCAATCCGCTCCCATTGACCTCGGACCTTTAAATTTGGATGTGCAATAGTTGCCAGATGTCTCGCAATACCTGAATTAATGGGAAAAAGCAATGTTGCCATTTCCGTTTTTCAGTAATACCCTTACTTTTAATATGGCTTAAACGGAATGTATCCTGAAGGGATTGAAAATAAATAAATAATTTAAGTAAATTCTGTTTCATTACTCTATATGAACGATTGCACAACAGTTGTGATTTTTAAAGATCTGACCGTCAAAAAGTGCCAAACTAGGAAAATTTGGAGTAAAAATACCAATATTTTTTTGGGTCATGAATATTTTAGTGACAAGGAATATGGATCCTGAAACTTATCCTGTGATTTGTCTCTTCCAAATTATTGCCAAAAACTGGTCCATAAGTTGAACAAAATGCATCAAACAACGAAAAAAAAACTGTTTATTACTGTTTACTGACGTTTTCGCGACGTCTGTGACGTTTCTCAAAGTATAAATTATAATACCTATGTCTGACAACCTCTTTTAAATGTTTGTCTATTAGCTGTCAGAGCACAGTTCGCTTATGTTTTACCCATGTTATTGAATGTATGGACCAGTTTCTTGCAATAAAAGGCAACAAGGAACTAAAGCACATATTAAGGAGGTGATAGCATATCTTAACAAACAAGCAGAACAAATTAATAAAACAAAAGTTTTTAAAAACACAATGATACAAATGGAAATCACAAACAAAACGCAATACGAAATCAAACGCAATGGCGGAGTGCGGACGGCGGTTGGTCTTGGTACTCTTGGTATGGCGTGGCACGTGGAGTCGATGCGCCGTTGCCAATTCTTGTATGTTTATCGTAAAAATCTCTAGGTCTATTACATTGTGTATGTTTGATTATATTTACTTCAGGAGAATTAGCAGATATAATATTAAGTAAAGATACCAGTAAATTCTTGAATTAATATATCACCGAAAAAAAACGGATCTTACCGAATATTAAAATAAAAACAATATTGTAATGTGGTATGTTCCAATGGTGAAACGAAATCTTTTTTCTTTTTTTTTAAATTCTGTGTCATCGGCATCGACTGCTTTGGTCATTAGCTTCAAATCTTTTTTCTATCATAAAGTTATAATATTGACGTGGTATAATGACATCATAAAATATTAACCATCAGCAAACGCATCTTTGAATATTATGAATGAAAGTAAATTTAGATAAAATACCTACTTATTTTGGTCAATAAAAAAAGAGTTAAAATATATCTGAATTATCAATATTGCGACGAAGTGTTTCTACTTTCTATCAATCTCCTAAATAATGACGTCGCAGGAAATGCGAATACAAATCTCAATGTGGCAACGCTTGACACCGAACTAAACTGTATTCACATTTGACTTGCGCCGCGTCAAAACAAACCCCGAGTCTGGGATGTTCAAATCGCAGCCCTGCTATTGGTCTATTGGTCATAAATTACTCGAGGCTGGCATGCGCTGATATGAACAGGGTCGCATCGGCACAAATTGTAAACACTTCATAATTTTCGGAGGCACTGCAAAGAAAGCTAATTTTCATAATCATTTGTTTTTTTATTCTGACGTGTTGCAGCGTATTTTCACTTAAACTTTCTCTTCTTTCTCTTTCTTACGTATTATCTGCACCGCATCAAAACAAATTCGGGTTGTCGGTAACAGAAAGATGACTTACGAATCGCCGTGTTTCTATTGGTCTACGACGAGATCAGGTCATTAATCAGTCGACAGTGGTATGCCGTTATATAAATAGGGTCACATCAACCTAAAGAGCAGTTCGTCGCTAATTTTTGTTTTAATTTATATTTTGTTTGTTTATTGTGACGTGCTGCTGCATTTGAACCTTTCGGTGATATATTTTTCAACTATCACGTGCTATAATTACGTCTTCTACTGACACGGCCGATGAATATGCGAACATCTCCCTTCCCGGTACCTGCACTACAGAAAGCGACAGAAAAAAGGACACCTGAATCTTCAGGCTAAAGAGATCGTATTGAATGCCTTCAAAAGTGAATTTCTGGAAAATCCTGGTGTCTCTATTCATGAAATAGAGAAAATAGTTGCGAAGAAGACAGACGTTTCCGCCAGGACCGTGTTTAGTATAAGAAAAGAGTACAACCAATCTCATACGTTGTCTGAATCTCGAAAACCGACAGAATATAAAAAAATGTCCCACACCGTAGACGACTTTGACAGGAATACAATAAGCCGCAAGGTACATCAATTTTTTTTCGGAATGAGTTACCAACAATCGACAAAGTATTGAAAGAAGTGTAACTGAATACGCAAACTCCTTGCGCAGAAATTCTTAAATTTTGACCTCTTACAACATGTACCGCAAAAGTATGTATTTTTCGATTAATAAAGTAAGAAGGTTACATATGAAAAATAAATATTACCATGAAATCATTCGTTTTATTTTTATTTTTAACACTAGGTCATAAAGGGCAGTGCGGCCCTGGACAAATTGAGCGTTCGGAATACTGTGTTTTGACGCGGCGCAAATCAAATGTGAATACACTATAGCTCGGGTCAGCTCGGGCGAATTCGAGGCCCTTTAAATTTGGGTGTAGCTCTATCTCTGTCTAATTTTATTCGCTCTGTCTGACTGTCTCCTCTTGTTAGTTACCTACTCTTTGGCTTCCTCATGATACTACGACTTTAGAAGGTATGCTCACGCGCATGATGTCTTCCGTCTCGCTCTCACCTGTGACGTCAGCGTGTGACAAACGGGGTTTGTTTACTTGTTTAGTTATAGGTTATAGCCGAACATTTTCAGTTTATTTTTTAGTTTAGTTTACTCGTTTACCGTAGTAAAGTTTGATAAAACATTAATTATTTGCGATTCTGGAGTTCAACACCTATTTGAACAATGGTTTATTGTGCGGTTGTAGGTTGTTCCAACAAAAATAATAAAATAAGTAAAAACCGTTCGTCACACTACCGCTACTTGGGATGGTTTGGAAAATTTGGCAGGTTTCATTGCATTTAAGTTGAAAAATAAGGAGAAACTGGGTTGTATCCCAGATTGCACAGATATTTCTCTCACGTGGGTCAACCATTTAACAGAAGGTAGACTACAAAAACGTACAGATGAGTTCTTGGCAAAATGTAATGAGCTCGGCCATATATTTTCCAACTATAATGTAAACGCTTTGAAAATTGAAAAAACTATCTTGCGAATTTAAACAAATTATCAGAGAATGTAGATGTGACTGATGAAGCAAAGATGAGCTTGTTTTTTAGATGCAAAATGTATTTCAGAATACGAATTCTTGATAGGGGAATTAGAGAGACCTCGAATATTAGAAAACGGAAATTCACTAAGATTGTAAAATAGTATAAAGTAATAAGTATACAGGGTCCTGCGACAGTGCATCCAGCTTCCTAGCGCCTTTCCTATTTGGAATAAAAAAAATGCTACATAAAATAAAAATGCGCTATAAGATGGTTGGAGATTTACCGTTTGCAGAACTTATTTTGATATTTCAGTTTCAGTTCATATAGTTCTATATGCTCTTATTCACCCCTTTTTTAGTTCTTATTGTCTGTCCAAAATATATTTCCTTATAGACTCATATTTACAGAATCAATAGGTACCTAACTATAACACAAGAGCGCAACAAATAATGTGTCCTATACCTAGGCCATCAGAAACCATAACTACAAGTGCATCAAACTTTTTAATTCAAACATATTATTAAACAGATACATGATAAGAAAACATTTTGAAAAAAAAATGAGGAAAAACCTGTTATTACTAGGAATCTTTAGTATACGAGAATTCACCTGTACTAGTTAAATACAGTGCCGAGTAAGATATTGTATTGCTGTATTGTGATATGTTTTTATTTTATGTTTAACATATACGTATAGTGCGGTTGTCACATATATTTAAATGAATAAAAAATAACAAAATTGATAATGTATTTTTCTTATCGCATGATTTCAAAAAATTCCAACGTTACCAATCATTAGCAGAAAAAAGTCAATATTCATTCGCCATAAAGATAATGCCATTATGCTTGTTCATGATTTTTAAAAATCTCTAATGACAAAATCATCTTACTTATTTCTTGTCTACCTTTTATTAAGAGAATTATACAGTAAATACATATGCGAATTGGCAAGAAGAGCTGGTGACGCAGCATCATAATCTATATATAAAAAATAAGAACGGTAATCAAAGGCTTCTGAATGGAGTATATAAAAATTCCACTCCAATCAAAGGCTTCTGAATGGAGTATATAAAAATTCCACTCCCTACCCGAGAAATTTTCCCACAAAAGGATGGTTTCACTAGGCACTCCAATCGACCTCTTACATGAGATTTCAGAAAAATACGTCCAGACCGCTCTGGTTCTGTTCTTTTTCCACAATGTAAATTTTTTTGAGTACATGAATTCAAATTTTTGTATCTGAAATTCAGTACGCTCGGAACGACTGCAAACGGGTTAGGCGTCGAGTAATACCAATTCTCTGTATAACTATTTCACCAATTTTTTATTCAGGTACAGAGCAATATGTATCGTTTATATTACACTGTGCATGAACTGTTTTCATTTTGTATGAATATTAAATATCTAAGACAGATATAACAAGAAACGAAATAAAACTTTCAAAAATCAATGGTTTGGCGCCATGTGCTTGTACATTTTTGTCACGCGGTGACGTCATGCGCAGACCGGTTCGAAATCTGTCCGCCAAGTGATCATATCTGTCACTTCTGTCAGAGTCGTAGTATCATGGGTTGTCACTATGGCGTGTCGACTGAGGAAACAGAGTCGCAGCTTCTGCGACAATTATCTTAAAATTTAAAATGTTTAAAAAGATGTGGCACATACGGTCCTGCAACGCCACCGGTTCAACTTCCCGAGGCGCCACCCGACCAGCTGATCGACGCCGTCGACGATGGCCACCAAGCGACGACGGCTGTTGATGTCGGCCCCCGGCCGACGACGGGCGCCTTTGTGGGGGTGGGCCGCCTCCGCCTGACGACGGCCGTTGTTGGTGGCCGCCTCCGCCCGACGACCGCTGTTCACGATGGCCGCCTCCGGCCGACGACGGGCGTCTATGTGCCCCGCCACCGCCTGATGACGCCCGCCGTTGTTGGTGGCTGTCTTTCGTCTCCGCCTCTTGCATTCGATGGCATAGCTGACGTGAAAACGTAATAAAAAATTAATAATCTCATGATGAACAACGTTCAGGATCTACTCACAAGACATACTCATTACTCACATTGCTCCATTTTGGCGTATGCAGTATGCCAAAACCACAAAACATATACACTGGCCAAAACTGTCAAAAGTCAAAAGAACGAAGAATAGCGGTTCCCACAAGAAGAATTCTTCCAATGTTGCCAACAATAACATACTACGTTCCATCTATCCATGGCCATCTCTCATCGAGGTCCATCTCTACTCACTAGGCCGGAGCATTGAAATATGGCAACGTTGGAGATCAGGCCGTGTTTTCATTTGTTGTTATGTCATGTGTATTCTTCCAGGTGCAGAAAATATGGTTGGAAGGTGATTATTAATCTGTTTCTAATTATTTACCTGCACAAACGAAACTATAAAGATAACAAGATGCCTGCAAAGCGTGTAGTACCAGGTTGCAGCCCAGGAGAGGACTACCAAACCATGGCCCAACATCACCTTATTCCAGGCTGCAACCTGGTACTACACGCTTTGCAGGCATCTTGTTATCTTTATAGTTTCGTTTGTGCAGGTAAATAAGTAGAAACCCATTGAAAATCACCTTGCAACGTTCTTTTTGATCTGGAATAAGGTGATGTTGGGCCATGGTTTGGTAGTCCTCTACTGGGCTGCAACCTGGTACTACACGCTTTGCAGGCATCTTGTTATCTTTATAGTTTCGTTTGTGCAGGTAAATAATTAGAAACAAATTAATAATCACCTTGCAACGTTCTTTTTGATCTGGAATAAGGTGATGTTGGGCCATGGTTTGGTAGTCCTCTACTGGGCTGCAACCTGGTACTACACGCTTTGCAGGCATCTTGTTATCTTTATAGTTTCGTTTGTGCAGGCAAATAATTAGAAACAAATTAATAATCACCTTCCAACCATATTTTCTGCACCTGGAAGAATACACATGACATAACAACAAATGAAAACACGGCCTGATCTCCAACGTTGCCATATTTCAATGCTCCGGCCTAGTGAGTAGAGACGGCCATGGTCAGTGGCAATTCAAGGTCGTATTTTTATAGCTGGATGCTCCACGCTCCATCTATCGGTCATATTTATAAAGGATTCAGGAATTTGCGAAATTTGTTTAAGAGGGCGCCAGGTGACGGTGATTGCTAAAGGATGAAAGAGTGAGTGAGATAGAACTAGAGTGAGATAGACTGCGAGCGCGCGATCTTAGTATCTGGTTGTCCATCTTCCCGTTTAATACTTTAATCAATGGTAATACCAACCAAGACCTACTCGTTGAGTAACGTGTTATAAATCAAGAGTGTGTGTTAAGTAGTGGTTAGGTCCCTAGACGCCATTTTTTGTAAATTAGGGCGAAAATAAACAAAGTTCGTCAAAATAAAAATATTTTATTAAAAGTATATCATATACTTACTAGATTTTTAAAGTAAAAATTGTACTGCTCTACGTTAACAAAGTAACAAATTTGTCATTGATTTTGTGTACAAGTTGCTGGATAGATGATCAAAAATAGTATCTCATTAAACAAAGCAGGACATTGTAATAATTTCATTACTTTTCAGAAACATACATTGATCCAAATTTGTAAATATATGCCCACATTAAATGGTAAGTGTTAAGCAACAAGTACTCAAAATGCTTCAATATACAAATAGAGATGATCCTATAATGTTTACAACTAGGTACACTTTCATTTATTATTTAGAATCAATATACTTGCAATTTTCGAGGGACACACATTAATCTGACAATATAATAAACCAAAATTTCATCTTTTTCCAAATAATAAATGCATTATGCAAATTATCACAAAATAATCATTATCACAATATTAATACTAGTTGTACAATGTTTTACAATGTATAGTACTAAACATTTTACTTATATACCTAAAGATATTTTGCATTGATATAATGACTACAATTTAGTACAATCCTGTAAAAGTATCATACGAAATCAAAATGGAAATCTCGTCGACTAAACCTCAATATGAGATTCGTCCGATTCAAACAAATGTAATCTGAAAACAGAAACCAATGGAATTTTATGAAAATCATTCTTCACAACTACTACTTTACAAGAAAATAATAGTTATATGTCAAATATTATAATCCACGTGAATATCACATGGTTTTTGGGGTGGTGTATATTATATTTGGTTAGCTACTCATACCATAGAGATAAACTTCATGATTAAAAAATCTAAAGAAATAAGAATTGACAAGGTGTTTAACTTGCTTAAATTAAAATAATTTTATACAACAGTTTCAATACCATAATTCTACGAATATATTTTCTTTAAGTTATTATTGAACATTTTATCGAAGCGACAAAATATAACACACCACCCGATCAACATACATACACGCACACATAGTCTAGTCTAAGAGCACAACTCTTGTCGGAATTCGCTGGGTAAGTACAGTTTCTGTGCCTGCGTGAATTCGGAACGACACAGCGGGCATTTGTCAACCCTGGCCGCGCAGGACGTGCAAGCCACCACGTGGGCGCAAGGCAGGAAAACCACATCGATCTGGTTATCCATGCATATCTTGCAGGTGAGCGCGTCCATCAGTCTGTGCAGTCTCTCATCGGAGTCCTAAAACAACAGAAAAACGGTTGAGTTAGTTTGAATGTTGAATTGAAGGTTTAGGATGCCTGCAGCCTGTTTCAAACTACTAACAAAAACGAGATTTGGACTATAAAATGTTAATGACATTGACTTATCAACTCTCCCTCCCTCCCTCTCACAGGGTTTTTTTGTAGTGAGAAGGTTACTGGGTTCAGTTACCCTAATAGTTGCCGCTCAATCTCAATGCTTTTTGTGCACCCCCAATCAAAGGGATCAGACAGGTCCCATCCTAAGTTCATTGCGAAGTTTGAGATGCATTGGACTATCCTCTCCTGTCTTCCCTCCTGGCCTACATTCAGTTAGGAGTTCCTGCTTTCACTCAAGGCAGGACACTCGAAGATAACGTGCTTAGCTGTCTTCTCTGTCTCACCGCACCCCCTGTATAAAGGATTTGCCATATCGATCCCCAACTTTTGCATGCGTCCACTGAACGTCCACTGGCCAGTTATAGATCCAACTACCTTCGTAGTTCCTTCCTGCTCAATCTGAGAGCATCTACGGTATTAGAGCACAAGACACCTAAGGTAATGTTACCTTGTTGGTCGTCGCCAGTGTCTTTAGGGTATTAGGGCAGTCCCGCACTATTTTTAAAGTATAGTGGTTACTTGCCAAGGTCCCGCCCAGGCCTACCACTGCCTCCTCCTGTACCTAATGATCAGAATTACCATGTGATACCATGAAATTTGTGCTGGGATTCTCCTAGAGCGAATTCCGATCTATCATTTTAACTGACTTAGTATGGGATCTCAGTGTCCACGACTCTTGGCATTCTGTCGGGTGACATCTCAAGTATGTAAAACCAATGGACTAGTATCACGAGGTTAAGAACAATTATTTAATTGTTATAACCGCTTAGTGCATACAAAAATAAACGTATTGCTGCATTTCGTTACTTTCTACATCATCTTGTTTTTTAGTAATTCCATCTTAAAGTTTAAAGAAAGGAATTCAAATTCAGCCAATCAGTGCCAACCGCGCGAATCATCAGCAGTGCATTGTTGCCAAGAACAGCTCCGACTCGCAGACGAAGACAAGATAGATGAGCCAGCCCGCCAGCCGCGCGCCATCAGGGCAGTGACGTCACTGCCCTAGGAGAATTCAAATATTTTCCTTATTTTCACGCTTTCCTGTGCCCAAAACAATCGGAGAAAAAAATGAGATGCTTTTTATGACGTACTCTATCATATGCAACCAAAAAAAAATCATGATACTAGTCCATTGCCATCGCAATGCCTACTATATGCAGCCATTTTTGCATCTCCCTCTCTCTAAATATCAAGAGATGAGATATTCAGCAGTACCTCCAATGCTGCGGTTGCAGTACCCTTCATGGCGTTCACTATGCTCGCACACGCAGGCCGCTGCATTTTTGTGAGCGCCGTGCCGTGCGTTGATGAACCTTCATGCAAACCAGAATTTTTTTGGGTTCAAACTTTATCTCTCATTGTGATAAATATAAATATTTTACTTTCGACTAAACTGAGCAAAATATAATACATACCTTGAAATTTCCTCCGTCTTGTGAGTCTTCCGCGCTCTCCACTCTCGGTATTTGTAACCCATTCTCCAGGTATAGAGCCCTCCTGGCATTGTCATATACCTCCCTGCACGTCCTTCGGATGTCAAATACGTACTTCTTCCCCAGCGTAGAATCCTCGTTGAAGATAGACACGATGGTCCCTTTCAAATCCCTGATGAACTGAGACGTCACTGCCGTCCGCACGGTCTCGCAACTATAGAAGGCATGCTTCTCGGTTAGAGCCCTGTAACAAATTATACCGTGGTTAAACACTACAGAAATGAGGAATTATATAAAAAACAAAAAAGGTGAAACCCGGGCTACGACACACCGGGATGCTGTTCCATTACCCAATGGCTACTCCTAATACAGTGAGGTGAGCAATCACTGGGTCCGCGAATCGTGCGCCCTAAGTAGATGAAAGGATCCATGGATGACTGCCTTCTGCATTATGGCGGCTGAAATGTGCGCCGCCGCACGGTACACCGGCATTTTGAGCAAGGCATCCAGGGATCCAATGACCATTACACTAGCAGACTCACCGGGTAGAAAGCGGAGAGCTGTCACCTGTTGGGTGTCAAATGTGTTAGTGGTGGGGAATGTTCGGTGTAAAGCGGCCTATAGACGTTGAAGCATGCGGCGATGCAGGCATCGACTCAAGGTTTCATGAAACTTGCATCAGTTGCATAAGTTCCTACTCACACGAAACTTGTTGCCATGCCGGAATTGACTTGATATTTTATGCGCGTTTTCATGCAACACAAGAATAGTAGGGTGGAGTTATTTCTTTGCATCGACGCAATATTACACACGTTGAAACACTTGAAACCTGTATCAGCGTCACCGACTCTGTAGTCTGCATCGCTGAAAGCCGCAACTGATACCAAATACGAGATTCAGTACTACACACGCTGCTAGCATCACAAAACGTAGGAGTCCGCATCGCAGCATGTATCAACGTCTGTAGGCCGCTTAAGAGGGGACCCTTGTGTTCTC
Source organism: Callosobruchus maculatus (assembly GCA_951848785.1). Taxonomy (NCBI): domain Eukaryota; kingdom Metazoa; phylum Arthropoda; class Insecta; order Coleoptera; family Chrysomelidae; genus Callosobruchus; species Callosobruchus maculatus. Next base: position 1,279,777 of record CATOUR010000087.1, on the reverse strand, counting down.
ATACCACCACCACCTTTATGCAGGAAGTGCGGTAAGGCAGGTGAAACAGCTAAGCATATTATCTTCGACTGTTCTGGCTTGAGTGGAAGCCGGAACTCCTTTCTGAGTGTAGGCCAGGAGGGAAGAAAAGAGAGCATAGTCCAATGGATCTCAAGGTTCCCTAAGTACTCAAAGTAACAACTGAACATAGAGATACTAAACAAACCACTTCAGCATGGCGTGCTCAAAGCCATCATCTTTGACAATTCAGCCTCCAAACATTGATCAGCTGTGACCTCGCAGTGACAGTTCAAATTGTATGCTGTGTAACGCCAACTAACCTAAAAATTCTTCCAATGCAACCCATGTTACAAACACTGCACTTTTCGAGTTCCATCTCGAAAAACTGTTAAACTGTACTCGAATATAGCACAGCAAGTCCGTAAAGCTTCACTACAGTTATCAACAAATAGCAAATTCGATTTTACTGACCAAGCATAAAAGACGCACAAGAAAAACAAACGTTTGACAGTCGAGCTTCTACCGTAAATAAGTCACGTGAAAATTATGTAGGCGTTGCCAGCTCCTCAAAATTCATGTAAGACTTCAGAATTTGCGTTTCTGTCGAAGAAATACAGAGTAACGCAGTAGAGGTCAACATATCCACTGATTTTGCTGTAATCATTCCTGAACCATCAAAATACCGTCTTTTTTAACGTAGAATGGAATATTTCTGAATACTATGCAATTAAGATGATAATAAACAATTATGATTGCCGTATCTGGTGGTCAATATGACAACGTAAAAAAAAGTGTTCAGTTGTTACTCTGAGGCTGAGTACCTACTTCTGATCCCTTTGACCGGAGGTGCACAATAAGCCTTAAGGCTGAGAGGCACCCATTAGGGTAACTGAACTAACATCGTCACTACTAGAAAAAGGCAGGCCAATTTACGCCAATTTCTAGCACCTATGCATTTATTGCGTACCGTAGGCACTCATGGGGCTTCATCCAGAACAAAAAAATCGTCGTATTTTCCGCACATATTTTGTAAAATAGCACTTACTTTGGAAATAGCTTTTGAAATTTTGCCAGCGTTGATCAAGAATAAAACGGCGCATTTCTGAATTTATCACAACGGTTGTTACTAATACATTCAGAATTCGATTATCCAGTGAACCTACCTGTACAAACTGCTCGCCACATGACTAGAATCCAACTTGGTTTCAAGGACTGTTTCCTTGCTGTCTTCACTAAGGTATTCGAGCTTGAAGGTGCGTCTATGCGAAGAGGCGCTGAGAATATTTGTGAACGAAATCAACTGTTTTGGTTGGTCTTTTTTGTAGATGGTAATACCGTGTGGTCCTACTCCTAACATAGCGCCACCCCCTGAAAATAATTGATAAGATATTCATCATGTATATAAGCATGTTGAATTTATCTAGATCTAAGCGCAAATTATAGATATGGAAGTATTTTTTTAGCATGATGTAATAATAATGAATTTATGTTTTGCTTGGAACGAACCTTATCGATCTCATATAAATTTAATATACATATTTTTTGAGATTTGTTTCTGCATTCCAAGCTTAATACGGGAACATATATGTACCCATTATTTGTTCACCAATTTTTCAAAACAATTAGGGCGACCTTTGATCAAGTGCACATAAAAGTCCACGATTATGGGTCAGTGTATTGTTTTTAACTTGTTAATATGCGCGAATTTCAAACAATGGTAGCAATGATACATTTACTAAATATAGTCAAACGTAGTACCCAAATTACCTATGTTTTGATTGATTTTGGTATTTTATTAATGTTGATTCTCACTTTGCTTATTAGCTTATTGGACATTTACTGTAAGACAGAGCCAGAAGCCAAATCAGTTCGATCGATCGGTTCTAATTCCTATTTTTGATGAGCACATACAGAGTATAGGTCTGGTAAAATGTCCTCCGAGTACTCATCAATAACCTACCAGTCTGAAAAATCGGCAGATTTAGCTAAGAAGAATCCTGTGGCGAGCACCAGAAAATTTCTGACAAATCCCTCTATCATTCAATCTCAGCCAGGAGTGTGAACTTATTGATATGAGCCTGGATTAGAAATATGCTTACATGCAGGACTATAATGACCTCTTTGCAAGAGGGAACAATTAAGTTTAGGGCTGTCAGAGGCTGTCTACAGAAAAGGGTTTCATCCTCACTAATGCCATAATCCAATTGCGGAAGGCCGATGTTCAGGCATATGCAGATATTGTAAAGCGATATCTGAGCGAAGTATCTTAAGAGTTACTTGAGGAAGTGTGAACTAGCATATATAACTGGTGTGAACATGGAATTCGCATCTCGAATCAGTCCTCAAAAAGGGAAGGAACTAGGGCTAAAACCACTACGAATACTTTCTCTGTACACTATGATCATTTGAAGAATAATAACAAATGGATATGTAGCTGTAGAGCAAAGTTTCTTGATATATCGACTAAGGCCCGGTTGTACAGTCTCAGTTCAAGCACAGTTCAAGGTTGAACTCAGTTCAAATATGGAAGTCCAGTTGTACAAGGACAGTTCAACTCTAAGCTCGGTTCACTAATTTATATTTTTAAGGTTCAGCTGAGCGCTCGAATTTGGGCGCTTAAACCGAGTTCTAAGGATAGGTCCACATTAGGATGTGTCGTAACCTAATTTAATAATTTGATTTAGATAAAATTTTGCAATCATTTGTTGTAAATTAAAGTACGTAATGGATCAGCAGCTCAGAGAAAATTTCCTGGAACTAACAGATCATGAAGACTTCGTTGAAGCAGTAGAAATATTAAGAAACGCAAGAAGGCGTCAAAAGAAATACAGAGATAGAGCTGATCATTTTTTGGTGTGGAATGACGATGAATTAATTCAAAGGTTTCGACTTTCTAAACAAGGTGTTCGATTTGTTATAAACCAGGTTAAAGCATAAATAAAGTCTCCAACAGAATGGCGAGTACTTTTTTGTTCATGTAATGAATCAAAAGTATTTTGTAATCCTATTGTTTTTCAGGAACTGTGCTGTAAACTGCTGAACAAATGGTTCTTTTCACATTGAGGCATTATGCGACTCACAAAACATATACACTGAATGCGACTGGAAACATAACATAACCAACAAAACAGCACTCAAACAACTAATTCTTGACAGAACAGACCAACTACGCACGCGTTAATGTTACCAACCTAACTACTTCTTTCTTGAACCTGGTTTTGTAGAACTGGGATTATAAATAGGTCGTACAACGGAAATGAATTTTTGAACCAAGTTCATCATTGAGCATAGTTTAATAGAACTGTGGCTTGAACTGAGACTCTACAACCGGGCCTAAGAAATAAGAGTTTTAAACATTCATCTGTTCAATTCATTTTGAAAAAAAGAATTACTTTCGCACACCCTCTAATATTGCTAAAAATATTATAATGAAATAATGTAACTTATGACAGTTTCAATAATTCCTACCTGTCTTTGCAGTGAATACTTCTTCGCCATAAGCCTCAAACTCTGAGACGTCCTTGAGCAACCAATATTCCGCAGTGCATTTCTTCATGCCCTTGTACTTTTTGTGTTCAGCAATGATCTTCTGGAGCAGATCTGACGGTTTTTGAGTTTCATCCACGGCTCCTATGGAGGACGCTTGCATGTAGATGGTGTGTGGTGGCCTGGATGGCTCATAATCTCCGGATTCGGCTTGTGCGATAAGAGCTATCAAACGGGGGACGGAATCCCATTCGCTGGCGAGCAGACGTTTTTCGAGCAGATCAGATTTGGCATGCAAGTAGAATTGATGTCTGAAACAATACAATCAAAATTAGAATACAGTTTAGAAACAATAAAATATATCAGTGGCGCTTCTAGGAAGTTTGTATGGGGGGGTAATTACTTTATGGATAATATAGTGGGCGCCGCCAAGGAGAGGGGGGGGGGGGTGGTGGAGAATAAACATCTTGTCAAATGAAGATATAATATGGCAAGAGATGAATATTTATGAAATTAAACTTTTTCAGCCGCAAATATCAAATTAAACATTACACACAGTGGCGTGCCGAAAGGGCCCGCTGGGTGCGCACTTTATGTTTTTCTTTTTAGCGAAAGTGTGCCTCGTTGGCAACTTGGCAAGCCTTAAACACTGAATTAAAAAACAGTAAAACTGTGGGATCCACATTAAAAAGCCCCACCAGATTGTCATCCAGGGTCGAATAGATCATTTCATTAAAAAGTAACTATTTAGTCCTCGTTAAATATTGTCGAATCTAGATATAATAGCAAAGAAAAAATCTGATAGGGATGAGGCAAAGGTCTTACAAAAATTAAATAGAAAATTATGAATTTGTTTTTTATTAGTGTTTCAAGGAAAAATATTTGAAAACGTCAATTTACTTTCAAAATGTTTGCAAAAAAGGGATATAGACATTGGACAAGCCACAGATTTAATTGCATATGTTTCAGATTAATTAGGGAATTTAAGAACTAATTTTGAAAATATCTATGAAACTGCACTAACAATGGGGTATTGTTATAATTCGTACTACTAAAAAGTTTTTTAATGAAATGGCGGTTGATTAACCAATTGAAGACCCTAAAAATCGTTTAGTATTCGACACATGCCTAGAACTATTTTAGTACAACTAAAAAATAGATGTGAGGCATTCACAAATGTCTATTCAAAATTCGATGTTTTAAACCCCAAAACACTCAATTGAAGTGCAAGAAGTGGAAATTATTAATAAAGTAAAAAAACTAGTTGAAAAATATCCAGACAATTTCACAAAATCTTGCGTCGGAACTAATTCAAATAAAAAAATCTTCCATAATATGTAACCTAAAAAATCTTAACAGTGTTAGGGAATTATCTGATTTTATTTTCAAAAAAATCAATTGTTTATTAGTAGTGTACCTGAGATGTGCACTGCATTTCAATTGTTTAGTGCTGCCTGTTACATCGGCTCAAGCAAGCTCATTTCCAAAACTAAATCTAATAAGTTTGCAAGATCGACAATAGGTGAATCGCGCCTAAGTTCTTTGGTATTTATTTCCATAGAGAATGAACGGGCAGAAGGCATAGACTTAGACGAAATAGTTGATATATTTGTTGCTTTCGTAGTGGCCATATAATATAAATCGACTTGAAATATTATTTTTTATATAGAACAAATTGCGGTGGGCCCAGAGACCTTGGCACGCTACTGATTACACAGGTATTTTTCATTTTTTATTATAAGGAAAATTAACAAAACACATATAACAGTTAAATTTCAATGCATCTTATTGTGTTCTGGGGGGGGGTAATTACCCCCTCTACCCCCCCCCCCCTTGGAAGCGCCCTTGAAATATATGTATACAATGTGTCCGGTCATCGGTGTCGGAGCCTTTAAGGGGATAAAATACGTTATTGTTATCGACAAATCACTCCTCAAAAGTAGTTTTTCTCCCACCATAATAAAATGGCAGCCATTTTGTTTAATGGATGCACGAGTGTTGTACTTTTAATTTAGCCATAGCTACCTTGTAGAGGTTCTACAAACACAAAATAAGTCTCCTTCGATAGCGAAACATGAAGACCATAAACTAATGGTAAACATTTTTCAAATTTCATTTCATATTAGGGCAAAAAATTGTTGAAAAAAATTATTATGTAATTTTTTGCGCTTTTTTACGATTTTAGTTTTTCCAAAAAATCTAAGCTGTTAACCTACATTTTTTTTATTCCTAAGCGATAGTACATGGTGTTTCCTAAAAAACGCTGTATATCTTAGCCCTAATTAAAGTAGTTTAGAAGCTATGATGGTTTGAATGTGACCCTTTATTATCTAATTCGGCAGTTGAGAAGGCAATAAAACAAAATACTTAGTGGTCACGACATTTAATTTTGGGAAAAAAAGAGACAAATGTTACAACCTCGTTACAGCCATTGTTCGAAATGCCCTCCTTGGTGTTGCAGACATGCTGTTGTACTGACACATGTTGCGTAGCGTGACTGATCATCGCTTTGTCATTCCGTAATTAATTCCCGACTTGAATAATTTTGCTAATACGCTCCTCACGTGTATTTGGCACGGCGACATAAACTTTTTGGTTCATTGTACCCCACAAGAAAAAATCAAGTAGGGTCAAGTCCGGTGAACGCGGTGGCGACCCCACTTGATTTTTTCTTGTGGGGTACAATGAAGCAGAAAGTTTATGTCGACGTGCCAAATACACGCGGGGAGCTAAATAGCAAAATTATTCAAGTCGGAAATGAACTACGGAATAATAAGCTATGATCAGTCGCTCTACGCAACATGTGTCAGTAAGAGCAACGGACATTTCGATCTATCGTTGTAACAATTGTTTCTTTTTTCTCAAAATAAATGTCGTGACCCCAAAGTATTTTGTTTAATTGCCTTCTCTACTGCCGGATTCAACGAATTCGAATAGAACCTATTCGAATTCGTTGGCCGGATTAGACAATAAAGGGTCATAATATTCGGATCCATCAAGTGCTTGCTCGAATATAACTCGGAATACATATTGAAGAGCATGGGACAGTTGCGGATACACAGGTTGTCATTATTTCGGGTAGGTATCGTCATTAATATAAATGCTAAATACAACAAGTACAGAAGTTTCTATCCACAGAACATTTGGTCAGGTTGAGTGACCCATGACTACCCACACATTCAGGTTTTTTTATAGCTCGTGGCGATACCATTTTGGATTCGCTAAAATATTAATTCATAATATAAAACGGTTACAGAAGGTTACGAAATCCCCTCCTCAAATTATTACGGATAAAAATAACGATGATTGCTTTTCTTATCCCGGCAGTATTGTGTTGGGTCTTTTATTGTCCAACCTACATAACCGTATACCCGTAGGTAGGAATTTTAATATTCTTCGTAGAGTTCTTAACTGGTATATTTTATTAAATCATGTTGGTGAATTTCAAACGATAACCGAAGATGAAAGATACTAAAGTAACGTTGTCCAATAAAACATTTATAGAAAATGATGCCACTTTTCTTTTTGAAAGCTCTGCGACCAATTTTGAAAGGTGAAATTTTTATGGCTCCCTCAACCTCCATTCCCAATTATCTCATTTTAAGGACGTTATTCATTCGCTACGCTAGTCATTAGTTATTCAGAGCTTTAGAAAAGTTGGTAAGTATATTAATAATCTTGCAATTATTTATAAATTCTTTTTATTAAACTAGATATTTATAAGGTCTCTATTTTAAATATTAGTAAGTCTAAATTGGTTATTATTTTGAATTCATTGTAATTACTCAATCAATTTTTCAACAGCGCGTTTCTCAGCATGGGTGTCTGAATAAAAAGATAAATATCACACAAACATTAATCAACAAAGCAACTTTTAACCTAACTGACGGACACTGCGTACTGACGTCACTGTCACTATCGCTTTTAGTGAAGAGAGAGAAGGCTGTGGGTTTGTAAAATATCGCGCTGTTGCCGGTTTTCAATATGGTCTCTTAATTTCTGAAACAGGTTTAACTAACAAGACTAAAATAATAAATAACTAATTCAAGCGGTCGTCAACCCTATTTTTTCTATGCAATAATACGAATTAAATATTCCAAAGAATATTTTTAATTATATTTTTCCACCTTTAAATACAAATACGCCAATCTGTCATAAAGCCCCATGTTAAAATTCTGATTTTTAATCGATATAATAACCTTCTGCAATGATCGATAAGAAGTTTTGAATTTTAAGGGTAGATACCTATGTAATTAGACTTATCAAAACTGAAAAAAAAAATAAATAAATTTCATCTACCAACAACTCTAGTGAACGAACGTCCTAACCCGCCCAAAAAATGAAGATCATCAGAAGGTTTTACGGTAGCAAAGTATCAAATTTTGCTACATAGTTATCAAGGATAATAGTTTGTCTTCTGACATTGAACATTCATTTTCTTACCACGGTAGAATGTTTTTGTGCAATTTTAGGTCTTTGTTAAATGCAAAATACAAAATTGTTTCTGTTGTCAAACAATGTTTCACATTAAAAATAAATTTTATGTAAAATCTTATACTAATTTTGTAAAATCTAGTATATTTTTTATTGATGGGCCACTGAAGCTTGATGGTATCTTTCACAATATCTTTCAAGTATTTATCTGCTAAATATTGAGTCGTCGCGTCGGTCGTAACAAGCTTAGAATTTTTGAATTTATTGCTTTGTCGCCTTCCGTTCCGTTTATTTCGAAATCCAACTTTCCAGCTATTTTTGTAGTCGCTAGGATCACTCTGCTATAGTATGGACTGGAATACTGCCAGAGTATCAAAACACAAAAATCGCACATTGCAAATTTAGATTGTCCGTCCTTACTACTCTGTTTGCATACTGAACTGCATGATCAACACGTGTCTACAAGATTCGCAATTTCAAAAATTAAGCACTTAAATAAATTATACCGGTGTCCAATGATATAATATGATCTAAATTGCATATAATAGTACGAATTATATTCTCGAACAATAATTTTCACTGAACTGTATTTACCTTAGATCATTGCTTTTTGGACTTTACATCGAGCATGTTATTAATTTATAACATGTACAATGTAAATAATGTGTCTGACATTTACTTAATTGATGCTTCCATGTACCAGGTTAACAAAAAATCCTGTAATTATACCACTAATTAAAGATAGGAAAATGTAAATGACATTTTCATACACCGATATTGTATGAATATGAAAATTTTCCGAAGTATGTATTACTATTCTAAATACTTGAAATACTAATTCATCAGTGTCATCATCAATTCAATTTTTTTCAAAGATTAAGGGTCAATTTTGCAACCATATCAACAGGTTTCCATATTATCGAAGCATCTAAAGTTCTAGTTTTTTCCAAAATCGACACCCTAAATCGCCAATTATTATTACTACGGAAACGGATCTTCGGCCAATTTAAGTGAAATAGTCCAGAATACCTACAGCTAAATAATCTGCATGAGCTAAACTAATTAACTAAGTTACTAAGCTGAGACATACACAGAATGTAGAAGAACAGGATGACTATGATGATTATTATTACGACCAAGGTATAGCTGATGATGCAAATAATGCTTATAACACCGATGAGGCTTTAGAACAAACATATAAGACAACTTGGCAGCCTCAACAACAAAATACTTCAGGTTCCTATCGCCCAATGAAATATTCATACTACAAATTAATAATGTACCCTATACTTTGCTACAAAGCTCAGCTCCCTAGTTGTTGAATTTTTTGCAATTCTACTGAAAATAAATAATAACAGTAATTTTAACAAATCAAAAGCGAGCTTCCAGATTTGAATCCTCTTCATCTCACTGAACTTAACCAACAGACTATAACACTTTTTTTAAAGTTTAAAACAAACAGCTCTCATCTCACCTGGTTGTTTCTTGGAGCAATAGGTGTGGTGGTACCCAAAACTTGACCCTTAAAGCAAATCGAAGCGGGTTTCCAGGGCCATGGCAGTGAACTTGTCTGTCTATGGGGTTCCTCAAATTCAACCACAGTTCCTCGCCTTTGTTGTTTTGGTACTTCAAACCGAAGTAATCAGATTCATTGGAGATGCCAAGGTATTCACATACCTGGAATAAAAAAGATTTTACTGAATAGATATTATTTGCCAGTGAAATCAAATATAACAAATTAATGAGGAAAACTTTCGTTTAGATAACAGCCTAGGCTAACAATAATTATATATTTTCATTGAATTCTGTGATATGAACAAATAGCACAATAAGAGACAAATATAACCATTTATTCTTTAGTTATAATTATTATCGATCGATGATCAATCTAAACATAAAATGAATTTCAGTAAAAATTGTTGAAGGCATGATGGAATGCCAGAAAACAAAACCTATTGCATCCTATCTCTAATCTGACAAATGTAATTTTATTACATTTTATTTGTTTTCACTCATTGAACACCAAAATATTGAAACTGTATATGGTAGTATTGATAGTCTTAACATAAATCGTACATACAATCAAACAAAATTAAAATAAAACATAATGAAGTACATATATCTTCAGATTATTGACCTTTATGTTTTTGCGGTATAATTGAATAATAATTTTGTAGAAATGGAAATTAGCCGTTTTCCTTTTCTCCACCAATACGAAACCTAAAATTAGAGGATTTGGGAAACGATATCAAACGAAGTATGTGAACTTGTTTACTTCTCATAAGCAGCCTTGAAATAATTAATTCGTACTTTGACATTTTGTTATGTATCGGTGTATCAAAATATATTTGTTTCTAACCTTATCTCAATTTCTGATTGTGTGTATACTTTCTCCGATAAACGTTTGCCTGGCACCTAACAAATACGCCTTAAGTGGGACATTAACATAATCAATACATTTTCCACGTAGGATCCATAAAACCCCTATATTTAGCTTGGAAAATTACCCTTCCTAAAAATAAGTGGCGATTATATATGGGTATGGCTCACCTCAACAAACCAGAGAAATGTTGGCAGAATTTCTAAAATGCATCACGGTTTAGTTTGCTGATAGTTAAAGATATCCAAGTGATCATGCGAAGACAGAATGTCATATAATTTTAGACTTTTGGGCTTGAGTTTGATGAAAAAAAATATATATTCGTGCTAGAATAGAAAATATAAAAATACTACTGAGTTCAACGCTTTAGCAAGTATTTTCAATCTTAATCATTCGTATTACTTTGGCACGTTCTCAAACATATCACGGGCTGTGATCAAGGGCTTTCTACCACAAAAGCCTAATCTTACGAAGATATTAAAAAGATCCCTGCGTTATAATTCAAAATCACAGTACAAAAAAGGTTTACATTAATAGATGATTCAGTTCTAAACAAAAGTATATACATCAATGTTTGATTAGATTATAAAAACTACTCCAAACTACGGTTTTTCAATCTTCCAGAATACTTGCCAACTTCACACATGATAATAGTCCACGCTTCTACGCAACTCTTCATTGAACATCCTCAGAACCTAACATTTTGTTGAAGAGTATCAACTTTTGATGCACTATTGTCATAAGTGAAAAGTGTTTTAGTATAATAATAGTGTCGAAACTTTTACCGCATTAAAAGTGAATTGAATTTTCACCATGATGAAATGTAAAGGTTTCTGATAATTTTGCACAATTCCGACACCAGAAAAATAAAAATTTCATAGTCCTGGCTCTAATATGTGCTAGGCTCTTTATCGCACAGTACACAGTTTTTTCGGGAGATTAATATTAAACTATAAGCGACGATTCATCGGTATAGCATATCCCTATTGTTATTAATATCAATACAACTATTTTCTACTGTTTCCAAGATTTCTAGCTCTCCACATTTTTATCTAGGTTTCTCCGTTGCTTTCATGTATGCCCAAATAAAGACAATAATTATATCATCAACTATATTTTCATTAGTGTATCCTTCTCAAATCAGTGAATTTACTATTTGTATCTTAATCATGCTCAATTTCCTGCATATATTTCGTTATATCATATTTTTCAAAATCATACATACATTGCTGTTGGATTGGGTTGAATAGACCATGTAAATTGAAGTTCAAAAAGCTCAAATATAAGCATTATGGTATCGAATATTGCAAAAACACTTAAGCGTAAACATTTATACAAACATCATTTTTATTACAGTATTCTGATTAGGTACTACAAGAATTTATCATTTTTGTTACTAATGTAAATGTAATTAATCACTTATCTACTTTCGCGAGGATTGCAAATTTTCTTTTCTTATCATATTACATCATAAGTATGCTGGTATAATGCAATGTTTAAAAAAAAATCGCTAGCATTCAACATTTCGAAATAAGTAAATTTGAAATTCAAAATTTTTATATAATTATCACAAATAATTAAGACAAGCAGTATATCGGAACTGGGTAGTAGTAGAGAATTATAGTTTTGGGGGTGTAAATTAAAGCAAATGTTGTCTCTTTTCTTATTATTGTGATACCCAATGAGGTATTTGTTTCTGGTCACGTGAAGTCCGATTCAAAATTATTAATGAGATCCGCCCGATAAAACAATTCCAACAAACTAGTGAATGATTCAAGACCTACAGGTAGGTACTTAAAGGATTCTACCAATACCATTAAGACACTAGCAAAATTATTTAACTGAAAGGGTACATGTTATAATCTATTATATCCTAGTGCTAGGATATAGCCCTTGAATGAATCACTTTTGACCCCAATTTGTGTTGGAATTGTTTTGTCGGAAAGAACACAAAAAGGCACTAATATATAGGGTATTCCATTAATAATTTTGAATCGGACGTCTCGTGGCTAAAAACAAATTCCTCATTATGTAACCCAATAACAAGAAAAGACACAACATTTTGCTGTAATTTACATCCCCAAAACTATAATTCTCTACTACTGCCCAGTAGTGCCCAGTTCCGATATATTGCTTGTCTTAATTGTCGTGGGACACAGCGTATAGTTTGAAAGATAAACGCTTTAATCAATATCAGTTTGGTATCAGTGTACATTGATTGACAGCTGCGCCAGGAAGCAGCTTTTGTTTTTGTCAACTAACTTTCTAAGCGATTCGGAAATCTTAAAAGAAAACATCATAGGTGGGACCTCAAAAAAACAATATTATTCATGCTATCGAACCGAACATGAAAAATGCAAAAAAATCAGCGAAAAATATATCAGAAATGCAAATACCGCAGCCCATGATAATGTTCTCATGAAAAACAAATAAATCCTATTGTTTTCGCTGTCACTTATTTGCTCGAACACCTATTAAAATGCACAGCAATACACATAAATTTTATTTTAATTCAGCGTGTTACATATTTGCACAAAGGTACAATGAGCACCATATACTACTGCGCAGTACATATACTCCAAGATATATATTGTTTATAAACAAATGAAAAATTCGACCATAAAGGTACCGCAAATAACAAAGCTCTTAAACGGTTATCGCACCTATAAAATAACAAAAAACACGGTTTTGCGAAGTTTTATCAGATAAATTACGTTGCAATTATAGCATACTCTATTGTTGAAAAAAATTAAGAAAATGATTTCCGCCTCACCTACAGTGAGCTCAAGGACATCACAATCCTTGTTTGGAACAGGCGCTGAATCGCTTCCAAGCACGATGTCCCTAGTCCACGACAGCGCTGTTTTAGGTGGACCTGGATCGGTATCAAGCTGATATGAAAGCAGTACCAACAGAACCACCTAATGAGATCCAAAAGATCAAAACAGCGCTGTCGTGGACTTAGGACATCGTGCCTGTTGCGATTCAGGACATGTTTCAAACAAGGATTGTGATATCACTATTTTGATAGTCTATTGTTGCTTGAATTCGTAAGAAATTTAGAAGATTCAAAAGCATTACGAAGGACTACCGGATTATCTTTAAGTTTTACGCTTTACGACGTGACGTTTCGGTTGACATATTAAATCATTAGGTTACCAGGAAGCCTTAATACCTAATGTTTTGATCCAGGCATTATAGATGTAACATTTACATTTAATTCAAGGAGTAGACTATAGTTACACTAGGTAGCTATTTTTTTGAACCTAAAAGTGAAATCTCCTTCAATATAAAATCATTGCCTAATTAAGGACAAAACATTAGTACCTACCCTATCAAACATTTTTTAATACTGGGCTAAGTTTCATTCATATTTTGAAATGTTTTAACACGCATTAGTAGATATATCAGCACAAACAATATTGCGATAAAAACTGACTATTTTTACGAGACAAACAATTTTTATGTGATATAAATTATATAATTCAGGAATACAAACAACACCCGTTCTCTCTAAACGCAGTTTTATTACAATAAAACACTGTTTTCAAGGAACTCTTGTAAATTTAAATGCTAATATTGCTCTTTGTAAACACGTTCGCAACCTACGGCTTTTTGAACCTACCGAGGCAGGTATCATGGGCGCCCAATGACCAAAAACCAGAGGAGGCAAACTGAGTTACAGTAAATTCATTTACTAAATCATCCCAAAATATAACTAAAAAATGTATGAAATCAAATTTTCTTTAGAACTTTTCATGCATTTACTTTCGACATATTGCACCACCACACCATACAAAAGTTTTAAAATCAAAAGTAGAGCACAACTCCCTTGCCAATTCTAAAACAGATAAGATGAAGAAGAACATAATAATATTATAATATACGTTTCTGCATATTTTTACTTGTTCTGTTCCCTTTTTTTATTGATACATACAGCCGGGCGGCTCTGATTGCCTTGGTAACCACTATACTTCAAAAATAGTGAGGGACTGCGACAATAAAGAGTCACATAAGAGTGGGCGGTAAGGGGGGAAAGGAGAGGTAATGAGGTATGCCAAGGAAGGCGTAGAAATCCCTCTCATTGAGCCAGAACCAGCAACCAGCAGAACCAGTGTCAAATGAGCACCAGAAGCGCTGGGACAGAGTGGTGGGGAATGTTCAGTATAAGAGGATGCTGAGGGGACCTCCGTCTCTACCGCAGACGCTCTCAGACTGAGCAGGAAGGAACTACGATCTCCCCTAAACGGGCAGGTCTATACCAAGACTCGCCGAACGCACACTCTTGTAATATAAGATAACTCTGGGCACTCACATAATCACGTGTTCCACAGTTTCGTCTTCGCTTTCACACATTCTACATATCGATGTGTTACTTAATCCCATAATGTGGAGATATTCGCTGTCAAAACATGCAAGGGTTTCCTTGGCAAATCGGCATCCTTGTAGGTAGTTCTTCCCATCGTTTTACCACTTGGGCATGGGAATGTTTTTGGCAATTTCCGAAATTGTGGTTTTCGAGATTCCAGAAAGGTCACATGGTCCGCTCTACGGTTGCCTTTGATCCTTAAATTCTTAGGTCAGCAACCTTTCTGGTTAGACCGTCCGCGATACGGTTGCCTTTGTTGTTGTTGTGCCCTTTAACCCAACTCAGGGCAATATTGTTGTTGTCTGAAACATGGGCTAAAGATTGGTTACATTCCATTGCTAGCCCTGATGTGATGCAAGGTCTCTTCAGGGTTAGAAGTGCTTGTCTGCTGTCGGTGCAGATTATTACAGTCTTGCCACATACATCTCTCCTGGTTAGTTCATTTGCAGCTATCGATCTGCCAGCCAGTTCCGTTTCAACGACACTGGCATTTTTACAAAAAGCCAATTTTGTTCTTAGGTTTAGAGACCTGAAGTACATACCACATCTAGTGCCTTCACTTGCTTTGGTGCCATCTGTGTATATGCAAACTGCATTTGTCACATTTGGCTCAGCATTCTGTTTAATTTCTATTTTGTAGGGTTTCCTAAAAACGAATGTTGGTCCAATTGAACCGCTGGTTGTTTGTAGCATGGGTAGTGCGTTTAGCGCTTCCCGCCATACTATCAGCAGTCGTCCCATACGTACATCGGGATTATAATACCAACCGTGCCACGTCGTAGCATTGACAGTAACGCAACCTCTTTGATGTAAAAATCTAGGGGGGTCATGCCAATTTTTACTTCCATAGCAGCAGTCGGTGTTGTACTCATGGCTTCTGTTATATTAATGCAGGCCATACGTTGCATTTTTTGAAATAATAAAAATTAAAAATCGATGATTTAAAAACGTCAAGTCATTTGACAATACCTATACTTTAAACTCGTAGTATTTCAGTTACGGAATAATATGTGTTACAAATAGATCAGACGGAAATGCGTTACAAAAAATTGGCGCTTATTATTGTACATATACCAATTGTCTACATCCATGCTATCATATAATTTTTATTATCTGAACGTATGTAGAGTGATTTTAAAAACAGCACAATACCCGATTCCCCTCGCCACGTAATGCCACTGACACGATGACAATTTGCAGGTACAAAGTCCACTGGGATCCGTGTTCTCCTTTAGCGAGAAACCTCGCTTGATCACGAATATCTGCGTGATCTCGCGCCAGTGTTGCCGATCAATGTACCTTTCTCTTTGCTAGGCCAGGCTGTAAGTACCTACGTGCAGTTAAGCACACAGCACGATATAAGTAAAATGATTAACTTCCTCGATCCTCATGAACACTACACACGACAGTTCCGTAACATCATTTAAACATATCGTTCACGTCACGTCAAATGCAATAAAATTAAAAAAAATTGAAAACTTTGTCTAAGCCAGCCATAGGGGGAACCAACGAAGTAACGTCGTTGGTGGTAACAAAATATGTGTTTCAAAATAATTGTATTATATTTAAATTAGTAACTTACAGCTCATAAATGAGGCATCAAAAATAGGTGTGGGTATGTTCTCAAAAAGTTCACTTCAGAAAATATTCTGACACTTTCTTTCCCCGACCGTCTTGCAGTCCAGACTTACGGGTTTTTTATATTTTCGGTTTTATCATAATTTTTTCAGCCGCCACCGACATTGTCTCGAATCTCAATAACAGTAAGTTCATTAAAAAACATCCCACCACGGGTTTATCGAAAACTACCGAATAAAAGAAAAAACGCTGAAACACACGTCAAAAGATTTGTCAATGGAGACAACTTTTTAACCAAAAACTACTCTATCCCTTGTACCCTCTGCCCACCAGTGTCACATCCCCTTAGAAATTTTAAACGACAAGGGATATCGAGTAATATCTTGTTTAAAAGGTATGTCGGGTCCCCCATTATGACGTTTGATTTTTTCAAATTGATAGATTTGTTTTCGCGAAAATTAGAAAAATCTTAGAAAACAAAAACGCACGAAAATATAACTTTCTATTGCAATATGTGTTAAAAATGTTGCTCGTTATATGCCAAACAATGATATATGGGGATGTTTAAATTTGTAACGGACAGTTGGAAAAACATTTCTCATATCATGGCAGCTTTCAATGATGCGTTGACGAAGGTTATCCAAATTTCCAGGTTGGGGAGTAAACACAATAGATTTTTAATTCCCCATTAGAAAAACGTCTAGTGGCGTCAAATCAGGAGGTCTAACTCTAACAGGCCATGCTTCAGGCCCTCATATTCGGCCTTGTCGCAGTAGTAACCTAACCCACATTAGGTCTTGACCTAGACCTTGGTCTCACACATTCGTTGGTCTCACTCTCACACCACTGTGAGACTAAGGTTATAGGTATATCATCCTTTACTTTCAGTTCATTTCAACTAGTCTGATAAACTGATGTGGACATTTCATTAAAGCAAAATTATCAATAATGGAATTTTTACTGCTCAGCAATGCGTTCAACTATAGGGGGTTCATTATTAAACATACATGACACAATAAAAATTAAGTATTATGGTAACAATTGACCTATACTTTTTTGTAAGAGATAATTTAAAATCTGTGAAATAAGCTTTTCTTTGATAAGATTTGGAATGTGTATCAGTAATAAGAAATATTATCTGGGATAAATAAACTAATGTTGTGTATGTCACGATAACGGCTTCAAATTAACTGCTAACCAAATTAAAGAAATATACAAGCGTTACGATATAGATATAATGATAATGATATCTGAAAACATAGGTTTATGGAAAAAGGGTACCTATCTGGGAAGTTTACTGCCCAAATACCAGTAAATCAAATAAATTAGTAAAAGCAAGACAAGTGAAGGTGGAGGATATATGAAAAGAACGCGCAAATGCAGCAACTATAAATTTATTGTAAAAAATCCGTCAGATCTTTCAAATAGTATTAATAGTATGTTGCGGTGTATATAAAATTAAAAAGTGTAGACAGGAAGTATAAATGACTCCTTAAGACAGTATCAGACTGCCATGCCGGCCAAAAAAAAATTAATTGAAAAAGTTGTTTATTTTAAAGACTTCTTTACATAGTTAAATAAAATGTTGTGGTATAATATACAAAATTAAAAACTGTAAAGAGGAAGTACCTATAGCACTTATACTTAAACCTTCAGACAGTATCAGACTGTCATGGCGGCCAAAAAAAAGTTATTTGAAAACTTTATTTTAACGACTCCTATACACCGTTAAAAAAATAAAGTTGATTGATTCAGTACTTCCCACACATTGGATACCAGTTCATTATTTTGCCACAGCATGGGAAATCATCGCCCGCCCACCCGCAAAAAGTGTAATAATATGCCGCTAGGTCGCTTTATTTCACATGTCATTGGACAGCCTATTATGAATACAACAAATTTTTGAGTTTTACAACCCCCTCACCTATCGCTGTCGGTGTGGGCAGTAAAAATCATCGAAACTGAATTGACCGGGCGTCATGGTCATGTATTTAACAACACCATAATGAAACTGACCGAGATAAGAGCTGAGACCGAGTTGTTTGAAAGATTGTTACAACGAATAGATTTGGCAATGTGGTTGGCAAGGCAACTGTCGCCTTGGCCGGCTAGATCAGAGAGCTGGTCGCCACGCGAACACAGCCCGGGAAGCCTGGTGGACTTTGATCGGACAAAATAGCTATTCACCGCCTACTTGACTCACTAGGAATTTCTTTTCATGTCACATGTGTGCTGTGTAGTTGGATTGGACTTTGATCTGGGATTTCGCTTCGCTATTCGCTGACGTTTAGACTGTTGCATGCACGTTAATCACTGAAAGGTGTTCGTTAATTATTATTGTTACCTATATTGGTATTAGCAGTATCTCTTTATCATTCATCAACGGACAAAACGCGATTAATTTGATTGGCAAAAAGTTGAGTTCAAGAGCAGAATGCTAGGGAACCGTTTTTACTTCCCATACCGATAGGAGAGGGGAGTATTGTGATCGTTGAAATTTTAGATTTTGAGATAATACGCTTTTTGGGCGTTTTATGATATCTACATAACGAAAATCCACGTCAATCACACTCATTTCCGTCGGTCCGTCTGTTGGTGTTCTTCTAGTCTCGTAATCTGCATGGATTGTTATGAAATGTGGGTAGCGATATGCTGTGGGGTTTATAGTAGGTCATGGTGCTATAATTTTGGAAATCGGTGCATGGCGGCGGAGTAATTAGCAAAAAACGAAAAATTTTTAATATTCCTCAAACCACGTTTTTAGGCATTTTAGGGGTTCCTGATCATTTTCTACTTTTTTTAATGGGGGTGGTTGACAGGGTGGTTGAGGGGTGGTAAAACTGAAAAATTTGTTGTATTGATAATAGACTGTCCATTGACCGGTGAAATAAAGCGGCATAATACACAAGTCCATAAGAACATCGCCTTACCTACAGAAATCAAGACAATTTTTCAGATGTATACCTACATACGAGAACGAGTATTGCTTTAGATCGTTCTGTATTGTATAAAGTGGTAAATATTGAAATGATTTTAATGAAATTTTCACAGTATTATTATTGTGGCGAGGATGGAAAACGAGTTTGGCTTTTAAAAATCGTGTCAGTGGTGGCGCAGCAATTAATAAAAAAACTGCTAATATAAGAACAACTCAAACTTCGTTTTTAGGCTGGGGAGGTCGTTTATAAAACATATACAAAAAATAAATTCATATGCATTTTGTAGTTGAAATCATGAACCTACTTCCTATTCACAATACTTAAAATTTGTCTATTGTAATGTGGCATTTAAATGGGTAGGAGATAAAAATGCGCATATATTTACATACATTTTTGATGTATAGTTATGCCAGGATTTTGAAAAATCCGATAGTCTAGAGACTAAATTAAAATTATTCAATCACGATGCTATTCTACCATTTATCCACGACTGAGTAAAAACGCAATCAATTAAATGCTACAAAGTAAACAAATCATTCCACTTATCTTATTAGGTGCTGTAATTTATTATTTATTGAGACAAAATTCACCAGTATTTATATATTTTTAGATACAGTAATATAAATGCAGCAAATATACCTCAAATACTCACGTTCAGTGATATCAAAGTGGCGCCGCTACGTACTATGCATGTATATAGAATTGCCAGTGACTAATCTGGAAATGGAAGTATTTTGATTTTTGCTGTGATTCAATAAACTGCGAAATCCTGCAATTTTTTGGTACCTTATTTCAAAAAAACAGCAGACATTTTTTATAGCACGTAGCTTCAATCATGGTTGTCTTGATTAGAATAGAACTAAAGCCTGATTGTTATTATTGATATTATTTTTGTTGTTAATTGCAGAGTTGCGTCATATGTACGAGTTCACGCTTGCTCTAGACACTAGACAACCAGATGAGAAAGGAAAAGTACCTAAAGCACCCCAGATTTTCGCCACGTTTTCGGGATTTGAAACTATCTAAAATATACACCAACGAAACATTTTTCAGGACTATATCAACAATAAAGTGAAAAGTAATCTTCAAAAAATGCGTTTAATTAGTGTGTGGGGATTCACGACCATAGTTCAAATAATAGTTCAAAAGATTTATAGATACATCTATTCTAACTTGTTGGCTTGGAAAAGTTTTAGAGATATAAATAAACCCAATATATAGTAGTCATATTTCATCAAGCTTCTGGGGGTTAAAATCAGCTAACAGTGATGCAGCTAGATATAGCCAGTTGGCATGCGGGAAGCAGAAGGTTATCTCCCAAAGCTGTTTTCACTGGAATAACTATTAAGGTACCACTACTGCACAACGCTCAAATCAGACCATCATTGGGGTACGGTTCTATTATTTGGGTGGGGATATCACAAATTACTCCCACAACCTGAAAATCGAAGCTTCTAATCTCTCCTTAATCAAGATTATAAAATGTGTGCCTGTGTGGAATGATTTAAAGGGAGTATATTGAAAGATAGTGAGAGACGAGGAGCAGGAAGGAGTTACTCCGGAAACCATCGCGTAGGCTAAACACTATAGTGGGCCCTTTTGCCAATCCCTCTATAGTTCCAAAAACTCGCATTTTTAGCAGCCTTGGATCCTATACCCCTCTGATATGATATAACCCCCGTATTACGCCTAAGAGCGGCAGATTACCTATATATTCTTGTGCCCACGACTCACTCAGCATTGTGGACCCATTGGGTGACTAACCAGGCTAACGGTTGGTAATATAATAATTTCACAAATTTTTTTTATTGTATTATGCCCAGTAAACGTTAAATTCTTTCTAAAAAAGTTAACTATCTTGCCATCATCCACGTGAATTTGATAAACCTTGTTGGGTTGGTCAGTTAAAAAAATATCAGTTAAATATCTGCATCTGCATCGATCTGCAAGCTGAGAGTAGCAACTTGACGTAAGCCGACATCATGCCCGGAAACCGTGCCCGTTCCTGATTTTATTTATGTTGGTTGGGCAGAGACAAACGTTTAACCCTGTGAATTACGTCAATTGATAGGTCATTAATGCCAATGTTCTCGTTTCATTGCGGAACAGGAAGTTTCCTGTGAATCGGAAGTGATGAGATAATTATTTTCCCATATCGAACAATCGGCTGTATCATAATACAACCTAGTCCTTTGGACTTTGAAATGTCATATTCTGTAACCTGCAACATTGTATTTTTATGATTAGTGTTTGTGATGTATAGGTAGAATAGTAGGTATAAGGACAATCGCAAGCAGGAAGCCATACAGGATGTATACAGGATGTGTATGGTGTCAGGAGATTTATTGTCGGAATCTACGGCATTGTCCTTCATCTAGTTCCGTAACTAAATGCCGTACTAGTCAGCTGTTCATCGCTTGCACGATGTTCCAGAGTTCCAGATGTATTATCTTTGCTGGATTGGGTCAAAAGCTTCGGTAAAAGAATGCTATGGAGCCCATCCCCACATATATGCAAGGAATGATCAAATTAAGGTCTTATATCTGATCTGAGGCCTGTACCCAACTTCTGGGAACATGGTCTGCAGTGGCACTAGCGGCAAGCACATAATATGGGGCAGGGAATATCACATTCCCAAAAATTTGATGGAATATAATCCTGGTATTCGGCGTTTCTCCATCTCCACGGCTAGCAGTCTATCGAATGATTTCCTTGTCTAGGTAAGTTGTCTCAATTTTCAGTACAGTAAACACTATGGATATCGTTGTGCGCTTGTAGTTATTCCCCAAAATACACTGGAGGTAATTTCCTAACTGTTCAAGCGTTAGGGTAAACCAGATCCTTGAGGGGATCATCATAGTCACAATGTCTTAAGAGACATGTTGTGAACTCGTAAAATGCATTACCGTAAACGCGGGCTACTTTGGCCCTAACGTCCTTCTTTGGCCCAAATGAAAAAAAAAACAAAATCGTACTCTACAATCATATTTGTGACCGTATTTAAAATACTTCCGGCTCATTCCGGTAGGTAGCCGCACTATACAGGCTGTCTGATAAGTCCAGTGGTCCCTTTGCTGTCCACTAGAAAGCAGCACTTATAGTTGTTTGACTAGTGAAACCACGTGCAATTTTTACCTCCCAAACTTCCACTTACAAAAAACGTATTTTTTGTTTAACAAATCCGGTAAGTACCCCCTATTAAACAATTTTCCTTTCTTTAAGTCGTACTGTAGTTACAACACTGGTAAACTAAACAAGTTTTTTTATTTTCATGTTTTTTTAAATCAGACCCAATAATCTATAAAAAACGTCCTACTTTGGCCCAACGTTTTTTTTGGCCAAAACCCATAATATTAATTTATGAATTGCTACAAAAACCTTGAAACATTTTATTTTTTCATTTATATTGCGTATTATCATAATCAGCTTGTTCAGGATGCCGTAATAAAAGACTTCCTGGAGGCCCAGTATATACTGGCTATAGCAATGAACAACTTCTAACTTGTCTAGAAGCAATCAGATCTGGTGATATGACGCAAAGGCAGGCTGCTGATCATTGCAAGATACCCCTATAAAAAACAAGTTGAAAAGTTTGTTTTCCAGTTCACCAGGCCATGCAACAGTTTTTTCGCAAGAAGAACTAGTATTTTCGATGAACTAGATTTAAGATTCATCATAAAATCTTATTTGACTAGGCAATGGAAGACTACGCAGTGCTTTTGCAACTATGTTTTTATGTTCCAGGACGTGAACGGGTCAAATCGTTTCTAAAGAGACACCTTCAACTGACTGTCACGTTTTCGTCGAAGATCAAAATAAATCGTAATCAGATTCATGAACAAATCATCACAGACTATATTGAACATCTGAAAAAGGTGGTCAAAGATGTTTCACCTGATAAAATTCATAATTATGACAAAACTTGGTAACATTTGATAATATAATCTTCGTTGAAGAACCTGTTCTAGTCAATATCCAAGTCCTTCTGTATCCATACCATTTGTATCATGCTTTTAGCGCTAAAAATTGACTTGGGCCAAAGTTACCCTAACCGCAGGGTAACATTGGCCCAAAACTAAAAAAAAAATATATTAATTTAATAAACGTTTTGTAAGTAAAAACAGGATTACTGATTAAAATTTAAGATATTATAGTTGTAAAAAAGATTGCCAGAACTTCTGGGCAGTGAAAACAACAGTTTCTAGAGAAAAGTACATACAATAATTACTGAAAAGTGGGCCAAAGTAGCCCGCGTTTACGGTACTCATTTTACGAGTTTCTCTTGGGATATCTTGAAGAGTTTTAATGCAGTAGTTTCCCATTCGCTTTCTGCATCCTCATGCTGTTGACCAGATGTTCATTCGCCTTTAGGGGCAGTTTCGCACCCCAAGGACAAGAAGGTGCCCTGACTCTTCTCAACTCGTCCACCCAAAGCTGTTGGTTGAGAAGAGGTAACTGCTTATACCGACAGTAGTTCGGTTCCTTCGAGGGTTCCTTTTAGTCGCCTTTTACGACACGCAGGATATACAATGGGAGATATTCTAACCCGCCCCCACACGGGTCACCAGTATTGATACAAACAAATAAAAAATTTTAGGAAGTCCAGTAATAACTAATTTGAATGACGTATGTTTTCTTTTGAGGATGAGATGATAAATGTTTTCAAACGGCAATCAAAAGAAATTCGGGATAGCTTATGGCATACCTATGAATGAAAAAACGTATACCTACAGCAGTAGGTACTGAAAATACAAATAAAAATGCCTGTCTCTCCGTTTCCACACTTATATTTGGATGTCCGATGATTTTTCATTCTACATTTTTCAGTTGGCATCGCAAAGTGACAATGTTGGCATTTAGGTAACATGGCATAATGCGCTAAAAATTGCGGGATCAAAGTCCATTTTCAAGCACGATTAAAGGATTAAGGCTTATCTTTCACAATAATCATATATTTACCCAGTGTAATGAGTGTGAAGTCGCTATCAAGCATGCCGCGGATGAGAAAACAATTGAACATTGGACTTTGGACTCATACCTGCGAACGGACTTTGGACCCGCGGCACGCTGTGAACGTGCCTGCTTTGTGTTTACAAAATCATAGGCGGCGCGACATCAGTGAGCTACTGTACGTTTGCGCTTTTATTCGGTAATCTACAAAATTATTAAATACCTATCTAAATTCCGATATTTTGAGGTTGTCCCCTAAAAAACAACACAATCATCTAGTTCTGAAATAAAAGTAAATAATTTTTCTTTCTGCACCCAACGGCGAATCTATTGTCAAAAATGTCTTATCAAACTGTCCCAAATGCACAGCTTCTAAACGATTTAGATTATAAAAAAATCAAAATCCAACTCTGCTACCTGTCAGTACAACAAAATATGAAATAGATATGAACTGAATTCATAGATAATAATTATAGAACAAGGACACTTACAATAAATTGAGCTAAGAAGGTGATTCAAAATGTCTACTTGATACCTACATCGATGCGTTTAGAAAAAATACTAACACGTTTTATGTGGAGGTGCATCTCGGAAAATGATCGATGAATTCTAAAAATGTTCAGAAGCGGATCTTCGGCAACCATGAATTTTTCGTTTTTAAAATCGGTATTAGTTTCGCCATAAGGTTTATCTCCGCATTTCACATAGGTATACCACGAAAAAGTTATATATGTATGGTTCATTGTTGCAAAATATGTGAGAAGGAATTTCAAGCAGGTATCCTTCTTTTTATCCCATAAATGTTAATTCAATTGACAGAACTGATT
The DNA here is from genome assembly GCA_951848785.1 of Callosobruchus maculatus. Taxonomy (NCBI): domain Eukaryota; kingdom Metazoa; phylum Arthropoda; class Insecta; order Coleoptera; family Chrysomelidae; genus Callosobruchus; species Callosobruchus maculatus. The sequence continues at coordinate 1,254,814 of CATOUR010000087.1, read as the reverse complement.
CCATGTATGGCAACCTTTGATGCTAATGGTTAAATAATGTGTACAGTGATTTTCAACGCACGTCACTGTAAATTTACCGGTACACATTAGTTAGTAATTTATTATGTAAATAGCCTTTCCAATACAGTTTAATTTCTCTGATTGTTATAATGGGATATACCAATTCAATCTCTTTGATGATGTAATACTATAAAGTCCACTTGTTGTCTACCTATGGTGTTATACCTATATTGCATAAAAATGCAGGAAAAATTATAATTACTTAAAAAATATATCACAATACAATTTGACTATATTTTCTGGTTATTTGTAGTGTGTAGTTTTTCCAGATGGCATTAAAAAAAATAATTTTGTCAGTCCTACAATGGGATCAATAAGCTCCAAAATAAACCTGTAGGTACTCAAGTAACCCCTGAACAAAGGTAGGTATCATTGTATTTCTAAAACAATGTGCTCATTTGCATTCAAACTTTTGTTAGCAAAGTTGAGTGTTTGGATTATGCTTTGCATTTCACTGACAAAGGATTTTTAAGCACATAATTCTGTGTGCATAATTTCATATGGAATTCAGAACTGCAGAAACAGTTGAAATGGAATAAGCAGTAGATGTATTTATGTCCATGGAAAAATGAGTTCATGAACTGTATTTGTTTCAAGAGATTGATAACAAATAAAGGTTAGTGAAACTACAGATGATATTAAATGTACTTATCAGAAAACTCAATTTTGTATATTTCCTCTAAAAGATATGAAAAGTAGTAAATACACTGCAAACAGAATCTCTTTTGGATAGTTAACTGGAGCCGGAGATTAATATACCTTGTTATTTTTATTATTGTCTTAAACTACATTCGGTCATGATTTTCAATTATTATTTGAACATATAATAGATGAACATGATGAACTCAATTTTGTATTTTTGGTGTGCAGAAGATTCAGCACTTCCTGTACTTTCACTGAAAAACTTTTGGTGTTCAAGAAATTAAAAAAAACATCACGCCTCTGAAATAAAAAATTGCTAAATTCATATTATCAAGCTATATTATGACTAGAAATTTTTTGCTACGAACTACAACTTGTTGAAATTTGGCTTTCTTTTGGTACAGTTTATAAAAAATGTATTTATTGTAATTAAGCAGGAAGCAACAAAAACCATGTACACCAGACAAATTTATTCTTTTAAGAAAAATAACACATAATGTAAACATCTTATCAATTAGCCTAGTTCCAAAAATATACTGTGTAATTTCCTGGTTCTAAGACATCATCTACGCCAAACATCTCAAAGTTTGAACACTCAACCACAAAAGGATTGTACATATACGAGAAACAAAGAATATAATACCTACTCCACACAAAAGCAAGTGCATCTTATTTTGTTTTTTAAAAAAACAGTGCGTTAGACCCTTCGAAAGGAAAGGACGACCTCCTACACTAAAGACAATACACACAGGCTTGTGAAACTTCCATAGAATCGCCTTTGTGTATAAATGGGTAAAATGTCATTAACCTGAATAAAAGAGATATAATCTTACCTTCTCAAGGCATTCTTGGCCGATAGATTTGGGCTCAACTCGGACCTCGAAGACGACGGAATTGGGCTGGCTGATTAAACACCACATTTTGTTGTTTGATATTTTTGTTAAAATTTTACTAGCAGTCTAACGGTAACTAGAGGGACTGACTAGAACTGTTTTCAAGTCTTTGCGTTCTGTTGACCGACAATCGCGACAGATTCAACAAAAACCTCTTGAACATTTTACGGTAACCGCTTTTCTCTGCGACTGAAAATCGCGAAAGCTGTGAGTCAAATGAGTTGAAATGAGTGAATGAGTTCGATCGAAAATATACACGGTTAAACAGACTCGAGGTGCGCATACTATAACGCGCGTACGTATCGCTACTTCGACAACCACAATGTATAAGGTAGAAAGAAATGACGATAAGGGGATCAGTCGGCAATAACAGACACATCCAGTAGAACAGCTGTGGCCAGTGGCGGAGCCGGTTATTTCAGTTGAAGTGTTGTAGCTCCCACTACATTGGACTTTGAACCGACAGAAGGTGAACAATAGCTTTGAATTTAATAAACTTTAAGGTGTTGCATCTTGATCTTTGAAAGAACGATATTCAATCAATGATATTTTTGTAGATGAATTGTAATTCATTTTATTAATTGCACAATATCAAATAGAAAAAATGGGCCTATACCGTGATCTCAAATTGATCAATTTATTTACTGCGGTATTATTTTTGATGATACATAGGACCGTTTACTGTAAAAAGTCAGCAGAAAACTTTATCCAAATGAGACACTAAAAAGAAAATTGTACTGTAATTTGAAATAGCCGATGATGACGTCACCTGTAGGGAACCAATGAGAAGCGTCCTTTCTGTAGGGAACCAATGAGAAGCGTCCTTTCGTGGTCCGATGACTACGAGCGGATGCTATTGTGTTGTACCAGTGAGCTCTTATTGGTTCCCTACAGGTGACGTCACGACCTGGGCGGGAAGTGTATGGATTCAAAAAATTCAATATTTAGAGCAGTTTTTTTCGGTTACAAATACGATAGAAAAATTTTGTCAAATTATTTATGGCATCTATGTGGTGTGAGGGTTCGTTTAAGCCAATAAACCAAAAATGTGGTATAGGCCCATTATAGGTTTATTTTGTCATTTTTAACATCTGTTATAGATGGCATGCCAATACACTGTTGTCTATGTCTATATGTCAGCAGTAAACACAAAATCTTCAAGATATCGGAAGATTAATGTAAACATGAATGAATGTAAAATTGGAAATGAATATAGATTTTTCTTAGAAAATCGCCTAGTGATCAAGCATATATACATTTTGTAATGACCTCGTGTACTATGTTACAGACAATTACAAATGTTATAAAAGTCATGGAGAAGGAAAAAATACGTGTTAATAGGAAATAAAAAATGTTTTTCTGTTCCTAAGTTTCTAAGACTGACGCGTAACTCTTTTGGCTATTTATTCATGTGATCATGTGACAGGTAGATATACACAGGGTGTTTCATAACAAAATGCTAATATTTAAAGGTGTAACTTGATCCATTTGAGAAAAAACTTCATATGAGGGTTATATGTTTACTCTTTATGCTGTGGTTATATGTCCTATAAGTACATCATTTATTCTTTTACAATACAGGTTGGTAAAGTTTGTTCTAAAAGATATTTTTGTATATCTTGTAAACCACTCCAGATATGTATATAAAGTAACATTTCTTGGTAGGTATACCTTTTTTTTAAACTTATTGCAGTGGCATACGGACCGAATTTGAGTTGTATATTTTTGAAAAGATAAATATTACTCTACTATAATATTCAGTCATACTGGTATTTAACACTACTGTGGACAACATCAGACAACTATCAAATCAAAACGATAACACGGAGTTCTGGAAGTGAACTCTGTCTGTCGCTGACGGCACTATCATTCTAAATCAATCACTGCAAAGCGCAGACTATACAGGGTGGGCCAATAGTGCGTGGACGGAGGATTGTGGGCTTACTGAAAAATATTTCAAAAATCTGTCACTTGACCGTGGTAGGCATCCTTGAGGGCTATAACGTAAAAATATTTTCACTTAAATTCTGACGTTTATACAGGGTGATTCATATCAAACTTACATTTTTTTAATGGAACCCCCTATATATTATTGCATATTTGGATTCCTTGGTCAATTCTAGTGTGACTTTATGTATCACACATGGAACTTTAAACGAACCGTTTAGGCGCAAATCACCATTTTTGGTATAAGTAGGTGTCAGAAAAAAATTGAATATCGCAGCGATTATAAAACTTAGAAGGCCGTGACTTTGCGGTACGACTAAGCATGAAATGCGTCACCTAAGGTCAGACGGCTAAATTTGAGTTCTTTTTGTACTTGGAGAAATCGATAGATTAATTAAGGAAACTTCAATCACAGATAACTTGATTTTTTTAAATGGGAATGCCTATTTTGGTTTAAAGAATCAAACGTAAAATTTGATTACCTTTCTAACGATATGCATTCTTGATATCAATCTTTCTTGGTTTTCATTTTATTTCAAATTTTTAGTCAAATCGGTGTTTTTCAATTTTCCTGCGTGCAAGCAATCTAGCAGGCCATGAAAAATAAACAAAAGCTCGTTAATATGGAAGAAACCAACTAACTTAGGAGAAAGATGCAAACTAACTAGAGCAACGAGGCAAGATTATGAAAATTTTTTACAACATATTAGCTCTAACCGGATACAGCAGCGGCAAGATATCTAATGTCAATGAGTAGCTGGGGTATGACAGAAGAGTTTGTTTTTCACAGCCTACTAGCTATTGAGACCTACTAGAGCTTGACAACTTTCCAAAACGATTAAAAATTTTGAAACAAAATGAAAACTACCACTGATTTTTGCTTACAGTCTAACATGTTTAGAATGAAATTTCACATTTAATGGGATAGAAAAATTAGTCATTTCCGTTTAGTTAAGTCAAAAGTGAAGATATCTCCGACTGGAGCATTCTGAATATCTATTGAAATAACTGCTAGATTTTTTTAATCACGCTATGTTGTAATTGCGATTATTTCATGTAGTTTTCTACAAACTAAATTATGTTTTACAATTCAAACAAACTGCAAATCAAGTTTCATTTTCCACGATTTTTCTAATAAATAGAAGAAGAATTTGAAGGATTCCAGTCAGAGGTATTATTACTTTTGGAATGGCTACTTTTTCATAGCACTAAATGTGAAAATTTATTCAGAAGACATAGATATTCTACTGCCAGCAACAATCACTAGTAATTTTCCTTTGATTAAATATTTTTTTACTGACTTTGGAAATTGGCTAATAGCTAGTAGGCTGTGAGAAATGAGCGTTCTTGTTAGCACTATTGTTTCTGGTTAGAGCTAATATGTTGTAAAGAATTTTGATAATCTTGCCTCGTTGCTCAGGTTAGTTTGCATCTTTCTGCTAAGTTAGTTGCTTTCTTCCATATTAACGAGCTTTTGTTTATTTTTCATGGCCTGCTAGGTTGCTTGCATGCAGGAAAATTGAAAAACGCCGATTTGACAGAAAATGTGAAATAAAATGAAAACCAAAAAAGATTGATATCAAGGATGCTATATCGTTAGAAAGGTAATCAAATTTTACATTTGATTATTTAATCCAAAATAGGCATTCCCATTTGAAAAAATCAAGTTATCTGTGATTGAAGTTTCCTTAATTTATCCTCTGATTTCTTCAAGTACAAAAAGAATTCAAATTTAGCCGTCTGGCCTTAGGTGACGCATTTCATGCTTAGTCGTACCGCAAAGTCACGGCCTTCTAAGTTTTATAATCGCTGCGATATTCAATTTTTTTCTGATACCTACTTATACCAAAAATGGTAATTTGCGCCTAAACGGTTCGTTAACAGTTCCATGTGTGATACATAAAGTCACACTAGAATTGACCAAGGAATCCAAATATGCAATAATATATAGGGGGTTCCATTCAAAAAAATGTAAGTTTGATATGAATCACCCTGTATAAACGTCAGAATTTAAGTGAAAATATTTTTACGTAGTAGGCCTCAAGGGTCCCTACCATGATCAAGTGACAGATTTTTGGAATATTTTTCAGTAAGCCCACAATCCTCCGTCCACGCACTATTGGCCCACCCTGTATAGTAATTAAGTATGTTAACAAACTTTAACCACGAATAGTAGTCAAAAAAATAGAAAGAAAATGTCATATGAACATGGGTCCGGTAATACTTCCTAAGGGAGCTACGCTCCTTTGCATGGCGCACTCTGAAGACGGTTTTCCCTCCATATTCTCGAAACCATTCATAACCAAATTACGAAATTAGGTACGATGGGTAAACTTTTGACGCTGAATCTGATTCTGAATTCAGAATTTCATAATTTTAATCAGAGGCGTATCATACGGGAGGAGTTAAGGGTAAAAATAACCCCATTTTCTAAATGGTAATTTTTTGACATTTTGATTTTAGAATATGGTATTTCAGAGATTTCTACGTAAAAATGGTCTCTTGGTACATCTCGATAGGGCTAACCGTTTTCGAGCAAAATGCAAATTATTGAATCGATGCAGGCTATTGTAAATAAATAAATGTTCATCTATTTAGTAAGTGTGCTGTGAAAAACAATTGCAATAATTGATAAACAACTTGGGAACTGTGGGAATAACTGTCAGTTTATTAAGTTTAGAGTTTGTTGTCAAGTAGAAGTGTACTGATATTCCGCTTAAAATGGTCCTATTTACTAACGGAGAAATGACAGATATGCATTTCTGTTATGGAATGGCTCAGGGTAACGCTCATGCTGCGAGACGTATCTATCATGAACGATATCCCCAACGGCGCAGTGCCTGCTGTAAGAACATTTATACGAATCCACGCCCGACTTTCCGAAACAGGTAGGTAGTTGCCATGTGAAGACCTGCAATAGTACGTGTATATGTTTTGTGGTACGAACCGTTCAGATGGAGGAAGCAGTTCTAAACGAAATTGAGAGAAATCCTGAAACTAGTACGCGGGAAACAGCGCATGAATTAAATATTACCCATGTAAAGGTATGGCAAATTTTAAGAGATCACCAGCTATATCCATATCACATGCAACGGGTGCAAGCTCTAATACCGAGGGATTTACCACTACGAGTAGACAGTGGTTAAGAAATCAAATTTTAAGGAATCCGAATTTCTTATGTCAGGTATTGTTTACTGACGAAGCTTGTTTTTCCCGGAATGCCATTATCAATTTTCAAAACAATCACGTATGGTCTGAGGATAATCCACACGCCTTCATAGAACATCAATTCCAAGAACAGTTTTCTTTCAATATTTGGGCTGGAATTATAGGAAACCACTTCATTGGTCCATATTTTCTGCCTTATAGACTTACTGGGGAACAATACCAGCGGTTTTTAGTACATGTTCTACCTGAATTATTAGAAGAACTTCCACTTAGAGAACGGTGTCGTATGTGGTACATACACGACGGTGCTCCAGCACATTTTAGTCTAGTTGCGCGTCAAGTTTTGAATGAAAATTATCCTAAAACCGTTGGATAGGTGGAGGTGGTCCACATTTTTGGCCTCCCCGATCGCCAGATATCAATCCTTTGGATTACTTCTTATGGGGATACCTTAGGTCATTAGTGTACAAAACCCCTGTTCAAAATGAAGAAGACCTCAGAAATAGAATAGTTGATTCATGCTTGATAATCAAAAACACACCACATATTTTTGAAAGAGTCCGTCATTCAATGATAAGGCGACTGAACCGTTGTATTGAAGCTGGTGGCGGTCACTTCCAACACTTACTTCAAGAAAACATTCTCTATTTGTCTTAGTATTTTATTTCTTATTTGTTCAAACTCTTATTAAATAATGTTACTTTAAAAATAATACCTAAATGTTTTGTAATAACTCTAAACTGAATAAACTGACAGTTCTCAAGTTGTTTATCAATTATTGCAATTGTTTTTCACAGCACACTTATAAATAGATGAAAATTTATTTATTTACAATAGCCTGCATCGATTCAATAATTTGCATTTTTCTCGAAAACGGTGAGCCCTATCGAGATGTACCAAGAGACCATTTTTACGTAGAAATCTCTGAAATATCATATTCTAAAATCAAAATGTCAAAACATTACCATTTAGAAAATGGGGTTATTTTTACCCTTAACTCCTCCAGTATGATACGCCTCTGATTAAAATTATGAAATCTGAATTCAGAATCAGATTCAGCGTCAAAAGTTTACCCATCGTACCTAATTTCGTAATTTTTTTATGAATGGTTTCGAGAATATCGAGCGAAAACCGTCTTCAGGGTGCCCCATGCAAAGGAGCGTAGCTCCCTTAGGAAGCATTTCCAGACCCATGTATGACATTTTCTTTCTATTTTTCGGAGTACTATTCGTGGTTGAAGTTTGTTAACATACCTAATTAACACCCTGTATACATATATTAATTGTACCAAAACACATCGTGGCCAATATTTGCTGAGAAAAAGTGCCACCTGAGAGCTAAAGGAAAATGCAGCATAGAGCAGGGTGGAGCTTTCAGTGGGCCTTTTCTTGTTATGTTTAAGTAGCCCTTAGAGTCACGTAACGTAAGACGTAACATAAAGACTTAAAAAATAAAATTATACATGGCCGACTTCAATCATATGATTTCATATGTATATTTTTTTCTTAAATCTTACGTTACGTGACTCTGAGGGCTCCATGATGCTCGGTGATTTATAGCTTATAGATAGCTGAGATAGCTCTGTAAGTTTCAAGTTTCCATAACACCCAGCTTTAGTGTCCGACCGAACATTCGGTTTCGGTTTCGGCCTAGTTTCGGCCAAAAAACGGGTTTCGGTTTAGTTTCGGTTGCGGCTGCAATCCAGCCGAAACTACGGCCGAAACCGAAACTAAATTCGATGGATTTGGCGGTGCGATCGGACGCCCTCGGAGCACTAATCTTCAAGCGAAGAAGTGCAATTTTGCTGGGTAGATGATGGTAATAACTTATCACAAGTCAAGAAGCCTACTTATCGGAGCCAAGCTTGCAAAGAAACGCAGATATTACTCTCACTAGAATTTCAGTCCATTTCTGTCTTTGAGAAAGATTCCCCTAAAATTCACGTCTGCCTTACCGACGACTGATTCCACTGAACAACTACTTAAGGCTACTAGTCAAATTTATTCAGACCGAGGAAGCTATTTGCAAAGAAAGTTGTTCAGTTATGAATACTAATCGCAAACAATAGCTGTAGATCAATCAAGCTCACAACAGTTTCTTAAATTCAGAGAAAACTCCTTACTTTAAAAAATACTTAGTGGTTGTACTTAGCACGTAGGTACAGAAATTTAGTTTTAAGACAACAGTGTCATAAAGGTTGACCAAAGTCTGGAATGTTATTTAGTAGATACAAAATATAATATAAATATAAAATAGTTGATATTTGGTTCAGATTAAGATCTTGTTTCAAAAAGTATAAATAATTTATTTGAAATAATGTGTGATAACGCTGATGAAACGTTATTCATTTTTGTATCCATCACGAAAAACTTACTGGCATTATATTGATGTTTCGGTTTCGGTTTCGGCCGAAACTGAGACGGAGACCGAAATTCAATTTCGGTTTCGGTTTCGGCCGTAAAAAGTAGTTTCGGTCGGACACTACCCAGCTTTCAACCAGCTTTTTATCATATTGATTAGTAGCAAAATGCTAATTTGTCCACATCCTTCAGTTACAATTATTATTAGATGGCATTTTATAGGGGTATTTTGATCAAATACGAGTACGTTTTAACTGTACTTGATGATTATTTTCTGTATAACCCACGGTCTCCCAATGAACTGGATAACTTGATTCTGGATCCAAATTGTTTCAAACAATATACTGGTCCAATCATTTAAAAATGATACTTTTTGTAGTTCTTCCCTTCGTTTTACCACTTGGACATGGGAGTGTTTTTGGCTATTTCCGAAATTGTAGTTGTCGACATCCCAGAAAGGTCACATGGTCCTAAAATTCTTTGGTCAGTGGCCTTCCTGGCTAGACCATCCGCTATACGGTTGCCTTTGTTGTTGTTGTGCCCTTTAACCCATCTCAGGACAATATTGTTTTTGTCCGAAGCATGGGCTAAAGATTGGTGGCATTCCATTTCTAGCCCTGAGGTGATACAAGGTCTTTTCAGGGTTAGAAGTGCTTGTCTGTGGTCAGTGCAGATTGCTATAGTTTTGCCAGATACATCTCTCCTGGCTAGTTCATTTGCGGCTATCGATATGCCGGCTAGTTCCGTTTAAACGATACTGGCGTGTTTGCCCATAGCCCACTTTGTTCCTAGGTTTAGAGACCTGAAGTATACACCACATCCAGTGCCTTCCCTTGTTTTGGAGCCATCTGTGTATATGCAAATTGCATTTGTCACATTTGGCTCAACATCCTGTTTAATTTCTATTTTGTAGGGTTGCTTAAAAACGAATGTTGGTTTAATTGAGTCGCTGGTTGCTTGTAGCATGGGTAGTGCCTTTAGCGCTTCCCGCCATACCAGCTGCCTCAGTCGTCCCATACCTACATCTGGATTAATACCAACCTTGCGAAGTCGTAACATTGACAGTAACGCAACCTCTTTGATGTAGATATCTAGAGGGGTAATGCCAATTATTACTTCCATAGCAGCAGTCGGTGTTGTGCTCATGGCTCCTGTTATATTAATACAGGCCATACGTTGTATTTTATATAATTTATTAATCGCCGTCGCCTGCAGTACTTTAGGTACCCAGGCAATGGCTCCATACGTTAGCATAGGCCTAATGATTGTGGTATAGATCCAGTGGGTAACTCTTGGCGACAGGCCCCAAGTGCGTCCCACTCTACGCCGACATTGTTCATGAGCGTCATATGCTGTTTTGGCTCTACTATCTAAAAGTGAGAGTTCCACGTCACCTCTTCAGAAAAATGTATGACATTGAGAAGCTCATGGGGGGTTTAGGCCCCTGATATTCCTTTTCCTGGTGAACAGAACCATCTCAGTCTTCTTGGGATTGATGGACAATGAGTGTTCTAAACACCACTTTTCTATTGATTTGAGTGCTACTTGGGTTCGTTCACACAATGTGTTCTCAAATCTACCTGTTTGCAGGATGACTATGTCATCCGCATATGCTATTGTGTAGTGTCCATTGCTGTTGAGGTGATTGATGAGGGTATCCAGAATCACGTTCCAAAGCAGTGGTGACAGAACACCTCCCTGCAGACAACCCCTGGTAACAACACCTTTAACAGAAATGTCCTCTACGTTGATTGTTATTGCTCTGTTGGAGAGCATGCTAAGTATCCATTCGCTCACAGTGCTAGGCACGTTCCTAGCCTGGAGTTGCTGGCTAATTTTTGTGAATGTTGTTTTGTCAAACGTTCCCTCAATGTCTATGAATATGGAATGGATTATTTGTTGTCCAGTGATCTCTCGATTCTGCCAACTACTTGATGTAGTGCCGAGTCGGTGGATCTGCCTGCAGTGTATGCATGTTGATTTGGATGGAGTGGAAAATGAATTAGTATCTCATCATCTCTTATATACCTCTCGCATAGCTGTTCCATCGTCTTGAGGAAGAACGATGTTAAGCTTATTGGTTGGAATGCCTTCGGTTTAGGTATGAAGACCACTCTCACCTCTCTGAATATTCCCACCAAGTGCGGCATAAGATGTTCCAGACCCCATTGAAGTAGGGCTGGACATATGCCGTCTGGCCCTGGTGATTTGAAGGGGGAGAAGCAGGATATGGCCCAGTTCATCATTTCCTCACTGATTATTTCTCTGGTGAATTGCCAGTCAATCGGTGAAGGTGTGTTAATGTCTTCCATCCAGTTCGACGTCGCAGTGACAATTGAACCAGGGAAGTGCGTGTCCATCAGGAGCTCGGCACTTTCCCGGAGGTTGGAGGTTTTACTTCCATCCTCCCTTTTTAGAATGCCGCTGCACCAATGTGGATCTTTAGAGAGCATTTTTTGCAGTCTGGATGCTTGTGGGAAATCCTCTATTTCTTCACAGTAGGCTCTCCAGGCAGCCCTCTGTTTTTGTCTACAGACTTTCTTACACTCTTCGAGGTTGGATTGGTACAAGTCCCAGTCCTTTTTGAGTTTGGTACGTTTTGCTCTGTTGTAAGTTCTTCTTGCTGCTCTCTTAAGGTGTTCCAGTTCGCTGCACCACCAAATTTGGGTTTTGCCACCTTCCTGGACCATCCTTATGGGGCAGGATTTTTTTATAAGCATAGCTTATTTTATCTTGGATAGATATTGTGTATCTTTCCAATTCTTCGTTAGTGCACGGTTAGTGCACGGAATTTCGTTTAATAATCGAAGCTGGCAACTGGTTCTTTGTTATCGCGCCGTGTACGTAAGCTAAACTCTACTCTCTGTAACGAGTGTGACGTAAGCCCATTTTTCAAACATCTTCATCGACTATAAACCTAGGTTTATGGTCGGTGATCGTCTCCAACGACATTCATTATCTTCGATTGATGACAGCGACACCACAAAATAGGTACGGTTAAGTCACAGCCAGACTACTCTTTAGCTCTTCAGTTACCCAAAGTTAGTCAAGTAAAAGAGAGTGTGGGACTGTGGCTCCAGACTACTTCGCTCCGCTTCGAGCCTCTTCCAGTCGTTGTCGGTATGGTCGGTCTCTGCGCCGAGACAAAGGATTGAGGTCGGGAGGCAATGTCCACTCTCCACACATGCTTAGGAGTGTTGAGTTTAGTCGTCGAAAGAAATCTGTAAATCTGTTTTGTAGTGAAAATGAGGCTGATGCGAGGCACACCGTTACATGTGAAAGTGTACAATGCACTCTGCCCTTTGCACATCATCCATTTTTCGACGTTGGCAGCTGACTTCGTTATTAACAAAAAAAGTTGGATTCTTTCCTAGAGTTCCTCCTGAACTTTGAAGGAGGTGTGGTGACCTGACCCTCCTCGTACACGGCATACTTAGATGAGGTGGTATGAGGAACTTCGCGATTCGCGAACAGTCTGATCGTACTTTACGCGACACGATTGGCTCGTGCATGGCCGTCTCTACTCACAGTCGGCCATGGCTCGCGGCTAAATTGGCTCCACGATTGGCTGGATCATGGCCGTCTCTACTCACTAGGCCGGAGCATGAAATATGGCAACACTGAATCTACGGGCCGTCATTTTGTTTGTTGTTAAGTCATTAGTCATGGCATTAGTGTAATCTTCCAGAGTGAAAAATAAGATTAGAAGGTGAATTTTAATGTTTCTAATCATTTACCTGCACAAACGAAACTATAAAGATAACAAGATGTCTGCAAAGTGTGTAGTACCAGGTTGCAATAGCAATTGGGGCTTCCAAAGAAGGACATAAACAGAAGTGGGTGAAAGGTATTCCTCATAAGGGATGGTTATATTTATAAGAATAAAGACAATAATTACAAACATTTCAAAGGATAAGACCTATTTTAAACCACAATGTGGTACCTACAATGTTTTCTGGACCTCCCAAATATCACAGAAAAGGACAGTTAATAGAACTCATCTGGGCATGCATCTGGGCATACCTTGATATTGAAAGGGAATCAAGACCAGCAAGAATGGCTTCACAGTGACCTAATAGTGAATTTTTCTAGCTCAAGTGACAATTTACGAAGTAAATTGAGTGTTCATCTAAGTGGAAGCGGCAGCAGGAAACAGGCCTCATTAGTCATGGCATTAGTGTAATCTTCCAGAGTGAAAAATAAGATTAGAAGGTGAATTTTAATGTTTCTAATCATTTACCTGCACAAACGAAACTATAAAGATAACAAGATGTCTGCAAAGTGTGTAGTACCAGGTTGCAATAGCAATTGGGACTTCCAAAGAACGACATAAACAGAAGTGGGTGAAAGGTATTCCTCATAAGGGATGGTTATATTTATAAGAATAAAGACAATAATTACAAAGATTTCAAAGGATAAGACCTATTTTAAACCACAATGTGGTACCTACAATGTTTTCTGGACCTCCCAAATATCACAGAAAAGGACAGTTAATAGAACTCATCTGGGCATGCATCTGGGCATACCTTGATATTGAAAGGGAATCAAGACCAGCAAGTGACCTAATAGTGAATTTTTCTAGCTCAAGTGACAATTTACAAAGTAAATTGAGTGTTCATCTAAGTGGAAGTGGCAGCAGGAAACAGGTTCCGTTTATTTTTATTTTGTAGTGTCTGACTACGATGAACCAGACATAAGATGTAAGTGGTATTAGTAGTAGTAGTTCTCAAAGGCATTTTGCACAATGTGGTACCTACAATGTTTTCTGGACCTCCTAAATATCACAGAAAAGGACAGTTAATAGAACTCATCTGGGCAAGCCAACGAGGGCATGCATCTGGGCATACCTATGAAAAGATTTGATAGTGAAAGGAATCAAGATAAGCAAGAATGGCTTCACAGTGAACTAATAGTGAATTTTTCTAGCTCAAGTGACAATTTACAAAGTAAATTGAGTGTTCTTTTAAGTGGAAGTGGCAGCAGGAAACGGGTTCCGTTTATTTTTATTTTGTAGTGTCTGACTACGATGAACCAGACATCAGATGTAAGTGGTATTAGTAGTAGTTCTAAAAGGTATTTTGCACAATGTGGTACCTACAATGTTTTTTGGACCTCCCAAATATCACAGAAAAATACAGTTAATAGAACTCATCTGGGCAAGCCAACGAGGGCATGCATCTGGGCATACCTATGAAAAGATTTGATAGTGAAAGGAATCAAGATAAGCAAGAATGGCTTCACAGTGAACTAATAGTGAATTTTTCTAGCTCAAGTGACAATTTACAAAGTAAATTGAGTGTTCATTCAAGTGGAAGTGAAGTGGCAGCAGGAAACAGGTTGCTTTACTTTTATTTTGTAGTGTCTGATTATGATGAACCAGACATCAGATGTAAGTGGTATTAGTAGTAGTAGTTCTAAAAAGCATTTTTTTCTTAATTTATTAACCCAGATGTACTCTAATACATATAAAATGTAATAATTATTCTGAAACTATAGGCCCACTATTTGACAGCTAAGCCACGTTGCCACATCTAAGGCTCCGGCCTAGTGTAGAGTCGGCCATGGCTGGATTGGCACTATTTTTCTTTAGGGCTGTTCCAAATTACGGTTCTATACCGTCCTAGAACCGTTTTCACAATGCCCCGCCCATTTTACAGTTCTAAAGGGTACCAACCAATCATCGATTCTAGAATCACAAAATGGGCGGGGCATGATGAAAACAGTTCTGGGACGGTAATAGAACCGTAGTTTGGAACAGCCTTAGTGTTTTCACACTTGTTTTCTGCTTGACAGCTTGACACTCTTGACAGTATCTGAACGTGTTTTGTGCTCAACACTGCCTAAAGAGGTTATTTTAAGTTTATTTTGAGTGTAATGTTTATTTTTAGGACTACTACACTTTAATGATGGTAGAAAATTCTTTATAAGCCTAAAATAATGTCTACAAGAAATCCAACTACATTAATGACCATTTCAACCGAAGAAACGTTCGATTTCTTGTTCAAAATAGTACTTATTGGAGACTGTGGTACAGGGAAAACTTGTGTCGTACAGCGATTTAAAAACGGTACTTTTATTGAAAGACATGGTAACACAATTGGTGTTGATTTTTCGATGAAAACGGTGATAGTGGATGGTAAAAAAGTAAAGGTAAGGTTCTTAAAAAGGAGTAGATGAATTCTCCAAAGCTTGAACCAAATATATCCAATTGATTTAATTACAGCTGCAGATATGGGACACAGCGGGGCAAGAACGCTTCAGAACAATTACTCAGAGTTATTACAGATCTGCTAATGGCGTGATAATAGTTTATGACATTACAAAACGTTCCTCATTCCTTTCTGTTACAAGATGGATTGAGGAAGTGAGGAGATACTCTGGTAACTCAGTACTGATAGCATTAGTTGGGAATAAGGCTGATTTAGAAACCCTAAGAGAAGTAGAATTTGAAGAAGCAGAAGCTATGTGTCAATATTTACCAGAGGTACTATTTTTCTTAGAGTCCAGTGCTAAAACAAACTCTAATATTGAAGAAGCATTCATGTATCTAGCTACAGAACTGAAGGTAAGGCAACTACATCAAATTAAGATTTCTTAGGCTAAATAGGCAAAATCAATAATGAAACACATAAACCTTTATTTTAAAGGAACTAAAAAATTTGAGAAAATCTGGTACATCACCATTAGGGTTGCCACCTCTCTCGATTTCATGGAGAGTCTCTGGTTTTGACATCCACCTTCTAGCTCCAAGTGAAACGTTAATAGTACTGAAATATACCACCAGATATATTATTTTCTACCAACATATTAACCTTTTAAGTACATGCGCTGATGTACTGTGTACAGTAGTGTACACCATCAAATTTATGTATGTTGAATTTCCTAAAAGATGTAAGGTGTCGCCTCTGCTGTTCTACCTAACCATCAAAGATGGTATTTACTTAATTCTTGCTTCGCCATCAGTCGTCAGTTGTCTCACAAACTATGCAGAGTAAAACGAATACCCAAATTGTGATTTTGACGTGTCTTTGCCACAGCCTCCTACAACTGACAAGCCATGAAGGTAAAAAGGCAACGTCACAACTCATGTTCAGTGTAGTCCTATCATGTGCCTATCACATTATCGCAATCCGCCAACTGGCCAGCAACCAGCCTACCACCAGTCCTTACTTTCTCTATATAACCGAAATTTCGAATTACAGATGGATTTCAACGAAAATTATTAATAGCTAGTTTATGCAGGGAAGTTTTCACTGATTGTTTAAAGATACTTACCTCAAAAAAGGCAATAAGTGATAATTTATCCTCCTAACTTCAAAAGGGATTTGGATGAGATGGTCTCACTCTTTCCTAATATTATCCTGAGCAGAGTGATGATGATGAAACATACCATGAGATTGTTTAAAAATTATATTTCACAGTTTCCTATGTAGAGACTAGTGGTATAATATTCAGATTAACAAAATCATTTTTGCATATGACATATGTTAATGTATTAACGATTCTGATGTACCTATATGTTTTGTTGGAATATTTTTTTAAGAAATACAAACTACTTCGAAGAAAACGTTTATTTTGTATTGAATCTTACAAAAAAAATGTTTACATATAAAATACAATGTTCACAAGAGAATACAAGAAAATAGTAACATAAATTGAATACTGATTAAATTAAACAAAACATGCAGATTTTTGCATATGTAATGAATAGAGCCATAGTAATTTATAATACAAAAAACATAACATATCAAAAACTAAACACTCTGTTCAGCAAATCAGATTTATTCAAAGTAAAAATATTGCAAAATACTAGATGTCTGGAAATCTCTTTGCAAAATAATATAATATAGTATGAAAAACAGAATAAATTCCTTAAAAAAAAACTGTAGCTGGTTTCTGAGGATTCCAGATAGTACCTTTAGCCTAATTACTTATAAAGGTGAGACATTTTAAACATATCGTTAGAAACCGTAACATGTACAAATGGAAAAGCTGAAACCTTTTAACTTAAGACGTCAAAAATGATCAAGCCACTGCTTATTCAATTTTGCAATGTTAACATTTTTCGCTTTTTTGAAGTGGATACATTGTTATTTTTATTTTTGCAAAAGTTATACAGAACAATGTTTGAAAATATCAGAGCAATTATCAGATAAATTTTTGCTAGCTGAAGTGCCACATTCAGGGCAAACTGAAAAGTCTATGAAAAATCTATCATTCTCTAGACTTTCTAATGCCAAAGAAGCCAGCAGATATTTGTGATTCTGTTTTTTAAAAACTTTGAAAGACTTTCTGGTTCATTGATGATATATTCAAATATGGCACACAAATGGTAATAAATAAATTCTATTTGATCAGTTGCTATACATAAGCCCCTTCTTTGCATATAATCAAAGTAATCATCTTCCACAGATTCACCTTTACTTTTTATAACAATTTGCTTACACTCCTCGCAGGCAATATTTTTATTATTTTGTATGCTGTGTGCAGCATATCCACAAATATAAGTTTGGACAGATTTATCGAGTGAATATGTCTCTAAATAATCTGTTCTCAAAACAAAACTGAAATCTATTACATTATTTTCTATATCCATGTGATCTTGTTCATCAAAATTAATAGATTTAAAATCGTTCATGTTACCAACTTTTATGAGATTTTGAATCCTATTTTTTTTCTCTGATTCATAAATTTGTTTGGCCGATACATTGTAGTTGCATCCAGAAAGGTTCCTGTAACGACTGAATCTTTTTTGCGAGCAGACAGAAAGAATTCTGCCGGTGCGCCATCTAGTACCCGAAGGTAACGGCAAACCAAGGAAATCTCTGCCTAGCAGCAGTAGACTTCTTGGTGGGACGCCAAGGTGCATCCGCTTGGCCACTAGAGAGTGCGGGTTCTATATGCCGCTGGGTATGAAAGCCGATATACGAAGGCTGCTCTATACCTCCGTCAATCCACCAGTACGCAGACAGCTGTTTCACGCTTATTAGCGATCATCAGTGCGCCATAGGTCGATTGACGCACCGGCTCGCACATGTTTCACATGTTTATTAAACATGGAAAAATTGATGCTCTCTATTTCCGTCAATCGACCTATGGCGTACTGATGATCGCTAATAAGCGTGAAACAGCTGTCTGCGTGCTGGTGGATTGACGGAGGTATAGAGCAGCCCTCGTGAATCTTTTTTCTAAATTATCGGTTGGAAACTTTCCAGGTAAAATATAGTCTAAATCAAATTTTGGAAAAGAGTATTTTATAATTTCTATCAAGACCAAAGTACTTCTTCTCAAAGCATTATATGTGTCTTGTGTAAGTCCTTTGCTAGTGGGTGATTGATGCCAAGTGTCAAGCCACTCTACAAAGTTTTTCAAAAAGTTCAACTTATCATCACTTATTGATAACATAGGAGTGGCTAGTACATTTCTTTTGATCTGCCCTTTGAAATTACTTTTAACATTAACTACACTCCACCAGTTTCTTATTTGAAGAAATGATGCAGTTCCCCCAAAAATACTACATGACTGTAAAGCGGCTATAGTAGATTCATCAGTAGATTCATCTACCAAAGTAACATTTTGTCGCTCTAAATTATTTGGGTAGAGAGACTTTTCATTCAATTTGAAAGCTCTTTTTGTAGTTGTATTGATTTCTAATTTATGTAAGTACCTCAAATCTAAAAAACTTGCTTTCAATTCAATTGAGTAGTCATTGAAATCAGGAAAAATAAACGCTTATTCAACTTCCTTTTGATTAAGCCAATTATTTTTGATGTTTTTGTAAATGTGCACAAAATCAAAAAGAATCAAAATTTTTTCATTCACAAATTTTGGATTTTCAATATAAAATTGGTGTGATGGTTGATTGAACATATTTTGATTTAATCTACTATTATCCGCTATGATACATAGAACATTAAATCCATAATTCTGTTAACTGCATCAAGTACATATTTTTTCAAATCTATACCTGTAATGTTATAAACTGGCACCAGACTAATCACTTCCTTAAAATGGCCAAAAGCAGAAGAAATCATAAACGCCATAACTGTTTTAGCTAACTGGTTGCTGTTGTTACTTGCATATCCTGTAATATTATTTGCCTTGTACTGTAACCCTGCTTTGACATATATTTCATCGATCAATAAACAAATAATTTTTTCTCTTCCATTGAGTAATGAAGCAAGGTGTGAGAAATAACCATTTTTGAAACTATCATCTGGGAAAACATCAAATGATGATGTGATCATTTGAAGGTATCTCTGTGTAGGTAAATTCAAAGACTCTCTCAAATAATTATATGATGACGAAGACTGATTATAAATTGTTAATGAGAACAAAATGGTTTCTAGAGAATATGTATTTTCTTTGATGCCAATAGCTGTAACTGATCTTTTATTAAATGTAATATTGTTTTCATTTTCTCATCATTTGAATTTTGAATGACAGAGTCAATTATGTTAAGGGTTTTTAGAATGAAAACATCCAAATCAGGAGCTTGGTCTGATTGCATTTTTAGCTTATATCTGGATAGCAGATTCTGCAGTTGTGACCATCTACCTAGCTTGCAATTATGTGGTAAAATCCACTTCAGGTCTTGTGGTGAGAGTTGACAATCTTTCACATACACTGAGACAACCAAGTCATTACCTATATGGATTGTAGAAACAACTTTCAGGAAGCCATCTTGACAATTGTCTTGGACACTGACATTCAAAACATAGAAATAAATATCTTTTTCTAAAACCTTCACATTCCACTCATTTAACTCAACGTTTCCGCTAAAACCTTGCACTAATTCATTGAAACTTGTCACAACATCTTTCTGGAGAAATTGTTCAATCTGTAGTTCTTGATGTTCCTTTGCAGATGATCTTCTTTCCTCAGGGTTTCTTCTGGTTGGAGGTTTTGGCTGGGAAAGTTATGCTGGTTGATTCTCAAAAAGCCTTGGTATGGCTCCATCCTTGAGCCGTGGATAACATAATTTTCTTCGATGGTTCTGACCATTTTTGTCAACATATGTTTCATAAGCTATAACATCATCAGGTTGAAAATGCTTCACACAAAGCACTGAACTTTGTGTTACTTCATAGTTGTCACGATGGATTGCATGGATCCATTGTTTTCTCAAAACTTCATGTTTTGGAAAAGAAAACGTGCTTTGTGGCTTCTCATTCTTCAAACTACTTGCGTAGTTTGATTTACATCCAGGAACACTGCAATGTCTCGGCATCTACAAAAAATATAAGAATTCATAACCTATAAAATCACCAACACTTGTATCACGGTATAACTTACTTTTGCTTGGATAAATCGCACTATTTCGGTGTTCCACTGCAAACTTGAACCTCCAAAACTACAGTCTGCGCTACCAAAATATGAGAAATTACTTTTTCTATCGAAAAACTAAAAAATTAAGGCGTACGTCCGACACAACCATGCCGTGATAAATAGACTTGAATAGGACGAATAGGACTACCAGCAACGTTGCCAAGTTTCACATTTCATGGCTTGTCAGTTGTAGGAGGCTGTGGTTTTTGCTATGTACAGAGTGATCGACGGGAACCGGACGTTTTTCAAATGGTTAGTATAACGCCGTTAGCGGTGGTAGGGAGGGGATTTAGGTATCAGTCGCCTTGCTGTATAATGCCATTTTAGTAGCTATGGAGCAGTGGACCGTAGAGCACCGTATGTTCGCTTATGACGCGGATGTTAAAAATGCCGAGTCGGTCACAACCGCGCAGCGACTGTTCCGCGTTCATTTTAACCTTGGACGCCACGATATTATTCCAAGAAGCAATACCATTCTCAGATGGGTTAACAGTTTGAGAACAACAGGAATGGTTGTGAAGAAAAAGCCCCCGTCGCTCACCCTGTACTATTGAACTTCTGCTAAATTAAGTTGTATGGAAGGGTAACAAAGGAAAGGAATAACAAAACAGTAATCAGACTTTGAATTCCATGGCAGAATTACCTGGGAAGGAGTGTCGTAGCATGCCTACGCCATCCTTGCAGAGTAGCTTATCGCGAGCTCATATTACGAAGGAATCGAGAGGATCCCAATTTCTTTAACAAAATCTTGTGGATGGATGAATTCTGGTTTGCGAGAACAGGACTGTTTAATATTCACAATTACCATTATTGGGCAATGGAAAATCCTCACATTGCACGACAATCGAACTTTCAGAAAAGATTTAGTGTCAACTTGTGGACGGGAAAACTAATAGGCCCGGTCGAACTGCCATCTAGGCTGAATGGAGCGACCTATTTAGATTTCCTACAAAATAACTTGTCCGACTCATTAGAAGACGTAAACCTAGAGATACGAAGGAATCTAATATTCCAAAAAGATGGCGCTCCATGCAACTACGCTAGGGAAGTGCGCAACTACTTGGATGCAACCTTCCCAAAACGGTGGATTGGTCGTACTGGGCCGATCAGTTGGCCCCCTCGTAGTCCAGATTTAAATCCCATTGACTTCTTCATCTGGGTCTATTACAAGGAAATCGCCTACGCTCGTGACAGTAACACCTTGGAAGAGGTCAAACAAAAATTAATACACGTCAAAAATCACAATTTGGTATTAGTTTTTTTATCAGAAGTCATTAAAACACCAGTGATTATCGTGTTTATTAGTTGTTACGAGTTTTTTTTCCTTTAATTTGTCATAATGAAGTAAAATAATAGTTTTTTATGTTTTTAAGATTAGTTTGGAACTCCAGAACCAGGCATAAGTATTTTTAGTTTTATTTTGAAAGTTTTGGTCTCCTGACTAAAAACAGTGATTTCAAACTTCGAACTCAAAATGTACTTAATTATTGGTCGGATATACAGGTTTTCTTCATTGGATATTAAAATAGGCTTAATACTGAGCATAATTACAGAAAAAATAAAAGCCAAAAAGCAGTTTTGTTTTTGTTTTCGCGATTTCTTGGAAAAACTGGAAAATCTCTAAATTTAAAAAAAAATCATAACTCGAAAACTATCAATAATCGCTTCACATACATGGGGGTGTTTTGATAGGTCTCGGTGCGGGCTATCTAAAGAAAAAAATAATAACGTCACCCAATTGGCCACCCTGTATATCGTATGATAGATAAGAGATAGAGATAGATGAGTCTAAAAAACATAAAAAAGATTTTGCTTCCTTCTAACTCTAACTGAAAACTGACATTCATTTCCATATATGTTTCAGCGACGACATGATAGTGGCCTACTTGTTGAAGACTGTGAGAATACGGTACGGTTAGGAGATAGCAGAGCTATTCCAACATGCAGTTGTACAAAGAATTTCCAATGAGGGACTGTTAAGGTATGAACACATTAGCGGTACTTGTTACGCTATGTCATGAAAGAGTTATGATCAGATATGCCAGTCTTTGCCTAGTATTGTTTTCATTGTAAATCGTAAGATGTGTAAATTATGACTTTTGTGTTTGGTATACCTTTTAAGGAACGAGATTTTGTTTATGTGTTACTGTCATCACGTGTATATTCCATCAGGGGCATGCTTCCTGCAGAAAGCAGAGCAGAATGCTGACAGTCTAATTTGCTGATAAAGACGGTGTTGTATGTCATACATTTTTTTATGTCAGTATGGCCGGTTAACATTTCAGCTGACAGTCAGCCGCAATGTCAAATTCATGAATCGCAGATAGCGAAAAAAGAATTTATTATGAAAAGGTTGAGTCCTTTTGTTCAAAGCAATATTTTTAAAATTATTCTATTCGCTGCTATGTATTCTGAAAATAATGAAGTTGGACATTTTAGATGTTATGTTTGGGCATCTGACACATCACAATAATTTACAGGGTGCTATTAAAAAAACTGCGATAGAAGTTAAGAGCTGTTAATGCGCGATTTTGACTTCTGATAGAGGAAATCGGTGCAGTTTCAGACTTTGCTGGTATTGTTATCTCAGTTGTTATGGTCGCGTTCACCAGAAAGTAGCGGTCTAAGATCACTATTGTAGCGATCAGGTTCTGGTGAACGGCGTTTTGATGCTTGTCATAAGTTGATAGTTGATATATTTTTAGGTTATTCAGTTCCATTTGTTTGTTCAATTCAATAGTTATAATGACATAATGCCATGTGGATGTCATAATGACATTGCGTTACCTTGGAGTTATACTGTTGTATGTACATAAAAGCTTGTTTTGAGTTATAACAAAAACAAAATTTTGATATATGTTACTCATCTACCACTCAATTAAATATGAATGTTATTGCTGATAAGTATAGTCTGGGGCCTTATTATCTAAATTACAGTATCTCAGTATTAAAAAAAGGATAGAGCACCTTTTTTCGGAAAATTGAAAAAAAAACATACAATTTTGTTATCTCACAAAACTTGTTTATTTGGAAATATAGGTCACATACAACTTTGTAACAAAAAAAATATTTTGGTAGTTTATAGCATAATATTATGTGAATAACATACTACATCTATATTAACTGAAATATGCGAAGAGAATACTAATGAAAAGAAATAAAAAAGTGAATTCATAAAAATAAAAATAGTTTTTATCTCATTATTTTGGTAATATTGCTTCAAAGTACTTTTTGTCTACTGCTGGCATCCACGGGTACATACTTTTGATTGCCTTGACTTTGTCTGTAGAGATACTTTTCTTTTCGCTTATAACATTTGGGGGTTTCATTCCTACAACCGCTCTGGTTTGCTGCAGTGGTCTGATTGAAACTTTTTTCCAGTTTTGTGATTGATGGGATTCTTTATATTCTACCTCTAGAAAACTAACTGTGAACTTTAGAGCTTTTACCTTCGAAAAAGGAATCAGTTTATAATTGAAGGTAGATGAACATGACTTATAGTCTTTAAAGTGTTCACTGCGCATCTGAATGATCTTATAAGGCCTTAAAGAATTGACTTTCAGGAGAATTCTTAGGAGTGATACCGGCGAAAAATACTCGACTTTATCCAAAACCATTTCAATGCAGCTATGCACGGCATCAATCTCCTGGACACATGAATGTCCGGGAGTTGAAAATTTCATGGTAATACTCTGAATCGAAGGGTTTATTTTCAAAAAATATGCGATAGCATAAGACATGAGGGAGTTCCGATTTTGCGGTACGCAACTATCACTCCAGAGTATTAAATTCTTTATGTTTCTGTTGTCTGCAAAAACAGCCTCTAAAATTTTTATAAAGGCGCTAGCTAAATCATTCCCAGCTCTACCCATTAACAATTCATGCCACTCAGCACAGTAGACTTGTTTAGTAGTCGACAATATCGCCGTTAAATTGTAGAGATTGAGCTTGCTTTTGTAATAGCAGTTGCTGATTTCTGCTTTGGGACAAGGGAGTACATTCTGCAGATCAAAAACCAAAAATGCTTCTCCGCTTTGTCTATCTTGTCTTTTCTCATTTCTCGTTGCTTCTTTTTCTTTTATGTGCTGCTCATATTCTTGACTTTTTTCTTCAGTTAAGGTGTTTTCTTTCTTTTTCAACTTTACCTCTTCACAGACGTCACATCTGTCTTTTTTGGAACGTGGAAGTATAAATTATACTCTGTACAAAATATTTTTCGGTAAAATGACTCTTTTACAGGGTTCTTATGAGCACTGCTGCAAAATTCAACGTAAAGCATGTACATTTTCGTTATACTGAGAGTAGAGTCAAGGTACTCTCTTTGTGTGTTAGCCCTACAATAGTGGGATTCGACTCTCGGAAACAATTCTATGTGCTTCTCTACGAAATTGACGTCTTCTTCAGGGATTTTGTGTTTAAGATGTTTGCCCACTTTCGGCGTGTCGGGAATATTTGAAATGTCGTTCTTAGAATGAGCCGTATACACTGGTGTCTGACTAATAGCAAGGGTTCCCAGATAAAAAATCTTGCATACTTGAATGAGACTGTTTCCAATTCGAAAATAATATGAAAGGGATTGCTTCCTTCTACTGTTAGTATTAGTCTTAGACTTTCTGCGCCGTTCAGTGATATATTTTCTTGTCGTAGACAGTAGAAATAATCTTTTTGCGTGATTGTTCAAAGTATAAAATTTATCAAAAATACATTTTCGCTCCTCTTCGGTGATTTTACTTTGGCACTTAAACAAACACTTATTTCTACAATCCTTCATAGTCTTGATGCGCTTCTCAGGAACTATTTTTTTTCTGATATAGGTATACTGCTTACCAGCATCATGGGCAGCTTTCCTGATGTTGCATTTCCAAGTATCTGGATTTTTTACTCTCTTTCGTTTCAATGATTTGCTTACGGTACTTTGAGCGGGTTCAACCTCATTATCAGCACAAACATGTGCTTCCGTATTAATGTTAAGGTCATCTGTGAGTCTATCAACAGATTCAGTATCAGAGGATTCGTAGGAGTCTGGTACGTATTCTTTATCAATGTCGGAATCATATCCATCGCCTCAATAGAAAATTTCTGGATAATTCTTGAAAACACTCTCTGAACTCTTGTTTTGTTCAAGCCTTTTCCTGAATCAAGACAAAATATCTACATTAATAAAACAAATGCTAAATTTTAATAATCAGACTACCTTAAATTGGCGAGGGTCTCATTCTCAGAATCGGTATCGCTCAAAGGGCTTGTCTCTATAATTCTCAAGACAAATCTAAAATAAATGTTCAAATATTTGAAATAGCATGCTTTCGACTCAACTTTATTCAACTAACCTCAAATTATAATTTTCAAATATTTAATCTTCTTGTGCTGTTCAACCTGGAATATATGTTTGAGAGACGTTTTTCACCTAATCACACATCAAATACACTAATACAGTGTGTATTTTCTGTACTCTGTCTATTTCTATTCGCTCTCACACGCGAGACGGTAAACGGAGTTCGGATCTGGTGTAACAAAATTATACCTATGTATTATTTTCGATGGTTTTCAGCCCACACCGCTGTTACAATCTTGTATGTAACACATACCACTATGTTATTCCCGCAATTCTAGATACAACTGTGTATTTCTGGTTGCCTACGTTTAGTGATTTAAGATAGAGCGTTGTAAGTCTGTGGGATCATAGTCCGGTGTAAATACAACAGTGTAACATTGAAAAGTCAAAATTGGAAAAAATGTGACATACAACGGTGTAACTCCAAGGTGACGATTGATTGATCGCTCTGGTAGCTGACCAAGAGCGCTCCAAATGATATGCTGTATAAAGCTCAATTCACATGCACACAACTTCCGATATACGATTGGTATTCATACTGATTTTTTCGTATCATCTAAATATGTATGTATATCCATACACATGAATCCTATATTTTCGTACGAAGTTTGATTACAAATTTGAAGGATTTGTATTTTCACTTGGTACCTATGCCAGTGGCCGTGGTTCTGGAAAGTCCATTTAAGTTTGCAGATATGTGATTTGAGGTTATTTAAGATTTATTTCTACTTCCACTTAATATCTGTTACGTGTCCAGTTGAATAGCTAACCGATGAAGGATATCTTTGATGATTGATGATGATTCCATGATCCAAGGTTGTTTTACTGTATTTAAATACCTGAAAGTGAAAGCAAGTCTTTCCTCAGAAGAAATAGGGTCGCGAATACAATAAGTTCTACTCAGCCGTGGGCCAATAATTTCAAGCAACATTTAAATGCATTACTTGGCATTCATAAATAAATAAAATATTATTCTGTGTCAGTTACCTTCATCTCCTGCAAGATATTATGACACTCTCCTTGCTTCTTCCTGTTTTGAAAAAAATCTCCAACCCAAGAATATATAAAAAATTGAATTCACGTATTGCGCTCGTGGAATTACCATTTTCAAATACAAATCCATAGAAATTGTCAGCTGTCAAATTACATACGATATAGAAAAAAGGGTAAAGATATTTTCTACTCGTCCGATCGTCGTATAAAAGTTAAAATTATCGGACATAAGTTTGGCGTTAATTCATTTTGACTATTCCAACCAATAGGAACATCTTCCTACTATCGTATCGTCGGAAATCGTATACGTGTGAATTGAGCTTCAGTTGAGTGATCGCGGTAGTTTCTGGTAAACTCGACCTATCTTGAATTGGTGAAGTTGTGAAACGATTTAATAACAGTAGTCCAAAATAATAACAGAAATTATAATAATAATTAATAATTAAGAGACTTCGGAGTACAAAATAATTACAGATATATGATAGTCTTTTATATCAATTCAGATATATTTGGCGAGGTTTATATTTGGCGAGGTTTATTTTGAAGCCGTCAAATATTGGGTGTTATTGTCAGGTCGTAAAATTTTTGTGATAAACATTCCGAAAAGAAGTTAGAATCAATTATTTCATGAACAAGAACCAGATATTTAAAAGTATGTCCAAAATACGATTGACGCCCTTAAACAAGGTATATCCTTCAAGGGTGAATGAAAAATTAAATGAATGTACAAGTACATAAATACGATTTCTCGTTAATATGGGTAAGGTAAACCGAATATCGCTCGTACGGAAGATATGTGCCACAAGTCAAAAAACAATATTTGTGAAAAATGCGATTTAAAAACTTCATCACCATAATTTAGCGATATTTTTTGCAATTAGTGTTACAGGCATGAAACTAAAAATTGACAGTTCTATAGCCATAAGTTCCAAATTTTTCGTAACAATAATAATCAGCAAATCATTATTTCCTTTATGAAAATATTTGTTTAGGGGACTGTTTCGGATATGCCCCTTGTGAAATTTTTGTAGGTATTGGGTAGAAGTAAAACACAAACAGATTTATTTATATTATAATGCCTCATAGAATGGCAGGTAACTGATTGGTATTGGCTTATATTTCCTTAATAGTGCTAATACTCTTCTCTCAGTCTTCTTTTTCTCAGTAATGCCAACTTTATGAGTGTAGGCACAGTTTAGTTCTAATTATTTGGTTTTCTTCATGCGGGTTAAGCTTGTGGTTTGAAATTCTCCTTGCTGATAGCTAGTTTTGTTTAATATTGTCTCTGGAGCCTCTTTCATGATCTTGAGCATTTTATTTCAGATATTTTTACTGGATCCCCATCTGAATTTTCTTAGAGTATGAGGTAAACCCAACATTAGATGCCAGCTGCTTCAAATCAAAAATATCCTTATGGCACATTTTATCTACTGTATAAGGATTGCCTGACATTTTGGCACTTCTAATAAAAGTGACATATGAGTCTGGAACGTAAACTGGTCCGGATCGTGTTGATCTTTTTATTTGGAGCTCTATCAATGATTGTGCACTGTAATCTTCGTTCTGAGTATGCCTTTTAATAAGATACTTGTGAGTTATGCTTTCTAAGCAATCAAAATGTTGAACTGCGTACATGTATGCAGCTATCATAAACCGATTTTTTTGCTGGCCACCACAAGTATCTAAGTAAAATATAACATGCCTTTTATTCCTTCTTAGCTCTCCAGGTATCTCTCTTTGAGCTTCCCCCTCATGCCACACATAGCCTGTACATCTTTAGTTTTTATGTTACATATGGTCAAGTTCAAGGCATTCAGCTTTGAAACATAGTAAAATTAATTTGCATCTCCTGACAGACAAGATAGGACAGCCTGGAGATTATAAACTGCAACAATATTATTGTTAGAATTTTTTTCAAGTTCTTTTTCTCTCCTTGATAATTCAGTTTCTAGTCGATGTAGGTCATAGTCTCTTGCAAACCGATCTTCTCTTCTTCAGAGCCATTCAGATAACTAATACAAAGTTCACACTGATCCTTCTTTGGAACAAAGAAGGAAATATTGAATTCTTCATTGAACATTCTGCAATACATTATGTAATTTCCTGAAGGCTTGTTTTGCTCGAAACACCCTTTCGTGTAATCTCTATGGAGCTCTACTATTGTTTTTCCACCCTCAATATACTTCCTATTAGTCTTTTTGCAACAATAGTGGCTTTCTATTCGTGGTCTTTTACGTGGTCTGATACCATTTTTTATTTGTTCGTCTACTTTAGCGTGGCGCCCATGCTTTCTTCGCAAATCGGTGGACAGCATGAGCATAGTAAAAAGATTTCGCTTCCCAATCACAGTTATTATAGACCTATCAGTAATGCATAAGGTCGAATTACATACTCTGATTTTTTTACCTCTTATTTCAAAATGAAAAACATTATTTGGGCGCCTGTGACTATTTTCCTTGACACATCTCTATTTGGGATTAACGACCGTCATACTAGCAGAAATATACTGGCGTTGTGTTTCCAGGTCACCTAATCCCCAGTACACCTTGAATATTTGCTCCCGATTCTCTTCCGTAATTTTATTGTAGAATTTTAAAATACATTTATCATTACATGGAGGCATAAGTGTTCGGGTAGCAATAACTTTTTTCCTTTCGAACTCGATAGATATGGATTTCTAGTGTTTCTTAGTCTTTTGGCTTAATTGTTTATCCAGTTTTGCGGATTGGCTATTCGCTTCTTGCCGTTTTTTCTCCTTTGTGATGCATTTAGCATCTTCCTTTTCTCAACCTGGATATCATCATGAGCATGTTCATCCTCGCCTTTTATATCACAGGAAGTTGTAGGTCGATTGACTAATGGCAGCACTTCGTCACTTGAAGAAGTTGCAGCTGTATCATCACTATAATCAAGGTTAGCTATGCTGTTATCTGGATAGGTCATATGGATCTGACAATACTAAGTCATCTTCAACTACACTGTATTCAGTCACTCTGACACTACTTTGGTTATTTTCTGAATGTGCATCTACTCGGAATTGAGCTCCTGGAATAAAAAAAATATACATATAGATACTTTAAAACTACGTGCGTATTGTTGTTACCTTCCGAGGACTCGAAGAACTACGAAGATAGTGCTGGTTATTTATTTATTTAGCGTATGGCTACATCACAGGTACTTAAACTGCATTTACAGTGTATACATACATATATATGAACAGAGTGAACAACACGTTACAAACAGTCATGATAATAAACAAACGATATTAAGATTCTACAAACAAACGTCCAGGTTACAAATATACTCAATTGACTCCGTTGTCGCAATCAAAAAGTCGGATGGAGAACCATTGTAGGACCTATGCGGACATTCCTCCACCAGGTGTTGGATGGTTTCTCTTTCAGCGCCGCAATCGCAATTTGGGGATGGTATTTTTCCCCACCTGAAAAGTCAGTCGGCACACCTGCCGCAGTTCGTCCTTATTCTACTGAGTGTTGCCCAGATTCGTCTTGGTTGGTTAAAGCCCTCCGGTTTGCTTGTAATGCACGGCATGTTCCGGTTGACAGGTGTTGCATTTTTCTCCCAGTCCTCTCTCCAACGTTCAGTTGTATTGAAGTTATTGTCAAGCAGTGTCTTTGCAGATTTTAGGGGCGGTTTTCTTGAGCGAAGCCTACTATCGTTGTCGGCAACTCCAACGTGAGAACGGAGTGCAGGATCAGCTTTAATTTTTCTGTACTCCCTGTAAGTGCTGGTTTAGGTTGTACTTCTATGACGCTTAATGGAGTTTGTTGAACCTGTTCACGATTTTTCTGAAATTCTGCTGATGTGTTATCCATCAGCTTCCTACATTCTAACTTTCTATTCATCATCCTGACGTTCACTTGCTTGCTTAGCTAGTAAGTATAAAATGAGTTCGGCTGTTGTTCGACATCTGAAAATAATAGTAAATAAACTTTAGCTGGGTTCGGCATTATCTTATGTTTTGTGAACTTTCGTTCCAATAAAAGCGTCATCACGCTAAATGATTTTCAAGCGAAATTAAAAGGTGCAGAGATATATTCAGGAAAAACGACACATCAAATGTGACATAATAGCACGACTATCGTGTGTGGAAGAATAACGGCACTTGTCATAATACACCTTTTGTTGGAAAATAATAATGACCTAATGTGGCTTACCTTTATCAAGAATAATGACACAAACCGAAATGTGACACTGCAATGTGTATTGTTACCGACAAATAACAACTATGTAGAAATAAACTGAACTTTATTTTTGACTATTGTTTACATGAACATCATCATGTCCGAGGACCGACTGACTGACTGACTTAACCTCAAGTCTTAGCGCGCAACATGGGGAGTACATTTTCCTATGTTGCCAAACCTAATATCAGTAAGTCCTGACAGAACACAAAGTGAGGACGGGTAACGTATAAAGCTAAATTCAGATGCATACGACATCCGACAATACGACGGTACGAAACTGTTCCTATTGGTTGAAATATTCAAAATGATGTCAAATCAAAATATTTCAACCAATAGGAACAGTTTCGTACCGTCGTATCGTCGGATGTCGTATGCATCTGAATCTAGCTTTAGACCGGGCCAGCTGGCAACGGACAGGAGCGTATAAACATCAAACAAGGCTCCCATTACTGCGCATGCGCCGATGCCCACGTTGCCACTTTGTCTGAGCTCTAAGGAGTGACTACTAAACCGACTTAACCATAGATTACCCTGCTAGGATAATATGTCAGACGTCTATGATCTATAATATGACATCTTTTATTATATGTACTTACAGTTACAGCCTGTTTTATGTAGAAAAGAAGGAGTCAAAGTTAAAGACTCTGAAATACTATTATTTCTGCACTACATTTTAGGCACACCCATGTCACGGGCAGTATCGGCGGCAAAATTTACCCGTATAAACTGAAACTACAATAAAAATGCCAAGGAGTAATACTTTTTTATTGTTGGACAAATTTTGAAGTAGCTATATGGAAAAATGAATTCAGGAAATTCGTATTAATTTCAAATTCATCCTATCCCAATTCACTGTGTACCCAATCCGGTTGATGAATAAAACCACATTCATTGAAGCAAAAAAGTTTATTGACAATTCAAATATCCAGCAACCCTTATCTAGGGACAACCGGGACATCAGTAATGTTCTCCTGAAATAATTTTTGTCTGACAAGACAAACTCTAGTATCATAAAAGAGCATACAAAAATAATAACATTCACCAATACCGTACTACTGCAAATACAGTGTATATTTCTCTCAAGCTACAATACCTGTATCTGTATACCTAATCATTTTATATCATATATTTCAATATCTGTGAAAATATCCTTGCTACTCAAAGATATAATTATATCAAGGAGGAGGAGATGGTAAGCATCTGAGCACCCTATCAATCGAAGATAATCAATGTTTATTGTTTAATAATAGTATATTTTTAATATTGATTTTCGTAAAATAAATAATAATTATTTCGGTTTTTCTTAGAGCTTTTATTTTTTAAAACAGAAATTAAAATATGTTCTTTGGCAAATAATCACAAATACAGTACTCATCTAAAAATTAAACAAATCATTCTTTAAACGAAAAACATAAATAAAAATTAAAAATAAATAAAATGTATCCGTAAAATTAAAATATGTTCTTTGGCAAATAATCACAAATACAGTACTCTTTAAAAATTAAACAAATCATTCTTTAAACGAAAAACATAAATAAAAATTAAAAATAAATAAAATGTATCCATAATATAACATCAATAATCCAAAATTGTAATTAAAGAAAAATTATATAATCCAAATGTTTTGGTAATAGCCTACTTCTTCGCAAATTTGTTATTTGTCCCGCTTTGGAAAACACTCTCTCAGAGGGTACTGATGTGCACGGGATACATAAATATTTCATTGCCATGTCGTACAATTCTGGTATTGTAAATTTATTTTTTTTCCAGAATTCCAATGGATTTTTATTCTTTTCTAACGGAGACATTTCTAAATATTGTCTTACCATTAGTGTAGCCGTTGTAGATGGTGTAGTAAAAGATTTTATGGTTGACACTTTTTTATCAAAATGAGAACAGACAGACAGACTTTCTGTTTCTGTTCGTTGTTGCTGGTAGTGTTGGTGTTGTTCTCCACGGTGCATAGGTTCTTCGGCGGCCCTTTCTTTTTCTTTATTTTCTTTCTCTTTGGACATTATTATCTGTGTAAGTTCCTTTATAACCCACTTTTGAGCTAGGTCTGCATTTTTTTCTAGACCAAATCCGTATTTTTTGAACCTAGGATCCAAAAAACAGGCCTTTGCAACAATTTTATTAGATTCGAACCCAGACAAACGACGTGTTACTGTATCCAGCACTTTCATTCTTAGTTCCTCACCAATGTCAGTAAATGTGTTTAGATTTCTCACAGTGAATTGGAATTCGCGTAAAAGAGGAATAACTACTGACAACGTAGGATACTTTTCACCTGAGAAAACAGTAGTTAACTGGTTTGATGGTTCCAAAACCTTAACACAATCTTCAAGAGTCTTCCACTCTTCGGCATCTAAAAACTGAGGAGCCCTTGGCAAATTCGCTACCGCCACACATAATGGATCCTTAATAAGGAAGAGTCTTTCGATCATAATAAACATACTATTCCAACGTGTTGCGACTTCTTGTTTGACTTTTAAAAGTGGCAAGTTCATCTGTTCTTGAACGCTTTTAAGTTTATCGGTTGCAACAGCACTATGTTTAAAGTGACCTACTAAACTTCTACATTTTCGTAGAATAGCGCCTAATCTCTCTATTGAAGATATATAAACATCAACAAGGAACTGCATCATAGGGTCTTAGAAAGAAACAACAGCAATCAGAGAAATGAGAATAGACAATGGACGGGCGTGTTGACAGCGTTGTTGCAGCTGTTAGCAAAAAAAAACTGGATATTTCTCTCAATTTTTTTCTGACAAAGGAGCATTATCCTTCTGGTTTTGTTCAGGAATACAACATATACCATAACCATATCATATCTGATACCTAAAAGCAAAAGAGCTTTCAGTATTTTAAAAAGTATCGGTAGAACCCAGAAATTGGGGTAATACTGGTAATAGCGACAACACTGCTGTCAAAACGATCGTTTTTCTTTGAATGCATTTGCCTTAATTTTTTTTGTAAATGATATATTAGACTATCCCATGTATGCTGGCACTAGAAAAGTCAGGAAATTCGGAGGGCGCTAAACTTTACCGGCACCAAATCGACTTTTTCTTCGTTTAAAATACCTACACGTGCATGCAGCTATTCTAAAAACAAACACGTAAACCAAACAAATATATTAATATTAATGTAATACACACGTTTACCTCTTTTGTCACAAAGTCAACACACTCACAGTTCTTTATACTAATTTTTTAATTTGAAGTATAACAATTTTTGTCAAAAAGCTTGAAAACACTGAATATTATATTAGGTATTTATCAGATTTATGAGAAACGGCAACAGCGCGCCTTGAAAGCAAACCCAACAAGCGGCACTACCGCCACCTATAGCGGCACTGGCGAAACATGACAGAATTATGAATTATGAGTAATGAGTGATGAGTGATCAGATGATGGCCTTGCGTTGCGTCTTGCGACGTTGTACAGCGCGCTCTAGAATTACAAATATGAGTGATTTGTAATTTGAATTATAATCCGATTATTAAAATCACTCATAACCTGATAATGCGATTATTGAAATAATGCGATTATGCCCATGACTAGTCCGTTCACACTTTCACAGGTTCGGGTTCACTTCCGCCTTTATGAGTCTGCGCACTGGTGCCGGACGTTGCGAGATAAAGCGCGCGACATTCGAAACTGTACAACTGGCAAATCCATTTTTAACCTCAGCCTGTACAGTAAATAGACAATAAGTATCCAAAATTTAAATACTTCAGTGTCCTTCCTATTTGTGAACATAAAGGCGCAAGGAAACCCTTCCCTGAAATCATCAACAATCATGACTGTTGTTAATTCAAAGTCGTACTGGTTTAAGCCATGCGTACTGTCAACACAAATATACCATTTGTCCCAAATTTTGTCAACATATATTCTTCAGAAGGGTTCATAAATATGAGACAAAAATCTTCCTTGTTAAAGAACTCATGTTCAGTTCCTTGTTTCTTATAAATAACTGTGTTTCTTTCTTCTGCATTAAACTCTTGGATCCACGGCTCAACACTTGTGATATCACATGCATGCCGGACCCCATTCCTGATGTCTATGTTAAATGACTTTTTGATATTATTTATATCAATACGAGTCAA
The DNA here is from genome assembly GCA_951848785.1 of Callosobruchus maculatus. Taxonomy (NCBI): domain Eukaryota; kingdom Metazoa; phylum Arthropoda; class Insecta; order Coleoptera; family Chrysomelidae; genus Callosobruchus; species Callosobruchus maculatus. The sequence goes on along the minus strand of CATOUR010000087.1, from coordinate 1,219,772 downwards.
TAGATCAGTCCGTTTTAAAGTCTCTATCTCAATGATTTCCTGGTAGCTTCCAAAACACTGAAAAAAAATGTATGAGCAATATGAATACAATATGCCCGCATCTATGTATGTAAGTAGATTTATAGAATATTCTACTAATGTTTAAAATTGTTGTTTTCAAGTTATATTGTAATCATCCTTGATAAGAGCATGTTTTGATATTTCTCAATTATCCGACAAGTCAAACAGTTCAAAAATATGTGTTTGTTATGTTTCTTATGAATCATAGCCTACAAAATGCAGTTTTAAAAAACTCACCTGGAACATGGAACACCACTATTAAATTTTGAAGCTATAGCTGGGAGATCATGTTTAGGTAGTCGTAGGTGTTGTAATTCTCTATCATGCCCATAATGTGTTTTACAGTATTTAGTTACAAAACAGTTTGTTTCCCTACAAACTGTAACTGTAATTGTGCTGGTACATGACATATTTAATTTACATGATCCCGGGCTTTTAAGTTTTCTCCTTCGATCGATTTTTGTTATCTTCTTTCCTATAAATTGCAAATGTTATATTATTTTGAAATGACAGAAATCAAACATAATTAAGGGAGAAAGGTCGAATTCAATACTTAGTGAGCATGTTTGGCAAATGGGGCATAGAGTGAAATGGGAAGATGTTTCGATACGCCACAGGGAAGATAATAGCTACAGAAGGAAAGTAAAGGAATCTGCATATATTAATAATAATAACAATTGTCTTTCTAATTCACAATAGAATGTGACTCAGTCTGGTTGAGTATACTTCAAGGAGAATCTGATAGAGTTCTCTAGACCTAAGTGGAGACCATAGGTTTTTCCAGGATTTTTCTGTGGTTTGTTGATGAATCCCTGATGAGTAAGGTTTCATCATTTTTTTGGAATATGCTATTGTGCTACTAAAAATCAACTAAGCACAATAGGTAGTCCTATATGAGGATGCAATACTGTCTCAACTTGGAGTATACAACAAATAATCACAGGATAAGTTTCAAAAGTTATATAAACATACACAACTCACCTGTACCATTGCAATATAGGTACATGATTTCTTCCTTTCTAGGCAGCTTTTTACGTTGCACTTGCTTGACTTACACTTTCAGTACAGGAGATGTTTTCTAGCCAATTCCAAAACTCTGAAAAGTAACATAAAATATGTTTTCTGTATCTATGTTCTGCTCCTTATTTCCTAACTCACCTTCAAAAGACCTGAACTCTAACTGTTCCTCTTCAAAGACGAAGTTATGGTGTGAAAACAAGTGATCTTTCAATTGTCCAATCGTTAAAAACGAAATTCACAACCTTCCAAGCATCTGTTATTTGCATCGAACGGGTAGAATCGGGAACTTTTTTCTCCTTTTCCATGAACTTCCCTCAAATGTCTCAACAGATTTTTGTTCAAGGTAAATGATTTATCACACATTTCACAGATTACCGCCATTTCAAAAACTGCAAATCAGATAAAGCAATCACAACTTCATACAAGCAAGCTAGAACTTGGAGCAGTTAAAGTAGCACTAGTAGCAGCCAACTCAACCCAAGCCAAGTAGAAGCGGTGAGACTGGTAGAAGCTAACAAGTGCTAACAAAACCAACGATGATCAAAACGGCAACGTTGTTAAGTCACTGAATTTTGACATACGCATGCGCATTTCTTGGAGCCTTGTTTGATTTTTATACGCTCCTGCAACGGACCACATAGAAACGGAACGGGAATTTATTTTTCCCTGGTACATAAACCAAGCAGCCCGCACTACTCGGCAACGGAACGAAACGCTGCGGCCGGCCGTCAGCGGAAATATCGGGCGAGAATACTTTTGCCGGTAGGACAGGTAGGTTCGTTGCGTTCCGCCGTGAGATGAAGTAGTGTGCGCTACTTTGTGACGACGTAAATGGACGAGAAAAAATTAATAATGCTTGTTAGCTGGTACATGGAATCTTCTCATGAACATTATTCAAATCAGGAAATAAAGTGGCAAATTCACTTTCGATTTTCCTCTTTTTACAAATTTCGTGTACCCATTTTCGTTTTCTTTTTTTTTGAACTGCTGTATTTTGTTTTTCCTCTTCCTCACACAGTAAACTAATAATTATAGTCTGTTGGATCCATCGTATCTGAGTGACACGCGGCCGGCGACTGGCAAAAATTATTACCAGCTAGTGCGCTTTATCTAAAAAAATTGCCGGCCGCCGTCGCGCGTTCCTCTCCGAGCTGTTGCCGACTAATGTGCGCGAGCCTTATAGCGACACTTTTCGAGGTGTGACGGGTCTCATAGACAAGACACAACTACAGACGTGACGTTCTTCCTGGTTCCTGCCCCAGCACAGCGAATTTGGAACCAGTGGAACAGTGACACTTACGCCATCTGTGGACGCCTGTTAGAGTTAACTTTGTGACACCTTTTCTGAGGAGAATTGACCTTATTTGCAGGGGTTTCTAAGGGTGCATTTATAGTGCTGTAACGTAAGAGGTAAGGTAAGAGGTATGAAAATAAACCTGTGGAATAAGATGAGAGTGGTTATAGTCGTAACGTAAGAAGTAACGCAAGACGTAAGAAATTCATTTCTAAAATGACGGGACATGAAATGAGAAGCGATTTCGGGTGGAAATCGGCCAGGATCGCTAGACATCGTGCATAAAACACGCGGGAATTTAGAAATATGCTCGTGAAATACTGCTTACCTCGGAAATAAGCCAAATTCATTTTTCTTACGGCATCGGGTGAATTCCGGTGAATTCGACCATGGTCGCCAAAATGAATGCAATCGCCATAGGCTGGTGTTGGGCATGTGATCAAAGATTTGAATCATCGACGGGTGATTTGAACCGACTTTTTGCAAAATACGTTTGCACACCAAGGCGTGCAGGTCCGGACAAGTCGTGCAGGACCGGCCTATACATTTTTATATGAACAAGGAAAAGAATGGTTACACCAGGCAGACTATGCACTAGAGAGGTTGTTTCACGGCTAGAACATGATTTGCAGTATTAGAAAATATTTTCCCTAAAAAATACATGGAACCAACATAGTCCCACAATATTGTAGTCATGATTTTACTGAGGTTTTTTATATTCTGTGTACATGAAGAGGATTGTGAGGAGTTCCTCCTTCCCTAATGATGTAGAGCTATAAGTACTCCATTGATATGAGTATATATGTAGATATAAAAGCTCATTCCGCCTAACAAAATGCAGAGCCCTTAGTACAGTTTTAGTATGATGCTATACTTTTCACTATGCAACCGTTAACTGATTATGTATAATGGAATCATATACAGTTTTCTAAAGTGTGAAAATATTGCAGTCAGCCCAACTTAATAGTGAACTAATAAGTTAGTTGTTGCTGAATAGCACGTATTATCAAAAGTATAAGTATTATGTATCAGAAATCGATTTTTTGTCAATAACTCACCTGCACTGCATGCTTGTTCACATTCAATTTTGCCAGAGCAACTTATATTTGAATCAACCCAACAACTACACAGTTTGATTTTGGGTTTACGGTGTAGTGAACATATTTTGGGCATATCTCTTGCACAATAATATGGTAAAGTGTCAAAACATCATTGCAGTCAAGTAAGCATGTTCAAGATTCTAAGAATATTGTATATGAACAATGCTATAACTTCATAGGTATGACTTCAAAGTGACTGTTCAGGAAGGTCTGAAAACCTTACTCAGGCCATCGCAAAAGTTTTATAGACACAAACGTTTTTAGGATTCTCCCATATGTTAATGTTTTCCTACAAGTTGTAACATATATAACAGGCCACTTGTTTCCAATTCAGCTGTTCAAGAATAACTTGCCAGCTGCACCTCACACTTTAAAGTCTTGACATACTCTATAAAAGTAGTATGCTCTGTTACAATTAATAATGTAATGTGTATGCTGTTATGAATATGGAATATGTGTTCATTTGGGAGCATTATGTGGTTCTAAAGCTGACAAACAGGGATATGTATTTTATTGAATCTCTTCAGAGATAATCCAGGGTGTATCAATAAATCATCAGCTACACTGTACACTTGTTCAGATTCAATATTGCCACAACAAAATACTTAAACCAACTCAACAACTACACAATTTTGTTTTGAGTGTTAGTTATCATCTTTGTAATTTGAAAACTATCATATAGCTAAGCAATATGCTTACTTCATAGGTATGACTTCAAAGCGAGTGTTCTGAATGGGTTGAAAACCTTACTCAGGCCACAGCAAAACTTTTATGGACACAAGCATTTTAGGATTCCCCCATATGTTACTTTCACTTGTTTCTGATTGAGCTTTTCAAGAATAGCTTTACAAAATTGCCAGCTGCATCTCACAGTTCAAAATTTAGACATACCTTTTGTATCTGTAAAAGCTGTGTGCTATTACAGTTAAATGAGTATTTCTTCATTTAAAAGTTGTATGGTGTTATGAATATGGAATATTTGATCATTTGAGAGCATTATGTGGTTCTAAATTTGACAAACAGGGATATGTATGTAATTGCATCTGTTCAAAGATAAATGAATCTCAAAGTTGGCTCTGTAGCGACAGCAACCAACTAGTTATTTTATTGTAAATGTTAAGAAATAGATAAGTAAATTTTAGGCTCTGTAGCAACCGCAACCAAGTGTTTTGGTCAACATTCACTCATTCACTAGCACATCACAGCATTGTGAAGGAATTCCAAGCTGCCCCAGGCCAACCTATAACAATACCCAGGTTTGACTAGAATATTTTCAATAGTTTTCTATTGCCTCTGTTCTGAGTCACAATATTTTAATATTTTCATGACATGGCAAAAACAATAGTATTAGAAATGGTAGTTTTGACCTGTTTATTATAAAACTAAAAAGTTTGTCATACAGAGAAGGATACATACTTGGTTTACAAACAAATACATTTGGGCCAAATACTCTTAAAAAATCACATCACAATGTGTACAAAGTCCTTTATAAACAGTCACAACTCGAATTGTATATTCTATTTCTATTTGTTTTAAGTCACTGTCCTCACATTTTACACTGATGGACAGCGATAGATATGTAGACTCTCTACTTGAGAAGAAATATATCCACAATTGCCTATTTTGTAATTTTATTGGAAAACTGCCCCACTAATTTCACATATATCTTCGTCACACAACCACAACCTGCTTTAACATTCCAGGTATGTGTATGCGTCAATTTCTTCTATGGAGTACACTTGATTAAACAAAGTACATCACTACGTCCTATAAACAGCTGCACTGTCCACTAAATATACAGGGCACGCCTCACGAGGGACAGTCATTCAAAATTGTTGGACTAGATATTGCAGCCCTATGACTCCTATGAGACATGGATAGCTCTTCGAAATATACACTAGTCAGCACCCATTGCCACCTGTAAAAAGCGGTTTTCTTTAGAATCCAGAAATCCATTGTATTTCAGTCTATAGCGCCTTACCTCTATCCAAAACCCCTACGCACTGGTACCTTATTGATCGTCAGACCTTCAACAAAGTTCCAGTAGTAAACAAGTTACAATAAACAATCAGAGATAACTTTAAACAATTAACAATATTGCCCTAGGGTCATTGACATTCGACATAACCATAAAAATAAAAAAAAAACAAAACAACAATCATAAAACATCTCTCTAAGGGACTAAATAGAGTGCGGTAAGGTAAGAGGTAACGTAAGACGTAAGGTAACAAACCTGTGGAATCAGATGAGAGTGTTGCGTTACCTCTTACGTTACGACTATAAACACTCTCATCTGATTCCACAGGTTTATTTTCTTACGTCTTACGTTACCTCTTACCTTACCGCACTCTAATTTATACTTAAGAAGAAGCTTAAAACATATGGCCCCATCTATTAGTCACATACCAAACTTGGCTACCCTTGTTATCTGTCTGTCACTTAAGCCGCAAGCCGCTTACGGCACTATAGCATACCCACTTTTTTCTTATTCTTACGTCTTACGTTACCTCTTACCTTACCGCACTATAAATGCTACTTAAGATCTAACACAAAACTAGAATTCTTGAGTTGCGTCACTTTTCTTCCGGACGAGCGATATTATGCATTGTGTAATCAAACTACGTATGAATTTTAAAATGCTTTAGAACCTTAACATGCAAATTAACTTTAGGTGCCAGCGTATTGTGTCCTATTTGATAACATTTAGTTTCCCATTCAACCTGCTGTTGTGACCTAGTATCTAGTTTCTTGCCATGTAAAAAATAACGATGAACTTTTATAAGTTCATCGAAGTTCGTGTATTACTTTTCAGAACACTTGTCTATATCAAATGGGTTTTAGGAGCATTCTAAGATCTGAAGTAATCTCACCGATTTTCTCTTCACGTCGATATATGGGGCCTTACATATAAGCAATAATTATTTATTTTTCCATGAATTTTAATCTATTCTATAAAAAAATGAACATATCAGTTTTATAAATGTTTTTTACATGTTTTTCTATCTACAGAAACAGTTTTAATCTGTCCTAAACCTACGCGGAATTGTCTTAGGCTGTGATTTACTTTAGACCGATAAAAAAGTGTTTATCGTACATGCAGGAGCAGGGGTCAGCCATAAGCGTAATTTTTTATTTATTGTACTGCAACCATAAGGTGTACGTTTTCATTAATTTTTTTGCATTGCAGCATAACTTTCTTTACACTTATGAATAAAAGTTGTAATACGAGTATATTATTTTATAGAATTAAGTGGTACGAACTCTCAAGCATCCGGGATACAAGTACGGTTCTTGCTGTTCTGTATCATTAAAAAAGCGGCATACGACCCTGAAATGTAAGAGTACGGTTTTTTAAATTGAATGGACTAAGTCAGATATGCAAATGGAATCTCATATTAAAGATCTTTCCTCTGTTATGTTATGTGTAACGTTATAAGCAAAGAAGTTAGCTACATCGCTGTAGGCAAACAGCATACCCGTAGAGATGTGTATAGAAGCCTAGCCTGGATGAAATCAACTGAAATCGATTCGCTGTACAGTTGCTAATAAAAATTCTAAATAACTTTAACGAAGTATATCTTATTCATCACGCTTCACTGGTACATCATTAAAACCTGATTTTATACACAAACCTATCTTTTCTTAGTCATAAGTGTAAGGTAAATAAAATGAGGAACTGTTTGAGACGTAATATTTTCGTAACAAAAACAGATAAAAAATTAAACTAAGTGGGCCTTTCAATGAGACTGATCTATCATACTATGCTTTTCAAACATTTTTTTGTACTTCAAACCCCTAAAACGCACCCCCAACTTTTTTTCTCAAATAGTATCCCACAACTTTTATGACACAAATGAATTATTTCATTTAAAATCTTGCAATGCCATTGATGTTATATACAAACCAATTTCGTTTTCGTAATTGTAAGCATAAGGTAAATAAAATGAGGATTTGTTTAAGGCGTATTATTTTCGTAATAAAAAGGATAAAAAAGATATTTCTTCGAAAGCATGGTATGATAGGTAATTCAGTACCCTTGAAAACCCATTCAATTTTCTTTTTTAAACAAATTTATTTTATTTATTTATTATGCTTAAGATTTTACGAAAAAAATAAGTTTGCGTATGATACCAAAGCTAACACATGATTTTAAATAGAATAGAGATATCATTTATGCAGCAAAACCAATGGGGTGCTATTTGAAAACAAAAAGTTAGGGGCGAGTTTTCGTGGATGATGTACAAAAAATTGTTTTAACCTACTATACCTATTCACGAAAATATTACAAGAGACAAAAATTGAAGAAAAAAACGTGAAACGTGAAGTTTGCATATTACATTATAGGTAGCATATTATCGGTATTATGGTTTTTCCAAAGAAAAAGTTGGGTGTGAGTTTTCGGGGACAACGTACAAAAACATGTTCTGAATTCATGGTATGACACCTTCAGAATTAAAACTCAGTTGTTGCTTGAACCGATTTTCATTACAAAAGAAAATTCAGGGACAGCCGGTATATGCCAGAATTAAAAAATACTACAGAAAACATTCCATTAATTTAATAATTTGGTTTTCTGATATAAGGACCTATATGGATATTGGATATTCAAACAGATAAAGAGTGGCACAGTTATTCAATCGATGGAATCTGAGGCGTAGTGACAATAGGTCAAGGACGTAAGCTACAATGAATTCATACCAGTACTCTATAGAAGACCTTCAAAGTGGCATTATTTGTATCATCTAATACAAGTCAATAATAATAATAAATTTATTTATAAACCTATTCAGAAATTTCGATTCAAGACGAAAGTACGGCGCATTTATTTCAGTTTGTTTCAATTTTTGGACCGTCAGGCAGATTTTCTATGCGTTTCTTTAGTGGTGACCAGCTTACTAAATAGCTAACCAAGGAAGTAGTAGGAATTAGATCAGAATAATCAAAAATATTAATATAAATTAAGTCGAAATACATGAAGGGCAAATTTAATAATTTTATGTTCTATAACTCTCTTTTAAGATTTTATCTAAACTGGAAATTCCATTATTATTGCTGTTTATGTTACTGTGTTTCTTATTTTAGATTTATGTGAAAAGTATGATATTAACAGATTATTCATCTAAAATACTTGTATACTCAAAACTCCTGTAATAAATTAGAAGGTCGCGATTTTTAAAATATTCCTTCATCCCATGATAAGTATTTCGATGCAATTGAAAAAATAATCATTTGAATCAATTTGACGTTGGAACACATTCACTGCTATAAAAAAACAAAAAAAATTAGTGAAATGAATAGATTGCAAAAGGAATATAAAAAACAATTCAACTCGGAGAGTTTTTCATAATTGTAAAATGTGACGAAGTAATCCGTGATACAAATTAACGTCTATTTTACAGGGGGGCAAATATCTGTTGCCCCTCTGGCAGAGCCCATGTCTAATGCATATGTCAAAATATTTGATATGTATTAAAAATCTATTCCCAAAAAATGGTTTTAGTAGTTGCTTCATTCATATTACACTAAACAGTAGTATCTTAAACACTGACTATGGCTGTTTGAACTGACATCTGAGAAGAAAAAAACAAAAATGATATTTACTATAATTACAAAGGGGCTAGATACTAAATTAGCTGTATATAAATGTAGGAATTGATTTGCTGTTTTGATATATAAACATATTTATTTTTAGTTATATTGTTGTGTTAATTCTCTCGCACTTACCTGTTATTTATAAATACTCATTTTCAATGTTTTGTAGGGCATGTAACAATGTTTTGTGAAACTATTGCCATAATTAAGGAAATATGTATTTTAGTTATATAGTATACAAAATTTTAACATGCATTAAAAATTTATTTTTACATTTTGATTATATATAGTGAAAATAAAATCAATATATTCTTTTAAAACAATGTACAAAATGATATTGTAATCTACAATATTTTATAAATAATTATAATAAATATTTGTTTGCCTGCTACAATCAATTTTTATTAACATATTATCTGTTATGTAGGTAATACAGGTAGCTGCACAATTTATTGTGAACTTGTGTTCACATAATAAAGCACGACCGTTTTACTTGGTTCGATTGATATTTATTTCTCGAAAAGAGCCAAGATCTATCAAAAGTATCTCACCGACTCCATTCCAAACAGAATGTCTCATATACAGGGTGTTCCTACATATCATGTACAAATGAAGGGAGAAGATTCTTTGGCGTTTTTAAGGTCCAAAATTTCAAATAAACAAGATCTGCAAACGCTTCGTTACCGATCTACAGGGTGTTGAGATTTCAATATTTTTTCAGTTTTTTTTATACCTCTCTTAATTTTTGTTGTAGTTATCTCAAATTTGTAATATAAAATACGCAATGGGAGTTACATAATTGCACATGTTAAACGGTTGCCAGAATCTACAGGGTGCTATTTTTTCAGTGGTGATGCCCCCCTTTTTGTTATCCTGAACTATTTTTCGGTGCGCCGCAGGCAGATTAAAAAGAACAAAATAATTTTTCCATATTGTTTAGAAACTTTTTGTCCTCTTGTAATTTTTTTAATATCCGATCTATATCGAGAAAAAAAACAACAGTATTTCTGTTATTAGGTAGATGAAAACAATGTATTTGAGCTATAGTCTAGTAGGGTATGCTTTTATTTGGATAACAGTTTTCTTTTATTAAATATTTGACATGTAGCGTTTCAAATCGTAAATAAGGAAGTTTCCATTTTTTCAAATTTTAGTTAACCAGATAGTCCTAAAGAGTTAGAGAACAACGCGAAAAACATTTTGTACTTATTTCCATTAATAGGAAAATTATAGTCCTTCAAAGGACGTATTCTCCGCGCGAAGCCGCTGTGACGTCACACGACACTACGCAAGCCTGTGTGTGCCCTGTCGAGGATGCTGCTCCCGCAAGCCACCACGCCGCCGCCGCCAGCGCCGGCCTCCTCGTTCATGTTATTAGTCCTTGTTTTCAGTAGGGTAGGCGACGCCGACGGTGACAAAACGATACACTGCAGTTTATTGGCACTAGTATTATTAGAATATGTCTAGCAGACCTATAAATATTGCATTGTACTCAGGTGTACTAATACCACCATAAAAACACCAAACAAATATTTCAATGGATAGCCTATTATGGATACAAAAAAATTGAGTTTTATGACCCCCACCCCCCAACTACCCCAATTTCACCCCCACCCAAATAGTAGAAAATGATCACGAAACCCCTAAAACGCCTAAAAACGAAGTTTGAGCTGTTTCTATATTTTTAGTTTTTTTATTATTGCTGCGCCGCCGCTGACACGATTTTTAAAAATGATAAAGATTTTCCATCCTCGCAATGGTAGTAATACTGTGTGAAAATTTAATTGAAATCAATCCAGTAGTTTTCTAGTTACACCATACAAAATGATCAGAAGCAATACTCTCGCATGTATACCTACATCAGAAAATTCTAAGTCCTTTGGTTTCCGTAATAATTTTTCATTTTTACAACCCCCCACCCCTCAGCCACCCCAATATCACCCCCACTCAAAAAAGTACAGAACGATCAGGAACCTTTAAAACGCCTAAAAACAAAGTTTGGGGAATATTTAAAATTTTTGGTTTTTTGCTAATTACTCCACCGCCCATGCACCGATTTTCAAACTTATAGGAACATTACCTACTACTACCCCCACAGCATATCACTGCCCAAATTTCATAACAATCCATGCAGCGGTTACCGAGATTACGTGGCTAGAAAAACGCGTACAGACAGACCGACAGACGGACAGACCGACGGAAATGAGTTATGTAGACATCATAAAACATCCAAAAAGCGTATTATCTCAAAATCGAAAATTTTCACGATCACAATACTCCCCTCACCTATCGGTGTGGGAAGTAAAAGTCCATAATCATGTCGAGATCCACTTTAGGAAGATTACTAGAATCACCACAAACGTAACCTTTCTCCATACTTCAAAAGTATAATGACGTCTGCCCGTTGCAACAAACACCTTCGCTGTTCCACTCAAGTGTAAACGTCATACGCCATTTCACCGCCGCGGTCGCTTTACGCAAATATAAAATTGAATAACTCTGCCGTTTTTTGGAATATTAGATGATTTTTTCGACATTCTTCAAGTGAAGAAATAGACTATCAGATAATAATGAATTTTCCAAATTTTATTTTTTAGGAAACTTCTCCATTGTGCCGTCGACTATCACCCCGTAGACTCTGCCAACCATTTGACATGTGCAATACGAGTTACATAAGTAACTCGTATTGCGTTTCTTATATTCCAAATTTAGTCTAAATAACTCAAAAATTATGTTATAAGAAAAAACTGAAAAAATATTAGAATTTCAATATCCTGCAGATCACTAACGAAACGTTTGCGGACCTATGTTTATTTGGAATTTCAGTTATAAAAAAGACAGAGAATCTCCTCCTTTCCTTTGTACATGATATTTAGGAACACTGTATATAATTTTGTAAGTACTGTTAGTTGTGCAGCCGCCTTTTAATATTTTTCTATCATCCTTAGCCTACTATTTACAAATTGAGCATTCTTCTCATAATTAAAATGAATATTTGTTGACTTAGTAGAAGATCACACCCGTTTTATTTGTATCACTGCAGCACTCCATCAGTGACTGATTTGACAACTACATATTCATAGTTGGAGTGTATGCAACTTTGGAGCTTCCATTTTCTTGTTCTTCTGAAATTTCATTTTCTTCAGTTTCACTGAAAATAGAAACAATGTTTAAATTTATTTGGGTATCGAATATTTGATAGGTTAAACATAAAACCAATTAGGTTGACTGGCACGCATTTTCAAGTGACGTCCAGGGAAAATTCAAAACATAATTTTTTTGCTATAACCCAGATGAATTGCGTATTCTAGAAACAACACAAACTGCAAAATGAAGAAAACAATCAAAGGCTGATTTTGTCTCTTTTTTCAAATTTCTCGAACAACTTGCGCAATAAAAAATTGTAGTTAGTTACCACCTAACATCAATCCCTCTATTTAGAGGGCATATAAATATAAAGATGTAAAGATATGCTTCCACATCAGGAAACAAAAGGAAAAATGAAGGACGATTTGGGAGTTCCTTCGATTTCCGAAACTCTCTATCTCTCTAGAGGTTATGCTAATTTGATTTTATGTCATATTTTTTAATTACTCCGTCGTCTCTAGAGTGATTCTCAAAAACAGCTCTTTAATGGGACTTTGGAAAGTCTTCCTCTTCCCAACGCCTGCCCTCTATTTAAAGCATGTGCCACCTCTATTTTGGAAAATGCTCATATACTTCTACTAAGGTTAAAAACGTGCTTGAAAACGAGCTTTGCGTTGTTGAATTCGCTGATGTCCAGGGATTTGGGAGGCGCCAGAATAAAGCAGAGGGAGAGGTGTTATGGCGTTAACAAACCCCTAAATATACTCGTAATTAGGTAATCAGGTGCTTAATCGTGTTATGATTCCCTACTGACCCAACCCGATTGGTGGTGATATAACTGATTGCAGCTACGTTAAATAAAGGCGATTTATCATCATCATCATCATCGTTATTATTAAAATAATATCTGTTGAAATAAATAGCTACCTACGAAACCTTTTGCTACTCGTGGAATGCGAATGCTATTGCATCCAAATAATCGTCCGCCCGCGAAAGAATCCAACACAAAAAGTTTCTTGCATCTGCATCACATGACATGCGGATTTTCTGATATTTAAAACAGATTATATTACCAGTATCAATCTTTCAAGGGCAATGAAATATTCCGGAGTTTCCCAACCACCATATTCATAGGAGCTTGAGAAGTTTTAGATACGGAATCAATGAGCGATCATCGATTCATATACTTCGAGATTCGGACTGCAGAGAAGGTACGCAAGGCCACTTGTGAGTGCCACACATCTTTAATCGACATGGTCAAGTTTCGAGAAGTTTTGAAATCTCGCTTGGAAGATATCCCAGATTCGGTCGAGTACCTATACAGTAGAACAGTATACAGCACTAATAAAAGAAATGATCGAAAGCTGTACGATTAAAAGAGGAACAAGGGCCGCCATGGTTCCCTATTGGTGGAATTCTGAAATTGAATCGGCACGAGTAATCTGCAATGCAGCAAGACGCGACATAACACGCGCCCGGCGCAGAACAAACGACGCAGATCCGAACGTCAAATTCCTCCCCGACTCGTATAAGGAAAAAAGGAAGAGGTTGCAAAAGCTTCTCCTTGCATTTAAGAGGGAAAAATGGAAGGAGCTATGTTCTTCTCTTGAAGAGGACATTTTTATTATTATGGTTTGTAACATATACATCAGAAAATGTCCTTGCTTTCTGTAATACAACGCCATATTCGGATGTATCTAAAAGTATATGTCGCTAGGTCTTTCTTTCACAGGTCAATGGACAGCATTATTACGAATACAACAATTTTTTCAGTTTTGCGACCCCCACCCCCCAACCACCGCCGCCCATGTACCGATTTTCAAAATTATAGCAGCATATTACGACCCCACAGTATATCGCTACCCAAATTTAATCATAATACATGCAGCGGTTACTGAGATTACGAGGTTAGAAAAACGCCTAGCCAGTCGGATCGACAGACAGGCAGACCGACGCAAATGAGTGCCGTGGATTTTCGTGATGTAGATATCATAAAAAGCCCAAAAAGTGTTTATCTCCAAATCGAAAATTTTTGCGATCACAATAGATAGATAGATAGATAGATAGATATATATTAATCCTTTTGATCATAAATAAATGATATAGGACAAGTCACAGAAAAGTTAGGTAAATCAAATTACAAGGCACACACTATATATACATGTACTCGTGTACAAGAGGACACTAACTTAGAAAGTACAAGTATTTATATACTATAATAATTATTTAAAACAATCACACATTAAAAATTCTGATGTAGAATAGAACGCTTTTTCTAATAAAATTCTCTTAATGCTTTTTTTAAATTTTGCTAGTGGGAGCATTTTCAAGTCATTGGGCAGCTTGTTGAAAAGTTTGACAGCCATATATTTAGGGCTCTCTTCCGTTCTCGCTAACCTATGCGATGGCACTTCGAGCAGTTCTTTACTTCTGGTATGGTATATGCCACTACTTAAGGTATTAAATTGACCACGATGAGCCTTAACGTGCATCAATGTATTCAATATATATAAAGATGGTAATGTTAATATTTCAAAAGACCTGAATAAATTTTTGCAGCTAGTGCGTCTTCTTACTCCCGCGATAGTCCTAATAACTCTTTTCTGCATTAAAAATAGCCTTTGTAGTTTAGAAGACGCTCCCCATATTTCAATACCATATGATAGCACTGAATGTATTTGTGCATAGTAAAACATTAACAATACCCATCTTTCTACTATAAAACTCATCTGGTACATGCAGTAGCACAGTGGAGCAATTTTTTGACACACTTTCTCAATATGCGTATCCCACTTACAGTTCTCCGATATGTATATACCTAGAAAATTGGTTGTTTCAACCTGTTTGATAGATTTACCACCAGATTTGATCAACAAACTGTGGTCAATTTGAACGCTAGAGTAATTAAATTTTAGAAAAACAGTTTTTTTTGAATTAAGTACTAGCCCGTTATTCATAAACCACTGCCGTGCTTCAGACAAATTTGAATTTGCAAGTTCAATTACAGATTCTTTGTTATTTCCTTTAATCAATAAGGAGGTATCATCAGCATACATTACCGAGCTACTGGAAGGAAAGTCGTTAACATATATAATGTAGAGCAGGGGACCAAGGTTGGACCCCTGAGGAATACCTGTATGGCAGATGTGCTGTTCAGATTGCGCATTCTCTACCTCAACATAATGCTTTCTGTCACACAGATAGCTGTGGAACCAGTCAAATGGTTGACCCCTGATTCCATACCTATCCAATTTATCTAAAAGTATTCCATGATCTACTAAGTCGAATGCTTTGCTCAGGTCAAGAAATATTCCTACACATTTTTCACCTTTATCCATGCTAAAATATAAATCATCTATAAAATGGAGTACAGCTTTCTTTGTAGACATACCTTTTCGAAAACCAAATTGCTTGCTGTTAAATAGTCTACAGGTATCAAAAAAATTAATAAGTTGCAGAGAGACATATTTCTCGAAAACCTTTGAAAATGGACTAAGAAGTGATATCGGCCTGTAATTGCAAATATCAAATGAATCACCTGACTTAAATAAGGGCTTAATTTTAGCCACTTTTAACACAGACGGAAATATTCCCTCTTCAATTGAACAATTGATTAAAAAAGCTAAAGGTTGGCTGATGCAATTAGCAGATATTTTCAGCATATTGGTATTTATTCTATCACCACCGGTAGAGTTAGAGTTTCGAAAGTTATTTATTATGCTAATTATGTCATCAGCTACAGCAGGTTGAAAAAAGAATGAATTAATGTTTCTATCAATGTTAGTTCTTCTACTAGTGGCCGTACCGTCTTTGTATAAACTTGAGATGTTGTTAAAATGATTCATGAATTTGTGAGCTATATCTTTTGGATCTGTGATTAATGTATCTGACGTCTTTAATTTGATAGTTTCCTGCTTAGGTAGATTTTTATTTTGTTTTATAATATTCCAAGCTGTTTTTGTTTTATTCTTTGCATTTAAAATAACTTTATTGTAGTGTAATCGTTTTGCGGCTCTCAAAACCCTTGCATAGACTTTTTTGTAATGTCTATAATACTCTTTCAGAGCTACATCTCCTGTTATGGATAGTTTATACAGATAATGTAGTTTATCATTAGATATAAGTATGCCCTTAGTTATCCAAGGCTTTCTAGCGTTATCTCTTCTAATTATTTTAGTTTTGATTGGAAATGCTATGTCAATGTAATATTGAAATGTTTGTAAGAATGCATTAAACTTATCATTTACATTGCCAGTAGAATAATAGATATGCTCCCATGTCTCCTGACTTAACATGGTTAAAAAGTGTTCAATGTTGGTTTTGTTAAATAGATCTCTGTACTGGTAGGATATTTGTTGTGGCTGTTTACATTTATGACAATCTAAAGTTAGTACTTGAGCAAAGTGATCACTAATGTTATTGTTTACTACATCAGCATTATACTTTAAAGCATCCACGTTCATACAGATATTATCGATACAGTTAGAGCTCCGAGTAGGCTCTTTGATGATGGGCTTTAGTATGAATGAATTTAATATATCCAACAAGCTGCTCAATGCTAATGTATTTTTATCAAAATTGATATTGAAATCTCCACAAAGAACAGTTTTATAGTGTAAGCATTTGAAGCTTAATATATTTAAAAGTTCATTGAGTTTTTCTAAAAAAACATTAAAATCACCATCAGGACTTCTATATACAGTCACTATCACAAATGTTTGATCCTTCGTCATAAGCTTAATGCCACTACACTCAAACAGCTTATCAATAGAAATATCTTTGACAAAATTCAGCTCACTATATTCTAGACCAGATTTAACATAAATACACGTGCCTCCATGACCAAAAAGTGTTCTACAGTACGAACCTGCTAAAATATAATTTTCTATATACAACGACGTAATTTGATGTGAATTAGCCCAATGTTCAGAAACACAGAATATATCACAGTTTGTATTGTTCAAAAATAGTTCAAGTTCAAGCAGCTTATTTTTCAGACTTTGTACATTTTGATGAATTATTTTTAAATAATTTCCATTGTCAGTAAGAGAAATTATTTTCTGTTGACTATTATCTATCGTAGATTCAGCTTGAGTCACCTTGTCTACGAAAAAGCTGGTTGGCTGTTAATGACTGGCAGGTCTCAACGACTTTCAAAACTATGTTTCTTCCGCGATGTGTGCATTCTACAATTTCTTTAGCCAGCTTCTTAAGCACAGCTTTTGTGTTAAAGACATTTGGTTGAAATCTGAGCGATATATTGGTGTTTTTAACAAAAAATGCATTCACTGTTTTACTTATATGGTTTTCTACTCTAAAATCATCACAGTGGCTACGTTTTGACATAACAAATAAATTTGTTAGTCTGCTCAAAGGCAGCAAATGTCTCAAAGCCAAATTTAGCTGCTTAAAATTTGATATATTTATAGTACTCACCATAATAATTATGTAGTCGTTCTTGCCATATTGCTGTGAGTAGTAAAACAAAGACAAAGCTAAATCAGAAAATTCTATGCTAGGTTTTACTATACCCTCTATGGTAATATCTGAATCAGGTATGATTGAGTGCAACACAGTGGATCCATTTTTTGCAAACTCATCTCCTATTACCAAGATTTTTCGCTTTCTATTAACATTATGACCTAAATTAGGGTGAATATTTAAAACATTAACAAAGTCAGCGCCCTTGTCTTCTTCAGTTCTTGAATCTTCATCTATTCCAAGGATTGCATTTTCACGAACGAGCGTGGAGTTTCCGCTCGTTTTCAGTCTTTCAATTTCTTCCTCATACGTGTCATTAGCCTTCTCCAAAATACTGATTGATGATAACATATCCACGTTCACCTTCTGCAATTCGTTGATCTGCGTAAACATTTTTTCTATCTGTTTTTGATATTCGTCAATTTTTCCTGTCAATTTTTCATTTTCTTTCTGGGTTCTAATAAAGTCACTTTTGAGTGAATACAATTTTTCCTTTGAAAACTTTAGCTGCTCCTTATATTCTGTCTGCTCATCAATGAATCTTTGTTCTATTTCTAATACATCAGTTTCAAAATCCTTCGCTTTTTTTAACAGCCTTTCAATGTACCTTTCTTTGTCGCTCAATTCTTGTTTAAGTTTTTCTGTTATTTCACTGGACACTTCTGGGTTTATAACATTATTACCATCAAGCTCACATTCAGGACCACAGTAAATCTTATTTCCAGAGATTTTGACGATGTTCTTCATTCTATTGCAGCAACTGTGATGAAATACTCCAAAGCAAGATATACAGATGTAATATAATGCATCTTTATTTCTGCAACATTTGAATTTCGATACCATTATTGACGATTAGCGAATCCTTATTATAAAGAGTTCTGGTACGCCTATGTTGTTTTCTTATCGTTCAGTAAACTGGCTGTACAGTATCGTTCACTTTGCTTTGCCCATACATGTACTACATACTACCTGTCGGTGTGGGAAGTAAAAATGTAGGTTACAGAATTTGCCAACAAACCAGGGACTGTAATTAAAATTCCCCGAATAGCTCCACACCCAAATAACACATTCAGGCTAAATCAGTAGAATAATATTTTAGAATGCCTATATTCCTTAAGGCCTCTATTTCAGAGAAAATGGAAAATTAAAAGGCAGAATATTCCACACGCTAGCATAAGTGGAAGGAAGTAGATTATTCTGGAGATATAACAAAACTTCTAAATGAGGAGTGTGATTTTTTCCCCAACCTTAAACAAATTTTTTGTTAGGATATATAATACTTTACTATTTTTTACGAATTCTTATGTAATTTTTGTTTTTACGGGATGTAGGTGGCCTGTGTTTGAAAAATAAATAGATTTTTAGAAATCAGTTGAATACTTATCAGTCAAACATGATTCAATTAACCTAGCCTGTATTTTATACCCTTTTTCGCAATATTTCTCAAGAGGACCGTAATTAGGAGGGCGTTCGGGGTTCAAACATCTGGTATCGCTGATTTTTTTGTTAGCGGCACCCAGCACACGTTCTTTAAATTATTGTTTGTTAAACATTTTGTTCGTTGAAAAAGGTTGTTTAATAAATCACATTGATTGCGAACAGATATTTAATACCTGTTCCTGAATATTTATCAGTGAATCTACAGTACCGTTTCGACATACACAGTTATAATGCACGTAAAAGAAATCATGTAAATGTTAAGCCATCGAATCTCATGGTAAGCAAAAAAAGTATATATGACTACGGTATGTCCGAGTATAACAAATTACCCCATTATATTAAACAATCCCCTAATGTAACTGTTTTCAAAAACAGACTGAAGATGTATAGTGAGTTGTGGAGTCCTACTTTTTAAACGTTTTGTTGATATTTTATTTATTTCACGTTGTATGGCTCCGCTGTCTTATGTCTTGTCTAGGATGTGGAATTTCTATTTGAGAATGTTTTATATGTAGCTTCTTTTTTGTTAAATAAATGCCTACTGCTACTACTACTACGCCTACCTGTAGGGATTGTGTCTTGGTAGGAATAACGACTTTGGGCAGTCTTTCACATATGGCCAACATTCTCGAGATGCTCCATTCTTCCCGCTGCCCATATTTTCAGCTTCAACGTATTCATTTAATATGCCCGCATAAGGAGACTTGCTGGCGCTGGAAATAGATGTAACCAAATCAAAATTACGAGCTTTGTTAACATGGTCATTATTATATACACAATTAGCAAGGTCGGATCTAGAGTGCGAAATCGCGTATGCATGGGAAAGGGAAGGTACATACAGCCAAAGCCATCAGAGACATTTAACCCCTCTTATATTCTACATTCTCATTACATTCACAGCCAGGCGCAGCAAGAGAGCAGTTTCGGTACCTATAGCGCATTGACGTCTTACCTAAAGCTAGTATTAGTATGTCTGTAGCCAGCTTTTGGCTTGAAAAATGCCAGAAATCGTCAACTTTTGGAATTAATGAATGAAAATCGCCAGAAATGGCAACTTCGCTGTTGTGAATGTCAGAATTGTAAACCGAAACGTGCCTAAAATAGTATGATATTGTCACGACGGCCTCTTTTTCTTCACCAAAGAATCAGACACAACTCAATACAATATCTCTTAACCTTATCTCAACTAGAACTGAACTCAATTGAACTACTGCCAAGCTACTCGTGGCGCCCTATATACTTCATCGAACCATCTAGAAGATTCGAGACATTCAGATGACATTCTGGAATGCCCATCCGTCAGTCCCGAAAATTCCAGATGATTCGATGACGTTTACACATCAAAAAATCTAACCTAACATTTTGAAAGAAACATCAACAACAATACAAATAAGCAATGCTATATACAGGATGTTACAATATATTCTGTGGGTGACGGTGACCTCTGATCTACGGAACAGCAGCTGCGATGGCGAGCTGATCCCTGTTTTTTAGCCACTCTAAACAATTTATTGTTCGACGCTATGTATTCCTGGATGCTCCTCAACTAGGAGATTCGTTTTCTTCCTAAGTTCCTACGCCCCACCGGCTCTCTAACTTTCCCTTCATTATAGTTTGTAGGATCTCTTGGCTCTGAGACCATGACCGAGGTACAGGCACGTATTTAGAGGGTGGGTCCAGGGGGTCCGAACCCCTCCCGAAATATTATAAATGCTACTAAAAGAAATGCAAGACACACGTCTTACGGTTCTTTTTTGGCAACCTCTAATCTGAAAGAAATATAAATAGGTAAATGATGCCCAATAACGATAACGGAGGCCGATCCTGCTATCTGTCCTTGAAGAGTCATTATATGGTCAAAGTATGAATTGTAAAACAACTGGCAATATTGCCGTTTCATGCGGCTAGCCCTTAATTTTGAGAGGAAAACTAATTTGGAAGTTATAAATAACCAAAACTCACTAATCCAGTGTGTGTTTTGTGACCTAAAAGTGGCCAATTGTCCCCTGCGAGCGCGTGTTCTAGAGAATAGAAGGTGGGAGGTAGGGCATATTGTGACCTCTGTTCGACCTGTTAAAGGCTTCTCTTCTCAGCTATCTGGCGTCCGATGCGTCTACGAGTATATTGGCATTCTAGATTCCGGCTTGCCAATCGTGTATAACTGGAACCATGTCGGATGTCCTCCAAGCGGGACAAGTTTCGGGTACAAAAGTAGACGCGCTGCCAGCAGGACAACGGTTTGTACGTTCTATCATTAAGGTTGCGTTTCCACCTAAGATGTGCAAGGATGTGTTAAGAGGAATGTATGTTTTTAATGAACCAATAGAATCCAGCTCTGGTGGAAACGGCTTAGCGGAGCGTGGTTTTTGTACGTACAAAACAAGACATATTGGCGAGGAATGTGTGCTATTAATGTGTTACGAGAGATGTGCGCTAGAAATGCGTTGCGAGGGATGTGGGCGAGGAACGTGTGCTGTTGATGTAGGCGAGCAAAACACTGAAAAGAGCCCGCTACACATCCTCGCTAGGCTCATCTGCACAACGTTTCACAGCTCCGCCACCAACCTATGGAAGGGGCATGCGTGCACTCGTTTGCGGCTAGAATGAGATAGCGCTAGTCAGGGCTGCTGGTAGAAGATTTGCCCACAGCGTTGCCACTGCTCGCTCTTTAGAGCGATATCTCGCTCTTTTTTTGCCTGATCCGCTCCCTCGCTCCTCTTCGTTAAATCTCGCTCTTTTGCAACCATTCAAATATTTGACCAAGATACATTATAAAAAAGCTGACTGACGTTTTTTCTATATAGCATATCAATTGTATATTTTTAAAAATTTGTAAACCGAAGGTTATGTGTATTTATAATGAAAGTTGCCTGTATTCAGTACACTGTGCTATAATATAAATTATAATGTTTTGGCTCAGCTTGATTCAACTTACAACTCACGTCACCATATTATCTTTTGTGGAAGAACGAAGGAATAGGCATTTTGACAAAATTAGCTCGTCATTTATCCCCTTTCCAATTTTACCAACATGTCGACAATAACCGTTATTCATTGCATTTTTTTGAAATCTCGCTCTTTCAACCGCAACCTCGCTCATTTCGAATGCTTTTTTTCGCTCCCAAAAAAAGTCGGCTGTGGCAAGAATGGCAGAACCTTTCTGTCGCCTGCTCTGTGGCAACAGGGCCGACGCTGGTTGGAGGAGGCTGTGCTTTTTCCCTGAGTAGTTCTATCTCTCTCACTAACCTCTATTTCTTATGCATGCTTTTTCCCTTCTAGCTCTATCTCTCTCACCGACCTCTCTTTCTTATGTCGTCCGCAAAAGTGGTACATTGTTTAAATGGGAAGGGGCCATTCCATAGGTATTGTGACACTTCTTTGTCCGCCACACATCTTCGCACCGTTCATCTTCCTAGCACATCTCTGGTGGAAACGTAGCGTAAGACTTACCTCAAAAACAGTTTAAGCACCTCTCCGACGAGTCCGAACCTCTCCACCTTGTTGGCATGCACCTCGCAGATGGCCCTCAACAGGCAAGCGCGTCCGTTCATGCCGAAGTTGTCGAGCATATCTTCGAGCGCCACGTACAGTACCGCCCTCTCTCCGCCATGGAAGGCGTCGGGATGCGGCATCCGCCGCTTCTCCTCGTTCCGTGGTGATGGTGGTACGGACCTCGTGGTGCGCCTAGCCAGAAGACCTCCGATGTAGTCTGCTAGCACGTTGCCGGCGGCGCGGCCCATAGAACGGGCTAGCAGGGGCGGAACGACGCCGTAAGGGTTCTCGTTGTCGGTCAGACCTAGTTTGTTGAAGTCGACTAGAAAAGGAAACAAGATACAACCTATAAGATAGTTTTTTTACCATACAAACAACCAGTAGTAGCAACATATAAATATTGGGAAGCAGTACTTTGAAAAAGTATTGGTTCGCCATCTATCTACCAAAGCCGGTACCTGAGCATTTAGTTTGTGACCGAGCACTGTTTATGTGACCCGTTTAAAAGCATCAGGTATAGAAACCTGCGGGCACGACAACAAACAGACTCTTTTTTGTGGAGCACTCATTTAACACTCCCGACATTCATCATCATCATAGTCACAATGTCTTAACAGACATGTTGTGAACTCGTAAAATGCATTTATTTATTTTACGAGTTTCTCTTGAGATATCTTTAAGATCTTTAATGCAGTAGTTTCCCATTTTCTTTCTGCATCATGCCGTTGACCAGATGGTATCTACTGGTTCATCCGCCTTTAGGGGCAATTTCTCACCCCAAGGACAAGAAGGTGTCCTGACTCTTCTCAACTCGTCCACCCAAAGCTATTGGTTGAGAAGAGGTTACTGCTTATACCGACAGTAGTTCGGTTCCTTTTAGTCGCCTTTTACGACACGCAGGATATACGATCGGAGATGTTCTAACCCGCCCCCACACGACATTCGGTTTATGCTAAAAAGCAACTTAACTCAATTAAAGAGTAGCAATTTCATTCATTCATCCGGAACCAATCACAGACGACGTCGTTTCGCTTTTATTAAAGCTCGTCAGTGTAATTTAGGTCTCAGACGAATAAATGAAATGAGGAAGTTTCCATTTTTTCAAATTTTATTTAATCAGATAGTCCTAAAGAGTTAGAGAACAACGCCGAAAAAATTTTGTAATTATCTCCATTAATAGAAAAGTTATAGTCCTCCAAAGTTTGAATTGCCGTATCCTCCGCGCGAAGCCGCTGTGACGTCACACGACACAACGCAAACCTTTGTATGCCCTGTCGAGGATGCTGCTCCCGCAAGCCACCGCGGCGCCGCCGGCCTCCTCGTTCATGTTGTTATTTCTTGTTTTCAGTACGGTAGGCGACGCCGACGGTGACAAAACGATACACCACCATAAAAACACCAAACAAATATTTCAATGGATAGCCTATTATGAATACAAAAAATTGAGTTTTATGACCCCCCACCCCCCAACTACCCCAATTTCACCCCCACCCAAAAAAGTAGAAAATGATCACGAAATCCCTAAAACGCCTAAAAACGAAGTTTGAGCTGTTTCTATATTTTTAGTTTTTCTATTATTGCTGCGCTGCCGCTGACACGATTTTCAAAAATCATAAAGATTTTCCATCCTCGTAGCGGTAGTAATACTGTGTGAAAATTTAATTGAAATCAATCTAATAGTTTCCTAGTTACACCATACAGAATGATCAGAAGCAATACTCTCGCATGCATACATCAGAAAATTCTAAGTCCCTTGGTTTCCGTAATAGCCAAGGTAATGTTCGGATGCTGTGTATCAAAACGTACCTATAGTCTCTTTATGTTTAGTTTTTTGCTTAAAATTTTGTCTTACTATCAGGCATTGTACCTGTCAATAAATGCACTAGTTACTTTCAGTTTATCGTAGTTAATTCTAAATTGGTAAATCCTAAAAGCTGTGTTCATAATAATGTCCTGCTTTTAGGAATTACCAATTTAAAATTAGAAAAGATAAACAGAAAGTGACATTGCACTATCTTAGATTTACATTGTTTATTTTGGATCTCGCTTATTTTATAGTTTTCTAAAAAAAATATTTGAAAAATTAGTTTATTTCAACGACTTATATGCACAGTTAAAAGGACCCACCCTGTATACAGGGTGAGTCAAGCTCAACGCCTCGGACTCTTGTGACGATACCACTTTTCGGAAAATCGACATTGCGAGTGTATGTAGGTCGAGTTGGACTACATTTTAAAAATAACATGACTTTTTTATCTAATAAAAGCGTGACATATCAAAGTTATGTTTTTTTAAATGGAACACCCTGTATATTATTGCATATTTAGATTCCCGGGTATATTATAGCATTGATTAACTTATTTAGTATAAATGTGTTAGTCAATGATTATAGTGTGACTTTATGCATCACATATGGGACTTTAAGCGAACCGTTTAGGCGAAAATCACAACTTTGGGTATAGGTAGATGTCAGAAAAAAATTGAATACGCAGCTATTATAAATCTTAGAGGGCTGTGACTTTGCCGTGTGCCGTGTTACTAAGCATGAAATGTGTCAGCTTACGTTAGACGGTCGAGTTCGAATTACATTTGTACTTGGAGAAATCGGTAGATCAATTAAGGAAACTTCAATCAAAGGTAACTTGATTTCAAATGGGAATGCATATTTTTTTTTATACGATCAAATGTGCAATTTGATAAGCTTTCTAATGATATGCGGTTGTGAACATCAATCTCTGGTAGTTTTGATTTAATTTATAATTTTCAGTAAAACCGGTGTTTTTCAATTTTCCTACCTATAAGCAACTTAGCAGGGCATGAAATATAAACAAAAGACTGTTCAGATGGAGCAAAACAACTAACTTAGCAGATAGTTACGGGCGAACTAGAGTAAAGGGACAAAATTATGAAAATAACTTACAAAAATCAATTCTAACCAGCAATAGCAGACATAACACATCTAAGGTCAAAAAGCAGCTGGAGTACGACAGAGATGGGTAATTTTCTCAGAATACCGGCTACTACAATATTCTAAAGATTGACGATTCACAAAACCAACCAGTTTAATAGCTTCAGAATAAAATTTCACATTTCATGATTTAAAAAAATAGTAACCGATACCTCTGACTGGAGTTCTGCAAATTCTTGAATACTCATAAGCAAGATCGCCGAAAATGAAGAATAAATTAAAAATCTGCTCAAATTATTAAACATGATTTACCTGGCAGAAAATTAAAATATGATTTTCCTTCCTCCTTCCTCCAGTATTCCATTTTTTTGCGACCTTGCAAATAGATACAGAAAAAGTTAAAGGACGACAGTGAGAGGTATCACTACTTTTGACTTTGACGGAAATTACTACTGTTTTATACCATTAAATGTGAAATTGCGTTCTGAAGATATTAGACTGACGGCAACGATCGCTGAAAGTCTTGCTTTCATTTCAAAGTCTTTAGTGATTTGCAGTCGCTAGTAGGCTGTAAAAATTATCCATTTCTGTCGTACTCCAGCTTCTCTTTAACCTTAGACATGTTACCGCCGTTGTTTCTGGTCAGAGTTGATTTGTTGCAGGGAATTTTTATAATCTTGTTCTTTTACTCTAGTTCTGCTGGATCTTTTTGCTAAGTTAGTTGTTTTCTTCCATCTGAATACGATTTTGTTTATATTTCATGGCCTGCTAGTTTGTTTATAGGTAGGGAAATTGAAGAACACTGATTTGATTGAAATCTCGAAATTTAATAAAAACTACCATAGATTGATATTCACAACTTGATATAATTAGAAAGCCTATCAAATTGCACATTTGATCGTATAAAAAAATTATGCATTCCCATTTGAAAAAATCAAGTTACCTTTGATTAAAGTTTCCTTAATTGATCTACCGATTTCTCCAAGTACAAATGTAATTCGAACTCGACCGTCTAACGTAAGCTGACACATTTCATGCTTAGTAACACGGCAAAGTCACAGCCCTCTAAGGTTTATGATAGCTGCGAGATTCATTTTTTTTCTGACATCTACCTATACCCAAAATTGTGATTTGCACCTAAACGGTTCGCTTAAACTCCCATGTTTGATACATAAAGTCACACAAAAAGGAACCAAGGAATCTAAATATGTAATAATATACAGGGTGTTCCATTTAAAAAAACATAACTTTGATATGTGACGCTTTTATTAGACACCCTATATAAACGTCATTATTTTCAAAATGTAACCCAACTCGACCTTCATACACTTGCAAAGTCGATTTTTCGAAAAGTGGTATCGTTTAGTCACAAGAGTCCGAGGCGTTGAGCTTGACTCACCCTGTATATCAAAGAGTTAGTATTGGTGTTGTGGCCAAAATTTTGAAAAGAAACACCTTCGCCGTTCCACTCAAGTCTAAATATCGCATACTGTACAGCGCAGCGTATGCATAGCGGAGTCCCGACCACACTGTGGCTGCCGCGAACAATTCATGACATGTGACGTCATAAGGCATTTCATAACCGCGGTCGCTTTACGCAAATATAAAATTGAATTACTCTGCCGTTTTTAGGAATATTCAGATGACTTTTTCGGTATTCTTCAAGTGAAGAAATAGACTATCAGATAATAATGAATTAAAATTTTATTATTTAGGAAACTTCTCCATTATCCGAGCACGACGTTACATTATTACATAGCAGCGCTCCACCGCTCGACTGGCGGGTAGCGACCACGTAGTCTGATAACAGCATGTACTCCCTCCGTGACCGGCAGCGGCTCGGCAGTATTTTTTTCATTTCTAACAGTATACACCAGAAAATTCTAAGTCCCTTGCTTTCTGTAATTCTATGTTCGGGTGGACCTAAATAAGTGTGTTATGCCGCTAGGTCTTTCTTTCACCGGTCAATGGACAGCCTATTATGAATGCAACGAATGGTTCAGATTTACAACCCCCACCCCCTACTACCCCAATTTCAACCCCGCCCAAAAAAGGAGAAATAGATCAGGATCCACAAAAACGCCTAAAAACGAAGTTTGAGCCATATTTGAAACCTTTAGTTTTTTAATAATTGCTCCGCCGTCCATGCACCGATTTTCAAAATTATAGCAGCAGCATGACCTACTACTACGACCCCACAGAATATGGCTTCCCAAATTTAATTACAATCAATGCAGCAGTTACTGAGATTATGAGGCTAGAAAAACGCCAACAGACCGACAGACAGACCGACGGACGACAGAGCGACGGAAATGAGCGACGTAGATTTTCGTTATATAGACATCATAAAACGACCAAAAAGCTATTATGTTAAGATCGAAAATTTTCACGATCACCATACTCCCCTCAGATATCGGCGTGGAAAGTAAAAGGTATACTAGATATCAAATATAAATCTATTGTAGTCTATAAGATACATTGCGATGAATGTGATGCTGTATGTATATAGGGCAAACCAAACAAAATTTAGAGAACAGAATTTCAGCCCATAAGTCATTATGTAAATACATATAAATGTACATAAAAGATACACATAAAAATGATAGGGATCATACAGCCTTAACCCACCATTTCGAGTATAATCGCCATTCTAAATTTTATTCTGTCACCATACTTGACAACGGGATTAATTGTAAGAAACGATTGATCATCGAAATGATTTACATTTCCAAGCTATCAATAAGAAAAGTGGCGCTCTCGGTCTGAGTCAGATTTATAGATTATGGTTGCCAAAAATCGTTAGACGTGTGCATTCCCCTCTAAATACGTGCCTGTACTAATTACATTAAACTTAAACCATAATAAAAAAACATGGTCATTTGTCTGCCATTATGACTGAACCCTGTATATCTAGATATTTTCCTCACATTGGCTTCAGTGTACAGCTGCTGATACCAAAAATCAGGGGTGTTGACAAAGGCATTTGTTATTCTTTTCGACGTTGTTTTCAGCCATCTTCTGGAATGTTTTTTGTTCTTTGACGCAAAGGGAGATGTCTCTGATTGCCATAGGGGTGTGCGCCGTGCGCGTGCGCGATAGGTAAGGATGTATGCTTTACATTTTATTGTTATTTCAACATATCAATGATTTATAATGAAAAATTGTGTTATATTTTATATTATTATGCAACTGTTCAATGTACTGCCTTTCCAATTTTGATTATTTCACCAAATTGCATTACATAAAAAATTATTTAAATCTTTTAAATGCTATGTGAATTTTTTTTGTAATTTTTTTTAAATTTGTTTATGAGAATGAATTGTTAAAGTTAGTGCCCAACGTTTTCAATTTATATTTTACTTATATATTTTTTCGTCTTCATATGAATTTTAGCCTTCAAGAAGGCGTAAAATAAGCGCCGAAATGCAGTATTTTATCCCCACATCCGAAGAACCTCTTCTGAAAATAATATCAATCACGATATATTGATCAAGAAATTATATACCTACCTAAATATGGTTTTTATGAAATAACATTATAAAATGGTTCACTTCTTATTTGAATAATCGCTCTAAAATTAAATTGTCTGTAAATGCAACATCTGAAAAATTAAACATATGACCTGAAGTACCACAGGGATCTGTATTAGGTCCCATCATATTTTTGATATATACAGGGTCCTCCACTTTTTGGTAGCAGGACTTTAACGCCCAATAGAAAGACGGGTTTCAAGGTAGACGTTTAATATAAACTTGGTTGCGCGAAAGCTTCATTTTTAAGATACATGGTGTTAAAGTTTGGAAAAAATAATTTTTTCTTAATTTCTTAAACATCATAATCCGATTTTTTTGTAATTTGGCAGTGTTATTCACTGCAATAATGACGGGAAGATAATTACCATTTCCAGTGGCGTCTCGGAGGATAGTCCCACGATTAGTATTAGCAAAAAAATGTACTCCACTGAAAAAATTAAATGTTGTTTTTGAGATTAAACACATGGAAACCTAACTTTTTTGTGTGTGTTTAGTTTACATTACCGTCTAAAGAAACACAGAGTTAAAAAATCTTCCAAAGAATTACCCAAAAATTTTGGAAAACAAAGTTGAATTTGGGAATAATAGGTATTTCAATTACAAATATCTACCCTACCTTGTCTACAATTCCAGATAAACGGGTGCAATTACATTGTGAACCAATATATAAGGCGAAAAAAGTTACTCTGAGTTTCGTTCATAACAAGTGTTGTATACTAAAAGAGAGATTCTAGTAGTTATCTTTATCACTGTCACTGGTATAACGTAAGTAGGTAGTCTGTGCATAAATGGATATAAATATTAATGCATTATTCCAAATGTGTAAGGTAAGTTATTACGTTTTTGTAGCTTACATGTGCATCATTATGTCAAGCCGCGAAGGCTTGGCATTATTACACTTTCTTGATATAGCTGAAATATGCAACAATCAGTTGACAGTGGCGTAACTAAGGGCCCGCAGGGCCCGCAGCCGCGGGGCCCGCGGTTTTGGGGGCCCCGTAGTCTTGGAGGCCCCGGGTTCTCATGCGCCATCGTTTGAAAAACAAGAAAGTAGTAAATTAAAAGGTTGCTCTTTTTGTATGTTAATATTTTTTACAAATAATACCTATGAACATTGAAAATGTGGGACAGTATTGCATTTTAAACAAAATCCTAAACATCGGCGCAGTATCCGCAGTAAATGGAAAAATACGGCAAGGGGCATACGTCAACCAATTTTTGGCTAATTTAACTCGATGTCTTTTACAACACAGGTCAGACAAATAACCAACACACTACAATACAAACTAAACATGGACCTTTTTGCACCTATGTGTTGGTTATTTGTGTAACCTGTGTTATGGTACCGAGTTAAATTAGACGTTTTTTGTTTGAGAATTGCATTTGAAAGTCTGTAACTCGATGTACATTGCTGTTTTTTGCGAGCAAACCTCAACGTTGAAGCCTTGAAGATGGCAATAAATATTGCCGAAGGCAACTTGGTAGTCTCCTTTATGCAGTGACCCATGTTTCTTTTCAAAATTTTGGCCTCTTCTCTTCTCTCTTTAATATATACAGGGTGAGTCCTAAGTTGGTACTTTTTTTTAACTGTGTATAGAAGTCGTTGACATAAACTAGTTTTTCAAAAAACTGAAAAATAAGCGAGGTCCAAAATAAGATATGTAAATCTAGGCTTGATTATCAAGGCATACGTGCCTCTTTTGAATATGTTTCGTCTTTTGCTCGGATTTTTGTCTTATCGATTAGGCATTGCATATCAGATAGTGCAGTAGTCACTTTCTGTTTACCTTTGTTAATTTTAAATTGCTAATACAATTTGGTACAAAGCCTGATGATAAGATAAAAATTCGAGCAAAAAACGAAACATAAAAAGACTAGGTACGTCTTAACACAAACTCAGACCACAATGCACACTTACTTTGCTTGATTATGTATCTCGATTATTTTTCAGTTTTTGCATAAAAGTTATTTGAAAAAGTTGTTTATTTCATCGACGTCTATACACAGTTTAAAATAAAGAATCAACATAGGACTCACCCTGTATATATATACATGATATATTATGAAAACAGAAGCCGCCGAAAAATTCTTGCGGGGGCCCCGTGAAGTATCTTGCGGGGGGCCCCGAATTTGAAGTTACGCTACTGTCAGGTGAACTAGCTGCAAGTATATGATAATATCGATAATATGACAATATCTTCCGAAATGCGAAGTACGCAAACTCTGAAGTGCACTTTTTAGATCTGTATTCAATTATGAGCAGATTTGATTTCTTGAATTTTTATAGTCCGACGCACGGGTTTCATCTAAAAAAAAATAAATTATACGTATGTCTCTGCATGGTGATATTGTCACATTAACGATATTGTTGCGATGATGCAGAAAAACGGTTTTTATTTTTTAAGCGAAAACCGTGCATCGGATTGAAAAAAATCAAGTGTTAGTTGTGGTTGGAAATGAGTTTGAATTTAAAAAATAATCTTTATTTTAGGAGAAATCAGTGGCGTACCATCAATGTCTGCCAAAATAGGCAGGTCAAATTACATACGAATGCCACTGGTGGAAATTTAAGAAAAAGTGATACATTAAAAAATGCCTCTTGATTCATAGTATACGTATGACGAATTTCATTAAAATATCTGAAGTGGTATTGTAGATATTAATAATAAATTATTTATTTTTAAAAACTTTACCACCCTGTATCTCAAAAGGTAAGACGTTTAGGCCATACGTTCATATGAGGTTTTCTTCTTAAAATGGACCCAAAAATCGCCCCTATAAATATTGACATTCAATTAGGAAACACCCCGTATAACAGTTACGTTCCCTAGACCCCATGCGGCCATTTGTGGAACTTTTCGCGTGATTTCTCTTCGATTTACCAGATAATATTTTTTGGCTCCAAGTTATATGATTAAAGGTTTCCGAGATAAGCATTCTATAAATATAGGCCACATAAACTCAAGTCCCGGAGTCCCGCGCACTGCCGCATAGCACGCATACTTTTTTTTACTTCTGTGTCATCGGCATCGACTGCTCTGGTCATTAGCCTCGTGTTCTTTGTAGGCTTTGTTACTGTTTCCCGGCGCCACTTAGGAACAGTACTGTTAATTAGAAGCCAACAGTGAAGGCTCAGGTGGGGATTCTTCACTGAGCTTTTTTTATGGATATTTATTTTTGATTAAAAAAACCAGAAATAAATTTCCGCCTCTAACGAGAATCGAACCCGGGACCTTTCGGTCCACGAGCCCTCGACTCTAACCACTAAGCCAACCCATCCCCCAGCACGCTTACTTAAATCAGAAACATGACACCGTTGTTTTACGAAAATTATTTGGGCCGGTGACTTTTGCACTATCTTCGGTGGTTGGTTTGGCAGGTTTGGGTACATTAAAATACTTTCCCAGGGAACCAAATATTGATAAAACGTAAATAATAAATAAATCATAATATTTCTACGATTTGAGATTTCCTACAAGATTTTGGAATTCTTCCCCACAGTGGGTGTAAATAAAGAGCAGTAAAAGGGTAAACTTACTGGTGAATGGTAGGCTGATGGTAAGGTTAGAGAAGAATCCTTCAGGTGGGTAGCGGACGAACGGCATGGACAGCGATGGCGTCATGACGAGGGTAGTACCGGGTGGTAACGCTAGGCGTCCATCCTCTGTTATCCAAAGTATCCTCTTTTGTCTAGATTTTGCCTCCTCTTTGCATAGTGACATCGCTAGGGCCATGTTAAGGAATATGAACGCTATCTTGACGTGTAGCGTCACTGTTCTGTACGCCTTGTCATTCATTTTGGTCGCCGATCTGAAAAAACAAAGTCATAAAGTAAATTGCCTCGCACCCATTTGTATAAAAACATTTTCGAAATAGTGCATATAACACTACTGGATATGTTTTTCGGAATGAAACAGTGCGTGTATCACCACACATAGACATTCATAGTCGAAATACACAAGCTACAAAGTACCCAAACAAACTGTCAAACCATATCACACAGACTCTCAAAGTTAATAGGTATCTCACTTACGATTATACGGTGTATTGATATACTGGACATATTAAATATAATGATAAGTATCTAATAAACAATGTTCTTAGTAATGACTATAACAGCTAACATTCGACCATTCTGATGTAGTAGGATCCTCGATACTACCTCCTCTGCAACAAGGGTAACGCAACAGAATTCTACCCAGGTAACTACACCTACAATTCGTGACATTGCATAATTATACCTAGCAGATATAAATCACAATCACATTATGTAAACTGGCATAATTTACATTTTTACACCGACGTAAATCCAAATTTTGAGGGATTTGTTGAAAACCAGCATGGAGTCTCTCTTGCTCGTTGACCCGCGCCTTCGTTTTCTCAAGAGCCAACTCAAGCTCCGACCACCACCATAAGCGTGAACTCGAGTATGGCAGAGGTCAAATTTCAACATCGAGATGTAAAAAGCATCCTCCAAAAACCGAACACCAATAAAGCTACTGGTCCTGACCAAATTCCCGCCATTGTCCTTAAACGCAATGCCGCTGGGCTTGCACCCATTCTTTGCAAGCTCTTCAAAATTTCGTATCAACGAGGCGTGTCTCCCGCTTCGTGGAAGATTGGCTGCATACAACCCATCTCTAAGAAAGGCAAAAAAACTGATCCCACCAGTTATAGACCTGCGGCTCTTCTCAGAATCATGTCTAAGGTTATGGAGACTGTCATTAACAGATAGCTCCTGAAATACCTGGACAACAATAACATCATAAATGATCGTATGGCTTCCGTAAGCACAGGTCTACAGGTGACCTCCTTGCCTACGTCACTCACTTGTGGAACAGAGTAATAGACAATCATGGCGAATCCCGTGTTGTTGCACTTGACATATCGAAAGTTTTCGACAGAGTGTGGCATGACGGACTTCTGGTCAAGCTTGCTGCTTATGGACTACCACCTGGCCTGCGCCAGTGGCTGCATAGCTTTTTGAACGACCGATCTCTGTTTGTTGTAGTCGAGGGCTGTTCATCAGACGTATTTTCAATAAACGTCGGTGTTCCTCAGGGATCTATCCTATCCCCTACACTGTTTCTGCTGTACATCAATGAGCTGCTGGAAATAACGTCCAATCTAATCTACAGCTTCGCAGATGACAGTACATTAGTGTCGTGCATGGAACCAGGCAATCCACTATCATCCCAGGGGACGGTACGTCGGCGACAGCAGCTTGCCTCACAGATCAACGCAGATATCAAAACAATTGTCGTGTGGGGATTAGCAAATAAAGTACAGTTCAACGTACAAAAAACTCAAGCAACAACACTTATAAAGAAGTCGATGGCTTACCAACCGTGGAAATGGAGAGTCACTCCATAGTCGAATCACCTTCCGTCAAGCTCTTGGGAATCAACATCAACAATAACATGACCTGGCATGACCACGTCGTCAGTATTGCTAAAACGGCATCCCAGAAGCTTGGAGTTTTGTTCCGCTGTAGGAAGTTGTACACACCAGAGCAACTGCTGCTGCTCTACAAGGCACAGAGCCGACCATCGCTGGAGTATTGCTCCCATGTGTGAGGATGCGCTCCCAAGCTTCCGGACACTATCCAGAAAAGAGCAATTAGATTAATCGATACGCCTAACCTCACAAAGGACCTCCAAAGCCTGGAACATCGAAGGAGGGTGGCTGACCTATCCCTGATCTATAGATTCTATCACGGAAGATGTTCGAGTGAGCTCTCCCACCATAAGCCGTCCGAACCAGGAACACTAGAGAAGCTCTGCGAGCTCATCCTTACCAGGTCGAGGTCCTTACTCGCCGAACCAGTCTCCTCCAGCATTCCTTCTTTTGGAGAACTTCGACGCTGTGGAATCTGCTGCCGATGCCGGAGAATTTGTTTCCCGACGGCTACAACCTGCAGCGTTTCA
This sequence comes from Callosobruchus maculatus, assembly GCA_951848785.1. Classification (NCBI taxonomy): domain Eukaryota; kingdom Metazoa; phylum Arthropoda; class Insecta; order Coleoptera; family Chrysomelidae; genus Callosobruchus; species Callosobruchus maculatus. Next base: position 1,184,838 of record CATOUR010000087.1, on the reverse strand, counting down.
AATCTAACGCGAACCGACATCTATCCTCTCGCAGCGCTTCTACAGCGCCATAGGCTTTCAGCCTTTGCGGGAGGCCTGCCTTAAAAAAAAGCTTGTGATCGCACATCCACCTTTCAGTCTTGTCCAGCGATGCGTTGGCTTTATAGACTAGCTCTGCCTCTTCATTTGCCACGATAACAAGTGCCAGATCGTCGACTGCTACCGTCTGTACGCCACTAGACAGCGAAAGCTTCAGCACTCCATCATACAGGGTGTTCCAGAGTAACGGCCCTAAAGCAGATTCTATAGAGTGCCCCAATAGAAGTGATAGGTGTTCTAATAGGGATACCTAGACAACTATTAAAGGTACAAACGTCATCCAGGAGTCAAAATATTCAGTAAGGTTTGACAATTCGTCGTGGATCGTTTCACGCTTGTCGATCGTTTGGAAATTATGAAAAAGTACTACGGAAATTCACGCTCAACTGTAAATACGCAACGCGCATTTCGTCGTGAACTCGGCCCTCATCACAGCTTCAGTTAGCAGGTAATTCGTCGCACCGTGAAAAAGTTTGAGCGTCAGTACACTCTATTGGACCAAAGGAAACCAACCCGAATGCGAACTCGTCGACGTGAAGAAAATATCGCCACAGTAGCGGCCAGTACTTAGGATGACCCAAATTTGTTGAATCGACTCCGAGCCGCGGAATTGGGATTGGGCCTCTCCCAAGAGGCAACTCGACGAATTTTGCGTTTGGGTTTGGGACTGTACCCGTATAAGATCGTCGAACATATTGTGTTTAACATCACTAGTAGTGTACTGCCAATGTCTCATACGCTCTTTGAACCTAGTCCTAATAGATGTCCTAGTTTCCCCTAGGTGTAGATTCTTTACATCTAATTTCATACAGTGTGTCCCAGCTAAAATTTGCCACCCACCTCATTTCTGAAATTATAAAAAAATAAAAATCGCCGTGACACGTGATTATCAAAATCAAATAATATTTTCATTACATGAAATATTATAATAAGAATGGGGAAATGGGAGCCATTTTGTTTCATACAGACGTACAGGCGATATTCAAAATGCCTTGGCACATTCCTCAGCACCGACCTTCACGTAAATTATTGTCGTTTTCAAGTAGGTGGGTGATTGTGGGGTTACAGTTATTTCGAGATAATCAAGATACTTTGTTGTTATGAAAACATTTTAAATGCACGTCTGTGTGAAATAAAATGGCTCCCATTTGGAATCTTTCTTATTTTAGGTAGGTAAAGAAATACCTACTTCATTTTGATAATCACCATAATTTTTATTAACTTCCATAATACAGTGAATCAGTCTTCAATAGGATTACACTTGTGTTTTTGTCAATGAATTCCCTTCAAAATGATGCATCACAAGTATGGTGGTCTTATTTAATATTTTGAAGTAGTGATTCCTTGGGTGAGCGTGAGGGAGTTGATGGCACAATGATGACGTATTCAGTGGAAGAGTTCCTCCTCGAAATACAAATCGACGTGTCACAGCGATTCATATATACAGGGGACAGGCGGGCAAAATGGGGTACTTAAGGTTTAAAGTGAAAGTTTAAAAAAATTAAAAATTTTTAAAGCCTGAAAATAAGGCAAAGTCATTGTTACTATATCAACTATTTATTAAGAACATATGAACTCGAATGGAGTAAACGTTTATGGTATATAGTGAAAAAATGAAAATAATGCAATTTGCCCCATTTTGCCCTTTGTATAGGGCAAAATGGGGTAACATACTCAAACCCAAAGAAATTTATTTACAATGTTCACAAACAAGTATTGCTTCGTCGTCTTCGTGGTCAACACCAGCACATGAGTTATGCGCCCACTTGAGGCAAATAGAACAGCGTATCCATCCCTCTGTGGAACTTGAATAAAAGTCTCCGCAGTAAAAGCAGTCAGTGTCACTAACTTCACCGTCTGAATCGGACGCTACTTTTTTAGTTTTTGTCACTTTCTTGTTTCTCTGTGATTCGCTTTGATCATCTCCTATCCTTCGTTTTGCTGCTTTCACTTTGCTAGAATTATTTTTTTCCTGAGCCAATTCTAGTTCTGTTTTATAAGGTGAGGACGTTAATATGGCGGTTTTTCCCTTTTTTCTTGACACTCGTTTCTTGGATTGATTTATTTTTGGCACTGCTAATATCGCTTTGGGGCTCATAAACTCAAAACTGGTGTCATTATCTTTTGAAGATCCTGGTTGAGGCTCCGGCATCTTCTCTCTAATCAGCTCTACGTTTCGACTGTCCCCTTCTTGTTGGATAGGCTCTACTTGACTTTTAGGTACAGTGGGATCAATTTCCAAATCAGTTGTAGCCGATGGCAGAAAATCTGCTTCAGAAAACGTGGAAATATTCATAGGCCAGACCCCAGTTGCCTTGAAACCATTTATTGCAGTAACCATTGAAGCTGCTCTTAGATATGCAGCACTGAATAAGGATGAAATTTGATGGAATGTTACTACTCTTCCAGGATTTGTTCGAAGCCATTTCCGTACTTCGTCTTCATAATATGCACTTAATGGCTTCATAAATGCAACATCTAAAGGTTGAAGGCGATGGGTACAATGGGGTGGAAAACACAGCATTACCACCCCGTTTTCTCTGGCATAATTGATCACGTCTAGGTTTTTTGTATGCGAGGAATGACCATCTAGCAGGAGCAAAACTGGTGAATCCTTTGAAGCTCTCGAAAACTGGACAAACTTTTCAAACCATTTAAAAAACAGTGCTTTATCTATCCACCCTTTTTCATTTAATTCAACCCATCCACCAGGCACAAGACCATCCAAAAATCCCTGCTGCATTCGCTTACGGGGAAATATTAGCATGGGCGGCATGTAGGCTCCTGATGCAGAGAAACAAATTTCTACAGTAACAGTTTCACCCCTCTCGGCAGATGTCAGCGCTCCAACTTGGCGTTTACCCTTTAAAGCTATTATTTTTGAATTCCCTTTTGAATCGACCGTAACTGCAGTTTCATCAACGTTGTAGATTTTTTGTGCTGTTAGATGATATTTCTGGACAGTTTCTTCTAACAGTTTAAAGAATTGTTGTACAGCTACTTTATTAAAGCCCATCGCACGGGCACCGGACGTAGCTTCGGGCTTTCTAATTGACAAGTCTCTATGTCTATTAAGAAAACCTTGCATCCATCCCATCCCAGCCATGTTATGATCTATGTTAAAAGGGTGTTCAATCCCATTTTGCTCAGCAAGTTGAAAGGCAAGTTGCCTACATTCCGTTATCGTCAGTCCAAGCAATCTCGCTTCCATATCCTTAAGATAATTAACGAGTTCTTCTTCTTATTCGATAGTAAACACTGGCCTCTTGAAACCTTTGTAACAGCATAATGTGCATTATCTCTTTGTCTTTTTACGTGACGCTCCAAAGTAGTTTGAGGGACAAAAAATGCAACAGAAGCTCGATAGTATCCCATATCACCGCTAACTACAGCATTTACAGCACGTTGCATACTCTCTAATGACCAATATTGACGTTCACTCTTTCTTTTGTACTTATACACCATCTAGAATCAAAACAAAAAAATATTCACTGAAAAATTACATGAAAATGGGGCAAAATGGGGTACCCCATTTTATTCCTCCTGCGTGTACCCCATTTTGCCCAGATGAGGAGATTTCAGGTTATATCTAAGTTATTTCTTCAATAGACATATTTTTCAACACAATGGCAACTGAAGTCTTTAGGAAACATCTACCTATGGATAGTGAAAGCAATATTTATTAGTAAATTGATTTAGTACTACTTACGCTTTATTTATTTTCTGGAGATCTTATGACTACACTGAACAGCTCACATGTGCAATTCTTAACGATCGATAAGTAAACTACCTATTTTGCTCGTAAGCGAAGACCGTTACACGCGTGTAAGATATAATTTTGACCCTGTCGCATAGATGGAGCTGGTCGTATAGAAAAAGAGGGGGGTACCCCGTTTTAGGCACGTACCCTGTTTTGCCCGCCTGTCCCCTACCTACAGGATTATTCACGTTATTCGACACGGAGCATTATGGCTAAAGTATTTGACGAAAAAGAAAATAATAATTTCGGATGGATAGTGACCCATTAAGTATCAAAGTTATGTTTTTTTAAATGGAACACCCCGTATATTATTGTATATTCAGATTCCTTGGAAATTCTAGTGTGACTGTATGTATCATACATGGGACCTAAAGCGAACCGTTTAGGTGTAGATCACCATTTTCAGTATAAGTAGATATCAGGAAAAAATTGAATATCGCAGAGATTACAAAATATGGAAGCTGTGACTTTGCCGTATTTATTAATAATTACGTTTATGCTTGGAGAAATCGGTCGATTAATTGAGGAAACTTCGATCAGCGATAACTTGATTTTTAAAATGGCAATACCTAATTTTTTTATACGGTTAAACGTAGAATTTGATAACCTTTCTAATGATATAAGGTTGTTAATATCAATCTCTGGTAGTTTTCATTTAATTTTAAATTTTCAAACAAATCGGCGATTTTCAATTTTCCTACCTATAAGCAACGTAGCAGGCCATGAAATATAAACAAAAACCTGTTCAGGTAGAAGAAAACAACTAACTTAGCTGAAAAATACTCACTAACTAGAGTAAAGGGACAAGATTATAAAAATTCCTTACAACAAATCAACTCTCCCAGAAACAACTGCGATAACATCTCTAAGGTCAAAGAGAAGCTGGAGTATGGCAGTAATAGATATTTTTTACAGTCTACTGGCTACCGCAATTTACTAGAGGTTAAAAATTTCCAAGACAATTAAAATCCCTGATATGAAACAAAAACAACCAGCGACTGTTGCTCCAGCACGCAACTATCAATCATACGTAATGGTGTAAAAAAGTACTAATTTGCGTCGAAGTCGATATCTCTGACTGAAGCCCTTCTATTTTTCAATATCTCTTAGCAATATTGCAAAAAAGGAATACTGACAAATCATATTTAAATTTTCTGCCATTTAAGTTATGTTTTATTATTTGAACAAATTCATTCTTCATTTTCTGCGATCTTGCTAATAGGTACTGAAGAATTTTCAGAACTCCAGTCAGAGGTACTTTTGACTTGTGTTTTGACAGAATTGCATACTCTTTTATATCATTAAATATGAAATTTTATTATGATAATAATAAACGGCTTACAACATTCTCCAGTAGTTTTTGTTTTAATTCAAAATTTTTAATGGTTTTCGAAACTGCCAATCTCTAGTACATTGCAGTAGCTAGTAGGCCGTGAAAAAATCCATTTCTGCCATACTCCAGCTTCTCTTTGACCAAAGATATGTTACCGCCGTTGTTTCTGGTTAGACTTTGTTTGTTGTGAGTAATTTTTATAATCTTGTCCCTTTAGTCTAGTTCGTGTGTATTTTTCAGCTATATTAGTTGTTTTCTTCTACCTGAACAGGTTTTTGTTTATATTTCATGGCCTGCTACGTTGCTTATAGGTAAGAAAATTGAAAATCGCCGATTTGTTTAAAAATTGAAAATTAAATGAAAACTACCAGAGATTGATATTCACAACCTTATATCATTAGAAAGGTTATCAAATTCTACGTTTAACCGTATAAAAAAAATTAGGCATTCCCATTTGAAAAAAATCAAGCTATCGCTGATCGAAGTTTCCTTAATTAATCGACCGATTTCTCCAAGTATAAACGTAATTGAAATTTGACAGTCTCATCAAAGCTGACGCATTTTATGCTCAGTAATACGGAAAAGTCGCAGCCTTCCATATTTTATAATCTCTGCGATATTAAATTTTTTCCTGATATCTACTTATACCGAAAATGGTGATTTACACCTAAACGGTTCGCTTTAGGTGCCCTGTATGATACATAAAGTCACACTAGAATTCACTAAGGAATCTGAATGTGCAATAATATACGGGGTGTTCCATTTAAAAAAAACATAACTTTGATACATTCCGTGTTTTTGGGACACCGTGGATAACATGAAAATATTTTTAGAATGTAGCCTTTATGGGTCTCTATCCATCCGAAATTATTATTTTCTTTTCCATCAAATACTTCAGCCATAATGCTCCGTGTCGGATAACGTGAATAACCCTGTAGTTTCATAATTTCAGAGATAAGGTGGATGCCAAGTTATACTGGGACACACTCTGTATATCCGATCTTATAAACTTGTCATTTAGTTCGAAACCTGGAAGACATCAATAAATTAATTTTGCACTTTTTTAAATTGCCCGTTCAAAAGTACATACAAAAATTGTAAACTATTATAGATAAACAGAACTGAAGCTAATATGAATTGGAGAATTGCTTCAAACATATCTAGACATAAACATGTATTTTTACTATATTACTCTTTACTAATGAAGGGCAGAGCAGCGCTCATTAGCAAATAACTTTCAATGGGTTAATCACAATGTGTAAAATAGAAGCTCCTGATAACAATTAACATAATTATTTCCTTTTGAGACATGAGATACCAATCTTTATGAGGAATATCCAAGATTAAAACGGGTAGTTTTGTAAATTTAATGAAGTCAAAGGCATTTTCACATAATATTCCTTCTCATATCCGTTTGCCTAAGCTTCTTTCAGATTTTCAGGAAATGATTGAAATATCATGTGGCATTAAAGCACAGCACATTGAATAATCAATAAGTATTATAAACAAGTTTCAAGGTATTAATATTTCAATAAAAGGCAACGCTGATATAAAAAGATCATAAAAACTGCAAAAGAAACTTGTTTCATCGCATTAAAAGGTATCTCTGCTGTTCAAGAGTAATTTGGAGCACTAAACCTACATACGAATAGTGGTTAACACTTGATGGCTCCATAAAATGCAACCTTCCGACAAAGCGACCCGAAGTTTTACACTTCTTATTTTTGAAAGATACCGGGTTACATCCATTTAAAATTAATTGGATTTCAATACTCGTTATGTAGCAGGCAGGTGTCGGAGGACCTATAAACACGAAAAAGTAGATTAACGTACTGTAATTCCTGAATCGTATCCGGTGGTTATCTCTGATTCGTCGCACTTTATACTAGAAACATTCGAGATATACCCGGCAGTAATTTTATGGCCCTAATTTCTCAAAAATATAATCTGGCAGTGGCGTAACTAAGGGCCCGCAGGGCCCGCAGCTGCGGTGCCCCGTCGTTTTGGAGGCCCTGTATAGCGTTGAAGGCCCAGGGTCCTGAAGCACCATCCTTTGTGCAACAAGAAAGTAGATACTAAACGAGTAATAGATACTAAACTAAACTAAAAGATCGCTTTCCTTGTATGTTAGTATTTTTTAAAAAAATACCTATGAACCCTATGATACATACCTAACACTGAAAAAGTGGGACAGTATTGCCTTTTAAACTAAACCCTGAAAATCGGCGCAGTATCTGCAGTAAATAGAAAAATACGGTAAGACATACGTTAAAATGTTTTTGCCTAATTTAACGCGGTGTCTTTCACAACACAGGTCACACAAACAACCAACACATAGGTGTAAAATACAAACTAAACAATGACATTCTAAAAAAATTTAAATCGAAAAATATGTGTTTTCAAACCACGAATTTTCTAATTTTTCGGGTGATTTAAACATGTAAATGTCGTTGTTTGGTTTGTATTTTACACCTATGTGTTGGTTGTTTCTGTGATCTGTGTTGTGGAAGACACCGAGTTAAATAAGCCAAAAATTCTTTGACGTTTTTTGAAAATCGGTGACTCAATGCACATTTCTGTTTTTTTTCGAGCAAACATCAACGTAAAGCCCCGAAGATGGCAATAAACATTGCGGAAAGCTTGGCAGTGTTCTTTATGCAGGAACCCGTGCATCTTTTCAAAATTTTGGCCACAGCCCCAAGATTTTTTCTTTAATATTAAGCAGGGTGAGTCCTAAGATGATACTTTTTTAACCTTTTTTAAATATAAACTAGTTTTTCATATAATTTGTTTCAGACAACTGAAAAATAAGCGAGATCCAAAATAAAAAATGTAAATCTAGGCTTGTGTATCAAGACCTACCTATCATAATCTGTGTATGTTTAGTTCTTTGTTCGGATTTTCGTTTTATCTATTAGCAGGCATTGCACCTGTCAGATGATGCAGTAGTCACTTTCTGTTTAAATGTGTTAATTTTAAATTGGTAATTCTTAAAAGCGACAAATTATTATAAACGCAAATTTTAGAATTTACCAACTTAAACTAAAAGTGACTATACTGCATTCACTGAAGAAAAGGAGTAAAAAGTTATTTCAAACCCATATTTTGGGGCTTTACTTGGATAAATCGAACTCGATTTTTCTGTTTATAATAACATCACTGCTCTCAGTATGCAGTTTTGTAGACGGTGTGCATACAACCCTTGACCATTGCATAAAAATTTACATACATTGTGCATGGTTACTTCGTTTGTTCGGTGGATAAGGTATAGTACGCTAATTGACAGGTACAATGCCTGAAGATAGGACAAAATTTCAAGCAAAAAGCTAAACATATAGAGACTAGGTACTTCTAAATATACAAGTCCAGACCAGGGTTTAGACTTACTTTGTTTGATTCTGTATACCACGCTTATTTTGCGGTTTTGGGATAAAAGTTATTTGAAAAAGTTGTTTATTTTAACGACTTCTATACACAGTTTAAAAAAATAATCAACATATACTCTGTATATATACATAAAATATTATGAAAAAAGAGGCCACGGAAAATTTCTTGCAGGGTCTAACGGTCAAAAGCATGGATTATACACAGTGTCGCGTGCTGGGTGTTGAGGATAGAACTCCATCCTGGGCGTAGGGATGTGGCGACGCCATCGCCCATAGGTGATGGTAAAACCTTGCACGGGGGTCAAGGAAGTGCGGAGGCTCGAGATCACCAGATTTTTACAGGTACTCGAGCCTCTTCACTCTCAGGGGGGGTCGCAAGGCCCCCCAAGACCGTCCAGGAGTGGATAGGAGACAAATGTGTCACCTACCCCGTGCAGAAATGCACCTTTCTCGTAGTGGCCCCTGTCTTCGTCAAATTTGACGAAGCTAATCCTGGCGGATCTAGGCTGGAGCCCCGAAAGGCTCCCTGGCAATGGGCAACAGCATTGCCAGTATCGGTGCCAGCTCCTGGGGGAGGGTGTACTCACGATAAAAGTGAGTGCACCCTTGCCTAGGAGATCGCACCGAACGTCCTCTAGGATAACTGAAGAACCCAACCCAATGTGTCATGCGATCCGTGCTAAAGGGTGCGTGGCGGTGGGGGTGCACCGTCGCTAACGGAGCCTCTGGGATACCAGGCGACCTCCCAGAGTAACAAGCCTTACACTCGTGCAGGGGGCGCCGCGAGTGTGGACCATGTAGTTCCCCCTTACTCGTGGGATTTATTATAAGTAAAAAAAACAATAATAATAAACCCAAATCCGGGGGCCCCCCATCAGGGGACCCCGAACAGCAACCGGGTGGCCTCTCACCAGGGGACCCCGATAGAACCCTCACTGGCGAAGAGCAAGTGAGAGATATTTCAAGGGAACTCGCCAAGAGGGTGGGTACCTTGAATCTGAAGAAAAAGGGTAGGACGGGAGCGCAGAAGAAGCGGGCCCGGAGGCTAAAGCTAAATTCAGATGCATACGACATCCGACGATACGACGGTACGAAACTGTTCCTATTGGTTGAAATATTTTGATTTGACATCATTTTGAATATTTCACCCAATAGGAACAGTTTCGTACCGTCGTATCGTCGGATGTCGTATGCATCTGAATTTAGCTTTAGGCTGGCGCAGGAGGGGCAGGGCTCCGGAAGTCGAGATGCCTCTTCGGGGGCATCTGCTTCGGGGGGCGCTGCGGCTTCTGTTCTGTGCGGGCTAGGGCGCCTTCGGGTGTTGCAGCTGCGGCTTCGGCGGGGCCTAGCATTGCTGGGAAACGTCCGAGGTCGGCGGGTGTGACACCGGAGGGTGCCTCATCGCGGAAGAGAGCTCGCACTTCCGCTCACGTTAGCTACGCTAGAGTGGCGCAAACCGGGCACAGGGTAGTATTCGTTCCCGAGGACTACCCTAGTGCTCAGTTGGTGGAGACGCAAGTCTTCAGCATCCAGGAGTCAGTGAGCGGACTGATGGACGGGCTCCCACTTGAAGGGGCCCTTCCAAGGTTCGCTGACTGCTACTTCTCGAGGGGGGCGGCCATCTTTGTTTGCGAGAACGAGTTCTCGCAGACGTGGCTGCAGGCTCAGGTTGGCAACCTGAGGCCCTGGGAAGGAGCACGACTCAGGGCGATGCGATTTGAGGACCTGCCCGTCTTCAGGAGGGTGATGGCTTGGTTCCCGGGCCCTCACGTGAAAGAGGACATCCTCCTGAGGAGGTTAGACAGGCAAAATCCTGGGATACACCCCAGCTCGTGGAGGGTGATGGAGGTCAAGATGGAGCCGAAAGGCGTACGTCTGGTCCTCAGCGTTGACTCCATTAGCTGGGGCGTAATCGAAGGCAGGGGGCTGCGGCTCTACTGCGGAGCGAGCTCAGCAGTGTTTACTCTGCTGAGCAAGAATAAAGAGCAACGCGGGACTGCTGCTGCCGGCGGTGATCAGGGCCCAGGCGAGAGCCAGGAGCCTAGGGACCAAGGGCAGCTGGCACCTGGGGAGGCTGTTGTTGCTGCTCGGGCTCCTCTAAGGGGGACCGAGCGGCAGGAACAGACTCCTCAGGAGTCTCCGGAGTTGGATAGGGATGTGCCCACACCAGGAACTAGTGGGCCACAGAGCAGCACACCAGTGAGTGAGGGGCAGCTACTCGATAGTGACTCCGACTCAGCACTGGAGGGAGCCAGGATGCTGTGGCAGACGGATCAACGCCACAGTCACAGCGAGGGTAGCGGCAACGAACGGGGCCCCACCGTGGGGAACTAGACGTTGGTTCGCTACAAACACACGAGGGTGGACTGCCAAAAAAAAAAAAATGGTGAGTTACATTTCTTTTATTCAAATGAATTTGCAGCATTGCATAGCGGCTCCTAGGGTTCTTACTCAGACGATCACTAGGGGTCGCTATGACATAGCTCTTATTCAGGAACCCTGGATAAGGAATGGCATTATTAGCGGGCTTAACATTCCAGGGTATACCATTTTTAGTAGCGCTCCGGAGACAAAGCCTAGAGCGTGCATATTATGTAATAATATGAATGCATGGCAACTAATGGACTTTACAACTAGGGACATGGTTGCGGTGGTGATTCGCCTTAGAGAACAAGGCATCGAAAGAAGTTTAGTGGTATGCTCAGCGTACTTACCGTATGATTCAGGAGATCCTCCTCCCTCAAAAGAGATGGAGGACCTTGTGTCTCATTGTCGGGATAATAATCTCGAGCTTATCGTGGGGTGTGATAGCAATGCCCATCACACCCTATGGGGTAGCTCTAACACTAATAGACGTGGTGAAGAGCTGATGGAATTTCTAGGGACGTCGAACCTAGAGGTTCTGAATGTTGGCGACACTCCTACCTTCTCAAACAATGTGAGGGATGAGGTCCTAGACATAACACTGAGCACGGTCGGTATTTGTAATGAGGTCAAGGACTGGACAGTATCCTTGGAACCGTCACTGTCCGACCATAGACATATAACGTTTAGGATTGACGGGGAAAAAGAGGGAATCCTTGTTAGAAATCCTAGGCAAGCAAATTGGGCTTCTTTTAAAGAGGACCTAGGCAGCAGGCTCCGTCCTATAGAGCAGGATCTCAGTAAAGGGGAGGGCTTGGAGGCGGCAGTTGATTCCCTGTGTAGGGACCTCCGAGCCTCCTTTGAGGATAACTGTCCCCTACGCAAAGTGGGCGTGGCGGGCAATGCCACCTTCTGGACTAAGAAATTAGAAACCAGGAAAAAGTCCCTGCACAAACTACTCACGAGAGTTAGGTACAGGAAAGGTACTCCTGAATGGGAGGAGTATAGGATAAAGCTACAGGAATATAAGAGGGAAGTCAGGAGGGCCTCCAGGGAATCTTGGAGGAACTTCTGCAGGTCCATCAATGATATTCCTGCGACGGCAAGGATGCATAGGATCCTTAGCAAGGACACCAAGTCCAAGTTGGGGACCTTGACGGACTCGAACGGTCATAGAACCAATAACGAGGAGGAAACGCTTGAACTGCTGATGAGTGTGCACTTTCCGGGATCGGTTGCCGCTCAGCAGACAGGTGCACATAGGCCACTCCGCCGTCCTCATAGAGAGGAATGGCAGATGGCAGGAGAAGTCGTCACTTATGACCGCACAAGATGGGCGATAAATACTTTTGCTCCATACAAAAGTCCAGGCAAGGATGGAGTCATTCCAGCCATGCTACAACATGGACAGGATCTGGTACTACCATACTTAGTTAGGATATTTCGCGCCTGCGTGGCTACTGGCTTCACACCGAAGAGCTGGTTGCATTCAAGGGTCGTTTTTATACCTAAGCCGGGCAGAGGTAGCTATACTCGTCCGAAGGACTTTAGACCGATTACCCTTTCGTCGTTTCTACTAAAAACACTGGAGAGGTTGGTTGATAGATATATCAGGGATGGGCCCTTACAAAGGGTTGAAATCCATGCCTATCAGTTCGCATATCAGGCGGGAAAATCAGCTGAGCTGGCACTTCATCATTTGGTCAGCAGGCTGGAGAAAACGTTGGATCAACGGGAAGTGGCTATGGTAGCATTTCTTGATATCGAGGGTGCGTTCAACTGTACCACTACCAATTCGATAAGACGCGCCCTAGAGAGACATGGAATTGCTCCAATCCTAGTTTAGTGGATTCTTACTACTCTAGAGGGCCGAGTAGCTTCTGCGACGCTTAATGACATACACTATAGCGTTGCAGTGGCGCGAGGCTGCCCACAAGGCGGTGTTCTTTCACCTCTATTATGGTGCTTAGTGGTGAATGACCTACTCGTGAGACTAAGCAACACAGGGGTCTACGTACAGGCCTATGCCGATGATTTGAGCATAGTGGTCAGGGGTAGATTCATTAATACAGTCTCCGAGGTAATGCAAGGCGCGCTGCGTGTTGTGGAAACGTGGTGTAATGAGGTGGATCACTAGGAAAAGGAAGATGGAAGGCCTCGTGAGGCCTACCTTTTTCAGAACGACACTTGAATTGTCTCAGTCAGTAAAGTATCTAGGAGTCATACTGGATCACAAGCTGACTTGGAGGCTGCACGTGGATTATAAGGTAAGCAAGGCTCGAAACTCATTATGGGCCTGCAGAAGAGTTGTCGGTAGTAGCTGGGGCCTGAGCCCAAAAGTGGTGCACTGGCTCTACACTACAATAGTCAGACCGTCATTAATATATGGCTCCATAGTGTGGTGGACCTGTATAAAGACGGAGGCAACAAGAGCCAAACTTAATAAGGTCCAACGTTTGGCATGTCTTAGTATAACCAGTGCAGTGCGCACAACACCCTTGAGTGCCATTGAAACACTATTGAATCTTCCTCCTTTGGATCTGGTAATCCAAGGGGAAGCTAGAAAAACTGGGTTCCGTCTCTGGAGTCAGGGTAGCTGGACTTTTATGAATCCAGGCAAAGGACATTCGACGATTCTAGCAGAGTTGCATGAGGATTGTCCTATTTTGTTGGCGAGGAGCGATACAGTTTCTCCTACGCATCGCTTCAATCGCAAATTTACGGTGGTGTTTCCGTCAAGGGAAGAATGGAAGTCTAGGGAAAGACAGCTCATCGAAGGAGGAGGACAGGTCTGGTACACAGACGGTTCACTCGCTAGAGAGGGCTCGGGCTCGGGAGTCTACGGGCCCCGTACAAGACTTTCATTCCCTCTTGGGGGGCACACCACAGTATTCCAGGCTGAGGTCTATGCGATACTTGCCTGCGTAAATCGTATTCGGGAAATTGACGGGTCTAGGAGGCGGATTACTATCTGCTCTGACAGTCAGGCAGCCATCAAAGCACTGAGTGCTTGGAAAATAACGTCGGGACTGGTCCTGGAGTGCAGGAGGGCTCTTGACGACATCTCAGCTAAACACAAGGTATCACTGATGTGGGTACCTGGGCATGCTGGGGTAAAGGGTAATGAAATGGCGGATCATCTAGCCAGGATGGGATCCGGAAACAGTTTTGTGGGCCCGGAACCAGCCTTAGGACTGTCTGCAAATTTGGTTAGGAAAACAACTGGAGAGTGGATCCAGAATCAACACTCTCTAAGATGGAACAACATCTCTGGTCATCTCCGTCAGGCTCGGGAGCTATTAGCAGGGCCTGAAGAGAGAATAGGACGATTCTGTCTCTCTCTGGATAGGAGTAACTTGAGATTGTTAGCAGGCTTATTAACGGGTCACAATACCTTCAGGCGTCACTTGTTTGTGATGAGGGTGGTCAACGACCCAACGTGCACGTGGTGTGGTGAAGAGGAAGAATCCTCGGCACACATCCTGTGTCGCTGTGAAACCCTGGGTTATCACAGGCAGACTATGCTGGGCTCAAGAACCTTGGAACCAATAGAGATAAAACGGATAGGACCTAAGAATGTACTTGCCTTTGCCAAAAGGGCCCATCGTGTGGCCTATGCACCAGCCACATTCCGTGCTGGATAGCCTCTGGTTCTTATTCATTCATTCAAAACCTTGCACCGACGACGGTGCATCATGTAAGTACTATTATCTCTGCAATCAGCCACAAGGGGGAGAAGTGCAGTCGCTTAGCTTCGCCCGCGGTGCAATCACCCCCACATCGGAATATTTCCAGGAAACTAGAAATAGGTTCCCGGAAATAGGCGGCGCTAAATGGCCTTACGGTTCACGTTCCGTCTCTGGGCTGATGTTCTCGGTTTCTCATAAGTGACAAATTGGATTAATTAAAAGTGAAAAAATGCTCAATGGCTCTTGCAGGATCAAAAGATTCCGGAGGTAAAATACCTGGCCGTTCGAATCTCCGGGTGCCAGGTGGTCCGGGGCGAACATTAAGGGCCGGTTGTACAAACACAGTTTAACTCGAGTTCAACTTTGAACCGAGTTCATCCCTAATTTGCTGTTGTACCAACAAGGTTCAAGCGTTGACTTCAGTTCAACCTCGGATCAAGTTGAACGGCCACCGGGGAGCGTTTAACGGCGGCGGCGGTTCAAGGTTTAAAATGGCGATGTTTACGACCAGCTGATCAGTTTCTAACCTGAATATCCGATGTGAGTGACATAGTCAAATGCGATATTTTCACTTGAGTTACACGATGGAGTATACTCTGTTACCTGATACTTTAAACTAGCTTGACGTCTATTTGATGGGTATCAGCTGACGAAGAAGTGTATCTCAAATTTAATTTTTTACTAGTGGACTTGATTGGCAATCCTGCGATCGGGACCGTATTAGTAATATTCTTATTGAATATTTGCCAAAAAGTAATGACTACTGTTGTAAACAAGAAATTGCTTCAATGTCCAGAAATTCGCAGCAAAAATGGTTAATTAAAAGAAATAGATTATTTTATTGATTTGTATATTGTTAGATACTATCACAATACTACTATATTTAGCAATAAGGACGATTCAATGGATAGCTTGCATCACTAGCGGGGAAAGTAAGTACGTGGAGTAAGATTAATATAATAAGGTAGTTTAACTGAAGCTTAAGCTAAAAACGCTTTTATCTTCATTCTTACATCATTTAAACAGTACCTGATCATCATCATTCAGACCAGCCATACTGATATACTGAAAGACATGCCGGATTTTCCGAGAAAATGTAAAATAAGCATAGACCTCAGAGCATAGATGAAAACGTCACCAAGTGTCAATTACTGGTTATTAGTAATGCTTCCACTCAATACAGCCCTGCATTCCTTCAAAGCTTAAGATTGATACGTCATGACTCAATCTGGGGTATTTATAGTTATCACTAGCCGAACAGCTGTTCGCTGTTGACACGGCTGACAGTTTAAAGTATCGGGTAACAGGGTATACTTTGACGAACCTTTGACCGAGGATGACATTATTAGAAAAAACGAACTGAAAAATGCCCAATGATATTCGTAGCTAATAAATAGTGAACAAATTGTCCATTAATTGTAGGCACATCAGCAATAAAAGATTCCGCATCATCGTCGAATGTAGATGTGAATCCGGTTATTTGGGGTCCGACTATTTCTTTTATTGATATGTCAAAGTCCTGTATTTTGAAATCCTGCGAAGGCCCACCGCCGGTACTATGAATGTACTGTTTCTCATCGGCAATTTTTTGTTTTGTCCTTCTTTTTAAATTTTCGTATTTGCTTTTCAGTACCTTTGCTTCACGAAATGTCTCTCCACGCAAACTCAAGTTCATTCTTATATTTTTTCACCAATTCTATTAATACGGCCTCCTCTTTTGCTGTAAAATTAGTCGCCCTTTTTTTGGATTCCACTATAAAATTGCAAAATACTTCTTCACTGACATCAAAGTTTGATGAATGTCAGAACTTGACATTCATACGCGTGACATTAACATAACCTGCATAACTTTGAACATTAAAACGAAAAGTAACTAGTTTCACCACCAAATACCCTATATCCATTGCTACCAATCCTCTTTTGATCCAGTTCAGCTGATCCCTCCCAGGACGGAGTTTGTACAACGCGTCAACCGTTGAACCGTGTTCATCGCTGAACTTAAGGTTACATGATCGGGAGTTCACTGAGCGTTTGTACAACCGGCCCTAAGCGAAGTTTGTTTAAAGAATTGTGCTGCCACTCCTCGTCAGGCTAACAACAGAAGCCGACCTTCGCAGCAACTTCGCACTGACGACAGGCCCGAAGGCCAGAGAAACTTGTTCAGAGCCGACTTTACAAATATACGAGGTCTTGCCTCCAACATAAACTCTGTCCATCAACACCTTCAGGCAGACAAGCCACACATTCTGGCTCTTACAGAAACTCAAGTCGGCTCTTCAACAATGGATAACTGCTTTAGATATCCCGGATATGACTTATACACCCGATTTAGACGTAGCTTCGGCGTATGCGTGTACGTTAAATCTGGGCTTTCTTGTCATCGAGAAGAAGAGCTCGAACTGGAAGGATTTGACATCATAATTATGGCTCAAAATATCCTTCCAAAATCATTCCAAATTTATGTGCTGCATTTATAGGCCACCAAGCAGTAACAACTGCAAAGAGCTCTTCGAGAAGCTTTCAGCCACTGTGGCCGCGCTGCAATCAGATCACCCTCATTCAGAGATAGTCTTTCTGGGTGACTTCAACGTTCACAACTCATACTGGCTGAAACACTCAAACAAAACGGACGACGAGGGACGTGAAGTTGAAGCCTTCGCTATCAGCTGCGGCTTGGAGCAGATAATCAAAGAACCAACAAGGATTCCCAGCCGCCACGGAGATTTTTCTAGTCTGTTGGACCTATATCTCACAACTACTCCAACGGTCTACACAGTGAAGGTAACCGCCCCACTGGGATCGTCTGACCACAACACCGTCTCGACGCTATGCAGACTGCATTCTCCAGATCTCTACAATGCAAAGCCTCGTCGGGTCTGGCATTACGGATCAGCAAAGTGGGACGACCTGAAGGAATACTACCAGTCCTTTCCCTGGCACGACGTCTGCTTCAAGTCACGAGACCCATCAGCTTGCGCCCAAGAAATAACAGAGGTATTAATATCCGGCATGGAAGCCTATATTCCTCATGTCGTCAAGCATCCGTCCAAAAACAAGCCATGGTTCAATCAGCGTTGTAGAGATGCAGTTACCTCTAAAAACCAACATTAACCGATCACTTGAAACAAACCTAATGTGTTATATTGATTATATAACGGAGGCCATCGACAATAAGGCTCAGGTTGATTCTGTCTATACCGACTTCAGTAAGGCGTTCGACAAGGTGAAGCATAGCTTACTTGTGCGTCGACTTGCTGAAGCCAGGATAGATAACAGACTGATACAATGGATTGAGTCATACCTCGGTGAGCGCAAACAACTAGTAGCTATCAATGGCTATAAATTTAAATATATTGAAGTCACTTCAGGAGTGCCACAGGGAAGTCACCTGGGTCCATTGTTGTTTTTAATATACATTAACGATATAACCAACGTGCTGAAACATGTAAAATTTTTGTTGTACGCCGACGATATAAGATGTATCACACTGTTAAAGGTCCTGACGATTGTGAAATAATTCAAAACGAACTAAATAGCTTTTTTAAATTTTGTAACGATAATGATCTCTTCATAAATATAGACAAATGCTGTTTCATCAGGTTCTCACGAAACTCTAACATTATCAAGTACGAGTATAAGCTCAATGACACTTACTTAAAGCAGACTAACGTAGTCAAGGACCTGGGCGTCTTCTTTGACGAGAAACTATCTTTCCAATATCATATTAACACCATGGTAAGTCAATCAAATAAGATGCTGGGATTTATAAACAGAACCTGTAGGGAATTCAAAAATCCGAAGGCTTTGATCACTCTCTATCATGCCTTTGTTTCAAATAAATTATCTTTTGCCTCAGTGATCTGGAACCCTCAATATGTCACTTATGTAAAGAGAATTGAAGGTGTACAAAATAAATTTCTAAGGTCGTTAAGCTACAAAATTGGAACACCAGTAGTAAATAGTGACTATGGGTCTATCCGAAAAAAATTCAATCTAATGACGTTAGAGTCCAGGAGACTAATGTATGACTTATGTGCTGCTCATAAAATTATAAATAAATTCGATTGCCCTTACTTACTATCTAAAATAGGATTTAATGTCTCTGATAGGAACTTTAGGCATAGGTCATTCTTTAAGGTGCCCTATTGTAGGACGAATCTAGGTCTAAACTCTCCACTTGTGCGCATCCAAAGGACTTACAATAATACCGCGGATGATCTAGACTTGCTCAACACCTCGGGACTGACTTTTAAAAACTATTTGAAACAGCGCTTAATATAAAGACTGTAATGCCTAAATTGCTTAGAATGTCTAATTACTTTATTTTAATAATGATAATAATAATAATTAACTCAAATAGTTTACACAATACCTCTAACGTATCATACCACAATTCTGCCCTTTACTTCTTAACCCTACATTTCTCACTACGTCTCTACAAAGTGCCGTAGGTCTTGCAACCTACCATATTTTTGAAGTTTAGATTTATTATGCTGTGGTTTAGATCATTGCTATTTTATATTTTTTTTCTGTCGATGTAAATATGTATACCCTCTATACCCTCTATAACCCCCTTAGGGTTGTATTATCCGCAAAATTTATTGTTATTGTAAATAGCGGGTGCTACTATGGAATTTATTTCTGTTGTACCCTAAATGTAGCAAAATAAAATAAAATAAATAAAAATAAATTACAAAGAATGGAGGAAAAATCCAAATGCTGAGAGCCACCGCAGTTTTATCGACGCCAGAAATCACTGTAAACGCCTGATTGACAGCAGCAAGGAGGAACACAACCAAAAAATTAAGAACAAGCTCCTCTCATGTCCTAGCTCGTCCAGAACATTCTGGTCTGTAGCTAAGGCTGTTAGTCAGAACTTTTCCTATTTGTCAATACCACCCTTGACCAGAGAGGACAAATCCATCGCTTCTGCTCCTAAAGAAAAAGCAGACATCTTGGGGAAGCTCTTCGCAGCCAATTCTACTGTAGACTTTCAAGGAAGTACTCCGACCACCACCATAAGCGTGAACTCGAGAATGGCAGAGGTCAAATTTCAACATCGAGATGTAAAAAGCACCCTCCAAAAACTGAACACCAATAAAGCTACTGGTCCTGACCAAATTCCAGCCATTGTCCTTAAACGCTGTGCCGCTGAGCTTGCACCTATTCTTTGCAAGCTCTTCAAACTTTCGTATCAACAAGGCGTGTTTCCCGCTTCGTGGAAGATTGGATGCATACAACCCATCCTTAAGAAAGGCAAAAAAACTGATCCCACCAATTATAGACCTGTGGCTCTTCTCAGCATCATGTCTAAGGTTATGGAGACTGTCATTAACACACAGATCTTGAAATACCTGGACAACAATAACATCATAAATGATCGCCAGTATGGCTTCCGTAAGCACAGGTCTACAGGTAACCTCCTTGCCTACGTCACTCACTTGTCACTCACAATCATGGCGAATCCCGTGTTGTTACACTTGACATATCGAAAGCTTTCGACAGAGTGTGGCATGACGGACTACTGGTCAAGCTTGCTGCTTATGGACTACCTCCTGGCCTGCGCCAGTGGCTGAACAGCTTTTTGAACGACCGATCTTTGTTTGTTGTAGTCGAGGGCTGTTCATCAGACGTATTTTCAATAAACGCCGGTGTTCCTCAGGGATCTGTCCTATCCCCTACACTGTTTCTGCTGTACATCAACGAGCTGCTGGAAATAACATCCAATCCAATCTACAGCATCGCAGATGACAGCACATTAGTGTCGTGCATGGAACCAGGCAAGCCACTATTATCCCAGGAGACGTACGTCGGCGACAGCAGCATGCCTCACAGATCAACGCAGATATCAAAACAATTGTCGAGTGCGAATTAGCAAATAAAGTAGAGTTCAACGTACAAAAAACTCAGGCAACAACACTTACAAAGAAGTCTCACGATGGCTTACCAACCGTGGAAATGGAGGGTCACCCCATAGTCGAATCACCTTCCGTCAAGCTTTTGGGAATCAACAATAGCATGTCCTGGCACGACCACGTCGTCAGTATTGCTAAAACGGCATCCCAGAAGCTTGGAGTTTTGTTCCGCTGTAGGAAGTTGTATACACCAGAGCAACTGCTGCTGCTCTACAAGGCACAGATCCGACCATCGCTGGAGTATTGCTCCCATGTGTGGGGATGCGCTCCGAAGCACTCTCTAAAGCTTCTGGACACTATCCAGAGAAGAGCGATTAGACTAATCGATACGCCTAACCTCACAAAGGACCTCCACAGCCTGGGACATCGAAGGAGGGTGGTTGACCTATCCCTGTTTTACAGATTCTATCACGGAAGGTGTTAGAGTGAGCTCTCTCAGATAATAACACCACAGTCCGTCCGAACCAGAAACACTAGAGAAGCTCTGCGAGCTCATCCTTACCAGGTCGAGGTCCTTACTCCCCGAACTAGTCTCCTCCAGCATTCCTTCTTCTGGAGAACTTCGACGCTGTGGAATCAGCTGCCGGGGATTTGTTTCCCGACGGCTACAGCCTGCAGCGTTTCAAATCTAATGTGAGCCGATACTTATCCTCTCGCAGCGCTTCTACAGCGCCATAGGCTTTCAGCCTTTGCGGGAGGCCGACCATAAAAAAAAATCCAGTGCCGCACTAACATTAAAGAAGAAAACCAAATGTGGTTGCCTATTAGATTTTTAATAGATAATCGATATTAGCATTACAAAATGTACAACGAATACTAAGTATTCAAACTTAAATTCTAACAAGTTTATTTAAGAATACAAATTACCGAGAAAATAAAAAGGATTTAGTTCAAGTCAAAATCAGATCAGATGAGTCGATATCTTTCAGGTTGATAATGATTTCAATCGGTCGTGTATTTAGAAATGATTTCTGGTGAAATTGTGATATTTTGTTTTATAAAAATTTCAACAATCTCAGCTTTTCTAAACGAAATGTTAGGTAGTTTTTAAATAATCTCGAATTTCAAGTTATACTTCTATTCTTTTTATTTCATTACTAGCACACGTTTCCGGATTAACCATGATAGTTTTCTACCTGAATGGAAGATAAGGTAGTCCACTGTTTTAAGAGAATGATATTCTGTACAGTCCGACAACAGTACAAGTAAACATTTAGATAATTCGACATTATACGGAAATAATAGTCTCACTTATAAGTTTTACTATTAATATAAGGCTGTACTTGAACTGCCGTCAAACGGTAGCCTACTGAAATGCCGTTAACAGCTATAACATCATTGAAGTGACGTATTTGACGGCTTTATAATTATTCGCTGTGATTAAACTGCCGTCAAACGGTGGCCCACTCAAATGCTGCTAATAGCATATTGGATTTCTTGTAAAAATTGCTATTTTCCATTATCGGTTATATTGTTTTCGACTTGTTTGCATTAAAATTGTGACAATTTTTGCTGAATTATGGGAATCTCGATATTATTGGCATTGACTGGGGCAAGCCTTCCGATTAGTTTTGAGCAGCTCAACGGACAGACATGTTGTTTGAGCAAGGACTTAATGTATTGAAAAATCTTAATCTCTAAGTCTATGTGAAATGGTAGAGGAAGATATGATATCTGATCCAGTTGAAGTTGAGGAAGCTTATATCAGTGAATCAGTTCCAAATGACGTGAGCAATTCAACAATCATCTTATTGAAAAGTTGGAGTCAGTGATATCACATGGCAATGATTGATTTCTCCGCCAGCTTGGTTACCTTTGCGTGGCCAATCGCCTATCCCTTTATCTGCCTCCCATCCTAATCCAAGATGGCACCGTCGGCAATCCGAGCAGGACCTCCAGTGCTGCAGTTGGGGTCGTCCTCATTGCTCATGTGAAGCCCATGCAGGCAAGCCTTTGTATTCGTTTTAGACTTCGGGCCACTGTGGATTTCTGCACACAAGGCCACCAGACCATCGAGTCGTATTGTACTCGGGGGATGGCAGTGTATATCCACTGCAGGATGTTGGGGTTCAATCCCCATGTCCTTCCTACCGCCCGCCGCAGCTGCTAGAAGGACGCTGACGATCTTGTTTCCCAGATATGGAGCAAATATCGGAGCAAAGCAGAACCACCTTACTAAAATATGGCGTGACCATAACATCGCTAAAGCTACCAAAATGTCGCTGGTTCAGTCTCTTGTGTTCTTCATATTTTTATATGCCTCGAAAACTTGGACTGTCAAAAAGGCAGATCGAGCTCGCATAGATGCTTTTGAAATTTGAACGTGGAGGAGAATGCTGAGAGTTCCTTATACCGCCCGCATCAAACTAACGTTTCCATACTAGGTGACCTCGGTAATCCAAAGAGACTATCCTCCATTGTCAACGAGAATGCTTACATTCTTTGGACATATACACAGAAGCGATAATATGGAGAAACTTGTAGTTCAGGGTCGTGCCCCGAGTAGGCGGCGCCGTGACCATTCGGGCCATTCCCCTACAGGCTGGGTGGATACGACGAAACAGTTGCTGGATATGAGTATCAAGAGCGCCGCACTGAACTGACAGTCAATCGCGTACGATGGCGAGCTACAGTTCTCAAAACTATTGATAATATTCGTTTCAGCAATCCTCTGACTCCGACTTAGTGTATTTTACGTCTGTTAAGACATTGATGTGACTATGGTGATGAAAACCACCCTTACAATGATTATTTATTCGTAAAATTTAACAAAACATTATTCTTATCCGGTAAGCAGGGTGAAGGTCACTCTAATCTAAGTTAAGGGTCTAGGGTATCGCGCGAAATTGAGGATCCAAGAAAATACGTATTAGCGTGATAGCGAGGAGGCGTGGCTGCCTATTTCCTTTCTCCCGTATCTGTGTCTAAGATGAAGGAAGATAAGGCCAAAAATTTAAAGGTAAGGTCAAAAGGTCCAAGCTCCTGACGTTACTTTAAACTTACAGTAATGATTCAAAAAGCAAATTGAAGAAGAAAGCTTGCGCTTTGTCACTGTGGTGGCCTTGTTTTGATACAGTGTTTGGTTGTTGGATGACAGACATTTGAAGAATGCATGATTTTGCATTGCGAGTTTTTTTTACACTCTAAAAAACTTTTTTGAAAAAATTGCTCTTGCTTGCTTCTCAAATACTGTGTATGTAGTTTGGAAAACAATTGAGTTCTGTTTGAAATAGGAATCCGTGTTTTACATGGCAAATACATATGTATAACGGTATGTACCCAGGCTCCTTAATGGTATATTATTACAGTAGATTTATGTCTGGACAGCCCTCGTAAAATTGTATAATATAAATTGAGGAATTTCTACTGCATGATGGCACGGCGCGACAACTTCTCCATAAAATGCAACCTGCTGATGTGCTGATTCGCTGATGCCGGCGCGGCGCAAGTCGACTTGTACTCGCTATATCACGTTAATTGCCAATTCAATCCCCAGAGCGGGTTCCGTGTAGCCTTGACCTAGTGGTACCTTTATGCGGGGCACTCACAACACGTGTCATCCGAACGATGATGTCCCATCTGCAGCTGCCGAAGAGTTTTGTGCTTTTTAGGTTTCGAATAGACAAGTATTCAGGACAGCTCCTAGCTGAGCATCTGATCAGATAGGGAACTATAGAGCATGCTCGCGGAATTTCGAGTTATTGTTCTGGACCATATGAAAGTATTCAAGGTGTGTGTAAGGGGCCTGGAGAGGATCGTATCACCCATAAAGCGTTGAAGTTACGCGCCAAAAGTGATACACTGGTGGTAAATGTTAACGCAAGCTTAAGAACCCAGTACATTCCAAAAGCTCGTCCTTGTGACCGAAAAGTCCCGGGTTCGACTCTCGTCAGATGCGGTTTTTTTTTAATCTGAACTAAATTTTCATAGAGAAAAAGCTCAGCGAGAATCACTACCTTAGCATTCACCGTTAGCTTCTAATTAAAAGTGCTGTTCTTAGAGTGGGCCCGGGAAACAGTAACAAAGCCTACACATAACACGAGGCTAATAACCACAGCAGTCGATGCCGTCGACACCAAAGTGAAAAAAATGGAGTAAAGTTGATTGACTTAGTACTTCCCATACATAATGATACCACTTTACTTTTCTCCATTGCATGAAGCAAAAAACATCCAACACAGAAGCTCTCGCAAATAGTTTCTTGCATATATCTCTACGTAGGAACTAGGATGATACAGTTCTTATTCCGAAGCTTCAACTGAATGAAGCGAAACGATCAGGAACCCCCTAACCGTTTAAAAACTGAGTTTGGACTGTTTTTATATTTTTGATTATTATTGCTGCGACGTCACAGACAAGATTTCTAAAAACCATACGCCAGGCTACAGGATACAGAATCATCTAAAACAATACTCGTATATGTATACATCAGAAAATTCTCTTAGTTTCTGAATTAGGCAAGACAATGTTCGGGTCGACCTAAGAAAGTGTATTATGTCGCTAGGTTTTGCTTTCACTTTGCGGATAATCTATTATAAATACAACAAATTGTTCAGTTTTTTACCACCCCCACTCCCAACCACCCCAAATTCAACCCCCACCCAAAAGAAAGAAAAGAAAATGGTCAGGAACCCCTAAAAACAAAATTTGAGCAATATATTTGAATTTTTTTTTGTTAATTACTCCAGCGGCTACTGAGATTACGAGGCTAGAAAAACGCCAACAGACTGACAGACCGGCTGATCGACAGACCTACAGACAGACCGACGAAAATGGGTAAATATCATAAAACGTCACAAAAATTGTATTATCTCAAAATTGAAAATTTTCGCCGTCACAACAGTTCCCTCACCTATCGGTGTGATGGGAAGTAAATAAAACAATGTCCTTCCGACGTTATGACCCACAAAGGCCACTGACTCTCAGAATTAGGTTTTTGAGCCTATCCTTTATTTGCTTTTTACACATAACGTCCCTTGCCCCCTAACTGTGAAGTCTATCTCTAAGCAGACGACACCGCAATTATTGTAGCTCAGTCGTAGGCAGGAGACCTATTCCGTGATGAGGAACAGCTTGAGGTGGATTAATCATTCGGAAATGGAGGCTCTATATTTTACCAAAAAAAGCTGACTCAGTACTTCCCACACATCATCGGTGCTAACAACAAATTTGGAATTCCTCTATTCCTACAACATCGTCCTCATTGAAAATGTAGACAATGATCAGGGACCTTGAAAACACCTAAAAACGAAGTTTGAGCGATTTTGAGATTCTGCGTTTTTTGTTGATTTATCCTCCGCGACAGGCAAGAGTCCCAACAACGATACAGTGTTACCATTTCCTCCACGGTAGTAATACGGTGTCACAATTTCATAACAACCAAGTTCGTAGTTTCCAATTTACACGTTATAGTATTGTAATGTATGTAAGTATATCAAATAATGCTAAAGATATAAAATTCAAAGGCAATATTAGGATAGGCCTAACGATATCGCTAAGTTATTTTTTCAGTCTCTCCCAAAGCGAATGCCAAATGATCAAGTACACCTAAAACCCCTAAAAACGAAGTTTAGAGGGATTTCTGATAATTTTTTGTTGTTACCAATTTATCCGCCGCCAATGCACCGATTTTCAAAGTTACCTACTACGGCTCCACAGCATATCGCTATACAAATTTCATCACAATCCAAGCAGCGGTTATTGATATTACGCGGCTAGAAGTACGTCAGGTAGACCGACGGAAATAAATAAATAATAACACGCCCAAAAAGCGTAATATCCTGAAATCGAAAATTTTCACAATCACAATACTACCCTCACCTATTGGTGTGGAAAGTAGTGTCCTTACCCTAGCCTCCGGTTCACATGGGACGTAGGAGATATGTTGCAATCTACGTCGATGTAATGATTTCCATGGAACTATATTTATGCAATCTTTCAGATGTGAATGATGCGTACGCGCATACAAAATTGACTAGAAGGCACACGTTTTCGTTCTAGACGCAGAGCTCGCTACGTAAAAAAAGGTCACTCGGTAAAGTAAAAATTTTGTCATTTACAGACAAATTCGATAGGTATCAACATAGGGATATAGGTGGGTCGTCAGAATGCGCCGTGGACGGATAAAGCAGAGGTGTGGGGGGTTAAATATTTAAGTATGCAATTTCTTTTTCGCATAATAAATGATGAAGTACAGCTCTGAAAATCTGTAATACAAACGGATATATTATAAGAAAGTAGGAAACAAATTGTCAGAAATGTAGGCGAAAGGTAAAGAACGGTCAGAGGGCGCTGGAGTTGCGAAAAATATTGCAACAATTATGTCACTCGGTACACTTCTGACAATTTACATACTCCGTGAGTAGTGTTCTGTGACATACTCATTCCATGAGTCAAAATGAACCTAATTACAAATCGTCAGAAGGCGAGGTGGACGAATATCGGAGATATTATCGATAGTAAGAACCACAGCATAGTAAACAACCAGCACAATAACTCAAGATGGCGGAAATTATACACACGCATCCCCACTTTTGGAGGGTTTTTTATAGGAATGCTATCGATACTTCGATACTTCTGCACTACTATCGAGTATTTTTGTCATCGATACGTTTTGAGGTATTCCAAGCTGGTATTGATACTTTTGTATCGGTATCGAAAATAATTATACCTAAGTATAATTATTGAGGGGTGTAATCAGTTGCACAAAATGCTCTGTACGAACCAAACGCGCCTATTTGGCTAGAAAATATCGAGTTGGTACCGGTATCGATATTTTCATTTTCGCATCTCTACCCAAACTTCACAGCCGTAAAATCATCCATAAATACTCCCAAGGTCAAATTTTTTGGGAACCATTTTTATATAGGAAATCCTCAGAGATATCATGCTGGTTGTTTATTATGCTGTGGTAAGAACATCGGTGTTCCACTCAATTTAGGATATCTACCGGGTTATTCACGTTATTCGGCTAAAATGTCTGATGAAAGAGAAAATAATAACTTCGGATGGATAGGTAGGATTATTAATGGGTACCTATCCATCCGAAATTATTATTTTCTTTTTCATCAGATACTAACATTAGCCATAATACTCCGTATCGAATAATGTGAATAACCCGGTAAGATATAATGATAAATTGAGTGGAGCACCGATGTTCTTACTATCGATAATATCTCCGATATTCGTCCACCTCGCCTTCTGACGATTTGTAATATTAGGTTCATTTTGACTCATAGAATGAGTATGTAAATTGTCAGAAGTGTACCGAGTGACATAAGTGTTGCAAAATGTTTCGCAACTTAAGCTCTTGACGGCTCTTTACCTTTCGCCTACACTTCTGACAATGTTTTCTCTACTTTCTTATAATATTACCGTTTGTATTGCAAATCTTTCAGAGCTGTCATTCTTCATCATTTATTATGCGAAAAAGAAATTGCATATTTAAATATTTAACCCCCCGCACCTTTGCTTTATCCGTCCACAGCGCGTTCTGACGACCCAACTATCGCTATGTTAATACCCACCAAACCTGTAAATGACAAACATTTTACTTTACTCAGTGACCTTTTTTTTACGTAGCGAGCTGTTATACTATTCTACATCGTACTCGCGGCGTAGGGCGTAAGAGCCCGTCCAGATAAAGCGATTTACGCGCGAGCTGAGAGAACACAGTGAAAAGTGTTTCAACTATATCTTCCCAGTTCCTACGTTTTATGAGTCTATTGGAATAATCGTATGATTCCATATCCCATATGGCTACTCTTTTTTCGACTGCGCCAATGAAAAGTTCTGTATCGAAGTTATCACGCTCCATTTTCAAAAACAAATATGTCCACACGCCACGGACTCGCGCGTTATACTGGACGCAACAATGTCGCCCAAGTACCTCGACTCGCGCGGCGCTCGCGCGTACAACGGGCGAGTCGAGAGTCCCGCGCGTTACAAGCGTTTTACGCGCGAGTAAAACAACGCGCGAGAGCATCTGGACGGGATGTATGTAACTCTAGTATCTCGGGAACGCGCGAATGACTACGCGCGAGTTCACTCGCGCGTAAATCGCTTTATCTGGACGGGCTCTAAGGCGCGTTCTACATCCCATGTGAAACGGGGATAAAGGGTATGCTGAATTACATCGACGAGTGCAGTCGCGGTTTACATCGCGGTGACAGTTTACATCGAGGTAGGGTGTAACATTCCGAGAGAGGTTACCTTTCAGTCATCCATGCCATTTCATTAAAGAAGCCTCAATGTAAAAACAGACTATTTTGTTCTCCAGTCGACATCGCTGTGGAGCGCGTGGTAAACCACAAGGGTGACTGGGTGAAGGCGTCTTCGATGTGAATTCGTACCCTTAGGATTAGGATGCAGTTTGTCCTAAGAGCGAATAATATGACATACAGCAGCACTGCAATCAATACAATCCTAAGAGGAAATGAAACCGCATCTCATTCCAGGATCCAACAACAAACCATAAGAAAACATGGAAAAACTTATGACGCCTTTGGTTTGGGGATCATTGATCAGATTTTTCCCTGGAGCATATAATTATCCAACTACGCTGGCTCCTAGTTCATAGGTTACGGAGAAAGTAGAACTACAATCGTGATTTAGTTATGTATATAACTTGTTAGCAACGATTAATTTTGGAATGGACCATCTAAGCGAGACATGCGAAGAGCATTGTGGCTGTGTACCTGAGGCTAACACAGAAACCGAATACAAAAGTGTACAAGAAGTGTCGAGGGTATAGAAAAAACCGCTGAATGAGAGGTAATCAAAATCGAATGTCAAAATTTAATGAAATGTATAATTCTCAGCCAATATACCCTTATGCAAGGTATGAGCTCCAAAGGTGGCCATTTGTATCTACTGTTGTACGTTACAAATAAATAATAATGAATAATTCCTTTACTAAACGTATATAGGGCGGTTTTTTAGGTTACACCTTTAGATATGTAATTTTTATGTTCATTGATTCTACATTGGAGAGGCTTTGAAGCCTGACCAATAAGTGTTTTGATAATGACTTGTCTATCAGGAAGCGCATACTCGCATAGATAAATAACGACGTATGCCACTATATATAAAGTTATGCAGTTTCTTACGGTGTGCTTCCAAAATTTTTATTTTTTCGTGGAATTGGCCTACTAAGATTTCTTGATTTGCATTTAGCACGTTATTTCAGGAATTGTGATTGCCCAATCGTTAATAAATCCGGTCCGTCCAGCAAATCGTTTTCCCAATGTACAAAAAAAGCAACGCGCATTCTAAGCAACCATACGTAAGTACTTGATTCTCTCACATTCTAGTAAAATAACTGTTACGATGCATGCTGAAGATTTTCGAGTGATACGTATACTATAGTCAAATGGTACTTTTACTTTGGAAACATTATTGTACTTTGGAATTTGTTATACTCGATGGGATCAAGATGTAAGCTAAGAATAAATGGGTTTCCGAGCGAAACTGAGTACAAAGAACAGCTTGTTTGCACCATGCTACAAAAATGTAGAGACCAATGTATACCTGTGTTTTATAGACTATTTAAAAGCATTTGACTGAGCTAAACAAAAAAAAACTGTTGAAAATACTAAGAAGTAAAAGTATTGACTCAAAGTATCTGAAGATCATACAGAATTTATACTTCAGTAGCTTCAATGAGATGAGAAAGTATCGAGACAAGAGCTGTATCTACATAATATAAAGCCCGGAGTCTGTTAGGAATAGGCTAGGAAGTAATAAATAACTTAAGGTATGCCGATGACACAGTCATGCTCGCGGATAGTTCAAAGACTAATCAGCCAGAATAGCTTCAGTATATGAGATCAGATGGGACTACAAATAAATAAACATAAGACAAATACCATGGTGATAAGCAGACATACAAATCAGCTAATAGATATAAAACTTCACGGGACGATTGTATATCAAGGGTTCATAAATTCAAATATATTTAGGTAGCTGGATTACAGAGGACTTTAATACAGATGTAAAAATAAGAACGAGAATCGAGATGGCCAGAACAACATACATGAAAACGCCTAATCTGCTGAGCGATAAAAGTCTGGATGTCTGAAATCCGTAAGGAGTCGAAGCGTGGATGATGAAAATCACAATCAATAGAATGGAGGCTTTTAAGATGCGGGTCTACCGCTATGAATATTGAGAATACCTTGGAGAGATCACGTTACAAATATCGAAGCCCTGGGACGAATGAAGAAGGGACGTGGACTCTTAACCATCTCAAAGAAGAGAACAACCGCCTATTTTAAACATATTAAGATTACATATACATATTAAATATGCTCTTCTGAAACTAATAATAGAAGGTATACCTAATAAAAAAAGAGGGCCGGGACGTAGGCAAAACTCATGATGGTTGGAAAACTTCAGAGACTGGACAGGACTGGATTCTCATACTCTACTCAGGAGAGCACAAAAGAGAAGCATTTATCAACATTGTTGCCAATCTTCATTGAATGGAGTTGGTATCTTACTTAGAAGATACTCGATAGTATCAGGATCAGTCGAAGAGCTTTAAATCTGAATATGACCTTTATCTCATCTCTATTATTTAAAATATACTAGATTGATTTGTTTTTCGAAGTATCGAGAATTGTTTATTTTGGTTGGAAGAGAGTCTGAAGATTCATAAAATGCTGTATGTTAACTATATTGTTATTTTGCTCAGAAAATGAACGCAACAAAAATTATCGCAATTGAATATTCACTCAATCAATTGCTTCATTCATTATTTTAATTATAGTATAGTTCCCGATTTAGAACGCTTGTCGCTGCTTAGTTAAACGTGTATTGCAGTCGAGGTTTTTGGGCGCAAGACCATTGAGGAGTCAGTCAGGCTATTAGGTGGAACTAAGAATACGTCTTTTCGTACAAGGAGGCCTGATGATTCTATCAACCGCACCTTAGGGGACAGTTTTTGAATTTTGAAAACTATCTGTAGGGTGATACATGGAGCAAAGTCGGGAGAGTAGGGGCATTGAACAATAATTTCCACCCTTAACTCTTCAATTATTGCAACGTCCAGGCAAA
This sequence comes from Callosobruchus maculatus, assembly GCA_951848785.1. NCBI lineage: Eukaryota > Metazoa > Arthropoda > Insecta > Coleoptera > Chrysomelidae > Callosobruchus > Callosobruchus maculatus. Next base: position 1,153,258 of record CATOUR010000087.1, on the reverse strand, counting down.
GTCTTGATATATGTAAAGAGGCATTCTTTACCACCCAAGGGTTTCTGCTCTAACCGCTCGTCGATATCTCCGACGCGCCTTCACCATAATCGACGACAATTTTATTATTTATAAGACTGAGATATCTATATAATATTATATAAATACCAGGGCCGTATCTATAGGCGTTGACCATGGAGGGGGTTCATGGAGAACTTAGGGGGGGGTTCATGTATATAAAAGAATATGTAATGTCTTAATTTGCTTAAAATCTGTATAGATTGTATCGCTGCTAATGTGTCATGAGCGCCGAGGGATTGGTTAGTAGTAGAATGAATCGCTAAGCTTGGAGAAAGCATCCTTGATTATTTTTATTTTGTATTATTTTAGTAGTGATTTCATTCATGGGAATACTCATGGGGGGGGGGGGGGTTTGAACCCCCCTTATATACGGCCCTGATAAATACTTACCCATAGAGAATCGAGAATCGAGTAATATTTTTAAATAGCACCCACATCCGCTTCGTCACCTAGAGTGTCTAAGTGGTCCAAAACAAAAGTTGTAAGATTTGACATGCGAATTTGAAGCCCAAATTTTTGAGTTTTGTGTTATACAGGGTGGCCAATCGGGTGACGATAATAATTTTTTTTAGATAGCCCGTACCGAGACCTATCCAAAACACCCCCATGTATGTGTACCGATTATTGATAGTTTTCGAGTTATGATTTTTTTTTTGAAAACTTAGAGATTTTCCAATTTTTCCAAGAAATCGTCAAAAACCAAAACAAGAATGCTTTTTGGCTTTTATTTTTTTTTCTGCAATTATACTCAGTATTAAGCCTATTTTAATATCCAATAAAGAGAACCTGTACATTCGAACAATAATTAAGTACATTTTGGGCCCAAAGTTTGAAACCTCTGTTTTTAATCAGGAGACCAAAACCTTCAAAACAAAATTAAAAATACTTATGACTGGTTCTGGAGCTCCAATCTAATCTTAAAAACTCTGCAGGACATTGCACTTTCGAAATAATAATGCAAAAATAGCACTTATGGGGGCATTTTGCGCCGTAAGTGACTGTTAAAGGTAAAAAGGTGATAATTCACAAATTTCCAAAATAATTTAAAAAATTATTATTTTACTTTATTATGACAAATTAAAGAAAAAAACATACGCCTTCCCTTTTACTTCCCACACCGATAGGTGAGGGGAGGATTGTGATCGTGAAAATTTTCGATTTTGAGATAATAGGTTTTTTGGGCGTTATATACCTAATGTCTGCATAACGAAAATCCGCGTCAATCATTTCCGTCGTTCTGTCTGTCGGTCTGCCTGTCGGTCTGTCTGTCTGTACGCGTTTTTCTAGCCTTGTAATCTCAGTAACCGCTGCATGGACTGTGGTGAAATTTGGGCAGCAATATGCTGTGGGATCTTAGTAGGTAATGCTGCTATAATTTTGGAAATCGGTACATAGGCGGCGGAGTAATTAAAACAAAAATTTCAAATATTCCTCAAACTTCGTTTTTAGGCACTTTAGAGGTTCTTGATCATTTTCTGCGTTTTTTTGGGTGGGGATGGAATTTGGGTGTTTGGGGGGTGGGGGGTTGAAAAACTGGAAAACTTGTTGTATTCATGATAGGCTGCCTACTGACCTGTAAAGGAAGACCTAGCGATATAAATCACCTTTTTAAGTCCATCCGAACATTGCCTTGCCTGTTACCGAAATTTCATTAACACAACTGCGCTTCGCCGACATGATCTCGCAAAAAACTACTGTGAAAGAAAGGGATGGCGTATGCTATGACATCGCTTCGCAGGCAATTCTGCCATGAAATATGAAGTCAGATTATTGTTTATTATTCCTTTCCTTTGTTAACTTTCCATACAACTTAATTTAGCAGAAGTTCAATAGTACATAGCAAAAACACTTCAAAAATCACAATTTGGGTATTCGTTTTTTTATTAAAAGTCATCAAAACACCAATGATTATCGGGTTTGTTAGTTGTTGCGAGTTTTTTTTCTTTAATTTGTCATAATAAAGCAAAATAATAGTTTTTTAAGTCATTTTGGAAATTCGTGAATTATCACCTTTTTACCTTTAACACTTTAACACTCACGTACGGCGCAAAATGCTCCCATAAGTGCTACATTTTCATTATTATTTCGAAAGTGCAATGTCTTGCAAAGTTTTTAAAATTAGTTTGAAGTTCCAGAACCAGGCATAAGTATTTTTAATCTTATTTTGAAGGTTTTGGTCTCCTGACTAAAAACAGAGATTTCAAACTTTGGCCCCAAAATGTACCTAATTATTGTTCGGATGTACAGGTTCTCTTTATTGTATATTAAAGTAGGCTTAATACTGAGTATAATTGCAGAAAAAAATAAAAGCCAAAAAGCATTCTTGTTTTTGTTTTTGACGATTTCTTGAAAAAACTGGAAACTCTCTTAAGTTTTCAAAAAAAAAATCATAACTCGAAAACTATCAATAATCGGTACACATACATGGGGGTGTTTTGGATAGGTCTCGGTACGGGCTATCTAAAAAAAGATTATTATCGTCACCCGATTGGCCACCCTGTATATGAGCAGAGATTCACGACTTGACTTGATTTTCAAGCTACTTGACTTGACTTGACTTGAGTTGATATCAAGTCAAGATCAAGTTAAGTATTTGTTTTCGACATTCAAGTCAAGTCAAGTAGTCTCATCAAGCATCAACTTGAAAATCAAGTTTTTCAAGCTAACTACTTGATTTTCCTTGAAAAAATTGTTCTTTTTTTGATATTAATCTGATTAACTACCAAAATGAAATAACAATAAAGATATATGTATATAAAGATGTAATCTTTTATTTAAAAAAAACATCCCAAAGCGAAAACTCCAACAAACTTAGTTAAATAATGAATGTAATAATATGAAATAAAAATACGAAATATGGTGGTGGTATGAATGGCGCTGGGAAACAGTAACAAAGCCCACACAGAACACGAGGCAAATGACCAGACCAATCGATGCCGATGACACAGAAGTAAAAAAAAATGTAATATCCTCATTTGCCATCCATCATGATTTGAGACACATAAGACTTCTGACGGAGTTATCACCTAATCGATTTCTTATTTTGTTAAGAGTTAAGGCAGCTCTAGAAAACTGCCTTTCAACTGGAGCTGAAGAAGCTGGCGTTGCCAAAAAGTCTTTGGCCATTGCGGCAAGGTTTGGAAACGTACATTCGTGTATTTTCCACCATTCTAAAATATCTTCATTGCAGTTCCTTGCCGCTTGAATACTATTTATAATCTGTTCATAGATTTCATCTCTACCAGGTTTATTGTCAAGTTCCATAACCCACAAATCTAGTCTATCGAGCAGCATATTAATGCAAAAATGATGAAAATACTCTTAAAACATTGGGGTACTGGCAAATTCGTTCAATTAACGACCATTCTGTGTCGGCGGTTGGTTTTAAAGTTTTAAAGTCATCGGGTGCCTGCTTGCTGTCGTAACCTCGGTGATTCCCCTATTTTAACGCTTCGATTCGCATTTTACAGATCGATATCAAGTAATATCAAGTAGTTTGATTTTACTTGATATCAAATCAAGTATAGTTCCGATCGAAAATCAAGTCAAGTCAAATATCAAATTTTCAAAAGCTTGAGGTTTCAAGCAAGGGCGTACCCAGGATTTCAGTTAGGGGGGGCAGGGGGCTGCTTAGTGCTTATACCTGTTTCGAAAATTGACTTTTATTCATTAACTTTTATGATGACACAAAACAAATATTATAAGTACATAATAATTATACTATACATTATGTATAATATATAATATTATATATGTTTATTTTAATTTAACAGTAATCTTCTCGGATTTGCCGAAAATTTGTCTATGACAATCTTTTCAATAAACTCACTGTTGTCTTTTAAATAATTGCGATGTACGCTCATCAGACATAAACCCGTAAGCCTTTCTTCACCCATGGTGCTTCTTAGCCACGTTTTAACTCTTCGCAGCGTACTGAAGGACCGTTCTACGGTCGCCGTGGTGCATGGGATAGTGCTTAAAATAATTAATGCCTTTCTGACAGCAGGGTAAAAAATGTTCGCTTCTTTGAACAGATCAACTACTTCTATGTCCTTTAATTGATCATCTGATAAAGCCTTCGTCACCCATAAATTATGCCAAAGGTTCAGTTCCCCGGTGATATCCAGGTTATAAAATTCTTGGAATGATTCTGCGTTTTTGTGTAGGTCTGCAATGCTGGTTTTTGTCATATACAAGGGATGTAGCCTGCTTAAAGCAAACGCCGGAGTATTTTCTTGGGAGAATCGAATATTCAATGATGAAATGAGTGAATCAATGTATGGTATTATCAGGGAACGCCGCCAATATTCGTTATCATTGTCTGATGGCGGATTACTTCTATGTGTTTGCTTATGAGCAAGACGTGGAACCGAAATTTCTATGTTCAAATCCATTGCAACAGCTCGTGCTTTTTGAAGTATTTCATTACTTATTCTATCAGGAAACTCGCGGTCATTTCTGAGAATGTCCTTGATATTTTTAATGTGTTTTCCTACCGAGATCATGTCGATCGATTTAGCTTGCAGTGCGTTAACTACTGGTTCTATAACTGCTGAATATTTGGCTATTGTTTGTAGAGAAACAATAAACACTGGTTTTGTAACGGCTGAATGCAACTGATATGCAGATTTTCTGGTGGCATAATTTCCCTCTACAGATAACGTTTCTAGAGATTTCACGAGCTCTGAAAAATGTTGAGAAAACTTTCTGATTGATTTATATTTTTCGGACCATCTCGTCTCACATAATCGTGATAGGTTTGGAGCGTAGTTTCGACGTGTAGTCGATTCTCTGAAAAACGTTATAACATCCTTTACAGTGGCGACAGTATTTCTAATTTCTGGCACTGCGTTCGCATCATTCACAACAAGGTTGAGTTTGTGACTTGAGCAATGAAAATATAAAGCACGAGGATATTTTTTTCTCAAAATGGCTTGTACGCCACCCTCTTTTCCTGCCATTGTAGAACAGCCATCGAATCCAAACCCTACGCAATCTTCTTTGGAGAGGTTAGAACTAATTAAGAAATTGTCAATTGCTTCGGCGATTGCGGAAGCATTTTGTGCTTTTAGTTCAACGAACCCTACAAATTCTTCTCTGATTTTACTTTTGCTTTCGTCGTAGAACCGCACGCCTATTGACAGCTGTTCTTTCCCAGATACGTCTGCTGTTTCATCAGCTAAGATTGAGTAAGCCATGGTCTTCCGAACCTCACTAATTACATTCTCCTGAATAACTTCGCCACATAAATTTATTAGTTCGTTTTGTATTCTTGGCGAAGTATAAATTGCATTTCGACGGCACTTTTCAAAGTGACTCTTTAATTTGTTGTCCCCTGAATCGATTCTCAACTTCAATAAATCTAATAAAACACCCTCATCTGCTTGTTTGCCCCTAAGAGGCATATCATGTGTACCGCAAAATACTATACAAGAAATAATTGATGACAATATTTGTCTGTTTTCATCGATTGCTTTTTGGTGTCCACTTTGCAGTTGGATGTCTACAGGAACATTTTCAAGAAAATTTTTTGCAGCATTTGTCGCCGTTTGGTGAAGGTTGGTCGTTGCATGCTTTCGGCAGTCTTCATGCATATTTTTGAACTTTAAATATGGCCTGACCATAAACGATCCCAAAATTCCTCTCACAGTGCTAATGGGCGGAGGAAACAAAACACAATACTTACAAAGAGCACCTTTTAGTCGCTTGGAATATACTAGCCATGGTGAATATTGATCCAACCAAGCATGTTTAAATTTTCTTTTTAAATGGCTTGCATCACTTTCAAAATCGTAATTTCTGGGCGGGATCCAAGGATTTTGTAACAACTCCCTCTTCTTTTCCGTCGATAGCTGGGTAGCCAATCCAACATAACGACCCAGATCATTTTCATGACAGCCATCGTCCACTATAATTTCAGGATCGACGTTGACGTCATAAGTTTGTTGGGATGTCGATGGAGAAGAATAGTCGGCAACAGATATATTAAGAGGTTCTACTGAAGAATTTGACGCTTGTCCAATGTTAGCATGCAATGATATTGGCATTACATGAGTGGTTTTATCATGGTTGTCATTTTCATCGCTTCCACTGCTACTTTCCCGACCTTTTTTTCTTTTTTCGCGTGGCCTCCCTAAAAAATGGATACACAGAATTACCCTTACAGTGTTTAGGCGGGTTGCATAGGACGAAAATCAAAGATCAAGTTTCACATTCTCTTGCATATGGTTTGAACGCCAAATAATCAAAACTAGGTAAGTAATTTGAAATAATACACTTGTTGTGACGTTAGAGAAAAGGGATTTTGTTGTCGGTATGATCTTATTAATAAATCCAAAATATTGCAAGGATCTTTCTTTTATGTTTTTTTTTTAACTTTTTTATCACAAAATATTCACAAATGTTATTTTAGCTATTATAACAAAACCACGTGTTGTAATTAATAAATTTAAATATTGTAAGTAATGCCTAAGATATACACTTACAAGAGAGTCATAGCCCCCCTTAAACAAATCAAATAATCATATTAAGTATGTACTTAAGTGTTTTGTTTTGACTCACCTCTTTCAAAGAATTTCCTGATATCCATTTGACGGAGTAATATTTCCAGTTGTTGCGCAGTAAACGTAAATCTCGTGTCTCCGCAACGAAACTATAAGACACTATCTATGGCGTATGAAATATTCGCTCGTATTCCACTCCGAACTGAATTGTATTCGAACTAAATTCACGTGCTCTGCCTTACGTTCCGCTTATATATTGAAAATATTCTCGCTCCCGAAATATGTAGAAAATACTCGAGCTCGACTCTATTTCCATCCTTGTCTTATAATACATGCTATCACTGTCTTTTCTTTCCGGAATAGTCCATGCTAGAATATTCTTCGTGGTATTGCTATTCAATACTAGATGTCTCTATTGACCGTATACAGTATACATTGAGCCTATTTCTTTTTACTGGAAAAAGTACTGCCGTCCGAAACTAGATGGCGTTAGATGTTATTTTCTTCCAATTATATTCAGCTTTAATCCTATATGGCTCTGATTGTCTCGTCGGAAGCGGAAACTACGAGATACCACGGTTTTGTGGGAGATTTAAATTATATTGCATCGCTAACAGTATACTAGAGTCTGTCTAGTGAGTCGCGGCACAGAAATAACCGCGGCAAATTTAAAAATAATTTAGTTGTAAGCACTGAATAGAATATGCTATGAAATTTGAGTTTGATACTTTCACTATTTTATTTTATGAACACTAAGAATCTTAAACTAAATCTGTACAGATATATACTACTTAAAATAATATGCAACATATTGAATATTATTTTATTTTAGCATAGCATTGAAAACAAAAATTATATAATAAAACCAAACTTGCATCAAAACCGTACTTAATTTTTATTTATTCTGTCTCGTAATCAAAATCAGATTCTAGAAATTAAATTATCGACTATAAATCATTACTGACACTTTCATTTGTTAGTGGTAACTAACAAATAATAAAAACGAAATAAAGAAATAAATAAAGTGTATCAAAACTTGATCAAAACATTTTGCGTTTCGTTTGACGGCGGCTGAAGGTCGCCATATAAAATATTCTAATAAATACGTTGTGACACGACCGACACGACTCACTATACAGACTCTATATCGAATGTTGTAGAATATTTAACTATAGAAAATAAAGAACAAATCTGGCTGAAAAGATATTTTGTTTCCAACACTTCATTTTGCGCAGAGTAGGTAACACGTTTTTAATTTTTATTTGCCAAAAAAAATTACATTTATTTAATCTTCTAGGGGGGGGCAGCTGCCCCCCCCTGCCCCTACCTGGGTACGCCCTTGGTTTCAAGCCAAGTATTTAAGAAAGAACTCAAGCTACTTGGCTTGATAAATCCTTAGTTGTGAGTTACTTAGGGAAGAGTTGAAAGCAGTGAATGAACAGAAACAACTACTCCGAATACAAATACCCCTACCGCCATTGAATTACACTATTGGCTCGAGCTTCCTTTGGGGAAACATCAAGAATGTGATTTCAACCTTACCCAAAGTGAGCTCAAGGAGATCACAATCCTTGTTTGGAACATGTCCTGAATTGCATCAGGCACGATGTGTCTAGTCCATGACAGCGCTGTTTCGATCTTTCGGATTTCATCAGGTGGACCTGGGTACAGCTTGGTATCAGGCTGATATGAAAGCAGTGAATCAACAAAAACTACTTCGAGGGCAAACGCCCCTACCAGCATAACCAACAGGACTGCAACATACTATTCTCTAATTTGATACGATTAGGATCACCGACTGGTGATTATAGGATTGTCTGGCCGTTTCGATACTGTGCACATATAGTTTTTGAACAGAAATGATATTTGTACAGTTTTATTAGTTCCTATTGTATTAGGATTTAATTTAGGTGGTCTATAGTTTTGTCGGGTTAATTTTAAAAATGCCGTGACGAACCCGTGGGCTTGAATTGGGTGTCCCTTATATTACTATTAACTCCTTCTCATTTATTCTTACTTCCCACACCGATTTTGAGATAATGCGCCTTGTGTGCGTTTTAGGATATCTAGATAATAAAAAGTCACGTCACTCATTTCCGTCGGTAGTAGATAATGCTGATGTGATTTTGAAAATCAGTGCATGGGCGGCGGAGTAATTAGCAAAAAACAAAAAACTTCAAATATTCCTTAAACTTCATTTTTATGCGCTTTAGGGGTTTCCGATAATTTTGTACTTCTTTTTGGGTGGGGATAAAATTGGGATTGTTGGGGGGGGAGGGGAGGTGGAGGTTGTAAAACTGAAAAATTTGTTGTATTCATAATAGGCTGTCCATTATCCTGTGGAAGAAAGACCTAGCAGCATAACACAATTTTTTCGGGCGGGCGGGCGATGATTTGGTTGCAAGGAGATCTGTGACTATACGTATAGCTTCACGCTATGAGAAAATACTAAACTGGTACCATCTTAATGTGTGGGACGTACTGAGTCAATCAACCAAACTTCATTTTTAGGTTTACACATAGGCCTTTTGTTTCTGATATCATGGTTATTTATTATTTGGTTCTAGTTGATGGGATATAATCTGATTGCAAATAATAAAAAACAACAGGACTCCTGATAAAAAATCCAAAATACTTATATACGGCTAAAGAAGAATAGGATAGAGGATAGTACACATGTCTGATTCTAACCCTCCCGATTGGTCTTGAGAATGTCAAGTATAACGTATAACAAGCTCTGTAGTGTACATTTTAGCTCTCCCTGTACACTGTACACTGTAAGAGAGCTTATGATGAGCCTCTGTGTGACCGTCCGTCCGTATACAAAAGGCAGCTAAAACTAGTAGTAGCAACATATAGATATTGGGAAGCAGTACTTTGAAAAAGTATTGGTTCGCCATCTATCTACCAAAGCCGGTACCCGAACGTTTAATTTGAATATCCGAGCACTGTTTATGTGAGCCGTTTAAAAGCATTAGGTATAGAAACCTGCAGGTACGACAACAAACAGACTATTTGCTGTGGAACACTCATTTAACACTCCCGACATTCGGTTTATGCTAAAAAGCAACTTAACTCAATTAAAGAGTATCAGTTTCATTCATTCATCCGAAACCAATCACAGACGACGTCGTTTCGCTTTTATTAAAGCTCGCCAATGTGATTCAAGTCTCAGACGAATAAATGAAATTGCATGATAGTGCCTAGCCGGCAAAACTCGTACTAGTAGTAGCAACATATAGGTATTGGGAAGCAGTACTTTAAAAAAGTATTGGTTCGCCATCTATCTACCAAAGCCGGTACCTGAGCGTTTAATTTGAATACCCGAGCACTGTTTATGTGACCCGTTTAAAAGCATCAGGTATAGAAACCTGCGGGTACGACAACAAACAGACTCTTTGCTGCTGCTACTCTTTAAATACTAGAAATTAATTTGAATAAATGCTTAAAAGCGAAGTTTGAGAATATCTTAATCTTTCGACCCACCACTACAATCAGATTGGTAGAAGTAGAAGTTATCGAATTTTGAAGGATAAATAATATAATTACTGTGTGACCAACGTAAATTCACCAGCGAGAGGAGTTCGGCGAATGAAGTAAGGACGTTGCCATAACTCTTACTAATTGTATCCTATTTCCAACTTTTACGACTTTCCATTCCACTTGTTAAACGTACCATAATATTTGATTATTTGCTTTCGGAGAGTAAATGTTTTTACATATGTGTGACCATCAAAAATTTACCAGCGCGGCATGAGGAAGGATAGCGGGAGGTTTCCTCAGGTAGCGATGATCATTATCATGTCGACTTCAAAAAGGGGCAGAAAACATAGGTATGACAGAGACATTAAACATATCGTCTGCTGCGATTATCCAATCGCGATGCTTAAGGTGGGGAATAAAATCTGCTGTTGCCGGTTGTTTTATAAGTTTTAGGAAGTAGATGAATATGGTATTAAGTGAACATACATTATTTGTCTTTTCCTTTACCTATATATCAAATAAAACAAGTCGTAAAAGTTGGAAATAGGATAGAATTAGTAAGAGTTATGGCAACGTCCTTATTTCATTCACCGAATTCCTCTCGCTGGTCAATTTACGTTGGTCACACACTGAAAAAGACGTGGCTATTTTTACAACACAGTTACAAGCACTATTGCAGCGATTTACGACAAAATAGGAATATTTGTTTTTCACAAAATATTTGTAAAATTACAAAGTTGAGTTGCATTTTTATAACACAAAATTACAAGTTAAGTGTCATTATACAAAGGTTAGTTTTTTTTACAATTTTCTTTCGTAAATTTATAATTCTTTTAGAAAAACACTTCAATAATGTTAGTAAAATAATTCATTTCTTCGGTTGGTATCAGTGATAATTTGACAAAAACGGTTATACAGCCATTTGCCTTTAGTAAGGTTTACGCGTTGCTTATGAAAGGTAGCACTGGCGGGCGACAAGAATCACCTTGTGTGAACAGCGGATGGGTCGTTATTCTATGGATTTTTTTTAAGTGCCGGTTCATAACTTGCAATGGTGCTTTTTGTGTTCGAAGTTTGAAGATTCATTGGATAAAATGAATACAAAGTGCATTTAAACAAGGTAAGCCGCCATCTTGGAATTTTGATTGGTCCCATTGACTGCAAAGTATTTAATTGAAAAACATTCTGAAACCTATATTTCCCTAGAAATTGACCACGTTGATCGATAACGGTATCGATATCCTGTAAATCACATTTATTTAGAGATGCATTCATTTTTATTTTTCTTCGATATGATGTGATTAATTAATTTAAAAAATATCGAGTAATAATACTTTACTTTAAAAATAATATTTTCTTTAATTTCAGATAAAGAAGGAAACAAGAACATTTCCATTTACAATGAAAAAACCCGCATCACAACACAAGTTTCTTTGAAGCAGCAATAAAATTACTATTTGTCATATATTTTAATTTTAACCGAATGTGTCCAAAAAATGTTTCAGTAACTTTGGAAATGATCCAAAGATATTTTACTAAAGTGCATTTTGACCCTGGGACAAAGTCAAGTCACACTCCCAGTAAGAAAATAGTACTTTCTTTTATTCATTAACTGGGACGTTGACTAGCTGTTTGCCTGGCCAACAAGCTGATATATGCTTTTTTGCCAGCTGATAGAACTGAAATAGTTGATCTTTTTATTTTTTATTTATATAGAATTTTAATGTTGTACTGTTGTACCTTATTTTCATACATAAAATAAAAACATTATAATGACAGCTTCTTCTTAAACCCTATTATAATAGGTTTTTTGTAAGACTGCAACGTAATTTTATGAAACGAGGTAAAATTACAAAATAAATTATTAAAAAAATTGTAATAAAATGTATTATGGTTTTACAATATAATCTAGTCATATTATAAAAAGATGTTCTGAAATTACATATCTACAAAATAATTTTACAAAATACATATGTAAAAACCAATGTGATGTCTTTAAAATTATAATTATACGTACGGTGGTGGAGACGAAACAATAAGATTTTCTCAAACTTCGCTTTTAAGCATTTATTCAAATTAATTTCTAGTATTAAAGAGTAGCAGCAGAAAAGAGTTTATTTGTTGTCGTACCCGCAGGTTTCTATACCTGATGCTTTTAAACGGGTCACATAAACAGTGCTCGGATACTCGAATTAAACGCTCAGGTACCGGCTTTGGTGGATAGATGGCGAACCAATACTTTTTAAAAGTACTGCTTCCCAATATCTATATGTTGCTACTACTAGTACGAGTTTTTCCAGCTAGGCACTATCTTGCAATTTCATTTATTCGTCTGAGACCTAAATCACACTGACGAGCTTTAATAAAAGCGAAACGACGTCGTCTGTGATTGGTTTCGGATGAATGAATGAAATCGCTACTCTTTTATAGATAGCCAAAAAAACTACAGGTGCTAGAGAAAAACTAAATGCAGATTCGGAATCAGCATGAAAGAACTAGTCCGGGAAAATCTGGTTTAAAAAAAATTTTTAATTTTTATGCCAACAAATTTCACAGTGAGAGCGCCGCTTGAATTTAGTCAAGTAAATTGTTTTCTACTTTTCATTTTTGTTAAGATATTTTTGGGACATTTTTACTGTACTACCAGGCAGTATGGTGATAGGTACGTGTGCAATCGTATATGTATAAATGTACAATACTTGCGGTACTGGATATACGAATGTTGATTGTATTGTTATTCTCAAGGACATCGCTATTTTGAACTATGCATTTACATAATTTTGCCATGTAAATGTAAGTTCATGTAAATCAATGCAGAAAAGTTTTCAACAGCACCAACTTGTAACACTTAGCAATCCGTAGTAGGTCAATTTTTTTCAGTGCCAATGTAACATCGGCGATCAGAAGCTTTTTGAAACGTCATTTTTGGCCATTGAAGTTTTCAGAAAACTACTGCCAAATTAGACGTTTTTATAAAAAGCAATTAATTTCACCTCACATGGAAGCAACCGAAACTATACTGTACTTGGAATCAGTATTTTATCCTCATCACTACAAGACAAGCTTTGTAAACCTCGTCATATATCAAGCTGTCTATGCTTAAACCTATTATAGTCGGTTAATTTGAGAGAGATTCCTTCCAATTCTTGAAACAAATAAAAATCTATGTTTAGTGTTGGTCACAAAGTTGACCCTCACCCCTTACCTTCAAGCATCAAATGTAATGTGAAATGCCACTGGCATTTTTGGATGAAAGGTAGTCTAACTCCAATATATTTTTTGTTTTTCGGAATTTTTCAGAAATTTAGAGAAATCGAGAAAATGAGGGTAAGCATTTTACTTCTCACACTGATAAGTAAGAGGAGTATTATTTGTGATCGCGAAAATTTTCGATTTTGAGATTTTTTGGGCGTTTTATGATAACTACATAACGGCACTCCATTCCGTCGGTCTGTCTGTCGGTCTGTTGGCGTTCTTCTACCTTCGTAATCTCAGTAACCGCTGCAGCAATTGTGATGAAATTTGGGTAGCAATATGCTGTGGGGTCTCAGTAAATAATGATGCTATAATTTTGAAAATCAGTGTATGGGCGGCGCCGGCGGAGTAATTAGCAAAAAACAAAAAAATTCAAATATTCCTCAAACGTCATTTTTAGGCATTTTAGGGGTTACTGCTAATTTTTGAATTTTCTTTCGGTGAGGTGAAATTGGGACGGTTGGGGGAGGGGTTGAAAAACTGAAAAATTTGTTGTAATCATAACAGGCTATTCATCGACCTGTGAAAGAGAGACAAACTTTTTTACGGGCGGGTGGGCGATGATTTGGTTGCAAGGGTATCTCAGACTATAGCTATAACTTCAAATAATAAACTGGTATCACCGTAATGTGCGGGAAGTACTAAGTCAATCAACCTGACTTCATTTTTTAAATGAAAGCTATATATCATCATTTAGTATTTTTAATTGTGTAACAGTTCGATTCATTCAATAATTATTAATGCTCCAGGGGACACCGAAAGAGACACGAAAAAGGAATTTAAATAATCGAAGCGATATAAAAAAAAGCTTAATTAATTTGTAACCAGTAGCATCTAAGATATATCTGTGCATTAATGCCATAGGATCTTTGAACTCTGCCACGTCTGGTTTCAAAGATACCCAGTTAGGAAGAAAGCAGAAAAGAAGAAAAAGAAAGACAGAAAAGAAAATAAGATAGATCCGTTGTAAGATAAGCCTTGACAATTAGGATTCTGTAATTTTAGATTAATCAATAAGCACCAGTTGCACCCCCATACCGGTGAATACTTTAATTAACAAACGTTATTAGACAAATCTGCATATCAAAAGATAAATACAAGAGATCATTTATTGGCGATGACAGGTGCTCCGGACACAGAGTCCGTCTCGTAACCTTATTATTCAAGTAATTTAATTTCAGGTTTAACATCTATTTCTTATATAATGAAGATAATTGGGTTATGGTTATCATGAATAATTTATTAATAATCAATTACAGATTATCTGATAGCAATTTGTACACATTGGCGTTCGTTTTAGTTGGAATTTTGGAACCATGGAGGATTAAAGTGGGTATAGGGTCCGCCACACTAGTGCATGGGTTTGTCACTCAGACATCACATCCAAATTTCAAGTTTAAAATGAATAGATCATCGATAAAATTTATGACAAATGCATGCTGCTGCTCAGGGTGGATCCACTGAAGGTCAAACCATCGAAAGGAAAGGAAAATTATCCATTGGGGGATTTTGGGTAGCAACCGTTGGCTAGACTCTCAACAGTTTTGAAGAGCAAAAAAAATGGAGAGGTTTTAAGTTGCGAGCTTTGGAGTTTTGAATTGACTCTCTCTCATTGTCGTGTTATTAGTGACCACACTATATCGCATCAAATCAATTATGGGGTGATAAAAAGGATAACACATTGACAGATAGATCAGATTGCCAACAGTGAGTAAATATTTGAATATTCAAAGAGCTTATTTTAAAATAAAAAAATGCGCATTCAATAAGGTGCGGAAAGTAAAAGGAGATCTTGTATTTACTTATACATGGCTTGGCGTATTATTAGTAACGACAAAATTACTGAACAGTCGATATTCAATAAATGTGGTATACTGATGGCCGAGACCGTGCAGTAACCACAACAAACACGCTAATGAAAACGGTTGGCAATTCCACAATCTTTCAAAACCACCTAAAGACATATCAATAAATCTTTGTTCAAGGATATACAGACAGCCTTGATTTTTTTTAGTTTAGAATTGAGAACAATTACTATACGTTTCCACGAGCTTTCGAAACGTTTCAAAGCGTTTTGAGTTTTGAAACATCGTAGAAACTTCAATTGGATGCGTTTTCAAAACGTTTCCTGTACAGGGTCAATTTGTGGTGCTGTCTAATGTCACTACGATCAGTTTGTTGAAGTTTATTCGAAATTCGATACTGAAGATTTGTAACAAACAACAACATTGGTCATAAAACTAGGAAGTGACATTTTTTCAAGAGTGCCAGTTGAAAACGTTTTGAATGCGTTTCGAATCCTATCGTGGAAACACCGACAATCCAAAATCAGAAAACGTTTTGAAAACAGTTTTGAAAGCCCGTGGAAATGTAGTAAATATATCAGACTTATTAGAAATACCAAAGGGCATGAAGGTTGGCAAACATGATAGGTGCAGAATATTTCAAATTGCCTGTCGTGAATAAAATAAACTAAGAAGTCTATTCGAACAAGGATCAGACATATAGGATATAAGATATAGTAAAATAGCATAGCTGAACAAGTTCCAGTGTGCATATATGATAGATGCATGTCATTTCAAATTGATTCGTATTATAGTAAAATTTAAGATACTGGGCACATCCTGTCTAATAAAAATAAAATTAAACTTCGACAGCCCCATCCTCGAGATCATCCTTTAGTATATGCTTCAGTTCTCGTTTTCGGCGTATTGTTTACGGAAACAGTGGTTGCCGCTATCCCCTGCGTCCTGTTGTGCCTATGTTTCATACGAGCGTACCGTGCGGTCAAGTGATTTCTTTGGGTTTTCGTCAAAATCCCGAAATCGAGGAAATGGACGATGCACGTAAGTAAGTGTTAATTGCTAAATATAAAGCCTTCAAAATATATGTCGGTAACTACGACGACACACTTACAATTGACAATGACTTACATGACGATTTTTCCTGGTGGTCAGTGAACATCTCTAGTAGCAAAATTAGTTTATTATAGAAACCCCCGGACTTATGTACTGACAATTTTATTGGATGCTAGTAATTCAGTGTGTGGGGGGGGGGGGCATTGTGCGGGGGGGTTGAAAGGTTGAACAAAGTCCAGACTTGTTTTTCCTCTCATTCGAATTATACGTCATATAAAACCATGTTTAAAAAACATCTACTGGGTGATCTCGAGGACTCTTGAAGTATAATTAGACACCCGCCCTCCCGAAGCCCAAACTACACGATCTGAGTAGAAATATAACTAGGCACAACGGAATGCAGGTGATGGCTGGGAGGTGGAACCACTTTTTCTGCAAACAATACGCTGAAAATGAGAACTGAAGCGTATACTACAGGGTGATCCCTTCGGACGGGGCTCTCTTGTATAATTGAGTATTGAACTTCCTTACAGGTAAGTCGTTTAACCTCTAACTATAACGCTTTATCTCTAGCAAAATATTTTCTATTTCATGTTGTAATCAGTAGCGTGCCAAGGTCTTCGGGGGCCTCCCCGTAACTTTTTTTACGGGGCCCCTCTTCTATATAAAAAATAATATTTCAATTCGGTTTATATTATATGGCCACTATGAAAGCAACAAATGTGTCAACTATTTGGTCTAAGTCTGTGCCTTCTGCCCGTTCATTTTCTATAGAAATTAATGCCAAAGAACTTAGGTGCGATTCACCCATTGTCGATCTTGCAAAACTTTTCATTAGTTTTAGTTTTGAATATGAGCTTTCTTGAGCCGATGTAACAGGCAGTACTAGAAACAACTGAAATGCAGTGCAAATCTCAGGTACACTACTAATCAACAATTGAATTTTTTCCGAAAATAAAATCAGAAAATTCCCTAATACTGTTAAGATTTTTCAGGATTACATATAGAGGATTTTTTATTTGAATTAGTTCCAACGCAAGATTTCGTGTGAGATCGTCTGGATATTTTTCAACTAGTTCTTTATTAATAATTTCCACTTCTTGCACTTCAATAAGTGTCTTGTGGTTTAAAATATCGAATTTTGAATAGACATTTATGAATGCCTCACATTATTTTTTAGTTGTACTAAAATAGTTCTGAGCATGTGTTGAATACTAAAATTTTTAAACGATTTTTAGGGCCTCAATTGGTTCATCAACCGCCATTTCATCAAAAAACTTTTTAGTTGTACGTATTCTTTTGTCCGTGAATTTTGGCTCAATACTCCCTTCTTTTGCTATTGTTACTGAATAAGTTTCAAAGATATTTTCAAAATTATTTCTTAAATTACCTAATTGATCTGAAACATATATGCAATTAAATCTGTGGCTTGTCCAATATCTATATCACTTTTTTGCAGATATTTTGAAAGTAAATTGACGTTTTCAAATATTATTCCCTGAAATATTAATAAAAATACAAATTAAAAATTTTATATTTTATTTTGTAAGACGTTTGCCTCATCCCTATCCCCTATTTTTGCTATTATAGCTAGATTCGACAAACATTTAACGACGACTGAATAGTTACTTTTTAATGAAATTAGCGATTCGACCCTGAATGACCATCTGGTGGGACATAGTTTTTTTAAGGTGCATGGATCCCATAGTTTTACTGTTTTTTAATTCAGTGTTTAAGGCTTGCCAAAGAGGCAGACTTTCGTTAAAAAGGAACATAAAGTGACTGAATGGTGTCAATGGGGGCCCCCCGGATGCTCGGGGCCCTCCCGCACCACGGGCCCTGCGGGCCCTTTCGGCACGCCACTGGTTGTAATTTTACATTGAAGGGTCGGTGTAAGCGTCGCTTTTCTACAAGATGTTAAATTGAATTGTCGGTGTAAGCGACGCTTTTCTACAAAGTGTCTGTGCAAACAGTGATCATGCAAATAAGGTCTCTGTTTCTGTACTTGTGCGATGACAAATAATGATCAATGAGTGATGCTATCCTCACACAGATGCTTCGACTTTTTATTAGAAAGGATATTGGATGGGATCAGTGGAACGAGACAAAAAAATTAGTAATGGGAGGTTTTTCCCTGAAAATGGAAATTTATTCCAAAAGAAAAAGGTCTGACATTTGTAAAAAACATATTTTTTGCGAGCAAAGGAAATATTTTTGGTAGGCTTTTTTATTTACACTGCAGCATATGTTATTAGACATTACTAATGTTTTTATTTCAACGAAATGTATGCAATGCTTCAAAAGTTAAAAAACTGTCAATATAAAGTAAACACATTTTTTTGAGATTCTTTTGAATACATTTTTTTTGGCGATAAATTGTAGTCTACATAGTTTCACTCAATTTCGTTAGTGCACTTTATGCAGGACACCCTGTATAAGACAATGAGTAGGAGTAGTATAAAGCTTCCCCTGAAAATGCTAACACAGTGAAGTACTAATCTGTGTAATGACTACTACTGATAACAGGTTTTTTGTAGTTTGAAAACATATACAGGGTGTCCCACAACTCACTAGCCGATTAAAAAACTTAAGAACTCTGGCGCTGTAATCGATATTGTCAATTTTTTCAGATTTGACGGCCAAAAGCTCAGGCGATTTATTACAGAGAAATTCACCGTTGAACAGAGAATCGTTATTGTGGAGTTGTTTTTCGATCAACGATTGGTTATTGAAACTCAAAGAGCGTTTCGCATGTTTCAATGCAAGTACGCCTTTGGCAATGGCTATATGCAACTTAATATTGTACGTTGTACCCGTGTGGGGGCGGGTTAGAATATCTCCCATCGTATATCCTGCGTATCGCAAAAGGCGACTAAAAGATACCGAACTACTGTCCGACAGCAGTAACCTCTTCTCAACCAACAGCTTTGGGTATGGACGAGTTGACAAGAGTCAGGACATCTTCTTGTCCTTGGGGTGAGAAATTGTCCCTAAAGGCGGATGAACCGGTAGATATACATCTGGTCAACGGCATGAGGATGCAGAAAGCAAATGGGAAACTACTGCATTAAAGATCTTTAAGATATCACAAGAGAAACTCGTAAAATGAGTAAAGCATTTTACGAGTTCACAACATGTCTGTTAAGACATTGTGACTATGATGATGATGATTGTGCGTTGATGACAATAGCCAAACCTCCTCGACCATGTTCTGCCAGAAGACTAGAAAACATAGAGCAAGTACAGGCGAACGTAGAAGACGATACGGAAATACCGATGAGATGATGTGCAGCTAGGGCTGCCTCGTTCAAGTCCCTATAGAATCTTAAAACATTTACGCATGTTTGCCTATAAAATTCAGTTTGTTCATCAAATTATTCTTCTGCAACGGAATAACATACTGAATATGCCATTCGCTTCCAACAAATGTGTCAAGGAACAAATTATTTCCTGAACAGATTAATCATGACAAAGCACACCTCCAGATAAACGGATGCGGTAACAAACAAATCTGTTGATTTCGGGGAACAGAAAATCTAAAAATGATCCAAAAAAATTTACTTTGGTGTGGAGTTACCAGCCATAGTGTCTTAGCACCATTCTCCCTCGAAAATCAACGTAGCAATTCTGACTATCATTGAAGAACGATATAGACACATCTACAAACTTTTTTGTTTCTCCCTTTAGAAGACATTCCAAAGATAGACGACAAGACACTTGAAAATAGTGAATCAACAGCAACAACAAAGTTCACTCAATACCTGCGAACAGAAGTTAACAAATAATTATGTCACGACTGCGAATAGGACACACTCAAGCTCTCTAACTAATGGCACATCGTTGAATAGCTATATGTACCCATTTTCAGTTTATGGCATATTTCCTTGTTTTGGTGTTGATGAAAATAAGAAAATTCTGAAATAGTTGAATTTGTGTACACAACCGCGTATTATGTTGCATATAGTTTTCACTCAGAATTCAGAGAAGGAATCATTTTTATGTTTCACTTTTACACCCAAATAGGCTATAATGAATATTTTTAAGTTTAGTTCTTTGATAATGTAAAATATAAACACCATTAAAACATGCAACTTTATATTTGTATCGTTTGGTTATTCTATATCTGATATAGTTTATTCTTGATATCAAAGAATGGATAATAGCCAGCAAAAAAATCAAGCCCCCCCACGTGCTTGGGGAGTATATGTAGATAAAAACAGGCTTTGAATATTTCGAATACTCAACAAGTCCCCCCCTCTAGCGGGTAGGAGCCACAAAACCTTTTTTTTGCTTTAATGCTACTTTACTGCTCCTCCAGGATGTTTGAGAAACGGAAGCCTAACCACCCCCCTCTTTTGCTCGTCAAAAATGGTGATACCCAATGACGTCCTACTCCTGATACCCAAGACGTCCTTATTCAGTAGGATGTTGTTGGTATTACCTGACTGCCCCTGGTTTCTACCACCCCTACCCCCCCCCCCCGCTGCAGGTCAGATGATTAAACTAGTGCCCCCCCCCCCCCGTAGTGAAATCCTGGCTACGGGCCTGAATTGAGTGCTTCCTTTGGGGAAACATCGAGAAAGTGACTTCCACCTTACTCCAAGTGGGTTTAAGGATATTATATTCCTTGTTTGGATCATGTCCTGAACCGCATCAGGCAGGATGTCACTACATCGCGACCGCGTTGTTTCGATATTTAGGAGCTCACCAGATGGACCTGGGTAGAGACCGGTATCAGGCTGATATGAAAGCCACGAACCAACAGAAACAACTGCATACTCCGTGGGTTAATACAACCCTGTTTTGATACCGCTAGATACCCCCAAACAATGATTGTAATATCCTCGAGCTCACATTGGCTAAGGTGTAAAACACCAATAAATGTGCCAAGCTAAAAAACGTAATGCTGAAGCGTTTATATAAAGAAAAAAGTCAGTTAACAAAATTTCATGGACTATGCTATTATGGCATTTCTGAAAATATAAAGTTGTTAAAAAATAATTTTCAATCATCTAGAGACTTTTAGGACGCACCTATGCGTTTACCTCCTCGGAGAACATAAAGATTATTCATCTTAATTTGCATAAAACACCATAATGGCCATATGTGATTTAATTACACATAGGTAACAACAGCGGTCTGTGGTGAAACCTCACGACCACGTTCCGTCAGAACAGTAGAATACATGGGGCAAGTACAGGCGAACGTAGAGGACGATACGGAAATATTGATCAGATCTGATGACGTAGCTACTCAGCTAGGGTGGCCTCATTCACGTCTCTTTCGAATTTTAAAGCATTTATGCATGTTTTCCTATAAAATTCAGCTTGTGTGTCAATTGACTATTCTGCAACGGAACAACAAACTGAATATGCCATTCATAGATAACCCCCTCTTAATGCCATTTGCTTTCAACAAATGTGTCAATGAAAAAATGATTTTCTAAACAGATTAATCATCATGAGTGACGAAGCTCACTTCCAGCTAAGCGGACGTGTTAACCAGTGGTGTTAACAAACAAAATGGTCGATTTTGGGGAAGAGAAAGTACAAAAATAATTCACTAACAAGAACTTTGAACCAAGAAAATTAATAGTTTGGTGTGAACTGCGGAGTTACCAATACCAACCACAGAGTCTTAGGACCATTCTTTCTCGATGATCAAAGTTGCAATGCTGAAACTATCACTGGAAATCGATGCAGACACATTTTACAAACATTTTTGTGTCCCCCTTTATAAGACATGTCAGAGATGTGGTTTCAGCAAGATGGTGCTACATCAAATACAGCCAGGGCAACTGGAGTGCTGAGATTTAGTTTTGTAGATCGAATAATTCTAATAAACTCCGATATCCCTTACCTTTTACTTCCCACACCGATAAGCGATTGCAAATATTTTCGATTTTCAGATAATACGCTTTTTAGGCGTTTTATGATATCTACATAATGAAAATTCACGTCACCCATTTCCGCCGGTATATCTATCTGTCGTTCTATCTGTCTGTCATTCTGTTTGTTAGTTGGTCTGTCTGTCTGTTGGCGTTTTTCTAGCTTCATAATCTCAGTAACCGCTGCATGGATTGTGATGAAATTTGGGTAGCGTCGAATATGTTAGTAGGTATTGCTATTATAATTTTACCAATTTGCCTGCCGCCAATGCACCGATTTTTGAAAGATTCGTATTTCTGCAGATATTAGACTATTTTAATATAAATGATCATCAGGCACGTATCCAGGATTTGGTTTTGGGGAGAGTGACGTTGATTTTTCGGTAAGTAGATATCATAAAACTCCCCAATTTCTTGTTTTTTGCTAATTACTCCGCCGCCTATGGACCGATTGTTAAAAAGCTAAAAATATGAGAACCCCTCCAAACTTCGTTTTCAGGTGTTTCAAGGATTCGTAATGTTTTTCAATTTTTGTTTTTGGAGGGGGTGATTTCGAGGTGAAGGGGCAGGTGGGGGGTTTGGAAGCGCAACCATTTTTTGTATATTCATAAAATACTCTACATTGTGCTGAATGTAGAATAATTTGATACATACCTACATATGATAATCGTATAACATGTAACTACGAACTTGATTGGATGAAATTGTGACACCGCATTACTACGGTGGAGGAAATGGTAATGTATCTTCGTTCCCTTGCCCCCGACCGAGGAGAACAAAATACGCAAAATTTCAAAATCGCTCGTTTTTAGATGTTTCCCTCATCATTGTCTACCTTTTTGATGAAAATGGCGTGGGGATAGAGGAAATTCCATTTTTTTGTTAGCAGCGATAATGTCTGAGATGTACTGAGTCAAAACACTTGACGCTATTTTTTTTCTGTAGTTTGGAACATTGGACCAACAGAATGAGAATATACGACACGAAATAGGGCTGTTAAGCGAAGAACTGCTATAACAGCTGCCATAGATCATGCACTAAAAATTTCTATAGTGTGCCAATCTGAAAATCGAAGGCTGAAAAATTTAATTAAAGAAAGAAGTTAGTTTACTAAAAATCCATGGACTATGCTACCCTGTCCCCTGTCTTAAAGCAGTCTGCATTCAACTTCTCGAAGAGAATAAAGTATATTTTTCTTAATTTGCATAAAAAATTTCTTGCCGTTTTGTCACAGATCCTCCAAAGCGAGAATGTGGTACAGTTACAGTGCATCATGTTGCCGTGAGATGTGAGGTGGCTTAATTATTATAGGTATCCATATTGGTGCTCAGCGTCAGTACCAACTAGTTTTTATGCTATACTACTCCAGACATTGTCAGACTCTGGCATGTTCCCATATGCGTTGTTGAGCTACTTTAATACATAGCATAATATGCTATAGTTTATAATAGATAATCATATGAGTACTAATTTTGGAATTTCTTCAGTGCTTATGTAGATTAAATATGGCCACATGCCAAAAAAATCTAGGTCGGACAAATTCTCGGGTGCTGCATAATAATTCAAAAACAGGTTCCTGGTTCTTTAACCAGACATATGCGTACTAATTGAGTTTTAAAGCAAAGTAAGCAAAAACTCATGTAATGCGATTTGCTTAAATGAGGAGCCGTTTATACTAGCAAGTGTTTAAATGACCGCTAGTTGCAAACCGATACATTCAATGAGAACATTGCCTGATGCGAGGAGTTGACTTGCGAACACTTCATTACGTTATAAGTTTTTTATATATTGGGGGTTGCCAATACAAATGCTCAGGGGCCGAAATTGCCGAGAATTTAATTTAAAAATTAAAGTTTAATACGGTCCAGGGCCAAATATCTACTTTTGTTTTTTTTAAGTAGAAAATGGAATCAAGTTTATTGACTCAGTGTTTCCCAAAGGTTATAGTGATACCTTTTTATTAGTGTCCCATCTCCCATAGCATGAAGCATGAGAATCATGAGATCCCCTGCTTGCAATCAAGTCATATCCCGCCCGCAAAAAAACATCCAACACAAACTCTCGTAAATAGTTCCTTGCATCTTTCTCCGTAGATACTAGGACGACACAGTTTCTATTCTGCAATCTTCACCTGATATCCAAATCAGTTGGCATGCCTATTTTCCGATATTTATTTATTTATACATATTTATTATACAGGGTTGGGATAAAGTATAAAATAAATAACTTTGGAACGGAAAGAATGATATTGCTGAAAATTTGCAGGCAAGTGTAGTGACGTCAATCAATCAATCAATTTATTGGTGTAAAGTGTATCCGAGGACATTACGTTAGCTATTAATGTACTTCCGGTTTAACCGGAAGTACCGTCAACTTTTTGAATTTAAATGGGACACCCTGTATATTTTTATAAATTTTAATACATCTTTACGTCCTTTGGGGGGTTAGTATTAGTTTCTGTAAAAACGGGAAAGATAAAGCTTCTGTATCATTCCAGGTGTTTAAAATGCCGGCCATTTAAACTGACAAAGAAGTGTGTCAGTTTTTGACGATTTACATCCCGACAGGGGTCCTATGACACATTTGATGGTGACTAAAACACTAAAACGTTTGGGAATACAAAACATTTATCTAAAACGGGAAGACCGCAGACCGCCACGGACGAATTTGTGAGACAAATAAAAAAGCTTTATCTTTCCCATTTTTACAGAAACAAACACTAAACCCACTATGGACGTATTCGGAAAAAACCGATGTATTAAAATCTGAAAAAATATACGAGGTGTCCCATTTAAATCAAAAAAGTTGACGGTACTTCCGGTTATACCGGAAGTACATTAATAGCTAACATAATGTCTTCGGATGCATTATGCGTCACTACATTTACCTGCAATTTTTCAGCAACATCACCCTTTCCGTTTCAAAGATATTTGCTTGGTTCCATAATTTATCCCAACTCTGTATGTTATCAGTATCAGTCTTTGTAGGGCAATGAAAAGTGTTCTATAGATAGGTAAAAATGCCGAGGTTTCACAATAACAGAGTTTGAACGGGTTTTATGTTGTACTGTTTCTTTTTTAATTTAGTTTCAGTTTAGTTTAGAAATTTGATTGCTATTAGTTTAGTGATGAACTGCACACATTACAAATTATTTTTGTCTATGGTATGGTAGCATTCGCATAAGGCTGAAAAGTATGTTTATTTACAGAGCAATGAAGAGCCCAGTATGAATACAATACATTTTTCACAACCCTCTACCCCAAGCTACGTCAGTTTTACTCTCTCTAAAAAATGCGAAAAACAAATTTTTCAGTTTTACAACCTCCCCCCCACTAATCACCCCAATTTCACGCCCACCCAAAAAAAGTAAAAAATTATCAGGAATTCTTAAAACCCCTGAAAACGAAGTTCAGCTGTTTTGTATATTTTTAGATTATTTCTGCGCCGCCACTGACACGATTTCTAAAGGCAATACGCGCTTTCCATCCTCGCCATGGTAGTAATACTGTGTCAAAATTTCATTAAAATGAATTCAATAATTTCCACAATACACAATACAGACTGATATTATACAGCAATTCTCGTGTGTGTATATCAGAAAATTCTTCACTTGGTTTCTGTAATAGGCAATGTTCGAATGTACTTAAAAAAGTGTATTATGACGCTAGGTCTTACTTTCGCATGTCAATGGACAGCCTAATATGAATACGACAAATTTTTCAATTTTACAACCGCTCACCCCTCAACAACATCACCCCCACTTAAAAAAAGTAAAAAAAAACATCAGGAACTCTTAAAACGCCTGAAAACGAAGTTTGAGCTGTTTTGATTTTTTTGTTTTTTTGTTATTGCTGTGCCCCCAATGACACGATTTCTGAAAACCATACACGTTTACCATCCTCGTCACGTTAATAACACATCAAAATTTCGTTAAAAACAATTCAATAATTTCCACGTTACACAATACAGAACGATATAAATCAATACTCGTATATAGGTATACATTACAAAATTCTAAGACACTTGTTGCAATGTTCCGATGGACTTAAAAAAGTGTATTATGCCACTAGGTCTAGCTTTCTTAGGTCAATGTTTAGCCTATTATGAATACAACATATTTTCCAGTTTTCAACCTCCCATCCCCCAACCATTCCACCCCAAAAAGTAGAAAACGATCAGGAACCCCTAAAACGCCTTAAAACAATGTTTGAGGAATATTTGAAATTTTTTGTCATTTGCTAATTATAATCTGCCGCCAATGTACCGATCTTCAAAATTATAGCAACATAACCTACTACGGGCCCACAGCATGTCGCTAACCAAATTTCATGACAATCAATGCAGCGGTTACTGAGAGTACGAGACTAGAAGAACGCCAACAGACTGACCGATGGCAATGAGTGACGTGGATTTTCGTTATGTATGTATCATAAAACGTCCAAAAAAACGTATTACCTGGAAATCGAAAATGTTCGCGATCACAATTCTTACCTCACCTATCAGTGTGGGATGTAATAAGATAAGCCAAAGTACAGCGCAATGTGTATAAGAGTGTAAGAGAGAATGAATATAAAAGTTTGTGGAAACCCAAACCGACGCATATTGCTTATTCAAGTATACTAGCAGATAGTGTACCTACTCTACTTCTTCAAAGTAATATTAATGTAGTGATGCAATTATTGAAAAATGTAAACTCAGCTTCAGTAGCAAACAAAACTTGGAATAAATATTAGATACTGAGCGACATTTCTTTCCTCCAAAGAAATATGTATCTGTATTCACTAGAATTACATATGCATATCAAGTAAGTGTAATTGCTTTAATGCACGTTTGAAACCATCACTTGCATTTCAAACAGTCTAAACTGGTACTTTAACAGTACGGATTAATCAGGTAAGTAGAACTAGCAGGATGGTCTACTATATACGTTATAAACATGCAGATATTCGAATAAAGGTACACATAATACAGGATGATCACATGAAATATGAGTTAATTTAGATAACATTACAACAAGCGAACATTACGACTCCCTGCCCTGAAACGCATGCGCATCTATTGTGATTTCCCAACTTACACGTTTCACCAAACCCAAAAGAAATAGATTGAGTAACATAAACCCCTAATGTATAGTGCTTAAAACAAAGTATTTTACGTTCTGCGCTAGATTAGCGCCATCCTAGAAATATTCCGCTGCCCTTCAGGAACTAGCACACTACAAGAGTGCGACACCGAGCATATTGGCGTACTTGGCTAGAATACTGGGCGTCATGTGAATAAACGAGCCGGGTTAGATGTCAAGGACATAAGGATTATCAAAAACTGGTATTGAAATCAATCAGCTCATATAAAGATCGGAAAGATAACAACATCCGATATACAAATTCTTAAAGACGTCAGACAAGGATGCATACTGTCGCCATTACTATTCATCTTATAGGTACTCTAAGTCCATATTACAAGAAGCTTTGGAAGGTGTGTAAATGGGAATAGAGGTGTGTTCCTAGCTAGTGATGAGAAAGAATTACAGTACCTGCATGGTGAACAGTCAACAATGTTAGTCAAAGTTATGGTAAATATTAATAATTTTAGAATATAAATAGAAAATCAGGATCCTAATGAAGAGAAATTGAAATAGCCAGAAATATTTTCTTCAAAATGATACTTTGCAACCGAGATTTAAGTTTGACTACTCGATGGGGAGCAACAAAATGCACATTATTATACGGAGTTAAGGGGTGGGTATTAAAAGCCACGTTTGGATTCGTTTGAGATGTGGCTATACAGGCGCTCAATCGAACGAGTAACAAACTAGAAAGAATGAATAAAGAACAGGAACTTTTAACAGTTTTAACCACAATAAAACGAAGCCATATTTTTATAAACAGCAAGTGCGATTTTCTACAGCTGATCGTTGAGAGAAAGGTCAAAGGGCGACGAGGGATCGGGCGTAAAAGGTTCTCCTGGCTTCGGAACTCATTTCAGTGGTTTAATATAAGAGAAGCCTGCACAATAATTCATTTGGCACAAGGCAGAGGAGAATTCCAAATGATGGTCGCCAACCTTTGCTGAGGACGGTCCCAATAGAAGAAGATCAGACCAGGAAAAATGTTTATAGGACAAGGATCGTACGTTATGGCTTTTGAACAGCCGCAGAACGCACAGAGTCGCTCAAGCCCTTGGTGGGAGTTCTCACAGGCAATTGTTGGCTGAGACAGGCATTTATCACTCGTCAAAGGAGTAAAATATCTCACCTGCTTCATATGTTGGGAAAAAGACGGAATTTCATTTTACTCCCTTAATACATGGGCTGTGTATTGCAACTTTAAGGTTCACATATTTGAAATGACGGAGTTTGAAGAGGAATTATTACTTAGCAGAATGGTCGAACATAGTGACATTTATTTATCTTTTTTATAGCTATAATACCAAAACATTGGTATAAGCATCGTCATAGAATCTACCTAGGTACAGGGTGTCCCACGACGATTAAGACAAGCAATATATCGGAATTGGGCAGTAGTAGCGAATTATACTTTTGGGGGTGTAAATTAGAGCAAATATAGTATACCTATTTTCTTATTATTGTGTCACCCAATGAGGTATTTATTTTTGGTCACGTGACGTCCGATTCAAAATTTTTAAGGGGACACCCTGTATATTTGTGACTTTTTGTGTTCCTCCCGATAAAACAATTCCAACAAACTAGCACACTTGGGGTCTAAAGCAATTAATTTAAGAGCTACAGGTACTTAAGGACTATACCACTACCATTATGAAACACTAACAAAATCATTTAACTGTAGGGCTACATGTTATAATCAATATGGTTCTTGTATGTGGAATTGTTTTATCGGGAAGAACACAAAAAGTCACAAATATACAGGGTGTCCCATTAAAAATTTGGAATCGGACGTCACGTGACCAAAAACAAATACCTTATTGGATGACACAATAATAAGAAAAGATACTATATTTGCCCTAATTTAGAGGAAAACCGGGAGACGTGCCCATGGGGGAGAGTTGAACCACCTTGTAAAATTGAACTCAAATTTCACGCCAGAGCCATGTCAAATTCGTCATTGGTGGCTTGCAGATGGCCTATGACCTGTATGGGACCATTTTATTATATCAGTGGTTTGTTCGTCTCCTTCGAGATAAAACGTGTTTTCAACGTTACGAGGTGAATTTATTCTAGTCGATACATTTTGAGATTACTCATATTTTTATTGAGGTACCTACTGTGTTTATCTGCTAATGTTTTAGGTGGTAATTTTTAGTTTAATGTGTGGTAGTTTTCTTATCTGTAAAATCTAAGAATTTTTCTATATGAAACATTTAATGGCAGAGGTACACGTGCGGGAGACTTGAACCATGGTTGGTGCGGGAAAGATGATCAGTGGTTCAAGTCTCCTTCTCTGTCCTCAGTGATATTTTAATTCATTGCATCTACATTATGAGCTGGCAATTATTTTTTTAATTACAAGGAGCAATGCCATTCCATTATAAGCCTAGAGAAGTGAGATCTAAGCGAAAACAAATTTCTAAAAAGAATTGAGAAATAACATAGTGAATAGATGTGAAGGGTGGTGCTTCTATCAGACAAACATCCATAAAATATGAGAATGACAGAAGTACCTTGAGGGGGGGGGGAGTAGATTGAATGTCGAAAAGCTAAAAAAATTTGAACCCCACAAACCCCCCCTTATATACGGCTCTGGTTATGCCTGTTGCACCATTTTTGTTCTTGTTAAAGTCTAACGTAGCATGCCACATCTATGCTCCGCTCCGTTGTAAACTGGGTTTTTTGTTTTTTGCCTCAGTTTTGATATAATCACACAGGGACGGAATTAGAAATGAGGATTAAATTATCGGTCAATATCTTGAGATCCCTAAACATTTCGGTTATATGTTACTGGGAAAAATCACTCCCTTTGGCGAGTACTACCCTTAGACGAAAGGTCCCAACTTAGGAAACACCCTATATATGAATAAGACATATATAGCTAAGATTTTATGTGATTTGAATAAGTTTCTGTAAGACACTCTGGGTCACTATGGGTCGTAGTTCATACGATTTTCTTTTGGACTAGAAACAATTTTTGCATACGTGTACTATTTTCCTAGCATAATTATGATACAGTAGTTCAGGACTGAATGGACGTAAACAAAATAGTATACTTTAAGGATATTGAACACCAAGAACTGTCTCATGCGCCACAGAACAAAACAGAGCTTTGATATCTTATTTATCACCGTGTTGATATGATTTCTCCAATTAAGTTTTGAATCAATCATAATCATCATAGTCACAATGTCTTAACAGACATGTTGTGAACTCGTAAAATGCATTAAGTCGAAGCTAGGGTATTGCCGACAGGAATATTATCAATAGTTTTGAGAACTGTAGCTCGCCATCGTTCGCGATTTACTGTCAGTGCAGTGGCGCTCTTGATACTCATATCTAGCAACTGTTTCGTCGTATCCACGCAGCGTGTAGGGGAACGGCCACGGCGCCGCCCACTCGGGGCGTGACCCTGAACTACAAGTTTCTCCATATTATCACTTCTGTGAATATGTCCGAAGAATGTAAGCATTCTCATCGACACTATGGAGGATAGTCTCTTTGGATTACCGAGCTCATCCAGTATGGAAACATTAGTTTGATAGGCGGTATATATAAGGAATTCTCAGTATTCTCCTCCACCTCCACATTTTAAAAGCATCTATGCGAGCTCGATCTGCCTTTTTAACAGTCCAAGTTTCCGAGGCATACAAAAATATGGAGAATACAAGAGACTGAACCAGTGACATTTTGGTAGCTTTAGTGATGTTATGGTCAGGCCATATTTTAGTAAGCTTCGTCAAACTGGCGCAAAACGACAGAAAGCAAGCAGATAACAGCGGGAAACAATAGAAAACGACTAAACACAGCCGAATACAACAGAAAAGAACAGAAAACAGCTCAAAACAACAGAAAGCAAGCAGATAACAACTGTAAACGGTAGAAAACGACCAAATACAACCGAATAGAGTCGAAACTAGCTCAAAACGACAGGAAGCAAGCAGTTAACAGCGGGAAACAATAGAAAACGACTAAACACAGCCGAATACAATAGAAAAGAACAGAAGATATCTAAAAATAACAAAAAGTAAGCAGATAATAACTGTAAAAGATAGAAAACGACCAAATACAACCGAATAGAACAGAAAACATCCCATAACAACAGAAAGCAAGTTAAATGCGCCGTCGAATCTCATTCTCACAGCTACCTGAATTGTCGATCAAAGAACCGAGGTACACAAAGATTTGAACTATCTCACAACGGCCTATTGACTTTATTTCTCGATGATTGTCATGCTCTCTATCTACGATAAAAACCTTGGTCTTGTTGTAGTTAATACCAAGATCATATGCTGCACTGCGTTGTTCTAAAACGTTCAATAGAGCTACTAGTTCTTCCTGAGAAGCAGCAATAAGGGTTGTATCGTCAGCAAATCTTAAATTAGATATTTTGCTTCCGCCAATAGTAAGTTATACCGCCATTCCAGTCGTCCAATACCTGTCTCATCACAAATTCAGAGTAAATGTTAAATAACATCGGAGATAATACGCATCCCTGACGAATTCCTTTTCTGGTTGCTGTTTGACCAGACAGGTTACCATCAATTCTTACACGAGCTGAGCTAGACTCATAGAGTTGCTGTATGAGAAATACTAAGTGGTAAGGGACTCCCATGGAGATAAGGATTTCCCACAGTTTAGGCCACTTTACGTTATCAAACGCCTTAGAATAGTCCACAAAGCAGATAAAAACGGGAAAATAATGCTCTCTGGATTTTTCAATAATCTGTCTTAAGTTTAAGATCTGTTCACGCGTACCGCGTCCTTTTACGAAACCTGCCTGCGGCTGAGAAATTTGCCAGCCATAAAACCCTCCAAACGAGATGTTGTTTCATTCTCATAATAACCACAAATTTTACAGTTTTATTCATCCCATAATATTTTTTCATAAAATATACACGGTGTCCCAGAATTTCTTTGACACGTGATATTTTTGTAGCCAATAAAGTTGAAAGTGCTATAATGTCTATCATACCATGCTTTCAAACAATTTTTCTTGTACATCAATCCATAAAACTCAACTCCAACTTTATTTTCCAAATAGCACCTAATAGTTTTCCTACACAAATTAGACCATATTTCATTTAAAATCTTGTAGTATCTTGGATTTTTTAACAAACCAATTTTTTCGTAGTCATTAAGATAAATAAAGTAAGGATTAGTTTGAGGCGTAATATTTTCACGAGAAAAACAGAAAAAAAAAATGGAGCCAAGTTGATTGACTCAGTACTTCCCACACATAATGATGATACCATTTTATTATTTTCCCATTGCATGAAGCTATAGTTTTAAATCCCTTGCAACCAAATCATCGCCCAGCCGCCCGCAAAAAACAACCAACACAAAAACCTCTCGTAAATAGTTTCTTGCGTCTCCCTCCTTAGAAGCTAAGACGCCACATTTTTTTTTCTGCGTGCTTCAACTAAACGATGCGAAATGATCAGGAGCCTCCAAACCATCTAGAAACAAAGTTTGAGCTGTGTTTTTATATTTTTAGTTTTTTATTATTGCTGCGCCGCCACTGACGATTTTTCAAAGACAGACGCGTTTTCCATTCTCGCCGCGGCACTAAATTTGGTGTCAAAATTTCATTAAAATCAATTCAATAATTTTCGCTTTACGCAAAATACATAGAACGAAATAAAGCAAAACTCGTATGTATACATCACAAAATTGGTTTCTGTAATCGGCAAGGCAATGTTCGGATGGACCTAAAAAAGTGTATTATGCTGCTAGGACTTTCTCTCTCAGGTCAGTAGACAGCCCATTATGAGTACAACAAATTTTTCAGATTTAAAACCCCCACCCCCCCAACCACCCGAATTTCACCCCCACCCAAAAAAAAAATTGAAAATGATCAGGAACCCCTAAAACGCCTAAAAACGAAGTTTGAGCTGTTTTCATATTTTTTGTTTTTTTAATATTGCTGCGCCGCCACTGAGACGATTCCTAAACATCAGACGCGTTTTCCTTCCTCGCCAAAGTAGCAATACTGTGCCGAAATTTCATTAACATCACTTCAGTAATTTCAACATTATAAAATACAGAACGATCTAAAGTAATACTCGTATGTATACATCGGAAAATTCTCCAAGTCCCTTGGTTCCTGTAATACAAAAGGCAATGTTCCGAAGGACCTAAAAAAGTGTATTATAGCGCTAGGTCTTTCTCTCTCAGGTCAGTAGACAGCCTATTATGAGTACAACAAATTTTTCAGCTTTACAACCCCCTACCCCCCAACCACCCCAATTTCACCCCCACCCAAAAAAAAGTAGAAAATGATCAGGAACCCCTAAAACACCTAAAAACGAAGTTTGAGGCATATTTGAAATTTTTCGTTTTTTTGCTAATTACTCCGCTGCCCATGCACCGATTTTCAAAATTGTAGCAACATTACCTACTACGACCCTACACCATATCACCACCGAAATTTCATCAAAATCTATGTAGCGGTTACTGAGATTAGGAGGCTAGAAAAACGCCAACAGACAGACAGACCGACAGACAGACAGACAGACCGACAGACAGACCGACAGACAGACCGACAGACAGACCGACAGACAGACCGACAGACAGACCGACGGAAATGAGTGACGTGGATTTTCGTGATGTAGGCATCATAAAACGCCCAAAAAGCGTGTTATCTCAAAATCGAAAATTTTCGCGATCACAATACTCCCCTCACCTATCGGTGTGGGAAGTAAAAGACAGCTTTTTGTACTTCAGCCCCTAAAACTCCACTTGTGAGTATCACACACCTTTTGTCGACATGGTCAAGTTTCGAGAAGTTTTGAAATCTCGCTTGGAACATATCCCAGATTCGGACGAGTATACAGTAGAACAGTATACATCACTAATTTTAAGAAATGACCGAAAACTGAACGATTAAAAGAGGAACAAGGACCGCCATGGTTCCCTATTGGTGGAATTCGGAAATTGAACCCGCACGAGTAATCTGCAATGCAGCAAGATGCAACCTAGCACGCGCTCGGCGCAGAACAGACGTCGCAGAGCCGAACGTCAATTTCCTCCACGACCTGTGTAAGG
Organism: Callosobruchus maculatus; assembly: GCA_951848785.1. NCBI lineage: Eukaryota > Metazoa > Arthropoda > Insecta > Coleoptera > Chrysomelidae > Callosobruchus > Callosobruchus maculatus. The sequence continues at coordinate 1,119,040 of CATOUR010000087.1, read as the reverse complement.
AAAAAAGGAAGAGGTTGCAAAACCTTATCCTTGCAGCCAAGAGGTAAAAATGGAAGGAGGTATGTTCTTCTCTTGAAGAGGACATTTGGGGTGAAGGCTACCGAATCGCAACAAAGAAAATAACAGGCATGGTGCTCACCTGCAACTTAAACGTCGAAAGGAAGGTCGAGGTAGTGCGGCAACTCTTCCCAGTCCGCCAAGATGTCTGGCAACATGACAGCCTGGACGAGGATGTGGAATCGTTTACAATAGACGAACTACGGGTAGCGGGAGAAAAGATTAAGACCAGGAAAGCACCGGGTCCAGATAGAGTTCCCCCGGAGGTCATCAAAGAATTGATTGCCACTGCACCGAGTCTACTGCTAGGACTCCTGAACCGTCTTTTGAAATCACAAACCTTTCCGACCATCTGGAAGAAGGCTAGAGTAGTGTTGATTGCTAAGGGAGCTAAACCCCCAGAGCTTGCTTCGTCATACCGACCCATTTGTCTTCTGAATACAGTGGGAAAGCTGTACGAAGTACTAATCCGGCAGAGGTTAGAAGCGGCACTCGAAGAAACGGGAGGCTTGTCGCCAAACCAGTTTGGCTTCCGCAGTGGCAAGTCAACTAACAACGCATTGGAGGCCGTTCTACGCTCCGTAGAAAGAACGTCCAATAAATGGGGAGCATTTGTGACACTTGACGTGCAAAATGCCTTTAATACGGCGTCATGGGGCATTATAATGGAGGAGTTGAATAACCGCGGCATACCGAGGTATTTACGGAATCTGATTGGCAGCTATTTTAGTGACAGAGCTATAAAAATAGCAAACATAGAGCTGGAGATGTCTAAAGGAGTTCCACAAGGATCAGCTTTGGGTCCTCTTCTCTGGAATGTCCTGTATGATGGCGTTTTAAGGATAGTTCTTCCTCGAAACACAAAGACTGTGGCGTTCGCGGATGACCTCGCGCTGGTAGCCTCCACCAAAGACGAGATAACTTTGGTGCAAACAATAAACGAGGCATTGAGAAGGATAGATCAGTGGATGTTCAGACACCACCTTCAGCTGGCACCAAGCAAAACTGAGGCGGTCATTCTCCGGGGTTCTAGGATCACTAGGAACCAAGTGAGTTTCCATCTTAGAGGGGTGAAAATAGTACCCAGCAAATCGATAGTGTACTTGGGGATTACTGTAGACAACGAACGATGTTTCAACGAACACATAAAGAGAACTGCGGTGAAAGCAGAAATAAAGGTGGCATTGCTGTCATGTATAATGCCAAACGTAGGCGGCCCAAGTATACGAAAAAGACAGATCTTGAACGGAGTTATCCATTCAGTTATGCTATATGGAGCTCCAATATGGTATAAAGCGATGGATGGAAAAAGCACCAGCAAACCGTAGACAGGGTGCAAAGGGAGTCGCTGCTGAGGGTAGCCAGTGCGTATCGTACTGTGTCTACCAAAGCGCTACAGGTTATAACAGCGACACCGCCACTGCATTTGTTGGCCAAGGAGAGAAGATATATGTATATCGGGGATGGTGCTCTGCCAGAGCGGAGGAGGACCGACAGGCAGAAAACCATGGACGAGTGGCAGGGGATCTGGTCCAGTACAACGGAGGTGGCACAGTGGACTAAGCGTCTGATTCCAAATATACGAGAATGGGCAGAGTGTAGACACAGGACAACCTGCTACTACCTCACACAGGCGTTGTCGGGCCATGGTCCCTTTTGGATATACAGGAACAAAATAGGGCGAGCGACGGACGATCGTTGTCGACATTGCGGCCAGAGCGACACAGTCGAGCACACCTAGGCCGCACAGTAAGACAGGCCGGCAGGCAGCTTGCGTGACGTCACAAACTTCGACCGACTTTTATATGTAGTTATATGGGGCGCGCGGTATTTTTATTATATCAGCTTGCCGTAAATCGATTTTTTGGCATAGTTGCATATATAATTTACTCATCAGGAGTTCTGCTATATTGTAAAGTATAAAAGAAAATAAAGATACCTACCCACAATTCTTAATTGGCTATTATAAAACAATGAAAATGTCGATTTTCAGTTAAAATAAGGCATTTCCCATTCTGGTTCAAACTATTTTATTAAGCAGGTGATATAAAAAAATAAAAAACTACACTAATAGAAAATTAACTCTTTAGGTGTTGAAAAACAGGAACAAACATACAAATTAAATAGTAATACAAAATAGGAACAAAAAATAAATAGGTTATATTTTCAGGTCATATAAAAATAACAATAACAGAAAAATAACTCTCAGCTATTAGAAAATATAGGAATAAACATGTAAATCACAAAGTAATACGAACTAAATACAAAAAATAAAAACATTTTCGGGTCATATAAAATAAATAAGAAACTATAAAATAAAAACGACTCTTCTGGTACTAAAAAATATAGGAACAATCATATAAATCACGAAGGAATACAAAATATGAACAAATAAAAAAAATATATAGGTCATATAAATTAAAGTAAGAAACAACAATAAGAGAAACATAAGTCTTTAGGTAACACAAAATATGGGAACAAACATATAAATCACAAAGTAATAGAAAATGGGAACGAAAGGATAAATAGTATTTTAGTTTTCGGAAGAACTAAGTACTGGACAGGTTATCAGTTTTTCTTTTCTTATTAGATTTCACACAGTTGTCATTAATGGCATTATTGTATGGTTTCTCTATATAAGCCTAAAATTCCGGAAATAATAAACACAAGATCAAATCAGAATATCAAATAAAACTTTCACCTTACCGATATAATAAAATAACACGTGTTGCTCAAATCTACTCAAATGCACACTCATCTGCTGTCTGCACAGGAATACGACGTGCCAGTCACAAGTGCCAGTGGTACTGCCAGTATTATCCCGCGAAAATTGGACAGCGTGGCGGACGGCTTAGGTCGATATTTGTGACGTAGGCGACGACAGAGATAGATATATATGCCGGCCTGTCTTACTGTGCGGCCTATTAGAGCACACCCTATTTGAGTGTGACAGATGGTCCGGCTACAGGCAGGAAGCGAGAGCGAACCTGCCTGAGGACCTGACCTCAGACAACATGATGCCCATAATGATATCTAGCGAGCAACGCTGGAAGATCGTACATGAGATGGTTCGAGGCATTCTAAAATCGAAAGAGGCAGAGGAACGTAGGGACATGTAGTAAGAGGGAGAACAAAAACATACTTAACTCATCTTGCACTGCGAAGAATATCGTTCACGATGATGCACGGTGCAGATGGAGATTGAACAGAGGTAAGAAAAGAGGAAACGGGTTTTAGCCGTGGTGACATGTCGAATGGACGCATTTGCGTCCGCTGGACATGACATCAGAGGACTCAAGGTGGTTCAACGTCGGGCGGGCAGTCTCTCTCTCACACTTTCGGGTGTTTGAGTGCTTCTGTCCTTGCGATCAAGCCGATTTCCTAAACCCTCTACAATAAAAAAAGCCCCTAAAACTCACCCCCTTTTTCTCAAATAGCACGACATAGTTTTCCTACATAAATGAGGTCATTATTTTATTTAAAATATTGTAGTGCCTTTAGTTTCATACAGAAATCTGATATATAAAATAAGGATTTGTTTGAGGCGTAATATTTTTGTAATTAAAAAGGATAAAAAAGACATTTGTTTTCGAAAGCATGTAAGGTAGGTCATCCAGTAGGTATACCCTTAAAACCCACTTACTTTTTTATCCTTTTTTGCGTCAAATAGGTTCTTATTTTATTAATATTTCACGTAACAAGGACACCTTGTATAGTATATGTATTACTTCATTCATTAATAACCGCCGAGCTAATGCTTGTAGAAACAAAACCCGCGGCGCTGATCGTCGTTCAGTTTATGAATGAAACGGAGTATTTCTGCAAAACTAACAATTCATCGCAACATAAGATGTTATCGCAACGTTGTAGTAGCAATTTTCCTGTTGCGCCTGTATAATTTGCACACCAAATTAGATATTACCATCATACCATTCTTCGGTCACTTATATGCTGTTACAGACCATGGTTTTTATAACAAGTGCGCTTACGCTTTGGTTAATTACGAGGTTATTGCAACTTGCAATTATTATTCTGTTTTTAATCATTTGTAGTAATCATTAATGCATTTTTATATACAGGTTCAGTTATGAAGAGCCTTAAAAAATGAGTTTATTTCTGTATATTCAATTATCAGAATTGCAGATTGAGTGAAATAAAAACTCTTGATATATTGCTCGAAATTATGACTGGACCAAATGCAGCAGATTAGGCTGGACTTGCAGCAATTGACAAGACACACATACAACTTTGTGTGCACTGTATACGCGCATAAACAATGGGAGGCAATATAACATTTTAAATTTGTTAAATTTTTACACAAGAAGACTGTTGGGATACTAAGCAAACCAGTCACAGTATTGCGAAGTACAATAAGTACCAAAAATACATACCAGCATAACTTTTTTTAGGACAATAAAATTGCTTTATGGATACAAAACGTTATGAACTTTTCCATTCCCTACCCTACCCACCAACCCACTTTTGTCTTCTTTTCCCTTTCAGAAAATTATGACTAACCCCTAGACCCCTAAAAACCAAATTTGGAGCGGTACTAAGGATTTTCGTTTTCTGATAATTACTACGTCACATAATGTTTTCAAAGTTAATGTTTTTATAGGTTCATAGTATCGAATATAGCAAGTTGATATTTGTTAGGGTAATGGAAATTCCTTTATGAACGTTTTGGAGGTCCCCCTTTTTTATACTCCCCACTTCTCCAATTTTGCCATCTCCCAGAAGAAAGCAGAACATTATCAGCGGCCCGCAAAACGTTCAAAATATAAATTCTGAGAATCGTATTTTTTTGTTTATTACTCCGACGCCACTGCATTTATTTTTAAAGATATAACTGCATAGTGCGACACTCCCAAAATTTCATCCAACTCGGTTAGTGAGATTACTTCAATTTTTCTGCTTTAAAACACGCAGGAGACCTGAGTAGTAGACTTTTCCAAATTTAACAATGTTTTTATAAACTATATAGGTACTTAAAATGACTTGATACGGCCTCCTGGGGCATTATAAGGAATGAACTGCAGAGACGCGAAATCTCGAAATATCTTCGTAATATAATAAGCAGTTATGCCGAGGACAGAACGACATCTATTATTCAAAATTCATCTGCCAATGCCTTCCGGGGTACCAGAAGGTTCGACCCACCCTCTGGAACATGCTCGATCTCTATGATGAGATATTGAAGTTACCGCTGTCCGGTAGCAATAGAACGATATGCTGCGCAGACTTAGCCTTATAGTCGCGACAGCCAAGGACGAGGTATTTCTCTCACACAATGTAAACCGGACCTCGCAAAAATTGACAACTGGTTCAGCTCACGAAAAAACTAAAGCTGTGAGGATAGGATAGGATAAAGGGGAAGTGTGTGAAGTTCTAGCTTAGATGCAGGAGAGGATGGTTCTCAGTAAATCCGCCAGGTAAACAACACAAGGCGCTTCTCAGACTTCATTAACAAGTCAACCATCCAAAAGGCAGAAGCTTGAATAGCAATGCTCTCTAGATTGGGGCCGAATATTGAGGGATCCAGCTGTAGGAAAATAGCACTCCTGAATGGAGTCGTCCAGTCTATTGTCCTTTACGGAGGTTGCAGAGGAAGTGACAGGGACGCCGCCCTTGCATCTACTGACTGAACAGAGAAGAGACATCTACGGCTCACAATTGGACACAGAGACGAGGCACCGAGGCAGAAAGACTGCAGACAACGGACCATAGAGAAGTGGTAGCAGATATGGTCTCAAACAACGGACAACGGCTCTAATAGCTCGTGGCCCGTTCCGCGTCTATCGAAAAAGGGTAGGAAGTAGTGTCCGACCGAACATTCGGTTTCGGGTTCGGTTTCGGCCTAGTTTCGGCCAAAAAACGGGTTTCGGTTTAGTTTCGGTTTCGGCTGCCATCCAGCCGAAACTGCGGCCGAAACCGAAACTAAATTTGATGGATTTGGCGCTGCGATCGAACGCCCTCGAAGCAGTAATCTTCAAGCGAAGAAGTGTCATTTTGCTGCGTAGATGATGGTAATAACTTATCACAAGTTAAGAAGCCTACTTATCGGAGCCAAGCTTGGAAAGAAACACAGATATTACTCTCACTAGAATTTCAGTGCATTTCTGTCTTTTTTGGAAAGGTTCCCCAAAAATTCACGCCTGCCTTACCGACGACTGTTTCCACTGAACAACTACTTAATGCTACTAGTCAAATGCTCAATGAAGCAAAAGTTTCTTAAATTCAGAGAAAACTCCTTACTTTCAAAAATACTTAGTAGTTGTACTTAGCACGTACGTAGTTCAGAGGCAGCTAATTGATAACAGTGTCATAAAGATTGACCAAAGCTTGGAATGTTATTTAGTAGATACAAAATATAAATATAAAATAGTTGATATTTATAGTAATATAATATACAAGGTGAGTTTTTAGTGCCGGCTCGGTCGATACCTTCACTACTCTAGAAGATAGCGAAAAAATTTGTATACAAAAGTTGTAGCCACGAATATGCTCCTTACTCAGAAAATATCTCTAATTATACAGGGTTATCCATAACTACGTGGCGATGCAAACATGCATTTTTTTTTAAATGAGACACCCTATATATTATTCCATATTCAAATTCTACTAATGATTTGCGTTCTTCTAATATAGGATATTGTTACGTTATACGGGGTGTTTCAAAAGTTATGACCATTTTTATATCCAAATCGCTGTCGTATATCAAAAAGTATTGAATCAAAAATTATTTTTGTACACGAAAGGATTAAAGGTATCCTCTAGTTTTAAAATCGGCTATAAAAAAAGCATATTCTTATTCAGGGTGATGTAGAATGCAAAATCCAAATTTTATCTTTTTTTTCAAATGTAACCCCCAATATTTTATTATCCCAAAGAATTGCCTTCAATATGCTCTTCCATCTTTGTATAGCACTTGTTGTACCTACGTCCATCAGTTTCCGAGATATTTCGATCTTTCGGTAAATTTACTATTTACAGAGATGTTTCGGTTTCGGCCGAAACTGAGACGGAGGCCGAAATTCGGTTTCGGTTTCGGCCGTAAAAAGTAGTTTCGGTCGGACACTAGTAGGAAGAGCAACCTATGATCAGTGCCGCCATTGCGAACAGCTAGACACGGTGGAACATACGCTCTTCCGAGTGTGAGAGGTGGCTGAGGTGGCTCTCATACAGACAAGAAGTGTGTGCAAACCTACCAGAAGATCTGAATGCAGATAACATGATGAAACTGATGATCTCCCATAAAATGTATTGGAAGGCCATCCACTGCATGGGAAAAATCCTGTGCGCCAAAGAAAGCGGACGCAAAAGCGGAAATTAAAACCATTAGATCAACGAGCCTGGAGCCCTACACTCATGTTGTTATTGTTGTTATGTCGTTCAACGAAGGTTCCGTGAAGGCTGGTCCAAGCGCTACGTTTTTCAATACGTTCTGTGTGTGCAGTTTCAAAAAAAAAAGATGCAAAAATAGAGCGTCCACATGGTGCCATTTGGTATTCATTTTTATGCATTTTTGTTGACATCGATCGTGGGAGAAGTAGGTATTACTCTGGTCAATTTTTGCATATTGTCTTGTGAAGAAGAGGAAGCAAATGGACTGTTTAAAAAGTGCCGGCGTTCAAGGTGGTCGAGGAAATGGCTCCTTATGAATACACCCTTTACCTGTATCAGATTACTGCGTGAATTACGTGATGAACCTAATGATTGGCAAAACTATTTAACTATTTAAGAAGTGGCTTGTAAATAATGTACTGTCAAGTCCCAAATTGACGAGATTTATTTTTGCTAACTGTTTTAAGTAAACGGTTCTTTAGTTATTAATTAGTTTTCTATCTGCGGTCAATTTTTTTTTAATTTTTCTACCAAAATCTAATATGCCCGCTCCTTTTTGGCTCTATTACTACAATATATTTGTTGGATTTGATACGCCAAATTCGTTAGAAACTTCCATATAACACGATAAAGTCAGTCAAAAGCTGCCAAGAAATTGTCGAAGGTGTGTCATACTCGTTAAATTAGCGAACAAAATGTATCGAAAGAGGGAGCCAATGTCTACTCGCACCGACTTGTGCAGTTTATGGATAACTATGCTCACCAGCTCAGTTATTGCTGCAACTGTACCATCTCCGCGCAGTTCTAAAAAATGCACCGTTTTTCTATCCACACGCAACATTTTGTTTGCAACGTTTTGAACTACAAAGATAAAACGTTGTGGAAAACGTAGGGTCTGGATCAAGCTTAAGTGCTAGAAGGGAATTGAGGTAAGAGGAACGGGTTTTCCAGCCATCAGAGAACTCAACCTGGTACAACGTCGGGCGAACAGATTGTCTCTCACACTTTCAGATGTGCGAGTGCTTCTGTCCTTGTGGTCAAGCCGATTTTCCTAACCCCTTTATACTTAATAAAAAAAATTTAAAAACTATTAAAAATGACACATCTGTGGAGCAAATACCTTTACATTGCATCAATATTTCTATGATAAAGTGCACCTGTGAATCTTCAGCTAGTGACGACGGAAGTGAATTCACCAAAGAAAGTCAATTTTCTTATGTTCAAGATTGAAAATCATTATATGACCAATGATCTCCCGAAATTAGAATTCTAGCAACGATTTGTCCTAGCTTCGATCAATACGGAATTAGGACGCGAAGAAAGAATATCGCGGTAAAATGATCTGTATTCTTATCAAAAAGGAATTGAAAGTGGTGTACGTTCAGAATATCAATATAGTGGAATTAGTAAGTATTGTATGCACAACGCAACGGTATATCAATATTGATGACAAGTCGTTCGGAATTTTTGACACATTGCCATCGTTATGCTCTTTCACTAAATGCAAAATATTTTAACGTATCTGTTTAGAACTTTCTTTTGTATACGAGTAAATTAATATGTATATCAGTACGAAATTAGTTATGTTACTAGACGCCTACCAGACACGCAGAAGGAAATGCATGTATATTAAGTTCTAACGATGATAATAATAATCAAGAGCCCAGTGGAGCGAGACATATAAACAAAGGACATTAAATTAGCTGTGACATTTTTTACGACTTGGATGATTTAAAGCTGTGTTGTGATGAACACTTCGATTTGACTTCGAGTTGGCGCTATTTTCAGAAATTTGCCTTACAATACAACCACATATACCGTGTCCTACGACGAATCTTGATGAAAACTTCAAGGTATGGTTTCTGATACCGACTTATGTTATAATATGTTCAAGTTATATGTTTATTCTTAATAGCTAACAAGTTGAAATCTCCATAATTAGATTCCGAAATGGTTAATGTGGGACCCCCTCTATCATATTCGTACGGTACGAAACAATACGACCATAATGATACTTGATGTAAACAATCGACAAAAACATTAGAAATACCCGTTAGCGTAATCCTTCTAAATGATCATCTCGGTTTTTTTTTGTAAGGAAAGTGAAATAAGGTGGGCCGTACACGTTTCAGTTATCTTTACAACCAAACTTCAAACGTTGATTCTTCCATACTAAATACGAATTTCAGAATAATTCCTTTTGATTCTCATCACATTTAGAAACATAAGTGCGATTTCTTTTTTCAGGATTCATCCCCCCCTATACATATAGTCTAAAATACAGGGTGTCCAGTTAGTGGGTAATTCTTCGATATCTCGAAAAGTATATCTGATAGAAGAAACTGTCGAATACAAAAGTTATTTGTTTACTTAAGACACATATTCTAAAAATATTTTGAAATATACAGGGTGTTGCGGGAAAATAGGATAGTGACCAACTTAATTTTTTTAAATGGAACTATAACTTTTTTTTAAACATTTTTAGTTTCCGTCATTGATCTTTATTTAAACCTAAAATATTTTTGGGATAGGTTGCGACGTTGCCAAGTTATAATTTATTTCTTATTAATTTCCGGATTTGCAAGGTCGCAAGTAATACGTCCAAATTGATATATTCCTTTAACTTTTCTTAATAATATTAGACACCGAGTTACTTGAATATTAGGTGGATATTATTTTGGATGTTAACAGCAATTTGTATCACAGGGTGTTTTGGCAGAATTTTAAATTGCAGCAACTTAAAGGTCATTTTACTTCGTTTTTTTAAATGTAACACCCTGCATTTTTTATTTTAAATCGAAATACCTACTAATACCCTATCTCGCCTTGTAATACTTTTTTCGCGTTTGCGACGTTGCCAAGTTATAAATTATTTTTCTAAATGTTTAAACAAATATCCCCGATTTTAATTTATTTTAAATAGAATCCTCTACTTATTTTTATTGCAATCAATTGCGCATGTCAATTTTGAAATTTTGAGATCTCACTAAGTTCGACATGTGCAATTTATTGCAAAAAAATAAGTAGAGGATTCTATTTAAAATAAATTAAAATCGGGGATATTTGTTTAAAAAATTGGAAAAATAATTTATAACTTGACAACGTCGCAAACGCGAAAAAAAATATTAAAAGGCGAGATAGGGCATTAGTAGATATTTCGATTTAAAATAAAACATACAGGGTGTTACATTTAAAAAACGAAGTAAAATGACCTTGAAGTTGCCGTAATTTAAAATTCTGCCAAAAACACCCTGTAGATACAAATTGCTAGTAACATCCAAAATAATATCCACTCAATATTCAAGTAACCTGCTGTATAATATTATTGAGAAAAGTTAAAGGAATATATCAATTTGGACGTATTACTTGCGACCTTGCAAATCCGGAAATTAATAGAAAATAAATTATAACTTGGCAACGTCGCAACCGATCCCAAAAATATTTCAGGGTTGCATAGAGATCAGTGATGGTAACTATAAAAATTTAAGAAAAAGTTATAGTTCCCTATAAAAAAATCAAGTCTATCACTATTCTACTTTCCCGCAACACCCTGTATATTTAAAGATATTTTTAGAATATGCATCTTAAGTAACCAAGTAACTTTTGTATTTGACATTTTCTTCTAACAGGTATACCTTGCGAGATATCGAAGAATTACACACTAACAGGACACCCTGTATAAACCGAAGTAAAAAGGGCTTGCTATGCATCATTTCACAGAAGTTATACCTTTGTACACAACTGATAGCATCATCGGCATGTGGATATCTAAATGGTTTGATCTTAATACAAATTCCAAACCTGTAGTAGATTTTTGTTAGAAGGGCATGTGACAACATTGTTTTTGCTCAGCTTGCATTCCTTTGCTGCGATCAATTGTGATCACAAGTTATAGTCAGTCACTGGAAGAACACTGTTAAACAACTACCGAATAAAGCTATAGTTGGTTCCATGATTAGTCCCCCAATTATTCCAAAATATTGCACACATCACAAATTGTACGTTGCTCATATTTCTGTTATAATAGTTACCAAATAGGTATATGAATTTATTTTACCTTAAAAAGCCAGACTGTGCAATAAAAAACTTTTTATATGACTTGTGGGCGTCCCCATTATGCCCGGTTCCTTTGGTACACTATGCTATGTGCCAAACTGTTTTGTATAAATCTTCTCAAATTGTGTCACCGCGGTAAACTTTGATGTTGAACAAAAATAGGTTAACAAGGTTTTGTTGTTCTTCTTTCTAAAATAATGTCTTTTTGGTATTATGAACAAAAAAATATAATTATTATTTCTAGCTGCATTTTTACAAGATCATTAGGTATTTTTTGTGCAGCATCATTTTATATACAGTATAACATTAATATAATATTTCAATCGGATTGTTTCAAAAACGTTTCCATCGAAATATTTTGGAGGCACAGGGTGAACTCGAATGTCATTTCTATGAATAACTAAACAGTAATAAAGTATGTTTTGATCATCACCTGCCTGCATAGCGCTGCACTTGAATGTTGTCTAAATAACTATTACTTGCAAAAATTAAATAGTGCATCATCCGTTCTAAAAGAGTATGTTAATAATTTTTTATCTTTCCTATATGTTGAAGACGAAAAATATATTTATCTTATCTTCGTGAAAATTAAAAAGGGAACACTTTGTATCAAAACAATATTGCATCATACAACAGTGGTGGGAGGATTGTATTACTGTTCGTTCACAATTCACAGAGCTGTTCTGACGCAATGATTTTTGTCTGACAGTACAAGCTTACAAGGTCTAATTCTAGGAGTTTTTATTAACGAAATTTTCAGGAACAGAATATATATTAATTTGTAAAGTTAACAGTGTTTGAAGTTATGGTTTCTTCAAGAGCTTTGTCAAATTTAACATGAGATTAATTGATTTTCTGTATAACACTGCCTCTTTCTTCAAAGTGACCTTCCACGTCTTTTTCACCAGTCAGTTATGTTATAACTTAAATAGTAGTTACTCCTTTTATTATTCCGAAAAGGGGAAGACATACTTTTCTGGATCACTTGGTTTAAATCGTTTCGCAATACTTCAATTTCTTGTCACTCAATAATGTTTTCCAAAAACTTTTCTCCTTCTATATTATGATAAATTCCTTTATAAGAAAAACTAGTACTGCTAGTTAAACTGGAACTAGATTGGGAATGCCAGAAGTCTTATTTTTTTAATATACACATGTCAGAGTATGTATGTTTCGAATTTAAAATCTTTTAAAACCAATGATATAAACTTGACGCATTTGTTCAATAATATAATAGAAGTGCGCATGCTCAAAGCTTGTGAAATGCCTACTGTTGGCAATTGGTAACTGGGCGACATTATTGCTAGATCTGTTGGTCCAACTATAGGGATTGTCTTCTGATCTCTTACAATGACTTAGCTATGAATATATTTGAATAATCGATGCACTGGAGTTGATTAATGTATTCATAGTTTTTATCAGTAATGACCTCTCTCTGGTTAAGCCCTTGGTGACCACTCTGAGACTATAGTGAATCCGAAAAAGATTATCATATATGTATATGAAAGGTGGTGAATCGAGCATAAATGTCTCCGCATTTTATACCACTCATAGCAGCCTAAAATGTTAGATACAATCTTAGTACGCTTGGAATTTCCTCTTTTGATAACAAGGGTCGGTATTTACAATGTTGTATCATGACAGCATTCTTTCCGGCGCGAAAGATAAGAAATGTTCTATCCACGGACCCTCAAAGTCATTGGTTTTAAAGTAGACTTCCTAAGATTTATCGCACTTTATACTTATATAAACAATTCACTGATGTTTCTGTCACCTCCTGTAGCCTTTATCAAAGTCCATCTCTCTACTTTTTCTCTTTATCAAAGTAGGTACTAGGTAACAGCTACAAGGGTGGCCAAAACTGCGGGTGAAAACTGTTTCTTGGGTGGTAGGATTTAAGAATGTAAATTTTCACACCCTTGCAAATGACAATTAATCTAATTATACACTCAACTTGCCTTCATTAGTAATAGAGTTCAAGAGAGTATTTATGATTAACTCATTTTGAAAGTACTTGAATGTGTATAAAATGCGTATTTGCTGATATTAAAAATTGTATAATTAGTGTAAATAGTATTTTTTCGATTGAATTTTAATTTTAATATGGAAAATGTGTCACGCTAGTGCCAAATATTCCTCAAAGCGGTAATATTTACATGACCGAATGGTAAAAAAAATCGCCTGAGTGTAAACCAAACTCCTTCCTTTCGAGATGGGGCGCGCTTTTTATCCAGTTCTTCAGTTCTCGACCTACACGCCTGTGCCATACGCAATCACTACGTACTCGTCTCAGAAACAATTGTGCATAAAATGTCGATGTTTAGATTACAATTCAAAAACAATTGAAAGTATTTCAAAATTAATGATGGCGCCTCATACAAAGATATCGTAAAGCTAGGTAACTCTATAAGTACAAAACACACTACATCTCGTTTTTATGACAAAAATATAGGAGAAAACAATAGAAAAGAGTTTTGAAATCGTGTAGAAACAAAGTAGATGATAATTATTATCCTTCCAACACAAAAAGATGGAATGGCTATTTAAATTGCTATTATTTTCTCCTATATTTTTTGTTTTAAAAGCAAGATGTCGTGTGTTTAGCCTTAAACCGAGTTTTACGATATCTTCGTATCTCTATAATCTAACAATTCATTGTTACACTCATACAGTATAATTAACAATCTTCAAAAGTGTACTTATACACTCTACTATAAGGTTATTTTGCACCCAATTTGCTCAGTTTTACACTCATTTCGGTAATACATTTACAGGGCGTTAGTTTTACCTGATGTAAGCGTGTTAAAAAGGTAAACGAGTTTTACACGCAAAAATTAACTTTTACTCGTTTTAAGTATGCCAAAAATGCCATATTTTACACCCTTAAGTATATGTGAATTTTGACCCGAAGCCTGGATCTATATGCACCACTCACTGAGTGTAGATTTTTAGGCTCAATTTTGTACTGTTTTTTAATATTTCCTATTTTACACCTGGCGCTCAAACGCCATGAGTTTTAGGTTCAGAACACTACAGAACAAAAGATATAACTTTATTTAATAAACATTATAATAACAAAACACAGAATTGTAGCCAAATCAAAAATAAACAAACTGAACACATAATCTCTAAAAAAATTATTATTATTATGATGACTCGCATTTCAGATTGGTTTAGGTAAATAAATATATTTAATTTGATTTTGGAAAATTATGAGGTAGGGACATATTCCACCTCTATAAAATTAAGTATAAGTATAATAGTCGTTGCTATGTAAAAAGCTTGCTCGAGGTAATCGAGGCCGAGTCTGAGCGGGGGCCTCCTAGATTCCCGCCCCTCCCTCCCATTGCGGGTCTTTTATGCAAGGCACTTTTGCATTTTTTAGCTTTAAGATAATCCTTTTTTATAGGGTGTCCCAGCTAATGTGTAGAAACGAAATTGGGTGAAATCAGACCACAATTTATCGACAGAAAAATCGAAATGCAAGCAATGCTTCAAAAGTTTTGATGATTTCGATTGAATGTCGATAAATTGTGATGTATTTTCACCCCACATTCTGATGCATAAGCATACAGTTGGAAAGAAAATAACTCTAACGACATCATTCCTTTTAAAATGATAATGACGATATGACAATAACATTCATAACAATTTCAATTCGTAAATTTTTGAAATTCGGAAAAGAAACTTCATTCATCTTTTAAGAGCGTCTTGCCTAGATTCTTTTTGGAAGGATACCAATCCACACTGGGTCATAGTGCGTTGAAACCAAGAAGTGAACAAACAGATCCAGACTATACTTATAGATTCTGTTACATCCAAAAGGAGCTGTTGATGATGTTATTTTGAAGTTGATGCTAAGATATTTTTGATAGGCTCTTATTCACAATCTATGTTAATCGGTGTTCAATAATTCACAATTGTCGAGAAGGTTGAAAACATTGATAACAAAATTCTGTCATCCCCTTTTGCCTATAGAAATGTGGACTGTTAGTAAACTGGCTAGTGAAGCACGATGGATTACATAGGTAACCACAAGGTAAGTTTTAAAAGTTATATTAATACAATGCTTGATGAAATCAAATTAAATGAATGGTTGGAGCAGATCTGATCAAAGTAATTTTAAAGTTGAAAATTATCATTAGTTATACTCACATGAAAAGTTCAAATGATCTTAAATGGTGCTCTCATATATGCAGCTTGATGACAGGCATTTTCACTTCCAACTCCGAAAACACTTGCTTTATATATACGAAACTGCTGGCGCGAAAATGTTCAAAGTTTCGCCATCCGTGCATCCAGCAATTATCCAGGAATTTAACATGCAGTTTTGCTTGACAAACAATGAACGACTTCACGCCGGGCGATCAAGATTACTACAGAAAAAGAACCACCCTGCCGCGTCCAAGTCTGGGAATTCTGCTAGCGGAGGCCAACAGAAAAATCTGCCAGCGAGCGCGTGCCGTGTCGTCACGACAGTTGAAATTCGCGGTCTGCCGGTCGTGTCTACCAAGCCTGTGCACCAAGGATGGGGCTGACCAGTGACCAACGTACCAGGCGGTCAGCCCGGATTGATAACAGCGATAAAAGTAAGACGCGTACACAGTGGCTTCCTTTTTCGCGCTGACGTACCTGACACTTTTTAGTAGAGTTAAGCCGCCCGAAAATACCCTCTAGTAACGGTTTTCGTTTGCACACTATAAACTTTCAGTGAAAACTGATCGTGTGTTCCATAAAAACTGACAGTTTTCTTAGTTTCAGTTAAAACTGATGTTATATTGTTGAAACGATAATTTTAACTGAAGTGACGGAACTGTTCAGTTAAAACTGTACGTGTGTACGTGATTTATATCAGTTCTAAGACAACGGTCTGTCAACTGCGGTCTTCTACTCGTATTTTGTTATTATTAATAATGGGGGTTAAGAGAGATAGCAGATGAGATAATTTTCCTCACTCATTCTAAGATAGTTGTGCCAATCCTTTGGAAATATTTTAAATTATGTTAATAAGTTAACATGTCAATAAGCAGCCCTTTTTCTTAACCATTTTTGGCAGCATTCTCTACGTTTATTTTTCTTCTTCTCTTTATTTAAAATTAACTAAATACCACATATAAATAGGGCATCTCAATCATCTGACGATATGAAAATGATTCATCGTCAGTTAAAACTGAACGTATGTAGGCAGAACGGAGGTCAGTTTTTCCTGACATTTTATAGTGTTCAGTGAAAACTGTCAGTTAAAAGTGATCGTCTGTAGCCGGCATAAGGAAGCAAAATCGACTTGTCCAAAAATCGTACTTTGCAAGGGGTAGCAGGGAGTGGTCTTCAAAGATTTACCAAAAATTTGTTTTGCTGTTTTCATATCTAAACCACTTGAAGATCAATGCGAGACCAAATAGCATTTAGATTTTCCAATCGGAATTATTTTTTTCTTAATTTTAAATAATTGCTGCACAAATGCTTTTATATGGAGCGCCCGCCGTGACGAATAACCTCTTCTCCTGAAAACGCAGAAATGCGACATCATTCCACTCGTCGTAACTCTGCAACAGTTGAACTAATAAAAAAATGCAACATATTATATCTAAGGTCCAATCGGATCTGACTTAGTATGATAGAAATAGATATTTTTTACAGCTTACTGACTATACTGCAATGTATACTATATACAGGTTAAAAATTTTCAAAATGATAAAAAACCCTGAAATGAAAGAAAAATTGATTGTTGCTCCATCACGCAATTATCAATCACATGTAATGGTTTAAAAAGGTAGTAATATGCGTCAAAGTAACGATCCCTCTATAACTGAAGCTCCTTTAAGGACGTTCGTTCGGTACACCTAAAGTCAAATGAGTGCTATTCATTTTTAAAATTTATTCGGGACTTTACAAAAGTTGCAAAGTATATGCGTAATCTTGTAATTATTTATGAACTATTTTTGTATTTACTAGGTACTTATAAGCTCTCTATTTTAAATATCAGTTAATCTAAATTAGGTGTCACTTTATTGACTCCATTGTGATTATACGTAATCAAAGTGTCAACAGCGTGTTTTTCAGCATTGACGTCCTATTAGACGTCAGATAGATAACTCAAAAGATATTAGTCGGGGAGCTGTGGCGGCAAACATTCATGGATACCTAATTATACTGAGAATTCGCAGTTCTTGTAGATGATTTTTTTTGTAGCAAAACAAACGAAAACGTATGTTAGTTGACGTGACTCTGTAATCTGACATTTTGAGAGTATATGTATCTCGCAAAAAAAATTCTGGCTATTTTACTGAATTTGGAAATTTGCACATAGTTAATCGATGTTCGTGAAGTTTATCAGGAAAAAATATGTTAGCTGCTAAATCTCTGCATCTTATAACATGTTAGCTGCGCGCATGGTCATTTATAGGAAATTGGAAAATTGATGGACTGTTTTATACTGAAGCTGGAATAAGTTCGTATGACAATGAATAGTATGAAAAGTACTCGGAAAAGTATAAAAACAATTGATCGGTTGATATGGATGCAGATTGTCTGTACTTTAGCGGTAGAGCACAAAATCTTTGGCAACAATTTCGGTGGAACATCGGATTCGCTTCCATCAGTGTTTTTGGCAATAATACATTATTGACAGCTGAGTTTGTTTGATTTGCCATGGTGTATGGTATTGGTATTTGACATCACTTAGACCCTTTAGAAGTTACACTCTTCAATTATTATTAATCTGAGATCTGGGATCTCCGTCCTTGCTAAGCCTCGTTAGAAATTTCCATCTCTGATAAATCACATGCTACAAAAAGTAAAATTTCGCATACTCCTTTATCCAAGTAATCTAGCAAGCATTTCTTACTTTAGCAAGAAGCAGTAGATATAAAAATCCACGCTATAGATATAGTAGAGCCCAGAGATATACCATTTGTGTACGTTTTGCGCTATATAAAAACTGCATACCATCTCTTAGTACAGTTCATCATTCGGAATAGATACAGTTTTGATAATATTCAATGGTTACCATTATTTTACTTTCGTACTCGTAACCAATTCATGGAATGTGCTTTTAACCAATTTTCTATCAAAACGTAACCTTTTAGAATGGTGAAAATGAAACTCTAAGTTGTATTTGAACGTAAATCTGTCGGATGACGTTCACGATGTATATTTTGACTGAACTATGATAAGACCGACACATTTCAGGATTATTAGCCACTCGATCGATGAAGAGGACCGGACTTAGTCAAATTGTTTAGGCAGGTATTGCTACCGTTTTTGATAGCAACGCCAATCTCATTTACTTTTGTGCGTTACTTTTCTGTCTGAATCGGACGTTTTTTTCGGAAGTGTGTCAGCTACAGTATGTTTCGGCCTTGGGAAGATAATGGGATTTCACAGCGATGTGAATTATTCTGCAGCAGTGAAGCTACGTCGGCGGTTTGTCATTACGGTGGTGAAAGTAGTGACTATAGTACGGACACTGATAATGAATTTGAATAGAGGGAGGTGGAGGTAGACCAATTAAAACCTCACAAAAAGGTCACATCTTAGCGCAGATGCAAAACAAATAGTACTAAATGATAATGAACTAAGGAAGGATCCGGAGAATGAAAACAAGGGAAGTATGATCAAAAAGATGTCAATACCAACACACGTTCCATATCCAACAGTATGTGAAATTTGGAGAAAGGGGCCACATAAGAGGAAGCGTAGGTTTGATGCTGGTGTTTCAAAACAACTAGATCCCACTATCACAAAATGATTGAGGAATATTGTGTACGAAAAGTACAAAATTAATGAACTACCCACAATCTAATCCGTTCAAAGACAATTGGCTAGAATGGGGAAACAGTATTCAAGGAGTACATTGCAGCGATGGATTAGGAAGATTGGGTTTAGGTACAGAACTGTGAACAAACGAATGGCTATAATGGAAAGTGCAAGGATTGTGGGATGGCGGCACGATTACTTGCATAAGATAGAGCAATACCGGAACGAGGGGAGGTCAGTGTACCTTGACGAGACCTGGTACGATACCCATGATACCGCTAAAAAGGGATGAACCGACGGTACAAAGAAGTGTGAGCTAAAAGGCGTTCCACCAAATAAAGGATCCAGTATAGTTATCTTACACAGCGGATCATCTGACGGCTAGGTCGAAAACGCACTCAAATTATGCGGAAAGAAAATTGAAGACTGCAATATAGACTACCACAATACTTGGGGGGAATACTTGAGCAATGGTTTGAGTATACCCTTATTCCCAATTTAAAGCCATTTAGCGTCATCGTAATGGACAACGCAAGCTATCACTCCAGACAAAGATACAAAATTCCGAATTCAACGTCATCGAAGGCGGAAATACAAGATTTTCTCATAAAACAGGATTTGTACTTTGAAGAGACTTACAAAAAAAACTGAATTACTGGAAGTCCTCCACACTGAACAGTTTGAGAAACAATATGTCATAGAAAGCATAGCTAAAAGGTATGGTCATGATGTCTTAAGGTTGCCTCCCTATTTTTGCATTTTCAGTCCTATAGAATTAACTTGGGGACAACTAAAACAACGAATCCGGAGGAAAAACCTTGAACCAAAATTTGACAAAAAAGTTATAGACTTGATCAAATCTGAGATTGCCATGATGAATAATGAAGACTGGTTTAGCAACATCAACAAAGTAAGGGTTGTTGAGGACGAATATAATAATACAGTACAGTTCAAGACCTCATAATTTTTTACATAAAAAGAATACTCCCAATTGTTTTTGTGTCATGCCCCTAAAGAAAAATCAATAGAATATTTTCTATGCCTGTAACCTTGAGAACTTAGATTTTTTGATTCCATATAGCTTGGATACTACCAGCTGGATTGTGATGGAATTTTGATATAACTTCCATTTTTCAACATTAGTTGCCTCTCTTTATTACCGTTAAAATTTAGTGTAGAAAGGAATAATGGTTTACACAATTATATTGAAATGTCTCTACCATATATTTATCAATAGATAATAAAGTTTCAAACATCTTTTTCAACCAACTGATGTATGAGCACTTTATTGGATTGAATGAACATTTTCGTTGTTGCCCACTCCAACGAATTCGAATGCCCAGTCCGACCCCGTTCCCTTTCTCTGTCGGCACTTTTTGCGAAGATCCTCACTTTGTAAACAAATGGTATATCTCTGGGCTTTACTATACCAACGTTTTGTTTCGAAACTACCAGACTATACACCAAAGACTATAACCATTGCTATAACATTTCACCTGATGCCGCTTTTGGAAAGCATATCAGTATAACTTTTCAGGCTATGATCATTCGAGACGATATTTAGAAAAAACATTTTCTGTTTCTCATCAACTAAAATAATTTGCTGATAATGGTCTCTGGCTCTTTATAACTAACAGATTAAAGCATTATTCGCAAAAACAGCCATAGATTATTGTCAATTTTGCTGAAGGCGCGTTGGCGAGTTCAACGAGCGGTCAGCACAGAAACCCTTTTCATACGTGACCGTTTCCAGGCGGATGACTTTTGCAGTCAACAGCAGCCACTCAGACTACAAAACTGAGTCATACTGTTGTCCTTTCCGACACCCCTTTTATTCCAAACCTGGATAATAGTTTAGGTATGTTTATTTGTACATATTTCATATACCTGTGTACAGATATACAGCCCATCACTTCGAAGACAATACCTTGTACCAGTTGTACCTATGTAGTATTGACTAAATACAGCACATACTATACATACACATACAAAGCCCTACGGCTTCTGATGGTCCATTCAGTCCTATACTCGCACTCAATAATCTGCCGCTAATAATTTTTATCTGTTCTATTGTTGTTCACCTTTAGGAATGTTCGCTGCGGAAGCCATGAAGTCTATATAGGTCGCCTATTTACCTCGTTATTTCTTGATTTTTTAGAATTATTTTCTGTAGTGAATTTTGACGTTCTCATAATGTCGATTTTGGCTGGAGGCGCGTTGGAGAGTTCGACGAGGGGTAAGCACTGAAACCTTTTTTAGATAAGATCGTTTTCAGACGGCAGACGGATGACTTTTGCATCAGTCAAAGTCAGCCACCCAAACAAGTAAGTTATTACTATATTACTGCGATTTGAATACTAATAATAATCTACGACCGCGTATAGCAATAATAACAACTTAGGTAACTCACTTCTGTCACTAAAATGAATACTTTACCTATATACACAGTAAAAAATTCAAATGTACAATTCCAGTACCAACCGCGTGTTGGCTTTTTTTGCCATGATATATAAAATGTATTTTTGTTACATGAACCTACCTATAATGCTTCCAGTATTAGACATGTGAATGTTCATGATTAATTTTGAAAAAATCCGTTGTGACATCATTGTGAAACATTTTCATATATCACTACACTCAAAAAAATGCCGTTCGTATAATATACATAAACGCTCTTTATTAGTTAATTTTTTATTGTATCGAAAATTTTATTTATGGTGCACACGAAACCTCTTTATTGGCTCATGTTCATATTTGTTGATACAATAAATCGACGTTTATGGAAATAAAATCCGATATGAGTTGTACGTTATGACGAAGCATTAATATATACAACAATTTATTTGTGCTGACAATTAAGAACGTTTATTAATAACAAGAACCGCCGTATTTATGAATTTGAAAACTGTATTTTATTAAATATCCTGAAAGAACAGTAACATCCGTTTATCATAATAATTAAAGTATTTGTTGTTTCAACAACCGTGATTGTGGACACCATTAATAGTTTTCATTGATACTATAAACCTGTCTTTATGTAAATAACAAACGCCAGTGCTTATAAGTAAAACGCATTTGTAAGATCAATAAACGCTGTCGTAAATATCATGAAACCGTTCAACGAAACGCTGTTTTGAAAGTAGCGCCACTATAGGCCTCTTGGAGTTAAACATACCGAATCAGTGGAAGCGTTTTTGCTTACATGATGTACACGCAGTTTGTGTTTGTATTGATGGCTGGTGGACTGTGAGAAAAAGTGTTGCTGTTCTGTTGGGAGTCTAGCGTCCTTTAGGAATAATATTTAATAAAGAAATACTGTGCTTCTTGCTGTTTCTGTGGTGGGATAAGCTATACTAAAAGGTGAGTTTTTTCCTTCCTCCAACATTACATTACGTTTACATCGCGCTCACTATCTTCTAGCGGGTACCCAAAAATTGATCCCGAACTGTTCTGCTATTCCATACTGGCACGAATTGTTGCTGCATGGATTCGCCAATTGAATTTAACCTGATGTACAAATACATATACCTTGCTTGTCCCTAATTGAGGAAGAAGGATGAGAACCTAACCAGTGAACGGAGAAGCATGATTGATGACGATATGTACCTACCTGTAGAATTTTTCACATCACGCGCCAATCTCTTTCTCCGGCACGGCGTTCGGAATCGCTGTTATAGGGGTACCTATAGGTACCCGCTAAAAGTTTCTTTCACGTTCGGAGGTCATAGTTTTTATACGACATTCGAATTTTGGGTGAAAATTCACTTTTTTTGTTTCAGTATCCAATCTACATAGAACAAACTAAGTATGTTGATGAAATCCACTCTATATAGAGGAAGCAAATGTTGGTAGCATTTTTACATTATATTTTTGTTTTGTTTGTTACATATTTCAAGTTGAAAAGTAAATGGTTTCTATTTGAACAAATGTAAATTTTATTTGCCTTTTTCAAAGAACAGTTAACCACCTTTCAATGAGAAAGAGAAAAACGAGTTCCACTGAATTCTGTTTATATTAGGTACATCAGTTAACAAAAAAATTGGCACGTCCCTTGCGCCTCCCCTACATAATTCAGTTAAAAATTTAAGTAGTCTCAGTCACCCCGTTTCCTTGATGCAGTAAGTAAAATACGTTAAGACCATAAACATCAGTAATTGAATTGAAAAATGCGTTTGTTATATCAGATGGTAATTACTAATACCATAATATACAGGCTGATGTCCTAGCTGAAATTTCCCACCCATGTTATCTCTGAAATTATCAGAAAAACTGGAAATCGCCGTGACATGTCGCTTTGTATTTCGAGAGGGAACTTTCCCCCGAATTCGTCATCATTATGTTATCAACCCTTTCACCTCCAGCAGCCCCTACTCCAAAATCTTAAAAGAGACCACGATACTTATGATACATCATTTTGAAGGGAATGCAAATTGATTTATCACAAGTATGGTAGTCTCATTTAAGATTTTGAAGTAGGGGCTGCTGGGTGTGAGGGGGTTATCAGCACAGTGTTTAAGTATTCGATGGAAAAAATCCCCCTTAAATACAAATCGACGTGTCATCACGGCGATTTTCAATTTTTATGATAATTTCAGAGATAAAATGGGTGGGAAATTTTAGTTGAGACACACTGTATACTTATTATATCAATAAACTTGCTTTGCTTGAATTCACCAACAGTGTTTATAAAATACATAACTATTCTTTGTGAATACAATGAGGAAGTTTCCATTTTTTTCAAATTTTAGTTAAACAGATAGTCCTAAAGAGTTAGATAAACAACGGCGAAAAAATTTTGTAATTATCTCCATTAATAGAAAAGTTATAGTCCTTCAAAGTTTGAGTTGCCGTATCTTCCGCGTGAAGCCGCTGTGACGTCACACGTCACACGACACAACGCAAGCCTGTGTATGCCCTGTCGAGGATGCTGGCTCCCGCAAGCCATACCGCGCCGCCGCCGGCCTCCTCGTTCATGTTGTTATTCCTTGTTTTCAGTAAGGTAGGCGACGCCGACGGTGACAAAACGATACACTGCAGTTTATTGGTACTCGTATTATTAGAATATGTTTAGCAGACCGAGAAAAACCACCACAAAAACACCAAACAAATATTTCAATGGATAGCCTATTATGAATACAAAAAAATGAGTTTTATGTTTTTAGTAATACTGTGTGAAATCAATCCTACAGTTTCCTAGTTACACCATACAGAATGATCAGAAGCAATACTCTCGCATGTATACATCAGCAAATTCTAAGTCGACGATCCGTAATAGCCAAGGTAATGTTCGGATGCACCTAAAAAAGTGTATTATGACGCTAGGCCTTTCTTTCACAGATTAGTGGACGGCCTGTTATGAATACAATAATTTTTCAGCTTTACAACCCCCCATCCCCCAACCACCCCAATGTCACCCCCATCCAAAAAAGTAGAAAATGATCAGGAACATCTAAAACGCCTAAAAACAAAGTTTGAGGAATATTTAAAACTTTTGGTTTTTTGCTAATTACTCCACCGCCCATGCACCGATTTTCAAACTTATGCGAACATTACCTATACTACTACGTACTACCCCACAGCATATCGCTGCCAAATTTCATAACAATCCATGCAGCGGTTACTGAGATTACGTGGCTAGAAAAACGCGTACAGACAGACCGACAGAAATGAGTTGTGTGGATTTTCGTTATGTAGACATCATAAAACACCCAAAAAGCGTATTATCTCAAAATCGAAAATTTTCACGATCACAATACTCCCCTCACCTATCGGTGTGGGAAGTAAAAGTCCATAATCCTCCATCCACTTTAGGAAGATTACTATATTCTATACAATCACCACGAACGTAACCTTCCTCCATGTTTCAAAAATATACTGGCGTCTGCCCGTTACAACAAACACCTTCGCCGTTCCACTGAAGTTTAAATGTCGCATACTGTATACAGCGCAGCGTATGCATATAGCGGAGTCCCGACCAAACTGTGGCTGCCGCGAACAATGAATAACATTGGTAATTGATTTAATAAATGCGTTTGTGTGCATAGTAAACAATAATCACTGAAACCATAACATATATTTATTATATCAGTAAACTTACTTTGTGTCATTCACAAACGGTGTTTATCATATTCAGAAACTATTATTTGTGAATACAATTACTGAGACACATCTCTCTACAATTCATAAACGCTCGTTTATTGGATACATAAAACCGTTGGTTGGCGCGAATTTCATGAACAGTTTATTGTTAGCACAAACTTTTTTATTATAATTACGTACCTTTTTGGTTGAGTGTATACAGGGATATCGTCCAATAACCGCGCGGTGCGCTCTCTAGCGCGGCCTTACCGTTCAAACTAGACGAAAATGTTTTAAATAAAAAACATTTCTTTTCAAATGCTCTACATTTAGAAAATAATTTCAAAGATGGCGGACATCCGGATTATACCGGAAATTGGCATCAACTTCCTTATTTTAAATAGAACACATACCTATTACCTATTATACGTTTTTCAATTCAGTATCGGTTTTTAGGTCCAGTTTGTTAACCATACTTTATGTCTGCGAAGCCTATTTTCGGAGTTATTCAGCATTTTTTACAAAATTAGACGTTTGTAGTACTTTACAAAAAATGTTAATATCTCGGAAACTATAAGTATGACAGAAAAGATGTGGTGGTTCGGTTTTGAAACAAGCAAGAAACGTATAGTTGTGTGTACCGTGTATATGATAGGAAGATTAGATCCAGGCACGTATCCAGGATTTGGTCTTAGAGGGGGTCCAGATTATGGGTGTCACTTGCTTGACCTTTCGGAGGGGTCCAGATTAGAGTTGCCACCATAAATTTGCCCTCGTCCGGGGGGGGGGGTCAAAAATATGTGGATTACATTTTTTAGACGGCATTATATAACGTTCCGGACCCCCTGGACCCCCCTCTAAATACGTGCCTGATTAGATAGTATTTTGTAACATTCTCTATTTGGACCTAAAATATTCTTGAATTAATTCTCTATTTGATTACTTCAATTGTATTGTAATGTCAGAACTAGTCTACTGATTGAAGTATCGTGTGGTTGATTTAAACCTATCTATACATATTATTATAAAGCTTTACTTTAGAAATGTAATATTTCAGTGAATGCTGTCTTTATAAACTAAAGAATTTTCAGAGTGAAGGAGAGTATAGTTGTATAGTTGAATTATATCGTAAGTTCAATTCTCACCAAATTTACCTATTTTTTGTGTGAAGGTATCGTGAGATCAACACTGATTATTGGCGACGTTTACTTTGCCTTATACCTTATGTTACAGGAACGACACGTATTATATGTCACGTTTGTGACGTTATTGAGATAGCAATTATGTGATAGTACTAATATGGCATTCAATATGACGTCATTGGGCTGTGACATTGAGCCATTACAGGCACGTCATATATTACTACTTATCGACGTGATAATGACAAATGGACTGTCATCAAAATGACGTCAGTATGACGATACCGGCGTGTTTGTTGGTGTGAGTAATCGCTGCGTAACTTAAAGGAAGTACTTTTTCCGACCTTGGCATTATTATTATTATACCTATAAGTCAACCAAGACAAAATTCAGGATTCCTCAATATCTATTTGAACCAGGGGACATTTAAAAAAATATTTGTGATGATTTAGGTCCATAGGACATCGTCGCATTACAAGCTGCCACTCTTATCGTATACTTGCCATCAGGAAACTATATAATCTGGCAACCGGACCGCTCTGGCTCATTTAGCGTAATAATACGCAGGGTGCACGTGTGGAAATGTTTCCACGGACCCGAGCCAGAAATGCACTCCCTGATGTTTCTCTGCGGCTGAATTTTGCTCGCCAGTGTGGCTAAGAGGAGCCGGTTTCTCAATGTTCAGTTAAAAGTGTCAGATAGGTAGCTGCCAGTTAGTGTCTCTATATGGATACAACTGTCAGATAAGATTTACGTGAATTCGTAAGTTTAGCCTTCAATTGTTTAAATAATTTATCTAACAGTTAACTGTTAACTTCCAGATACATATTTAAGTGGACATTGAGAAACCGACCCTTAACAGCTCACATACTAGACTGATAGACTCCCAGTTAAACACTTATGTGAGAACTATTATACGGGATACATCAAATCGATCCCAACTTACTGGCTACCAACACTCAGCCAAATAGCTCCACCATCACCCATCCATCGAGAAAATACACTTCTGAAAGAATATAATATGATCAAAACAAATCCCTCACTGCCAATCCACCAAGACAAAGATTACAGAATAAAATATAAAACCACCAATTACAACAGCGCTCCAAATTAAGTCTGATGGTTTTAACTCTGCAGTGAAATGGGCAGAAATTTGGGCGACCAAAACACCAGAAGAAGTGAACAGAAGTCTAACTGTTGGTCAAGAACCCCCTGGTTTTGAGCACCGCTGAAAGGTATGGTCAACCCTTAGCGGCATTCATACGCCGCATGGAGTGTGCGCTGATTCGTTGCGGTGTTTGACTGGAACAAGCGCGAGTGCGACTGTGGAGCGGAACGCCAAACTGTCAGGTACATAGTGCAAGAATGTCGCCTTAGACCATATCTAGGCAACAACAAGGACTTCCTCCTAGCCGAACCATCAGCCGTAGAATGGCTTTCCAGACTCGATGTTAACCTATAATAGCCTAGTTACTTTTCAGATCGCAAAAAACAAAAACAAAATAAAAACAAAAAAACTATTTTACTTTTTTATGAATCCTTTCATGTGTACTATAACTATATACGCTAAATAAGAATGCCCCTGTAAATAAATGAGACGGCATGTGATATAGGTGGTGTCTTGTTAATCAGAAATTATAACTTATAGCTATAGCTTATACAAAATATGTTGGATATCAAACTAATACTTTTTTCAGATAATTATCATTTATTGCAGATTTAAGTTAAATTTTAATATTCATACCTAAGACAGGACAGCGTCTGTCTGTCTATTATGGGCTGTTTTCTGTTCTATTCCGTTGTATTTGGTCGTTTCCTACCGTTTGCAGTTGTTATCTGCTTGATTTCTGTAGTTTTGAGCTGTCTTCTGTTATATTCGGCTGATTTTAGTCATTTTCTGTTGTTTCCCGCAGTTACCTGCACGCTTTCTGTTTTTTAACCTAGCTATGAATCTATTTGGGTGTATTTGGTCGTTTTCTATCGTTTACAGTTATCTGCTTGCTTTCTATTGTTTTGAGCTGTTTTCTGTTCTTTTCTGTTGTATTCGGCTGTGTTTAGCCATTTTCTATTATTTAGCGCTGTTATCTGCTTGCTTTCCATTGTTATGGGCTGTTTTCTGTTCTATTCGGTTGTATTTGGTGGTTTTCTACCGTTTGCAGTTGTTATCTGCTTGATTTCTGTAGTTTTGAGCTGTTTTCTGTTCTTTTCTGTTGTATTCATCTGGGCTTAGTCGTTTTCTGTTGTTTCCCGCTATTATTTGTACGCTTTCTGTTGTTTTGAGCTAGTTATGAATCTATTTGGTTGTATATTTGGTCGTTTTCTATCGTTTACAGTTGTTATCCGCTTGCTTTCTGTTGTTTTGAGCTGTTTTCTGTTCTTTTCTGTTGTATTCGGCTGTGTTTAGTCGTTTTCCTATTGTTTAGCGCTGTTATCTGCTTGATTTCTATAGTTTTGAGCTGTTTCCTGTTCTTTCCTGTTGTATTCGGCTGTGTTTAGTCGTTTTCCTATTGTTTAGCTCTGTTATCTGCTTGATTTCTGTAGTTTTGGGCTGTTTTCTGTTCTTCTCTGTTGTATTCGGCTGTATTTTATCATTTTCTGTTGTTTCCCGCTGTTATCTGCATGCTTTCTGTTGTTCTGTACTACAATAAAAACCAACGCGGAGCACGTGATAATATTTAGCTCGTTTTGGCGATGCGTCTCGGACGACGAAGACGATCCGTACTTCGTGTTTGCTGTGTCCTGGTTTAAATTTGCCGATGTTGGAACGCATGTTGGCCATGCGTTTTTTGGTAATGCGTATAAGAAAGTGGACGGACGGCCTATCGACAAAGCATTCAATGCGGTTGCTCGGTCGCGGGAGGAATTTTAATGCTGCCAGAAACGGGAAGCGCCGCTTTGGCCAGTGCGACTTTTACGTGTCATGACTCGAATATTATGTACGCAAGGACGTCGACAGCTGACCGGCTAGAAGGTACAGGATGGAAGTTTTTCAAAATAACCATTTTTATCAGCTCAATTGTTTAGTGACCTACTGAATACTAGTTAGGAAACAGATGGTTGAGTTTAGGTCAACAAATATGTCATGGGTTCATCTCAAAAGAGGACGATGCGGAGATAGTTAAACGCAGCAGCAGCTCGTTGATGGGAGCATCTTGCGACAACTGCATGCCGGAGATACTTATACCTACCTTGGAGTGGCGCAGCGTCACATCCAAGAGGCAGAATTGGTCAAAGAGTGTCTCTGCAGCAAGTATTTGCGTCGACTCCAGCCTGAGACTCCGGCAAATCTGATGGTCATTAGAACTGTACGGTAAGAACAACATCGCTACCACAAATATGATCACGCTCCCATTGATATTATACACCTTTGGTGCCATCCACTGAGCAGTGGAAGACCATTGCGACAAATTGACCCGCAAAAGCATGAATATGGAGAGAAGTCTACATCCTATACGAATACGAATATACTTTCCGCGACACCTGAGAGGACGTGGACTATTGAGTTTGGAACGTCTGCACAACACAGCAGGCCATACTGTGCTACCAGGAACACCGACCCCCGATCCGCTTTGAGCGAGAGCACGAGAATGCGGGTAAAGAAACCTTCTTCAGGGCCTAATAAAGGCCGAAACGTCGGCGAAACAGCAAAAAGAGACGCCCTCTTTTTCTTGACCTAAGCCCAACCATCTGTTTCCTGAATAACCATTTTTATAATTTTTGGGCACTTTTGTTTTCGCTATTAGCTATTGCTATTCGATTACCATCTGCGAAAACTATTAAGTACTCTGTTACAGCTCTCGTTCACACGATGCGGTCAAATCATCGTTTCGGTAATTTTAACGGATCGGCACAAACCATCAAATGATATGTTCACACAGAAAACAGGTTTTCAGCCAATCCCAGGTTCTCGGTTCATTTTTGAATAGTTTTCTTGCGAAATGAACGTAGATACGTTTATAATTTTTTATTGGTCTCCTCGAAGCAGGCGTAAATTAGTTAACAGACAATTTTGGATTAACCCTATTGTAAGTCAAAGATCTTACCACCATACCATAAACTTCTTCTTTGGACGGATGAGTCCATGCATAACTGAAAATCTTCGGATACACTATAACGTGGCTTGCATGTCCTGCTTGCTTGCCTAGCAATTTTTTAAAACAAATCCATTTTAAATTATAACTTGAATGTTTTTGGTTCAAATTTATACAATTTTGGTTTTGGCTAAACAAACACCTTTTATGATATAATAGCACGTTATTCATCTATCCATAACAAAAACTAGAAATCCGATGGCAAGCTTTTGCCAAACGATCTGTTGAAACTTAGGCTCGGAGATCCATTTTATGCTTTTAGAGCGTAAATGCAATTGCATATTGCCTGTATTTACCATATTTGCAACAAGTTTATGGTGCAAATGGATAACTAAAAAGATGGGCATGTTTTACCGTAACGTTTCTTGAATTCACTTTTCATGTCGATTTTGACACTGTCTCGCGAAGTGTTTGATACATGATCACTTTACCCTAGTTGATGATGACGTAATAGCATTTTTTCTAAAGAATAATTCCAAAATCCGACAATAAAATCTTGTTCTATTAGGGGTCCATATAATAGGCCAATTTATTAGCTTACCGCCTCTGCTATCACTTCCTCAATTTAATAAATAGATACACCTATCACCCTGTATAACGTTTGTTGTTCGTTGGGAGGAGAGGGGTGTGCATCTTTGTGAGTCTGAACAAGACTTGTTAGCACGAAATGAAGCCGAAATAATTCAAACAAATAATGGCCATAGTCACAGATTATGTCACCAAGTTTTATTTCAGAATAATTTATTTCAATAAAACACAAACTTGATTTTGTTTATTTTATTTAGATAAATAAGCACACGTGAACATACAAATCTTAGAATATGGCAAATGTCAACTAATTCGAAAACTGATGAATAATAAATAATAAATTAAAAACATATAAGAAAATCATTTACAAACGTGGGCGTGCGTTAAAATTTTGCCATCAAGGGGAAAGTGGTTTGCTTATTAGTTTTGGAAGAACTTTTATGAGCATGTATAAAGTACGTAGGTACTTTTAAGTTTCAACATAAAATACTTTAAAAGTTAGTTAAATAGTTAAAAGTTAGGTATGTGTTCGAATCGTTTTTTGATCCGCATGTTTATTCGTGTGGGAATACCGATAATTCTTCCGATCATCTTTTAGTATGAATTTCAGGAACTCTATACAGGGTGGGCCAATAGTGCGTGGACGGAGGATTGTGGGCTTACAAAAAAATATTTAAAAAATCTGTCACTTAATCATGGTAGGGACTCTTGAGGGCTATAACATAAAAATATTTTCACTTGAATTCTGACGTCCGTACGGGGTGATTCATATCAAACCTACATTTTTTTGAATGGAACCCCCTATATATTATTGCACATTTGGATTCCTTGGTCAATTCTAATGTGACTTTATGTATCATACATGGAACTTTAAATGAACCGTTTAGGCGAAAATCACCATTTTTGGTATAAGTAGGTATCAGAAAAAAATTTAATATCGCAGCGAATATAAAACTTAGAAGGCCTTGACTTTGCGGTTCGACTAAGCATGAAATGTGTCACCTTAGGTCAGACGGCTAAATTTGAATTTTTTTTGTACTTGGAGAAATCAGAGGATAAATTAAGGAAAGTTCAATCACAGATAACTTGATTTTTTTCAAATGGGAATGCCTATTTTGGTTTAAATAATCAAACGTACAATTTGATTACATTTCTAACGATATAGCATTCTCGATATCAATCTTTTTTCGTTTTCATTTTATTTCAAATTTTCAGTCAAATCGGTGTTTTTCAATTTTCCTTCATGCAAGCAACCTGGCAGGCCATGAAAAATAAACAAAAGCTCGTTAATATGGAAGAAAGCAACTAACTTAGTAGAAAGATGCAAACTAACTAGAGCAACGAGGCAAGATTATGAAAATTCCTAACAACATATTAGCTCTAACCAAAAACAATAGCGGTAACAAGAACGCTCATTTTTCATAGCCTACTATCTACTAGCCAATTGTCAAAGTCATTAAAAAATATTTAATCAAAGGAAAGCTACTAGTGATTGTTGCTGGCAGTAGAATATCTATGTCTTCTGAATAAATTTTCACATTTAATGCTATAAAAAAGTAGCCACTTCCGTAAGTCAAAAGTAATGATACCTCTGACTGGAACCCTTCAAATTTTTCAGTAGGTACTTCTACTTATTAGCAAAACCGCGGAAAATGAAACTTGAATTGCAATCTGTTTGAATTGTAAAACATAATTTAATTTGCAGCAAACTACATGAAATAATCACAATTACAACATAGCGTAATTAAAAAATTCTAGCAATTATTTCAAGAGATGTTCAGAATGCTCCAGTTGGAGATATCTTCACTTTTGACTTAACTAAACGGAAATGACTATTTTTTCATCCCATTAAATGTGAAATTTCATTCTAAACATGTTAGACTGTAAGCAAAAATCGGTAGTAGTTTTCCCTTTGTTTCAAAATTTTTAATTGTTTCGGAAAGTTGTCAAGCTCCTGTAGACCTCAATAGCTAGTAGGCTGAGAAAAACAAACACTTCTGTCACACCCCAGTTACTCATTGACATTAGATATCTTGCCGCTGTTGTATCCGGTTAGAGCTAATGTGTTGTAAAGAATTTTCATAATTTTGCCGCGTTGCTCTAGTTAGTTTGCAGATTTCTACTAAGTTAGTTGGTTTCTTCCATATTAACGAGCTCTTGTTTATTTTTCATCGCCTGCTAGGTTGCTTGCACGCAGGAAAACTGAAAAACACCAATTTGACTGAAAATTTGAAATAAAATGAAAACCAAAAAAGATTGATATCAAGAATGCCATATCGTTAGGAAGGTAATCAAATTTTACATTTGATTCTTTAAACCAAAATATAGGCATTCCCATTTGAAAAAATCAAGTTATCTGTGATTGAACTTTCCTTAATTAATCTACTGATTTCTCCAAGTACAAAAAGAATTCAAATTTAGCCGTCTGACCTAAGGTGACACATTTCATGCTTAGTCGTACCGCAAAGACACGGCCTTCTAAGTTTTATAATCCCTGCGATGTTCAATTTTTTTCTGATACCTACTTATACCAAAAATGGTGATTTGTACCTAAACGGTTTGTTTAAAGTTCCATGTGTGATACATAAAGTCACACTAGAATTGACCAAGGAATCCAAATATGCAATAATATATAGCGGGTTCAATTCAAAAAAAATGTAAGTTTGATATGAATCACCCTGTATAAACGTCAAAATTTAGGTGAAAATATTTTTACGTTATAGCCCTCAAGGGTCCCTACCATAATCAAGTGACACATTTTTGAAATATCTTTTAGTAAGCCCACAATCCTCCGTCCACGCACTATTGGCCCACCCTGTATAGGAATGAATTTGTGATGAGACAGGTATTGGACAACTGGAATGGCGGTATAACTATTGACGGAAGCAAAATATCTAACTTAAGATTTGCTGACGATACAACCCTTATTGCTGCCTCTCAGGAAGAACTAGTAACTCTATTAAACATTTTAGAACAACACAGTGCAGCATATGGTCTTGGTATTAATTACAACAAGACCAAGGTTATGATCGTAGATAGAGAGCATGATAATCATCGAGAAATAAAGTCAATAGGCCATTGTGAGGTAGTTCAAAGTTTTGTATACCTAGGTCCTTTGATCGACAATTCGGGTAGCTGTGAGGATGAGATTCGACGGCGCATTCAACAGGCACGGGTGGCCATGACAAAGCTTACTAAAATATGGCGGGACCATAGCATCACTAAAGCTACCAAAATGTCGCTGGTTCAGTATTTTGTGTTCTCCATATTTTTGTATGCTTCGGAAACTTGGACTGTTAAAAAGGCAGATCGAGCTCGCATAGATGCTTTTGAAATAGGGACGTGGACGAGAATGCTGAGAATTCCTTATACCGCCCATCGAACTAATGTTTTCATACTGTATGAGTTCGGTAATCCAAAGAGACTATCCTCCATTGTGTCTAGGAGAATGCTTACATTCTTCGGACATATTCCCAGAAGCGATGATATGGAGAAACTTGTAGTTCAGGGTCACGCCCCGAGTGGGCGGCGCCGTGGCCGTTCCCCTACATGCTGGGTGGATACGACGAAACAGTTGCTAGACATGAGTATCAAGAACCCCACTGAATTGACAGAAAAATTATGAACGATGGCGGGCTACAGTTTTTAGATAAAAGGAAATTGATGAATTGATATTTTTATATCTATAGTGAGGTAATAAACTGCAATTTTTTTTTATAATTTAAATGTGTTCGATGTGCCATATAGGTGGCAACCTCTACTCATGATATCAAAACAGCGGTTGAATTTTAATTTCTCGCCTTAAAAACTCCCGATGCTTAATTTCAGGAATAAAAGTGAAACGTTGTAACCCTGTCTCTTAAAAATTAAGGACTTGTTTTCTATTTAGACAATCAATAAGTCGGGTAAGACAGTCTAGACGCCACAATACTATACTTGCTATTTTCATTTCACAGTTTTTCAGTCGAAGACAAAATTGTAAATATTAACTGTAAATCACTGCATCTTTTCATGAAGACTACGTGCTTCCAAGACCAGCATCCCAAGAAAGAGGAACTAGATTGAAGAACCGGTGCACCGACGCTAATTCCGGTAACCAATCTTGTTTATGTACGGGGCTCAGCCATGGACGGCGAAACCGACAAGACAGTAGACACATAATGTTTCCTTTCCTTATCCAGCCACAAAAATTATAGTTTTTGGTTTGGGTGTGTTATTGGTGTGAAATTTTAGGACAATCATGTATGCGTACATTTTACTTCCCAGGCCGTTATCATTGCGAAAATTTTCGAATTTGTAAAATGTTTTTGGACGTTTTATAATGCTTACACCGCGAAAATTTGTACTCATTGATATCGGTCTGTCTGTCCATTGTCTGACTGTTGCCATTTTTCTACCCTCGTGGCTACAGCTAAAGCGATTCTAATAGGGTGTTATAAGCTATGGCGGGGTTGAGCTAGGTAAAGCTGCTACATTTTTGCAAATCGGGGCAGCAGAGTCTGTAAATTTCCACAGGCAGTCACTAGAAAATACTTCACTTCAGAATTGAACGTGCCTGGTTTGCTTAGAACAACGAACTTTCGTCCACGATTGTACGGGATATCCTCAGGGCACTGTGACGACTGAGACTGAGCGCGAAGAGGAACGGAACGGAAAAGTTGGCGTATAGGACAATGGACATCCACCACCATAATCCCGAGTCCAGGCAATGTCGCACCAGCCGCCCGGCGGCGCTGCGTGGAGCTCACATATTTTCGCCGCAAACCCACCTTTCCCACCCCAATTATTTCCAGAATTTGTTTCCGCAGTGACTGCATACCTCCAGCTCACCTCTTGAAGAGCCAGTTGTGCCAGAAGGTGACTTTAGTTCGCGACGCGGAAGCACGACGGACCAGGTGTTGGGTCGGTTTCTATAGAAACACAGAAAAATCTGTCGTTCTGTCAAAGACTTCAGCATTCCTCAAATACAGCGATGTTTTATCCAACAGGAAGTGTATAGTTGGTAACGAATTATATTGTATTGTCGATTCTACAAGATCTCATTGGTTTCAATGAATAATTCAATCGCAGCCTGTCGTTGAATCGAATCTGTGTTTGGTAATGGGTTCTAAACTACTTTCTTTTCCTTGGGCCAACAGATTTTATTGCGACGACAGCTGATTGATTGATTGGGATGTTTAATTGTGTGATTTTGTATGAAATTATAAGGAGCATGATATAAGAATTAGACATAAGACTGCACCAGTTGTTGCATTATTACCTGAAGTATAACTGTCTGACTAATCTAAATACCTACATTCAAATGTAGGTGTTAGCTCTTCTAAGTCCCAATTTCTCAGTAGGTCCTCCATTTAATATATAACTGGGCACATTTAAATCACACAATTACTGATGCAATACGCAAAACCAGGAGATGACACAACACGGCTAACACCGAAACAACACAACGGAATGTTGGCGGGTTCGCGGCGATAGTAACACTGAGGGCCGGTTTCTCAATGTCCAGTTAAAGTGTCCGATAGGTATCTGCCGGATAGCGTTGCTATGGATACAACTGTCAGATAAGGTTTACGTGACTTCGTAAGTTTAGCCTTCAATTGTTTAAACAATTTATCTAACAGTTGCTGTTATCTTGCAGATAAATATTTAACTGGACATTGAGAAACCGGTCCTGAGATGATCCCCCTATTCTTTATTTTTACGTTCATTGAATCGGGACATCAGTCCCGCCGTTAGTAATAACGTAACAGTAAGCATATTGTAATAAAATGAGTGAACATGATATTGATTTTTAACGTAGATTTTTTATTGCTTAGACAAAAATACCAGATTTTGGGAATTCCGCTAAAATTGAAATATCTCAAAAACTATTTAATTTTTGCCCATACATATGGTGAGCTAAATTTGTTGCATTTTAACTTTATCATGCCCTGACTGGAATATGTTGAATTGCATTAAACCCTGTATATTTGCGTCCATTTGTCACCGGTGGAAGGGGTTAATGTCTGAGTATAAACAGGTCGATCAAATATCGAGAGCACGTGAACAGCACACATTTTTTGTACACCACATCTTCGCTGGTAGATGGGTTGGATTGTATGTTCTATAGAACGCCACTGACCGCACTGTTGATACTGATGGAGCTGATTCCTCGTTGATAAATTGGCAAACCTTTGTAGCATTTACATTTTGTTACAGATAACGGCCCATCTACATATGACCGATTATTTTAGGGTGTGAAATGGTTGCGAATAGTTCATCAGGTTCTACGATTATCAATTGGCAGCGGCAAAATCAAGTTCAGTGTTCAGTCAGACGGAAGCGGCGTACTTAATCATGGTTTTTGTTACAGCTAAGTCAAATGATTAATATATTATGTCTTTCGTGATATAATTATATACACCTATTCCACAATACCCCAACATAAGAGATCCATAATCACTAGATTTTTGAGCATCATTTGGCCATAATGATGACCTATCCTTTTCAGGTTATTCTAACCTTACTCTTTTGCTATGCATGTATGTACGACTTATATCTATGTTCATTTAGAGGGATAAACCGATGGGAAAAATGATGAAATCATGAGGTAGTGATAGGAAATAAGGAAATAAGGGGAATTCGGAGGAAATCGGGGGAAATCAGGGGAATCCAGCTGGAAATCACAAGAAATCGCGAAGATATCACGGGAAATCACGGGAAACTATGGACAAGTCCGTATGCGCTATCAGTGTGGAATGAAATTTTATGTTAAGGGCCAACAAAACGTGAATGCCAGTTAACGCAGTCGCACGCAGTGGGAGCTTTTTAGGTTAAAAAATAACCACAAGAGATAGGGGTATATTGTACCTGTTGTTAAATTGTACCATCTCAATATTTATTAAATTGTAAGCTTCTAGCGTCATCTAGTTTGCTTATTTTATATCTCCTGTTGTCAAAATGTAACTCACCAATAGGCGTGAATGGCGCTTTCCCATAAAAGTTAAAATTTGTGTTTTTCGGAAAAACACCCTTACGCAGTAAGTATTATACAATCTTAGATAAGCCTTTGTATCCAAATGAATACTTTTTGGTAGTCGAGTTGGCGTTCTTTATAATTATTGAACATTTTAAAAGAGTTAAGTCGGTTTATATTTACCCTTACTTCACTTCTGAAAAAGAAATAAAGCAATTTGTGTCAATCATATCGGTTCGGTAATTTGGA
The DNA here is from genome assembly GCA_951848785.1 of Callosobruchus maculatus. Classification (NCBI taxonomy): domain Eukaryota; kingdom Metazoa; phylum Arthropoda; class Insecta; order Coleoptera; family Chrysomelidae; genus Callosobruchus; species Callosobruchus maculatus. Next base: position 1,080,785 of record CATOUR010000087.1, on the reverse strand, counting down.
CCACCACCTCGTTTGTTAAATCGTACCGGTACAAATTTACCAAACTCCAGTATTTTTAATACTGCCAATGGTCAGGGCAAGATATAAAAGCAGCAGTAAGAAACTACAAAACTGGAAAATTTGAACTAAACCAGATCTGCAAACGATACAAAATTCCGAAGTCAACTCTCAAGAGATACTTATTGGGTACATACACGAAAGCAAAAGCAGGAATTAAATCGTTGGGACGATTGAATCTTATCAATGATTATTTTGTTTTACTAACGAGCTCCTAATTTGGGATTTCTATATTTAATTTTTACAAATAAAAGGTTTAATTCATTACAATGTGTATCATAAATCTGTAAGGAACATCTAATGTGTTTTGCTATGGTACAATTTACCAAACCGGGTGGTACAATTTAGTGAACCAGTTGGGTAGATTGTACCGCTTGCAACATTTAAAAAAAACATTTTATTACGTCAAACTGTCTCTCTTTATGAATCTTTCCTATTCCGCAACTGAATTCAAATAAGTCAATAGCGAGTTATTTGATGAAATATGCAATGTGGTACAATTTGACCGACTTTACCCTATATTAAGCATTTCACGCCATAATTTTTTTTTATGGTCGGCCTCCCGCAAAGGCTTAAAGCCTATGGCGCTGTAGAAGCGCTGCGAGAGGACAAGTATCGGTCCACGTTAGATTTGAAACGCTACAGGTTGTAGCCGTCGGGAAACAAATTCCCCGGCAGCTGATTCCACAGCGTCGAAGTTCTCCAAAAGAAGGAATGCTGGAGGAGACTAGTTCGGGGAGCAAGGACCTCGACCTGGTAAGGATGAGCTCGCAGAGCTTCTCTAGTTTTCCTGGCCTGTGGTGTTATTATCTGAGAGAGCTCAATCGAACATCTTCCGTGATAGAATCTGTAAAACAGGGATAGGTCAGCCACCCTCCTTCGATGTTCCAGGCTGTGGAGGTCCTTTGTGAGGTTTGGCGTATCGATTAGTCTAATCGCTCTTTTCTGGATAGTATCCAGAAGCTTTAGAGAGTGCTTCGGAGCGCATCCCCACACATGGGAGCAATACTCCAGCGATGGTCTGATCTGTGCCTTGTACAGCAGCAGCAGTTGCTCTGGTGTATAAAACTTCCTACAGCGGAACAAAACTCCAAGCTTCTGGGATGCCCTTTTAGCAATACTGACGACGTGGTCGTGCCAGGACATGTTATTGTTGATGTTGATTCCCAAAAGCTTGACAGAAGGTGATTCGACTATGGGGTGACCCTCCATTTCCACGGTTGGTAAGCCAACGTGAGACTTCTTTGTAAGTGTTGTTGCCTGAGTTTTTTGTACGTTGAACTGTACTTTATTTGCTAATCCCCACTCGACAATTGTTGTGATATCAGCGTTGATCTGTGAGGCATGCTGCTGTCGCTGACGTACCGTCTCCTGGGATGATAGTGGCTTGCCTGGTTCCATGCACAACACTAATGTACTGTCATCTGCGAAGCTGTAGATTGGATTGGATGTTATTTCCAGCAGATCATTGATGTACAGCAGAAACAGTTTAGGGGATAGGACAGATCCCTGAGGAACACCGGCGTTTATTGAAAATACGTCTGATGAACAGCCCTCGACTACAACAAACAGAGATCGGTCGTTCAAAAAGCATAAGCAGCAAGCTTGGCCAGAAGTCCATATTTATTATCCATGCTTCCGAAGCTAGGATATATATCGCAAATTCTGAGAGGTAAGTGATGTTCCATACTCTGGATGTGTTTCACATCGCCTCCCATGCAGTGGGAGATGTATTCCTCATGGCGCCGGAGCGGGCAATAGCCTTCATAGTTGCTTAGCAGATCATCCTAAAAATCCGACGTCCACCTAATACGTCGTCGTGTGGGTCATCGTCAGGGGACCAGTCGCAGTACCGCCACCTTGCCCAAGGCGGGTGTCGCTGCTGTTCTTCTGCGGCCGTCGAACAAAAAAATAGTGCCTATCCGGTAGTAGCCTTAGGCCCCTCAGTCAACATTTTTGGAGGCAGCAGACAAAGTTGCCTCCTCAGGATGGACCGGTGTTAGGTTGCTGGCAGATTGCATCGTTTTTGACTTAGGGTTAGCCCCGCGGTGTCGTCACGCACCGAACAGTCTGTTGATACTGGGTAGCGTTCTTGCAGGAAATATAGGTACACAAAAAATCTGTCACTCATTTCTACCTCTTTGTTTGTCGTCTATCTGTCTATCCGGTAAATGTTTTGAAGCCTCTGTAATTCATTGGAAAACATTGATCTTTATACAAATTTAGCAGTTACTGTTAAACTGCTAGTAGGTATTGTTGCTTTATGCCACAAAGCTCGCACGATTTTATAAAATTCTATTAAGATTATCATCGATAATTTATTTAGCCAATAGTGCAGCGTCGTTATCATAAAATTAAAATTTATATTGCTAACTTTCTGATGTCTCCTCTAAATGCTACGGCATAGGAGAGCCATGATCTAGCGCTCCTTTACATATAGGGCTGTAAAATCTATAAACATTTTATTTCAAGCCCCAAGATGAGAGATAATTTCACAAAAATAATTTTGAAACATTTGTCCTCGCTAAAATGCTACCTGCATGAGTGGTATGCATAAATTAGTTGAAAATATTTATAGAAATATTTTTTAATTATATGGGCACAAATAGAACTGTAAAAAAGTTCACTTTACCTAAGTCTCAATTCCCTCAAGTATTGAAATCCTCGGCATGGAACAAACTACAAAAACTATAGCATTCTATAGTGCGAATTGGATGAAATTTCGCTTAATCTTGGGCAAATTTACTGTGTATCGCAACCTTGGGGTTCATCAGATATGGTACGACGGAGTTAAAAGGAGAATTATTATTCTCAACAAACTCTAATCCGACATACCTACTGACTTTCACCTGGTCAAACATTTCATCAAGACGCCTAGGAGGATATTTTTTGTGTTGGTTCCGTGTAGGGTCGGCAAAATGGGTCAAATATGGCCTACTTGCTCGGTTTCTCCTACCACTACTACTAGTCATAGCATTCTATATTCTAGATAAATTTTGGTCGAGGTACTCCATTGTATTCACCTTACTGTCGTGATGTATGTGTCGTTATAACTACTAATAATAAGCTAATCAATGCTGTAACTGTAAACACATTATATACTATGTTACATCTCATGGAAGGTAATTATAATTATCTGCAATAATGATTCTACAGATTTTGTGTATTTTTTTTAATTCTACTTGAAAATCAATTATTAATAAACCAGCTGCAAAAGTCGGAGAGCCTCCCAAAACCGAATTTTATTTTTTCGCAGCTCCATAACTATGTAGGAGAAGGTTAGCCAAAACAGGATAGTCTGGTAAAGTATACCGCCAATTATTTCTAAATAAGAAACCCAATCTGACAATAATTGAGGTTTTGAACACACATTTTTTTGTCATAAATGGAAAGATCATATATAAGTTTTATAACAAAACTGTTTTTCGTTTTCTTTTTTTTCGCAATAATTCAAAAGTTGTATCAAAATAAAAATGGGTTTTTGAATCCAGCACCAAAAACACTCCGACGGCTCCCGAACCCGTGTGACGTAACCAGGGCGGTCAGGATGCTCATTTGACCAACGACGTCCTATTCCGATACTAGATTCTAGGTTCATTCCCAGCCAACCGTGAAAATACTTACTGGTAACTAGTGTATATTTGTTGCAACATAGACGACGAATGAAGTTTGCAGCTCGAAGCGAAGTCTACGATCGAAATAAATATGTTTTTGAATGTTTGAAGTCAGATTACAGATTCCAGTAAATAAGTACCTAATCAAATATGTTTCGTTGAAAAAATCTCCTCAATCGCGGGATGGCCTAGTGGTTAGAGTGTCCTATAGGCCAACTTTTTTTTAAGTTTTTTTTTGTCAAAAAATTTATTGATGTGCTTTTTGCACATTTTTTCTACGATCAACAACTTTTTTAAATTAAAAAACTTAAAAAATGAATGGATAATCATATAATAATAATAATATTTTCATGATCTTGCCTCGCTACTCTAGTTCGTTCACATCTTTCTACTAAGTTAGTTAGTTTCTTCCATATTAACGGGCTTTTGATTATTTTTCATGGCCTGCTAGGTTTCTTGCACGCAGGAAAATTGAAAAACACCGATTTGACTGAAAATTTAAAATAAAATGAAAACCAAAAAAGGTTGATATTGAGAATTCTATGTCGTTAGAAAGGTAATTAAATTTCACATTTAATTCTATAAACCAAAATATCTGCGATTGAAGTTTCCTTAATTAATCTACTGATTTCTCCAACTATAAAAATAAGTTTATCCGCCTAGTATAAGGTGACGCGTTTCATGCTTGATCATACCGCAAAGTCACGGCCTTCTAGGTTTCATAATCCCTGCGCTATTCAATTTTTTTCTGATACCTACTTGTACTAAAAATGGTGATTTGCGCCCAAACGGTTCGCTTAAAGTTCCACGTATGATACATAAAGTCACACTAGAATTGACCAAGGAATCCAAATATGCAATAATATATATGAGGTTCCATTCTAAAAAAACCTAAGTTTGATATGAATCACCCTATATAAACGTCAAAATTCAAGTGAAATTATTTTTATGTTATAGCCCTCAAGGTTCCCTACCATGATCAAGTGACAGGTTTCTAAAATATATTTTATTAAGCCCACAATCTTCCGTCCACGCACTATTGGCCCACCCTGTATATACTATGTTTTGAATAGAGCAAACATAAAATAAACAGCACTTTTCCCAAATCGACACCTGTGGAGTCTACATGTTGACTGGAATAGTCGGTGGCTAACTACAAAGTCACCTAGTCTTCGTCCAGAGCTGGCATTAGGAGCTTGAACGCATCTTTCCCAGTTATAATATTTTTATAATAATTGTAATCACTTCCGCTGTAGCATGAAAGGTAAACTAACATTTTGGCTACCTCTGCACCCTTTGTGACAGTACAGAGAGTATGAAGAAAGTTTAAATATCTTGCTCTTTTTCAATATTATCTGTATAATACTTGATGTATCTCACAATTGTAGGTAATCCTTAAATCTGTTTTTATGAAAACTAATTGATTTTCTGTAATTCATTAGCTAGTTTCCCAAATATCTTAAACAAATTACAAGTCCGTCCTTGCTTTACCTGCAGGTGTCTGGGTTTATGGCTTTCTTCGGCCTTAAAGATACTTGAGTTTCAATGTATATATTTTATACAATTATTTTTGTGGTCTTGTATTTTTTGGGATAATATACTATGTTAAAGTTAAACTACCTACATTTCAATGTGTGAGCCGGATGTCATCATTGAGGTAGCGGCATATTTCTTATTGGAGAAGTTTCCTAAAAAAAGAAAATTGGAAAATTTATTATTATCTGATAGTCTACTTCTTCACTTGAAGAATGTCGAAAAAATCATCTGAATATTCCAAAAAATGGCAGAGTTATTAAATTTTATATTTGCGTAAAGCGACCGCGGCGGTGAAATGGCGTATGACGTCACATGTTATTGGCAGCCACAGTCTAGTCGGGACTCCGCTATGCATACGCTGCGCTGTACAGAATGCGACATTTAGACTTGAGTGGAACGGCGAAGGTGTTTGTTGTAACGGGCCAATATATTTTTGAAGTATGGAGGAAGGTTCCTTTCGATCTAGTAATCTTCCTAAAGTGGATCTCGACATGATTATGGACTTTTTCCCACACCGATAGGTGAGGAGAGTATTGTGATCGTGAAAATTTTCGATTTTGAGATAATACGCTTTTTGGGTGTTTTATGATGTCTACATAACGAAAATCCTCACAACTCATTTCCCTCGGTCTGTCTGTCTGTACGCTTTTTTCTAGCCACGTAATCTCAGTAACCGCTGCATGGATTGTTATGAAATTTGGGCAGCGATATGCTGTAGGGGTAGTAGTAGGTAATGTTCCTATAAGTTTGAAAATCGGCGCATGGGTGGCGGAGTATTAGCATAAAACAAAAAAAAACTAAATATTGCTCAAACTTTGTTTTTAGGTGTTTTAGAGGTTCCTGATCGTTTTCTACTTTTTTTTTTTGGGTGGGGGTGATATTGGGGTGGTTGGGGGGTGGGCGGTTGTAAAACTGAAAAACTATTGTATTCATAACAGGCGGTCCACTAACCTGTGAAAGAAAGGCCTAGCGTCATAATACACTTTTTTAGGTGCATCCGAACATTACCTTGGCATTTTGAATATTTCAACCAATAGGAACAGTTTCGTGCCGTCGTATTGTCGGATGTCGTATGCATCTGAATTAAGCTTTAACAGATGAAACAACTGTCATTAGTGGTACAGAGCAATTTACATTATGTGTCAGATTTGTTGACAGTGTACAGGGTCAGGACAGCATTTTTGAGGAATTTTTGACATCTTATCTGTAGAGGATTTGACCGGCTCTGGTTTGGCTAAAGTTTTGATTGATGGACTAAATGCTTTGGGTATTGATACAACGTGGATGAGAGGTCAAGAATACGATGGAGCTGTGGCCATTAGTTGTCAGTATAAGGGATGCGCTGCAAAAGTTCAAGAAATATATCCATCTGCTGTTTATGTTCACCTGTGCCAACCATTCGTTAAATGTATGTCTTACACCCGTATGCACCGTAAGTCAATTGCGCGATTAGTTACGTAAACCTGGATTAGATTACTTGTTTACTATGCACCGCAAACTGACAATTTTGACACTGTCACTGTCAAAATAATCTTGCGAGCACAACCTTACCGTATCTCCAATCTGGATTAGTTAATCTCTTGACGGTGCATGGCTAGATGCCAAAGATTAGCAAAACGCGATTAGGGAACTAGGATTAGAATCGCCAAACGGTGCATACGGGTGTTAGTCATGCATGTACGGTTCTTCCAATCAGAAACTGCTTAGGAACTGTTAAGCAGGTCATAGATTTTTTTACATTGTCTGGAAAAGCTGACAGGATTTTGAAATGTATCATTTACAAATATAAACGGAAACAATAGGCGCACTAGATTTTTGAAATTCTGCGAGACACGCTGGGTAGAATATTTGGATTCACTCACTCTTTTTGTCCGATCCTATCAAGCAATTTGCACAGCTTTGCAAGGTCTAGCTCTTACTCCAAATTTAAGTGGTGAAATTTCATCAAAGACAAACAAGTACCCTTTTGGATGCAGCATTCAGTTAGCTTAGTAACTATTGAAAAAATCTTTAAATCTCACACATACCACAGGTATCTATTTGCAACAAATGAATTGCGATTTGGCACCATGTGTAGGTCATGCTAATGCCTTGAAAAATGAACTTGCAGATATGAGAAAAGCTATGGAAAAATTCCACTCAATATATGTATGCAAATGTAGTCACTTTAGCCAGAGAAGCTGAAACAGAAATAGCGTACCTAGTAAAAATCAGCGACAAACACACAGAGATAACTATGACACAAACAGCATAGAAGCTTTTTATAGGATTTCAATGTTTGTCCCTTTTTTTTGGATTATTATACAGGGTGTCCCAGAAGTCAACATCAAGCCGCTACGGGGTGACAGGATTGGTTGTAGCTATCATGAGAAAAATCAGAAAAAAAATATATCTCATGCAGTTTGAAAATTATGGGCATTTAAAAAAACCTAGAAATTTTCTCAAATTATAGCAATTTTTCGGTTATTGTGGTTGACTTTTATTATTTTTGTTCATTTAAACTTTGGGACCGTAAACCTAAATAACATTTCTAGAAACACAGTCAAAAATAATGACAAAATTGCACCAAGTTTTCTAGAATGAAGACTATTTATTAAACTAAGAGTTCAAGATTTTCAAAGTTTGCCAACTTTGAAAGACCCTCCTTTAAAAAAAATGTGCTAAAGTACCTTGGCAAGTACCACTAAAAGTTGGCGCATTTAACCAGGATTGTAAAATGATACAATACTTGTTAGTTTAGTACTAAAAAAAAAACGAGTAAAAAAATAAAAACCTCAAGTAACCCGATTTTTGCTAACCCATTTCACTCTGATCAGATGTCTTTTATTCTCACAAGCTTTTGGTAGATTCTTAATTTTACGGCAAAATGATGAGGGATATGGATAATGAACATATTTGCTATGAGTAAGCGAGACAGATAGTGACGCCACTTTTAGCAAAGTCAACAAAAATAAGTAAAATTAATAAAATAATGAAAGATTTTGACCTAGTTTAGTTTAGGTCTATTGGAATAAAAGTCAGGCAATAAATCTTCAAATTGTTTACCATCAGCCTCAATACACGCCCTACATCTTCTTAAAAAATATCTACTTATTAGCCAGGCATACCCTCGAGAGTTGATGTCCTCAGCAGCTTGAGAAATTCGTTTACGCAGCTCGGCTACGCTCTCAATGAGCTTTGAATAAACTTTTTCTTTGAGAACACCCCGATAAAAAAATTACAGGGGATTTAAATCTGGGGAACGGGCTGGCCACTAGATAGTGGCTGAACGTCCACATCCATTTCCCGGATATTTTTTGTCAAGGAAACCTCTTACTTGCACTGCGTAATGCGCTGGGCAGCCATCTTGTTGATACCTCATGTGACGACGATCTGTTAAGCGGTCTACAGACGTTGATGCATGCTGCGATTCAGGTATCGACTTCTACGTTTCATAACGCAAGTAGCAGCGTATGTGGTACTGAATCACGAATTTGGTATCAGTTGCGGCTTGTAGTGATGCAGATTCTGGAATCCTATTATGGACGGTGAGCCATGGCGCCGAGCAGGTGACGCTGATTCAGTGATGCAGGTTTCAACGTGTATAGTATTGCGTCGATGCAGAGAAATAAGCCCACCCTACTATTCTTGTGTTGCATAAAACGTGCATGAAATATCAAGTCGATTCAGGCATCGCAACAGGTTTCGATTTGAGTAGGAACTTATGCGACTGATGCAAGTTTCATGAAACCTTGAGTCGATTGAGAAATCGCAGCTTACATCAACGTCTGTAGGGCGCTTTAGTGGTACGTCCTCTAACAAATTTGGTAAATTTTATCGTAAAAAATGTAGGTAATTCGTGCCATTCAAATTCTTAGGCAGCTCAAAAGACCCAACAATTTTGCCGTTTAAAATTCCGGTCCACAGGCTTACTTTAAAGCGATACTGGGATCCGTCTTCTCGCTTTAAATGTGACTGGCTAATAAGTAGATCTTTTTTAAGAAAATGTAGGACGTATATTGAGGCTGATGGTACACAACTTGAACTTTTATTGTAATAAAAATCTAAACCTAAATTAAGCTAGGTCAAAATTTTTCATTATTTTATTAATTTTACTTATTTTTGTTGACTTTGCTGAAAGTGGTGTCACTATCTGAACATCTGACCTGAGTGAAATGGGTTAGCAAAAATCGGGTTACTTGAGGTTTTCCTTTTTTTACTCGTTTTTTTTAGTATAAAACTAACAAGTATTGTACCATTTTACAATCCTGGTTCAATGCGCCAACTTTTAATGGCACTTGCCAAGTTACTTTATACATTTTTTTTAAGGAGGGTCTTTCAAAGTCGGCAAACTTCGAAAATTTTAAATTCATAGTTTAATAAATAGTCTTCATTCTAGAAAACTTGGGGCAACTGTGTCATTATTTTTGACTGTGCTTCTAGAAATGTTATTTAGGGTTACGGTTCCAAAGTTTAAATGAACAAAAATAATAAAAGTTAACCACAATAACCGAAAAATTGTTATAATTTGAGAAAATTTCTAGGTTTTTTTAAATGCCTATAATTTTCAAATTGTATGGGATAGATTTTTTCTATGATTTTTCTCATGATAGTTACAACCAAACCTGTCACCCCGTAGCGGCTTGACGTTGACTTCTGGGACACCTTGTATAGATCAGCTAAATATTAGATTTTTTATGTAGCAGATCTATCAGATGATTCAATAAAATTTACAGTCCAAGCATTTATCAGGTATAAATGGCCAAATGACGTGCACGCTAGAGAATCAGTATTTGAAGGCGAACTTATTATGAGGCGCAGATACTGGATTGAAAAATCAAGTGAAAATCTTGACAAGACATTTATTGATGCTCTGCAACCACTTTAATCCTTCGATATTTTCTAATATCCACAAATACCTAAAGATTTCTGCTACTCTATCCTATAACAGTAGCGACTCCAGAACGGTCCTTCTCAAGCCTTAGAAGACTTAAGACTTATTTGCAAAATTTTACTGCAGAAGATCGACTGACTGGTTCAGCATTGATAAATAATATCCATCGATCAATAAAAAACGATTCCGACGATGTCATTAACCGCCTAGCTCGATCATCTAGACGTCTTGACTTCGTCATTCAGATAATTCTCTACTTTCTATGTACCTACCTTCTTGTTTATTTTGTAATTATAAAAAATTCTTCTATTTTGTTGTTTTTATCCCCGCCCCCGGGGTAAAAATCCTGTGTAGGTACGCGCGTGGCAACCATACTTCTGTTTTCCTTCTAATGGTACCTGCTGCCAGCCCCATAGCCGGCTCAGAATCCAGGAAATCATTCCTCGACCCTCGCCTTGCGAGGGCCTCCGCTATTTCATTGCCGCCAACTCCAGCATGACTCCAATCACTTAATGCTGCCAAAGTTTACGGAATACATATTCCGGAATACATATTCCGTAAACTTTGATGCTGCCTAGCTGTCAGAGGGTCAGAGCAGAGCAGATGATAATCCGTCTGCTAGGCCTCTAAATTTCGTGATTACCTCCTAGAAAGGAGACCTTTGTTTTGTTTTAGTCACAAAACTGTTTGAAGTGTTTCGCGTTTCATTTTAGTTATTCAGTCTCTTTTTTTTAAGCTTTTCAATGAATTTCTTATATTATAGTTTTAAGATCCAAACACCCTTCGACTTCAACTTATCTCAAAAAACATTTACTTCGTATACTAAGACAAATACCTATGTATCTACCTATACCTATCTATATGTATAGTACATACTTAAAATAAAACCACAAAACAGGTCGTCTTCATTTCCTCTTGAAGATATTGTCGACAACGCAAACTTGTGGGCTGGAAAGGTCGCATATATTTTTTACGATGACCAAAGAACGTAATAACCATGAATAATATTCCATGCACAATGGTCAGTCAGCATTACCATTTTTATGTCAAATGAGGTTACTGTTTCAGTGGTGTTGCACTTGCACACAAAAAGTTTTTATGATGACCGTGGAATGTTAAAGTACAAAAACATCAATAAAATGTATGACTTCGAAAAAGTTGGTTGCATTTATGACTGACTGGCCAAAGCATATAAATATATACGAGGCGCATCCAGATAGTAAATTTCTCGATATTTTCCCCTTTCCTCCACTTTATTTCGGCAGGCCATCGATGCGCAACGCTTGTCGTGTTTAGCGTTTGTTAAAAGTTTTGTTTATTTAGGAAAATTATCAAAATGAGTGATTTCAGATTCACGTGTGTCACCGCGTCGAGCCGAGTAAGTTCGCGAGCTTAAAAACCGCGTACTTAAAGTTCGTACGTGTGTCACGCCTTTTAGGGTATCCCACATAGCTGATCGGAATCGTCGGAAGAATTGGAAATCAGTTGCAAAATATGCAATGATCTGCATGCAGTGTTGCCAGGCAGATCAGATTGAAATTCGCTACTGAGCCGCCTTGAATGTCGCTACGTTGTCGCCCCACAAAAATAACGTATACCTAAATCAGCATGTATGGAAATACTAGTGGGATATGCAGTCAATCTCAGAAGATGGCCAACTAAGAAGTTTCAAGAAAACTCTTTGAAATTTTTCAACGTTTCCTCAATGTTTATTGACTTCTTCAGGAAAACTGCAATATGAATGAACAATGTAAGCAAATGAATGTTACTTACTTTTCGTGAGGTTAACAAAAAGTCACTAGTCGTCGGAAAGACAGAAATATCATCTTAAATCGAATATCCTTGTCTTGTTAAAAATTTTAAACACACAACATATTAAAATTTAAATTTAAAATATGGGATTCACCCCGATTAAACAAGGGGAATACACCCTATAAAGATTTCACATTTTACATCTTTAATGTTATGACAAGCTCCAACCATAAATCAACATGTGTATAATTTTATCCGTGGGGGGGGGGTTGCAATTGATGTTAGGTATATGTATAAAGTAATATAACCTTTCATTCAAAAATAGTGAATTACCCGATACATAGTCTCGACACAGCATAGTAAAGAACCAGCAGAATATCTCTGAGAATTTCCTATATAAAAATGGTTCCCACAGAATTTGACTTTCGGATGATTTCACGGGTGTGAAATCTGGATAGAGATGCGAAAATAAAAATATCGATACCGGTACCAATTCGATATTTTTTAGCCAATGGAGGCGCGTTTAGTTTGTAACTCGGTTCGTAATTATTTTCGATACCGCTACAAAAATAGCGATACCAGCTTGGAATCGCTCAAAAAGTATCTAAGACAAAAATATTCGATATTAGTGCAGAAGTATTGATACATTTCAAGTGTAGTATTGTTAGCATCCCTACAAATAATCATCCAAAAGAGGGGATGCGCGTGTAATACAATACAAGACAATCTGGGCAAAACTGAAAAGAAGAATAGACAAGCAGTAATCAGTGGCGAAAAAAAGATAGTGTAACAGAATTTTTCAAAAAGTCGCTACAAATCGGTTTATTTTGTTAAATCGCCGCTACGTCTCAACGTAATCAAAATGTCGCTATTTTCGCGACAAGTTGCTATGAATGGCAACACTGCGTGCAGGCAGTACAGGTAGAAACTTAGAAAATGCCGACGGACGGTGCCTTGGCACTCAGCATTGCACATACGTCGGTATCGGCACGCCCGGCACGCATCGGCCGGCTTTATTTCTAGTTGCTATATTTTCGCCGGATTTTGAAAATCCGATGTCTACCGTCCCGTCTCGACGTATGTGCGATGGTCCATCAAATTTAATAGAAAGTAACTTTTTCCGATCCGTACCGTCCGTCCGATGCCGATTTATGTGCGCGTACCATTAAAGTAAACGGAAATAGCCGTGTCAATTGTGCGTGCGCAACAGGTCTATGACGTATCAATCATATGCCAGCCGGACACAGCCGCCTTGAGACAACAGCCTTTATTTATAGCTTATAGCAGTATTAGCAGTTGTTCGAAATGGAATGGAAGGAACATTTCTTCTCTGGCCACCTGCGAGGTTCGGTCGGTGATCAAGTTCTTGAATGGAAAAAGCATTACGCCAATCCAATTCAAATTCATGTCAGATTTATATAGGCCGAACATTATGAGCAAGCAGATGGTCCGCCGCTGGTGTAGGCAGTTTTCCGATGGTGTCAAAAGTGCCCATGATGAAGAGGGCAGCGGGCGACCATCCATCATCATCATCAATGGTGGTCTTGTTATTTGACGAAATTTGGCTGAAACTTGTTCGATCATCCACCCTACAGCCCTGATCTTGCTCCTAGCGATATTAACGTTTTCTTGCATGGCAAGAAATGAAGAAATGTCCTCTGGTGAGTATTTTGGCGACGACGAACTGAAGACGTCTGTCACAGGCTGGTTCCATTGACAGGCGGCAGAGTTCTACGACAGAGGGATACAAACGTTGATCCCAAGATACGTCAAGTGTCTCAATTCTCATGGTGGCTATGTTGAAAGATAGCTGAAAGATTGCTGTACTTGTTCCCATGAACGTTTGAGTTGAGGGAATAATACTTTCCGAGTGCGCCTCATACCAACCTTATCGGAGGACCATAGGTACTTTCTCTCTCCTGTGTTACTTTTTAATGAAGACAATAATTTACAAGTATTGTTTCATAATTCCGATTTACCTACTTAAAAAATTTGGATCAAAAAGAATATACGGTGTCCCACATAAGAATGCACACTACAGGAATCTCGTAAACCAGAAGATTTACATAGATGATTAAATTAGAGAAAAGTTGCGCATTGCTGAACACTACAACATGGCGTTTTAAAAATATTAAAATTTCGAGTACTTCCGAAAATGTTTGGGAAAAATCAAATTTTACCGATTTCGTTTTTATTTTTTTCTCCACTTAATTTGATAAGATATGACAATGCAAATTCCACATTCCCATTGCATCTTTTCCTGCTCTATAAGCTGATGTCATCAGAGATCTGACGTTTTGTTTCTAGTAACCATCATCAACTTTGGTTTTTTTAAATACTCCACAACTTTTTTTATATCCCTAAAAGAACTCTAATTTTAATTCTAGATACAACATATATTGCTTTTTTCATTTACCCGACGTTTCGGATTCAAAAAGACATCTTCAATGTTATTTGAGAGGATTACGAAGAAACAAAACGTCGGATTAAAAATCGAATTACGTCATCAAGTAGAGGAGAAAAAAATGCCATGGAATTTTGAATTTTATTTTGATTTATCTTCTTTAATAAAATAAGGAAAAAAATTGTTATACAGCAACATAACATGTCTAATTTTTCTTCATATGGAAAATATGGCATCATCATGAAAAACGCTTACACAATCGCAAGACAGAAAGATTAAATAATCTGTGATTTTCGAACTAATTCTACTTCAAAATTACGATGTATCGAACACAACTGACAGATCGTCACGATTTATTTGATCAATTGCATTTCAAAGCCTTCTTGTTCAAAGTAAAAAATAAATATTTTGTAGCCGAGGTTCAAGCGGCCATTTCAAGAATAAATCCAGGAATGCTAGATAACGTAATGGACGAAGTTGTTTTGCTACGTTTGCCTAGAAAATGAAGGAGCACTTTTTGAACATAAGATTAAATAATATGTATAACTATAATGACTTTTTTGTTAGTGTATAAAATAGATATTTTGTAATTTGATGATAACATATTGCTTACATATTTTTTTCGTATTTTAATAAATAAGATAAATCAAACATCTCGGAATTTTAAAATTTTTAAAACGCCATACTGCAGGGTTCAGCAAGGCGCAACTTTTCTCTAATTGAATGATCTTTGTAAATCGTCTGGTTTACAAAATCCCTGTAGTGTGCATTTTTATGTGGCACATCGTGTATGCTGCACATTGATAGTGGGAAATAGCATTAACATGAGATATCCAAAAATGACTACCTACCTGCTGAGTGTTTTACACTAGGCACCCTTTTTACAGACAAGAAGATAGTACATGTGGGTCTTGCATAAAGTCGGCCCCATTCATGTGCATTCATATCACTCTCGAAAAGCAAATCAATACATATTAAAATTAAAAGGTGGCAATAATTTCACTACTGGTCCTGACCAAATTCCAGCCATTGTCCTTAAACGCTGTGCCGCTGAGCTTGCACCTATTAATTTGCAAGCTCTTCAAAGTATCGTATCAGCGAGGCGTGTTTTCTGCTTCATGGAAGATTGGCAGCGTACAATTGATCCCTAACAAAGACAAAAAAAACCGATCCCACCAATTATACCTACTCGTAGACCTGTGGCTCTTCTCAGCATCATGTCTAAGGTTATGGAGACTGTCATTAACACACAGCTCCTGAAATACCTGGACAACAATAACATCATAAATGATCGCCAGTATGGCTTCCAAGGGCGCTTCCAAGGAGGGGGTAATTACCCCCCCCCCCTCAGAACAGAACAGAACTGATTAGTTAAAAATAAGATGCAATAAGATGCATTGAAATTTAACTGTTTATGTTTATTGCTTTAAATGTATTTTCTGTTTACCTTATTTATAATAAGTCTGGTTTTGTTATATGTGTTTTGTTTGTTAATTTTCCTTATAATCAAAAATAGAAAATACCTGGTTTAATTTGATCTTTGCGGCTGAAAAATTTTAATTTCATAAATATTCTTCTCTTACCGTATTATATCTTCATTTGATAAGATGTTTTTCACAGCATAGTAAACAACCAGCACAATAACTCAGGTTGGCGGCAATTACACGCGCGTCCCCACTTGTGGATGATTTTTTTGTAGGGATGCTAACAATACTTCGATACTTCTACTTCTGCACTAATATCGAATATTTTTATCTTAGATACTTTTTGAGCGATTCCAAGCTGGTATCGATACTTTTGTAGGGGTATCGGCAAGGAAAATAATTACAAAATTATTGAGGGGTGTAATCAATTGCACAAAATTCTCTGTACGAACCAAACGCGCCGATTTGGCTAAAAAATATCGAGTTGGTACCGGTATCATTTTCGCATCTCTATCCAAACTTCACAGCCGTAAAATCATCCATAAATCATCCCAAGGTCAAATTTTGTGGGAACCATATTTATATAGGAAATCCTCAGAGATATTGCGCTGGTTATTTATTATGGTGTGATGTTTATTGTACCCTCCCCCCCCCTGTCCTTTGGCGGCGCCCAACGACGTCATACTGATAGACTACGCATCCAAGGCAAATTGTTTGTCGGCATTCCAAACATTGGGAATGTTAACGGAATATTTACAAGCAACGACGTCATTGTTTACAAGTTACATCGCAGCATGCCAAGTTGACAATCATTTGGAATGAATTTTCAGAAAAATGTATGGAACGTATGTTGTAAAAAAGTAAAAATATGATTGTGGCTTGCTTATCTGTAATAGAAAAAGTACTCTGAAGATACTCTTTTGTAAAACACGTTTAATTTTGCAATTCTGTCAAGAATTAACGCCATTTTTATATTTTACAAACATTGCTGCATGCACCAAGCATGCCCTAATGCACAACTGGCAACGTCGGGTGTGTCTATGTCAATACAGCTGATGTTCCCCCCTTCAGTCGCACTGCCAGAAACGCTTACAAACATTCGGTATACAAAGCGTAGTCTATCAGTATGACGTCGTTGGCGGCGCCCATTACATTATCCATAAAGTAACTACCCCCCCCCCCCCCCCCCGTCCCCAGACAGACTTCCTAGAAGCGCCACTGATGGCTTCCGTAAGCACAGGTCTACGGATGACCTCGTCTACGCCACTCACTTGTGGAACAGAGCATAGAAAATCATGGAGAATCCCGTTGCACTTGACATATCAAAAGCCTTCGACAGAGTGTGGCATGAGGGACTTCAGTAGCTAGATTCTGTAACTTTCGCTATAGTAACGAAAATAGACGAACGCGAAGCTAATCATGTACGAAAACGATTTTTGACGACATTCCATAACCAAAGTTTAACGCTTCGTTACGCTTTCGGCATGGAGCTCGATGACTCACAAGCATTCATGAGTTGGCTTAAATATATCTGGATGAGGCTCTGTAAAATCCAGCAATGCCGACCATTGCGAAGGATTAGTTTTTGTCTTCGATTCATTGATTGTTAATTAAGTACACAAATAAATTTAAGCAACTTGTCACTTTGACACACAACAATAATAATCAAAACTTGACAACCGAGATCCAAAATCTTTCGCTATCGCTTATACCGTGCGCCAACACTTATCCTCTCGCAGCCCTTCTACAGCGCCATAGGCTTTCAGCCTTTGCGGGAGGCTGGCCATAAAACAATATTCATCCTAAACCAGTCGCATACGCTTTAGCTTTTATAAAGCTTGTTAGTACGACTTTGGCCGTGGTCTCACTAATCAATCGCGCACAAGCGGGCAAATGTAGAATACACATCCATATAAGAGGTCTGTTTTTACAGCGAATCACAAACCAGTCAGAACCAGTCAGAGCCAATCAGTATTCGCCATTGCAGTTGTCAAACTATTTCTGACTAGTACTGGCCAATCAAATTGACGCTGACTAGTTTGTGATTGCTCTGCGAACAGCCCTTATGTATACTACCCCACCATGATACTACGACACTTACCCCACTACCCAGTTCTTAATTCAAAAAATTATTTTCTCTCACAAATAAAATAGGTTATAATTAATATTTTATAGACGTCAAAAATGCACTGAAATCTCCATGAGCTCAGAGAGTCTGTGGCGATAATTTGCACTCAAGTGCAATTAAGCGGATAAGTCGAAAACAAAAAACCACACTAGTTTTGCAGTCAAATCTAATGTCGGCTACACACGTTCCGGCAGGCCTGTCAGTTCAAACTGAACGGTCTGCCCAACGACGTCATACTGATAGACTACGCTTTGTATACCGAATGTTTGTAAGCGTTTCTGGCGGTGCGACGGAAGGGGGGAACATCAGCTGTATTGACATAGACACACCCGACGTTGCCAGTTGTGCATTAGGGCATGCTTGGTGCATGCAGCAATGTTTGTAAAATATAAAAATGGCGTTAATTCTTGACAGTATTGCAAAATTAAACGTGTTTTACAAAAGAGTATCTTCAGAGTACTTGTTCTATTACAGATAAGCAAGCCACAATCATATTTTTACTTTTTTACAACATACGTTCCATACATTTTTCTGAAAATTCATTCCAAATGATTGTCAACTTGGCATGCTGCGATGTAACTTGTAAACAATGACGTCGTTGCTTGTAAATATTTTGTTGACATTCCCAATGTTTGGAATGCCGACAAACAATTTGCCTTGGATGCGTAGTCTATCAGTATGACGTCGTTGGGTCTGCCTGAAGACCGGTCGCCCCGCCCCCACACGTTCAGGCAGGCCTGTCAGTTCGAACTGAACAAGGCCGCCTAAAGACCGGTCGCCTCTGATTGGCTGACGCCCCTCCACACGTTCAGGCGAATGTGAAATATTTCCACGGGCTTTTAAAACATTTTGTGTGTAATTTCTCGATACCTGGCAAGGTATACCTGATAGAAGAAAATGTCAAGTACAAAGGTTATTTGGTTACTTAAGACGCATATCTTAAAAATATTTTGAAATATACAGGGTGTTGCGGGAAAGTAGGATAGTGATCAACTTGTTTTTTATATATGGAACTATAACTTTTTTTTAATTCTTCTAGTATCCATCATTGATCTCTATTCAACCCTAAAATATTTTTGGGATCGGTTGCGACGTTGCCAAGTTATTATTTATTTTCTATTAATTACCGGATTTGCAAGGTCGCAAGTAATACGTCCAAATTGATATATTCCTTTACCTTTTCTCAATAATATTATACAGCGAGTTACTTGAATATTAAATGAATTTTGGATGTTATCAGCAATGTGCATGTACAGGGTGTTTTTGGCAGAATTTTAAATTACGGCAATTTGATGGTCATTTTACTTTGTTTTTTAAAATGTAACAATGCATGTTTTATTTTAAATCAAAATATCCACTAATAACCTATCTCGCCTTGTAATATTTTTTTCGTGTTTGTGACGCTGCCAAGTTATAAATTATTTTTCCAAGTTTTCAAACAAATATCTCCGATTTTTATCAATAGAACACACTGTATATTTTATTTAACACAGAAGTACTCCCTAGTAATGGTCTATAACGTGAACAAGTTTTAACTGGTGTTCCTAAAATAATAAAACCGTTTTCCTTGCACATACTGCTATTTCGAATACCAGGTCAGTAAAAGGTACAGGAACGCTTAAATATCTTCAAAACTGGCACTGGCAACTGGAACGAGAAAATCAATACCTGCAGTTTTTTGAACATGCAGAATTCAAAAATTCTAACAGCAGCGTTGCCAGATTTTACCACTTTTACGTAACTCGTCATAATTTTGTTATTTTCAATAGAATCCTCTACTTATCTTTATTGCAATGAATTGCGTAAAGTCTCAAATTTTGTTTCTATTAATTACTGAGATACGGCAACACTGCTTTTTCAGTAAACAGTACCGGAACGCTTGAATATTTCCAAAACTGCCACAGCTGGAGCACTGAAATTCAATACTTAGGGGTTTTTGAACATACAGAATTCAAAAATGCTAACATCGGCGTTGTCAGATTTTCCAATTTTACCTTTCACGTCATTACTTTGAATGAAATTCCCTATTTATGAAGTCTAACGTAAAAGTGGTAAATCTGACAACACTGATGTTAGCATTTTTGAATTTTGCTGTAAAAAAAACTCTCCGATATTGATAATTTTCGCTGCAGTGGTGGCAGTTTCGGATATTCAAGCGTTCCGGCACTTTTTACTGAAAAAGTGGTGTTGCCGTATCTCAGTAATCAATAGAAACAAAATTTTGAAGTTATGAAATCCTACTAAATTCGACATGCGCAATTCATTGCAATAAGATAAGTAGAGGATTTTATTGAAAATAACAAAATTATGACGTGTAACGTAAAAGTGGTAAATCTGGCAACGCTGCCGTTATAATTTTTGAATTCTGCATGTTAGAAAACCTGCTGATATAGATTTTCTCTTTCCAGCTGAGCAAGTTTTGGAGATATTTAAGCTTTCGTGTACGTTTTACTGACCTGGTATTCGAAATAGGCAGTATGTGTAAGGAAAACGGTTTTATTACTTTAGGAACACCAGTTAAAACTTGCTCACGCCGTAGACCATTACTAGGGAGTACTTTTATGTTAAATAAAATATACAGTGTGTTCTATTAATAAAAATCATAGATATTTGTTTGAAAATTTGGTAAAACAATTTATATCTTGGCAACGTCGCAAACGCGAAGAAAGATATTAAAAAGCGAGATAGGGTATTAGTAGATATTTCGATTTTGAATAAAACATACATTTAAAAAAACAGAGCAAAATGACCTTCAAATTGCCTTAATTTAAAATTCTGCCAAACACACCCTGTAGTTGCGCATTGCTGATAACATCCAAAATAATATTCACTTAATATTCAAGTAATGCGCTGTATTGCGAAAAGCTCAAGAAATATATCAATTTGGACGTATTACTTGCGACCTTGTAAATCCGGAAATTATTAGAGAATAAATTATAACTTGGCAACATCGCAGCCAATCCCAAAAATATTTTAGGGTTAAATAGAGATCGATGATGGAAACTAGAAAAATTTAAAAAAATTTATGGTTCTATATGAAAAAATCAATTTGATCACTACCCTACTTTCCCGCAACACCCTGTATATTTCAAAATATTTTTATGTTTTTTTATGTTCGTCTTAACCAAATAACTTTTGTATTTGATTTTCTTCTATTATGTATATATTGCGAGATATCGAAGAATTACTGACTATATAGTGGAAACATCAATTGGATAAGTTTTCAAAACGTTTCCTGTTCAAGGTCGATTCGCTATTTTTTGGGATCGTATCGAGATCCAAATGTCGTGGAAACACCAGCTGAATGTCTCTTTCTTTTTGAATGGACCAATCGTAGTGCGTCAGGTCGGACGGATGGACGAACATATATGTGATTCTTCTCCGGTCGCCTGATCAGTCGTAACTGACAGGTAGACCGGACCATACACACGCTCAGGCGACCGGACGTCAGGCCGGACGGAGGGACGAACATATATGTGATTCTTCTCCGGTCGCCTGATCAGTCGTAACTGACAGGTAGACCGGACCATACACACGCTCAGGCGACCGGACGTCGGCAGACCATTCAGTTGGAACTGACAGGCCTGCCGGAACGTGTGTAGCCGACATAAGACGAACATAATTTTGACACTCAGTTGGCTGGTCACACTTACAGTGTCACACTATGCTATTTTAGAACCTGTCCTAATTCCTAATTGTCACTCGATGCTCTATGGTGTGGTATTGTTCGCGCATGCGTACCATACGCAGCGTATGATAATATAACGTCCAACGACGTCATACTGATAGACTACGCTTTGTATACCGAATGTTTGTAAGCGTTTCTGGTGGTGCGACGGAAGGGGGGAACATCAGCTGTATTGACATAGACACACCCGACGTTGCCAGTTGTGCATTAGGGCATGCTTGGTGCATGCAGCAATGTTTGTAAAATATAAAAATGGCGTTAATTCTTGACAGAATTGCAAAATTAAACGTGTTTTACAAAAGAGTATCTTCAGAGTACTTTTTCTATTACAGATAAGCAAGCCACAATTATATTTTTACTTTTTTACAACATACGTTCCATACATTTTTCTGAAAATTCATTCCAAATGATTGTCAACTTGGCATGCTGCGATGTAACTTGTAAACAATGACGTCGTTACTTGTAAATATTCCGTTGACATTCCCAATGTTTGGAATGCCGACAAACAATTTGCCTTGGATGCGTAGTCTATCAGTATGACGTCGTTGATAACGTCCAAGCATATGTTTGCTTACATTTACACTGTGTTTGAGTGAGGTTATTATGAAGGTTATAATGCTTAATCTCAAATAATAAAATACTGCAATATCATAATCCGTGCTGTTTTACTAATGTTTTCAACAATATACTCGTACAAACAGTACAACAATATTTTGTGATTGTGATAACAATATTTCAGGTTATTTAGTTGATTGCACTCGATTGTAGTTGACTAGTCTGACCACCCAAAATGTTGAGCGTCGACACACTCCGCCGCCTTGGCGTCGGCGCGCTTCGCTGCTTGACCCAGACCTGAAGTTTTGCCAACGCGAGTGGTTGACATCCTCAGAAGCTGTTACCTGTCTGGCGTGTTCCGAAAAACTGAGCGCTCCGGATTAGGAATGGGAGCGGCTGCGTTGTGTATCGCCGAACCATGTGGATCTTAGAATCCTTGCGTCTCTTAGGGCGGGTATCCATATTTTGTTGAGCTTGTATGCTTTGTTGTTGAAGTTATTTTGATAAATCTCGATGGATTCTGTATAATCTGGCATAACTAGAGGAGGTCGTAGCAAGAACCTGTCTCCTCAAATTTAATATTGTGACCACTGCTTCCCTAATTGACAATTTGGTACATGGTATCCGATATATCTCTGATGCTCTCCACGGATCGCTTTAACAGCTGCGACAGGAAGTCTTTTTATTAACTTTGCAGATGCAACAGTATATTCACCTACATAGGAATATACACCGTGTCTCAGGACGAATCCCGAAAACTTTAAGGGGCGATTTAAATGTTTTCCTAATTGATAGCCACCTGCTACGACAGTGGTACAATTATTTCCAGCTGTATCCAACTTATAGATAGAAGAAAAACATAAGTATCAACAGCTAGCGAATATCGGTGCATGCGAAAATACAAGATGAATTCAAAAGGTATTGGAGTTTGGTCACTCACGTGAAATCGTTAATACTGCTGAGGATATATGGTCAACAGCTCAATTAAAGAGTAGCAATTTCATTCATTCATCCGAAAACCAATCACAGACGACGTCGTTTCGCTTTTATTAAAGCTCATCAGTGTGATTTAGGGCGCAGACTTTCCTCTCAGGTCGGAAAATCTCTGTCGTGGTAGACGGCTTTTCCTCTTCTTTCCATAGCATCAATGCCGGGGTTCCGCAAGGATTGGTATTGGCTCCGACATTTTTCTACTTCATATAAATGATCTACTCTCTAGCACTACAAACCCAATTCACAGTTTTGCGGATGACAGAATAGACCGATCTCTGTGGTCGAGCTGGAACGCAGAAGACTGGCAGTGGCAGCTTCACTTTCAAAGGATCTCGATACCATTGCCGCTTGGGGGCTTAAGAATATGGTTAAATTTAATGCCTCCAAGACCCAGTATTGTGCGCTATCAAACAAGAAGTGCCCAAGCCAACACCAGGTTCTAATGAACAACCAGGCTCTGCCAAGGAGTCACTCATTCAAGCTCTTAGGAGTCAACATTACAGAAAATCTGATCTGGCACGAACACGTCGCGTCAATTGCAACAGCTGCTGGTAAAAAGCTTGGGTACCTGTTTACAGCCAGAAAGTATTTCTCACCATGTAACCTCCTCACGCTATATAAAGCCCAGATAAGACCTTGTCTGGAGTATTGCTCTCATGTCTGGGGAGCTGCTGCCTCCACTACCCTGTCTATACTAGATGCCGTCCAGAGAAGGGTAATTCGACTAATTGGCGATCCGGCCTTAACGCCCCACCTTCAGTCACTTTCTCACCGACGTGTTGTTGGTAAACTCTCACTCTTCTACCGACATTCCAATGGAATCTGCTCCTCTGAGCTATCCTCTATCGTTCCGCCGCTCACTGCTCCTATCAGATGTACCCGTGTGACCGCTGCATCTCATCCTAAGACGGTCATTCTTCATACATCAAGAACTGAGCGGTACAACCGCACATTTATTCCCAGGGTGTCCAAGGCTTGGAATGGACTGCCAAAAGATGTATTTATTGGGCCTGCGGGTATTGGCCCATTCAAATTCGCGTTAACAAACTTCCCCTAACATAACCCTTTCACAGCAGCCGCGGTACTTTGGTATTTAGGCCCTGCCTGCGCGGTCTGCTCAGTTATAAAAAAAAAATGAAATTGCCTGTTAGTGCCTAGCTGGCAAAACTCGTACTAGTAGTAACAACATATAAATATTGGGAAGCAGTACTTTAAAAAAGTATTGGTTCGCCATCTATCTACCAAAGCCGGTACCTGAGCATTTAATCTGAGGAACCGAGTACTGTTGCTGTGACCCGTTTAAAAGCATCAGGTATAGGACTGACGAGCTTTAATGAAAGCGAAACGACGTCGTCTGTGGTTGGTTTTCGGATGAATGAATAAAATTGCTACTCTTTAATTGAGTTAAGTTGCTTTTTAGCATAAACCGAATGTCGGGAGTGTTAAATGAGTGTTCCACAAAAAAGACTCTGTTTATTGTCGTATCCCGCAGGTTCCTATACCTGATTCTTTTAAGCCGGTCACATAAACAGTACTCGGTTCCTCAGATTAAAGGCTCAGGTACCGGCTTTGGTAGATAGATGGCGAACCAATACTTTTTTAAAGGACTGCTTCCCAATATCTATATGTTGCTACTACTAGTACGAGTTTTGCCAGTTAGGCACTAACAGGCAATTTCATTTATTCCTCTCAGACCTAAATCACACTGACGAGCTTTAATAAAAGCGAAACGACGTCGTCTGTGATTGGTTTTCGGATGAATGAATGAAATTGCTACTCTGTAATTGAGTTAAGTTGCTTTTTAGCATAAACCGAATGTCGGGAGAGTGAAATGAGTGTTCCACAAAAAAGACTCTGTTTGTTGTCGCATCCCGCAGGTTCCTATACCCTGATGCTTTTAAACCGGTCACATAAACAGTACACGGTTCCTCAGATTAAAGGCTCAGGTACCGGCTTTGGTAGATAGATGGCGAACCAATACTTTTTTGAAGTACTGCTTCCCAATATCTATATGTTGCTACTAATGGTCAACAACACAATAATTATTTTTCACTTAAAACCAACTTTTAGACGATTTATAATATAACAGAGCACCACAATAATACGTTTATCTTCTTTTGACATATATGCGTACTGTATTGATGCTAAGTATACTACTCTAGGTGTAAATGGGAATTCACTATCCCAGGCGACGCGACGGTTCCTCTGGCCGTGACTGGAAGTTGTTTATCCTTAAAGCAAAAAAGTTTAAATGTCCTTAACTAGATCGTCGAATGGTGTGTATGGCCCACCGACGGCCGTTAGCATCGTATTCGTACGTTACGAACATCTGCTAGTTGAGGTAAACAATCGACAAAAACATAAATACCCGTTGGAAGAATCCTACCAAATAGCCTTCTCAGTTTTGTTGTAAAATAGATAAGACATTGCCGAAACTGAACGTGCAATAAGGTGGGCCACACACATTTCAGTTATCTTTACAACCAAACTTCAAACGAATACATTCTGTTGATATCGGCTTCACATTCCGAAACCTAAGTGAGACTTCTTTTTTTCGGGATTCGTCCTGGGACCCAGTGTATAGAATCACCTACTTAGGAAATTAGTTCTGAAAAGACAAGCTTAGTACGAGTATCTTTCAACATACGCGGTGATACGCCAGTATGACACAATCAATCAGAGGGGTAACCACAGGAGAAGTTTTAGAAATTACATTACACATTGTTTGCCTTGGACAGCTGCTTACGCAGGGATCAACGTTCTCCGGCATTATTATTATAGAAACTTTGTAGAAATTGATAAACTGATAAACACCCAAGTAACTTTAATTATTAGTACCACTATTTATCTAACTCACTAATAATGGGAGCACCTAAAAGCTCGGTGCGTAAGTTTAGAAGAATACGGATATTTTCATCGTACTTTATCAACAATGCAAATGTCCTTATGTATGTCAAACATCTCATGATAAAATCGGAGGAGCCACAAAAACCTGGGTTTATGGGCCAGTAAACGGCGACATATTAGAGAGACTGCCACAAGATAGATTGATCATTCATATATTTCTGTATAACTTTGAATAGAGACTGTTTTTGTCTCTATAAAATCCAACTTTTAATTTCAAAGCGGAACTAAAAATGTGGGTTTTAGTTTCAAAGAGACAAAGCTACAAGCTTTGAAAAAGACCTTATATTACTCCAAAGAGCTGGTAATTTTCACTCTGACTCTTCCAAATATAAATACTTCGAAATCAAAACCATTGATGGTTTAGGATTTTAGAATATCTGTGTGAATAAAACATGCATAGAATGTAAACATTTAATAAACATCTATACTAAGTCCACAGCGTATATACCAAACGGCGTTATACCATTTAATTTAAAAAAAGGAATATTCAGCAGACTTTTATTCTCACAAAATTGTGCCAAAATGTGAAACAGTAATTTCATATTCAACCACAAACATTCAAGTTTTTCAGCATGAAAGTGCAGTATTTGCAACATCCGATTAATTACAATGAAGAC
This sequence comes from Callosobruchus maculatus, assembly GCA_951848785.1. Classification (NCBI taxonomy): domain Eukaryota; kingdom Metazoa; phylum Arthropoda; class Insecta; order Coleoptera; family Chrysomelidae; genus Callosobruchus; species Callosobruchus maculatus. The sequence continues at coordinate 1,054,237 of CATOUR010000087.1, read as the reverse complement.
AACTTTGAAATAACAGAACCAATATAACATATTGGAACATAATATTTAAGATATCAATTTAGAAGAATGAGCCTTGCGATTGTTGATTAAACGACCGATAATCATCTGGAAACAGTTGAAATACAGGTATATGCTCTCTGTCGTGAGGCATTATATTATAATGTTGTGTACCAAGTGTCGTTTTTTCAAGCTCCGTTCACACAACACAGGCATTATAAAAGTGGCATCCGGGTGATGTATGCAGTAGGCGACTCCAAATCTTCCGTTCCAGTGCCCTGTTATGAGCTTCAGCCACATAAAAATAGCGGCCTCGTTTGATCTTTCCACCAATTTCAAATTTTATAGCGTTCTTCGCTTCCTGTGACAATAGCTATTTTCGCGGATCACGTCCCAGACTGGTTCGGGACTAGTTCGTAAAAAAAGCCTATGCACAGTATGATTACGGGCGTACGCGGTATGAAAATCCTTATGTAAACTGATTCTGCGATGCAAACAGAATCAGTTTACATAAAACATACTGCGAACGCCCTTAATCATACTGCGGATGCGTTTTTCATCCGAACCAGTCCAAAACGTGATCCGCGAAAACCATGTCCATTGAAAAAAGGTGTACGGCCATCTTTAAATTTTTGATACCAATGGGGTATTTTCCAACTTGCTAATATTGCTTGTTTAATGGCTGAAATGGATTGTTTGTATCTAATTTGTAATGATGGCACTGTTTGATCAATTTTTTTTTGCCCACGTGGAGTAAAGATAGAGTTTGAAAATCATCACTTTGAAAAGAGCTCATTTAAATCTCTTAAACCTCCCGCCTAAGAAATCAACCAATAACAAGTCATTTTTATGTCGGATGTAGATAGGATGTGACTATATTAATTTGAATTATGCGTAGATTCAAGGTTGTCACGTTGTTATCATTTTGCCTAGTTTTTCTACATATAGAGGATGTAAACTTAATTTTATGTATTATGTTTATTTAGTTTCCCTCTTTTTAATTGAATAAAAGTTCATGTTTGTAGACTATAAGTGTTATATTACACTGCAATTCCATTTGTTGCATTATTATGTAATTAGCAGTTTACTCTGAGAATGTTTCCTAGTTACTTTTCACAATTTTACTCGTCATTCTTTAACAGCCTATCACTAGTGTCATGCCATACATAACCTCCCCTGGTCTCACGACTGTCACGGTATCTGATGAAATGATGTAAACAAACATCTGTCAATGCCAATACGAAGCGGAGGTTATGTTTGTAGATGGAGAAAAGGAGGTCAGACGATAAAGTAGTCACATCCTAAGGATAGCACCACGAAGGACTTATTACGTCACGCTAAGATTTATTACGTCACAGGTTTGGCGCAAAATTTTATGTCTGAACTTTGGAGGGGATTTTAACCCACTACGCGTTCACAATAAAACGTAAAAATGTTCGTTACCTGGTTTTTGGGGACGTAGCATCAATATTCCGTCATAAAATTTTGTTCGGAAAATACCCCATTACGTCCAAGTAGTTACTCCATGGGATTCGGTCAACTTTCGGAGGATTTTTGCTACTGAAATTATTCATTCTATTTGTAGGCAGGGATACCAGTGGCCCAATTCTTGAAATGAATAGAAAGGAATCTCCCAGGGAAGGCTACCTCATGTGCACTCCCTCGCTATTCTATTGATAATAACTAGCGGTATTCTTGAAGGAGCACAAAAGAATTTGTGGGAGGAAGCAGAATCTGGGAGCTTTGTTGCCAAATGTCCCCACCAACCACAGTGCTGCAATTTTTGATTGACGCGCAAATGACGTACATACGAGAGGAATTATTTGACTTTCACAAAAAGTCTAAAGGTTAGTCGGTTGGTTTATTTTTATAACAGTAATTAAAGGAAACGTCCCCAAATAGCATGTCTTGTCAAAATGCACTTTCTAGGGTAGTTTCCATAATAATTTGATTTTCTCCTACTCGACACCGAGAGAACTACTAACTCCCTTGGAGAGCATGCAGCTCCTCGTTTTTTATAGAAATATTTTCAAGAATACAGTGACGTCACTTATATAAGGACGCTCACTTCTCTGGTTAGTTCTACTCCCTCAAATTCGTGAAAGGGACACATATTTCACAATTAGGTCGGAGGTTTGTTTCTTGTTCACGAAATATAAAGAAAAGTAAAACTGTTTACTGTAAAGGGTAATTAAATGCTTATTCTTTCTTTGTTGGTTGAGCTTATGTTTTGCCATAGACATTCAAATGGCTAGAAAAAATATATTTCACTAAACTGCGCATGTGTCTGCAATTTCACGATTTCTCGCGATTTTTTCATGGCCGATCTCACAAATATAGGTTCAGTACATCTGGGATCACTGCTGTTAGGAAACTATAAAAGGCTAAGTAATCGAAACTGACGGGAGAATTAACAGAGACAGCCATGGTTACATGACTGCAGCTCGTACAAGGCTAATCTCAGCAGATTTTGAAATTAAATCATGTCCAACCCACGCCACGCTGGAATATCTTATCATAAAACATACATATTGCCCCAATATGGATTTAAATCTATACATTTTTATGCACAATGCAATGCAAGATTAAATTAATCGATGTCATCAAGAATTATTCGTCGGATTAAAAAAATAATATTAATTTTAAAATATATTTTACACAAATTCTTGCTATTGCGATAGTCAAATATAAATAATTGCAGGAAGTTATACAGTTTAATTTGACAAATGAAAACAAGCCAGATAGAAAAAAAGTCGAGGGTGATGTTGGCTATTCATAGTACATTCAAGCATTACCAATTTGTAAATATGATTTTGCAGATGGAGGAACAAAATTTAAACAGATATTTTACTGAAATAATTTAGTGTATATGGAGCAAAAGTAAAAAAATAACAGTAAAAAATACTACTAGACATGGAACCGAACAGTTAACAACTTGTCTCACACATTGAAGCAACACACGTATAAAAATATCTGAATAAACTTAACTGAATTATGATAAACCGTTGTTGCTAATTTCTTTTTTTTAATAACTTAAAGTGGTCTTAACAGGCTTTACATTAATATTCGTCTTCATCTCCTACACCTCCTTCCACCTCATCCGGAGGAGCAAAGCCTTCCTGAAAATTAAAAGAATATTATATGAATGAGTGTGGAAGGTCGAAAAGATAAAAAAATGTAGATAAATGAAATTAAAACGTTGGAGATTTACCCGGCAGTGAATTTTATGGCATTAGTATGTGAAAAAGTCGATCTTCTTTATTGGAGAAAGGCATTTATTATACAGCTTACAGTGTCACGTGCGCAATAATTCTATAATAAAAAAGAAGCAATACAAAAAAGCAGTTAACTTAGTATACCCTCAGATTACCGACAATCGATCGAATTGCATACATAGGACAGTTATCAGAAAACGTTGCACTTGAACCCAAGAAATTAGATCGCAATATATCCTTCAGACGCAAAGAGACACTAGGCAACTTAATTGAAAACAATAAAATTAAATCAACTAAAAACGAAAAGTCTGGTGTCTACAAATCAGAATGTGTGGATTGCCTTAAAGTTTATATTGGACAAAGTGGAAGAGCTTTCAAAAATCGAATTAACGAACATAAAAAGTCATTTATAACGAACTCTGTAATTCTAATTACGCCAATCATTTGATCTCCGAAAACCATCATTTGAACGAAGATTTTAAAATATTGCACATAGAACAGAAGGGACGCAAATTAAATTTTTTAGAAGCATTAGAAATCAACAAGCTCAAATTCTCAGGTAACCTCCTTAATGACCAAACAGATTAAAATAATTCACCCTTACTAAATCTGTCCAATGGTTTTCGGATAACAAACGATTAGCCATAATAGTTACCCCATTAATGTGTATATCTTGTATAAATAGCGTAGTACTTTAAGTTTAAAATCATTGTTTGATAAAGACACTGTGTCGAAACGATCGACGCAAGTTTTTTAAATAAAAGTGGTGATCATTCATCGGAAATACTTTTTTGTATTAGTATTGATCGCCATTAAGTAACGGCCAACTCCATCGACTATTACACATCAGCCATGCGTTTTGTGGCTGATGCTTGATGCGTATGAAACATGTTTAACAAATTTGCATCTTGTAAAAAAATCGATAACAGTATATTATTCAACGAGCGGTAATTACTGTTTGTTTATGGGTAGTATAACCTGTTCAGAACTAGTTAGGTAACGGCTGTTTAACTTAATGGGAATAGATAAAAGTTTTTTACACCCACAATTCCTCCCTTGAGAACCGTTGCTACAATTTATACTGTGGCACAATGGACTAGTATCATGAATTTTATTTCTGGTTGCATATGATAGAGTACGTCATAAAAAGCATCTCATTTTTTTCTCCGATTTTTTTGGGCACAGAAAAGCCGTGAAAATGAGGAAAATATATTTGAATTCTCCTAGGGCAGTGACGTCACTGCCCTATAGGCGAACAGCCAATCAAAAGACAGATATGTGTGCTGTGTTGCCGCATTCTGATGGCGCGCGGAGCTGTACGCGGGCTGGCTCATCTATCTTGTCTTCTGTTCCCGTCTGATATGTTTTGTGGTTTTAATGTCCCATGATCCGAAATTCCAGGGCTGTTCCAAATTACGGTTCTATCACCGTCCTAGAACTGTTTCCATCATGACCCACCCATTTTGTGATTCTAGAATCGATGATTGGTTGGTACGCTGGTGGACCAACCAATCATCGTTTTGAGAACTGTAAAATGGGCGGGGCATGATGAAAACAGTTCTAGGAGGGTGATAGAACCATAATTTGGAACAGCCCTTCCGAAAGCTAAGTTAAGGTTCCTGATCCGTCAATCCTGTCAATCAATCGTCATTCGGTCATTGTCATTTCCAAATTCCATTGGGCTTTGGCTGTAATTTTCAACAATCTTAAAGTTATTATTATTTGTTTGCGTTTATTTGTACAGGATATCCTTTTATTCCATTTTAGTAGGTTTCAAGTTATTTTATCATAACATAACCAACAAGTATGGGTAAAATCGATAGTGGATTCACAAACGCCGATTCAGATAACCTGCCTAAAGTTGATATGGCTATGGTGAACGACTTTTATGTGGATAATATGCAGTTCTTCAATACGAAGATGAGAAATGTGAAAGCTAAGAAGTGAGTTTCAAATTATTTATAACACTTTGGATAGCAAATAACATGTTTATGTGAAATGTAAATGTTTTGCGAGTCGGAGCTGTTCTTGGCAACAATGCACTGCTGATAATTCGCGCGGTTGGCACTGATTGGCTGAATTTGAATTCCTTTCTTTAAACTTTAGAATGGAATTACTAAAAAACAAAATGATGTAGAAAGTAACGAAATGCAGCAGAACGTTTATTTGTGTATGCACTAAGCGGCCATAATAATTAAATCATTGTTCTTAACCTCGTGATACTAGTCCATTATATGTATAAAAAAATACTTTTGACGGCTACTACCACTTCGTTGATTCGAAATATGTTTTATTCTCTCCTTAGATTTTCAAAGCTTGCTTGCTTGCTTACCGAATACTGTACAAAAATTGATTATGGTCATTTGCTTTTATTTGCATATTTTTCATATAAAGCTATCTTTAAGCACATATTTTTGTATTTTTTTAAAACACGGCAACTTTTACCATTAAGTTTCACAATGTTCCCTTCTTGGTATTCAAAAACTTTTTCATCTTGTAATTTTGTGAAAGAAATAAAAGCGAATATTTCATATACACTTTTGTGACGAAACGATACCATTTTTCGAAAAATCAACTTTGCTAGTGTATGTAGGTCGAGTTGGACTACATTTTAAAAATAATGACTTTTATACGGGGTGTCCAATACAAGTGTGACATATAAAAGTTATGTTTTTTTAAATAGAACACCCTGTATATTATTGCATATTTAGATTCCCGGGTTAATTTTAGTGTGACTTTACGTATCACACATGGGATTTTAAGCAAACCGTTTAGGTAGGGATGTGGCGACCCCATCGCCCAGAGGTGATGGTACACCTTGCACCCACGACGGTGCATCATGTACTATCAGCCACAGGGGCGAGAAGTGCAGTCACTTAGCTTCGCCCGCGGTGCAATCACCCCCACATCGGAATATTTCCGGGAAACTAGAAATAGGTTCCCGGAAATAGGCGGCGCCAAATGGCCTCACGGTTCATGTTCCGTCGCTGGGCTGATGTTCTCGGTTTCTCATAAGTGACAAATTGGATTAATTAAAAGTAAAAAAATGCTCAATGGCTCTTCCAGGATCAAAAGATGCCGGAGGTAAAATACCTGGCCGTTCGGATCTCCGGGTGCCAGGTGGTCCGGGGGAACATTAAGCGAAGTTTGTTGAAAGAATTGTGCTGCCACTCCTCGTCAGGCTAACAACAGAAGCCGTCCTTCGCAGCAACTTCGCACTGACGACAGGCCCGAAGGCCAGAGAAACCTCTTCAGAGCCGACTTTACAAATATACGAGGTCTTGCCTCCAACATAAACTCTGTCCATCAACACCTTCAGGCAGAGAAGCCACACATTCTGGCTCTTACGGAAACTCAAGTCGGCTCTTCAACAATGGATAACTGCTTTAGATATCCCCGGATATGACTTATACACTGCAGAGATGCAGTTACCTCTAAAAACCAACATTACAGAGAATGGAGGAAAAATCCAAATGCTGAGAGCCACCGCAGTTTTATCGACGCCAGAAATCATTGTAAGCGCGTGATTGACAGCAGCAAGGAGGAACACAACCAAAAAATTAAGAACAAGCTCCTCTCATGTCCTAGTTCGTCCAGAACATTCTGGTCTGTAGCTAGGGCTGTTAGTCAGAACTTTTCCTATTCGTCAATACCACCCTTGACCAGAGAGGACAAATCCATCGCTTCTGCTCCTAAAGAAAAAGCAGATATCTTGGGGAAGCTCTACGCAGCCAATTCTACTGTAGACTTTCAAGGAAGTACTCCGACCACCACCATAAGCGTGAACTCGAGAATGGCAGAGGTCAAATTTCAACATCGAGATGTAAAAAGCATCCTCCAAAAACTGAACACCAATAAAGCTACTGGTCCTGACCAAATTCCAGCCATTGTCCTTAAACGCTGTGCCGCTGAGCTTGCACATATTCTTTGCAAGCTCTTCAAACTTTCGTATCAACGAGGCGTGTTTCCCGCTTCGTGGAAGATTGGTTGCGTACAACACATCCCTAAGAAAGGCAAAAAAACTGATCCCACCAATTATAGACCTGTGGCTCTTCTCAGCATCATGTCTAAGGTTATGGAGACTGTCATTAACACACAGCTCCTGAAATACCTGGACAACAATAACATCATAAATGATCGCCAGTATGCACAGGTCTACATGTGACCTCCTTGCCTACGTCACTCACTTGTGGAACAGAACAATAGACAATCATCGCGAATCCCGTGTTGTTGCACGTGATATATCGGAAGCTTTCGACAGAGTATGGCATGACGGACTTCTGGCCAAGCTTGCTGCTTATGGACTACCACCTGGCCTGCGCCAGTGGCTGAATAGCTTTTTGAACGATCGATCTGTTTGTCGTAGTCGAAGGCTGTTCATCGGACGTATTTTTAATAAACGCTGGTCTCCTTAGGGATCTGTCCTATCCCCTATACACTGTTTCTGCTGTACATCAACGAGCTGCTGGAAATAACATCCAATCCAATCTACAGCTTCGCAGATGACGGTACATTAGTGTCGTGCATGGAACCAGGCAAGCCACTATCATCCCATAAGACGGTACGTCAGCGACATCAGCATGCCGCACAGATCAACGCTGATATCAAAACAATAATTGTCGAGTGGGGATTGGCAAATGGGGTACAGTTCAACGTACAAAAAACTCGGGCAACAACACTTACAAAGAAGTCTCACGATGGCTTACCAACCGTGGAAATGGAGGGTCACCCCATAGTCGAATCACCTTCCGTCAAGGTTTTGGGAATCAACAATAACATGTCCTGGCACGACCACGTCGTCAGTATTGCTAAGGCGGCATCCCAGGAGCTTGGAGTTTGTTCCGCTGTAGGAAGTTGAATACACCAGAGCAACTGCTGCTGCTCTACAAGGCACAGATCCGACCATCGCTGGAGTATTGCTCCCATGTGTGGGGATGCGCTCCGAAGCACTCTCTAAAGCTTCTGGACACTATCCAGAAAAGGGCGATTAGACTAATCGATACGCCAAACCTCACAAAGGACCTCCACAGCCTGGAACATCGAAGGAGGGTGGCTGACCTATCCCTGTTTTACAGATTCTATCACGGAAGATGTTCGAGTGAGCTCTCTCAGATAATAACACCTCAGGCCGTCCGAACCAGGAAAACTAGAGAAGCTCTGAGAGCTCATCCTTACCAGATCGAGGTCCTTACTCCCCGAACTAGTATCCTCCAGATTCCTTCTTTTGGAGAACTTCGACGCTGTGGAATCAGCTGCCGGGAATTTGTTTCCCGACGGCTACAACCTGCAGCGTTTCAAATCTAACGTGAACCGATACTTATCCTCTCGCAGCGCTTCTACAGCGCCATAGGCTTTCAGCCTTTGCGGGAGGCCGACCATAAAAAAATGGTGCAAATCACAATTTTTGGAAAAAGGAGGTATCAGAAAAAAATCGAATATTGCTGCGATTATAAAACTTAGAGGGCTGTGACTTTGCCTTGTCACTAAGTATGGAACGAGTCAACTTAGGTTAGGCAGTCAAGTTTGCACTTGGAGAAATCGGATTAATTAAGGAAACTTCAATAAGTGGTAACTTGATTTTTACTTCCCACACCGATAGGTGAGGGGAGTATTGTGATCGCGAAAATTTTCGATTTTGAGGTAACACGCTTTTTGGGCGTTTTATGATGTCTAGATAACGAAAATCCATGTCACTCATTTCCGTCGGTCTGTCTGTCGGTCTGTACGCGTTTTTCTAGCCTCGTAATCTCAGTAACCGCTGCATGGATTGTGATGAAATTTGGGCAGCGATATGCTGGGGGGTCGTAGTAGGTAATGTTATAATTTTGAAAATTAGTACAGGGGTGGCGGAGTAATTAGCAGAAAACAAAAAAAAAATATTCCTCAAACTTCGTTTTTAGGTGTTTTAGGGGTTCCTGATCATTTTCTACTTTTTTTTTTGGGTGGGGGTGAAATTGGGGTAATTGGGGGTGGGGGTTGTAAATCTCAAAAATGTGTTGTACTCATAATAGGCTATCCATTGACCTGTAAAAGAAAGACCTAGCGGCATAATACCTTTTTTTAGGCCCATCCGAACATTGCCTTGCCTACTCCAGAAACCAAGGGACTTAGAATTTTCTGATAAATACATAGGAATATTGCTTCAGATCGTTCTGTATTGAGTAACATAAGGTATGGAATGGATTTTAATGAAACTTTGTCACAGTATTATTACCGCGGCGAGGATAGAAAACGCGTATGTTCTGGAAAAATCATGTCAGTGGCGGCGCAGCAATAATAAAAAATAAAAAAAATAAAAACGCATCAAACTTTGTTTTTAGGCGTTTTAGGGGTTCCTGATCATTTTCTACCTTTTTTTGGGTGGAGGTGAAATTGGGGTGGTTGGGGGTTGTCCATTGACCTATGGACGAAATACGTACCGGCGTATTTTTTTAAGTCCATGTGAACATTTCCTTGCCTATTACAGAAACCAAGGGACTTAGGAGATTTGTGATGTACACATATACAAGTATTGCTTAATTTCATTCTATGTATGCAGCAAAAATTATTAAATTGATTTTAATGAAATTTCGACACAGAAGTGACTATCGCGGCGCGAGTGGAGAACGCGCCAGAGTCTGAAAAATCGAGTCAGTGGTTGCGCAACAATAATTAAAAAACTAAAAATATAAAAACAGCTCACACTTCGCTTTTAGACGGTGTAGAGGCTCCTGATCGTTTTGCATCGTTCAGTTGAAGCATGCAGAATGAAAACTGTGGCGTTCTAGTTTCTCAGGAGGGAGACGCAAGAAACTGTTTACGAGAGTTTTTGTGTTGGACGTTTTTTTGCGGGAGGGTGGGCGATGATTTGGTTGCAAGGGGATTTCAGACTATAGCTTCATGCAATGGGAAAACAATAAAACGAAATCATTATTATGTGTGGGAAGTACTGAGTCAATCAACTTGACTCCATTTTTTAAATGGGAAAGGTTAATTTTTTTTATACGATCAAATGTGCAATTTGATAGACTTTCTAATGATATCAGGTTGTGAACATCAATCTCTGGTAGTTTTCATTTAATTTCGAGATTTCAATGAAATCGGTGTTTTTCAATTTCCCTACCTATGAACAAAATAGCAGGCCATAAAATATAAACAAAAACGTGTTCAGATGAAAGAAAACATTTAACTTAGCAAAAAGATCCAGAAGAACTAGAGCAAAAGGACAAGATTATAAAAATTTCCTACAACAAATCAACTCTGACCAGAAACAACGGCGGTAATGTGTCTAAGGTCAAAGAGAAGCTGGAGTCAAGGGCCGTATATAAGGAGGGGGGTTTGTGGGGCCCAACCCCCCCATGAGTATTTCCATTAATGAAATAACTACTAAAATAATACAAAATAAAAATAATCAAGGATGCTTAGTGACTTATTCGACTACTAACCAATCCCTCGGCGCTCATGACACATTAGCAGCGATACAAAATCTATACAGTTTTCAAGCAAATTAAGACATTACATATTCTTTTATACATGAACGCCCCCATAAGGTCACCATGAACCCCCTCCATGGTCCACGCCTAGCTACGGCCCTGGCTGGAGTATGACAGAAATGGATAATTTTTACAGCCTACTCGATACTGCAATGTACTAGAGATTTAAAAGTTTCCAATATCACTAAGAACTTTGAAATGAAAGCAAAACTTTCAGCAAACGTTGCCTTCAGTTAAACATCTTCAGAACGCAGTTTCACATTTAATGGTATAAAACAATAGTCATTTCTGTCAAAGTCAAAAGTAACAAAAACTCTGACTGTCTGACTGTAGCCCCTTAAATTTTTCAGTATCTATTAGAAAGAACGCAAAAAATGAATACTGACAAATCATATTTTAATTTTCTACTAGGTAATTATGTTTAATAATTTGAGCAGATTTTTTATTCATTCTTCATTTTCGGCGATCTTGCTTTTTTAAATCATTAAATTTTATTCTGAAGCACTTAAACCGCCAGCAACATTCGGTGGTAGATTTCCTTCCATTTCAAAATTCATAATGGTTTTGTGAATTGTCAATTTTTAGAATATTGTAGTAGCTGGTATGCTGTGAAAAATTTCCATTTATGTCGTACTCCAGCTGCTTTTTGACCTTAGGTGTGTTATCTCTGTTATTTCTGGTTAGAGTTGATTTGTTGTAAGTCATTTTTATAATGTTGTCTCTTTACTCTAGTTCGTTCGTATCTATCTGCTAAGTTAGTTGTTTTCTTCCATCTGAACGGTTTTTTGTTTATATTTCATGGCCTGCTAAGTTGCTTATAGGTCGGAAAATTGAAAAACACCGGTTTAATTGAAAATTCGAAATTAAATCAAACCTACCAGAGATTGATATTTACAACCGCATATCATTAGAAAGGCTATCAAATTTTAAATTTGATAGTATAAAAAAATTAGTCATTCCCATTTGAAAAAATCAAGTTATCTCTGAAGTTTCCTTAATTGATCTACCGATTTCTCCAAGTACAGGTGTAATTGAAACTCGACGGTCTAACATAAGCTGACGCATTTCATGCTTAGTGACACGACAAAGTCGCAGCCCTCTAAGTTTTATAATAGCTGCGATATTCAATTTTTTCTGATATCTACTTATAGCAAAAATTCTGATTTGTACCTAAACGGTTTGATTTAAGTCCCATGTGTGATACATAAAGTCACACTCAAATTGACCCGAGAATCTAAATATGCAATAATATACAGGGTGTTCCATTGAAAAAACATAACTTTGATATGTCCCACTTTTATTGGACACCCTGTACAAAAGTCATTATTTTTAAAATGTAGTCCAACTCGACCTACATACACTCGCAAAGTTCATTTTTCGAAAAGTGGTATCGTTTGGTCACAAAAGTCCGAGGCGTAAAGCTTGACTCACCCTGTATATATAACCGAATCTAAATACTTTGCATATTGTCTAAATACTCATATCAATGGACTGAATATTTTACAAACTTACCTCAGTTGCATATAACACATCTAGAATTTTTTGGATGATAGGATTCTCATCCTCATTTTCTTGACACATAACCTCAATATCCCGAAGTTTTCCAAAATAAAAATCTCTTTCTTTCTCTAATCCATCAATAGTTAACTGAAAAATAAATTTAATTAGATACTCGAACCATTTTCCGAATTTAGTTCAATATAAGTGCATTGGGTAATCATTGGGATAACACATTTCTATAGTATATTCAATCCCAAGATAGACTCCACATAAACAGTCGCATGCAGCATTGGCGTGGTTACTGTCCGCTGCCATCTGCGAACGCACCAGCTATAGTCCAGTGCAATTATGGAATTTTATATTACTATTTAAGAGCCCAGATCACCCCTCGAAAACGGGATTACATTTTACAGCCAAACTATGACAAAAAACAGAAAATTCGCAAGCGTACTTGTCTCTTAGAATGTAGTTGGGAAGAGGGGATAAGAATTAGTTTTTCAAAATTTTTCAAAAAAGTTTTTCAAAATCTTTATTACTCAATTTAACTAGATTTTAAATCTTGTCCCCCCTTCCTAATCGTTTTCTAAGCAACTTTTATCCTTTACGTTTATTTAATATCTGTGGCAGTTTCGGCGTAAAATGTAATCTCCAAAAAAAATCGTTAATTTCGGTTAACTCCTTACGACCTGCAATGCGCGTGATGAAAAAGCAACAGTCGCTTCGGTACCACGCCATGCGCATGTGCTGTGGGCAGCGCGGTAGTCAAATCTCAAACGTCCGAATGAGCCGGTTTCGCAGTCGCAGTTGTCAGCTGATGATCCGGCCTCTTAAAAGAGTTGTCCTATTAACCCATTGCAACTTAAAAGTAGCCAGTTGCCAGTTTTAAATGACCATTTCCAGTCAGTCTTGGGGGTTTTTACTTGTCGGAATATAACATACAATTCACACATAGTGTACTAGACTATTAGGGACCCTACCGACATGAGTATCACGCACGCGGGCTTGTTTTCATTTGGTCTAGCTTGGCTGTGAATACAGTATAGATTAGTAGAAGTAGGTTTGGTGCCAGAAGCCACGCTAGAGTTCCTATTAATTAAATCGGCCGAGTTCATACATAATAGTAATAGGACCGCAACAAAGAAAAAAGAGAACACCAAAAATACGGTGAAGTAACGTACTAATCTATATAAACCAGATGATGAATCAATAATTATCACAAGCATGGATATCGAAGATAAAACCACTAAATTGGAAAAGAAAGTCAAGGAATAGGTCTCAACAGTTATGCAACGATAATCTTAAATTGATGGAATATTATGGTCATTAATATTGAAGATGAGAAACTAATTGCGACGAACCAAAAATGATCGAAATAAATTTAGGAGCCTAGGAAAAAATATATGAATAAAACATCTTTGAAATAGGAACAAAAAAGTCATCAAAATTGTTCCGAGTAATACAAAATAAGTGCCAATTTATAAACTGCTTACAATGGGTGGTAGGTCTGGTTTGTAAAACTATTTACGTCAAGCACATGAAATGTGTTTGGTGTTTCATCTAGAATACAAGCAATTTCTATAAACACTGGTGAATAATACTGTTAGCCTTAAAATAAACAGTTAATTTGAGTGAAGTCAAACCGTATAACGAAGAAACCCTTTTTTATCATATACATATACATAGTTACCAAAAGTTTCGTGGGAATTCAATCCCTTGCCAAGTCTCCCCCTCCTTAATTTTTTTAACCGTTGTATGAAGATACTTATGACATTTGACAGCGCTATATAAAAGTCGTTTTTTTTATAAAAATGGTATCTGACAATTCCAAGGTGTCAGGCAGGAGCAAATTTCAAAAACTTTTGCTTATGTAACTGGCGGGAGTATGGCGCCTGCTTAGAAAGCTCTGCCGTCTCAGCATTTTTGCAAGTCTTCAAAATAATTCATTGTCCCACTAACTTAATAAGGGTTTTATTAGCCTAAGACGGTTGATGTTTGTTACTGTTGTCATGGTCTTTAACATCAAAATATTATTGTAACAATTCAAAACTTAACTTAAAAAATATGTCTCTTTCTAGAAAATAAAGCAGTCATCAGTTTTGGAAAGGCTAATGGTATACATACAGGGTGTCCCAAAAAATAGTGTCAAGCGGAAGTCCAGAGGTAGAGCACACCTAGAAGTATCTGAATCACCCCCATATATGTTATGCAATTTTTTGTAGTTTCCGAGTTATGAATTTTTTTTTGAATTTTAGAGAATTCTCTATCTCGACAACTTAAAACTGTTCCAAAAGAAAAATTAAAAGACTTTTCCAAATTCTCTTTTCTGGTAATTAATGTTTAAGAGTTTACTGTTCATACATAAAGGAATCAGCTTAGTAAATCTGATGAAAGTCATGAAAATTATAGTGTAAAGTGAAAAATTTACGTTCTGTTAATTATGACTTAGATTTTCGATTCGCAATAAAAGATCTAAAGAGGTGATTTCATGATTTCTATGCAGGTCTAAAAACTTCTTCAGACTCTCAGCTATCATAATCATTGAAAAAAAGGAGTACTTAATGGGGCTACTTTGGCTCCAATCGATCAACGACAAGAGGTAGAGATTTCTTGAAATTAGCGATGGGATTTTAAATGAAACAATAACTAATTTTAGGGCGCTAATAGCAGATTGATTGTCAGTGCCGCAATAAAAAACATTCAGTGCGACCAGAATATCGATAGATGACCACCTGTGTCACTTTGCTAAGATTTTTTTTACATGTACGACTTCTTTTTTGTAAGTTGTTTGTAAGATTTATTCACTGAGTTTATTAAATTTCACAAGAAATTTTGAAAATGTCTACCTTCTTGTTCGATGCACAATCTACATCTTCTGAAAAAATTGTTTTTTAAATTAACAAAAGCTCTTCGATTTTCTGCGTAATTCACTGATGTTTCGACAGACTTTAGCATAAACTAGTTCTTTGTAGTAGTCCCAAACAAAAAACTGTATCGGATTTAAGTCAGGTGACCGTGGCGGCCATTCAGTGGGTCCACCACGACCTATCCATTTGTTGCATAGTCTCTTGCAGAAAACAGCATCGTTAAATTCAGTTGTCGTGCACTCAAGGTCCGTAGGAATAGCCAAGTAGTCAGACAACAGAAACAACACCAATCCAAACAAAAGCGTACCGTTTTAAAGCCGCAAAGACAGACAGACGACTGAGTAAAGACAACGAAAATAACCTATGCAATGACACATTTTGAAAAGACATCACAACAGTATCATAGCTATCTCTTTTTAACATCGCCATCGTTTACTGCGTGCTCAGGTAAAAACCGATTTTGAAGAATGCGCTCCTTGTGGTTTTTTTTAGCAAGAAATATGATCTTTTTCAATAAATGTTTAATTTATGCCCGTTTTTAACGTTTATTATTGCGGTACTGACAATCAATCTGCTATTAACGCGTTAACATAAGTTATTGATGAATTAAAAAACACATCGCTAATTTCAAGAAATCTCCACCTCTTGTCTTTGAAGGTCGATTGGAGACAAAGTAGCCCCATTAAGTACTACTTTTTTTAATGTTTATGATAGCTGAGAGTCTGAAGAAGTTTTTAGACCTCCATAGAAATAATGAAATCACCTCTTTAGATTTTTAATTGCGAGTCGAAAATCTAAGTCGTAAATTAACAGAACGTAAATTTTTCACTTTACACTATAATTTTCATGACTTTCATCAGAATTACTAAGCCGATTCCTTTATGTAAGAACAGTAAACTCTTAGAGATTAATTAGCAAAAAAGAGATTTTGGAAAAGTCTTTTAATTTTTCTCTTGGAACAGTTTTAAGTTGTCGAGGTAGAGAATTCTCTAAAATTCAGAAAAAAATTCATAACTCGGAAACTACAAAAAATTGCTTAACATATATGGGGGTGATTCAGATACTTCTAGGTGTACTCTACCTCTGGACTTCCGCTTGACACTATTTTTTGGGACACCCTGTATATCATGCTGGCATTTGTTCTTGCAATGAACGTTTCCCTAAATGACCCATATGCTGCAAGCACTTGCAGAATGCAGAATTCCAAACAAGATCCGAGAGGTCGACAGACATCGAAAACATTAATGGTGTAGCTGAAAATATTTCTCAATCCTGAGCAATCTACTCAACAGGCGTTTGACGTTCCACTCTTAAAATAAGTTTTAGGATTAACAAATTATATCTTTCAAAAACTAAAATAGTATACCAATTGGTGAAAAGTGATTCTGAAAGAAGACTTGTATTATGTTAGATGTCAAAAATTATTGTGCTATTAGCGCCATAATTGTTTTAATGGTAGAATTGTGATATTGGTGTGTAAACCCACATCATTTCCGAGCGGGTCACAAGTGGGGGAGGCCATTTTGAGTGGCCATATAATTGGTACATAGCTTCTGATGATAACTTGAATGTGAAATTGTGATCATCTGCATTATTTTAGAGATATGTTAAATAACCTGGGTGCTACTGTTTAATGTGGTGGCCACCTAGATCACCCCATCTAACCCCTCTTGATCTCTTTTTGGGGTCACGGCAAATTTCAAGTCTATAAAATCGATCCGGATTCATCAGCTGAACTACTCCCACTACAGCATAATAATATTTCAGAAATTTGTACAAAAATACATCCATAAATGTTCCTTAATGCGAGAGAAAATGCCTAAGCTGGAAGTTTATTTGTGAAGGCATAAGTGTTAGCCTTCTGTCTTTTAATTTCTGACGAATTATTTCGAAATAATAAAAATGGAAGGTTGCTTCTTCCAAGAAGTACCACAGGATCCCTGTTCCATACCAAAAAAAATATATGAAAATCACGCCTCACTGTCACTTTTACGTTGTCACTGTTGGCAACTCACAACTTACTCCTATTCAGTATTGTCAAATTTCATAAGAATACATCTAGTGCTCAAAAAAACAAAGGGGCGGCGGGGGGGGGGGCTTTATGTCCTCATCTTATCATAATTTACCTTGCACTCTTGCAGCTGATTTGTTAACTCTTCCATTTTACCTCCATCTCCAGCCATTCTATTTGACAAGGGTTTGGAAGCCTGAGGCTTGACTGCATTTACTTTGGGCACTAAAAAAAAGTTTTCGTAAGTATGGCGAATATCCTACTAGTTTACACACATAATGCTCATGCACAAGCAACATATAGGAAAAAACAAAAACGAATGAGATTAGGTGTGATTGGAATATGTATTTACATGCAGCGTTAGTAGGTTGTACGGCGGTGGCTGCCATGTTCAGATATATGTTAAGATGTTACAAATTCTTGCAGTGAAACGTTGGAACGCCTAACTACTATTGGCACAGTACGGATAAAATCATAGCTATCAGAAAATCGTATTAGACAAGGGTCATCAGTAAAAGGTAAGAAATTGGGCAGGTTTAAACTACAAATAGGAAATTTGCGAGATATCAAGACTGAGAGCAAAAATTATAGAAACTACGAGGGTTGCTCTATACCTCCGTCAATCCACCAGTACGCAGACAGCTGTTTCACGCTTATTAGCGATCATCAGTGCGCCATAGGTCGATTGACGGAAATAGAGAGCATCAATGTTTCCATGTTTAATAAACATGTGAAAGATGTGCGAGTAGACAGAAGGAATTCTGCCGGTGCGCCATCTAGTACCCGAAGGTAACGGCAACCAAAGAGAAACGCTACTAGGAGCAGTAAACTCTTTGGTGGAGCGACCAGGCTCGTTCGCTTTTGCCACTAGAGGCACGGATTTTGACGCAAGCAGCGTAAAGCCGATATACGAGGGTTGCTCTATACCTCCGTCAATCCACTAGTACGCAGACAGCTGTTTCACGCTTATTAGCGATCATCAGTGCGCCATAGGTCGATTGACGGAAATAGAGAGCATCAATTTTTCCATGTTTAATAAACATGTGAAAGATGTGCGAGTAGACAGAAGGAATTCTGCCGGTGCGCCATCTAGTACCCGAAGGTAACGGCAACCAAAGAGAAACGCTACTAGCAGCAGTAAACTCTTTGGTGGAACGACAAGGCTCGTTATATAGAGCAACCCTCGTATATCGGCTTTACGCTGCTTGCGTCAAAATCCGTGGCTCTAGTGGCAAAAGGGAACGAGCCTTGTCGTTCCACCAAAGAGTTTACTGCTGCTAGTAGCGTTTCTCTTTGGTTGCCGTTACCTTCGGGTACTAGATGGTGCACCGGCAGAATTCCTTCTGTCTACTCGCACATTATAGAAACTACTTATGAAGGATAAACATAAAAATATTCTCCAGGCGGGTGACGTTCAATTGAAACAATTTGGTATATGTTTGAATTTTACAGTGGATTGAAAAGAATACATACTTTCAAATAATACCTTTCAGACGAGTTTTCTTGTTGATACTGATCTGCATTATTTTTGAGTACTGTACTAAAAAAACAGGCGTTCCAACAGTATAAAGAGTAGAACACATATAGTAATGCCGGAGCAGTAGTCATCAAAAAGGACATTGTCTTGAGGTGACTGAGTTCAAATAGAAACCTCATTTAAGATTTTTTACTATTTGATAAAATTGTCAACAGAAATCAACCAACAACCATTTTTTTTTAAGTGTGAGAAATCTAAGCCAATGCTCCGCGAATTTCTCCCAAGAGGTTGAATTTGTTCCGCCGTTTGTGAAATCCCGCCAGGATCTATAGGCAAACATTTATTTGTTAACTGAAAAAGTAACACGCTCCGTTTAAAAATAGTAATATTGTGACATTGTGAGAAAAGGAATTATTGCACCTTGTTCAATACATATACCTGTAGGTACATAATATATGAAAAACTAAAATAGTTGTCATAAAAGAAAAAGCTGATAAGTATAGGAATGATGGAGCCATATTTATAATACGAGAATGAACTGGAGCTGAAATCTTATTTAAAGATGCATCTAAAATAGTATCTTAAAATCAGCCATACTAGAACCATACAGTCATTAGTTTTCTTGAACTCCCCTGGTTTAGAAGTATGTAGTTATATGCAAATATAGCAAAAAAAAACGTATTCAGGATAAATCAAACAGAACCCAAAATTTCATAAGGCGCTTTTTGCAAATTCAAATATATGTGTACCAGATGTGTTATCTCTTACAGTAAGTTCAGACCTGAGCTTGCACGGAATAAAGATTCGTGAACGATGTTTGTCAAAAACTATTCGACAAAGCAATTGCATTATATAATGGCATAATAATGGCGAATTTATTGCATTTCAAATACAAAAGTGAAGTCTGGCCCAATGGCGAATTTATTGCATTTCAAATACAAAAGTGAAGTCTGGCCCAAGACCATTCTAGTCTAATTTGATTGACGGTGAACTATTCCTGGAACCTTATTTAGCCTCTATTCACATTGAAATAGTGCATGTTCTTTCAGATCTGAACGCACTATCACTATAGGAAATACAAATACAATGGAACAGAAATAACAGAAATTACTTAAAAAATCGTAGGTTAACCCTTGTACTGTATTTATCTGTTATTAAAAACTTTTTCAGCAGTAGTAAGTTCATTATGCTTACATTGTGTGATTCATATATTGTTGTGAATCTTTTTCTTTTCATGGTTTTATTGCTGATAACAAAGACCCTTTACATGTATTCAACTACCGAATTACGAAAAGTCAAAACATAAGACCAACTTCGTTGATGGAGCACGTACGCATGAAGCTACAAGCTGAAGTTCAATGAAAGTCGCTATCAATTCTTGGAAACATGGAGACATCACCAAAAATCATGTTTCTGGGTATCCTTAACCTTAAGATGACTCTAGTTCTGTGTTCTCACTTGACACTATTTTATGATACGCTTGGTGAACACACACATTTTCTGCTTTTTACTTATAAACTGAAATGGAACCAGGAGAATTAATAAGGATTTGTTTCCTACGATTTTTTCGCGTGAAATCCATCTTTCCGTTCCGTTCAAAGCGACTACGGTACATGTGGCAGCCACCGCTCAACTCCCTGGCCGCCCTGTCGCCAGGCTCTCACCGCTCCATTGCAACGTACTCGCTCTGCCAATCGGCTTGGTGGTCTTCTGGACGGGGGCGTGGCCTCCGCCGCCGGCCTCACCCGGCGACATGCGCGGCAACGCCCTCTTGGGACCGGCTCCGCCCCCTCTGGGCGCGTTCGCCCCGCCGTTGCCGAGCGTCTCGCCGCCCCGGCACGCCAACGCGTCGTACTCGGTGCCGCGGTAATTGGCGTCGAAGAATTTCTTGAACCATTGCAGGAACTCGAAGTTGTCTTGGAAGCGACCCTTCACCAGCCGGTCGATCGGCACGATCTGTGTTAGGGTGCCATTCGAAGGTGATTGTGTGATTGGTACGGAGGTGGAAATGTGAAGCGGCCATGATGGTATAATCGTACAAAAATCCACCCAAATCTGGGACTAAATGTAATACTACAAAAATTCTCGAATATTTTTGAGACATCGAATGCACAACTCTACCTCACCTTTTAAATTAAGCGTTTTTCTAAAATATGTATACAAAATAAATATTATGGATTCAAATTTACGTAATTTTTAGTATTAGTAGACGTCAAAATTGACGTTCTTGTAATATGCTGGTTCTTAAAAAAGGGTTTATATAAATGATTTGCTGATACCTAAATTTTTAACGAGATACAGATTTTCTAATTGGTAAGGTTTTTAAGACTCCTGATTAACTAAAAATAATTTGAAGCATTGATCTAACGTTAAAATGAGCCTATACCGTGATCTCAAATTGATCAATTTATTTACTGCGGTATTATTTTTGATGATACATAGGACCGTTTACTGTAAAAAGTCAGCAGAAAACTTGATCCAAATGAGAATAACACTAAAAAGAAAATTGTACTGTAATTTGAAATAGCAGATGATGACGTCACCTGTAGGGAACCAATGAGAAGCGTCCTTTCGTGGTCCGATAAATATGAGCGGATGCTATTGTTTTGTACCAGTGAGCTCTTATTGGTTCCCTACAGGTGACGTCACAACCTGGGCGGGAAGTGTATGGATTCAAAAAATTCAATATTTAGAGCAATTTTTTTCGGTTATAAATACGATAGAAAAATTTTGTAAAATTATTTATGGCATCTACGTGGTGTCAGGGTTCGTTTAAGCCAATAAACCACAAATGTGGTATAGGCCCATTGGCAATAAAAAAATATGTAGAACACTCATTTCCCCCTGAATATACATTGACAAATACAGGATGATCCAAGGTCAACGCTTTAAACTCTTGTGACCAAACAATACCTTTTTTTCAGGAAAATAAGTTTGCGAGTGTATGTAGGTCGAGTTGGACTACATTTTAAAAATGATGACTTATACAGGATGTTTAATAAGAGTCGGACATATATTTGGTTTTTTAGTCGGAACACCCTGTATATTATTGCATATTTCGGTTCCTTGGGCAATTCTAGTGTCTTTATGTATCTCACATGGGACCGTTTAAGTGCAAAACACGATTTTTGGTATCGGTAGATATTAGAAAAAAATATCGCAGCGATTATTAAACTTAGAAGACTGTGACTTTTCCATGTAATTAAGCATGAAACGCGGCAGCTTAGGTTGGACTATAAAACGTGTACTATTTTTGTACTTGGAGAAATCGTTGATTAATTAATGAAAGATCAATCACAGATAAGTTGATTTTTTCAAATGGCAATGTCTAATTTTTTAAACAATCGAATGTAATATTTGATAGCCTTCTAACGATATATGATTGTGCATATCAGTCTGTGGTAGTTTTAATTTAATTTCAAATGTTCAATCCAATCGGTGTTTCTCAATTTTACTACTTATAAATAACCTAGAAGGCCATGAAATATAATCAAAAACCGGTTCAGATGGGACAAAACAACTAACTTAGGAGAAAGATATAAACAAACTAGAGTAAACAGACAAAATTATAAAAATTATAAACTCTAACCAGAAACAACAGCGGAAACCCATCTAAGGTCAAACAGAAGCTGGAGTACGACAGAAATGGACATTTTTTAGAGCATACTACCTGCTGCAATGATCTAAAGATTGACCGTTTCCATAATCATTTATTTTTAAACATTTTGGAATATTATTTGAATTATGTTTTATCAGTGGCGGATTTGCCGGTGAGGCAAGGGAGGCGACGCCTCACCAGGCAAAACGGCATGCAAAATATAATAGAAAATCTGACAAACAAATATTTTATTTACTCTTATACCTATGTAAAATTATGAATGTGTTATTCATTTGTGCGTAAATGATATCAATTTCCAATACTCAGGGATGCAAAGGCAACATCGGCCATTGTATAACGGTATCTACCGCTCGTGGTACGCATATTTCACGAGTGCTGATTGACGCGTAAGCTTGAGAGTGAGACGATGTTCGCTATCGCCTCAAGGAGCCGATTTAAAAATATGCAATTTTGACAGTTTTGACATATTGTCAAATTTTCTGCTTGAACATGGTTTTAGTACTTAGATCTGA
Organism: Callosobruchus maculatus; assembly: GCA_951848785.1. Lineage (NCBI taxonomy): Eukaryota > Metazoa > Arthropoda > Insecta > Coleoptera > Chrysomelidae > Callosobruchus > Callosobruchus maculatus. Next base: position 1,031,570 of record CATOUR010000087.1, on the reverse strand, counting down.
GACGGCTAGATTAGAATGTTTTGGTTTTTTTATATTATCAAAATAAGAGCAATAATTTTATGTTAAATATTTTGTAGCTATTCAGTCGCTCAAGGTCTGTTTTTTTAATGATTTTTGAACCAAATTTCCATCAATGCATCACATGTTTGCCTCACCCACCGAAAGGCCCAGATCCGCCAGTGTGTTGTAGAAGTCATTATTTTTAAAATTGTAGTCCAACTTGACATACATACTCTCACATAGTATTTTTTTTGAAAACGGATATCCTTAGAATAATCAGAATAATCTGAGGCATTGAGGTTGACTCACACAGTATATCCGTAAAATATTTTGAACATATTTCCAATGATAAATATTTTTTAATAACAAGAACCTCTTGTGGATCGTCTTTTTTTAACATAATTATAGGAATCACCTTTACAAAGATCATTAATGGAAATGAATGTAAACCATTATGTTGTATTGTATTATTTATTTTAATTTTTAAGGTCCTAATAGTTTTAATTACCAGTTACTTAAAAATCTAACATGGTTCCAAGAGCATTTATAATCAGCTAAAAAGAGCTCAATAGTAAATCGGCTGTATTTTTAGAGCTATAATATTTCATAAAATATTATTCCTATACATTTCCACATACTTAAATATACTAATATACATAAATGGAATACAAATTTTGCCTCATGTTTTTAAAGCGATGCTGCTTGCGCCAGGCATTTTTTATTAGAATAAAGTAATAGGCACCTAAATACAAATATTCATCCTACAGGCGTATCGATTTTTGTGAGATAACGAACCATCAACCAAATTTTTGACTGCGCTACTCCTGTCATAATATAGGTACAAATGCCTGATATACTCAAATATATATTTTTAATACAAGGATAATGAATCGCAGGAAGCTGCGTATTGCTGCATGTTTGAGACATGTTTCACGTGCATAGTAGCTGGCACGCCAAGTTAATGAGCTTAATAAGAGTGTAAAGTATTTCCGATGGCATCGTGGTCACGAAATGAGATAAAGGCAGTTTTACGTTATAATTTCGTACTTAGGGGAAAGCCACGAATCTTAATTACGAAGAAAAACGTTACTGCTGAGAGGAAAATGTTTGACAAGGTCAAGCTAGTGACCTACTAAAAGACAAACGTTACTTTAGGCCTAAATGCATCATCAATTTGTTCGATTCTGCATGATTGTTTGCACGTGAAGAAACTTTGTTCTCTCTGGGTACCGCATCAACATACTCAAGAGCAGATGACCCAATGTAAGCCAAATTATTAAAAAAATATAATTATGCTTTTTGTATGCATATTTATAATACTTGTTTCCTAAGGTTCAAACCTTTAAAAGATGTACATTTATGTCATTAGCCCTCAGTATTATTGAATGGAGCTTCCAAATTTGACGATTATACCACCATAACGACAAAACAAAATAAATGTGACAGCAATAACACCATAATAACCGCATGTCTCGTATATGAAAATAAATGAAAATTAAGCGGTGCGGGGCATGTGCATACAAATAATAACACCTGAACTACCACTGTGTTGGAACACATGCAGTCGATCAAAAGCTATGATGATTACAACAAGTAATCAAATATGATCAATCAAGGTCAGTATTTGATGGCAGTGAACCTCATAGCTTTGTACTTTTTTTGTGACCAGATGTACAACAAAACTTAACAGATAGAACTATACACAATGTAGATGTAAGTTTCCCCTTCCTTTCATAGTAGACTGCATTCGAAATCTACACACATTGTATTGTAATTTGTGCCAGTCTATCCTCCTATCTTACTAGGATCAGTTAGACGTGTCTATCAAGAATGCATAATTGAACAAGTTTTAGCATTATTGTATATTTTTTCTTTAACTGTTCCGAGGAAAATAACCTACATGTGCACTGCACAAGAAAATAAAACAGTAAGACTGAAACAGCACAAAAACCAAAGACGATAGATAAAAGCACAGATAGTATAAAGTGTGCTATGTATTGGGTTATGCAGACGTGTCAATCTTCCATCATGCTTTCTAAAAAATCGTATACAATATGTTTTCTAAACAATATATTTTTTCTTTCTGAACAAACAGCTCCCGAACCCGCGTGACGTCACGATTGTGGTCACGATGCACCCCTTTCACCAACGACGTCATACTCCGATAGTAGATTCTACATTCACAACCAATCGTGAAAATAGTTAAACATAAACAATAAATGAACTTTGCAGCTCGAGACGAAGTTTACGATCGGAATAAATATCTTTTTGAATGTTTGAAATTAGATTACAAATTCCAGTGGTGCTACCCAAACCTAATCAAATATGTTTCGTTATGAAGCGACCTCCTCAGCAACGCCGTGATGGCGCAGTGTCTTAGAGTGTTAGACGGCCAATCTGTTTTTGAATGGGTGTTGGTTCGAAACCCAGGCCTTGCAACTTTTTTTATTATTTTTTTTTTGTGCCAAAAAATTTATTGATATGCTTTTTACATATGTTACATACATTTTTTCTACGATCGACATATGTTTTTGAACCCAATTTTATAGAGATTTTACAAGCACAACAAAAATTACGAATAATTTTACTTTTTTGGAATAATTTTAATTTTGATATCGCAATCAGAGCAACTGGCGATTGATATTGACCGACAAACTTCATTTTCACTGATTTTTTTAATTCTCCACCGCCTCCTGTACTTAGGCTTTGCACTATATAGTGCAAGTATATATTCTCCATTTGTAAACATGAACACACTGTAGATCGATCATGAATAAACGTACGCTAAAGCTGAAGTTGTAGATTTCGGTGCACGCGTAAGCACCGGCGGCGTTGCCCGTGCTAAAAGTAGAGATGCAGCTGTCACAGCCCACTTAACTTGCGCAGGCGTACGTTCATTATTGTCGATCTACAGCACAAAATCTACAGTTTTAGCTTTAGCATACGTACCTTAATGATCGATCCATAGTGTGTTCACAAAAGATATCACGCTTAATTTTAGACCTACTTCGTTTGGAATCATTTATGGCCTCTCATTTGTTCATGAGTGAAAATCTATAAATACACGACACTTTATAACTTGGCTAGCATGTTCTGCGTTATTACCTAGCAACTTTTAAGAGTTTACCTTGCGACTTTTTAAGACAACTCCAATTTAAATTACAACTGGAATATTTTTTTTAAATTATACAATTTTGAGACCCTATACCAATTGTTTTTATGAGTAATCATGATGTAATAGCAGACTATTTAAGTACCCAAACCAAAAAATTAGATGTTTTCGCCAAACGGTCTGTTGAAACTTTTTATTCTCCGAGATCCATTATCCTTTTAGAGATTAAATGCAATCTTTTTGCCTGTGTTTACCACATTTGCACAGTTAATTATTTGGTGATTTTTTGAGAAAATTCATTTGTTTGTAATGTTTCTTGAATTCACTTTTCACCACATGGCGATTTTGACATTATCTCGCAAAGTGTTCGTATCGAACATCACTTTCTTTTAGTCGATAATAACCTAATACCAAATTTTCTAAGGACTAATACCAAAAAATCCCAAAATTCAACAATAAAATTTTGTTTTATTAGGGCTTTCGTTTGGAGGTCTTCATTTTAATGAAAATCTCTAAAATTCAATTTATCTCGGAACCTATCAGGAATTGGGTATAGTGTTATCTGGTCAGTTTTATAGCTTAGCACCTCTACTATCACCTCCCCAACTTAATGTATCGAATTTCCTATCACCCTGTATACATGGCACTGTCACTACGACGCAACTATGAGTACAGTAAATATTGAATAGTTACGCTTGTCTCAACAGAAATTCTCCCCACTTGCTAGTTGCTTGCGCAACAGCAGTTATTGGGACGGTCAACTTCCCTTCGGTCAATTGACAATTTTGACCGCAGTCAATTGACCAGCGCAGTGTATAACCTAAATTACCCTACATAACCTAACCTAAATTAAATAACCTTCCATCGCCACAAATAAATGGGAAAACCGTTACTGAACCTTAGTTATGGTGGCGTTTCTCTCTCTCTCTCTCTCTCTCTACAATTCGCGTATTAAGGCCCAGTTTCACAATCGTTAGTTGACTAGTGGTTGAAAGAAAACTACTGGTTAGAGGAAACAATCCATTTCACAATCAGCGGTTTATGTCAAAAGCTCTATAATAGTTAAGTTAGTAAGGTTAACCCAAGGATAGAGTATGGGTTATCTTGATATTTTTGTAGTCAATCGATGACGGATAAGCTTGCTTTGGTTGGGTTTTGACACTGACGTGTAAGACGTCGATAGATTTTTGGTGACATAAATCAAAAATATACAAAGGTTAGGTTTCTTTGTCAAAGGATTAGGTGGTATTCACGGAACACAATTATGGCAGTGCTCTGAGACTCATCAGAGATGCGAATTTGAAGATAAATAAGCTTCACCACTGGTTTTCTTTGTGAAACAGAGCTCCCCGATAACTACTGGTTATCTTCCAGCTATCGGTTAAGCGACTAGCAGAGGTTACCAATTATTGTGAAACTGGGCCTAAGACTGGCCAAAAATCGTTAAAAGTTACAGCTTGTTTCATAACGCAGATTTATTTTTAAGTGTAAAACCGAAACTAGACACTAAACGACTTTTAAGGACCGTGATGGAAGATATGAGAGCGCCCGGCACACCCATTGATATATGGAACCGTCGTCACTACCCTGCCTTTCCCTTTGGTGTATGTTGGAAGCGGGTGGCTTGGCAGCAGGCGGTATCGGGGCATGATGTGGGTGGTGGTGAGCGGGCACTAGTCCCGCTCCGGTGTTGTTGTTTGCCGCAGAGCCCAGCAAGATGCCGCCCCTGGCGTCCAGGGCGTCGTAATCGCGACCGTCGTAATTCGCGTCGAAGAACTTCTTGAACCATTGCAGGAACTCGAAATTATCTTGGAAACGCCCTTTTATCAGTTTGTCGACCGGGATTATCTACAATCACGGCCGACGTCAAACACTAGATCAGTAAGGGAACACAACAGTTTCCTAAAACCTCCCTGAAATCTGTTGTGGATGAATATTTTGATTTAGATAGACTCTTCAATAATTTTCGAAAAGTAATAACTGCAGCAAATGGGACTTTTGATTAGAGTACCCTCTTTCAACTAACTAAATGTATATTTTCATCCATAACATAATTTTGCGAGGTCAAACGTGTTCTGTCAATAGACTACTACCACTTAGGATAAGAAAAATGCAGTGAAAATGACTGACTAATGCTTTTCATCCATTTTCACAGCATTCATATAAAAATTCTGCATATAAAGAATAATGAAGTTCGTCACTTTTTAAATATTTTACTCCTCCAAGATATTTGCTTACTGCAAAAATGCTTAGGAACTCGAAAGTTAAAAACGTAATTTGTACTCCATTTTAAAGTTTACCCCACCTAAACATTGACTGCTCTTACAAGTTTTGTAATATAGTTACCAGTTAGAGACCTCCAATATATTATTATTATTATTATTATAATGCATGATAAGAGTTTAGCACAAGCTATAAACTCTTGTTATAATCAAGGAAAAAAAACATAAACATAATCAAAATGTGTGTGTGGCAAGTATGAGAAAAAAAAATTGCTACTACAAAGATAAACAAAAGAGTTCAAGAGTTCGATAGCATCCAGTTGTCATATTTGTTCTTGAAGACATTCACTGAAGGCGAGTTCACTACGTCTTCGGGTAGGCTGTTCCAGGTATCGAAGATCCGGTTTGGTAGGAAGAATTGTCGCGGTGATGAATTAAACTGCTGCTTCAGAAGCTTGAAGTTATGACCTCTTAGATGATTCCTTTTGAGGGGGAAGAGATCAGAAAGATCAACCCCAAAAAGCTGGTGCAGCGCACGGTAGGTAGTGATGAGATCACCACGTAGGCGTCTGGCATGGAACGTGGAGATGCCAAAAATGCGTCTTCTGTCCTCGTAGTCTGGTCGTAGGCGATTATACGGAAGTCTAGTGGCACGTCTCTGAATACGTTCTAGCTGGTCACGATCACGTACAAGTGTAGGATGCCAGACTGGGCCTGCGAACTCCATAATTGGCCGGACATAGGTTCTGAATAGGAGACTGGCGGTGGGGGGGTCACATCCATTGAAAGACTTTTCAATCAGGTAGAGAATTTTTTTCGCCTTGGAAGAGATATTTTGAATGTGATCGGACCAGGATAGATTACTGCTAATGATGACACCCAGGTCACAGTGAGTGTTAACGGTTGGAATAGTTGTATCCGCCATTACGTAATCGACTTTGGGGTTGTTCTTTCCCATGTGGAGTACACAACATTTTAGAAGATTTAAAGGCAGACCCCACTCTTTCGACCATGCAATGACGCGATCGAGGTCTTGTTGTAGTCGGTTGGTGCAGTCTGGGATGTTATAGATTTTAGTGTCGTCAGCGTACAGGGAACAGTTAGAATTACAGACAACAGGAAGATCGTAGGAGTACATGAGAAAGAGGATGGGACCCAACACTGACCCCTGGGGGACACCACTAGATACAGCCGCCATAGGAGAGAAAGAATTGCCCACTCTGACTGCAAAGTGTCTGTTTGTGAGAAAACATTCAATCCACTTGAGTAAATTACCTGAAATACCCAACTGTTTCAGTTTCCATAGCAGTAGGTTGTGAGGTACTTTGTCAAATGCTCGGGAAAAGTCGAGGTAAATAATGTCCACTGGAACGTTGCTATCGGTCAGTTGACTCCAGTCATTCATACATCTTAGGAGGTTAGTGATGATGGAACGGGCAGGCAGGAATCCATGTTGGCTAGCAGGAACTATGTTATTATCAATAACATAATTCAGAAGTTTATCCAATATGACTCTTTCAGCAACTTTAACGATGATCGGAGTGAGACTTATAGGTCGGTAGTTAGAAGCATTAAATTTGTCTCCCTTTTTGAAGATGGGAGTGACTAGAGACTTTAACCAGCAGTCAGGGAGAGTGTGAGATTCAAAAGAAGAATTAAAGATCATGCTCAAAGGTAATGCCAATTCTTTTGCACATCTCTTGAGAGAAATTGCTGTTATACCGTCAATTCCAGGAGCAGAAGATGGATTCAGACTGGAGAGATGTTTTTCCACTTCTTGTGGTGTAAATACAATGTCACATAACATATTCTGAGAGGGGCGATTATCGAGTATTGGCAGCATATGGATGGTTGGAGGGGAAAAATCTTGGGTAAAGCACTGGGCAAATATTGCCGCTGCTTCAGCATCTGTGTTGCTCCTGCGGCCATTAGTATCACAGACATGGGGCGTAGATACCTTGGAGTTTAGTCTCGAACGGATGTACCGGTAGAACTTCTTCTTATTAGGAGACGACACAAGTTTCTTTTCGAAATTTTGTTTTGCTTCAGTTAGAGTCAGCGATAAGTGATTGGAAAAGGTGCGGTGTGCATCGTAATCGATTTGTCTTTTGCTTCTGCTGAACTTCTGCCACAGTGCCTTTTTGTGTCGAATTTTCTGCAAGATGTTGGAAGTAATCCATGGTTTGGTGGGGTTAAAGGGTACAGACTTGTATGATGTATTAGAAGCAATAATAGACTGGAACCGGTCATAAAAATTATTCCACATTGCCTGAGTATCCAGATGTAAGAGTAGTGTATGCCAATTCGTTCGACCAAGCAGAATATTAGCCCTATGAAAGTTTATTGTTTTGATAGTTTTTATGCACCTGGGCGACTGTTCAACCGAGACAAGTTGAAGTTTGGAGAGAAGGGTGATGTGATCTGATTTTCCAAACGGCGGCAGATCTTCAATAGTAGAAACAAGGTCTGCATCGTTGGTGAAGATCAGGTCCAGAGTTCTAGGTGTCTGTTGAGCTCTAAATCTTGTCGGACGCTCAACCAGTTGGACAATGCTTGTATCACGGAGCAAGTTTAAATAAGGTGATGAGGGAGAATTACCCTCAGGTGTGCTTGACAGAGGCCAGTTAATATCTCGGAGATTGAAGTCGCCAGTAACGTATACATTTTTTCCCTTGATGGAGAGTGACTCAATGAAATTACAAAGATTTACGTCGGAAACAGAAGGACGTGGCCTGTAGATGCATCCTAGAATAAGGTTGAAACCGGGTCTTTGTATCTCCAGGAAGATGTTGTCGATGCCATGGAAGGTACCAGAGAACTGGGATACAGAAAATTTGGTACATATGGATTTATGTACGAAGACACAAACCCCACAATGACCAGGAGTGAGAGTTGAATCCATTCTATATATCTGGTATCCTGGTATGTCAACAAAGGAATCTGGTATGTTAGAATGGAGCCATGTTTCGGTAATGCATATGAAAGTGGGCGAATTTATCTGGACAAAGGCAAGGAGCTCAGGCAGTTTAGGGTAAATAGACTGAATATTTGTATAACATACAGACCACTCGATGGAAACGTCGCTTAGTTTTTTGAGGAAGAGTGTTGACCTTCTGTTGTTGACACTATCATAGGAGAGCCCCTTATATACTTGATTGTCAAGCTTTGCTCGCCGCTATCTTGCCTACGACGTAACTCAAGACGAAGATTTGCTAGCTCATTAAGTTGAGCAGGAGTTTTGTCGTCCGTAATTTTCGTAGAGTCGTAATTCGGGTGACAACGCAGCTGGTTTTTTTTTCGCAAAATTGATCTTGCTACAGCAGGTGTAGCAAAACAAACCTTGACAGGACGAGATCGGTTTGGTGCAGAGATTCGCCCCAGTCTAGAAACGCTCAGGCGATGGCTATTAGCAATGGGATCCACATGATTCAAAATATCTGTGACAGATTCATCGATGTTGCTTGACTCAGGTATGCCGGTAATAACAATATTATGAGATCGCCTGAATCTCTCCAGGAATTCATCGTTTCTGACAGAGGTAGCTGCCAAATTATTTGTGTCACTGGGCAGAGTATCCAAAGCGGTGGCGTTTCTACTGGAGCTAGAATTAAGTTCCAAGGCAGAGATCCTATTTTCTATAACTTCTAAATTTCTAGAAACAGACGTTTGGCAATTCTGGATCTCAGCTAAGTTATTTTCACATAAGCGGATAGAAGTCTCATGTTGACTAATGATAGTGGAATGTTGCTGCAGAAGTGACTTGCACTGCGTGATATCACTCGAGAGGCGAGTTTGAGACTCCTTGATATCTTTTACGTCTTTAGCAATGTTGGAGAGCTGTGCCATAATTATAGCTAGGTTTGATGTGGATGACGAGGAATCGATAGGAACAGAACGTGCTGGCTCAGAACATGCACTGGATACGGAGTTACTACGAGTAATACGTCCATGTTTATTGCAGACTGGACACAACCACTTTTGAGCTTTCTGTGATAAAGAGTTAACATCGCTAGGCGAGAGATTAACGCAGGACCCGTGAGAAACTTTATGGCAGGATGAGCAAGAAACAGAGGTCTGCTGAGTAGATATAGTTTTGGTACAGACGGTGCAGGTCGATGACATAATTAAGGTTACAGATAGTAGTGAGGGTGGAGGAAAGAAAAAGGAAATAAAATATGTCCATACACTATTACGTACGTCGTAGTCCCCCAAAAACGTGCTACTTCAACCACGGCTCGACGAAAATGTCTTTCAAAATTTCTATTTCAAAATTGACAACCAAGTATGAATTGTCATATATTCTTGTTTTACCATAATTTTTGCAAACACATCATTTTCAAAAACCTAAGTATTCTCATCCCTGGGACTACTAATTTGTGATGTTGAAGAAATTCCTGAAGAAACTGATAAAATTAATCCTACATGTTTGTTTTTATTTATAATTATAGTTCCACCAACATATTATCATGCAAATCAAGACCTGTCATAGCGAAGTTGATATTGTTGGCAAATATTTTTAAAATTCCCCAAACATGTTTAATAAATTACAATATTTTCTGATTTGTCGATTTCTTCAAGAATTGCTTCATGGTCACAAATTTGATTGATTTCTTGACTGTATAAAGTGGTTATTAGTTTTCCAAGATTATGGAGAATTCAACAAATAGTTGTTGTTGTTGTTGTTGTATAATAATATAAATGAGGGGTCCATCAGCAACAAAATATAATATGCAGTTTTAGGTCATCCACACAGTTCAATTTCTATGTGATCTTATGGTGTAGTTGAAAATATTATCATACCTTATATAACCTGGAACAAAACTGCTAAAATAACTATGACTTCCGCAGCAAATTATATTTTGATTAAATGATCATATAGTAGTTTATTATTTCTGTTACACAGGAGGGTTGGAAGATGGTTTGTCTCAGGAATATGATCACAAGGGCATTTTAAAGTTTAGATATATGCACATAACCTCCTCTATTAAATAAAAAAATATATCAATCTGACAATAAACTAAATGGAAATTTTGTAGCGAGACATCAAACCTGATACCTATTTTTTATTTCATTTTTATTGAGTGCGATATTAGAGATCCTACCTTGTCAACATTCATTTTCTTGAAACCAGCTTGTAATATCTTGAAGTTCTGGATATATTCATGTTCAAGATTTGTCCGAAACTTGACCCTTTTCAGCTGAACTGATCCAGGAAACAGCATATCCATGAACTGACAATATGCCGCCCCTGTACATAGCTCCTCGATTTTTCCAAAATTACTTTGCAGACATTCGTTCACCCATGCCAGCATATCATGGCGAGACAGATTTTCAGTTGTTACATTTGTAGCATAAACATTTACCGCCATATCTGAAAAAAAGTTCAATTTACTGTACTTCTTTGAATGTGTTTAATTATGATTTATTATTTATTCCATTATTCCGATACTTTTCTGGTCTATCGAAAAAAAAAATGTAAAAAATACTGGTTTATCACAATCATTCTTAAAAAACATTAATAAAGGAATAATCGTTAATAAATTGATGTGACACACACATGTTAGCCAATTACAATTCATATTTAATGTGAAAGTAGGTAGACAATGATATGGTTTGTCTACCTATGCACCGTGTCCCAGGACGAATCCAGAAAAAAGAAATCGCATGTAGGTTTCTGAATGTGAAACCGATATCAAACGGAACTATTCTTAAATTCGCATTTGTTACAGAGAAATCAACGTCTGAAGCTTTGTGTGTGTGTGTGACCTACCTTATTTCTATCTCAGTTTCTGTTAAAAACACTCGATTTTACAGCAAAAAAATGAAGTCAAGTTGATTGACTCAGTACTTCCCACACATTACGCTCATACCAGTTTATAATTTTCCCATAGCATGAAGCTATAGTCTGAGATTCCTTGTAACCCGCCCCCCCCCCCCCCCCCCGAAATTGTCTTATGCCGCTAGGTCTTTCCTTCACAGGTCAATGGACAGCCTATTATCGATACTACAAACTTCTCAGTTTTACAACCCCCCACCCCCCAACCACCTCACTTTCACCCCCACCCAAAAAACTGGTAGGAAATGACCAGGAACCCCTAAAACATCTAAAAACCGAATTTGAGTTGTTTTCATGCTTTTCGTTCTTTGATTATTGCTACGCTGCCACTGACACGATTTTTTACAAACATACGCGTTTTCCATTCTCACCGCGGTAACAATATACTGTGTCAAAATTTCATTAGAATCAATTTACGTTACAAAATACAAAACGATTCAAACCAATAAATTCTCGTATGTATATAGAAAATTCTAAGTCCCTTAGTGTCCGTAATAGGCTATGCAATGTTCGGGTGGACCTAAAAAGATGATTTGTGTCGCTAGATCTTCCTTCACAGGTTAGTGGACAGCCTATTAGTAGTAGTACAAGAAATTTTTTAATTTTTCAACCCCCAACCCCCCAACCACCCCAATTTCACCCCCACGCAAAAAAAACGCACAAAATGATCAGGCACCTCTAAAACGCTTAAAAACGAAGTTTGAGCTGTTTTTATATTTTTAGTTTTTTTATCATTTCTGCGCCGCCACTGGCACGATTTATAAAAATTATACGCGCTTTCCATCTTCACCACGGTAGTAATCCTGTGTCAAAATTTCACTAAAATCCATTCAACATTTTCCTCGTTAGACAATATAGAACGATCTAAAGCAATACTTCCGTATGTTTACATCAGAAAAAATTCTAAGTCCTTTGCTTTCTGTAATAGGCAAGGCAATGTTCGGATGGACCTAAAAGCGTTATTTATGTCGCCAGTTCTTTCTTCACAGGTCAGTGGACAGTCTATTATGAAAGCAATACATTTTTCAATTCTACAACCCCCCACCCCCCAACCACCCCAATTTCACCCCCAACCAAAAAAAGTAGATAATGATCAGGAACCCCTAAAACGCCTAAAAACGAAGTTTCAGCAATTTTTATATTTTTTGTTTTTTGCTAATTACTCCGCCGCCTATGCACCGATTTTCAAAATTTTAGGAACATTACCTACTACGACCCCACAGCATACCGCTGCCCAAATTTCATCACGATCCATGCAGCGGTTGCTGAGATTACGAGAGTAGAAAAACGCGACAGACAGACAGACCGACAGACAGACCGACAGACAGACCGACGGAAATGAGTGACGTGGATTTTCGTTATGTACACATCATAAAACGCCCAAAAAGTGTATTATCTCAAAATCGAAAATTTTCGCGATCACAATACTCCCCTCACCTATCGGTGTGGGAAGTAATAGGGAGAAGGCCGTTTTGTGCGGTTATGTTAACAGGTCTTTTTTAATGGTTTTGTTGGTTGTTTACCTCAGTTGGTGATCGAGTGACGTACGAATATGATAAGGGCGGCCACACCTTTTAGCTATCGAGAATAAAGATATAATTTAAACATAACATAAGTCAGTGTCAGAAATCGTCCCTTGAAGTTTTCGGGATTCGTCCTGGGACACGGTGAATACAATGCATACCATGCTATCAAAACATTTTTTTCAACCGCTAAAACTCATCTCCCATTTTTTTGAACAGCACAGCTTTTCCCACATGAATGAGGTCATTATTTTATTTAAAATCTTGTAATGGCTTTAATTTCATACACAAACCAATTTTTTTCGTAATCATAAGCACCCACTCAGTTCTCTTTTTTATCCATTTTTGTGTCAAACAAATCCTTATTTATATAATATATATAATAATATATAATTTTGCGTATGACATCCAAGGTACCACACAAATAAAATAAACCTATGGGGTGCTATTTAAACAAAAAGTTGGGGGTGAGTTTTTGGGGATGACATACAAAATAAATGCGTGTCAAGAAAATTCTGTGACTCTCTATATGAATTTACTTGTATACTGGTTTAGGAGTAAAATATTTTTCAAATATGTCTATTTAAATTACGTAAATAAGTATTTTCAAAATTATGTACCTATTCAAGCAGTAGCAAGGTACTGGCATATACAATCAATGCATTTTTTGATGTGCCAAGACAATTTGAAAAAGAAGAAGAAATTTAAAAAAACCTGGTTTTTATACAACAGTTATACAAAGCACTAGTATACAATTTCAATATATCAATCAATAAATCAATCAATCAATTTATTGGTGGTAATATACAAAACGTATTTACACAAGTCATATGTGGCAATAAAGTAAAATTACAAACTAGAATATTAAAATATTTTTTAAAGCTTACACATATAAAACATACTACAAAAAATATTTTAAAAACAATTTTTAAAAAACAGGCGAGGCTACTGTATGTTCTTGGCATATATATGTCCTGTCTCACTAAATAAAAACAGAATTTAAAAATTCATCAACTGAATAAAATGCTTTCGACATTAAAATTTGTTTTATTTTTATTTTAAACTCAAAATAGGGCAGAATGCTGTAGCTTAATGGTAACTTATTATATAATTTAACAGCAAGGTATCCTGGACCACATTGACATCTTGTTAAACGCTGATAAATTGGCATGAGTGTTTCTATTTCTGGTCTCATATTTTTTTTTTTTTACTTCTGTGTTATCGGTATCGACTACTTTGGTCATTAGCCTCGTGTTCTGTGTAGGCTTTGTTACTGTTTCCCGGCGCCACTTAGGAACAGCACTGTTAATTAGAAGCCAACAGTGAATGCTCAGGTGGGGATTCTCGCTGGGTTTTTTTATGGATATTTATTTTTGGTTGAAAAAACCAGAAATAAATTTCCGCCTCTAACGAGAATCGAACTCGGGACCTTCCGGTCACGAGTCCTCGACCCTAACCACTGGGCCAACCCACCCCCCTGGTCTCATATTTATGGATATCACTGTGCAATGTATATTGATCTTTATTTTGATGCACCCACAGTAAATTTTGAAGTATATACACTGCTGGTAAAGTGAGTATGCCCATATATGAGAAAACATGTCTGCAATCATCCTGATAATATATGTAAATTCTTCAAATGAAACTTTCTGAATTTTTTAATCAGGAAAGTTACTCTTCAAAAAATGATTATATTCAAATCCTTACATTCCAACATTATATATGCATGCAATAATTTTGCATACTTCTTGAGTTGCAAAAATATGAATTACTTAGTATGACCCTGTAACGTGCTCAACGTTCTAGAGTCCGATCACTCTAAGTATGCATGAATATGTTTTGGTTCACTCTCATCCTTCGATAAATAGACAAAAGTATTCTTCTTAAAACCCGGCACTATCGCTACACTAAGTATGGGATTAAAATTCCATGCCAAACTTTTTTCCCTCCAAGAATCTTCTCAACAATTTTCTCCTCTCGAAATCACTGGAAATATAATCGTTATTTGCGGATTTGCAGAGAAACTCGAAAGATCAGAGTAACTCTGGCATGGAAGCTGTCAGCTCATTCACCACTCGCTAGAACTTTCTATGTGCATTGTACACTATGCACTACAAAATTGAGTCACCTGGAGCAACAGTCATTTGTTCCAAGCTCACTTAGACAAGCCATTTGATTTGAACGACTTGTTCATGAACGACACATTGCTATAATGTCAAAGCAGATCTGAGAATTGTATTTGGCAAATTCAAGATAAGTTTTGTACAAGAATTGTACCCTGTACAAGCTGTTGGCGCTGTTGCCATTTGTGAAACATTGTTGAGACTTCTGACATGTTTTGCAATATTGAAAGATTAATAGATGTGTTACATCATTACATTGAATTGTCTTGATATCAGTAAATAACATCAATAATCACAATACAAAATTTATATACAGTCCATTAAACATTAGTTATGTCTGGGTATGTTCGTTTTTCCACCATATTGGATTGTAACACAACTTGCTATTGATGACACAGTTGTACCAGCAGAAAAGGTATTAATTCAAAGAAACTTATTGAAATAAAATTTTACAGGTACTTTAAATGTAATATTAGTCTGCAATTAAATGAGCACTGCAAAAGAAGTCTAAAATTACTCGCATGTTTTTCATACTATTACTGGTAATTATATTGGGTTTTACCATCATGAAAATCATGGTCATTTGAGTTCTTCAAATGTTTTAAATTTTTATAGCTCTCATCTTTTTTAGGAGCCATCTGAGAACCTACAAGTTAAAGATCTAGCACCTACTGCTTGAAGAGACATAAACAAAGATAAGATACTTTACTTCCACATACATCTACTGTAAATTATGGATATTTATTTTTACATAAAATTATTCGTGATATATGCTTTTATGTTTTAAATTTTTGTGCTTATCACTTCCTTTCACAGGAGCCATATGAGATTTTGCAAGTTGGAGTTCTAAAGCTATAGCCTATAGCTCGAAGAGACATAAGTGAAGATATTTCACTTCCAAGTAGATCTGCTGGAGGTTATAGAGAATAATCTTTGTTCAAAAATCTTCGCTTTACTGAACAATTCTAAACTGTTTTGTCATATGGCTTAAAATTAAGGTATTCTTCACATGAAATGTAACTGTATTTCCAACCTTAGCCAAATTAAAAATTATTTTATTTATTTATTTATTGACAGGACAAGCACACTTGTCTAATACAATAGATTACAAGTTCAAAAATATTAAAAATTCGCAATATGATAAAACAAAATGTTAAAATTAAATAGAAAAAACTACTACCTACACTACAATGTCTTACAATAACAAAGATAATATAATCATTAACAGTACATAAAAGGAATAAATAGAAATAAGGAACAACAATACTTTTGGCTTTCTATAAAGTTAGGCCTTTCACGGTTCACACAAATGGTTTGCAAAGACCTAAATCTGAATCAGATAACTCATTGCACAGATGGAGAGTACAAGAAATAAAAGAGTGATAAGCATGGTTAGTTCCATGAAACTCTTGATGAAAAGTTTGTGTAGTACAGAAGTCTTCCATTCTGGAAGTTAAATAAACCTATAATAGAATTTAGGGGTTTACAAATAAGTACTAGGTCTGTCTGTTTTCTTCTACAAGAGAGAGTTGCTAAGTGTAGTGATAATCAGAATAACGAAGTTCATGGTTGTTGTAAAATTTGAAGTTAATGTATCTGTATTTTGATTTAACTTTTGTAATGACAGTACAGACTTCTTCACTAAAACATCATTCAATGCACAATGATTGTTCATGAAACAAAGTGATTTAATTTTCAATAATTTTAAATTTTGTTTACCATGTATTATGTAAAATTAACACCACATAAGTCTTAAATCATTATATTTCTTATAGTAACTACTTATTGTAACTATACAGTATGGAATACTTTTTACACTGCCTCATAGCCGGTATCTAGTAACTGCTAAAATAAGTACCCATTACTATGGTACCGATTATTATCCCAAAGCCAATAATACCCCAGCAAGTGAAAAGCGAATTGAACACTGTCTGGTACTCTTGAGTATGTGGTATGCTGAGTATCCAGTACATCCTTATCCTCTAATAATAAAATAAAGCATACAATTTTAGACCACGAATAATGTTAATTTTCTTATATACTGGGCCAGGTATTTTTGAATTAGGGCTCAAATTAGGGACTTTTCATTGTTTTTTTTTGGTGCTACAACGCAACAACGCCCCACATAATTTGGTAAAATTCCATATTTTAATTAAAGGGGATGGTCTATTGTGTACTTTTAAAGAAGACAATTGGTGAAAGATGCAGTTTTTGAAAAAAAAATAGCTAAAACTTGGTATTTTCACCACATTTTCAAAACGTACCCGAACAGCACAAGACAATTTTTAGAATCGAAAACCCGCATGACAGACTTCAATAGTGTCACAAAGATGCAGTGTTGCCAGCAAGCAGCAGTTAACAGTTAATGTACTTCACGAAATTGGGCAATTGCATTTTTTTAGGTTAGTGAAAGACATGAAAAATTCATTCAGTGTGTTTTGGGAAAGATGAAAATAAATCATTTTGGGACTTTCATACACAAATGTTCAAAAGGGATTAAATTTGACCTGATTTTGATTTAGCAGAAACTGAAATGGAGGTTGAAGGTGGTGTCATTATACTTACTAGGTTGGGTGAAATATAAAAGATTATATTTTAGGTTTAATTAGGTTTGCACCAGGTGGTTACGGGGGGGCCTGGGGCGGCCCCCCCAGAGGTTACTGATATCAAACATGTTGAAAAATCTAACCAACCTCACCTCAGGTAAGATTGTCACCTGTTCGGCTTTTAGTGGCAACGGTCCAATGGCAGTCGCACGTTTCAATGATTTATTGGAGCTGATATCGGCCAAATATAACAATAAAGCTTAATCACAAACAATATTAAAGCCACTGATTTTACATAAAAAGCTAATATACAAACTAAATAAAACAAACAATAATACATAATACCTACTTAAACATAAACACCAGCTAGAAAGAAAGGAACATTTGATAAGATATCTTTAAATTTAGATAGTTAAAAATGTAGAACGATTCACGATTTTTTGTTATCCTTGCGCAGGAGCCATGCTAATCTTCTCTGTAACGTTTCAATCTTAGTATAGTCGCTTTCGAAGCGACGTTAAATATCGAGCAAATGTTGGCAACACCGCATCTATTATCATCTGTCAAGCAGTACCTCATTTCTAAAATTGTATAGTTCTGTGTGCATCCCTTACTGAAATATGTTGAAAATACAGTTTTTTCAATTTTTTTCCAAAAAACGTGCTTCTTTCGCAAATTTTATTGCTTTAAATCACATAACAGACCATCCTCTTTACCTTGATAACAAAATTTTCTCAAATCGCGTGGGGCGCCGTTGCGCAATAGACCCGATTTTTTGATTCCACCCAGACACAAAATTAATCTCAGATTTCCCGGACATGTCCGGGATTTTCCAGACACATGTTGCTCATTTAGGGCCGATTTTATCAACAGGCGCATTTTAACAAAGGCTTTGACCAATCAGAGCAGCCCGCCATATGACTTGGTATCGCTGGTGGTGTTGGTTCGAGACCCAGCCCGTGCAAGTACTTTTTTTTATCCAAAATATTCATTGGAATGCTTTTTACTCATGTTATATCATTTTTTGTACCATCAACATAAATGTGTTTTTGAATCAAATGTTATTAGATGTTTTACTAGTACAACAAAAATTACTAATAATTTTACTTTTTTGGAATAATTTCATTTTGATAATGCCATCAGAGCAATTGGCGATCAATATTGACGGAAAATCTTAACTTCCACTGACTGAATTCACCACTGCCACCGGTACTTAGCTTTTGCAATATGTCAAGTAAAATGTCTAATAAAATTTGATTCAAAAACGTTTTTATGTCGATGATACAAAAAAATGTGTGTAACATGAGTAAAACACATCGATGAATATTTTGGATAAAAAAAATTAAAAAAAATAGTTGCACGGGCTGAGTCTCGAACCAACACCACCAGCGATACCCAAACGATGTCGGCTACTCTGCCACTCGGCCACCCAGCATGCTACAGTAAAATTGCCTCAGATTTTATATTAAGATATTTGTTTAGGTACTTTATTACTGGGATCTGTGATCTAATTTCAAACATTCAAAAAGATATTTATTTCGATCTTTGACTTCGTCTCAAGCTGCAAACTTCATTCATCGCCTATGTTGCAACAAATATACACTTGTTACAACAATAGTTTTGTTATAAAGCTTATATATGATATGATGAAAAGTGTCATCCAGCTATGACGTTTTGTTTTCAATATTGATAAGATACTATTGGACAATATTTATTAACCTAGCCCGCAATACCCAATAGAAAGCTTTTGCTAAATAACATCCAATAGAAAAGCTTTGTTAAATTCTTTGTTAAATATGCATGTTGATAAAATCGCCCCTTAGCCTATCCTACTGGTACACTTTTGCTTTCTGTTTGAGTAGAGTTGTTATTTATTTGCATAAATTTTAAAAAGCATACTCCAATCTGTCTATTAAAAACTGTAACAGTCCAGAGGGTACTTAAAATTGTTATTTCAATTCATAAGAAACAACAAATATATAATTATACTCTACATCTATTTTGCAAGATGTTTTCTAACCTTTTTTTTATCATTTTGATGTTGAGAAGTGAAAGTATTCTATACTGATACAGAAAAGGATACACCATTACCAGTACCATAAAAATTCTTTCAGACACTCAGAATCTATTGAATTAGAAAATAATGTATTATCAGAATTGTAATGGAATGCCATTACTCACCAAACAACAATATAAAAAAGGAGATAATGAAGAGGGGACTATAAAGTATGTTAAGCCATATTCAAATTAGAACATGAAGGTGTTAGGGCTTCATCTTTACGTAATAACGAAAGTTAACTTTGAATTAATGACAATATGGAGCTGAAAGAAGTTTACCATAAAATATGCCGTTACAATGCAATCAACTCGTGTAGTGTCTAAAAATAATCGCCCACACTTGAAACATATATTTTAATTTGCCGGTGCATAGTTTGATTGAATGAATGCACCATATTTAAATGAAACCTTAAATTCAAATGGAATTGGAGATAAAAATCGGGTGCAGGGCTAGTGTGACAATTCCCTGATCCCTAAATGGTCAAAAAAGGCGGAAACATTAACGGCAATATCTTTACCGCTTGAAAAATCCTACTCCTAAAAAATACTAATAGAAATATATCTTACCTGTGTCCAAAATGTGATGAATTTCGAAAACTTTCAACCAGAATGTTCACTTTCCTATTTTCTGCACAAAAATTCTACCGGCCGTTCTGAGCAGTCAGCGGCCATTCAACTAAAATTTGACAGGTTATACAACAGTAACAGTATGACAAAAAATAACTAGGGCGACTTCTTTCAAATTTCGTTGATTAATTCCTAACCCTATTTTCGGTATTTTCTCTTTATTTTCACATTATTTGACCTCATAAAACACTATTCAAAGTATTCATGCGACAAATTATGCAAGTGATGAATTATTTGTCACGACGATCAAAGGTTTTTTGTATCTGTTCAAATCTGACCTTTTTAAGTTGGCACTCTGTGTTACTATTGGACGCGTGCGCATTTTCGCGGTGCCCAAAAAGGATCTACGTCACCTGTCACCACTGTCATGTCACTGTCAAAGATACAGGTTATGTAAAGCTTATTCAAAATTGACGTCGTTGCAAAATTCAAATTTTTTTTAAGCAAATTTTGTCATAACCGTGGTCATAACCAATAACTTAACAACTGTATTTGTCCAATGAAATAGAATTTATGTTTGAATAAAACAAAATCCGTAATGGCTCCACCATTATTGCTTGATATCGAAGATGAACTCAAGACATACCTTCTTTGTCCAGAAAATCTTCCTATTCACCAATATGAGAAGAATCAGGAGTTTTGGCCCCGTAAACCAAATCCTATTGAACTTTTGCACTATGAAGGCTCTCCATTGTGTACTACACTGAAGGTAACGTATGTGGAGTTAGTAGAAAAGGTGTCTTGGGATTTTGCGATAAAGTACTGCAAAAGGTATTTTACCAAAGAACCGACGTTTCGGCGCTTATTTTACGCCTTATCCGCAGTTGCGCAAGTAAGGGTCCGCAGCTGCGGGAGGCCCCGCAGTTTTGTGGGCCCTGTGGTCTTGGAGGCCCAGCCTCCTCAAGCGCCATCCTTTGTGCAACAAGAAAGTACTAAATTAAAAGGTTGCTTTGCTTGTATGTTAGCTTTTTTTTACAAAAATAATACCCATGATGCATACCTATGATGAAAAAGTGGGACAGTAATGCAAACTAAACACTAAAAATCGCCGTAGTATCTGCAGTAAATGGAAAAATATGGCAAGACAGGATACGTCAAACATGTTTTGGCTAATTTAACTTGGTGTCTTCCACAACACAGCTCGTGCAAACAACCAACATACTACAATACAATCTAAATAACAACCTCCTAAAAAAAATTAAATCGAAAAATGTGTGTTTTCAAACCACAAATTTTGTCATTTTAAAGGTGATTTAAACATGCAAATGTCACTGTTTAATTTGTATTGTACACGTATGTGTTGGTTATTTGTGTGACCTGGTGACTTGTGTTGTGGAAGACACCAAGTTAAATTAGCCACATTTTGTTGAAATTTTTTTGTTTGAGAATTGCAGTTGAAAGTCTGTAACTCAATGTACGTCTTTTTTGTGAGCATACCTCAACATTAGATCCTTGAAAATGGCAATAAATATTGCCGAAGGCTTGGCACCAGCTTGGTAGTCTCCTTTATACAATAACCTGTGTTTCTTTTCAAAATTTTGGCCAAACCCCAAGACTTTCTCTTTAACACAGGGTGAGTCCTAAGTTGGTACTTTTTTTAACTGTGTATAGAAGCTGTTGAAATAAACTAGTTTTTCAGAAAACTGAAAAATAAGCAAGTTCCAAAATAAACAATGTGAATCTAGGCTTGTGTATATCAAGACATACCTACCTAGTTTGTTTATGTTTAGTTTTTTGCTCAGTTTTTTGTCTTATCGATTGAGGATCGCACCGATCAGATCGTGCAGTAGTCACTTTCTGTTTACCTTTGTTAATTTTAAACTGGTAATTCCTAAAAGCAGTACATTATTATGAACGCAACTTTTAGATTTACCAATTTGGAATTTCCTAGGATGAACTGAAAGTGACTAGGGTACTAATTGACAGGTACAATCGGGTACAATGTCTGATGATAAGGTAAAAATTCGAGCAAAAAGCTAAACATAAAGAGACAGGGTATGTCTTAACACAAGTCCAGACCAGGATCCAGACTTACCTTTTTTGATTCTGTATCTCGCTTTTTCAGTTTTTGTGTAAAAGTTATGAGAAAAAGTTGTTTACTTCAACAACCTCTATATACAGTTTAAAAAAAGAATTAACCTAGGACTCACCCTGTATATATACATGATATGTTATGAATAAAAAGCCACTGAAAAATTCTTGTGGGAGGCCCGTGAACTATCTTGCGGGGGGGCCCGAATTTGAATATACGCCACTGCTTATTCAGGGCTATTGAGCACAAAAAACATTCCAGAAGATGGATAAAAAGAATCTCAAATGCTGTTGTCAATACTGCTGTACAGCAACAGTATATACCAAAAATCAGGTATATTAACAAACTGCATTTGAGATTATTTTTATCCATATTCTGGAATGTTTTTTGACCCAAAGGGATATATTATTTTCTTATTGCTATAGGGGTATGCTCGATAGCCCTGAAGAAGGTGTAAAATAAACACTGAAATGTCAGGCCTTTGAGTAAAAAACCTTTATCCCAAAATCTGAAGATACCTTTTCTACTAAAAAAACTGGGATAAGTATTACTTTCTACTATATTCCTATTGTCTGATGTGAAGTTGCTCAAATATTTTGTACTCTGATAAAGACCAATAAATATTGTTGTTGGCTCCAATATAAATATATTTTTCTGAGAAACTAGGTCCAAAGAATTCTGGGGTTTTATATCAAAGAATACTTTGTGTAGAAATATCAATTTATTTTAAGAATAACTTTATTTTTATGATATGTACAACTACATACTTTGTTTTGGCTGCCTCTGAGGCTTTTATCAAATGTATTAAATTTGACAAAAAATAATTTTGATAATTTGACATTGTTGTTCTAAGAGACAGCCTTGGTTTTTTTGTTTCCTAACTTCCTAATTTAGAGTCCAAGAGCCCCTGAGAGCCAGACCTTTGCAATTATTTGAAAGCTAAAAGTTCTTGTATGCATATCCCCATACAGGTAACAACAATCCCCACTGATAAAACTTGGGTAGTGGTGGCTTTGACATGTAATAAGCAGCAAAAGTGTACAAAGTCTTATCTCAAATTTGTTAAACTATAACGTCAATTTTTTAAATATTTTATTTGTAACAATATAAAAACTTGCAATACTCGTTGCCAGACACCTAGCATGTTTCCAACTTCCAACCCTCTGCCAGGCACCCCTGATACATTATATTATAAAAGCTAAATTTTATATACAAAGTAATCAACTTATACTCTAAAGTTTAATACCTCCATTATTATGAGAGACACAAAAACAACTTTCCAATAATATTTGTCGGTAAAACTAAGGACAACATTTTAAAATTATTTTATGATATACAGGGTTATTAATACCAAAGTTGTTTTTTCAAATGGATCACCCTATATATATTATCCCAAATCTGAATTGTGCTGGCTTTCCCCATTCCGGAAATATGTGAAAATCTTAAAGAATTTATCTTAAAAAATCAATAACTGGAAGCTTGATTAGCAATGCTAGAATAATTTCGTGGTTATCTAGTTTTGTCTAAAATTATCAATTTTCTGCTATCTTTGATTTTATATACAGGGTGAACCAAAACTCACGAGCATACTTTTCTTTGTTATTTTAAATGGTACATCCTGTATTTTATACCATTGTTACAAAGTTATTACCAATATACTTCCACTGTTATAAGCATTCCCTACACCTGTAACAGTTATGGAGTTATTTCGATTTGTAGTAGTAAAACAATATTTTTGCTAAATTCTGGTTTTTGTTAGAGTTGGCCATGGATGCTATGCTTGTTATATTTGTTAAATAATTGAAATTAATGTTTTAGTTGTGATTATGTGTCAATTGGCTATTACAGTTGGCAATTAGCAAATTGAAAAGCACATGTCAATTACAAAAATTTACTATATTAGTTATTACAAGAAAGTTTATGTGAGAACGTATCAAAAACGAGAACATAGATTTTGGCTAAGCATGCAAAAGTGATTGACTTTTGTCTTATAGTTACAAATGTTTAATTGATTTCCAGTTATGACTTCTTGTTAGTTCTTTCATTCCTGTCCTTCGAATCCTTCCATCCTTGACTTAGTTCTTTACTAAGAAAATTCAAACAGTATAACAAACACGGCAGCCATGGCCAACTCTGAGAAACTTTCAGTATTTGGCAAAAATATAGTATTATTAGGAATCATTTTCCTATTTCAAATCGAAATAGCTCCATAACTGTTACATATACTTATGGAGAATGTTTCATAAAAGTGGACGTATTTTGTAAGAACTTTCTGACCAATCTGACCATGCTTTAAAATACAAAGATAGCAGAAAATTGATATTAAACAAAACTAGATAAACACGAAATTATTCTAGCAATTGACAATCAAGCTTAAAGTTATTGATTTTTCAAGATACAGGGTGATAAATTCATTAATATTTCCACATAAAAGTGGCCATTTCTCTGAAATTACCCTGTATAACCAAATAAAACCTTATATTTCCGGAATAGGGAAAACGAGCACAAATCAAATTTGGGATAATATATAGTGTGTTCCATTTGAAAAAACACAAAACTTTGGTATGTCGTGACTTTATTAATAACCCTGTATCTTATAAAATAATTTTAAAATGTTTTTTTGTATCTGCCATAATAACGGCGCTATCAAACTTCGGAGTATAAATTGATCACCCTGTATGTTTTTTGGTAAGCCATCAAAAGATGTGTCTCGAGTAGTCAGACAGTTTAGAGAGTTCCTTCATCCTGCTGAATGCATTGTCTGCAACAGGTGAGAGTGCATTAACCAGTGCGAGCGAAATAGACCTGCTTTGTCTCTCTGCGACCAAATTTGTTTTAACGCAGCGTAAACGCCATAAGAGTATTATTAAATAAAGTGGCGAACAAGTAAAAGAAGTTTGTTTTTGTGTGAAAACGTTTACTTACACTCGCATCCTTTAATGCATATGTGCAGTCACACCTTTTGCAGATTTTCAGTGCATCTGGTAGGATGAGAGAACCCTCAAAACTGTCTGGCTACTGGGTTCATACAATACATCAGGATGGTCCAATAAGCGCGCGGTGCTCCCTAGCGGCCACACCGTTTGAATTAGACGAACATGTTTTAAATAAAAAACGTTTCTTTTCAAATGCCCTACATTTAGAAAATAATCTCAAAGATGGCGGACTTCCGGATATACCGGAAGAAGGTATCAACTTCCTTATTTTGAAAAGAATACCCTGTATATTATTACGTTTTTGAATTCAGCATCAATTTTCAGGTCCAGTTTCTTAACCTTTGTTTATGTCTACGAAGCCTATTTTCGGAGTTATTCAGCAATTTTTACAAAATTTGACGTTTGTAGTACTTTAAAAGAAACGTTAATATCTCGGAAACTAAACGCGATAGAAAGATGCGGATTTCGGTTTTGAAACAAGCAAGGAACGTACTTGTGTTTCAGTAAGATTGTTGTTTCAAAAAAACATTAAATCAATAGACTAGCAATTTTCAAGTTTGAAAAGTTAACAACGTTAAAAACTTTATTTTTTCAAATGGGATGGTATGATAAGTTTCACATCGGTGGAAATTAAATTCTGTTTCACTTTTATCTAGGCACATGTGGTTCTATCTTTGTGGGTTTTTAAGATATTTACGGTTTTGTGATTATTGCGTAGGAATTGGAAAAATCGTAGGTGGCGTGGCTCGCAGACGAAACAATTGACAGGAAACCTTTCACCCAAAGTGTTTCGACCTCTAATACTAAAATGTGCTTTCGCTCCATCTAACTGTAACCACATTATTCTTAAAAACTCCAGTGGTGAATTTTTCAACAGGTTTTCGAAATTTTCGTTTAGAAAATTGTGGAAAACGTTAGTTTATTATGCGGTTTCCAATAATACCACCCCAAATGCTTAGACTCCATGCTGGTTGTCAACAAACTTCTCAAAATTTGGATTTACGTGGGCGTAAAATATGAGAGAAGGAAACATGTAGTAGTAATACATGAAGATAGTGAGTTTGACATTCTCGCAATTGTAGTTGAGAATCCGCACAGCAGTACTACAGCAGAAATTAGTCGCTATTTGTGCATTGGTCAAACATCTGTGAACATGATCTTAACGGAGTACATATAGCATCCTTACCACGTGCAGCTAAATCAAGCAATTGAAAGACAAGATTTTGAAACCTGAATGAATTTCTGTAACTGGAGTCGTGCTCGAGTCCAAGAAGATGCACTCCTTTTCAACAGTGTGTTGTTTACGAATGAAGCTACATTTCTTATGAAATTCTTTCATTTTCTTTTTTATGAAATGTAGCTACAGCGTAATCATTAACGGCCATGTAAACTGGCATATTTACATTTTTATACCGACGTAAATCCAAATTTTGAGAGGTTTGTTGACAACCAGCATGGAGTCTAAGCATTTGGGGTAGTATTATTGGAAACCGCATATTAAACTAATGTTCTCTAAAATTTTCTAAATGAAAATTTGGAAAACCTGTTGGAAAATTTACCACTTGAGTTTTTAATAATACTGTGGTTACAGGTAGATGGAGTGAAAGCACATTTTAGTATTAGACACCGAAACACTTTGGATGAAAGGTTTCCTGCCAATGGGCCTATACCGCATTTTTTGTTTATTGGCTTAAACGAACCCTGACACCACGTAGATGCCATAAATAATTTTACAAAATTTTTCTATCGTATTTATAACCGAAAGAAATTGCTCTAAATATTGAATTTTTTGAATCCATACACTTCCCGCCCAGGTCGTGACGTCACCTGTAGGGAACCAATAAGAGCTCACTGGTACAAAACAATAGCATCCGCTTGTAGTAATCGGACCACGAAAGGACGCTTCTCATTGGTTCCCTACAGGTGACGTCATCATCGGCTATTTCAAATTACAGTACAATTTTCCTTTCTTAGTGTTATTCTCATTTGGATCAAGTTTTCTGCTGACTTTTTACAGTAAACGGTCCTATGTATCATCAAAAATAATACCGCAGTAAATAAATTGGTCAATGTGAGATCACGGTATAGGCCCATTGTTTCGTCTGCGAGGCACGCCACCTACGATTTTTCCAATTCCTACGCCATAATTACAAAACCATAAATATCTTGAAAACCATCAAAGATAGAACCACATGTGTCTGGATAAAAGTGAAAGAGAATTTAATTACATTCACCGATGTGCAACTTATGATACCATCCCATTAGAAAAAAAAGGTTTTTAACGTTTTCAACTTTTCAAATTTGAAAATCTAGTCTATTGATTTCATGTTCTTTTGAAACAGCGATCTACTGAAACACAAATACGTTCCTTGCTTGTTTCTAAACAGAAAACCGCATCTTTCTATCGCGTTTAGTTTCCGAGATATTAACATTTCTTGTAAAGTACTACAAACGTCAAATTTTGTAAAAATTGCTGAATAACTCCGAAAATAGGCTTCGCAGACATAAACAATGGTTAACAAACTGGACCTAAAAATCGATGCTGAATTCAAAAACGTAATAATATACAGGGTGTTGCATTTAAAATAAGGAAGTGGATGCCTACTTCTGGCATATCCGGAAGTCCGCCATCTTTGAAAATATTTTATAAATGTAGAGCATTTGAAAATAAACGTTTTTTGTTCCAAACATTTTCATCTAATTTAAACGATATGGCCGCTAAGGAGCACCGCACGCTTATTGGGCCACCCTGTATATAAAATTCAGCTTTTATAATATAACGAAAGTATAATTATAAATTCGTATCGTTTAGGAGTATCTGGTGGGGGGTTGGAACCATGCTGTCTGGCAACAAGTAATGCAAGTTTTTAAATTGCTATGAATAAAATATGAAATAATTGAGCTTTAATACTTTAACAAATATGAGATGGGATTTTGTACACCTTTGCTATATGTGAACTGCCAAAGTCACCACTACCCTGATTTCATAAGTGAGGATATACATAGAAGTAGTAGTAATTTATTTATCCCACAGATCCAATAAAATGATACAGGACAGGTCACAGCCATGTTTAAAAACAAATAAATAATAGATAAAGTTGCACAAGCATAATGAGTTGAATAGGGATACAAAATTACAAATATAGTAACATAAACGTATTAGCTAAAATGTGAAACAAATTCGTTGGTAGAACAAAAACAGTTATCAAGTAAAATTTTGTTGACCTCCTTCTTGAATACAATGAAAAACAGTTTCTCAAAAATTGAGGGTTGTGTATTAAACAAAGAAATGCAATTGTAAACGACACTTCTCTATGGGGGCAGTGTTGTGAGCAGGAACTTCAAGGAGGAACGTTCTTGCATGGGGCCAGGCAGGAATGCTGAACAGAATATTTATCAGAATCATGCAGAGAAGTGTTCAAGAAATACAGACTATTGACGCTTCCTTCCATTTACATCTTGAAGTGCGCAATATTTGTATTTCAAAACAAACACAAATTTACCAGAAATAATGATCTCAATGTTCGCTATACCACCCGAGCTAGTAATGATTTGAGTATACCATCGCATGCATAAGCATCATTCAAAAAATCCCCTGTATTTGCCTGCATAAAGGTTTTCAATAGCATACCTGCAGAATTAAAATGCCTGACGTCTATCATGTCTTTTATTTATTTGTATTGTACTATACATATATTGCCACCTCGAAGGCTATGCCTTGTTTGAGGTATTGGCATTGAATATACACTAAAATTTTGCCTAAAATTTTTTTTTTAAAGCACATCTTCGAAAACAATCTTGTGGAGCAATGTTTCTATTCGATAGACGACTTTTTGGCGCATAACTTTTAGTTTCCTGTTTTAGAATGCAGCTTACGTTGCTTTTTCTCTGTTTTTATCCGTTTTTTCTCTGTTTCACAGCTGTGCATTTATTGAACTGTACATTTAGGGCTTAAAAAAAGTACGACATTTAGGAACATATCGCTACCTACTACCGATATTAGCCAATCGCTACAAAAGTCTTTTGAGCGCAAAAGATCGGAAAGAAATGAAATTTGGTGGAATATTATTCTTTTAGGGAAATAAACGTGTTATACGACTTTTTGATAAGAGTGATGAAATTCTGATTTTAGTGAAAATCACAAACCAAGCCCTAACTTTGACGCACTGTAGGACGGACACTATTTGTCGCACACGAAACATGTACAGACCAAAATTATGCAGAATTCTGTTCTTTCTATAAATAATTTGAAGCTTTTTTCAATATCGCTTATCAAAACGACAGTATTTTTCGAAAATCGTCACGAAGCAGAATTTTCGCCGCCTCACCCCTCGAGTAGCAACCCCCGACAACATTGAAATAGGCATTGTTGTCATTTTGGAAACGTCTTTTCATGATACATCGATTACGTGATTTCAAAAGTGTCGGTCGCTGCAAGGTAGAAAAACTTCCTCTCTTCCCAAGGTATTTATCAAAACCACAAATAATAATTTACCTACATGAAGTTCTGAATTTTCTATAGGTACATAGAAATCCGAATACAGGAGAGATAACTGGATTTAGGGAGGTGCCCATTGCATCTGCAGGAGCAACAGCAAAGAATTCTATGTCATTGAACAGAGATCCCGCACCACCAAATGAGGCCACTCGGGGTAATGCATCATTTGTACCTTTTTGGCCTGGAAGCTTCCCTGTGCCTGAACAAAAGGAGGCTAGTAAAGTGGATGATCAAAATAAAGATGGTAACTCTTTTAGTAATACTACTTATATATTTATAATGGTTGGGAGTAAATGCAGCTTTCATATAAAGTACTTTATAACTTTGCATCAGTGATACACGGTTGATTCAAAACCATTAGTTGTAGTAGAAGCTTATGAGATAAGCAGTCGAAGGCTTCCTTGAAGTAATAAAATACTGCTTATCTCGACTTTATAATGTTGATATTATTTTTCAGAACTGCTTGTAGTACCTCCAGGGTTTGACAGAGGTCTAGTATTTGCAGAAGATGGTAGAACTTTATTAAAAGAGTCAGACCAAAAGAAATCAACAATTTCAACTGACACTCCTAGTGTGATTAATCTTCTAGAGATTGTTCAGCAAGAGCAAAATATTCTAGGTATGAAATTTGTTATATATGTTTGTAATTAATTGTGTATTGCTTTCCATCCCTACAACAAGCCAGCATTTTTAACTGCCTCAGAGTTTTTGTTACCATATACGTAATTGGATTGAATTTCAAGATCTACTTGTTAAATTTATAATGTTTACCTCCGGCACGAACAGGCGAAGGAAGTAATATTGAAATCGTAAAAATTTCAAACTTGAGATAATATGTTAAATCTACATCACAAACATTGTAATAAAAGCAGATTTAGCACTACAAGGACATGCTTTTCCAGATTTAATCCAATAGCGGTGGAATAATAATTACTCAAATACAAGTCAATACTGGCACCTCTTCAAAAATGAACAAATATAATTTTAAATATGATCAAACTTCGATTCTAGGCATTTTCGAGGTCCTTGATCATTTTTCAAGTTGAGGGTGGGGCAATTTCGAGGAAGGGACAGCATTGGGTGGTGGAGGTGACTGATATAAAATGACTAAAACTTATTGTTTTCGGCATTGAATAATTTTGACAATTTTAATTCTTTCACGTATCTTTTTAGAAATCTATGATGGTATTAGTTGATAATTTAATATTGTTTACTTGATCTATCAGCCATTTTTTAGGCTTTCAACAAAACAATAAAACTATGAGTTTGTGAAAGTGAAAATAGTCATATTTAGCCCAAAACAGATCTTCACGAAAAATACCAATTGCTGAAATTGGGTGGTGCCCCTGTGCTCTCCGCAACTGTACTAGAGCGCAGCGTGTTAAAGCTTTGTATAATTAATAGTGATAACAATTAGATCTGTATGTGATGGTGTCCCGCCTATGCTGAATCATGATTAGTCATTCTAGATTTCTTGGTCCAATTCGCTGGGTGTTTCCCGGCTCCCTTATATGGCTCTCTTTATTTCTTCAATGCACCTTGCTGCAATATTTTAAATGAAATGAAAAGTCCAATGTCCTTCTCGGGTTCTTAGGCCGTCGTCTGTTGGAATTTCTTCCTAACGTTTTGCCAGCACGAATGGCTAGCATCTTCAGATGTCGGTGTTTCCAGTGTGAAATCTACCTGACAAATGTCTGTTCCCCTGGCCGGAGGCCGTATTTATACGAACCGCTGTTAATTACCTGCTTCGGAGAATTGGGTAGGACACGTGGCTTTTTGTCATAGGTTCTGTTTCTTAATACCGGATGCCATATTTGGTTTAGGTTGAGTGATTCTTCTTTTCCATTGAAATTGTGTGGATGTCTGTGGATTTCGATTGTTTCTCTAACTAAACGTGGGTAGTAACTATTTGTGGCGACCAACAGTTTCGTATCTTTGAATTTAATTTCATGCCCCTCTTGTCCTAACGTGTGTTCCGCTACCGCTGATCTCTCTGTCTGTCCTAGTCCGCAAGCTCTCTTATGTTCTGTTATTCTTGTGTTCAAGGAGCGTTTGGTTCTGCCTATGTATACCATTCCACAGGAGCAAGGTATTTCATATACCCCTGCTGACGTTAGGACAAGAGGGGCATGAAAATAAATTCAAAGATACGAAACTGTTGGTCGCTACAAATAGTTACCACCCACGTTTAGTTAGAGAAACAATCGAAATCCACATACATCCACACACTTTCAATAGAAAAGAAGAATCACTCAACCTAAACAAAATATGGCATCCGGTATTAAGAAACAGAACCTATGACAAAAAGCCACGTATCCTACCCAGTTCTCCGAAGCAGGTAATTAAGAGCGGTCCGTATAAATACGACCTCCGGCCAGGGGAACAGACAGTTGTCAGGTAGATTTCACACTGGAAACACCGACATCTGAAGATGCTAGCCACTCGTGCAGTTGTCAAGTAGATTTCACACTGGAAACACCGACATCTGAAGATGCTAGCCACTCGTGCTGGCGAAACGTTAGGAAGAAATTCCAACAGGCGACGCCGACGGCGAGAATATTGGACTTTTCAAGAGACGACGGCCGCGAAAGCGTCAACACTTTTAATATTTTAAATGTTTATACAAAATAGATAACCTTGATGATGAATAAGGACCAGAGGCTATCCAGCACGGAATGTGGCTGGTGCATAGGCCACACGATGGGCCCTTTTGCGCCTCTATCCGCGCTAGTTCCTAAGACCTGCCCTTTTGGCAAAGGCAAGTACATTCTTAGGTCCTATCCGTTTTATCTCTATTGGTTCCAAGGTTCTTGAGCCCAGCATAGTCTGCCTGTGATAACCCAGGGTTTCACAGCGACACAGGATGTGTGCCGAGGATTCTTCCTCTTCACCACACCACGTGCACTTTGGGTCGTTGACCACCCTCATCACAAACAAGTGACGCCTGAAGGTATTGTGACCCGTTAATAAGCCTACTAACAATCTCAAGTTACTCCTATCCAGAGAGAGACAAAATCGTCCTATTCTCTCTGCAGGCCCTGCTAATAGCTCCCGAGCCTGACGGAGATGACCAGAGATGTTGTTCCATCTCAGAGAGTGTTGATTCTGGATCCACTCTCCAGTTGTTTTCCTAACCAAGTTTGCAGACAGCCCTAAGGCTGGTTCCGGGCCCACAAAACTGTTTCCGGATCCCATCCTGGCTAGATGATCCGCCAAATAGATAACCTTAATTATTCTTTTGAAACATATTCAAACAGTTCGAAATATTTGTTTCCATCATTATCCACTTATAGGAATGTTCGCGGCCCAAGAAGAAACCGAGAAAGAAAGATCTACAACGATCCAACGCGATGCGCTGCCTGAAGAAGAGGAAATACTTAAAGAAACGCCAGTTCTAAATATAAGCACAGTTCCTCCTCAGAATACTCTAAAAGGTGGCGGATGGGCTGTTTTGCTTGACACCACAAAACCAGTTACTAACTTTGAGGAGCGCATTCCCAATATGGCTATCAAATTTCCTTTTGAATTGGACATTTTTCAGAAACTGGCAATTCTTCAGCTTGAGCAGCACAACCACGTTTTTGTAGCCGCGCATACATCTGCAGGCAAAACTGTTGTGGCCGAGTATGCGATAGCGCTGTCTCAAAGACACATGACAAGGACAATATACACTTCACCGATAAAAGCGCTTTCAAATCAAAAATACAGGGACTTCAAATCGACGTTTAAGGATGTTGGGTTAATAACTGGAGACTTCCAAATTAATCAAACCGCTTCATGTTTGATTATGACCACCGAAATTTTGAGATCCATGCTTTACTGTGGAAGTGATATCACAAGGGACTTGGAATATGTGATTTTTGATGAGGTAATATGTACATTTATTTAGCATTAAAGATATAATTTTTAATCTTTTCTAAAATATTTTTTGGTGATTCTATAATGTCATATAAAATTGCATAAATTAGTATAGAGTTTAAGGCCATTATTCAGTTTATCGGTCTTATATAGTATTTCCTCTAGTTGAGTCATTATGATAATGTCTGTTCATTTAATTATGATTTTGATAAATGATTCTTTTTACTTTAAATATCAAAACAGGAGCTAAGTATAATATAAAATGTTCGATATGCAACCATTGAAGTTCTACTAGCATCGATTTTATCCGTGTGCATTTATTTTTATTTAATATTATCCCCATGATTTTTACTCCAGGGAAATACGGTAAAAAACAACGCCATTTGCGGGACGAGGCCGAACAAGCTAAATTATTGCAGAAACCTTCGTTTTCATGTTCCAGTGAAGCCCAAACAATTCTCATATGTCATGAAAATCGGGTTTTCATAACTCGAACAAAACTCACGTAAAATAGTATTCTCTAAAAAATTGCATATATACATTTTTTACACAGGACCATTTCCAAGATACAACGGGAAAAACGGAAGCGCGCATATTTTATCAGGAAATTTTAATCCCTTAATATATGTTCATTTATAAAAAAATAATAATTAATAACAAACAATCTATTATTTTTACACCACTTTTGTGATCACGTTTACGTTTACTATTAGCTATGTAAGGTGATACAAAAGATGAAGTGACCGTTGACGCATTTAAATACCCACGATGCATTAAGGCTGCACGACTTAATAGACCTGTTAAATCGTCATCTCTTTCACCTACCAGTGAAGCATCTCGACAGCATATTTATTGGGTCTACTACCAAGTACAGATTTGGCTAGAGAAAATCTACAATCCGAAGAATGGGGTTAGGATTTAAAAAATATAAAATAATAGACTTTTCCTAAGATCGAAAACATGGATTATACCTAGGGGATACCATAAGTTATAAGTTCTTACGACGGCAACGTCAGGATACACCGGAAGCAATATTTTCGCGAAAAACCGATTTTCATGAACTTTGACCTTCGATTTCTCAAGATGCAGAAGGCTAGGCATATGAGATTTTTTGTATTTGATTATTGTAACATCAAAAAGGAGGTCTCTGCAAAAATTCAGCGTGTTCGGCCTTATTCCGCTGAGAAAGTCTGATTTCTCTACAGTATGTTTTTTATTTAGGGTATTTGTTTATGAAAACCTTCATTTTTAGCGTATAAAATAGTCAAACAGCATAACAAAAAAAATGAGGAAAAATAATTGCGCTCTACACATTTCTTTGAAATACCACTTATGCAATGACTCTACTAACGTAATAGATAGTTTTGTATATTTTTGAAATCATATATTAGCCCAGTTAAATGAAATCAAGATATAATGCTAATATGTATCGCTAGACGTTCAGAGTAGTCGAATACTTCCATTACTAAGCAAGTCAGACTTGACCTTATCAAAATATCCCATTCAAAATCATCAGTGAAAAAGGCTACAAAGAGAACTATTTTATTACATTAGATATTATGGACTGCTAGAATGTTCTACATACCTTTCTACAAATATGAAATGAAGCAGCTCAAACACCAGCGCCAAATGGCATATGAGGCGTAGTTGCAGCATGTAGTTTAGGGACACAAATTACAGTTATACATGAATCATTTCAGCTAATAATCTACACAAGGCATAGCCTTCAGAGTGGTATCACTAAGTACCAATAAAGTAATAATTACTTTCGTTCAATCCGAGTTTATTTACATTTATTAATTTGTTGACTCATTACATATCACTGTTCAAGATTTTTAATATGTTGTCAAATTTTCGTTCAATATATACATACGTATATTAGTGTATTGTCTACGAATATTTAAATTTTATAGGTCTCCAGGAAATTAGTTATATAATTTGTGTACAAAATAGTACGGGTCTCAATTTACTGCTCTGTGGTACATTTGTTGTAGATATTTTGGTTATTGAACCACCAGATGAAAAATAAAATTTTCATTAAAATGCTGTATACATGATATAATTTCCATTTTAGGGAATAAAATAAAGCGGAGATATTAAAGATCTATTTAAAAGGTTGTGTAAAAATGTTGAGGTACTATTTAAAAAAAATTGGGTTAATTTCATGGAATTATGTACTTATAAAAAATATTTTGAAACATTGAGTGATATAACATTTACTACTATTAATACATCTGGTTAGATTTTTAACTTTTCACTTTCCGCCACAGATAGGTGAGGGGAGAATTTATAATATAAATATTATGGGGAAACAAATACATAATTCATTTTTAAAACTACGCGCGAAAATAGATTTCTTGTAATAATATGGGAGTGGTCCAAAAGTCATGAAATATATTTTTTGTCGCACCGCTACTACTCGTAGCGCGGTCGGAATGATCGCGTTGAGTCTTAGCTTCACAGCGCATCCAAATTCGGTCTGGTGTGAACTTTTTGAAAACCAGCATCGTTGAATCAGTACACCTTTGTCTTGAAACATTGCCACGTAGCGCGATGGCTTCAGGTTTGAACTACGTACAGGTTACGAAGTTGGCGAATAAGTTTAAAGATGGTCAGGGGATGGACGACGACCCGCGATCTGGAGGACCGTCAACAAACAGAATCGATGAAAATGTCAATCGTGCTCGTGATTTATTGAATACTTACCGACCGTACTACTATCATCGCTGTTACCCTTGGGTGCTACATCACGACAATGCTCTGCGCGGCCGTGATTTCCTGGTTGAACACAACGTGGCAACGCTGCCGTGGCCGCCCTATAGTCATGCTCTCGCTCCGGCCGACTTCTTCCTTTTTCCGAGAATCAAGAATGTATTAAAAGTAAACCGCAGCCTTATTATTTGTAATCTTCAGTACAAATAAAGAATTACGTAACCTTGCGGACGGCAAGCGACATGCGGAAGTCGCTGTCAAAATCACGACAGACTATAACTGACAACAACATAACCTACAATATGTCAGACCTATCAGCGAATGAAACAAAGCATTAGTTCTGTCATCTGCTACCCAACCGCTGGTGGAGCTAATCTCATTGGAAAAAGTGCATTTTTGTGACAGCAGACGACCAGCAAGCGTTAGCGTTGGGTAATACAGATTTTTTTGACGGTAGGGTTGCTGTCGCGTCGCTGATGCTCGACATCTGCTCCGTAACCGCTGTCGCGAATTTTTACATAATAAGCCTGCTGTTTTGACAACATTGCTGGGACACCGACTTCAAACAAGGCTTTCCAGACATGGGAAAGCCGGTGTAAAACATGTGTAGATGCTAAAGTTGATAATTTTGAAGAATCTTAACACTTTGTTCAAAAATATACCATAAATTGTTGAAAAAAATATATTTCACGACCTTTGGGACGCCCTGTATCCCTGTATATGGAACTAAAATATATGGCATAACTCCATGATGTCAAAAAGCAGTCCCTTGTTAACAATAAGGGCTTTGTTTCTAACCTCGTCTGAATTCGTTGCCAGGTACACTATATAAACGACAGAGAACGTGGTCATGTCTGGGAGCAGGTGCTGAT
Organism: Callosobruchus maculatus; assembly: GCA_951848785.1. Classification (NCBI taxonomy): domain Eukaryota; kingdom Metazoa; phylum Arthropoda; class Insecta; order Coleoptera; family Chrysomelidae; genus Callosobruchus; species Callosobruchus maculatus. The sequence goes on along the minus strand of CATOUR010000087.1, from coordinate 994,615 downwards.
TATGCTTCCAGCACATGTGTGTGTCATTCTACTCAGCGCTACTGTGCCGAACACTGTTGAGTTTGCCGATTGGCTGGGTAGAACACACCAGCGGAAGGTCTACGTTGTTACTACATATAAAAGGCCAGTGCCACTTCAACATTACCTATACACAGGCAAAGGAGGTAGCTCCAGAGATAATAGATTCAAAATATTAGATGCAGATAAATGGTTGATGAGCGGGTAAGTGATTGTTAGATACTAAAAGTTGAGATAATTCAAAATGTGCCACGAGATCCAAAACTAGTACCTTGTGTTCTAAACATTTAAAACAATATTAATATATATATGTATAATCCTTACCTGGGAGAGCTTGAACCTAATTAGTACCTATGTAAAAAAGTTTGGCACTGACCATTGGATTAGGCTGGTGTTAAATCACTATTGTACTAGTGCTGCTGAAGAAACTACATAAAATATAATAGCTCAATATAGCACCCTTGAATCTGCAAATCAAAACCAGATTTTTCACCTACAAAAAAATGGAATCAAGTGGATTGACTCAGTAGTACTTCCCACAAATTACGGTGATACCATTTTCTTATTATCCCATAGTATGGAACATGAGATCCCCCTACAGTCAAATCATCGCTCGCTCGCCCGCAAAGAAACATCCAACACAAAACTCTCGTAAATAGTTTCTTGCATCTCTCTCCGTAGGAACTAGGATGACACAGTTTTATTCTGCAACTTCAACTGTTATCCAAACCACATGGCATGCCGATTTTCTGATATTTAAAAACCGAATACATTACTAGTATCAATCTACAAAGGGCAACGAAGTTTTCTATAGATACAAAAAATGCCCGGGTTTTATCAACCACCATATCTGAGACCCCATCCTATCAATGCTCATTTTGACCACTTAGCATTCAAATAAAGCAAAAAAGCGTATTATGTCGTTCCTTTATAGGGCAATGAAGAGCCCACTACGAACATAATACATTTTTCAGTTTCACAACCCCCTACCCCAAAACTACCACAGTTTCGCCCTCTTTAAAAAAAAATGTGGAGAAAAACGATCAGGAACCTCCATTTTTGATTATTACTGCGCCGCCACTGACTCCATTTCTAAAAACCATACATATTTTCCATCCTCGCTACGGTAATAATACTGTGTCAAAATTTTATTAAAAGCAATTCAATGATTTTCACGTTACACAATACAGAACGATCTAAAGCATTACTCGTATGTATACATCAGAAAGATAGAAGCCCCTTGGTTTCTGTAATAGGCAAGGCAATATTCGGATGGACCCAAAAAAATGTACTATGTCTTTCTCTCACAGGCCAATGAACAGCTTATTATGAGTACAACAGATTTTTCAGTTTTACAACCCCCATCCCCCAATCACCCCAATTTCACCTTCACTCAAAGACAAACTATAAAATGATCAGGAACTCCTAAAACGCCTAAAAACGAAGTTTGAGGAATATAAATTTTTTGTTTTTTGCTAATTACACCGCCGCCCATGCACCGATTTTAAAAATCATAGCAATATTACCGACTACGATCCTACAGCATATCGCTGTCCAAATTTCATCACAATCATTGCAGCGGTTACTGAGACTACGAGGCTAGAAGAACGCAACGAACAGACGGACAGACCGACGGAAATGAGTGACGTGAATTTTCATGATGTAGATATCACAAAGCACCCAAAAAACGTAGTATCTCTAATCGGTGTGGCAAGTAAAAGTATTAACAATTCTAGCCGATTGCTCATAATTATAGTCATGTATCATTACATCCGCTTTATAGCCGAAATGAAAGTAGATCGAATGTTGAAATAAATAAATAGGTGTTGAGACTTATTTCAGTCTATTACGGATGTTGTGTTGTATTAAGTATGAGTTTTCGATAAAAATTTCAGTCATCACGTTTCGGTTGATGGTTGAAAAAATGGGCAACGCTTAAACACAACCTAGAAAAATCATGTTAGGATTGATAATTTTTTGAAAACAGGGCTACATTGATATAGAATTCAGCTTCCTCAAAAACTATTTGTAGTTCCAAAATATTGCAAAAAGTTTCATTTTTCCGATAAGTTGAAAAGTGTCCACTATACCTTACATTTCCTGCCCTATAACGACCTCTCAATTCTCAACAAATTTTGCCACCAAACCTTTTTAACCTATTGCTTATTGCGCAAAAACCGATGAAAACAAAAAGAAAAACACTTTATACTGTTTGTTCGGAGCCCCCCGAACTACAGTTCACCCCCATTACGTCGAGTCTGCCAAACATAACCCGGAAGTCTGGAAATTATGAAACTAACATTTTTTAAATTGTGTCGTGGAGCCTTCAAATAAACCTATTTTTAGATATACCAAAGCAAAAGAATCTGTAACAGAGAAAGAGAAAAACCCGTACCAGAAAATGACTCCCGCTCAAGACAAGACGCTGTGGTCAGGACTAGTGAGTCATTTGAAGAAACACGACCTATTACCGGTGGTAGCGTTCACATTTTCCCGACAAAAATGTGACAACAATGCGAAGAATTTGACAAACTTGGATCTCACCACGCAGAAAGAGAAAACACACATTTCACTTTTCTTCAATAAGTGCATAAGATGTTTGAAGGAGCCCGACCAAAATATTCCGCAGATCGTTACTATGAGAGATATTTTGACCAGAGGTATTGGGGTACATCACAGCGGTATTCTTCCAATAATAAAGGAGATTGTTGAAATGTTGTTTCAAAAAGGACTTATTAAGGTACAATTTTATACTTATTTTTTTTGTTTGTTTTGTTTAGGCGGCATCGGCATCAAATGGGGTTATTAGCCGACCTACTAAAATAGCCTTAAGATGTTCCAATTCGTAATTATTTTAATAAGTGACAACAATAGACCAAGAGAACTTTAAGGCATCATCTAAATTTCATGGGGGTATTATGTCTATTGAAGATATTTCACCGTATTTGTGAAACATCGTGTGTAATGGAGTTTATTAATGAATGCAATAGCTTAAGAACATTTCTATAATGACAGTAGGAGATCAAGCAATCATTAAAAAAAACACTAATTCTCTAACACATTAGAAAATACGAACACGTACGAAGAAGAATTGACGTTATCCTACCCATTTTCCAGCGCTGGTATCCGATGGTAAAATACGTGTGGCTAGTTGGAGCAATTAGTCTTCAAAAGCTAATATTCGGTTTTATATTTATTCTTGCACGGAGTTAGTTCACAAGTAACAAGGATGCTATATCGCAAACAATAAATTGTCAGTCTGACATGACTTCGTGCATTTTGATCAAAAAATTTTATTCTAGTCACTTTTGAAGTTATATCGCTCATACAGGGTGATTGGTAATTCGATACAGATATTTGGAGTGGTGATAGTAGAGGATTATAAAATTGAGCATATATTCCTATTATTGGAATTTTTGGTATTAGTCCTTAGAAGATATGCTATTATTTCATTATCGACTAAAAGAAAGTGATCAAGCATCAAACACTTCGTGAGATGGTGTCAAAATCTGCACTTGTTGAAAAGTGATTTGAAAAAGCGCTACAAAAAAATGAATTTATCTTAAAAAGTCCCCTCATAATTAACCGTGCACTTTACGATGATAGCATGCCCATCTTTCTAGGTACCCATTGGTACCATAAACTTGTTGTAAATGTGGTGAACATAGGCAATAAGATTGCATTTAAGCTCTCCGAAAGTACATAATGACCACTAGTGAACACACTGCAGATCGGTCATGAATGTAGGTACGCTAAAGCTGAAACTATAAATTATTTCCTTGCACGCGTGAACACCGGTGACGTTGCCCGTTCTAAAGGTCGAGACGCAGCTGCCACAGCGCACTGGATCTTAACTTGCGCAGGCGTACGTTCATGATTGTCGATCTACAGCACAAAATCTACACTTTCAGCTTTAGCGTCCGTACCTTTATGATTGGTCCATAGTGTGTTCACAAGAGATTATCATGCTCAATTTTAGACCTACTTCATTCTGGATGATTTACGACCTCTTGTTTGTACATGAGTGAAAATTTACGGATACACGATGCTTTATAACGTGACTTGCATGTTCTGCTTGATTATCTAGCGACTGTTTCAGACGAATCCATTTTAAATTACAACTTGACTGTCCCTTTTAAAATTATACAAATTTGAGACCTTATATCAAAGTTTTGGTTAACCGATCACCTTTTATGAGTAATTATGATGTAATAGCACATTATTCAAGCATCCAAAACAAAAATTGGAATTCCGATGACAAGTTTGCGACAAACAGTCGGTGTGACTTTGTATTTCTGGAGATCCAATATGCTTTTAGAGCTTAAATGCAATCTTATTGCCTGTGTTTGTATCACATTTACAACAACTACCAATGGATAGCTAGAAAGATGGGCATGCTCCCATCGTGAAGTGCACGGTTAACTGTTTGGCGAAAGATAAATTAATTTCTTTGTAACGTTTCTTAAAGTCACTATCTCGCAAAGTGTTTGATACACGATCACTTTCTTTTAGTCGATAATGACGTAATAGCATTGTTTTTAAAATTCAAATTTTATTTTATTAGGGTTTTCGTTTGGAGGTCTGCATTTTAATGAAAATCACTAAAATTCAATCTATCTTGGAAACTATTAGGAATTGGATATTGTGTTATGTGGTCATTTTTTTAGCTTACTACTTATACTATCACCGCCCCATATATCTGTATGTATGGTTTAATATACACTTATTTTAGTTACTATTCGCTACAGAAACATTTGCTATGGGAGTAAATATGCCAGCTAGAACGGTAGTATTTGATTCAATCAGAAAACATGATGGTAAAGAAATGAGAGACCTGGAACCCGCAGAATATATTCAAATGGCTGGCAGAGCAGGAAGGAGAGGGCTTGATAAAGAGGGCACTGTTATAATTTTGTGCAAGTTGGGTATGATCCCACCTGAAGATAATCTCAAAAAGATGATGCTGGGAAAGCCAAGTTCTCTTGTTAGCCAATTCCGTCTGACTTATAGTATGGTAAGGCAAGCCAGTAACACATTCATTTTTTTAATGTTTCATACTTATTCTGTTAGCATCTCCAGGTGAAGATTTAAACTAAGTCCTGAGTGATGACACGAGGCCAATATAGACATACATAGATTTTTTTACTCAGGCTTATAACTGTTGAAAGGGTGCATACAATTTTGAATCGCATTAAGACTAACACATTCGGCTGTGACAATATAAACATTTCAATGCTTAAACAGTGAAGCCCGTGAATATATAAATACGTTGCTCACATTATTAACTGCTGCATAGAGAATCCTTTTTTCCGGCAAAGCAGGAACCCCCTTACCTAAAAAATCCTGAAAACTACTCCGATCTCAGAGTAACAACTGGACATAGAGGTAGTAAACAACTAATTCCAATAGGCCGACATCTTTTCTTACGTTGTCATATTGATCACCAGATACGGCAATCATAATTGTTTACTATCGTCTTAATTGTATAGTATTCAGAAATGTTCCATTCTACGTTAAAAAGACGGTATTTTGATGGTCCAGGAATGATTACAGCAAAATCAATAGATATGTTAACCTGTACTGCGTTACTGCATATTTCTCCACCAAAACCGCAAATTCTGAAGTCTTGCATAATTTTGAGGAGCGGGAAACGCCGCATGCGACTTGTTTACGGTAGATGGCGCGACGTTTGTTTTGTTTGTGCTTGTTTTATGCTTGGTCGGTAAAATCGAATTCGCTATTTGTTGGTAACTGTAGTGAAGCTTTACGGACTTACTGTGCTATATTCGAGTGTAGTTTAAGAGTTTTTCGAGATGGAACTCAAAAAGTGCAGTGTTTATAACATGGGTTGCATTGAAAGAATTTTCAGGTTGGCGTTACACAGCATTGTTTACAATTTGAACTGTCACTGCGAGGTCACAGCTGATCAATATTTGGAGGCTGAAGTGTCAAAGATGATGGCTTTGAGCACGCCATGCTGAAGTGGTTTGTTTACTACCTCTATGTTCAGTTGTTACTCTGAGACTCCGATTCAAGAATAATAAGCATTCTACCAGCTTTATCGAAAGTGTTCATGTATTCTCAAGTGTATACGACTATTTTGCTAGCGACAATATTTTATCTGATTCTCAGTTTGGATTTCGTCCCGGTAGAAGTAGACAACCAAACAGTCTAGTTCTCTTAGACTTTTCTAAAGCATTTGCTACGATAAATCACGAACTGCTCTGCATGAATTGAAGTATTATGGATTTGATGAAATCTGTTTTCGCAATATAATAATAATAATAATAATAATAATAATAATAATAAAGGACTTTTATTCCTGAGTAAAACAACAATAAAAAAATATATAAGTATGCCGATGGCGAAGTCTAGCCCAAGGCTACTCCACTTAACCATCGGTGGGCTTCCGCCCGAAAGGATTATATAAGAAAACACATTACTATATTGAGAACTGGTACAAAATTTGATTAATGTTCCAAAAAAAAAATAATAAACTTAACAAACTCTTAGTATTGCAACATACTACTTATCATACATCTGCGATACGTAGAAGCAGACTATACAAAAGGGTAAATGACTATAGAAACAAAAAGAAGGCATTGTGGTCGAAAAAATTTTACTGTCCGTTAATCAAATGGTTTTTCAGTTTATACTTAAATTTATTAATGTTGTATAGTCTAAACTCCTCAGGAAGTTGATTGTATGATCTTATAGCATTGAAAACGTAGCATCTTTGAAACATCGAAGTTCTATGTTGAGGCATTGTGAAAGCAGCTTTACTTCTAATGTTTACAGAGTGGATTTTGGAGCGAGGTGTAAATCTACTGATTAAGGAATCTGATGATGTTATATTATTTATAAGCTTGTGAGTGAAAGTGTTGAGGTGCAAAAGTCTTCTGTTTTCCATATTCAGCCAATTGCAGTCTTTGATTTTATGCGAAATATGCTCATATTTTCTAATTCCGTAGATCAGCCGACAGCAACTGTTTTGAACCTTTTGTATACGATTTCTATCAGCTTGCACCAAACAGGGACCATAAATAAAATCACAAAAGTTAAAATAACTCAATACAAGTAAATCACACAAAGTTCTTTTCATTTTCAGACTAAGCATATGCCGGCTGCTGTAAATTAGCTTCAACGATGAAAATGACTTACCTATTATTTTCTTGACATGTTCGGAAAACCGCATATTGCTGTCTATAACTAGCCCTAAGTTCCTAGCATGCTCGCTTACTTCCAACGTAACACCATCAATTTTAAGATTTATGCTATCTGTCATCAACTTTACATTGTTCTTGTTACCGAAAAATAGAACTTTAGATTTACTAGAGTTTAGTTGTAAGTCATGTGACAGTGATAGTGTTTTGATTTTATTGAGTTCATCATTGACTGTACCTTCAGCGATATCTGCATTTATGGAATGGAAACTAAAGTAAAGCTGTGTGTCATCAGCATATGCTTGGACTTTGCAGCTCTTAGTACTAGTCAAAATGTCGCTTGTATATATAATGAATAGAAGAGGTCCTAATATTGAGCCTTGAGGCACTCCAGATAATATATCTGTGCTGCAGGAGTATGATCCATTTATTAAAACTCTTTGTGTACGTCTCAAAAGATAATTCCAGACTAAGAAAGTAGATGTTTCATCAAACCCATAATATCTCAACTTGGCACAAAGCAGCTCATGATTAATTGTATCAAATGCCTTAGAAAAATCGAGTAATACCAATACCGTACTTAGACCTTGATCATAAGCTGTCAAGATATCATTAGTTACTGTAGCTAAGGCGGTTTCGGTATTTTTACCAGAACGGAAACCACATTGACAATCTGGTAGTAACTTATTTAAAGCCAGGTACTCATTAATTTGTGAATGCATGAATTTCTCAAATATTTTTGATACGGTAGGAAGCAAACTTATTACCCTTAAGTCAGACAAATCATCTGGATTATTCTTTTTTGGTATCGGTATTCCCACAGCATTTTTCCATAAAAGTGGAAAATAAGAGTTTTCGATACAAGAATTTATAATGTGTGCAATGTACTTGTCAATAAATGGACTACAGTATTTGAGCATCTTGAGATTAATATTGTCGGAACCAAATGAGTTAGTTTTGATACTATTTAGAAAGCTATTAACTTCTTCTATAGTAATTAAGCGAAACGAAAATGTAAGCTGAGGATTATGAATATTATTACTATAAAAATGTATCCTTTCGTCACAATTGCTAGTGATGGTCTGTAGATATGTAGAGAAATAACTATTTACAATGTCGGGATCCGAAAATTTTGCAGGCAAACATGTGGAACGACTAGAACAAGCGTTCAAAGATTTTAAAGTTCTCCAACAAGTTCTAGCGTCACTGTGCTGAAGGGTATACTCTAAATAAGCTTTGCGTTCAGTCCTTGTTACAGATAGGGTATAATTACGAAGCTCCTTATATTTATCAAAATCAGCAGAAAGCTTGGTCTTTTTAAACTTTTGCAGTGCTTTATCTCTTTCTTTTTTAAGTAATTCCAAATTCTGAGTAATCCAGGGTGATGGTCTTTTCGTCACATTTCTCCGAATAAAAGGAGCATGAATGTCAAACGCGTTAAGAATATATTCATTAAATAACTGCACTTTTGTATCAATCTCAGTTGTCGAAAGTATGTTAAACCATGGAAATGAAGCTAGATCGTTCAGAAAATCGGTTAAAACAAAATTACGGAAACATCTATATTCTATAGTCTTGGAGCAGGCGATGGGCGAAGATATTTTAATTTTTATGAACGTCATTTCATGATCCGAAATGCCATGAACTGAAAACGTACCAGATGTATCAACGATTCCAGTATGTGATACGAAAATGGGATCAATCAAAGTACATGAATTGCTGGTAATCCTTGTGGCAACATTTAAAACCTGCGAAAATCCAAAAGATTCAAAACAGTGCATGATGGGGTTACTGACATTAAAAAAATTTACATTGAAGTCGCCCATAAACACTATCTCATCCACAGTGTGGTAAACTAATGATAAGATGGTATCAATATCATCTGTAACATTACTAATTGAGATGTTAGGCGGTCTATAAGACACACCAACAATCAAAGAAAAATGTTTATGCTTGATCTTCAGTAAAATATACTCCAAACCACTATTGACGTTAGCGTCAATCTGAAATATATGAGACTCAATAGATAACTTCACATACGCTCCAACGCCTCCTCCTCGTCCGTCTCTGTCATTACGAAATAATGAATAACCAGGTATATTGAATCCATCCGAGTTGGTGCCTACGTTCAGCCATGTTTCTGATAACAAAATAATATCAAAATTCTCACGCAGTACTATCTCTTTAAATTCTATAAAGCCTGTAAACAAAGATCGTATATTGAGATGAGCAATTTTCAAGTGATCCATGATAGAGTAGTTGCAATACCAAAAAATGTACACCAAAAATTTAAAAAGATTAGAACAACTTAATATACAGTCAAAGTAGTTCTATAAATAATTTCCTACAAATTATCGAAACAAAACTACAATATTTATTGTGGAGCTCACACATAACTAAGAACAAAATACTGACAGGACAAGTGGTGAATGTCAAAGAGAGGTTATAATGCATCTAGATCTTTTTTGCTTTTAATAGTAATTTTTTTACCGTCCTTAATGACAAAAATACGACCATTATATGTCCAGACACTTTTAAGGGACGTTTTTTCTATAGCTGCCTCCATTATTTTCAACCTCATATCCGTTAGGTCTTCCTTCATGACAATGCCCGTGCCTTTGAAATTCTTTTTCTTGTTGAATATATCTTGCTTCTTATGGATGTCAGTCAGCTTCAACAGTATACCCCTGGGTTTGTTGTTTACTCTTTTCCCAAAACGAGTACACAACACTATCTCATTATGGTCTACTGTTACCCCCAAATAAGATTTTATAATATTGATAACTTCATCAGCTAATTTTTCCTGGGGTTTCTCTTTGACTTGGAAAATACGGAGGTTATTAATTCTAGCTGCTTGTTCAACATCATCATATTTCAGTGATAAGCATTCATTTTCGTACCTCAACAAAGCCGTTTCTTCCTTCAGTTCCATTATCACTGTACTATTGTCAGCCAATTTCTTTTCCAATTCCGAAAATCTGACCTCGAGCGTTTTTGTAACATTTTCAGTAACTTTTTGTATCAGCTGGTCGAGAAATTCATCGCTTCTTAAAATGGAATTAATACCACTGCTGACTGAATTTTTGATTTCGTCGCGAATATCTCGTGTAATCACCATCGTATTTGATTAGAAAAGGGGCTCACAGGCTGTCCTCCACTTAATACGTACACTGCTAAAATTTGAGGATGATTGCTTTAGATTTAACCACTTTTTTGCTCCTTTAACAACAGAGCTCACAATAACACGTCTATGCGATAGCAGATCTCATCTGACTGATGATATAGGATATGATATAGGACTATCCATTAAACAGACAATTCTTGTTAATGGTGGACACCTTTATCAGGAGTCCCATAAGGTTCAAATTTAGGACCTTTGTTGTTCATAAATTAACTGATGTTCTAAAAGGCATTAGTCAATGTAAGATACAAGCCTACGCTGACGACACGCAATTGTACTTCAATTTCCGTATGAACGATTTTTGGGAAAAAGATGCTTTTTCCAACATGTTTAGAATCTAATCAGCAAAGTATTTGCTGCATTGAATCTAATTTATAGTAAACTATGAGGAAGCTTCTGTATGAAGCTTTAGCCTTAAGTCACTTCACTTCACATACTGAAATTTCATCTATGGGTCCTGTCTTACACAATTTAATAAATCACCTATACAAAAAGTACAGAACAGCTGTTGTAGGTTATGTTTGGAATCAGAAAATTTTAACATATATCACATAAAGTTAAGGATTGCGGCTGGTTAAACATGGAAAATCGAAGACATTTACATTTAGCTCCCTTCATAGAAAAATATTGTTGTCTCCTAATCCACTCTTCATAATAAATGAATTCGTCCCCCGGCAACTAGTAGATTCTCGGGAACCATGCCTCGACACAAAACAGCGATGTGGCAGAGAGGTTTTGTCTATAATGCTGTACAATTACACAGCACATTCCCAGAGTTATGCAAAATACTTCATAACATAGTTCAAATACAAAGTAAGGTCTCATTATTCTTTCGGCAATGAATCCACAACTATTCCGATCTGAATAGGGCGACCTTCCTCTGGCATATTGACCGAGATTGGCTATTTGTTTTATATTTTTGTTTTTTGTTTCTTTCAGATTGATGTATGTATTTCTGTAAGCTAAATTCGTAAACTGCTGTATATTACAATCTGATGGTCGTAATGTGCACATATTTTTGTTACTAAATGATAAGAACACTCATGTTTACAAATTGTTGTTCACAGTAATTTTATAATAAATTTATATAATATAAATTAGTAATGAAGTCGGCTTATTATTATTGTTTTTAAATTATTTAGTAATGTTGCTACTAATTTAGCGTAGTATTTTAATTAGTGGAAAACACAATTATGGGGTTATAACATTTCTTTCACGAGCGTTCCATAGCCGAAATAATTGTGAAAGGTAACGATTTTCTTTTAAAACCCATGATCCATAATTTTTTAACATTTGGTTGGATGAGTGTTTATAGTCTCTATGTAGCGTTTTTTGTTGTTGCTCCAAAGGTCGATAGTCACATTATAATTTATCCAAAACAAAAATTATAAGGGGCTAAGTTGTAACCGCTCTAGGGAGCTTTAACACTTTGGGGAAAAATTTTGATTTATTAGCTAAATGACTTTCACTGGTTTTGTCACCGAAACTTGAAAGGCACTATGTGAGAACTGAGAATCTGACGTTTAGCCATTTCTCATAGAATTTTCTAAATGGCATTAACCCATCAGTGTCTCAGGAAGTCCACATTATGCAATACAAGTTGGTGCCGTTTTATTAGTATATGTTTGGTTGACAGAATAAAGTTCAAATTATTAAAGATGATCGATACTTAATAAATACAAATTACACGTACGTCACACAGTTCTTATTTGACGTCAAAGGGAAATATGAAATATCAAGTTGAAATTTCATATTTCTATTTTCAGTGTGTTGTACCTATTTTCACTCATATTACAATTTATGGCTTTTTAGGTTTTGAGTTTACTCAGAGTTGAAAGCCTCAGTGTAGAGGGCATGATGCTAAGAAGTTTTAGGGAAGCTGACCATCAAAAAGGTATGGTCGACATTAAAAAAGAACTTGAATTGGTTGAACAGCAACTAGAAGAGATTAGTAGACAACAGATCAGTAGTTACTTACAGCCGCTTGTGAGGTTCTATGAAAGTGCTAGTACATACTTACGAGCAAGGCAGGATATCATGGTGAGTTTTATATTTATACAATATTTGATTTAGCTAAATAGATTAAACTATATTGACGTCGTTGGACCGCTCAAACCCCGTGACTTCGGTTATTAATTGCATTTACTTAGTCTTATGTTCATCTTAAAATTACATTCATTTAGTGATTAGATTTATATCTTAAAAATAATTACATTACATCCATCTTTAACATTCAGTAGATATAAATATTATCGCGCATGAGCAGTAGCGACTCTCTAATGAGAGCAGGTGAATAATTTCCTCCCAATAACAGCCACATTTGAGACGTCAATGTATAGAACTTTTTCATTATTAGTCATGTTCAGTTGCTAAAACGTGTTCAGACAGTGAAGATGAATGTTTGTTGTGGGATAATGCAACACTGCGCGTTATACTGACGACAAGTAGGAAATAATTTTAAACAATTTTTATAAGAAGAGTTGTCAACCTCAGTACTCATTCTTTCACGTCACAACGTATCGAGATGTGCAGTTCCGGATGGATATATACCCTAGGAGTACAGTGTAAAAGATGAAACATACCCCCCACTCTCCACGCCTGTAGACCCCCCACCATTATCCCCCCACCGATACCACCCCTCTTCACAAATTCTGAAACAGACCTGCCACTCTCCATACCTGTAGACCCCCCACCATTATCCCCCACCCCCTCTCTTCACAAATTCTGAAACAGACCTCCCACTCTCCATACCTGTAGACCCTCCACCATTATCCCCCCACCCCCTCTCTTCACAAATATGCCCACCTCTCTGATGTATTAGAATGTAGTATATCCTCCCACCACCGTCTTAGAACATAATGAAACCTCTCTCCTAGATGAACGCCACACCCCAAGACCATTAATTGATAACCGGTTTGAGTGGAGGTGAGTGGGTTTTACTCAGTTCAATATAGGTTCAAGGGAACCAAAATGAAAGAAGAGTAAACCGGTTTGATCGAGTTCAATAAACTGTTGAATGATGGTCATGCACCTGAGAAACCTGTTTGAGCGGATGTTAACCGGTTTGATGGGGTTCAATAAGATTCAATGAACTTGCTCTCCGATGTATTACAGTATATCCTCTCACCACAGTCTTCGAACATAATTAAACCTCTCTCCAAGATGAATGCCACACCCCAAGACCATTAATTGATAACCGGTTTGAGTGGAGGTGAGTGGGTTTTACTCAGGTCAATATAGGTTCAAGGGAACCAGAATGAAAAAAGAGTAAACCGGTTTGATCGAGTTCAATAAACTCTTGAATGAGAAGCCTGTTTGAGTGGATGTGAGCCGGTTTGATGGGGTTCAATAAGATACAATGAACTTGCTTTCTGATGTATTAGAATGTAGTATATCCTCCCACCACAGTCTTAGAAGATAATTAAACCTCTCTCCAAGATAAACACCACACCTCGAGACCCTTTATTGCACACATACCAAAAGAACACACGTATGAGATGGGTGACCACCAAGAAGAATATTTTTGTTGTGATTGTAATTTACAGGATATTTCTCTGAGCAGTAGCATTTGTCTTTTTTGAAATATATAAAAGTGCTATTTTTTTCTATTATCACCACAATCAATGCGCAGTAGGCGGTGGGCTGTTTTTACTCCACTGGATAAACTTAAGTAAAACTGTGACATGGTAACAGTGTAATTATAGAAAAATACTTTCCAAATCAAGAGGAATTCAAGAATCGCCTGGATTGTCTAAAAAACTTGATGCAATGATTATATACAACATATAGTGCAACAGACGGAAATGTGTGATAAGAATTACTATACCCAAAAAATACTGACACAGGCTCTACACCCATAGCAGCTGGTCATTGGCCTAAAACCAGACACAAAAAATACTATCGACTACAAAAATGTAGTACCATCGATGCAAGGTCAAAAAGTAACAAGTTATGGTGGCTACAACCATGTAAGGAAAAATGACTGTACCAGACTGCTTGAAGGTACATGGAAGCAAGTTGTTTTGTAAAATTAAGTACCATGAAAAAGCAATCAGAACACCAGTGCACTTCAAAACCCGATGCCTGTCTACAAAAAACTAAGGATGTAATGCTTATTTAGCAAGTGCATTGCTCTCTCATAAAATGAAAAATCCCTTGTCGTATGGAAGGCAATTTAATTTATTGAGCCATTAAGAAACTGCCTTATGACAGGAGATACATATATGGAAATCCCTATATAATAAAATTAATGAGTAGTAATAAATTGAAACCTCTAGTGGTATAATGTAGGTAGCACTAATTTGTTTGCATTGAACAGGAAAAAAACCTTACTGGTATATAAAGACACTAGAGCTGTTCTCATCCTCGTACAATATATTTGATATTGTGTTGGTGAAAATGGCTGCTCTCAAAATTTTATCACATATGCGCAGGCTAGCAGATCAAGAGAGCTTTGAGAAAGTACACGAGAGCTTCGGAAAATTACAAGAAGATGCAAGCTTCGAAGTCATCTCCGGGCGCTTTGAAGACCTACGACCCATTAACGCTTCCACACCGGTAAGTAAAAAAACTAATCAGTTTAAACCTCTATTCTTTAGTGATTTTTTTTGTAAGAAAGTGTTGTGTACCCAAAAATTATCCAAAAAACTATTTGTAAACAACAATGTAAACTGCTACTTTTTAGCTATTTTTTATGAGATTCTTTAGGAAATATTCATAAATGAATAAGAACAGTTTTAAAGCTCTATGAATTAAATATATGATATAGTAAGAGTAATCAATATTTGACCTAATTTCAGTGCTTCAAACCTCACCTCAAGACTTGAAAAACAATATTAGGATTTTGTTAGATTAATCTCTTAGGTTTTTTACAATATTAGGATTTTGTTAAAATAATCTCTTAGGTTTTTTACAGGAATAGAATTCTTAGAAATAAATTATTTTTATTCGTTATAGATGCGCAGTCAGGATCAAACTGAAACAGAGGGGGAAGACGAAGTGCATACGACAATAAGCAACGAGGCGGAAAACTTTCTTCAGGCAGTGAAGGATTTAAAAAATCGAGGGCTGCAATTAGCCAGAAAGCATAAAAAAACAGATGGACATTAAATTTTCCGTTAAATTTTAACGGAAAATTAATAAACATGAAACGAAAATTTTAAAATTAGACAATAAAAAAAATTGATGATTTTATTAATTTATGCCAAAATTTAAACACAGTTTTTTTATTCCTTTTTTAGTTTTTTGAGAGATTCATTCGCTTTTTTTAGTTTTGTTATGTTATAAATCTCAAAATTTCCATCTTTTCTTCATTATGCTTTCTGTATAGTTGTTATTTTTAAGTTGTTATTTTTTAATTTGTATTTATAATCTTAATAAATATTTTTAACTGATAACTTCGCTTTTGATTTAACAAAACAGAAAATGCGTTCAGAGTGTTATGAAAAGGGTACTATGAAAAGAAGATTGACAAAGAGAGGCAACAGTATAAAGGCTGAATTTAAAAAATTGATTTTGTTATATTATGTTATTTCAATAAATGAAAAGTTTCTCTTCTACCATACATTAAACAAGATTGTCTTTCAAATAAATGGGTGAACAATTGTAAAGTCACGCTTACTCGAAAGAAGACTGGCCTCTATATATCACCACAAAAAACACATAACTAATTACAATAAGTCCCAAATTCTCGCCGAATCGGAAACGACAGCGTATCCACGACGCGACCCATTGCGACGGGTGAAAGTCAAGACTGGTCATCGACACTCGCCGAGCGAAAAAACGTGTTCTACCTACCGTTAGCTTGCAGGTGTACCATATTTTGGTGGAGGTGTATCACACTAATAACGGTAATTATCGCCCCAAATCCACAACCACCAAATGGACCGCAGTGGCGGTGCACGAGGGGAAGCTGAGTAATATCTACACTACGAGGGGTATCCTTTACGTTCCAACCAAACGTATAATCTTATGACCCCCCCTCCCTCAGCAACTTCTACCATTACGGAAAACGCGACCTCGTAAAACGGTTGACGATAAAGCAGAACAGGTTTAACAGGTATGCTAAAGTGATTTTTTCATTTGAATTGAAGTATTATAAAATGAGGCTCCAGCGCGGATCTCTCAGTAGTTGTATAGAGCTAACAAATGGCGAACTCAACCAATGTTTGTGATGCGAGCAAAGCGCAAATAAAAAATGAGTTTAACGAGTGGTAGTCTAAAACAAATATTCCAGAGTGATTTACAAAGATGGAACGGCTCAAAACATTGTACAAAGTGGTTAGAGATTTTGAAGCTGGTAGGCTATGTCAGTGTACTTTAATCAGTAGCATAAAATACAGTGAAAGGGCGGATTTATTTTATCCCCAGATGAGTCGACTGCCACCAAAGTTATACTGTTTTTTAAAGGAACAGTTTGAAGCTGAGGATCAACAAGTTCCCGTAAGTACAGCAACCTCTCTACAAATCACAGTTTTGTCAGAGGGAAGGCGACAAGTTTGTGCTTATGAATTGTAAGCCACAGGAAGAGGAGGAGGAGTATGTGATGACCCCCCCCTCCGCCATCTTGTAACATGAAAGATGTTAGTTTTTGTGACGATAACATCACAAGATACATAGTTGTGTGGTCCACCGCGGCAAGATTTGCGCGACAAGGAACGTGGCAACAGACTTTAGCAGACCGGTGTAGATTTGAGCAGCGCGTGAGGCAAACTGCACAGGTTTTAGACAGAGTGTTGTGTGGAAACCATAGTGACTAAGTGTATAATGAGCGATTTGAGAATATAAGTGAGTCAAGTATATTGTAGGGTTATGCCGAGAATGTTAGATCTAAATTGAAGAAAAAAAATGGGGCAATAAAACCCTCAACTGTCACTCATACATTGCAAACTCACACATATCTATAACAATGGGGGGAGGCTTTCATTTTTTGTAATTATTTTTGATATGTATCTGTATAATTGGGGGTATGAGTTATTTTATTATATCCATTGTAGACATGTTATGTATGTACATTTATTCACGTGTTAAGACAAGTTGTTACATTTAAACCTCACCTCTTGTAATTCATCAAGTAGAAGTAAAAAAAAGACGTTGAATACAATTATGCTTTTTATTAAAAACTAAAACTGAATTGTTACAGCATCAAAACATACAATACTTTCATTTATACAAATCTTTCTTGTCGATCCAAGAAGACTTATTTAGCCCAAACCATGAGACTAAAACCTTCGACCCCTTCCGTTTCAAATTTTTTTCAACCAAATACACGTCTGGATATTTCACTTTCTGAAGCTCTTGCTCATAAAAACTTCCTAAAATTTTTTGAGCATCTTCGTCCTCCAGCAGGTAAGTTGTAGGGTTTGTATAGCGAACTTTTCTGATTTTAAAGACTTCATTGGACCAGTTTGGTGTGTAGGCCTTATTGAAGGTTGTTCTATGTTTGCTAACCCGCACATGAGTGCCTGGTTGATATTTGATACCCTTGGGATCAATGGTCTTCAAACGCTTGTACACCGTGTTCAAGAGAAGTTTGGCGTTCTTTTTGCTAACATCTTTTGGCATCATTCGAATGGTGCGATGTATTGTGGCATTGTATGCGTCAGTTATCTTCGGTAGAAGGTCTAACCATGTGTATGATCCTTGGAGACTGAATTGCTTCCACATATGGTTTTTCAACGTATGATTAACTCTTTCAACTACGCTTGCTTTCGTTGTAGAGTATGTACTATAGTGGTTAATTTTGTATTGTTTCATTAATTTCTGAAAGTCATTATTGTTAAACTCTTTCCCCAAATCCGTCTGCAAATTTTTTGGTATATCTGGCATTTGCGCAAGAATGTTATTCATGGCTGCTGTAACTTCTTCTCCTGTTTTTCTTTTAACCGGTTGCACCCATACAAATTCACTAAAGACGTTGATAACAATTCAGATGTAACGAAATCCTTTGTTAGTCTTCTAGTATGGAAGCATTTCCACGAGATCTGCCTGTAGAAGATCATTTCGCGCTTTTACAATAACTCGACGACGCGTCGTCGGTATGTTTTTCTAGCGGGTTTATGTAGTTCTTGAACAATTTGTGTTATAAAGTTCATCATTGTTTTACTAGTGGGCATCGAAGTACAATGTGAGCATTGAGGTTGGGTTTAGGGTCTCGACTTGTGTAAAATTGTAGTATGCCACCTTTTTGTAGTGCAGTATCCACTGTTATGTTATGGTTATGCGTGAATCACGTCTAACTTGTTTTGGTAGAGAAAGACTATCCACGATCCCTGTCACCGGGACGATATAATCTTTTTCATTATCACCGAATGTATAGAACATCCCTTCAGATGTATTAGAATAAATAGGCAATGCACACAAACTATATAAGTTTGCTGTTAGAAAATCCGTGAATAAAGATGAAATAATATTGTTTTTTGAATGAAAAATATGTCTTCCAAATTTATCGACAGGCATTGTTACAGTGTAGCTGTCCAAACCTAAATGAAGAGATTTGAGTCCTCACATTTATCTTATAATTTTTAATTCCCGGAGCTCCTCCAGTATAGAAAGTATCTCATTCTGATGTGAATTGTTTCCCGCTAACTTTGAGGCAATTAAAATGCGTAGGCGATGGATCAATTCATTGGGATCATTAAAATAGACATAGTCAATTGGATTATTCGTAAGGCGAAGCATTCCTTTTCCTTTAAAAGAATGTACTCTTCGTAACCGACCTTTTGGTGGAGGAGGTTTCTCAAATGATTCTGGTCTGTAATCCGTCACACCTTTTAGTATGTTGTGTTCTTGTAAATATGGTTTGATTATATTCCTATACTTGGTATTGTGGTACCCTGTATTTGAGTATGGGGCTCATTATTTCTCCGGTATGTATTAGTACGGGCTAGTATATCCATATATTATGAGGTAAATTATGTTGTGTGAATCCAATGGGGTTCTTTTTGAAAAGTAGTTCATAGATACCTGGCGTACCTTTATATTTTATCTTTTCAACTACTATATCTGGTCGATCGAAAGTCACTAAGCTTTTACCCAGATGAAACTTATCGGTATCAAGATCATGCGTTAAGCCATAAGTGCGATCGAAATCTTTTTTATCTCCGCGAAGAGACTCATCTACATACTGTCGAGGTAAGGGGTCAAAACTTCCAAGGTATGATTCATATCCAGGCGTATCAAGCAGTTGCTCTAATTCTTGTCGAGCATTTGTGACAGCTTGATTGATTGTTTTTCTCTATCGAATATTGTTGAATAGGATCGTACTCCTCTAGTGTCGAAACGGTGTTGGGATCTGGGAGATTGGAATATATGTCCTCCAGAAAGCTTACCCCTACCGGTGGTTGTTTACGGAGCGAATCCAACTTTTTAGGTGTGGATGTTGTCGATTCTACTTTTGTCGGTTCCTGTTTAATTTTAGCTACTTCAACCTTCTCAAGCCGTTGCTGCAATGGCTCTGATATAGGTTTGAAACGCTTGTGTAGCTCACTTTCTGTATCAGCTATAACTGGTTTCAGAGCCAGATACTTTTGCTTGACAGCTTTTCTTGTTTTAATCAACTCTTTTGCTAATTTAGGATCCATGTTTCTATACGAAATGTTTGTTTTATACTATGAAAATGGTTGAGTAAACGATATTTATATACGATTTCTAAAAACAAATGTTGCTGGTGAAACACTTTCTATACCGTCCTGAGTTCATGGGGGCATCCTTGTCGATCACTACAAAACTGTGTGGCTCTTGCCAACATAACGAACACAAATTTTTAAATTCGTTAAAAGACATATCCAAACTTATGTGATCATCATAAATATGTTTCAAATTCAAATTGTCTTGTGGGAACAAAATCAACAGGTTGAGATTGTCTCTCAAATTATGCTTGGGTGTTGCAGTATACGTTTGACAAAGATAGAAGCAGTCTGTATTTCGGTGTCGTCCAAAACTGAAATATTGTTTAATGATGTTTTAACTGCAGGAGGCAACATCATCGAAAATAATGGCAGCGTTTGGTTTGATGAGTTCTGGTGATACGATATTCTCATCCTCACTATATTCAGGCCCGATTTTATCAACACATGCATTCTAACAAGGGCTTTGACCAATCAGAGCAGCCCATTCAAGAAATGGCATCTGTCAATGTTCTCTGAAAATTATTGATTTCTCTTGAAGTTTCCCTCAAAAAGGTAAAAAAAGACATGCTTTATATATAATCGACCATTATGAACCCTCTAGTATCTTCTCAACTCTGATTTTCCATCCTAAATGGGTGAAAACTTGCATATTCTTGTGGAACAAACGGTCTAACGATTAATTAATCTAGACCAATCAGATTCCACCATCTGATCACTGGATTGTTGATGTATTACAAAATGATGATGAAGAGAAGCAATTCAATCAACTGCATTATTTTGATAAAAAAAAATTACTAACTATAACAATTATTATGAATACCTGCAATATACCTTTGTATTATATATAGTAAAGACAGGTAAAAATAACATTTTGTTACATTTCACAAAGCAAAACACATTATTTCGCCAATCACAACCCATTTTGATCCTCACTTTGATATGAATATGTTGATGAAAAGAAAATCTAATTTCTCCATCATTCTGATAAAACAGGGCTGTTACTATCTATAATAATTATAAATACCTGTGAGATATAATACCTTTGTATTATAGTAAAAAAAGGGTTTATATATATTATGGAAGTACTTAACCAGATTTATTTTTCCTCGTTGGTTTTTCCTATATCATCCTCCTTTTGTAAATAGGTATACAGATTCCTTAGTTTACTTATACCTTTATCCAAAATAGTATTTATGTTGATAGGGTGTTGACACCTCAATAGGCAAATCGTGCAAAGGGCTGCTGAAAACTTATATACCTTTTTAATTTGAAAAAGTAAGTAAAAAAGAATTGAAAATGAACATCTAGGAATCTAGGTATTTGTCAACAAAACAAATGAACACAAAGCAGGTACGGTTCTGAGGTTACAGATGAATACGTCAAAGACACCCACAAAATAGGTCCGCCGCGTCAGCACAAAATAGGTACTTTGTCTCACGTCTCAGATCACTACTTTTTTCCTAGAGATGGGATGTTGTCGGTCAGAAGATACTTGTGTTCGTCGTGGCCTATTTGTGGTTCATATTTTATATATAGAATATAATTATGTAGTTACATAATCATGATATGGTATTATTTGTCATAAACAACAAATTCATATATCACAATGTTGGTAATGAATATTCCAAAGAGAAGTAAATAATATACACGGGTACTGAAGATCCCGTTACTTATTTACAGCTCTCACTTCGATACAAAATTTAACTAGTAGTTATGAATGTATGTGCTAAATAACCCGATGTCGATGCTTTACAGATCAATTTTCCTTATCCGTGAAAAATAAGACTTGCTCAAGATACTACAATAACAAATATGATAGAAACTGAAAAAACAAAATATATGTAGGTAAAATAAAGTGATTTCATATTTTAATCTTATATAACATTCCATAAAATTCAATGACATGAAAAAGTAGTTACAATATAGTTTATATTATACAGTAGGTGAGTAGGGCATAAATAACTACTAGAAAGATAATAAAAATAACATAACTATTCTGAACCAAGTAAATAATGAAACCTGAATAATAAAATTTAGAAAAGCATCTGCATAATAATATTACTAACGCAGCCAGTGCTTCCGCTATGAATATGGCATGACAAGTATATTGGTTTCAAACACTTCACATAACTATAGATCGTTGCCCAATAACAAAAGAGTTATCGTGCCAAAAATACCAATTAGAAACATATTTTTAAAGCCCATCACTACGTAAGACAACCCTCGTCTTCCTTTCGATCAGTTTCTGTGGCATCGCATCCTACAGAACAACACAACTGTGTTTTGACATTGTTAAACTCGTGTTTGCAATCTTATCGAGATCATAGATCACAAAACAGTCATAGATCATAAAACAAAGGTTGAGATAGAAGAAAAAGAAGAACAAGAGTTTTGTCTATGGCGCAGCGTTGCCAGATTTCCTACTCTGGGAATCTGCTATTTTTAGCTCTGAGCTTTTTACACTGAAATTTCCCGTCCTGTTACATAATTAAATAATTAAAGGCTGTTACACCATACACCCACAGTACCCCTTTTTTTCTCTGGGAGCCGTCAGCACTTAAGCCTTTAAGGCCTATTGTACTATGACTTCCCAGAGGGGGGACGGTGTACGGCCAGCACCGTTGGAATGACACCATCATCCCGGACAGTACCCCTGGAAGATAACACGCTTTAAGATTACAGCATTAAAATGTGCTTTTGAAAGAAATCTCCCATGAATCCAATTTTTATTTTTTCTTATGCTTGCTTCATTCGTTTGCAAACATTGAATATCCTCTCAAGTGAAGTTGCTGAAACCTCACCAGCGGAATAGGTTAACACGTCTTATTTTGCAGTATTGCACTGTTTTAGTGCATTTGTACTATTTCTAGTTCATTTTCGACGTCAAAGTACAAAAGTAGGTACATGAGGGCTGAATTCTAGTACATTTTCAGTTTTCAAAAAATCAATAAAAATCTTCATTTCATACGTTGTAGCTTCTCAAATGGATGTATAATGCAAGAATGCAGAAGTTTGAGTTTTTTTTTGTTTTTTTGCTCTTCACAAAATTATAGAGCATATGGTGCCAATTGCCAGCTCATAATTAAATCACGGGTCACGGGTTTTAGTACAATTCTGTACAATCTTGTACATTTTATTACTTTCATCTAGTGCATTTCAGAAACTCAGCACGGCAGAACTGCTGCTCTGTCCTACGAGTAAAATATTCATCTGGCAACAGGGCAGTCAAAGTACCGCCCATCGAGGTAGAATCCCATGGAGGCGCGATAACGTGGCTGAAAGCAGGTGCAAGTTGGCCATATTGATTCGACACATATGTCAAACAGCTGACGTTTCTTTGACAATTTCGTATTTGCTTTTTTGAGTGTTTTTACCGAGATTTTTAGTTATTTTTGAGTGATAGTCTAGTGAATTCATAAAGGAAATAATGGTTTCATGTGCTTATCGTAGTTGCTCTGGCAGAGATGGCATGGATAAGAAGAAATCGACAGGAATTACATTTCATAGTTATGTATGCAAAAAAATAACAATGTACAGGACCGCATTTGTAATCTTTATCTCAATAAAGTGTAACGTATCGCAGCAATAATACAGTTGTATTATTCAATTCATGATGAATGTCGTCTCTACAAAGCCTGTTTTTTTCATATACTTAACTATGAATTTCGCATTAGATTGAAAAATCAACCCAATACCTCATATTTATCATCGTTGTAATGAATTTTCAAAATGATTTACATAAGAAAGTAATCCAGCTCTGGCGAGGCGTCCATATTGTTACCACACTTAGCCACGCCCCCTGCTACCGTTTTGTTATGCGAAATTAAAACCGTATGGCGTCTCCTTGAGATTCTACCTCGATGGTACCGCCCCAGTGCCCCACCGCCAACTTGACAGTTGCTTTTAACTAGACACTAGACCGAAATAGTGATGGGGAAAACAGACTAATTTCTATAATCACTCGAGTTAAATTTCACTCAGTATGACCTAAATGAACTTGTCAGTAAATATTAATGCGTGCCAAGTGCGTCGCCGTCCGTCGGTAGCATCGAAAATAGTTTTTTCTGAAGCAGCTCAACTCTCTAATTTATGAAGTAAGCAGATTATCACAAAAAAATCTGGATATTATTATTTTTTCAAATTCTTGTCTGTGAGTTTCTATTATTGTCATTGTTCAAAGTTACCTAGTTTCTCGAATGAGAGTTTTAATTTTTGTGAAAAATGTAAATTTTTTAATCCCTCTTTCTGTGAGTTCTTCTATAATTCATATTTTATTCCAAGTTACCTAGTTTGTAGAATGAGTTTTAATTTTTTATCATTATAGTACTTTATTTTGCTCAAACTAATGCGAAAATATAATATCTTACTAATATTATTTTGAAATGTTCAGTTTGTGGTAAGTTTATAAATTATTCTATTTATGTTTACTGTTTTACCCTATCAATTATTGTTAATTTGATGTTACTTGTGTCCAGTTTGTCGAAGTTTTTTTGTTAAATTAAAAAAATATGGTTACTTTTTTCTCAACAACTTACAACTAAATTAAATAAAATTACATTATATAGAATATTTATATTTAGTTTGCTTCTTTGTTAATTCATATTTGCTAAGTACGATTCCTACATCACTGTCTAGCAGATTCTGTTTCATTCGAGTGTCGCTCGATCCGGCGCAACGGTGACGGAGCGACACTTGCCGTTGGTTCAGTTTAGCTCAGAATGAATAAAAATGTGTTACGTTTTAGTTGCTGCTTTCACTTGTAACTCGCAATACTCGCATCGTTCACTCGTAATCGAGTGACGTCGGTTATATCAATAATCTAGTACTCGAGTACATTTTCATTCGAGTTATCCCATCACTAGACAAAAAATAACAGTACCTGTTTTGTGTGAAAAAAGAAACGAGAAACGTATCTCCGTACCTGTTTAGTGTTTTGTGAAAAGAAATGTCTAAATAAAAGAATAACAATGTGAATTTATTATTGGAATAATTGGTATTAACTATTAATTTCATTAAGCTTTCTAGGCAAAAGTATGGAATGTGGATAAAGCCAAAAACCATTCCTGGTTTTGAAGGGAACAGATAATTACAGAAAATACAGAGGCAATTGAATTATTTATTAATTATTAGACCCTACATGGAGGAAGGAATAATTTCATATAAACCTGAAGTATAGGATGAATGATATCAGCAGCACCTGTGCCTACTTTGTGACTATATTTATAAGAAGTTCTATAACAAGCATGCATCATAGTTGGAAGTTTCAAGTATGTATGTGTCTATAATCAATTTCTGACTGACTGAAGTAGTAACTAGTGAGGTGATATTATTGATTATTAATTAAGGTGGCTGTGATGATACCACTCCTATGATTGTGTTACAAACCAGCGCAGTTCGCAATTAGTAATTATACAATAACAATTAAAAGGTAAACATGGAAAATCTGGCATTAATTTGCAAATCAATCGCTTTGTTCTGATTTTGTGCTATGATTTTGATACATGAATTTTAAAATATTTTTGACAAAAGTGTCATCCAGCTTTGACGTTTTGTTTCCAATATTGATAAAATACTATTGGATGATACTTATTAACTACAGACCTCAATACCCAATAGAAAGAGTTCGTTAAAAATCAACCAATAGAATCTGTTCGTTGGAGTGGAGCATATTGATAAAATCGGGCCTCAAAGTACCCTATTTGCTTCAGTGGTTTGAATAAGGTGCGTAAATACTGATATTCAGGTTGGTACAGTGACTTGCAGTATAAGTATACGTTTTCGAATCGCAATCCATTTGGGTGTGTCAACAGACTTATCATTACATTTGTTTTCCCTGATCCACTAGGACCGACAATTAAGGCTCGCTTAGAAGCTCCATTGGAAATATGATCATGTTTTCTAAGCGTATGTTCCTGAGCAATTCCGTCATAATTTTGCACAGGTAATTGTACGACTGATGGTTCCAACTTCATTCTTCGAAGCTATAAATAGTACTGATGCCAAAATTCTAAGCATACTTAACTTTATACCTGAGAAAAAGTATAAAAATGATGATTCATCGCAAGTTATTGAACAGTAGCAAACGAGCAGTGGCAGCGAAGGTACCGGTTTATTGGACTCTGTTATAATAGATAAGCTCCCTTTTGAATTACATCTACCCTTTTACAAATTTTGCGGGCCAGGTACATTCGTGCAACAACGCCTCGAGCGAGGTGATACTGGAATAAATCCACTCGACGACGCTTGTAAAAAACACGATATTGCTTACGCAGCATCCAAAGATAGCAATACTCGTCGTGAAGCGGACACAATCTTACGTGATCAAGTTCTCAAACGAGTAGTGGCATCTGAGTCATCACTAGGTGAAAAGGTAGCTGCACTAGGTGTCACGGCTGCTATGAGTATCAAGAAAAAGTTTGGTCTTGGTATGCGTAAAAAAATGTTTAGCCGTAAGGTGAAAAAGACTGGGCATGGTCTAAGGAAAAAACGACGCAGTGTGAAAAAATCGCGACTGCTTCCGATTCCTAAAAAAGGAGGATTTCTACCCATACTTCTCCCATTTCTGGGTGCACTAGGCGCACTTGGAGGCGGGGCAGCATCAATCGCAAAAGCTGTTAATGATGCAAAGGCTAGTCAGTCTCAGCTGGCGGAACAGAAGCGACACAATCTAGCATTAGAACTTGCTAAACAAGGAAAAGGGTTATATTTGGCACCATATAAAAAAAACTGCTAATTAGCCTTCCTAGACATGCTCTAACGAACATAGATTTGATGGAATTTGCAAAAAAAATTCAGATTCCAAAGTTTAGGGGGGTTTTTATGAGAGACAGTTTACCTAGGAGAATTCGTGCTAAAGAGTGTGGTATCATTAATTTAGATGTGTCAACGGGTACTGGTTCTCATTGGACTGCATATTTGAAAAACAATAATCATGTCATATTCTTTGATTCTTACGGTAACTTACGTCCTCCGAAAGAAGTTGTTATATACTTTTACAGCAATAACGACGTCACAGATATAGAGTACAACTATGAGACCATTCAATCATTTAACTCACACAACTGTGGACAGCTGTGCTTGAGATTCCTATATAAGGTCAGCCCAATGCTCCTCCACTGAATATTGCTTCATCATGTCAATGACATTTACTCTTACCGGTTGTTCTTCTACTCTCCAAGCTGACTTCAATCCTCCAATCGAGCTAGCTGATGATGCAGAGTATGAAATAGGTTTATGCAACTTTGAATCATTCAACGTAATTCCTAATATCAATGACTCCAACAATACGTTCATCGACTCGACCACCTCACTTGAGACAGATAGGGTTTCGTTTAAAATTCCTGTTGGTACATATGAAATATCAGACATAGTTGCTTTTCTTCAACGCAAACTTCCAGCTGGGTTGCAAATAACACTTACTGCCAACCAGGCGTCATCAACCGTCACTTTAAGAGCAAATTTTGATATCGATTTTACTCCAGCAAATACTATTGGACGCTTGTTAGGTTTTCAGCCCCAAGTATTACAAAGGAACGTGTTCTATGATTCCGATTTCCCCGCTGAAATTTTGAAAGTGGCACCGGTGTAGGGTATAAAATCATAGAAGCTCCACAAACTGTGCTTTATTTTCCTGTGACTGTCAAGACTATCACCACGTTAACTTGTAAAGTGCTTGATCAAGACAACGATCTTGTAGACTTCAGAAACGAAACTGTTACTATCCGTCTGCACTTTCGTAAATCAAATAATGGTAATTAGATACAACGTTCCATACCACACGGAAAAAACTATAAAAACCTGAATCGAAGATTTTACGACATCAGTGTTGGACCAGCCAACGCTACATCACGTCGTCGCACCTTGACCAAGGAAAACAAACAATATTTAAAGTCATTGGGGCTTCAACTGCTGCTCTAAAATGAGTATTTTAAATGTTACCGAATCACCACTGATCGATAGATCCATAACAGAGCTGAAGTACCACACCTATCAAACATATATTAATGCCAACTTAGATCATAACGATGAAATTAGAATTGGTATCCAGGAGCTCGACGCCATTACTTTATCTTCTCAAAGTTTTGTATACATTGAAAGAGCCTTAAATAAGGCTGATGGTTCACCATCTACAAATTTGAAATTCATCAACAATGCCTTTAGCTTTTTGTTCCGAGAAGTTCGGTATGAGTTGAATGGAGTGGTAGTGGATTCGGTTCGAAACGTGGGACTCACTTCAACCTTGAAGGGGTATCTGTCTTACAATGAAAATGAGAGTTTGCGGCTACAAAATGCTGGTTGGTTTCCAAAAGAAACACACTTTTCCAGTGCTGGTAAATTTAATGTTTGCATTCCATTAAGCATGTGGATGGGATTTTTTGAAGACTATAGAAAAATAATTCTGAATATGAAACAAGAACTAGTTTTAATTCGTAGTAATGATGACGTTGATGCAGTCGTTACAACTGCAGATGAACAACCCAAAATTACTATAGAGAAAATTCAGTGGCGAGTACCGCACGTTTCGGTTGATATACCAGAACAGTTAGCTCTAACAAAACTGGTAAACAAAAATGCTGATATACCGCTTTACTTCCGTAGCTGGGAGCTTGTAGAGTACCCCTCCCTACCACAAACTACCAGACATACTTGGCCAGTTAAAACTAGTACTAAACTAGAAACCTCTAGGCATGTGATAATTGCTTTTCAATCAGATAAAAAAGGTAAATTGCAATCCAATAAGTCAACATTTGACCATTGCAAGCTAACCAATATTCGAGTTTTTTTAAATTCGAATCGATATCCTTATAATGATTTATATTTGGACTTTCCAAATCAAAAATTTGCTGCCTTGTATGACATGTTTTCAAAATTTCGTCATTCGTATTATGAAACTGGAAATGAACTACTTTTCACCCCTAAGGACTTTGCAACTACTGCACCACTGACACATATTGATTGTTCTAAGCAGAAGGAAAGTATTCAAACTGGGTCTGTTGTTATGCGAATTGAATTTGAAACTAGCGAAAATGTGTCACCCAACACCTCAGCGTATTGTCTCCTGCTTCATGACCGGCTTTTTTTACAACCCTCTAACAAAGATAGTTAAACAGCGTTAGACTCAAAATCATTAAGCTACCAGACCAACCACTCATTCAAATCATGAAAGCGTACCGAAAAGCTTTAACAAGGCATCTGCAAAAACTCAGGGCTCTGGGAAAAGCACTAAACTTTTATTGCTTGAAACAGCGTGTTGTGAAACAGTTTGCTGATTTAAAACTATGAATCTCATTGTGGACATACAGGGCTTCAAATTGGAGCACAATAAGTTCATAGTGAAAGAGCTGGCTGCCTTTGATGGACTGAAAATCTGTCACTACACTTTTAAACCACCGTTTCCTTGGGACATATTACCACGTGACATGCAAACGCAAGCTCGATGGTTGATAAATTATCATCACTGCATTCCATGGGCTTCTGGATTCACACCACTTCATAAGGTATCTACTATCCTCCAGGAGTTAACGTCCACAGCAAACCAAATTTTTGTGAAGGGAAGAGAAAAAGCAAACTATGTAAGGCAGTATTCAGTAAAACACCGATAATCGAACTGGATGAACACCCTCGCCTACCTGAAGGTCCAGCGCGCTGCTTTTACTACGTCAAAGACACATGCATATGTTCCTTGTCAAATGTCTATTTTTTTATATGATACTTTCATTATGTCATAGGTTATTCAAAAAAAATAAACTATTTTTACCATTCTTATAGTTTTATTTACAGCAGAAATGCTGAACTAACATCTAACATTACATTTATGAGTTGCAATTATAGCCATGCCGCTACTTCTATCTTTTACTGATGGCCACATTCTTCTTTGAAGGTGTTCTCATAGACGTACAGGAACTCCATCGCCATGGTAGTATTTTCTGTTGGAAAACTGCTGAATGTAGTAAATTGGCTGCATTTGTGATAAGATCGCCACCTTGAGTTTGAAGCCCGTTCTGTAACACTCCAAAGTAGTTTCCAAATTTTTGTAGTTTGAAGAGTTCAATAGTGTGATTCACAACTGGTAGCAAATTCCACAACGATGCCAAGGATTTGTATGCCAGGTATATCACTGAGTCATCTTTTGGCAATTTTAGAACTGGTGTATCGGAAATGTGCGTAAAGTTGATGGAGCAACAGCTTGTCAGAATTGGTGCACTTGCATCCGTTGCATACATGTTATGGGATATAACGGTTTGATAATCCAGGAACTCTTTCCACCCACTTTCAGTAAACACGATGTTATCACCTTTAACCCCCATCAGCTTAATTCCAGGCGAGTAACTGTATGCAGGATAAACTCCAATGGTCACATGTTTGCTTTTTGATTTGTTTAACGGATATCTTCTTTCACCTAGTACCACAACTGCATTGTGGCTGGTCTGAGTGCTGCTGTCCACCATGTTGTATGAATAACTATCTTTCAACACTGGATTTTTTTGCTGGGTAAACATTTCACTAGTCGTTGAGAATAGGTGGCTGATCCACTGTTGACTGTACCACTTCACACTGTCTTCACCACTTCTGAACCAGTGTCTAGTCGTCGTGATTGTGGGGGGTATATACCGGTGCACTGCTGAGAAGTGGGAGGTATAAAAGAAGCAGTACTAGGGTACACAACATCGCTGTAATCACAGGAATCCTCTGAAGTTTTGAATAAACACTAGTGTCCTCCTCCTCCTTTCGCACACACATGCGTTGTAACAGTTTATTGATGTGTTTTGTATAAACACAACCTTTTGTACACCTAACATGATCCTTGATAGGACAATCACCTTTTCTCCAATTATACAGTTTAACTCCACAACAAAATGCTTGACATATGTCACCCCTTCCAGTGTAAAAGAATCAAGCTATAGCGATAGGTAGGGGGTCGACGTGATTTGGCCACTTACTTAATGTTAATAAACGTTTATCTAAAGAATTGAACTGCTTAAAGTCCACTGACTGATCTTCATCACACATGACTTACAGTGTTTTCGAGACAACTAAGCAATAATCGATATATTGCATCAATATAGCTCAATATCTTTAGTGGAGGGGGGTTGTGACTGTGAAATTACATACACGCTCAGTATCTTTTTTTGATTGTATGATAAATTCAGAGTAATTGGAAAGTGAGTATTGATAGTGTGTGAGTATGACAATAAAAACGCATAATGTTCTGTATCACAAATAGTTTTATTGTTTTTAAAAAGAAAAAAGCATGCCATAATCAAACATTATGCTTCTTCTCAATCCATTACACTTGTTGGGGCAAGTATCTCTGTAGAATCTGGTGTCGCTGATAGACCTGATGCCTCTGCTGGACCTTGTGTATCTGTTGTGCCTTGTGTCTCTGCTGGACCTGCTGTCTCGCTGTCTTCAACACCCTCAACCACAGCCTGGATTTGTTTTCGACACTCCAACTCACAGGTGGCTGGTTCCTCAGGAAAAGCGATTCGTATTTGAACATCTTCAAGTAGAAATCCGAAAACTTGTCTGATTTCTGGAAAGTATGTTTTCAGGCGAAGCATGGCTCCTATCCAACACTCTCCGCAGATCTTCTCTGCTTGGTACAGTTCTGTAAGTTCGAGAGCTGTACCTTCCAGTTTTGCTCGTTTCTGGCACTCTTCCATCGACCACCATCCATACCATAAATTGCTTCGTGGTCGTACCTCCAACGATTTTTATTGAGTTCATCACAGAGGTAGTCTAACGCGCTGTTGAAATCCTTCACTGATACTGTATGACTGTATGCACGCCACATGTTTGCTGACTATGTGTACCATGAATGAACGCAGGCCTGTTAATACATCTGCGTCTGCATAACTGGGGGGGGGGGGGGGTAGATAGGAGGGGTGAGATGTAGGAGGGGGTGAGATGTAGGAGGGGATGTGGTTAGTGGTGGGAGGTGTTAAAGCAGTTCCAAGTCAAACTCAGCGATATAAAATTCTTCTTCTTCTTCTTTATCTTCTTGTTTATCATGACTTTTAGGTTGGACAAGTGTTTCAAACATATCCCCAAACTCTATCTGTTCTTCGATTTATCTGTATATTTCAATTACCGGGATAGCGTGAGGGCCCTAAGCCATAGTAGAATACTGCCAGGAACAAAATACCTTTTGTCATCTACACTCGTTAAAGCTACCTTGTTCTTCAGCTCTGTGTAAATAGTGTGCAAAGATTATTTAAAAACAAACATTTTCTTGTACAAGTTTCCTCCTTCCTTAACGATGTGCTTATAATCAGCTACAGTTAACTCTTTGATTATTTCTCACACCTTTTGCTTTTTTGATATCATCGTCATGTAGCTCATACAGGAATTATAACAAATCTTAAGCATAAGGTCGCTAAACACTTTTTAGATGACTCTAAAGCTATATTTGAGCGAAGACTACATTTTGTTCTCAAGAAAAACTCTGCTGTGAAAGTTAATGTGTCATTTTGTGGCGAATTTGTAATATCAAAAGCGGATAAAGTTATAACAGAATTGAAGTACTTCACAACTTCAAACTCTCCGATTTATCAAGATACCAATATAAGTAGATGTTTGCCTCCAAAGTGCTGCACCCCATCATGAAGCAGCTGCAAGAGTTTCAAGAGGACAGTAACGAAAGTAGCCAACCTGGGAGTGAATATAAATTTGTTTAATCCGATGCGTGGATCTTCGTGCACTGATCCCCCATCACAGATCAAGAATGAGAACGCTTGTGTTAATGTAAACAACGATGATCAAGCTTGCTTTGCATGGGCAGTTGTTTCTGCGTTGTATCATGCAAACATTCTGATAGGACTTCTATGTGTACTCTTCTTATACCTTTATTCTTAATCCGAATCTTCTTCTACTAATGATGCATAGGATGAGTACAAGAATAGTTTTGAGGGTGAAAGTGATAAACCCTTCAGAACTAACTAGTATTATGATTTTTTTATTTCACAGCATTCCTCTGAGAGGCTAATGTTTCACTTAATTTATCCAGTGCGCTGGGTAGAAACCTGTATGAATCCAAGAATCGCAACTTCATGGTTACATTGTCTTCTTTTTCGTCTTTACCAAAATCCTCTTTTTAAAAACGAAATATACTTTTGCTTGTTTTGTGCAATGACGTCTACTTTTTTCTTTGTCTAATGCTAGATTTTTATGAATAGGTGACTATCGTAATTAAGTTGTGTAGGCCTGTAGGAACACCGACACAAGGCGTGGTAGCTTATAGTTGAGATTGTACACTGAATGAGCGGCAAACCTGTTTCCGTCAGGTGACAATGATCTCTAACTTTGATATCTGCTTCTTGGAACTCTTTTTCGCCCACATGGCAAACTGTGCTTTTCTTGAATTCATCTTCTTCTTGAGGTAACATCTTTCGGTTGTTTCAAATATGTATGATATAGTCTAACTACGTATTCTTCTAGTTTCTCTACAAATTTTTTCAGCAGCATCGAGTCCTCTATATTGTACTATTTTGTGATACAGAATCATCGAATGAGCATTTTATATAGAAGCAGAATGAAAACGACACATGCCCGAACGTTTTCACTGAGAACGAATCTTCACTATT
Organism: Callosobruchus maculatus; assembly: GCA_951848785.1. NCBI lineage: Eukaryota > Metazoa > Arthropoda > Insecta > Coleoptera > Chrysomelidae > Callosobruchus > Callosobruchus maculatus. Next base: position 961,041 of record CATOUR010000087.1, on the reverse strand, counting down.
GGGCTCAGCATACTGGATAGTTTTCAGCATACTTTCAATATCGGCATAGACTACAAAGAGGACTTTTAACTGCTTCTCTAGGTTAGTGACTTTAATTTATTTTTGATATATACTCTCCATACTTGTTCAAACCCATATTTGTTGTTGGTAGCTCCGTTGTAACATGATTGCAATCATAAGTTTGATGTCGTTTCAATTTTTCCATTGCATCGTAGCATTGTAGACATCCACATGCCGCGACCTTTGTTTGGAGATTAGTCGTGACATATCTTTGATCAGACAATAGTGATGTTCACCATTTTCTGTGAGTAGTAGTAAATTTACATGAGTGGGTCTTCTTCCAGATGTAAAGTATAGGGGGCCAACGACCTTCCATATATTTGTTTTGTACTCATACTCCAATCCAAAAACGTTGATGGAGGTATAATTCTGTTTTTCAAATCTTGGTATGTCTTTTAGATATACAGAGAACCATCAAAAATCAATAAACTTGAGAAATGTGGGTACGATGTAAATCTACATGGATGTCCAATCGGTGGTATAAGAGCTGCTACAATCGAGTGCGCAAAAAAACACTGATCTTTGTTTTGGATATTCAGTACAGCCCTCTTGTATTCTATTTGTTTCGGTAGCTTGATGTACTTCCTGCTCTTAAAGGATTATATTAGTTTATATTTACCTTCAAATATAATAAACTCACTAACAACCATCCTGATTCTTTTTCTTCGAATGCTCCACACTTATTTACGATTTCTGTTTTGAATTCGTCATATATTTCATCCAACGCTGTTGATATCACAATAATTTTGTTTTTTGTATTGAAAGATTTTATAACTGTATTCTGTTTCTCTGGTTTGCTATAAATACCAAAAAGCTCACAGTTTACTTTTAGTGCCTGATATTCTGTTAGGTATTGTTTCATAATAGCAATTACTTCTTCTTTGACTCCTTGAAAAAATGCATCACAGTCCAACTTCACTTCTTCATTGGTTGTAAAACGATATGTACAGATCCTAGATTTGAATGCACTTGCTACCTTCTCCACATCTGGTGCTACAGTGGTTCCCGTTGCTTCCAATCGTCTCTTCCGTCGCCTTTGATTGTCTGCTCCATGATCACATACAGATGTTGATAATGCATTGGCTTCACATCGTCTCCCACCCACTCTATCACTTTGGTTGTCTGCATTATGATCGAGCGTTGGTTGACCGTTGCTTACCGATGTTGATGGTGTTGGATCATTGCTACTTCCAACCCTTCGCCTTTTGCTCCTCGACACCACATCAAATCTAAACGGACAGCTCTCCTTTTTGTGACGGCTAAGCGATGACTTCGATGCAAACAGTTTGTAACACAATGCACACTTCATTTTACACAGCACAGCAAATCTTCGCTTTTGTAGTCTATACCGATTTTTTCATATGCCTAATACTTTCGGGAACTGCAGCTGTACTAACCTCCTTCCTTTTTAAAGCCGTCTATGTTAATGGACTAGTATCACGAGGTTAAGAATAATGATTTAATTATTATGGCCGCTTAGTGCATACACAAATAAACGTTCTGCTGCATTTCGTTACTTTCTACATCATTTTGCTTTTTAGAAATTCCATTCGAAAGTTTAAAGAAAGGAATTCAAATTCAGCCAATCAGTGCCAACCGCGCGAATTATCAGCAGTGCATTGTTGCCAAGAACAGCTCCGACTCGCAAAACATTTACATTTCACATAAACATGTTATTTGCTATCCAAAGTGTTATAAATATTTTGAAACTCACTTCTTAGCTTTCACATTTCTCATCTCCGTATTGAAGAACTGCATATTATCCACATAAAAGTCGTTCACCATAGCCATATCAACTTTAGGCAGGTTATCTGAATCGGCTTTTGTGAATCCACTATCGATTTTACCCATACTTGTTGGTTATGTTATGATAAAATAACTTGAAACCTAGTAAAATGGAATAAAAGGATATCCTGTACAAATAAACGCAAACAAATAATAATAACTTTAAGATTGTTGAAAATTACAGCTAAAGCCCAATGCAATTTGGAAATGACAATGACCGAATGACGATTGATTGACAGGATTGACGGATCAGGAACCTTAACTTAGCTTTCGAAGGGCTGTTCCAAATTATGGTTCTATCACCGTCCTAGAACTGTTTTCATCATGCCCCGCCCATTTTACAGTTCTCAAAACGACGATTGGTTGGTCCACCAGCGTACCAACCAATCATCGATTCTAGAATCACAAAATGGGTGGGGCACGATGAAAACAGTTCTAGGACGGTGATAGAACCGTAATTTGGAACAGCCCTGGAATTTAGGATCACGGGACATTAAAACCACAAAACATATCAGACGGGAACAGAAGACAAGATAGATGAGCCAGCCCGCGTACAGCTCCGCGCGCCATCAGAACGCGGCAACACAGCACACATATCTGTCTTTTGATTGGCTGTTCGCCTATAGGCCAGTGACGTCACTGCCCTAGGAGAATTCAAATATTTTCCTCATTTTCACGGCTTTCCTGTGCCCAAAAAAATCGGAGAAAAAAATGAGATGCTTTTTATGACGTACTCTATCATATGCAACCAGAAATAAAATTCATGATACTAGTCCATTGCTGATGGAGATTATGTTCCACCAAACCTGTTTACTATCTTTTCTTTCTGCTTTATTTCCACTTCAAGTTCATTTTATCTTATTAAACCCCATCAAACCGGTTAACATCCGCTCAAACAGGTTTCTCAGGTGCATGACCCTCATTCGACAGTTTATTGAACTCGATCAAACCGGTTTATACTTTCTTCATTCTGGTTCCCTTGAACCTATATTGACCTGAGTAAAATCCACTCACCACCACTCAAACCGGTTACCAATTGGGGTGTGGCATTCATCTTGGAGAGAGGTTTAATTATGTTCGAAGACTGTGGTGGGAGGATATACTAGATTCTAACACATCGGAGAGCAAGTTCATTGAATTTTATTGAACCCCATCAAACCGGTTCACATCCGCTTAAACAGGTTCCTCAGGTGCATGACCATCATTCAACAGTTTATTGAACTCGATAAAACCGGTTTACTCTTCTTTCATTTTGGTTCCCTTGAACCTACATTGAACTGAGTAAAACCCACTCACCTCCACTCAAACCGGTTATCAATTAATGGTCTTGGGGTGTGGCGTTCATCTAGGAGAGAGGTTTAATTATGTTCTAAGACGGTGGTGGGAGGATATACTACATTCTAATACATCAGAGAGGTGGGTATATTTGTGAAGAGAGGGGGTGGGGGGATAATGGCGGGGGGTCTACAGGTATGGAGAGTGGGAGGTCTGTTTCAGAATTTGTGAAGAGAGGGGATATGGGTGGGGGGATAATGGTGGGGGGTTTACAGGCGTGGAGAGTGGGGGGTATATTTCAGAACTATCTTTTACACTCTACTCCTAGGATCAATATCCGTTGTCGAAATATGCAAATCCACACGTTAGCTGGACACAGGTCCTTTGAACCCCATATAACAAACGACGTGAACTTTGATCACGCGGTACCAGGACTTTGAGCCATTTTTATGGTGTGTGTAATAGACCAATATGATAGCTTTGAACCTCCATATCTCTAATAACCGCCTTTAATTCGCGACAAATAGTTGCCACTCCATATTGTCGCAAGCCGTAACTTCCACTTCACGCGCTACTATGTGTGCATCCACTTGAAATATGGTAAGATATATAAATCGCCCTCGTACCTCGCCACTTGCTTCTTACATTGCCGCTCTACTATGTTTGTACCCTAAGGTTACGTTATACTCTCGACAATTATGAAATAAAAGTAGAAAACCGAACTACACAGCTAGCGGCCCTAGAACATCGTATTCTTCCTTTTTTTATTATTATTCCGCCTAAAAACCATTCAACTCTTATATCTTATTGCTGTTCACTGGCTCCTCAAAAAATCACAAAACATTTCATTGACGTTCCATTTACTTCTGTAGCCTTTTCAAAATCAATAACGTTTGACTAAAAATGATTGAGAATAACTGATTTGTTGATTCATTAGCTGTGCCAGGATAACACCTACAAAGTGTTTATAAATCCAAACTGTATTTGATAAATCCAAAATGAAAACCAGCAGTGTCGTAGTAAGCACGGTGTTGCACTGTTGTGTGTTACATTATTGCTCTTAACACAAGTAACACCGGGGTTCTAAGATGCTATACTCTGTTTATTATAACCTCATAATCATCGACTTATCTTAAGAATCTAACGTCCAAAATAAAATCAACAAATCTCAATTATCAAATTATTTGCTTGTCAAACGTTAGTTTTGTATGGATCAGGTGTTTGTTTTTTGTGTGTCATTGAACAGCAGTCATTGGAAAAGATATCCAGGGGATAAATTTCAGAAATTCAATTGAAATATGTTACATTATATTCCAGAACACCGTATTTTGCTCTCAAAAACTGCAGAAAGTCCTCACACCAGGAAGAATTTTAGTAGTAACCCATAAAAGTCATATCAACAAGCTAGCTCTTTTACTTTCTCAAGGTCGGTCGAAACAGTTTCAATATAAAGTTCTAGTCTTGAATGACTCCTCCTCAAACTGCAAAGAAGAAACGCCTAAAGAAGATTTGTGGTATTATATGCTGGGCTTGGCTGAAGACAAACTTTTCCAACCATTAGGAACTCCTGGGCACGAGATTCTCACAGTTTCTCCGGTATGATGACAAGAGTAACTTATTACAAAGAAAATCAGATTAATCACATTTTTTATTACCATCAATATGCTCGTTATTTTTTGAATGATAGTTTATTTTTGCGAAAAAAATTGATTGATTGATCAATTTTGAAAATCCAAAACCATTTGCGAATATTTCACTTTTCAAGCATTTTCAGTAAACGAACCTCCTCTATTGATAAATATACGGCCATATATAGATTGTTCTAAATTTAGGTAGACATTTTCGAAATATCTGCAAAAACACTGAAGACGAATCCAGATTTAATAATACAAGACGTGGAAAAAAGGCAGATGGAACGATTCAAGGATCATCCACCAGGTCAAACCTGTGTAGAAGTTGTGCAGGAGTTACATAAACTCACTATGTTGGCGAATAGCAATAGCAATTCTGCGAATAAGCTTGACTTCTGGCATTTTATCATCGATTTGAAGGTGAACGAACAAGGACTGTATCATAATTTGAAGAAAATATACGAGTTGAAGGACAAGCTCATCGATCATTTGCCAAGCACTCAAATTCCCAATTTTGAGCAACAATTTTCAACTGTATTTGAGAGGAAGTTCTTGGAGGAGCGTAAAAAAAGTCTAGAATACAAACTTTCAAATGCTAGTCTTTCACTCTATCCGGACTATGAAAATAGGATAGAGTTATTGCGGCGATTATGCTATGTAGATGATCAAAATCGAGGTAAGTACTGGAGTACCTCATAATGTGAAAGTTTTAGGATCAAAAATTAATTCCGTTTTTCGTTTGCCAATTCCAGCAGTTAAAACCCTCAGGGTCTCCTAACCTTTAATTTGTCGAACCTGTGAGAACCCCATCAAAGGGTTAAGCGATTCTCCTAATATTTGTTTAAGAATTAATGCAAATTCTGACCTAAAGGTATTCAAGTTGCAAATCTTGTATCATCATCATAGTCACAATGTCTTAACAGACATGTTGTGAACTCGTAAAATGCATTAAGTCGGAGCTAGAGTATTGCCGACACTAATATTATCAATAGTTTTGAGAACTGTCGCTCGCCATCGTTCGCGATTTACTGTCAGTTCAGTGGCGCTCTTGATACTCATATCTAGCAACTGTTTCGTCGTATCCACCCAGCGTGTAGGGGAACTGCCACGGCGCCGCCCACTCGGGGCGTGATCCTGAACTACAAGCTTCTCCATATTATCGCTTATGTGAATATGTCCGAAGAATGTAAGCATTCTCATCGACACAATGGAGAATAGTCTCTGTGGATTACCGAGCTCATCCAGTATGGAAACATTAGTTCGATGGGCGGTATAAGGAATTCTCAGCATTCTCCTCCACGTCCACATTTCAAAAGCATCTATGCGAGCTCGATCTGCCTTTTTAACAGTCCAATTTTCCAAGGCACACAAAAATATGGAGAATACAAGAGACTGAATCAGTGACATTTTGGTAGCTTTAGTGATATTATGGTCACGCCATATTTTAGTAAGCTTTGTCATGGCCACCCGTGCCTGTTGAATGCGCCGTCGAATCTCATTCTCACAGCTACCTGAATTGTCGATCAAAGAACCGAGGTACACAAAACTTTAAACTACCTCACAACGGCCTATTGACTTTATTTCACGATGATTGTCATGCTCTCTACCTACGATAATAACCTTGGTCTTGTTGTAGTTAATACCAAGACCATATGCTGCACTGCGTTGTTCTAAAACGTTCAATAGAGCTACTAGTTTTTCCTGAGAAGCAGCAATAAGGGTCGTATCGTCAGCAAATCTTAAGTTAGATATTTTGCTTCCGCCGATAGTTATACCGCCATTCCAGTTGTCCAATACCTGTCTCATCACAAATTCAGAGTAAATGTTAAACAATATCGGATATAATACGCATCCCTGACGAACTCCTTTTCTGGTTGCTGTTTCACCAGACAGGTTACCATCAATTCTTACACGAGCTGAGCTAGACTCGTAGAGTTGCTGTATGACAAATACTAAGTGGTAAGGGACTCCTATGGAGATAAGGATTTCCCACAGTTTAGGCCACTTTACGTTATCAAACGCCCTAGAATAGTCCACAAAGCAGATAAAAACAGGAAAAATAATGCTCTCTGGCTTTTTCAATAATCTGTCTTAAGTTTAAGATCTGTTCACGCGTACCGCGTCCTTTTACGAAACCTGCCTGCGCCTGAGAAATTTGCCAGCCAATAAAACCCTCCAAACGAGACTGCAAAATATATAGTAGAACCTTGCTTGCATGAGAGATTAACGAAAGTAGGCGATAATTATCTAGATTTGTTGGAGATCCTTTTTTATGAAGTGGAACAAAAATGGATGTGCACCATTCATCTGGCCAAACACCGGAGGACCAGACTCTCTTACAAATATTATATAAAAGAGAGATGCCGTCTTCACCCAAGCATTTTAATGTTTCGGCAGAAATAGCATCAATGCCTGTAGCTCTATTAGTTTAATCTTGTATATCTCACGGTTTATCGGTTGAGTCCCTAAAAATGATGTTTGAATATGAAAAACGTAATATAACAAACATTTATACTGTGTGGCCATCGTAAATCAACCAGCGCGGCATGAGGAAGGGGAGGGGGAGGATCCCTCAGGTAGTGATCGTCATTATCATGTCGAGTTTAAAAAGTCATAGAAAACATAAGTATAACAGAGACATTAAATATCGTCTGCTGCGATTATCCAGCCTGATGCTGGACCATCTCTAAGGTGGGGAATAAAATCTGCTGTTGCCGGTTGTAGTTATAAGTTTTACGAAGTAGATAAGATAAGATTAAGTGAATATAAATTTTTGCCGTCTCTTTTATACAGTGCTTTTCTTTAATGTCGCCCCCTATTTTGTTTTTTGAACGGGACAGCTCAAAAAATTAAAACTTAGGATAATGAAGTTGATGTATGAATACTATATTTTGAAGTAAAATTGACAAATGAAACTTTCAAGATGGCGGCAAAAAAATCAAAAATCAAATTGAAAGGGGGGTCTTGTGACACATCTTTTTGAAGCTCCTGACAAATCCTTCACAACCCTAAAATATGAAGTCAATATATTCATCTCCTACAAAATGACGGAACTTGTTTGTCTCAGGTAATTATTGAATGTTCCGCCATTTTGTAGGAGATGAAGATATTGACTTCATATTCTAGGATTGTGAAGAATTCTTCATGAGCTTTAAAAATATGTATCCCCCTTTCAATTTAATTTTTTTTTCAAGATGGCGCTGAGCCGCCGTCTTGCAAGTTTCATCTGTCAATTTTACTCAGAAATATAGTATTCATCCATCAATTTCATTATCCCAAGTTTCATTTTTTTGAGCTGACCCATTCAAAAAATAAAAGGTAAGTATCGATATTAACGTGTTTGTCTCAGGTAATAATTAAATATTCCGCCATTTTGTAAATGATGAAGATATTGACTTCATATTCTAGGGTTATGAAGGATTCGTCAGGAGCTTGAAAAAGATGTATCACAATACCCCCCTTCAATTTGATTTTTTTCAAGATGGCGTCGAGCCGCCATTTTGCAAGATTCATCTATTGCATCAATTTCATTATCCCAAGTTTCAATTTTTTGAATTGACTCGTTCAAAAAATAAAAGGGGGGGACATTAAAGGAGAACACTATACAGGGTGCCCCTGAATTTCCTTGACACGTGATATTCTTGTAACAAAAAAATGTTCAAACGAAAACTGAATAGAACATTTGAAAGTATCGTAGAGTCTATCATACCAAGTTATCTAGACATTTTTTTTGTACTTCAACCCTCAAATCTCAGCCCCATCTTTGTTTTTTCAAATAGCACCTAATTGTTTTTCCTACACAAAATAAGTCCTTATTTTATTCAAAATCTTGTACCTTTGATTTTATGCAAAACCTATTTTTAGTCATAAGCACAAAATAAGGCGTAACATTTTCGTAAGAGAAGCAGACGAAAAAGAAAACCAAGTGGGTTTTTTAAGGGTACCGCATGACCTGTCATACCATGTTTTCGAATCATTTTTTTACTTCAACATCTAAAACATACCCACTACCTTTTTCCCAATAGCACCACATAGCTTTTCCTACATTAATGTGGTCATTATTTTATTTAATATCTTGTAGAGTCTTTGACTTCATACACAAATAAATTTTTTTCATTAAAATCAAATCGAGTCATTGAAATAAGATAAATAAAATGAGCATTTGTTTGAGCGTAATATTTTCGTAATAAAAAAGAGCATTTGTCAACGAAAGCATGTATTATGGGTTATTCAGTACCCTTAAAAACCCAATAAAATTTATTTTTATAGGTTTTTTTGCTCAAGCAAATTTTTTTCCTATTTATGTGATGCTTATGATTTTGCCAAAAAAATAAATTTCCGTATAAAATCAAAGAAACTGCAAGATTTTAAATAATATAAAGACTTAAATTATGTAGAAAAAACTATTTGGTGCTATTTGAAAAACAAAAGTTGGGGGTGAGTTTTAAGGGTTGAAGTACAAAAAAAATGTTTTAAAAGCATGGCACGATAGACCCTATAGAACTTTTAAAAATTCCACTCAGTGTTCGTTTGAACTTTTTTTTGTTACGAGAATACCACGTGTCAAGGAAATTCAGGGATACCCTGTATATAAAATAAAACAAGTCGTAAATGAAGGAAATAAGATAGAATTGTTAAGAGTTATGTCAAAGTCCTTACTTCTTTCACCGAATTCTTTTCGCTGGTCAATTTACGTTGGTCACACAATACAGCAACTGGTTGAGTTTCATATTGATGGACATGCTGCTTTGAAGTTGTTATCAATATAGTTGTGAAAAAAATGCGTTGTAGAGCAATCACAATTATTAAAAAGAGTATTTGAGTGCATTTTCGTTTTTATAACATGTCTCAATGTAATTTGTAGTCAAAGTCTGGGATCGAAAAATAACTTTCTTCTAAAAACTTCTTTTAAAATACCGATGCTTTCTCAAGCCAAATATGCAGTGCATGTTCTGTTTCAGTCAGTTGAATAGTGATGTATCTATTAAAATACTTGAACAATAGCAGATAAACAAAATTATTAATTGACATGGCCCTCGGCTTAAAATGTAACAAGTAACGAATTGGGTGTAGACTATAGTCTTCGGTTCTAGATATTAAAAAATATGTTCCACAAACTTCAAAATGTGGGACCAAACTGAAAAAGAAATCCTTTATTTATTTTTAGTCCGGTAAATGTGATACTCAGTACATCCAGGCGACATTAAAATTAATAACTATTTCAGTGCAACTTAAAGGCAGGTTTGCTTGTGAAATAGGAATGAATGAACTGCTAATCACCGAATTAGTAGTGAGAAATATTCTGACAAAACTGTCAGCACCAGAGGTCGCTGCATTATTGTCAGCTTTGGTTTATAGAGTCAAATCTAGGAACGAACCTATAGACTTTGACAGTCTCCCTTCAGATCTGAGACGGGTAAGTTAAGTTCTCTTAAGCTAATAATTTGCTACACGCTCATTATTTTAATTTACTGGTCATTCACGCATAGATGCCGTCACACAATCTAACAACTCATTACACCTTACCCGTACCTCGCCCAACATGTGCCTTCATCCCTATTCATTACAGTGTTTAATTTCCTTGCTATTTCTAAGCTTTCATATGCGACGAGCTTTACCGGATACTTTTGTCACACGTACTGGCTTGACATCTATTTGATAGATATTAGCTGACTTAGGCCGGTTTCTCAATGTCCAGTTAAAAGTGTCAGATAGGTAGTTGCCAGTTAGGGTTTCTATGGATACAACTGTCAGATAAGATTTACGTGAATTCGTAAGTTTAACTTTCAATTGTTTAAACAATTTGTCTAACGGTTACCGTTAACTTCCAGATAAATATTTAACTGGACATTAAAAAACCGGCACAAGAGGTGCATTTCAGACTTAATTTTCTAGTAGTGATCTGGGTTGGCAATCCTGCAAGTCAAGACCTTAGTATCTTTACTAGATATCTCATTGCCAAAAAAATACTATTTTTGTAAACCTTATTTAAAGCGTAATCATGATCATTCAATCCAACCATACTGATAGACTTCTTAGAACGAAACGACGGATTTTCTAGGAAAATATGAAATAAGCGTTCAATAAACCGTCACAAAGTGTCAATTATTCGTAGTTAGGACTACTTGCACAGAGTACAGTCCTGTATTCCTTCAAAGCAGAAATGGTGGCAGAAGTGTTTACAAAGGACAGCCAGAACCAAGCTGGCGGCTGTGCACCGCACCCCCTGCTTGGCTGTTACTGAAGCGATGTCTACTATACCAACACTGGTCATGGAGACTCTCCTAAACTTAACCCCTCTACACATTGAGGTAGAGAGAGGTGTCAGAATTGTCGCCTACAGACTACAGACTGCTATCAACTGACAGACACGATACAAAGGAACTAAGACCAGACACAATGGGTATCATGGGTGAAATTACAAATCACCACATACTCGGAATGGTCTCTGACTCTATGGTTCCCCAAGCGTACACGGAGAAATCCTACATCCTTTTCCCAGGAAGATGAGTGACGGTTTCATGTCACCCTCCGATTTTGCGCTATTCACTGATGGCTCCAAGTCTGAACTGGATACAGGAGCAGGAATAGTTGGTATCAATTCAAGAGTTGAAATTTCAGTAAACCTTGGGAGGTATACCGCTGTCTTCCAAGCAGGACTGATAGCCGTAGAGCTGGGAGTCAGGGAACTGATCAAAAGACCCCTGACAAAAAAATCTATAAAAATATTTTCAGATAGCCAGGCTGCCCCACAAGCAGTGACAAACGGGTTGAATCAAAACTCGTATGGAACTGTATACATATCCTCAACGAACTTGGAACAAGGATCAAAGTAACTTTGGTTTGGATTCAAAGTCATAGCGGAGTGGAAGGCAATGCATTGGCCGACGCGCTCGCAAGAGGAGGAAACGAATATGTGTTAATAGGACCAGAACTATTTGCGGGCATAGCGAAGATCGCCACTAAGAAAACCATCTCAGATTGGGCAGAGAGGAAAGCACTCCTGCACTGGCGAGATACATCAGAGCTACTGGGCTACTGCACTCGAAGTCGTTCATACGATACCCCTCTAGTCGCCCCCCCCCCCCCCAAGATCATAGAGTTAAACATTCTGGTTGGTCTGTTGAATCACATGCGGAAGTTGGGTCTTGAACGAATAGCAGACTGTCGCTTCTGCTATGTGGAGGACCAAACAGCGGAGCATTATCTGTGCTCCTGTCCAGTAGTGGAGAGAGCTAGGTTCCAGACTTTTGGACTTGCCCAACTGGAACCTTTTGACTTCAAGGAGTTTCACTCATCACGACCATCGCCTTCGGTGGATTGTATGGTGAACTCTAAACAAGGGTGGGCCACAGTAGAGTCGCAGTGGAAGGAGGCATAATCGCCCCACTCACTTTCAACCTAACATAACCTAAAAATGGTTTATGTCAAGACTCATTGTGGGGAATACTTAGTTATTACTATCCAAACAGCTGTATGCTGTTGGCACTGCTGACAGTACAAAATATCCGGTAAAATGGTATACATATAATTTGAAACTTTTTGCACGCTTTTTACAAAAATCAGAAACTGCACGCTAGAACTGTTCATTGAAGACCTATTAAATGCATAACGCTATTGTACGCTATTTGCTAATAATTTGGTCTATTTTTCATGTACAAATTGTTGCTTTTACGTCCAGGCTATATAATTGTTAAGGCATTATTTTTCTCCAGGGTATCAAAGATCTGACAGATGTGCACCAGGAAATACTTCATAAAGAGTTATTGTTAGCAATTCATACTGATGAATTTCAAGAAGATCTAAACTTCGGATTGGTGCACGTTGTTTACGAATGGGCAAACAACAAGGTAGGAACTTCTCATTATATGTTGTACTCTTGTCTAATCTCTGTACTTTCGCCTTTCATATACCTGCACCCCATAGTCTCAGCCAAATAAAATTAGGAAACGCTTCAACTGTGTATCCAGGAAACATGAACCATTAGTGTGCGCAAAAAATGACTCCAATATATCCGGATCGCAATAATTAGTTTTCCCAAAATAAAGTATTCAACAGAAAATTTTGCGTGGAAGGGTCTAGAGTATAGCGCGTAATCACAGTCGCAGCCTGATGGCATTATCCTTAGTGGAGAGGTTGTGCATTATAGAGGGACTATCTGTAAATTTCTTGAAAACCATCACGGTACCATTCACAGAGCAACGGAATGCAAAGATCACCAAGACGTCTTTTCTCCTCGGCCACCAAATATAAGTTGCCAGAGGAGTGAAATACAAAACAGTTTGAGGAATATTCTAATTTGTTTGTTTTTTGCTAATTACTCCACCGCCAATGCACCGATTTTCAAACTTACAGTAGCATTACCGGTTACTGAGATTAAGAGGCTAGAAACACGCGAACAGACCGATAGACCGACAGATATACAGACCGACGGAAATGAGTGACGTGGATTTTCGTTATGTAGACATCATGAAACGCCCAAAAAGCGTATTATCTCATAATCGAACATTTCCCCTCCCCTTCCCCTCACCTATCGGTGTGGGAAGTAAAAAAAATTGAAATTATTCAGACCTCATTGAACATTTTCAGATGATCCTGATTTATTTAGTTTATTAGTTATCAAATTTTCTACATAACATTGTAGTGAGCAACTAGTCACTGTCAAAACCGATACCAAATTTAGAAGTAGCCAAAGTGATCAAGACGTCTAGTGGTGGAATTTAGAACCCAATGTTGTATGTGTGCCCATGGTAACCAGATTCTTTTAGCATGCATGTGTACCAACTCAGAGAGAATGAAATCAAACACAGAAATGTTATGATATGGTTTTTTTTTATTATTTGTTTCTTAACATTTGTTTTGTATTTATTAATCATGAGTGCTGAGTGTTTGGTATGGTTTTATTACTTGATTCTTGTACTTATCAAATCATGAGTGCTTTGTATTTCATATATTTTACTGGTGAAGTATTTATATTGATATGTTGAAATATACCATTCAAAAATGTCTTAATAATAGTGGTAAACTGGCTCTTGTTATTGATATTGTATAATAAAGAAATGGTTATAAACATACACAGTCTAAATGATAAATAATAATAATACATGGTGGGCTAGATCTCTGTTTAACGTCAGGGAGAGAAATATGGACAGAGTGTGGAAAAGTGTAAAATATCAGCATATATAAATAAATAAATATAATCAAACATATAAAGGAGTAAATAAAGGGGGTAAATGGGATAGGGTATATAAAATATAAACATAGCATCACAAGTATAGCAGCGTAGCAAGCATAACAGCATAGCAAGCATGGTATCTAAGCGCATAAATAGATCAATAAATAAATATAAACAATAAACAACATATAAAGGCTGGTTAGAGGAAACCGTATAGCTCGTGAACACGTGAATCAACCCACTTCCAACTTGGGTAAGTGAATAGGCCGTCTCGGCAGTCGCCACGGTTTCCACAACCATAAAATAAATATCGTATATAAATAAAGGGGATCAGTAAAGGTTGAAATAGATACATCTAAATAAGACAGAGTTATCTCTGTTCACCACCGGCCTGCAATACCTCAGGACCTACCTAGAGTAGACGTAAATCAGAGACCCAACACCATTTAAAGTCGTCTTAAAAGCTCGGATATATAGTATACATTGTGAAACACTCCAAAAATAGTAGCCAGACCACATTAGTTCATAATATAAACTCAAAAGACAACATACCTGCAAATATTCGTGAAAAAGACTCAAAAACCCTTCTGTTGAAATTTTGGTCTCTCGCTTGTTACGTTTTTCACAAACCATCCCCTGTCGTAATTATTAAACAAAACTATCAACAAAACTATGGCAACGAATATCACAAGCCACTAGTTTATTAGTTTATTCCAGTGACCAAACACAACAACCAAAAGCATCACAGAACAATATCTTTTTTTGTGAAAACGGATTGACAATTTAACACAGAATGAAAGGAAAGGAAGGAAGCATTACAGAACAGTAGTACAGAATCACAGATGGAAAATTAATATAGAAAGTCACTCATGGTCTGACAAGTATCAAAATATCTGAACAATATAGAATGTAGTAATAATCAAATACATTACTTATCTGAACTTCATCAAGTCACTTCATGACTATACACTCATACACTTAGATCTTACATTTTTTATAAAAATCATCCGTCAATGACATCAATGTCAAACTTCGGTCACGTGACCGCTAAAGGTGCGTTCCAACGTCTGGCAGCCAGGAGCGCGTTCCGGATCACCACAACATTAAAATCCGCGGTGTCGGAGCATCTAATGTTAACTAACAACGTTAATAATTTTTGGAGCTCCTCTTGTCAAAGCTATAGCTGCGCGTTCCTATTGATGTATTTATGTTTTCAGCCGTTTGCCGAGATAATGCAATTGACTGAAGTTCAAGAAGGAATCATTGTGCGATGTATCCAACAGCTGAATGAAACGATTTGTGATATCAGAGATGCAGCAAGAGTTATCATAGGGAATCCTGAGTTGCAAATGAAAATGGAAGAAGCGTCTACTGCCATTAAAAGAGATATTGTGTTTGCCGCCAGCTTATACACACACGCAGAGGGGCTATAAATTGAGTTACATGTTTTACTATTTTTATTTGCGTTTTCTGTTTACAAATGATTACAATTAAAAAGTGATATTTCCTATTTATATAAAAATAAAAAATGTTTAAGCTTATTTATCGTTTCGGAGTTTGTTACGAACGAATTACTGGTCTACGATCCACAACATGTTCAAACCGGCTCTTCCTAAATTTACTCTTCCTAACATTCCTTGTTCCATTTTGTTGACGTGGTAGAGGAAAAACAGTATACTGTGAAAGAGGTTGTTGTATCCCTATAAGAAAAAAAAAGTGGAACAGACAATACATTAATAGCGTTTCATCTGGCCAATAATAATCGCACCACATTCATTACAAGCATTTCAATGAGTTTTTTAATTATTTTTTTCGAAATGGCTGAGAAATTCACAATTACAAAACTGCCAAGTGCCAAAATAAAATTTAAAAAATGTGCTGTTCCAAGACATGCTTAAGTTTTGTTGAGTATTGTTATGTTGAGGTCGAGTCATGATGTAATACTCGGCCAGCTAATGATATAATACTCTGCCAAACCGAGAACTCTATAAAATAGGCCGAGTACCAAGTAATTACCGAGTACTCGGAGAATCAATAATTTTAAATAACTCCACTTTAGAAATAGATGAACCTTTGTAAAGTTTGATGAAGTTGTCAGTGATATCTTCAAACTGGTGTGGCTTCAATTATTGGTCAGATAAAGCCTGGCAAATCAGACACAACGATAGATAGGTTAAGTTTTAAAAGTTAGAATAAACCGTAAATTCTCTGCTAATATTTGAAATAGCGAGAAAAAGTAGTAGCAGATACCATGCAAAACTTTGAATAGATATATCCTTTCTGAGGGCCGTATTCATAGTTGGTACTTAAGGCTTAAGGGTCCGTTAATACTCGAGTGACCCTTAAGTATGGTTTTGTGTTTCCACAGGTACTTGAGCGCCCCTCACGTAAGGCTCCCTTGAATAATACTCAAGTAACGAAATCTCAACATGACATAACATATCAACATGACATTTCGTTGCAGTCAAGACGATTTTGTGGTTAACTTTGAACGAAGGAAGGAAAATGTTCCGGCACAAAACAAAAAGAGATAACCGAAAACATCAAAATGCATAGGCATAACAAATTGACTTATATTTCAAATATGACAGCTTCGCCAAATGTTTTCTCGCCGTATCGTAGATGTTATCTAGGAAACAGATACACAAGGAAGGACACACTTTCCCTCAAGATTCCCAAGGGAATCTTAAATATTACTCAAAAGACGACTATGAATACGGCGTTTAATCTATCGATTTTAAAAAGCAAACATGGTGAGCCAACAAGATCTAAATAATATACACCCAAAACTTCCAAAATAGAACACGTAACAAGATTGGAAAGTGATGATGCGGAATCAAGCGCGTCACTCAGTTTTTTTATTATAGGGGATCAAGCCGATTATCCTAAACCGGATAATCGGCTTGATCGCAAGGAAAGAAGCACTTAGCACAACCGGAAGTGTGAGAGAGAATCTGTCCGCTGATATCATATCCAACGGACGCAATTAAAACTCGTTCCCTCTTTTCTTATCTCAAGCCATTTTACCACTCACGGAACCTTCGTCGAACACCTCAATATGAGTGTAGGAATGGTCAGAGCTCATTGTTCTTGTTGTTTTAATTACCGCTTCTGCGTTCTTCACTTTCTTTTGCGCTCAGGATTTTCCACACCATGCAGTGGATGGTCTTTCAATAAATTTTATGGGAGATCACCAGTATCACCATGTTGTCCGCATTCAGATCTTCCGATAGGCTTGCACAAGCTTCTTGTCTATATGAGAGCCACCTCTCACATTCGAAAAGCGTTGTTCCGCCTTGCTTAGCTATCCGCAAAGGTAGCCCTGGTCATCGGTAGCTCTTCCTACCTTTTCCGACAGACACGGGACGGACCATGGACCGTTAGAGCCTGTGTCAGAAAATAGCAGGTGCTCGCAGTTCACCCATTTTCCTACTGCTGGTATCAGCTTTTTATCCACTGCGCAATCTCCGTTGTTTGAGACCATATCTGGTATCTCTTCTCTATGGTCCGTTGTCTGCAGTCTTTCCGCCTCGTCTCTGTGTCCCCTGAATATATGTAGATATATCTTCTCTCTTCAGCCAGGAGATGCAAGGGCGGCGTCCCTGTCACCACTTGTAAGGCTTTACCAGATACTGTGCGGTAGGCACTGGCTACCCTCAGTAGCAACTTCTTTTGCAGCCTGTCCAGCTTCTGCGGATGTTTTTTCCCTTCAAGATTCCTGTGCTCTACGGTTGCTCCGTAAAGAACAATCGACTGGACGATTCCGTCCAGAAGTTCCCTTTACCTACCGCTGGGTCCCCCAATATTCGGCATCAATCTAGAGAGAATTGCTATTCTAGCATATGCCTTCTGGCTTGACTGTAGTCTGGGAAACACCTCGCGTTGTCTATATCGACTCCCAAGTACCTCACGCCTTTACTGGCGACTATCCTCCTGCCTCTAAGCTGGAAGTTCACTACCTTCCTCTTTATGCTATATCCTAATAATATCAATACTTCAGTCTTTCCTGAAGCTAAGTCTAGGTGATGATCCCCTATCCAGTCGTCAATCTTCTGTAAGGCCCGGTTTACCTTGTATGAGAGGGATACCTCATCATCATTGGCTGTCGCGATTAAGGCTGAGTCATATGCGAAGCCTATCGTTCTAATGCTACCGGATAGCGATAGCTTCAGTACGCTACATTCCAGCGTGTGGGTCCTAGTACCGATCCTTGTGGAACCCCGGTAGACACTGGCAGATCTACTTTGAATATAGATATCGTCCTGTCCTCGAGATAACTGCTTATTACGCAGATATTTTGAGATGTCGCGTCTTCGTAGTTCACTCATTGTAATGCTCCAGGACGCAGAAACAGAAACGCGTAATGGAGAGTGAAGAAACGAAGCATGTGCATAAAATACACTTTCCTACAGCATTTTTCCTACGATCATCAAAAAGTAAATAAATACATCCATCCACATCCATGTAGTGTGATGTAATATCGCAGAATATTCTAAGCTAATATAGCTCCACACATGTGCGATACAATGCCATAAAAATGTGATATTATATCCCACGCCGTATAAGAAGAGAAGAGTACGCTATTTACCGTTGTTACTAGTTGCCGTACAAACAGCAAATTTTAAAAAACTGTGTCATCACAGTATTTTGCTCACTTGACAATTTTTCCTACTTCAATGAAACAATGCACGTGGACACGGGTCCATGATGAGAATGAACGCAGAGAATAAGGAATACTCGTGGGAAACAAATTAGTTACCAATCTTATGTACGTACAAGTTTATGAGCTGTATATTTTTCAAAAGCATGACAATGATGTAAATTCTACAAAAATACTAACCTTCACCATCTCGTATACTTTTTCTCCAACGACCACTCTATAATGCGGTGGTTTTTCAGATACTTCTTGTATGAAAAGGCTATTCTGCTTTAATTCTGGCATTTTATCAGTCATTTTAATGTAGTAATATCCACTGAAGGCTTTTGTGTCTGGCATATTGGGTGAAGGCATCAACTGGGTATCCAAGTATGTTGCTAATAGATGCATCACTATCTGTAATTGATATAATGATAATATATAGGAAGACCGAGATGACACGGAAAACATTTGAACCATCTCGAATCAAGTCACCAATTAAATAGCTTGGGGGAGCTCATATGTTGTGTTGTAACATAAGCACGACGTTAGCAAACATTCCGGTGAACATCTACGCTTCTTTGAAATTCGGAAATTTCAATACCTTCCCCAAACAAACCCAATCGGTTAAGGTAAAATGCTGTTTCAATTGCTTCTTCTAACCTATTCGAATTCGTTGTTGGGTTCCAAAGGTAAAATTCGGGCATTCCACTAGTAAAACCAACTTACCTTACAATCAGTTGGTAATGATTCGTCCCACGGCTTTCCATTATAGCTACCGCCACCATTCCACTTGAACTCACTCATACAGCCTGCCTTGGCCAATTCTCGTATTCTCTTCACCAAGTATTCCTGATTAGTTGTGACTTCAAGGAAGGGTAGCAACGTTCCAAGTGAGGGTATATATTGAGAAACAGGCACCATCTGTGCCGTCTTCCGAAGTCTCTCTAAGCCTACTCTGCCAACTTTTATATCTGATAAACCGTGCTTCTCTAGCGACTCGTTTATCATTTCGAATTCACCCACGAGCCGTTCTAGTATCGTTTGAGACATCCACTGGAATAAGAAAATCAGAATGATAATGTGTCTTTTATAGTAGTCGAGAAGGTGCGAAAGTATGGCTCGGTTCTTAATGTATGAAGAACGACCGACTTAGAATTAGATGCCAAAGTCCCGCAGGTGCATAAGAGGCCTGAAAATAAATTAAGAGGACTGATTTTTTGTCGAACGTGTGGCAACACTGTGAATCCGCAACTGTCAGCGATTAATCCTCCAAACCTTAGCTATCGATACACCAATTTATAACCGTCGTGAGACTTTTAGTTCTCAAGCTGTGTCGTGTTGTTCGAGGTCGTGTTGGTTGAGCATGTTAAGAAAATGGGGCATCGTACAATAGAGGAACGATACACGATGCAAGTTTTTTGTGAAATTTGGCGAGTCTGGAAAGAAAACGTTCGATAAAGTAATTGTTTAGGGTGTTTGATGGGGAAGCCATGAGTTGTTCTCCAGTATTCTGGTGGCATAAACTATAATTTAAAAACGGTCGAGATAGGATCAAAGATGAGCAGAGATGCGGAAGGGCTGTGGAAGTGTGAATTGACAACAACGCGCTCTTGAACATCAAGATCGACCGCAACTGTCTGAATGATTATCCGATGAATCACATATCAACTGAGAAACGGTAAAAAAGCTTTTCTGGTTGACGATTTACGTATGAAAAGCTGTGTGCAAAGATGGTTCCAAAACACCTCACAGAGGAGCAAAAACCCGATCGGTTGACTATTGTGTGGCACTGCATAGAAAACAGGTTGAAACTGATGCAGCCTTGCTCAATCATGTAATTACTGGCGATGAGAGTTACGTTTTTCCTATATGGTCCGGAATCAAAGCGACAAAGCCAACTGTGACTCCCCTGCCGCCGCCAGACAAAAAAAAAGCAAGAATGAGCAAATCCAAAGTCAAAACAGTGCTGATTTGCTTCTTCACTGGAGTACTTGAACGGTTGCGAAAAAAGGCCTTAAGAGTCCACCCAGCCATCGCAAAAATATGGATCTTTCACCATGACAATGCGCCATGTCATCGTGTCTTCAGTGTAACGCAGTTTTTGACTTCAAAAAACATTCCAGTGTTGCCGCAGCTCCCATACTCGCCGGATATTTTTTGTTTCCCAGAATCAAACAAGTGATTAAAGAAACGCATTTCGAGTCAGTTTTAGATATTAAACATTCCGTTACTAGGGTACTCCAGGAGCTTCCAGTTGAAGCGTTCCAGGAATTTTACGAAAACTGTAAAAAACCCTGGACTCAGTGTATAGCTGCCCAAGGGGAGGGAGAAGATTATATTGTTGTGTCTTAATATTTAAATATACGTGTTTTATGCAATCAGTCCGGTTAATTCAATGCCAGACGTCGTATAACAGGCCCGGTATGTGGCGGAATTATGGAGAATAACTCAGAGGAGCAGGCTCCGTTTAAAGATCGTGAAAAGTGTTCATCAACGGCACGCTGGTGAGAAATTGGCTACCGGTAGCACATTAATGGGTCATCGATTAGTCAAATTGCGCTTTTCTTAACTCTATCAAGTATGAACAGGGTAGTAGTCCGCGTTGTAGGGTGTACCGATACCGAATACGATAGTAAAAAACACCGGTAGAGGTACCGGTACCAACGAATTCTTCGTTGACTGGTACCGGCACAGGAATTCGGTAATAATCGAAGCGACTTGGATCGGAAGCTCTGCTAGGTATTTGTATCTAATGTTGCGTCAAGATAAAGTAACGGGTACTTATTTTAGCGTTTACCCGGTACCGAGTATTTAGTGGTGTAACGGGTATTTCATTTTACCGGCGAGGTGGTGGATAAATACAGACCTCATAAGTACGATGTATTATTATATGGATGTGATGTCAGAACCCATATTGCTTGTTATTGATTAGTGATGATGTTCATATTTAAAAAATTTTCCGACTGAAGCACTCCTTCATCACTTCGCTGATTACATACCCCGAGCTATGAGCTAAATTGTTTTTGGGGGCGTCTAGACACGATCCAACAACTTCCATAAGAAAGAGGAGTGAGGAAGGAAGCGGACACATTTTCTAAATGGTATGAATCAAAAGCTGCAAAAACGAAGTATCATTCAGGCTTTGATGTTACCAGAACTTGTTCGGTATTGATAATGATCAAAAAATAGTTATGTCGAATAGTTGTGGTCACAAAAGTTAAAAAATATAAAATAATTTCAATAGACCAAGTATGTATGTTTTACGTGTAATAAGAAAAGCACCAACTGTTCTGAGATTTTTGTTCCACTGCGTCAATGCAACGCTATCCACGTTGATTCGGGTCCAGACTTCCAGTGCCCCTATCTGTGAAGGACTTAGAGTTTTGTCATCTTTACTACTTGGGCTGCCCGTTGTGAGTTTGGCTGAAACAAGAAAGCAGTACGTCATCAAATGGGCATGCAAACTTTTTTTATAAGCTAGAGATATATCGACGAAGCTGGAAGTGCCGCAAAAATAGTAAAAACCAGGACATAACGGCTATTGCAAGGTACCTGTATTGAAACTGTTTTAGACCTCTATTCTACTGCTACCTCCAAACTTATTTTCTATAATAATTAAATGTTTTAAACGTAACCGAAACCACCAATTAGCTGGTTGGCCTTTGTCAATGGCAGCTGGTTGGGAACAACTTCCAGAAGTTACCTACGGTTATCAGAGTAACGAACATACAGTGTGTCCCACCTAAAATTTACCACCCCCCTTATCTCTGAAATGACAGAAGAAAATAAAAATCGCCGTGACACGTCGATTTGTATTTCAAGGAGGAACTCCTCCACCGAGTACATCATCATTGTGCCAACAGATCCCCTCACCTCCAGCAACCTCTACTTCAAAATCTTAAATGAGACCACCATACTTGTCATTTTGATGGGAATTCATTGACAAATACAACAGTGTAATCGCATTGAACATTAATTCACTATTATGGAAGTTAATAAAAAATATAATGATTATAAAAATGAAGTATTATTTTCATAACCTTAAATACTATCGTAAGAAAGGTTTCAAATGTGAGCCATTTCGTTCCATACTGACGTACAGGCGATACCCAAAATATATTCGCACATTTCTTACTGTGGAGATTGTCTTTAGAAACGGGTTGCGTAATATAAACTTTGGATTTCAAGTGTCTCCATAAAAAAAATGGCTCCCATTTGGAACCTTTCTTACGATAATATTTCAGGTAATGAAAATAATACTTCACTTTCATAATCACCATATTTTTTATTAACTTCTATAATAGTGAATCAATCTTCAATCCGATTACACTGTTCCTTCAAAATGATGTAACACAAATATGGTGGTCTCATTTAAGATTTTGAAGTAAAGGTTGCTGGAGTTGAGGGGGTTGATGGCACAATGATGACGTACTCGGTGGAAGAGTTGCCCCTCGAAATAAAAATCGACATCATTTCAGAGATAAGAGGTGGCAAACTTTAGCTGGGGTACACTGTAGGTCCATTTCCAAAAAAATGCGGGCTATTCATTTCATGTTATAACTCAGTACTAAACCTATACATATTTTCGGTTATTCAATTCGCTCACGAAAATTTACAACAAACTTGCTAGTATGCGTTTTCATGGAACTTATTTCAAGCACGCAATATGTACTCACTTGGCGACTGTGTAGATAACTGATACTGGCACTTCTTTAAAAAAGAAGAAACGTCTTTGGCAGTTTTTGTAACAGGGTGGCTCCAAAATGAACTCAGTAAATTAGCAGATTTCTGAGTTTTATCCATCCTCTTGTTAATTTTTTCTGTTTCTTCGTACTCCTTCAAATACTTGTTCAAACCGTCTTCATGTGTTATATGGTCAACAGAAGTTGGATGAAAACTATTTTTGAGCGGAGATGTTTTTGCAAATGACAATGATTTTTCATATGTAGATACGTTGGGTGATCCTCTTGTGTAAGTCCATGATGCTGCTGATGTCGATAAATTCATACCTATAAACCATAAAACATTAATATTAATCTTTCTATTAGAGGTACCACGCATTCTTATTGCAATCATACAGAATTACGATTCTTCAGGTATCAATAAAATATTGATGTTATTAGTGAAAATGTGACATTTTATTACTAGGGCAGTTTTCAGAAAACTGATTCAAAACGGTTGCTCCAATAGTAAAATACATCTAGCCATCTACCCAAAGCATAATGACATGTCCCAGAAATGACCAAAACCTCGAAAAAATCGGTAAGCTCCCGCCTGTTGCTTTACTCATTTGGGCGAATATGAAACTTATTCGACAAAAATTTACCAAACAAAAATCTTATATTTTAACTGTATTTTATCACTCTGGGTATCTTTTTTAACTGGACAACTTACTATCACTCTGGGACATCCAACTAACTGCACTCAAATTCATAGGAGTGCTATAATAGCCAGGCGCGCTAGGTGATCTGGGTGTGTCTAAAATTTTGTAGTTTGGATCTGAAATAAGAACATATAATCTATATTGAATACATGAGAGGGGAGTGGACATTACTGAAAAAAGATCCAGATATATAAAAATCTACTAATATTCGTGGAGATGCGGAAAACTTGTGCTGTTTTACTATTTCGTCGAAGCCTTCAGAAACATATGATTTTATTAACATGAAAATCTGGTGTTACATAGCAGACCATCTAACCACAGCACAAATGATCATTTCTGCTTTACGGATATGAATCGCAATATAAAATGTATTTTAATTTTCAATAATTATCAGTTCTTCGTATTTGTAACATTTATATAACAATTATTCAGTCACACCAACTTTTTCCTTATGATGAACTCTGTTTCTGAAAGCTTACATGAGGCTGTTTTCTCAATCGATAAAGTTGGACAGCATATTTTGTAAAATTTATATAGAATGCAAACTGGTCAACAAAATGTAAACATGTGACAACATATTATTCACACTCTGAAGCCTGATTTGAACGTAAACCACTGTTATTAACATGCTGTTAACATTTTGTAGCCCACAGTGGATCCCTAGTATATTTACCGACCGAAAGGTCAATTCAAGTACTACGAATCATTTTGTACTGGCTAACAAATACCCTCAAGTAAAATGGGTGTACTGTTCCGTTTTCGACGAAACTCAGCAATATACAGTTGAATACAAATTTTTTAAATACCTCTTACGTCATTCATCATTGTGAAAATTTGTTTGCATCAAGAACCTTTTTTGGTATACATGTCTCTTTCAATTTCTACCGATAGTGCCTACCATTGAGGTATGCTTTAAAGAAATGGTCCGCTAGGGACAATTCTCATATTTTAATGCATGTTTATTCACTTTTAAATAAAAATTACCTCTTGCGGTTTCTCTATCTTTTACGCTGTTCTTGATTGTAAGAATTAAATTAAAAGTGACTCATTTTTCAGTACTATACAATTACGCCCAGCTCAACGTTAATATTAAATCTGTTATCAATATGTGTACAACATCTGAGCCCATAAAAAAAATTGAAAACTTGATATCTCAAAATTTAAAATGTTAAGGACACATATCCATAACAGGTATTTTTCTTATAAAAGGACATAAAATTATTTCCAGAATACCAGAAGCGATTAATAGCATACATTGTCATATGAGGCATGGTGTGTCGAAGATTTCACAAGCAACAAAACAATGCGCAATGGGACACGACAAAGTCGAGGTATTCGCCAGGATCTTAGAAGGCACTACTTTGCACATTTAGCATAGTATGTTAGAACAGAAAATTGACACAAAATGTCTCTATCTGAAGGCATCTGGAAAACAAGAAGCTCCGAGCCGAGCATCCATTTCCTATATCCTTTAATTACGTGTTATCAAAGAACATATACATAATTTTTATTTCCCCACAAATTTCCGATCATTTGAGCTCGATGTTGTTGGGAGCACCCAGACACACACAAATGCTTAAATGGGAGTTCTGGATAGTACAAATAGTATTCACAAACGGATTCCTGGAGGAAGCTAGATCTATTCAGAAGTTAGAATTAGCTCTCACTATCCAAAATCCCAACATCAACATCATACTGACAATAGTTGGACAAGCACAGTATTCAAATTCCAGAGTAGCTGCCGCCCCTACTACCCTTTCAACTCATGTTGCAATTCAGAGCAAATCAAGTTACTTATTTGTGCAATTCTGTCACACACTACCACAAGCAATCAGAAGTCCAGCACTTTCCTACAGATATATCAACATAGTCTTCTCTGACCCTTTTTCCATATTTCTGCCATTACCCAAGCCTCATGTATGGAATGACCAAACTATTGCTACTCACTGCAATGCAGTCATCATCTATACATGGTAGTCCAATAAGCGTGCGGTGCTCTCTAGTGGCCTTACTGTTTAAAATAGAAGAAAATAGGTTGGATAAAAAACGTTTCATTTCAAATGGTCTACTCGTAGAAAATAATTTCAAAGATGGCGGACACCCGGATATACTGGAAGTAGGTATCAACTTTCCTATTTTAAATGGAACACCCTGTATATTATTAGGTTTTTGAATTCAGAATTGATTTTTAAGTCCAGTTTGTTAACCATAGTTTATGTCTACGAAGCCTCTTTTCGAAGTTATTCAGCAATCTTTAAAAAATTTGATGTGTATAGTACTTTACAAAAATGTTAATATCTCGGAAACTAAGTAAGACAGAAAGATGCTCTCATCTGTTTTAGAACGAGCCAAAAACATACTTGTGTTTCAGTAAAATCATTGTTTAAAAAGCACATTAAATCAATAGACTAACAATTTTCAAATTTGAAAAGTTTAAAATGTTAAAAACTTTTTTTTTCAAATGGGATGGTATGAAAGTTTCACATCAGTGGATGCGAAATTATATTCTCTTTCATTTTTATCTAGCATATGTGGTTCAATTTTTGATGGTTTTCAAGATATTTACGGTTTTATAATTATTCCGTAATGGTGTAGAGGAATTGGAAAAATCGTAGGTGGCTTGGCTCGCAGATGAAACAATTGGCACGAAACCTTTCATTCACAGTGTTTCAGCCTCTAATACTGAAATATGCATTTGCTCCGTCTAACTGTAACCACATTATTCTTAAAAAACTCCAATGGTAAATTTTCCAGCAGGTGTTCCAAATTTTCATTTTGACAATTTTGGAAAACAGTTTGTCATGCGGTTTCCAATAATACCACCTCAAATGTTTAGACTCCATGCTGGTTGCCAACAAACCTCTCAAAATTTGGATATACACTTCGCATGAAATCTGCAGTTTTGAATAGGTCTGCCAGATATTTCGAATTCACATGTTCAATGAATAAGTACTATCTAAAATATATTAATACCAACGGTATAATAAATAAAATCACTAAAACATAACAAAACAGTAAAAACTAAAAATGAGTGTAAGTAATAGTGACAGTTCAAATCTATCCAAAACACTATAGAGGGTTTTGTGAAATGCTGCAGTGAACCAATATACACAGAATTAAAAAGGGTAAACAGTAGAAGTACTTCCATAAAATGTTGTGTCATGGTAAACTTATATACACTACCGTCCAAAAGTTTGGAAGCAGTAACATTTTCCTATTTGAGTACAAGTCTGTTGCAAATATAACCTAACGGAAGACACCTTGCTATAGAACAGCGAAGTGCTATCTGTACTCTCAGTGGGGAAGGATTTAGTGAGCGGCAAATTGCGAAAAAGCTCGGCATTTCGTGTAAAGGTGTAACATTATAACCTTGTAAGGAAAAGAGAAACTGGAAAAGTTGAGGACAGGCCAAAGGACTGGAGGACCGAAAACCACAACAAGTCAAGAGGATAACTTCATTATACTGTTGTCTACAAGAAACCGACATCTAACTGCTCCACAAATCACTGCTGCGTTAAATGAGACACGACAAACGCCAGTATCAACTACCACCGTTAAAAGACGATAATTGTCTGCAGGACTAAGAGGATGTGTAGCGGCTAAAAACCCAAATTAATGGCCAACATAAGAAGGATAGACTAAACTAGGCCAGCACACCTGTCCTTTGGACAGATGAATCTAAATTTCAAATATTCGGATCCAATAGACGAGCATTCGTGCGTCGCTCAAAGGACGAGAGGGCTTTGAATGCGTGCACTGTGCCAACTGTCAGGCACAGTGGTGGTAGCGTAATGGTTTGGGGATGTTTTGGTAGCAGTAGGCTTGGTAGTCTGGTAAAAATAGATGGAAAAATGATCAAGGAAGGCTATCTGCTATACCGTCTGGACTGGATGTTATTGACACCAACTTCACTTTTCAACAGGATAACGACCCCAAACACACATAGAAATTGTGCCAGGACTGTTTACAAAAGGAACGAGAAAAAGTAATAAAAACCATGAAATGGCGGGCTCAATCACCAAATTTGTCTCCGATCGAGCTGGTGTGAGACAAGCTCGACAGGAGGGTGAAAAATCGTTCTCTAACTAGCGCTACGCAACTATGGGTATACCTTCAAGAAGAATGAAAAAATATTGAGCACAAAATATTTCAATAAATTGGTAAGAAGGATGCCAAAACTTTGTTTAGAAGTGATTAAAAAGAAAGGTGGTCACTTTGATGAAAGCAAAATAAAACTCAAGACTTTTGTGACTGTCCAAACCAATGACAAATTGTTGAAGAGCATATTAATTTATGATTTAACAAGTATTTCATTGAAATAAATCCCTGGGTTAGATACGGTGTTATCTTTTTTTTTATAAAATTCCTTACTGCTTCCAAACTTTTGGACGGTAGTGTATGTACCGCAACTATGGATCTGTAGGAACTTAATCATTGTCTTGGTACACCTACAATACCTATGGTGTTGGTACATACATTTACATATCTTTATGAAAAGCTGATGTAAAGAAATCGATAAAGGGCTATCTTCGAAATACATAACATAGAAGAACATACCTGAATCTTTTATTCCAAGAAACCTTTTCTGTTCGGATGTGATGGTAACTGGCTCTGGATTTCCATATGTATACTTCACAAAATTTGCTATGTGGTAGAAAATATTTATCATCAATATAACAACAATTGCATACTCTGCATAGTGATAATAGTTCACATACAAAGGGCAAGCATAGGATCTGGAAAGAAAATTAAGACCATTATGGTTTGATAACAAAATTATTAATAATTATGTTGTAAAAAACGACTAAGTTCAAAAAGTGTTTTGAGAAATAACTTTTCACAATTACAGGTTTAAGGTATAAGACAACTGGAGATCTAAATAATGCAGCCACACAAATTGGAAATAATCAGGTGCTGTATGTTAAGATGTGGTAATTGGGAGTAGAGGCTTCATAATGTTGCTCTTTCAGTTAATTATTGCTATTAATTATTTAATAGTTATTAGCAGATCAGAGAGGAGGGGGATAATAACTTTGAAGGATAATAATCACCGACTATAATAGTAATTAAAGATCCCTAGATAATATAATTTCAAATGTATGTATCTCATGGAAACTATTCAATTTTAGAAAATCTGCAAAATTTGATTAACAGCTTGATGATGTGTAATTAGGGTTACCACTTTTGAGGGGGGGGGGGAGGGTATCGAAGCACCAACTGTAAAACAGAATTGGTATTTCACCTCCACACATCTTCACAAGAGGACCCAAACCTCAGTGTGCTCTGTGTAACACAGGTTTAAGTGTTAAGCACATCATATAGAGTGGAGTGACTGGGTCCAAACACTGTTCCTGTGAAATACCACAACTTTCAAAGATACATCAATAACATCCAAACACAATAACACCTTGAATTTTATTAAAGCTATAGGACACTATCACCTAATTTTAAGTTAATACCTATGTAAATATACAGGGTGGGCCAATAGTGCGTGGACGGCGGATTGTAGGCTTACTGAAAAATATTTCAAAAATCTGTCACTTGAACATGGTAGCGACCCTTAAGGGCTATAAAGTAAAAATATTTTCACTTAAATTTTGATGTTTATACAGGGTGATTCATATCAACGTTACATTTTTTTGAATGTAACCCCCTATATATTATTGCATATTTGATTCCTTGGTCAATTCTAGTGTGACCTTATGTATCACACATGGAACTTTAAATGAACCGTTTAGACGCAAATCACCATTTTTGGTATAAGTAGGTATCAGAAAAAAATTGAATATCGCAGCGACTATAAAACTTAGAAGGCCGTGACTTTGCGGTACGACTAAGCATGACATGCGTCACCTTAGGTCAGAGGGGTAAATTTGAATTCTTTTTGCACTTGGAGAAATCAGTAGATTAATTAAGGAAACCTCAATCACAGATAACTTGATTTTTTCAAATTGGAATGCCTATTTTGGTTTAAAGAATCAAATGTAAAATCTGATTACCTTTCTAATAATATAGCATTCTCGATATCAATCTTTTTTAGTTTTCATTTTATTTCAAATTTTCAGTCTAATCGGTGTTTTTCAATTTTGCTGCATGCAAGCAACCTAGCAGGCCATGAAAAATAAACAAAAGCTCGTTAACCAACTAACCAACCAACTAACTTAGTAGAAAGATGCAAACTAACTAGAGCAACGAGGCAAGATTATGAAAATTCCTTACAACATATTAGCTCTAACCACCGACGGGTCGGTCGGGATCGTCGGTGAACCTAACATTCGAAAATATGCTTTGTGTTCCAATTCCAAACGATCAGCTGACAGCGGTTGATAACCTTGTTGTCGGTATACCGCCATATGAAATTGAGGACTTTTATTTGTTTTTTACAATTTCTTGGACATTTTCACCATAATTGTTGTTGTGATGTGTTTTTTAAGGAACCTTTTTTGTCAGGTAAGCACATCTGTCAATTAAAATGATGTAATTCATGAGATAATGCATGATGAAAACTTGAATGCATATTGAAAACAGCAAAAAAAAAACGTTTATTCGCCAATTACAGTTATCCCATGAGTTATCACATTCACTAGAGCGATAGTTGTTATAGTCATACTGCATTTTTATCACTTGATACTCCAAAATAATGCATTTCTTACTTGGAAGTTTTATCTGTGAAGTATATAGAAGTAATGAAGTTGTAGTGGCCAACCTTTGGTGGATTATGTTAAAGTAGCAAAAACATCCATCCGTAGGTAATAATTGCTAGTTGTATACCTATGTACATATAGGCAAGTTAAAAAAATGGATCATTTAATACATTCATTTTTTGACATAACCTAAAAGTTGAGTTTCTGGAATAGGTACATTATGACTATTCACTTCTCTATTCGAATAATTTGCGCACTATTTCAAAATGCTTCCTTTTTGTCATTATAGGTGTGGAAAAAATTCTCCAGCTTCCCAAGCATTCGAGACAGAAGAGGCAGACCGATACCAGGAGGCGAAGAGTGTGCTGACTTTACTCCACGTACTGTGTATACTAACAGCACCAATAAATGCTCATGTTATCTATCCATATATTTTTTAATAAATGGTGGAGTTAAAATGAATTATTTATTATTATAGGGTATGCTTCTCACACAATCAAAATGAAAATATTTCATATCAATAGCTTATACCCACATTCATACTTTTTTTCCAAATATGTAACATGAAATGGTGTCTAGCTACAGAGAGGTGAAAATATGTATTTCAAATGGCACTTTGCTTAACATAGTGTGATTAATTTGTATCTTATCAAACAGGGTGACTATCTCAAAAACACTCATTGGATGATTGTTAAGTTGCACCATTGATTGTTGCACACACCAGAAGCTAAAGGATTATTGAATGAAAAACTATTAGTTATATTTTCCTATGTATTTATTATATATATATATATTTCTTCGATGTATTAAGGCTTGTTCTGAACAGTATATAATTCAGTGTATCGAAGGGCAATGAGTGAAACACCATTCAGTGATGTCAAAATCCCTCTATAATTTACATAAGAGTAATTGTCTGTGCACATATTATAGTTATGTTTATTCAAAACAAATTTCATGTCTGATGTTGCTAACAAATTTGATTTTAAATGATGTTCTTAATAATCACATTACTTCATAATTTTAAACGTTATTATTATAATTAACCATAAACGTATCGATGAGGTAATGAAACAGGATACATTTCAAAAATTTTATTATTCTAAATGATAAACAGTTGCATCTTTCTTTACAATTTTTGTTTCATTTTTAACAACCACAGATAATACATCTCGGGACTGACATGCTGAGTTCAACATTTGCTTTAAAAGCTGTCTTAGTCCAGTGCCGAAGCCTTCAAAAATAATAAAAAGTGAAAAAAAATTACAGTAGGATGAAACTCATTAGAAAAGGAGGAGAATATGATAAGAATAAAAGGAAAAATAAATTACGGTCGATTCGAGATCGGGAAGTGGGAGGGGGTGAGCTTTTAAGGGTAGAAAATGGTTTATCTTGATTTCTGGCAAAACTACAAGTCCTATGGAAAAAAGTTGAATGGCAAAGATGTAGGTAATAAAAAGATCTACAACTCTTGTGTTATCAATTTTTTCACATAACCTCAAAATTTTGGTGAAAAATTCAAAAAACCAAGTTTTTGGTCCTTTATTATCTTTTTCAAAAAAAATATTTTTTTTACGAAATTTGGTGAATACTTCCCTTATTATGTCCCAAATACACTGTAATTTATTTGATTTAAAATATTTATTTTTTCGCCTTATTTGACCTTAAGATAAAAAATGCACCCCATTTTTCAATCACAAATTCTCGCGTCAAAATATCAGCTTTTTTCAAAAAGTTTGGGAGCCTTTCGTTCGTTGAAATCTCTATTTTCTGATGGTGTAAAAAAAATATACATTACTATAGAAAATCTTCTCAGAAAATGCAAAAAACTGAAAAAAAAAACTCAAATTCGAAAAATTTGTTTACTCACCATGTACAATTTTGAGCTATTTATTAAAATTTACACTTATTTACTTAAAAAACGTGAGATTTCATGTTACATTGATAAACTAAAAAATTGCAAATTGGAATATCCTACTATAATTAACAAATAAATAAGTTAATATTTAATAAGACATCCACAATATTTTGAAAAAGTTGTAGAATCTTCTTTAAATAATATTTGTACCTGAGTGACATATGGTGAATGTTAGCCCATTGTAAGGTATTTCATGGAGAAGTGGGGGAATTACATTTTCGATGGTTATGGTGGAAGGACAAGTGACAAGCATCTAACAGAAAATTGTGGCTTTTTAAATTTAATTATACCTGGTGACATAATATTAGCAGATAGAGGTTTTTTAATTAGAGACTCAGTTGAAGTTCTAGGAGGTCACTTACATATTCCAGCATTTACAAAAGAAGACGCAACTTCACCCAGTAGAGATAGAAACCACTCGTAGTATTGCTAGAGTTAGTCCATCTCAAATTCCCCTTGATTAGTCTCAATATTTTTTACACAACTGTACATCATATTCAAATGCATTTATATTGTTCACATAAGTTTATACTAGATATATGTAAATTATATCCTCACAATTACTAGGAATTCTGTGAAACTAACAATGCCTAAACAAAAAATGCAGTTTTTGATAGATGATTCTCATATAATGTAGCTAAATCATACAATAGTGTCCCTAATTATATTAGAAGTAGCTATAAACTATAACAATGTTTTTAATGTCTCAGAAATTCTTGTCATTTTGTTATGTATAACAATATGATACTTCAACTCTGTGTATGCCAACTTTTTTTTTAGAATATGTATATATAGCTTTCTTGTTGGCCGACACTTTTAGGACGTGCTTTAAGGAAGAAAAGAATTGCTGCTATGTGGCTGCAAACTTCACTTAATCCTGCCATACAAGTGCAATGAGCACATGATATAGCACCATCTGACAGTACGATAATCCATACCTGTAGTGGTTTATCATTTCTTCTTTGTGAATGCATAACCTGTAACAAAATAAGGGCTGTTTTAGTAGGTATAGTTTGCTTTTATGGGCGAAAACAGGATGGATGGTTCTTTCTAATCTCTAAAACTATTTTTTTTTGATAGATTGTTCTCGCTTCACATAACAACATGGAAAAATTGACTTGACATAAATATCATGTAACAAGGATATTCTACATTACACATGCTTGTTCTTTTGTATTAATTTTACATAAAATAAAATTATAAAAAAATGTTCAGGCCAATTATTTGTATCACCCAGTAATTTTTGAGTGAAATAAAGAAGTAGACATGTTTTTTACTTTTTCTGACAAGAAAAAAAAGGAAGGTGTATTCACTCGTGATTCAGCCACTTGAAATTAAGAATACAACAAGCATTTTTTTCTGCATTTTTCTCACCAACTTTTTTTAAACTGAAATTTAGTGAGACCATACGGTTTGTCATGTTCTAAATAGCTGTAATTGCGAGCATCTAGTTTAGTGATCATTGGAATGCTCCATTGATACCTTGGACTGTCAACAAAACAAAACGAAATACCAGAAGTATGGCAGATTTATGCTGTTACTCACACTAATAAACCCACACATTAGCTTGAGCGTTAATACCTTAATCAATGCTTGAGCATAGTATACCTAAAGTGACCATTAATCAGCCACTCGTACATCTTTATAATGATTATGCCATGCCTTGGAACCACTCTTGTCAGTTTGTTGCCAAATTCTTGGGATCAGTAATTCTCAAAAGAAATTCATTTTGCTGCTCAGTTTGCCATAATATTTAGCAAGCTTAAATTGTAACATGAAATTGGAGTTACTGCATTGAGAAATGTTACTGGCATTGGTTTATTGAAAAGTGTTCACAAAGTTTTTGTTTTATTTATTGAAAAATACCTAGTTATTTTGATGCAGTTGGTCAGCTGGTGCTGATTTTGAGTAGGAATAACATTTTTAGAAGGGGTTTTCAATATCCATTTTAGGTATCAACATCGTCCTAATAACCAGAATGAATCACTGGGTTTTTTGAGGCATTCAACATTAGACCATTGAAAAGACTCTTTCTGCTGATGCATTGGTGCTGGGCAGTATATAAGTTCAGTCAAGATACAAAAGCGTTATGTTTGAAATTGTTGTGGTGGAATGCCCCATAGGCTTAAGAAAATGGCAGAGTATGGTAAATTTGCGTATTGCTTCAAGTTTTTAGTGATGTAGATGAGTAATAGAAGGCAATAGTTTGGTTTCAATGGTATAGGCACTTACCTGAATTATACTCATACATACGGTACTGCGTGTCTGACCAAGAATTTCTTTGTATCTGATCTCTGGATATAGTTCTGTTTGAAGTGTTGTTCGCAGACACCTAATTGCTTTGGCAGTGGGTCAGACTTTCCAACATATTGGAACAAATTCACATTGCCACTATTCTTGATCCAAATATCACGTATAGCTGTTGCTTTTGGGAAAGCAAAGAACATCTCTGGATTACGAGTTTTGTTGTTTGGACAGTTATAGTAATAACATCTGTAAACCATTTTGCTTCCCGAAATCGCGAAAAATTCAATACAAACGATGATAATAAATCGAAATCAATCAATCAATATTTTTTGATCGTGGTTGACCCAAATTTTCCAAATAACATCGGAATATTAAACAATTGAAATATGACACTGCCATCACTATGTCAAATGTCAAATTGCCAATGTCAGCGACACCTGGCGGAGATAATAGTAAGTAGCGTTGATAGATAGTTGGAAGTAGGGTACTTTATTCGTATCAAAGTCGATGGTTGTTATATTGTCAAAGTTGTATCAGTAGAGGTACATTTGTGCTCATATAGGTGGCGACACTCCAGGAGGAACAAAAATTAGGCGCGTGATCTTAGCATCTAGTGGCCCATCTTCCCCTAAATACTTTAATCAATGCTAAATAGCCAATTTCCAAAGTCAGTAAAAAAATATTTAATCAAAGGAAAACTACTACTGATTGTTGCTGGCAGTAGAATGTCTATGTCTTTTGAACAAATTTTCACATTTAATGCTATAAAAAAGTAGCCATTTCCGTAAGTCAAAAGTAATGATACCTCTGACTGGAACCCTTCAAATTCTTCAGTAGGTACTTCTACTTATTAGCAAAATCGCGGAAAGTGAAACTTGATTTGCAGTCTGTTTGAATTTTTAAAATATAATTTAGTTTGCAGAAAACTGCATGAAATAAACACAATTACAACATGGCGTAACTAAAAGGTTCTAGCATTATTTCAATAGATGTTCAGAATGCTCCAGTTGGAGATATCTTCACTTTTGACTTAACTAAATGGAAATGACTAATTTTTTTATCCCATTAAATGTGAAATTTCATTCTAAAGATGTTAGACTGTAAGCAAAAATCGCTGGTAGTTTTCCTTTTTTTTTAATCATTTTGGAAGGTTGTCAAGCTCTTCAGTAGCTAGTATGCTGTGAAAAACAAACACTTCTGCCATACCCCAGCTACTTATTGGCATTAGATATCTTGCGTCTGTTGTATCCGGTTAGAGCTAATATGTTGTAAGGAATTTGCATAATCTTGCCTCGTTGCTCTAGTTAGTTTGCATCTTTCTACTAAGTTAGTTGGTTTCTTCCATATTAACGAGCTTTTGTTTATTTTTCATGGCCTGCTAGGTGGCTTGCAGGCAGGAAAATTGAAAAACGCCAATTTGACAGAAAATTTAAAATAAAATGAAAACCTAAAAAGATTGATATCAAGAATGCTATATCGTTAGAAAGGTAATTAAATTTTACATTTGATTTTTTAAACCAAAATAGGCATTCCCATTTGAAAAAATCTAGTTATCTATGATTGAAGTTTCCTTAATTAATCTACTGATTTCTCCAAGTGCAAAAAGAATTCAAATTTAGCCCTCTGACCTAAGGTGACGCATTCCATGCTTAGCCGTACCGCAAAGTCACGGCCTTCTAAGTTTTATAATCGCTGCGACATTCAATTTTTTTCTGATACCTACTTATACCAAAAATGGTGAATTGCGCCTAAACGGTCCGTCTAAAGTTCCATATGTGATACATGAAGTCACACTAGAATTAACCAAGGAATCCAAATATGCAATAATATATAGGGGGTTCCATTAAAAAAAATGTAAGTTTGATATGAATCACCCTATATGAACGTCAAAATTTGAGTGAAAATATTTTTAGATTATAGCCCTTTAGGGTCCTTACCATGATCAAGTGACAGATTTTTGAAATATTTCTTAGTAAGCCCACAATCCTCCGTCCACGCACTATTGGCCCACCCTGTATACATATAACTAAAATCTACTACTATTCCCCTACTGATAACCCTGTGCAGTTAAATAGATTCCCAAATACCTTTTGCCATTGATTAAAGTATTAAACGTTAATCAATGCTTTTGCTTAATGCAATTGTTCAGAGAGACTACAGACTAACTCAAAAGGCAGCAATAATTGGTCACTCAACAGAGGGTAACGAAAAATGCAATATTTAAATGACAAATTGTTGTCTATAATAATTTGATCATGGAAAATTATCAAGCAGGTAATTTTTGCTAGAAAAAAAAGTGATTGATAAGTGATAAAATGGGTTTAAAACACCACATTCTCTATCAACTTTCAAAGCCAAAAACACTAAAATTAATATCAAATTCATGATACTGTTAATTAAGCAGTAAAATATTAAAAACTGCTAGTGCCACATAAACTCTTATAATTTTCCTAACTCTTAAAAATTTTTTGGAGAGCCTCACACTTCACACATCCTACCCACTATCTAATGTTGGATCGTAGATGAATTTGGAATAGTTGTTATTGTATCTAACATTTATATACAGCTATCACCAAATTATATATTACAAGAAAATTGATAAGAAAAATTGATAAAAGACTTATTTCTACTGTATCCAGCTTTATGTGAGAATATACAGGGTGTTTACGATCTTAATGCCGTTATGTAAAGTACGAATATTATACATCATTGTAATGCTTGTGCCACAAAATTTAATACAAATATCCCAAATTTGAGGTTTCAAAAAAATCACAACATTTTCTGATAACATAGAATATGCTGCAACAAGTCTGGAGATAATAGCATTTGTTTATGTGAATATCTCCAAAAACACCTGACAGAAACTAGAGCGAATACTGGGCAAGGTTGTCAGATTATGATTTTGCAATCATACTTTTTTAATTTTTTTCTGTTTAACTATTTGTTAACTAGTGAAATGGTACTAGGGTTTTAATGCACTAAGATCGTAAACACCCTGTATAATGTCTAAATACATAATGAAATCAAATTAAACGATGGACAGTTTTTGAACACTTACAAATCATATAAGACTAAGCACATCAACATGAAATTCATTGAACCCCATATCAAACTCCTGCGAATATTACGCCGTTTCTGATTTACAAGTAATGTTCTCTCCAAAACTGGCGACTGCTTTCCTGGCAGAACTCTGGAATTTGGTCTACAAACAAAGACTATTATCACAAATACATGGGCTATGATATACAGCATATAGAACAATATTATACATACGTGCAACAGCTCATGTTATTTCAAAAATGATTCTGTAAAAATAAACACTGAGAAAAACGTTAACAAATCACAATTTTAAATCCCGGCAAAAACAAAATCTCAGACCACCATTTCGAAACATAACCTCAAACGCTTTGGTGTTAGGGATGTTCCAAATTACGGTTCTATCATCGTCCCAGAACTGTTTTCATCATGCCCCGCCCATTTTACAGTTCTAAACACGGTGATTGGTTGGTCCGCCAGCGTACCAACCAATCATCGATTCTACAATCACAACATGGGCGGGCATGATGAAAACAGTTCTGGGACGGTGATACAACCGTAACTTGGAACAGCCCTGTTGGTGCAGGATTCTTTGCCGAGGATTGAGATCCTCGCCTCCTCGGATAACCTGAGTTTGGCTGATTCATGGCCGACTGTACTCACTAGGCCGGAGCATGAAATATGGCAACACTGAATCTGGGGGCCGAGTTTGCATTTGTTGTTGTCATGTGTATTCTTCCAGGTGCAGAAAATATAGTTGGAAGGTGATTATTAATGTGTTTCTAATTATTTACCTGCACAAACGAAACTATAAAGATAACAAGATGCCTGCAAAGCGTGTAGTACCAGGTTGCAGCCCAATAGAGGACTACCAAACCATGGCCCAACATCACCTTATTCCAGATTAAAAAGAACGTTGCAAGGTGATTTTTAATAGGTTTCTACTTATTTACCTGCACAAACGAAACTATAAAGATAAAAAGATGCCTGCAAAGCGTGCCAGGTTGCAGCTCAGTCGAGGCATGGGTAGAGGACTACCAAATCATGGCCCAACATAACCTTATTCCAGATTAAAAAGAACGTTGCAAGGTGATTTTGTATGGGTTTCTACTTATTTACCTGCACAAATGGAACTATAAAGATAAAAAGATGCCTGCAAAGTGTGTATGTAGTACCAGGTTGCACTAGCAATTGTGCGTCCAATAAGGGACATAAACAGAAGTGGGTGAAAGGTATTCCTCGGAAGGGCTGGTTATATTTATAAGGATAAAGACAATAATTGACAAACATTTCAAAGGATACGACCTATTTTAAAGCACAATGTGGTACCTATAATGTTTTCTGGACGTCCCAAATATCACAGAAAAATACAGTTAATAGAACTCATCTGGGCATGGCCTGGGGCATACCTACGAAAGGATTTGATAGTGTAAGGGAAATCAAGACCAGCAAGAATGGCTTCACAGTGACCTAATAGTGAATTTTTCTAGCTCAAGTGACAATTTACAAAGTAAATTGAGTGTTCATTTAAGTGGAAGTGGAAGTGGCAGCAGGAAACAGGTTGCGTTTATTTTTATTTTGTAGTGTCTGACTGTGATGAAACAGACATCAGTGTAAGTGGTATTAGTAGTAGTAGTTCTAAAAAGTATTTTTCTTAATTTATTAACCGAGATGAACTCTAATACATATACATACATACATACATACAGAATGTAATAATTATTCTGAAACTATAGGGCCACTATTTGACAGCTAGGCCACGTTGCCACATCTAAGGCTAAGGCCTAGTGTAGAGTCGGCCATGGCTGATTTGATGGGCGCACGATGGGCGATATGCAAATAACTCGGCAAGACGGCAAATCAGCATAGATCGGGCAGCCTGTTTGGGTACACTGGGTGTACTCACAAAATACGTACGGGGTACATTTGTGGATTGCGATTTGCGCACCTGCCATCATTGTAACTTAGTTACAATTTATAATCACGATATGTGACAGTTAAAAAACCTTTTGTTGTTTTATGAATTTTATGATACCTCGCATACCGAATGTTACCACTTTTGGAAAATATTATTTGGCTTCCTGAGTTTAATGCACGATGTGCGTTTATCTTTATCAAATCTACTTTCGCACGTCCTTTATTGTTACTGAAGAATATCTTGACATTGTAATAATGCAAACAGAATCAGAAAACGACACTCTCCAATGTTCGAAGACTGCATCAATTTATCGCAAATGGTATGATGGAGTCAACAATCGAATAATGAAACGGAATAAGTGAACTGTTCTGCATTAGTGTCTCATGCTCCTCCATGCTCCATGCCGCAATGGTCAATTTACGATGACGATTGCGGCATGAGGAAGGAGAGCAGGAGCAGGAGGTCTTCAGGTAGCAATCGTCATTATCATATCGAGTTTAAAAAGGGATTGATATCGCCTGCTGTGATCATCCAATTCCGATGCTTCACCGTCTTCAAGGAGGGGAATAAAATCTGCTGTTGCCGGTTGTAGTTATAAGTTTCATGAAGTAGACAAATAGGATTAAGTGAATATAAATGATCTGCTGTTTCTTTTGTATATAAAATGATTCAAAAAGAAGAAGAAGAAAGAAGGATAAAACTGTTAAGAGTTATGGCAACACCCTTAATACCTCTTTCACGTAATTCTTTTCGCTCAATTTACGTTGGTCAAACAGTACGTATCACTTTCTTTAAAAAATAGATAGTAAATAAAGCGCGTTACGTACTTAATCCAATGAGCTATGCCTCTTTTTGCTCTCTGAGAGCAACTAAAGAAGTTACCGTATCAAATTAACAATTCAAAATGAATGAACACTGGGTTACTGCTGTGTTAAGCGCCAGATATAATGTCGATTCTGCAACTAATTAGGAGCTAAAGTTTTAAATATTGATACGGATCTTTTCGAACTGAAGGAAAATAGATCTTAATATCAAATAAACCGACAAGAGCGACAACGACAGATACATCCGAATCGGAATGGACTTATCGCAGTTGTCAAATAGTAACATATGTTTTATTGTGTAGTGTGTTTATAGTTATTGTTTTCACTTTGTATGTATTGTTTTCGGATGATTTGTTGTAACAAAAGAAAAACTATACTTAGTAGTTTTTTGCGAAATTAAATAGTATAATAATATAATATTTGACTCCCCTTCAATGCTCATATATAACCAGCATATGTATCACGTGCCCTAACCGATTCCAAAACAAATAAATACATATAAATATGACACATTCTCTTGTATAATTGAAGTCAGAAATATAAAATTTGTTTACATTTCCCTCAGGCCTCGATCAGTGCCGACACTTCTATAGTGCAGTAACGTAATTATGTAGACCTGATGAATAATGATAAAACGTAATTATGTATACAAAATATATATTATTTGATGCTGAAAGTGGTAGGAGATCAACATAATCGAAAATACCTATTTGCAGTAGATAAAAACAAGCAAAATAAATTGATCTACATATTTATATATTGACATCTGTCCCTGTTAATTCTGTAGCCTCAACGCTTATTGTATCATAACTCCTATTTTCGACACTACCCGTTCCAGCAGTCTAGAGTTAAATCCATTCATTCGTGCCTAGGATTCCCAAAGAATGATTTTCTCCGGTGATTTAGCGCTTCGCACTCACAGAACCAGTGTTACCAGATTTAAATTGAACAATATGCTAAACGGCTCGCTTAAATTCTGCTAAAATCTGCTAACTTTTATTTTTTTTTATGCCAAAATTCTGCTGACTTATTAAGTCAGTTATTCGTATGAATATTCGGTTATCCTGCACTTTAGGGGCACCACGCACCAAAATATGTGACCATTATGCCATTATCTGACTTCTGCGCCGACGTTCGCGCACGACCAATCTCCAATTTGGAAGCGTCGTTGCCACGTTTTTGTCTAATTGATATTGTTCATATCCGATATTCAATGTATGCCTGTATGGCGAATATCTGAATCTTGCGCAAACCATTGGTCCTTACGTGGGTTCAAGCGGTGCCCCTAAAGTACAGGATAACCGAATATTTGTATAAAAAAAAACAAGAATATTGTAAAATATTTATTAACAATTCACACAAAATAATAAACTACTTTTCTATGGTGTCCTTATTTTTATATAAAACCATCGAGACTTTGAGCGCCTCTTATCATACTATTTGATGGAATAGAATTTACACATCCACCCTGTTCTTTTACTGCCTGTCTCACATGTAAAATGGCAGCAACATGTTCATTTTTAAATTTGTTCCGCAGGTCAGTTTTAATATTATTTATTTGTGAAAATAGGCGCTCACAAGCCGTATTTGACATAGGCAGAATCATTATGGCCTTTGCAAAAACAACTAAAACAACTAAATTCGGATACTTTTTAGATCCATCAGCATTGTTCATTTTAGAAATTTGTGACCCCAAAATCTTTCTGTATTGTTTGATGAAGGAACTTCCGTCCGATTCTAACAGATCGGCTACTGCTTTACTCAATTTAAGGTCCCTATATTCGGAGTCAATACATTATTTTAAGTCCCTTTTAGACCTTCTAAAAAGTATGCCCTGATGGAGAGGGGGCGGCAGTCTGATTAAAGCAAATGAGTTGCTAAATGCAAATATTTACCGCAAGGAAATATTTCCTGCACTATAGCATCGCCGAGTTCCGGAATCTATTTACAGGCGATTCCCCTAAATTGTACAGAAAGTTGCCAGCATAGCAAGAAGAAATCATACATTATTTATGAATGGTAGAGTTTTTTATCATTTCTGGCGTGACTACCCAAGTGAAACGCAGATAATCTGTTAATGTCTAATCCTGCTAATTCTCTGCGGAGATACAATACAATTATGCTAAAATCTGCTATATTTTCAATTCTGCGAGACAATCTGCTAGACCCTAAATTTTGGACCTAATTCTGCTAAAATCGCAGAATTCTGCTAAATCTGGTAACACTGCACAGAACACATGAAAGGCTGACTCTGTTTCTCTCCCGCATTGTCCGTAGGTCTCCATTACAAGTCTCCATCATATCGTGCTGCATCATATCATATAGCCCATGGTCGACTCTACTCACTAGGCCGGAGCATTGAAATATGGCAATACTGAATAGCGGGCCGAGCTTTTAGTTGTTTTTAAGTCACGCAACCTGTTTCCTGCTGCCACTTCCACTTAAATGAACACTCAATTTAAATTGTAAATTTTCACTTAAACCATTGATTAACACATTTATACGGGCTTAAACTAGAAAAATTCACTATTAGGTCACTTTGAAGCCATTCTTGCTGGTCTTGATTCCCCTTCACTATCAAATCTTTTCGTAGGTGTGCCCAGATGTGTTCTATTAGAACTGTATTTTTCTGTGATATTTCGGAGGTCCAGAAAACATTGTAGGTACCACATTATTGTGCTTTGAAATAGGTCTTATCCTTGGAAATGTTTGTAAATTATTGTCTTTAGTTCTTATAAATATAACCAGCCCTAACGAGGAATACCTTTCACCCACTTCTGTTTGAAATGCTCGTCTTGAGGAAAATTGAACATCCTAATATGTCCTTTATTGGAAGCACAATTGCTAGTGCAACCTGGTACTACACACTTTGCAGGCATCTTTTTATCTTTATAGTTTCGTTTGTGCAGGTAAATAATTAGAAACATATTAAAAGTCACCTTCCAATCTTCTTTTTTACTCTGGGAAGATTATTTGTAGTGTTTGACTACAATGAACCAGACATCAGATGTAGGTGGTATTAGTATCAATGAATATAGACATTCCTTTAAATCAATAAATAATAATTTGTTGGTGATTTGAGTTAGATTTTACCACTGTCATTAAGAATATCCTGTTGGTCTCAAATAGAAAATATTTTGGCACACTATGTTTAAATAGGTGTTCTGTTGATTTAATGTTAAAACCTTTTCTATGTCCAGCCAAAGAAAGTTTTGTGAGAGAGAATAAGTTGCCAATTTTACCACCATCCTAAATATTCCTCAAAACTTTGCAGTTCTTTAAAAATTGCACCTGACAGAAAATATGCCTTACATTAAAACTGTTGCAGAGGGCTTGTTATTCTCGGAGAAGTACATTGAAATATCAGCCTGTATAAATGTTCTTGTCATTACAAAAATTATAGGTAGAACATGAAGGACAAAATTATTTGATAGGTATATTAAATACATACAGCCTGTAGTTGGTAGGCGTAACCCTTCCATCAGAGTATACAGCTCAAATTACAGTCCTTATTCACAATAGGTATGGTTAAAATTTTGATTTCAGGCTAATAGGTAAAAAAGTAAGTTTTTGGGCAATTGCACAAAGCAGTTTTAATGGAAATTGCAAAAGAATACATCAATATACATATAGATGAGTTTGTGTTAGACACATTTGTTCATGTAATCAACCCCAAACTGATGACATTCTGCTTGAATTAATGTTGTTAATGTAGCAAAAAATTTTATTAATTATAATACTGAAACAGTTCAAGACAAAATACAGACTGACAAAACTAAAAAGAGGAAATCTAATGG
Source organism: Callosobruchus maculatus (assembly GCA_951848785.1). Lineage (NCBI taxonomy): Eukaryota > Metazoa > Arthropoda > Insecta > Coleoptera > Chrysomelidae > Callosobruchus > Callosobruchus maculatus. The sequence continues at coordinate 916,712 of CATOUR010000087.1, read as the reverse complement.
AAATAAGAAATGTCTAACAGAAGGGAAAATCTCTAAATCTAAATACATGTACATTTTTGCACTGTTACTATTGGCATTTTCACCATTCTTTCAAAAAGTATTTTTCTTAATTTATCAACCGAGATGAACTCTAATACATATAAAATGTAATAATTATTCTGACACTATAAAACAATTTAAATTTATCGCGGGTGCCCGACGTTCGGCCCACGGTAACCGGCCCACTATTTGACAGCTAAGCAACGTTGCCACCTCTAAGGTTCCGGCCTACTTTAGCCCCATCTATGCAATTTAGAATTCATATTCACTTGTTTAGAGACACTTTAAATAAGGGTCATAAATCTCTGTACCAATGTGTGTTTAATATGACTAAAGTACAAGCTAGATGGTATGTGTAAAGTACACAGTACAAAAGAATAGCGATGGAGAAAAATATGGAATATTGTAATATCATAACTATAATGTCAATGAAAGCAACAGAAGCAATCCGTTTTGAAAACTTTTTGAATTCATAATATTCGTTTGATGTGGAATCCGAAAATAACAAAACTAACTATTCTCGGGTGGAATCTCTTATAAAGCTAAATTCAGATGCACACGACATCCGACGGTACGAAACTGTTCCTATTGGTTGAAATATGTTGGTTTGACATCATTTTGAATATTTCAACCAATAGGAACAGTTTCGTGCCGTCGTATTGTCGGATGTCGTACGCATCTGAATTAAGCTTAACTAAGGGAATCTTTAATTACACACCACTTCATCTTACATCTCTATCACTTACATCAACACTGACAGTTGACAGAGTAAAGACGTTGAATGCATAGATATCATAACCTAATATGGATCGGCCCTGTCCGATCGTTGTCGTACATCGCCGCGTACGGATAGCAGCGCGAGAGAGATAGAGCTACGAAACAGGCAAAAAGCCCGCGGGCTTATTCAAGTGTCACATCGGCAAACGATCGTTGGAAATTCGTTGGATAATCTCTGGATAAGACGTCATTTCGTACGCATGCGCCAATTTTGGAAATATCCAGCGACTGGCAATCCTGAGAGGCGTGTCATGACAGTGATGGCGGCTTCCTGTTCCTCAGCCGTCAGCTGATGAGCCTAACCTAACCGTACTTATTTTTTATTGTCATTGACGTCTTACCCCCAAAGACGTCAATGTTCATTGTTGTTGTTTTAGCCGAGCCACCACAGCTATATACATATTCTCGGGTGCGTAATGTGAGAAGACCCCCTGCAGTACATGATCGACAGAGGGGTTCGTGAAAGTGGTATGTGCAGGTATAGTTTATTCGCGCCTCAGATACTTTGTGGATAACAAGTGCATATGTTGTTTTTCGTTTTCTACAGTGGAACAAACGGAGTCAACGACCCAACGTGAGGGACGTAGGTTGGTAGAACATTTGTTATTAGCCAGTGAGTTTAGGAAAGCTTACTGAGACCATAGAAGTAGGATGGGTCGGCTGACAGTTTCAATACTCATGGTTCTGAAGCTACAAGTAATGGTGCGTGCTGGACACAGGTAAAGTAGCATGATAGTGTTTTATGTGATCTCATAAAAGGGGCAAAATCAATTTCATATTTGTCAGGCTGTGCTCTACATGTTAGATATTATTGTGGCACATCATAATCTTCGTGGAGCTTATAGGGTTATACACCTTATTTTGGATAATCCCTGTTTTCATAATAATTGTTACCATGACTGGGTCTCATGCATAGGTACTCGTTACCCAGCCTTTGTGTTTAAATGAGAATTTAATGTTGCATTAGTTCTAAACGATTCTACAGTAGTATGTTGTTATTGTCAGTGTGTCAACTAGTTATGATAGTGGTCTTATGATGGTCACATTGTGTTGTATAATATTTACATTTGTAGTAACCAAGAATTATTCATATGTATGGGTGACAGTTTTTATCACAGCACTGTGATTAAAGTTGGGGAATTGTGTTGTATGATGGTACCCTAAAGCACCTTATGCTATGCAGTTATGTTCTTCGCAATTACTGAAATGAAAATATCAATAATAATTCAACACTGCAGTTCCCCACACGTGACCTTTATTCACATTAATAACTAATTTGAAGAGTTTTTTGCTATTGATGAAATGTAGTTAATAAGTTATAGTCATGCAATTCACTTTTGCAGGATGGGGTGGACATGATACATCGAGTGACATCTCAAACAGCACATATGAAGTAAGATGCTACAGGACTGGGGCCCTTCCAGGGTAGATTGTGTATTGTGTCAAAGTTAGAACATTATTTATTATGATTACAATATGTATTTTAACTTTGTGTAAGCACAATATGATATGAAGTTGTTTTCTAATAATAAATGATAAATCCCATGTATTCATACTTTAATATACAAAATGAATCCAACAAACTATCTGTGATCATGGTTAGCTCTTAATAAAAACCTAAATATAACTAGGCCTATCAAATCACTTCAATCAATCAATTTATTGGTGATAATATACAACATATTTACAAAAGTCATATGGTGAACAAAAGTAAAATTACAAACTAGAAATATGAGAATATTGTTAAAAACTTGCACATATAAAAACAAACTACAAAAAATAGTTTATAAACAATGATAAAAAACAGGCGAGGCTACTATATGTATTGGGCATACGTATATATGTCCCATCTTACTAAATAAAAAAAAATCATCAATTGAGTAAAATGCTTCTGATATCAAAATTTGTTTTATTTTTACTTTGAACTCAAACTATGGCACAGTGCTGTAGCTTAATGGTAACTTATTATATAATTTAACAGCCAGATATCTTGGACCACATTGACATCTTGTTAAACATTGAGAAATTGGCATAAGTTTCTTTCTATTTTTGGTTTCATAACTATGGACATCACTGTGCAATCTATATTGATCCTTATTACCCACAGTAAATTTTGAAGTATATAAACCGCTGGTAAAGTGAGTATGCCCATATTTAAGAAAACATGTCTGCAGACATCCTGATAATTCAACCTACCCACTATTCTTATGGCTTTCCTCTGCAAGGTAAATAACCTTTTCATTTGCGGGGCATGGCCCTATGCTAGGATGGCATAAGTAGGTACAGGGTGCCCTAGTCGCACATCATGCCATGAAGCCTACCAAATTGCAGCAGAAATAATGTTCAGTTGATAGGGTTATACAAAATACTTTTTTATTAGTCTACAAAATAATACATTTCACTTATACACTGTAATACTTTCACTCTACTACCTTTAAGCTGCAATTACAATACTCAAGTCACTGTTGCAGACCTGAAAAGAAAAGCATGATTAAAGTTTCCTACTTACTTGTTGAATGTAGCAAATAAAATTGTACAAGCATTATTCGCTGACTGATGAACTTTGAATATGAATTTGAACATTGGTATTAATGTTGCTAACATGACGCAGACGTGCCATTGATTAGTAGTTTTTGTTTGTTTTAAACTCAGCACCAGTCTACTTCTTTACTTCACACGTTAGTCAACATTGCTTCACATAACTATATATGCAGTTGTGCACATATTTCCAAAGTACAGGTCAGTAACAATGTAGCCCCGTTGTAGTTAATGTTGATGGCCCCTGCATTTGATAAGGTGTCACTATATCTTCATCATGTACTAGACACTGGAACACATACACAAGTCCTTGTGTGCAGTGGATGGTTTCAGTTGAGGTTAACATGATACAATCATGTTTGAGAATTATTCAAAATACACCACAACATTCTCTGCAATTGAACGATTCATAATATGCTTGGCCATGTGCAGCCGCTTGTATTGTGTATTTGATAGCTACATTATGCAAATGTATGTAGTGGGTGTTTCCTCATACAATGCCATCCTTCTTATCTTTTTTATTTGGAGTAGTAGAAAAAAGTTTCCCATTTAAAAAAAAATATACATCTATACAAAAAACAGGTTTTTTATTATTTTATCTTTTTGTTCATATTGTATTCTAAATGACAACAGAAGACTATAAAAGTTTCATATAAAAACTTGTTTCTATCTCTACAATTAAAAGAGATAAGAGGGAGGCGAAGTATGAGGAAACACCTGGTATAACCACCCTGCCTCTTTAACCATAGATTATAGCAGCTGAGGGACATAAATAAGTCATGTCACAGTATCAGGATGATTTCATGGATCTATTACTGCTTACTCAGAGTGTCTGATCCAGTCGGTGGGCTAAGACCATGTCAATACTCAATCGGTTTCTGGTATGCACCTAAACTATATACTTACTGAGCATGATTGGTCAGACAACGAAAACTGCTCACCTTGCCCTCTATCCTTACAGCCGTGCTTCTTCGTGCGTCCACGAGGTACGGTGTTATCTCGTGCCAAGCCTGTTGAAATAACTTAACTACGTGAGCCAGTTGTAGTGCGCCCTACACTAACTGTGGGATGGGATGATATCCCCTGTTCTGTTCAGGACGATCTCGGCGTAGGCGGCTAGCATAGTCCTGGGTCTTCGATCTCCCTCCCAGGCTTCGATACACAACACTACTCACTACGTAGTGGGGGCAGTATGCACGCTGAAGTAGTCACATATCGATTCTAGCCCTACTCCACGTATATCACACTAACCTTTTCTTCGATACATTGTGTTTGTTTGTAACACTGTACGATCCTTCATCACTTGGTCAGCGACACAAAATAGGTGTCAGTGACCTCAGAGTTCAGCGACTAACAGCTGATCTGCACCACAAACCAGAGCACAAACACAAAACACAAACAAGTCTTTTAGGTTAGGCTCATCAGCTGACTGCTGGGAAACAGGAAGCAGCCATAACTGTTTAACTGTCAAAATAGGGCTAACAGGCCTGCCACTCGCTGGATATTTCCAAAATTGGCGCATGCGTACGAAATGACGTGTTATCCAGAGATTATCCAACGAATTTCCAACGATCGATTGCCGATGCGACATATGAATAGCCCGGCCGTTTATTTAATGGATTATATATGGAGATATTATACTTTTATCCATTTTTTGAGCGCGTATATGGATATTTTCATGCAAATGTTTGGATATTAGGAAAACACTGATAAATATTAAATTGTTTGATGAAAACGTCAAAAAAAACTTCCGAAATAATGTCATTTAAATTCATATTAATGTGACGTTGGAGATTTTAAAAATATGTCTCTTGATACGAATACATATCCGCAAATAATTTGTTTATACCTTTATTGGCTAAATATCGAAATGAAGGCATTGTTGGGACCCCTTGTAATGATTTATTTTTATTAAATTCCTGGAAATCAATCAACATATATATAAAAATATCCATATATACGCGCTCAAAAAATGCATAAAAATATAATGTCTCCATATTTAATATATATACATAATAGTAATAGTTCAATATAAATTCATTGATTGTGATAGTTTTTAATCTTTTATTTAGAAGTATATTAATTATAAATTTTAACGATGTGATGCTACAATATTAATTGTCCTTGGTAATGTTTTTCTTTTTATAAAATTACTTGAATTGTGTAAATATAAATAAACATAATGACACCAATAAATTATCTACCTATATCTATCAAATAAATACATAAGATAAAATATAAATTGGTACGCTCATAGCATCAATGAATGACTACAGTAACACAAACTCACAGCGTAAAAGAATATGATCATTTTACATTTACAATATATTGCAGTACATACATCTGTAGGTGACTGGGTTATTATCATAAATCATATATGTCAAACAGCAACAACATTTTCATCAGAAACTGCAGAAATTAGTCTTCCTTCTGGAAGTTCGTCGCTGAGAGAAACTCTTTCAAATTTTAATTCACTGTACCAGCCAAATGCAGCAAGAAGTATCTCAATACATTGTCTTGGAGAGACCATCACTTTTCAAATCGTAGACATAGCTCGAAAATGTCTGCGTGTTAAATACATTCTGACAGAGAACTAATTTTAAAGTTGCACAAAAAATTAACAGGACCAACTAGGGCGATTTTAAAACAATTATTGATGTTTAAATGAACTAATTTTGTAAACTGTTGTCGTATTCTGGAAACAACTTCATTTTTTATTTTATTCAAAGTAGAAAATATATTAAAGCATACCTTGCATACCTTCAATATCAGAGATTTTCAGAAGTAAGTTTATTTTTGCTCTTAAGATCATCTATAACAGCATTGAGGTTTTTCAACTTATGAGTAAGTTTTCGCTTTTGTTGACATATAATTTCATAAGAATTATTCTTCTGTCTTATCATTTTCTGCAAAACCTGCCAGCGAGCCTGCCAGTATCTCTTCTGCTTTACAGGGCATTCCAAGTATAGTCCTCTATAAAATCACCAAAATCGACAGGATCACGTCTCCTAAAAATTCTACTTACATATATATCTAACGAAAAATATTTCTCCATACCTTTTTCTATTTATCCTGACAGAAACAGCTCCATCAGCTGTGGCTTGCCTTTTTCTGAATTTTCAATCTGAACTGACAATAGAAAGAAATAATTCAAGCATAAAGTATGTTATTATACAGCTAAACTTACAATGACTGTTTTGTTAAAATCCTTCGAGTTCTTTCTACTTTTAATAAATGTCCAGGAAAATCAAAAATATTGAGGGTACAGCATCCTTTTTCAAACGTAATATGTCCATATGAGCCTCAACATAGTCACTATGTTTGAAATACTTGCTGCATGTAACTGATGCCCTAGTACCAGGCACAAAGTCCTTTCCCAGGAATGCTCCTATCCACTTTTTCAGCAAGGCATCATCTCTTGGAGAGCTAAAATTGAAATATCACATTCTTTTATTTGTTACCTATCACTGGATACTTAATTGGCAGTTGTCTCAAAAGGCTTAGAATTTCAGAAGCTACAAAGAGACCCCTGTTTTAATCTTTCATCAGCTACGCTTTTATTGAACTGAATAACGAACATGTGTCATACACACAAACGACAAGTAGTAAATAAGTTCTTTCATAGGCAGAGACGACTGAAAAAACGTTTTATTTATCTACAGGCATGTTTTAGGACGTTCATAAATCCATATGTAGAATAATGTAGAGTAAAAACGTGCTACACAAAAATGGTACTAAAATATAAATATATTAGCTATACTTACCAATGGAATTTCAGGTTTCCTCCTTTAACATCCCTGGATGTACAATTGAAGGCTGAACAAGAGCTCATCATTGTTTTACAATAAATAAAACACGATAAACTGAAGAGATACACTGAAAATCAACGTAAACTATACAGGTGCCGATCATTGTTTTGCCCGGTTCTTTATCCATCTCTGTCGCGCTGCCTACTGGGCCCACGCTCTCTCTCTTACGGCACGTCCATATTAGGTTAGAATGTCAATGGTTGAATGTCACTTTTGGAGGTTAGATCACACTTGTGGTCGTGTTGTGGTCTTTACTCTTTAATTGTTTTGTGCTTTAGGTCTTTACCTCAGGTCTTTACCCTTTACTTTAGGCTTGCGCTATTTTGTGGTCTTGTTGGTTATCAGCAGAAGAAAAAGTTATTAAATTGCATGTTGTAAGACGGACAGAGAGATGGTAAGTATCTGCTGTATCATTTTTGCAGTGTTTAAAGCTTTGTACATTGTAGCCAAAACTTAAGAAGATTGACAAAAAGAAGGCAGTCACCTTCCAATTAGTCCATAGAAGTCAACAGGATCCTTTAATCGCTGATGAAGATGCTCCTCAAAGGGTTTTGGTCCCAATAGAAGGCAAAGAAGCTAAAAAAGATAGAGAAAAACGTATTGATGAACAACACAAGTATGGGATTTATTATGATGATGACTGCAATTACTTAGAATTCTTAAAAGAAACAAGGGATAATACATTGGAGTGGCCTGAACATGTTGAAGAGGAGTTATCTAAAAGAATTGAAAAAGCTAAAGCCACACTGCCTAGTACTGTTTTCCCTTCCAAAGTTGAGGATGATGTAGGCATGTTAGCTAAAGCTCCACCAACTACAGGTAAATTAATTAAATTTGGAATTGAATCTGAAGAAGTTAAAAACTAGAAATGAAACATGCATAACATTATTCTATTTCAGCATATATCAATGTTTTCTATGTCCCATATTTCCAGGATTATGCCGAGTCGCACATTTCCTTTTAAACAAATGTTTGACATTAGTTTTGCAAAAACAATGATTTTGAAGATAATGGACCAATAATAAGAATGGGCCTATACCGTGATCTCAAATTGATCAATTTATTTACTACGGTATTATTTTTGATGATACATAGGACCTTTTACTGTAAAAAGTCAGCAGAAAACTTGATCCAAATGAGAATAACACTAAAAAGAAAATTGTACTGTAATTTGAAATAGCCGATGAGAACGTCACCTGTAGGGAACCAATGAGAAGCATCCTTTCTGTAGGGAACCAATGAGAAGCGTCCTTTCCTGGTCGCATGACTAGGAGCCCATGCTATTGTTTTGTACCAGTGAGCTGTTATTGGTTCCCTACACGTGACGTCACGAACTGGGTGGGAAGTGTATGGATTCAAAAAATTCAATATTTAGAGCAATTATTTTCAGTTATAAATACGATAGAAAAATTTTGTAAAACTATTTATGGCATTTACGTGGTGTCAGGGCCCATTCATTTGGGCTAGACTTCGTTTTAGCGGAAACCGATTTGAGGCTTGAGAGTAGTGTCAATCGACTCGGTTTGACATCCTGAGTAAAACGAGACCACTCCCAGACCGAGGAAACGCTCCGGTGGAAAACTACGACACTTTAGAGTTTCAGCACCTAACCTAACTTAACCCGACCGGTCAAGTTGTTGAGGTCAAAATAGGTTACATGGGGTTTAAAGGACTGTCTATTGACTCGGTTTGACACCTTGAGTGGGATTAGACCATACCCAGCCTAAGACAACGGTCCAATAAAAATCTATGCCTCTTTGAAATTTCAAACCTAACCGAAAAACGACTTCGAAATTTCTATTTTTTTTTCCACAAAATATATGATCAATTCGAAAGTACTTGACGAGTAGGGCACAAGACACCAGAAGCAACACAGAAATGGAAAATAAAAAAGTTATGATACTTTGAATTCTTAATGTTTCTAGAAATTGGGTAGGTTTAAGTTGAATTAGGTTTGTTCATTTGTATAGGTGGGGGGCCTGGGGGGGCTGGCCTCCCAGACGTTATTGATTTTGTAGTTGAATACCCATGTAACAAACTCCCAGGTAGGTAGGGCAGGTCACCTGTTCAGTTTTTTCAGCCTGCCGGAATAGGCCCCAGGCGCAGACCCTCGAGGATCTTTTTTGGCTTAATTTCCTAAACTGAGAATCAAAATAAACGTTTTTTCAGTCTACTGATTGATACAATTCGAGTCAGGACATCAAACTGAGTCGATTGAAACCCCTTTTCAGCCCGACCATATTAGTTTGGTTATATTAGGTAAGATATTGAAATTGCCAAGTTTTAAAGTGGCGTAGATTTTATCCGAAATGTTTCCTCACTCTGGAAGTGTTCAAGTTCGAGTCACGATGTCCAGTCACGTCGATTAACACTCATTTTGAGCTCAACAAGTAAACTTTTTGGGATAAGCTAGGTTAGGTAACGAAACTTCAAAATACTGTAGTTCTTCAGTCTTCACTAGAACGTTTCCTCGGTCTGGGAGTGGTCCCGTTCGATTCAGGACGTCAAACTGCGTCGTTTAACACCACTCTCGACCCCCATTTCGGTTTCCGCTAAAACGAAGTCTTACCTTCATTTGATAACAATCTTTTAAGTAAGACTATATATTTGTTAAAAAATGTTTACCTCTTAAGATAACTTAAATACCTACATCTGTACCTTATATGTCCTTATTACTAAAATATAACAAAGATGAGTACTTTTAACACTTACAAGCTGAAAAAAAAATCATATTAATACCTGTCCACAGCTATTTATTAAGTTTATAACATAATATGCTTAGTTTTGTAGATATTTCTAAATTCATGTATTAAATACATATTGTTTATAATTTTATGGGTTGCCACATCATTACCCAGTGGCTAGTCGCACTGTAGGGTGACCCAGTACTCGTTCTACAAATCTTGCCGCCTAAGTAGACAAAGCAACCTAATAATGACTACCTTCTATATGCAAGCTAAGATGTGCGCCGCCACATGGCATACCCACATGTGCACAGTGCAGGGGGCAACATATTCTTCATTCCGCCTAGGAATCCAATGACCATTCGTCAGCATACTAACATTGCAGTCTGACCAGAGCCTGCATAGTTCTCCAAGGTTCTCCAGATATTTGGTCTGTTTTTCTCCCTAGAGACAATGTTCACCTTGGCAAGTGCCAAAATCTATAAGGGGATCAAGGATTGCTATGTCAGGCTTTGTTTGCCTGTACAAGGCAACCTCTCTTAATGTGTGTGCAAAGATATCTTTCGGAGCACCTTATACATAATATAATAATAATAACCCATCTAGGTCTAGACCCAGGGTTTAATCTGCCTGTCATAAGAGGCGACTAAAAGATTGGTAGTCTCTGCCTTAAAAGGGTCTATGGTGGTCACCAGCTGTGAAACCAGGCATATGACGTACTAGTGAGGAAATGGCTAAACCTATGTTAAGGACGGTTTCCAGACAGCGTCTGACTCCATGTTAGAGGCCCCTGATAACAGACCTGGTAGATAGGTATAAAATGCACCCGCAAGAAGCCGCCCAACATCAGTAGGCTATCCGGTGCGTGGCGTCACCGCGGGGTATACCAAAGCTTTAAGATGTAAGCCAGTCGGCAACCTTCACAGGTACATCCTCAGGAGGCAACTTGGACTGGGGGCCCTAAGGCTAACCACCTGACCGGCTTTATCTTAGGACTCGACCTCCTCGAAGGAAAAGCACCCATGCCGTGCCGGTTTCGGAAGCCGGCATTGGACTAGGTGGCGGTGCTTCGAATCGCCCTGTTGACGACCCTCGCGATAATATGGACTGTTTTAGGTGGACGACGGAGCTCAGGGATGATTTGCTGAGCTGCTACGAGAGCAGTAGCCCGCGCCGTAGGGGATACATGTCCTGCATGTATGAGAGGTGGTGTGAAATGCACCCTTAGCATAGCACTTTTGCCTCTCAGAATTTGCGAGATTATGTATTGTACCTCTGGAGGCAGGGAGATGTTCGTGCTCCAGCCCAGCCTGCCTCTTCGGCGGACGGAAGGCCTTTTAACCAGGCTGAAAGGTCGCCGATGAAGCCTGCTGAGAGGGAAATCGACGAAGTCGTCTCACCTGGGGATTTTAGCGACCGAAGGGCCTTGCATAACAACTAGAGGCTCTTCAAGCTGGTAGATTTGAAGAGAGGGGATCAGGCTGTGTCTATCGGAGGCCTCTGACATTTGGAGCATCAATTGCGAAATTTACGCTGCGTCTCTGAGGCTAGCTATACACGGCAGAGTGAGAGACTCTCCTGTTGAGAGAACACAGAGACGCGTGTGCCAAATGGAAGCGAACATCTAGTTGGCTCGCCAGAAAGCATCCCGTATCCAGTGTGTGATGGAATTTAGAGCGGCTAGGAAACCTTTTACGCGCCGAGTGCGCCAGATAGCCTACGGTTTGAGGCGCGACCATCATGCACTCAGTCAAGCGGTACTGGTTGTTGTCAAGCAACATTGTCTGGACACTATACGGATGTTAATCGCTGCTAAGCAGTTGCTAGTGGCGCGGGCGAGGGGTCTGGAGAACAGAATAATCTACGAAAGACCTTCTCGCCTCTTCCAACAGCCGCCACCAGCCATAGAGCAGCCGCCGACTGCTGATCGCGTGGAGGCCTTTTGGCGGGACATCTACGAACAGCTGAAACCTCTCTCAGTAGACACTCCGGCCTTGGCGCAGTTCCGAGTCCGTTTGTAGGAGGACTCCTGATTTGAATGTACTGCTTCATTCAATAAACACGGAAGAAACTCTTGGCGCCTTATGAGCCGCAAAGAATTCCGGAGCTCCTGGTCCGAATGGCATAAACGCCTACTGGTTGAAAAAATTTCCCAGTTGCCACCGGCATTTAGCTAGAGTTCTTAACGGCATTTAGCTAGAGTTTTTAATTCGTGGCTAAATCAGGAGCAGCCAATTCCGGCTTGGTTTGTCGAGGGTCGAACTGTGCTTCTCCCGAAGACCGGAGATTTGTCTGATCCCAAAAACTACAGGCCAATAACATGTCTGAACGCATGTTACAAGCTCTTCACCAGAATCTTGCACATGCGTATACTTCAAGTTGTGAATCCTGTATTTCTCGACGTGAAGGGTCAAAGAAAGGAGTAGCTGGCTGCAAGGGGAAGCTGTTGATTGACCGATGTGTCACGCAGAACTCCGTGCAGTACAAGCGAAACCTTTCTATGGCCTGGATTGACTATTGCAAGGCATTCGACGCCACGCCTAATGAGCTGCTGTTGGAATGTTTTTCGGTGGATAATCAGATAGTGGGATGTATCAAACAACTGATGCCGCTCGGGAAGGCCCAGTTCACTATAACATCAGATGAAACTCGGGTTCAGACAGAGTTGGGGTCATTCAAAAGAGGTGTCTTCCAAGGAGACTCCTTGAGTCCTTTGCTCTTTTGCATCTCACTTTTGCCTCTGTCCATAGCTGAGAACTACTAAAGGATACAGCTGTGGCACGCCCAATAACCGGAGGCACAGGCTCACCCATTTCTTTCATACGGATGACCTAAAACTTTATGCCTCCGGCCAACGCGAACTACAACAACCGCTGAGGGTGGTGCAGGATTACAGTCGTGCTATCGGAATGGACTTGGGAACAGACAAATGTGCATTGTTTCATTTCAAGAAAGGACGAAGCGGAGATAGTGGAGATGAGGAACAGCTCGTTGATGGGAGCATCTTGCGACAACTGCATGCCGGAGATACCTATGCCTACCTTGGAGTGGCGCAGCGTCATGTCCAAGAGGCAGAATTGGTCAAAGAGTGTCTCCGCAGCAAGTATTTGCACCGACTCCGGCAGATCAGCTCATCAACTGTCCGGCAAGACCAAAGTCGCTGCCACAAACATGCTTGCGGTCCCATTGTTATTATACACCTTTGGTGCTATACACTGGAAGTGGACGAGTTGAAGGAAATCGACACGAAGACCCGCAAAAGATGAATATGGAGAGAAGTCTGCATCCTAAGACCTCTGTCCCGCGACACCTGGGAGGACGTGGACTATTGAGTTTGGAGCGTCTGCACAATAGGCTAGTATTGGCCACTGCCTGCTATGTACAAACAGCACCGATCCCCTCATTCGCTTTATGCGAGATCACGAGAATTCGGGTAAAGGAGCCTTTCTTTTTAGAGCAGCGAAACGAGTAACCGAGGAACTCAGCCTCACACTCGACTTCAAGCGGAGGTGTCAGCAATCCATTACAGAACTTGCTCCCGCCGAAGTCGACTTCCTTTTAAGACTTTATAAAGATAAGCCAATGCATGGAATCTTCTACAAGTGGTACAATCCTTTAAGTACCTGTAGCTCTTGAATTAATCACCTTAGACCCCAAGGGTGCTAGTTTGTTGGAATTGTTGTATCGGGAGGAATACAAAACGTCACAAATATACAGGGTGTCCCATTAAAAATTTTGAATCGGACGTAACGTGGTCAAACACATAAACCTCTTCGGGTAACACAATAATAAGAAAAGATACTATACTTGCTCTAATTTAAACCCCCAAAATTATAATTCTGTACTACTGCCCATTTCCGATATATTGCTTGTCTTAATCGTCGTGGGACACCCTGTATAAAGTAGTTATAATTTAATTTTTTCAAAAGAAAGTCTGGAAACATTTTTTATATCAGTTTCCACTCATTTAAGCAAGTTTAAAATTTTGAGAATAAAAAGTATGCTTTACATAAAACGACACTCCGTTAGTTTTAAAATATGTTAACTATGAGTATTCTCAATCAGGCTTACAGCTGCACTTAGACGCAGACCTAGTTGCTGCTATGGATGATGATTTTGACTATGAAGATCCTGAAAACCAGTTAGAAGATAATTTTATAGAATTGGCAAATGGTGTTGCTTCTGATGAAGATGATGATGAAAATGAAGTAGATTCTGATTATGATGATGAGGAAATGGATGAAGTAGACTCTCAAGAATCGTTTGGAGCAGAGGAAACAAAGTCAAGATTCACAAATTATTCTATGACTAGTTCAGTTATAAGAAGGAATAATCAACTGAGCCTGCTGGATGACAGGTTCGAAAAGGTAAGGAAATTAATAACCTAATATTGCAGTCTGTCGGAGGTAAGACTTAATAGAATGTAGTATGCTTCGACAGCTACAGTGAAGAAGTGTCACTCCACAATATGTGGAAAGAGCTCTTACCTTAGCACAGGTTCTTATCTTTTTTCATAACTGACCGGACCGTGAAGGTAAAGCCTAAATGCCAGAGTACCACGGCTGCTAAGGAAAGGTTATGTTGTTGATGTGGGACTTAAATAGGTCAACCCTTGTAGGCTCATTAAATACATCTCCTGGCAGTCTATTCCAAGCCCTGGACACTCTGCGAATGAAGAAGCTCTTGTACTGCTCTGTTCTTGATGTATGAAAAACGATTGATTGGGGTGGGATGCAGCAATCCCGCCGGTGCATCTACTAGTCTTGATGATGGGCTGAATTATAAAGGATAGCTTAGAGAACAGATCCAGTTTGAATACGGGTAGAAAAGTGAGAGGTCACCAATTAGTCGAATTTCCTTTCTCTGGAATACATCAAGTATAGAGATGGTAGTGGGAGCAGCAGCTCCCCGGATGTGACAGTTGAAAAATCACAACTTGATCTCATCTGTGTTTCGGAAGTTCCATTCGATTGGATTTCATATATTTTGCTGCCGTTGCTGTTGTTCCATAGGCTTTGCCATGGGTTAAGTATGTGATCATTGAAAAGAGTTTTAAGATCACGGTGGGGTGTTTGAGTGATGCTTAAAGCAGTGCCATCGGTTACCACTTTTGGATTATGGCCTATCTTTAAACACCCTGTTGATCACAGACTACTTGAAAAAATAATTGCTGAAATAACTAACGCTTGACGAAGGACAATATTTAAGCATTTCAAAGGGTTTAACTCTGATATTAAGATATTTGGTATGTACCTGACTAACTTTAGAAAACCATACTTGGAAAATTTTCCTTAATATACGTTTTATGGTTCCGGTTCCGCACACCAACTATTGTCGGTGGTTCCGCCCTGCCATAGCTAGTCATTTTTTGGTATTTGACCTCCAAAACTTTCAACTGAAAATTTGCTCAAGATCATCACTCACAGTTAAAACACAGTACTGAAACACTCTTTCCATTTCAAATTTAAAGGTGGATTTGTATTGTACTTGTTTTACCTTGGCAGGTGATACCATGTGATGTAAACAACAATAATTGAATAGACCTATTTCTAAAATAATTTGTGTACATTAATCATATTGATATCTTCAGATGTACGCCGATTATGAGGACAATGAAATTGGAGCATTAGATTGTGAAGAAATTGAAGGCCATGTTCCTGAAACGTCAGATGTGCTATTGCAATATGCAGAAGAATTCGAAAAGACGCAAAAACGAGAGCAATTTGACAACCATACATTGGCTAAAAAAATCAAAGAACGGCTTGAAGCTGACTCAGAGGAAGAGGAAGAGTTTGACAAGATTCCTGTTGTGGAGAAGGAAAAATGGGACTGTGAAAGCATCCTAAGCACATATTCAAATTTATATAATCATCCCAAGCTGATTTGTGAACCAAGGGTAAGTGATTTATATGTTTGCGGAATTTTCAGCATATAAAAATGTATTATGAAACGCTAATAAATAGAAAATTTTAATGTCTGATGCATTCGCTGGCTCTACATAACCTAGCGGAGACTCAGAAGAAACCAAGAATGTTTATATTAGCGGTTATGGAGATAAATTTATTATGTGCTGTTGTGTAGTTCAGCCACCTGCCAGAATATTTTACAAAATTATACATGTCAGTATATCCACGATTTTCTAACTAAATTAATACTGATTCATCGTGCATAACTGGCCCATAACTAAAACCACATCTGTTGAAATATAAACTCTTCATTAACGTTCCTCCCACCTATAGATTAAAATACAAAATGATTGACACACAATAATTTGCAATGAGTGATAAAGATTCATAGCTGCACCAGAAAGCAACCTTTTCCTGATGCAGCTGTCAATCACTTATTCCAAATTCATTTTTGTTATTTTTATAAATGGTATTGAGGGGAAGAGGGAGCCATAACGTTGGTAAGATATACGTTTATGACAAGTACAGATGGAGTTTTAATTATAGGCCAAAGAAACGTGAGGGATCAGATAGATAACCACAGAATAAGAGCCAGAGTTTAGATTAATACTGTATGTTGTTTTTTTAGAATTAATCCATATTATTGGTACTTTTCATAGATTGATCAAATTTGATGTTTCATTTTAGAATGAGAAGATCCAAATAGATAAAAAAACTGGTATGCCTAAAAACATTTTAGGGGCTAACAAACTGACAGCACAAGCTTTGAATAAGTTAAATGAGGAAAATGGTGGCTATAAAAGTAAGGATGCTAAGTCTCATAGCGGACAGTCAATAATATCACAACTGTCAGTGCTTTCAATACGACCTAAGGATGAGTCTCCTGAAGAGAGAAAAGAAAGGAAAAAACAGTTAAAGGAGTATAGGAAGGAGAGAAGAGTAGAAAAGAAAGCGAATAGCTTAGCATTTAAAGATGAAGCCAAAAGGCAGTCGAAAATTGCCATTAACAATAAGAATAATGTACAAGGAAACAGAATTTTGTAAATATATATTTGAGGTTAACTTGTTTCATTTTCACTTTACAATATACGTAAAAAGTGTCATGTCTGAAATACAATCATTATATTCTTTATGTTTGTTCAGCACTAGAATACCTTTATTTCTTAAAGCCGCCGGTAAATAATCGGAAACGTTTTTGCGCAATGAATTGGATGTTGTGGTTATTTCTTTTGGTAAATATGACGCGCTTCGGTCGCATTACCGTTAGTCAAACCAGACACAATGGATGTCTGCCATTTCCATATTCGGATACATTAAGATAAGAGTCCATTGGATACATTTGTGAGAGTATAGGAAGGAGAGAAAAGTAGAAAAGAAGGGGACCCGGCTAGCTGTGCGGGTAAGGCGGCCCGTTGTCGAGTCGGAGACTAAGCAGAGCATCGGGCGTGGTTAGTACATAAACGGCTGGCTGGCGTGTGAGTGGGGGAGAGACTTAAAGGGTTGGTACACGTACGAGCACGTACGCGTACTTATGGCTCGACGACCTTTTTCGCCTGTGTGTCACCGTAAGTACGCGTACTTTAAAACCGTCGCGCAAACCGTCGGCGATCCAACTGGTTTGAAATCTTGCTCGTAGCTTGCTCGGCTCGTACTGCGAGCCGCCACTTTGTTTCAGCAGGCCATCGATGCGCAACGCTTGCCGTGTTTGGCGTTTGTTAAAAGTTTTGTTTATTTAGGAAAATTATCAAACTGAGTGATTTCAGCTTCACGTGTGTCACCGCGTCGAGCCGAGTAAGTTCGCGAACTTAAAAACCGCGTACTTAAAGTTCGTACGTGGGTCACCCCTTTTAGAGCTCAGAACTCCCTTCACACGTTAGGTCGGGTCAGTTCATGGAAGCATATTAAGGATATCATGGACCGAGCGGGTAACAAACATTAGGGTACTAGAGAGAATGAATAAAGAACAGGAACTTTTAACCACAATAAAACGAAGAAAAGCAGCATATTTTGGCCATATTTTTAGAAATAGTAAGTACGAGTTGTTACAACTGATCGTTAAGGGAAAGATCGAAGGACGACGAGGGATCGGGCGAAAAAAGTTTCCTGGCTTCGGAACCTACGCCAGTAGTTTAATATCAGAGAGGCCTGCACAATCATTCGTTTAGCCCAAGACAGAGAAGATTTTCAAATGATGGTCGCCAACCTCCGCTGAGGAGATGGTACTGAAAGAAGAAGAGTTCATGGACGGCAGGCGTCGAGTTGGGGATCCTCCCACGCTTGCTCGTCGCACCGGTCGCGCTCGGTCGCTCTTGGTCAGACTTTGACTCGACAGTGTTCACAGCACCGCGGATCAGCAGTCAGTGGGACGATGGAACGACACAAATTGCCATTAACAATAAGAATAATGTACATGGAAACAGAATTTTATAAATATACAACGTGTCGGAGCCTTTAGGGAGAGAAAATACGTTAATTTTTATCGACAAATCACCCTCAAAAGTAGTTTTTCTCCCATCATAATGGCAGCTATTTTGTTTTTTGTTTAATTGATGCACGAGTGTTGTACTATAATTTAGCCATAACTACCTAAGTAGATGTCCTACAAACACAAAATAAGTCTCATTCGATAGCCAAACAAGTAGACCATAAACTAATGATAAACATTTTCCAAATTTCATTTCATATCAGGGCAAAAAAAGAAAATAATTATGTAATAACAAGTGGCAACGTTACACTGACGCAATGCATGTCTGTGCCATTAATTGATGAAATAGGTATGGTCTATGAATTCTTATTCTTCAAAAACTCGAAGGAAAAAATCAAAATATAAAGTTGAGGGCACACCAAATTTCTTCTATCTATAAACCGATTTGAAATATCACCGTAGACAGTAGTTTCGTTTTCACCCAGTATAGGCAGTATATTTTTTTATGTAGAGGGGCCCCGTGAAAAAATTGCGGCACGACACTGTTTACAACATACATAATAAATATAATGTCTGAAATACAATCATGCGGTCGAGAAATCCACCAACAAGAACAGCCGAACAACTAAGGGCAAATAACTTCCAGCTAAACAGCCAGTCGCGTAATACATAAAATAATGAAGCCATTCCAGCAAGCAAAGACAGATAGATAGATATATTTCCAATAGGTAAAATCACCCAAATACAGGAAAATGCATAATAATCCTTAATACTAAACCTAGTATACAAAATTACATTACAAATACAAAACAATAGATACAGGAGAAATGACTGAAGGAGCATTATCTAATATTATAAGTAAGAGCCAATAGTTGCTTGAATAGCTGGTTTTTAGAAGAAATATTAACATCACAAATGTCTGGCAAGTTAAAATTGGTACACATTACTGTCACTAGCCGTTTCTGCATAACATTGGTATGGGGTAGATCAGTAGATCACAATAAAGTAAACGAGTGCCTGGAACTCCTGTTTTCATGTACCCACCTACAGAACGTTTGGTCCACTCTAAACAGAATCAGAACTAGGCACGGAAACTGTACAAACTTCAGGTATAAGTGGAAGCAAATTCAAAGTCTCGAATGCAACTGTGGAGTGGAGAAGCAAAGACACTTCCTTTAACGTGCTCGCCCACTTAGGCGAAGCGTCGCGAACGGAAGCGGCGCGAAGAAAATTGTGGATTTGACGCCAGAGAAGTTTACATTAGTTTATATGGCAGCCCGCCCACTCAGGCGGCGCGAAGCGAAGAGGCGCATCGTTAGACGCGCGGCTTCTCCTCGGACCAACTAGGCGTCGTTTCTCTTGACACTTTGCTTCGCTTCGCCTGAATGGGCGGTACCAGGCGGCGCGCCGCGGCGAGAAGATCCAAATATTTCTTGATGCCTCTCGCATATTTCCATTGTTTAGCAGTATTTTGTAGGAAGTGGTGCTAAATTGCAGTCTCTGGTCGTGATACAAAGACATCAATTACAAAGGTAATTTAATTACCCAGCATTTTCTTTTGTTTTTTCTCTTTTCTTCTTCTTCCATAGTGGCAATTAAACTCAATACAAAGAGTTCCTCTTCTGATGAACTGCTCATCGTACCTCACTAGACAACGTACCCCGTTCAACTGCTTAAAAACAAATAAAATTCGCGTCGCGCCGTAAATGACGCGACGCGACGCTTCGCCCCAGTGGGCGGACATTAAATGACGCTTCGCCTCGCGCCACTTCCGTTCGCGACGCTTCGCCTAGGTGGGGAGCACTGGGGCGAAGCGGCGCGACGCGAAGCGCGGCTTTCAAGGGCGCGACGCGAATTTTATTTGTTTTTAAGCAGTTGAACGAGATACGTTGTCTAGTGAGGTACGATGAGCAGTTCGCCAGAAGAGAAACTCTTTGTATTGAGTTTAATTGCCACGATGGAAGAAGAAGAAAAGAAACAAAAACAAAATGCTGGGCAATTAAATTACCTTTGTAATGAATGTCTTTGTATCACGACCAGAGACTGCAATTTAGCACCACATCCTACATAATACTGCTAAACACTGAAAATATGCAAGACGCAAGAGAAACGACGCCTAGTCGATCCGAAGAGCATTCGCGCGTCAAACGACGCGCCTCTTCGCTTCGCGTCGCCTGAGTGGGCGGGCTGCCATATATCTTAATGTAAACTTCTCTGGCGTCAAATCAATAATTTTCTTCGCGCCGCTTCCGTTCGCGACGCTTCGTCTAAGTAGGCGAGCACGTTTACGCGACTAGCATCAATTGAATACATTCGCTATTTAGACTGTAATTTGGTAATGTGCTGTGTATTTTTTATGCCGTACACTAAATAAATTAATTTAAAGAAATTCTTTGTGTTTGTTCAGCACTAGAAGAATATCTTTTTCCTTAAAGCCGTCGGTAAAGATTCGAAAACGTTTGTGCGCAAAGAATTGGACGTTGTAAATATTTCTTTTGGTAAATATGACGCGCTTCCGTCGCATTTCTGTTAGTCAAGCCAGACAAAATGGATGTCTGCCATTTCCATATTCGTATACATTAAGATACGTTTGCAGCTCAACAAATTTTGTTTAGCGCTACATATGTTGCTGTGATGTGTCCTCATGCAATTAGCTAGGTATCATGGAAGTAGCTCGATACATTTTCAAAATATCAAAACTCGATTTTTTTTCTGCAACGTACCACTTACTAAGCACACTGAAAGTTTCATAGCACACAAGACAGTTAGTGTTCAAGTCTAAACCTAAACCGTCGGTTAAAAGTGTGATGAACGTATGTAGTATTGATTATTTCATCTTTTTTGTACTTTCATCCTCCCCAATAATTTTGTGTTATTTCTATGAGATAAAAGTCAACAAATTTAATTTTACAAGTTTATTCAATAGATGTTAAGAACAAGAGTGCGCCCACCTGGTTCCAGTCAATTCACTAACGAGATGTTCCTTTTTACATTTCAAACAAAGAAATGGTTGTTCATTCACATGTTCAACTTTAAGATGCCGCCAAATATCACTCATATTCATATATGACTTATTACAGAATAAACAACTATATTTAAGTTTAGGTATGTACATTTGTAGTGGTTTCAGATTTTGCGAGTTATCCAGTTCTTGATGATAAAATGTTGAATATTCCCTGTTGTAGCTAATCCCAGAGAACTCGTGGAAAGAAAGGCACACCCTTGGATTAAACCACTCAGTATAACAAGGCGAATCATCTCTGAAAAAGATTATAATTAGAATTGACGTATGCCACATAAAGTGAAAATATTTCAGCCTAACACAAAGATGACGTTCCAATCATAAAAAATTTACATTTCATACCCTTCGATTATATATAACCAGATAAATTATGCAGAGGTAGTTCTGAGTCCAAGTAAGGAGATATTGGATACATACTAACATCAAGTCGCGTATACATTGGTAGATTTTAAATTTGGGGCGCGCTTTGTCTGTCAACGAAGGAAGAGACAGAAGTTAACCGGCCAGCGTTCAGGCGTCATTTCACGATTTAGGCCTGTCGTCCTTTGAATGCGTTTTCATCCGAACTATCTTCGTCAGAAATCGGACGAAGAAGTGCGAATAATCCCTTTTCACTAAAACCTATTAGAAGTCGTATACTGCGTCCGAAATCATTCGTGTGAATTCGGATGAAAACATGCGATGTGCCGATGTACGATCTATCCGAAACAAGTGGGATTTGTTCGCACGTTCGCAGTGTTTCTGATCTGATATCAGGAGATATTGAAAAGTTAATCGGTATAATTTATGAAAAAAAGCCTTTGTGGGATATGACCAACAAATTATATCATATGAGAGATTTACAGAGAAAAGTGTGGCAGGAAGTGGCAGTAGAAATTCAAATAATTATTCAATGATTAGAAAGGAACTGAAACACAGCGAAACTTGCTAATGAAATAAATATAGTTTAAAAAAACTAAAAAACACCCTTTTAAAGAACATCGGACTAAAAAGTTAAAAACAATTTTTAAAATAAGCTTAAAACAATTATGAATGTATTAGTATTATTGATGAAAAAAGCATCGGGAACTCGATTTACTAATAATATGGCAGAAAGCGTCCACGCTTTTTTCACAATAACACTAGATCACTAAAGCGTGTTTTTTAGTTTTTTAAACTGTATTTGTGTTATGAAGATGAACAATTGTTTTTGATCAATATTCATAGCATAATCTATGCCATTACTGCATAAACAATAATTAAGTTGTCTACTTTCCTGAAGAAATTTCGCAAAAATGCCAACGCCCAAACGCGTCTTAAGCTCTTGTCTCTACGATTCTAGTCAGCGGATACGACCGCTGGACCGTCCAATTTTCGGTCTGACTTAATCTAAAGGAACCGAACTACTGTCGGTATAAGCAGTAACCTCTTCTCAACCAACAGCTTTGGATGGACGAGTTGACAAGGGTCAGGACACCTTCTTGTCCTTGGGGTGAGAAATTGTCCCTAAAGGCGGACGAACCAGTCGATACATCTGGTCAACGGCATGAGGATGCAGAAAGCAAATGGGAAACTACTGCATTAAAGATCTTAAAGATATCCCAAGAGAAACTCGTAAGATGAGTACATTTTACGAGTTCACAACATGTCTGTTAAGACATTGTGACTATGATGATAATCTAAAGGAGAGTTACCCACAAACATACAGGTGAATAATAAAAGCGTGTTACTAAAAAGGAAACTTCACTTCTTTATAAAATCATAAGAATATTAAAAAAACAAGTACATGAACAATACCTTGTACATGTAAAAACAAAACATACATGCGTATACAGTTTTATTGTTAACACTTTGTTGTCTAAAGTATAACAAAACCTTTATAATTCAGCATATTTCAAGTGTTTATGCCCTATTATCCTATCACTAAAAATTCAACAGGAACTGTATGCTACGTACAAGCGAGATTTCTCAAATGCCACACTAAATAATAGGAAAATGTTTCAACCATAACGAACTTTACCGCAAATTACGGAATTTATGGGGACGTTCGCTCGGTAAAGTTCGCTCGCCCCAACACCATTATTGTGCAGTTTAAAATTTTGCAAAGTCATTTCTTTCACTTAAGAAAGTTTTTATTTTGCGTTCAATTTCCTGCTTTTCGACTCCAAATGGAACGGCGATTTCGATGAGACCATCATGTCTCCGGTTTTTATTTTTGTAGTTGGCAAGGAGGGACGGGTAGCGAGCGACATTCTTCACCCTCCTAGCTATTTAATAATTATTATTTTTATATCCTCATCCTAACTTGACACGCAATACATCAATACATCAGTTGAGCTCAATTTAACTCAATCTCACTTCAGGTTTGACATCAAGTGAGAACAGCTTAAAATATTACATACACACGAGTATATCATAAAACCTTATAATCCTTATATTCTATAGGTCACGGTTCATATTGTTTTTTGTTATGGTTATATCTATGATCTATGACGCTCTACTTAAGAATCAGTCAAATCACATTTATTTTGAAATAAATATTCACCGACGTATAACAATGTCAATTCTTACTTTACAAAGGGCTGCATATTATGTAGCCGAAACTTCGGCAAAGATTTACTATATAATTCATCATCAGCTATAGTACAGTAAGCTTCTAGTAGCATCTATCCGCTCTAAGACTGGGCAGGGAGAAACTACGAAAGCTGGTTGGATTTATAACTGGCCATTGGACGTTCAGTGCACACCTGCAAAGCTGAGAATTGAAGTGGCAAACCCATTATGCAGCAAGTGCGGTGAAGCAGAGGAAACAGCTAAACTTGTTATATTTGGCTGTCCTGTCTTGAGTGAATGCAGGAACACCTATCTGAATGTAGGGCATCAGAGCATGCATCTCAAAGTTCGCAAAGAACTTAGGATGGGACTCTGTTTGATCTCTTCGTCTGGGGGTGCACAATAAGCCTTAAGGCTGCGCGGCATCTATTAGGGCAACTGAGCCCTAACCCACTCACCACGAAAAAAATCTGTCCGATAAATCCAAAAATAAGATTGGATCGAAAACATAAGTTTTCACGTCTATTGAAACACCACGTTTTCATGCATGACTCAAGCTACTTGCAACTAACAATGCATTCGAAACATAAAATTTTATCGCAGAGTTCCCAATTTTATATTGGAAATGTTCGCCGCCGCGCGTTTTTTGGAACTAAACTAATAGCCTAAATTCTAAATCATAAATTATTATAACTTGAGCATGTTATTGTCATTGACTATTGCGATTTATATCGGCTTTTTGTAATATTCCAGTTTGAAAATTTTACACACAGAATCCAAAAACATCTGTTTCTTTGTCGTCTGTGGTTTCAACCAATTAGTACTGGGTAACATAATCAGTATAATGTTCTTCGTCCCCACCACCGTACTCACAAAGTATCAAAAAATATCATTACTACATGGGTGATGTTCTATGCTCACTACAATCAGATTGGTAGAAGTAGAAGTTATCGAATTTTGAAGGATAACTGTGTGACCAACGTACATTGACCAGCGAGAGGACTTCGGATAATGAAGTAAGGACGTTGCCATAACTCTTACTAATTCTATCCTATTTCCAACTTAACGACTTGTTTTATTTGACATATAAAGGCAAAAACAAATAATGTATATTCGCTTAATATATTTATCTACTTCCTAAAACTTATAAAACAATCGGCAACAGCAGATTTTATTCCCCACCTTAAAGACAGTCCAGCATCGCGATTGGATAATCGCAGCAGACGATATTTAATGTCCCTGTCATACTTATCTTTTCTGTTCCTTTTTAAACTTGACATGATAATGATCATCGCTACCTGAGGGAACCTCACGCTACCCTTCCTCATGCCGCG
Organism: Callosobruchus maculatus; assembly: GCA_951848785.1. NCBI lineage: Eukaryota > Metazoa > Arthropoda > Insecta > Coleoptera > Chrysomelidae > Callosobruchus > Callosobruchus maculatus. The sequence goes on along the minus strand of CATOUR010000087.1, from coordinate 891,646 downwards.
CTGGTCAATTTACGATGGTCACACAGTATGTAGAAACATTTACTCTCCGAAAGCAAATAATCAAATATTTGGATACGTTTAACAAGTGCAATGGAAAAATTGTACGGTATTCACAATCAAAATTAAATACCTAAACATCGCTTTTGAACGTATTTCTGGTCGCTATCAATATTTCTCAACACAGGGTTGAGGAAATTTGAGGGAGTTATTTAGGATGTGGGTGTTGTATATTCAAACTTTACTTGTGTGTGTCTACCGATTTCGCAATTCTCTTGGCTGTAGTCAGAAACTGTATTGACTCCACTATTGAATGTTTTCCGTATTCCGGAAGAGTTAAGAATTTTTTATGTAACCCGAAAATGGGACCCCCGAGTCAAACTACTTGGCGCATATTTTTTTGTCCCATTAAATGGATGTATTATTTAAATTACGCATAATGCCTGTTTTGGGGAATAAACTGTCTCAAAACTGAACATGTTTTGCTTTATGTGAAACATTTTTAAACTGCGCAGTTAAACTTACTTGGCTAAAAAATCTTCCTCTTGGATTAGTGATTTTATAAGAACAAGATCTTAAATAACTTACTTACCTTCTTCTAAAACTTCTATTTCTGGCGTATCCATTTATCGCGAGGTTGAACACAACTGATGTATTTGTAGCTATACTGTCATTGACATTTATATGAGAAATATCTGCCAAAAGCTCATCTAGTAATTGCTCCACCTCCTGCCAACGCAGTTTACCCCACTTCTGAAATAAAAATAAGAAACAAAATAAAAGACACCTATGACATGTAAAAATTTACAAACATATACCCGAGAATAGCCATCACAGAGAAGCGACACAGCAGGGACCGATTTTCATAACGCATGCGCGGGGTTATTGTGGACAAATGTCAAACCGTCAAACTCCACGTGCAGCCGCCCAATATCAGCTGATCAAGACGTTTGAGGTTATGGTCGTGGAATTGCTCTATATTGTATTGTCAGTTCAAGCCGATTCAAGGTCACCAAATAATGGCCCGCCGAACATCAAAGGTGCCGACAGGTTGTGTCGCTTCTCTGTGATGGCTATTCTCGGCATATACAACATATAGTACTAAAAAGCAAAAAAGGTGCACCCCGGGCTCCGATACACCGGGCTGCTGTATCATTACCCAATGACTATTCCTCACACCCTGAGATGAGCAATCACTTACTATATTTACATGGGGATTCAATTCGAATTGAATACGATCCCATATCCGGCGTTTCAGCGTTTACATGTTTAGTTTTCAGATCGATTTGAATCCATTTCGTGAAGTGGCGAGCAAGCTGTCAAAACCTAGCCTAGTTTTTGTTGAGTACCCGACCAAGACTAACAAAACCGACGTACCCGAACTTTGGAAGCAGTGTGTGTTCACGATTTTGTCTTGTTTGTGGTTTTTGTGTTTAGAAATGATATTACCAACGCATTACATATTCAGAGAGGCCGTATGCGCAGTCGCCGATTCGGATTTCGGTTTCAATACCGTTGCCTGTTTATATGGATTTCAGTCCGATTCGATCCACATTCGATCCCAGAAAAGAGTTTCAAGGTCGGTGTCGACCTTGAAACTCAATTCACTTTTGATCAAGTTTTGCAGTGTTTACATGCAGGATTCAATACCAAAATCAAATTCAGTTCGAATTGAATTTATATGTAAACGTAGTAACTGGGTCTGCGAATCGTGCGTCCTAAGTAGACGAATGGACCTATGGATGATTGCCTTCTGCATGTATATGTATGTATATAGGCTGTCTGCAGACCTTTTAGGTCCATAGCCTTGTGATTTCCCTCCATTTCTTCCTGTCTTTTGCCTGTTGCCTCCAGTTCTGGATTTTCTTCTCTTCTAGATCTTCCTCCACTGCCTCTCTCCATCGTTTCTTTGGTCTTTCTTTTTCCCTCCGGTATTCTCCATGCGATTCGTTTCACTTCTCTTTCCTGTTCCATCCTCTCCAAGTGTCCAAGCCACTGCAATCTTCTTAATTTCACAAAATTACTTATGGGTGTTTCATTGAATAGCTCATACAATTCTATATTCATTCTTCTCTCCCATCCTAGCTCTGTATGCTTGCCTCCAAAGATTCTTCTTAATATTTTCCTCTCCCAAATTTCCAATTTTTGTTTTATTTTGTTTGTCATAACCCAGGTTTCACATGAATAGGTTAGGGTTGGTCTTAATATTGTTTTATAGATTCTTATTTTTGTCTGTCTGGACACTTCCTTTGATTTAAGGATTCTTCTTAAACCTCCTGCACAGTTATTACTCTTAGCTATTCTTAAATCTATTTCTTTTTCTTCCTGTCCCTTATTGTCAATTAATACACCTAAATACATAAAATTATCCACCTCCTCGAATTCTACCTTTGTCCCATCTTGCTTTTGAACTTCCAAACTGGTGTTAATTCTGCTTCCGCTTTTGTTTTTTATTTCCATAAATTTCGTTTTACTGTTATTAAATTCCATTCCTACTTCTTCTGCTGCATTCATTAATTGTAGGGTTATTTCTTCCAGCTCTTTCCGATTTCTTGCTATTAAGACCACATCATCCGCATAGGCCAAACATTGGTGGCTTCTGTTGAATATTATCCCCTTCCTGTTGATGCCAGCTTTCCTTACTACGCTCTCCAACACTAAATTGAAGAGGGTTGTCGACAGGGGATCGCCTTGACGTAGGCCTTGGTGTGTTCTGAAGCTATCACTTTTACTATCTTTCACCTTTACTGTGTTCTGTGTGTCCTCTAATGTCATTTTAATTAATCTTACCAGCTTGTCTGGGATTTCTAACTCCTTTAATATTTTGATAAGTTCATACCTTTTGACACTGTCATATGCTCTTTTAAAATCCACAAGCAACATTTGGACCGGTATGTCATATTCATAGCATCCTGCAACAATTTGCTTTAGCATAAACACATGGTCTGTTGTCCCTCTGCCTTTTCTGAAGCCCCCTTGATATTCACCCAGCAGCCTCTCCATGAATATCTCTAACCTTCTCTTTATAATTGATGCACAGATTTTATACGTAACGTCAAGTAGAGAGATCCCTCTGTAATTCTCACAGGCCGTTCTGTCTCCCTTCTTATATATAGGTAGTATAACTGCTTTTTTCCACGCATCCGGCATTTTTTCTGACTTCCAAATTTGACATATTAGCTTGTAGATTTCTTGTTTTAATTTCTCACCACCATATTTTATGTTTTCTTTTGTTACTCCGTTTTCTCCAGGGCTCTTATTATTTTTCATCATTTCTATCACTTCGTCCACTTCTTCTCTTGATGGGGTTGCTGTATTGTCATTACAACTTTGTATTGCTCTGTCCTCTGTTGACTCTTGTTTTACATCAAGGTCCTTACCATTTGTCCCTGCATTTAATATTTCCTCAAAGTATTCCTTCCACCTTTTGATTTTTTCTTCCTCGTTTCCTATAAGATTACCCTCTTTATCTCTTATATATGTAAATGTGGTTTGAAAACCTTTCCTTATGTCTTTTACGTCTTTATAGAAGTTTTTGATTTCTTTTTGCTGATACTCTTCTTCTATTTTTACTATTTGGTCTTCTAAGAATGTCCGCTTTTTTTTCCTACACAGTTGTTTTACTTTTTTTCTTTGCTTATTATATTCTCTAATGATATTGTCGTCCCTGTTTTGAAGCATCTTTTGCCTAAGCCGCCTTTTTTGTTGTATCTCTTTATCGCATTCATCATCTAGCCATTTTTTCGTTCCTTGTGGTTTCCTTTTCCTCAAATTCCTTTTTGTGGCGCCTACAATTCCTTGTTCAATTCTCCTCCAGTTTTCTTCTATGGTTAAATTCTTGTTTTCTGCACCTTCATAGAGATACTCTTCTATATCTGTCGCATACTGTCTCGCAATGTTTTCCATTTTCAAGTCATCTATGTTATAAAATGTCTGCTTACCTGTTTTTCCTTTTCTTTTTTCTGTTTTTTTATATCTTATTTTGACCCCTACCAAGAAGTGATCTGAGTCTATATCAGCGCCTCGATACGTTCTTACGTTTGTTATTAATTTATCATATTTTTCTTGTATCAACACGTGGTCTATTTGATTTGTGTCATTTCTGCCAGGGATTATCCATGTACCTTTATAAATGTCTTTTCTTGGGAAGCGGGTGCTCATTATATTCATATTTCTTTCTATAGCAAATTCGATTAATCTTAGTCCATTTTCGTTTGTTTCATCGTGTTTACTCTGGCCTCCTGTTATTTTTTTGTATATGTCTTCTTTCCCTACTTTTGCATTTGCATCTCCAATGACAATTATTATATCTGTGCCTGGTATATTATCCATTACTCTTTCCATCTCTTCGTAGTAAATGTCTTTAGTTTCTTCATCTTTCTCCTCTGTTGGTGCATGAATATTTACAATTGACATGTTTTCATTCTCTCCTTTTACCCTAATGCTACATAATCTGTCTGACCTCGGTACAAAATCTATAACACTATCTTTCCAATTCTTATGTATCAAAAAACCTGTTCCAAAAGTCCTAGTATGACTTCCACTTTTGAAGAGGATATAATTATCTACTTCCTGTATTCCGTTGCCCGGTAGATGCGTCTCCTGTAGCGCCACTATGTCCATTTTATATACATTCATTTCCTTAATAAGGGTTTTGATCGCTCCTTCCTCATAAATCCCCCTTCTGCATATTGGAGGATAAAATGTGGGCCGCCGCATGGCACACCAGCATTTTGCGCATTGCAGGGAGCAGCATATGCCTCATACTAGGGATCCAATGATCATTACTAGCAGACTCACAATGCAGTCCGACCAGAGCCTGCGAAATTGTCCGAGGAGCTCCTGATAATTGGCCCGCCTTTCCTCCTCCTTAGAGACGATGTTCGCCTCGGCGGGTGCCGAGAGTTATTTGCTTATATGGAGCATATGGCAACACCAGAGTCTCACCTATAACGTATGAGTGCCTTAAATGGTAGTATAGCACTCGCAGAGCCGGTTTGCGCCAATAAAATGTTTAATAAACGCCCTCTAATATGCTTTAGGAAATTCTAGTGTCAGCGGCGTGTAGTCCATGGAGGCGGGGAAAGCACCGCTTCCTTAAACTATTTTAAAGATACTGTTATTTTACAACAAAAGATTAATTTGTCAAAACTATTTATTTGAAACTTTTACTGCATGGATGTACGCCTGAAAATGGCTGCCGGTCGGTGATGGGCAGCAATCTTTTCGCTGCCTTTCACGACATTTAACTGCTAGTGTAAAAGAAACAACTTTTGGAACAATTCGAATTGAACATAGTTTGGACAATCAATTAAAAATTAGTAGCAAGCTGCATGAAATCTAGTAAGACTAACACTTCCAAATCTTACCAATGTTGACTGGTGCTGCTTTAATACATTTAGATATGAATAACAAAACTTTTTCATAGTATCCAGTGTATACACTTCCCTAGGAAGTTTTTCATCGATTATATCAGCCTCCTCAATTATCTTCTTTTCTCTTTTAATACTAGATTTATCTGTACTAAGTGTGAGAAATCTCTGAAACAGAGGCATGTTTGTCCGTTTAAAATGCAATTCCTTTGTCTTGAATTCCACCTCCACGTAAGGCCAATTAAAAATTTGTCGTGGAGATAATGCCTCAGGCCATGGAATATTCACCTTGTATTCTCGTAATATAACATTATCTGTAAAATAATATTAAAAATTTTGAACTCAATTACTTCATCGGTTTTTGCTTCATGGTAAAGAACAAGTAAATATTGCCGCAGACGTCACAACATATACCAAATGAAATGAGAAATGGAAGACTTTCAACTAAAAGTTTCTCTTTTCCACTCCCATACAATAATGACTGTATTATTAGATATGGTACGCATGTACTATAAGGTCGCAAATTGAATCTTATCTTAATTAAACAATGCTGAAGTAATATCACCTCCACTAAAAGTTTGCACAAAAAAGATTTTTTTCACAACAACATATTGGTAGTAGGTAGCAGAGCTGGGCACAAGTACTAAAAAAAAATACTCGTACAATGTACGAATATGACTACTCAGAAAATGTATTTATAAGTACTTATTTTACTCGTAAAAGTAATTTTTGAGAAGCAGTTCACGATTACGAGCAGTATTATTGGAAGTACGAATAAAGAGTACGAGTATTTTCGCAAAATTAAAAATCAGTAGGTACAACGTATAAAAACTAAGAATTCTGGTGAAAATAACTTCTTTATTTACCTAAGTACTGAATAAAACACAGAATATTTGAGATACCGGAATACATCAGTATATGTATATTCCAGAAATAAAAAAAGACATTTATAGAATGAACTAAGCAGAATAAGGTATCAAACACAATTCTTTAAAACTACAAGTTTCTCAAAATTGCTATCAGATAAAGCATGCCTCCTTGGACTATTAATTACAAAGAAAATAATCTCTCTACAACTGCAGAAGAGTTCAGTGGAGTATTATATTTCATAAACGTTTTTTTATTTTTGGATAATCATTGAGCATGTTCAAATTAGTTTTCGAATCACTAATATACGTCATATATACTAATTCTGCTCTATTTTTTATCAAATGTGCTGACTCTGAGAAACTGGATGTGATTCACGCTGAGAGAATCTTGTTCCAAGAACGGCATCGGCACGACAAATATTTGTAAAATACTACTTGTATTCCACGAGTAGTATATTACAAATACAATAAAATTCGCTTGTAAGTACAAGTAATAAGTATCGCAAATAAAAAATACTTATGAGTAAAAATGACGAGTAGTTTTTTTACCTGTAACCAAAATACGAGTAGAAGTATTCGAGTACTTGGTCAGCTCTGATAGCAATGTGTTCCTAAATGTCGTAATTATTCTTTTTTAAAACCAAATGCTTGAATTAGGGTAGCTCCAGATAAAAAAGAAATGAGAAGATATCATTCTTTTAGGGAAAAAAATGTTACACAACTTTATGATAAAGTCCTTTGTCTTAATCCGCGATGAAATTCTGATTTTAGTCACAAATCATAAACCAACTTTGATGCACCGTAGAGCTATTGAACTATTAAATTATGCAGAATTTTGTTCCCTCCATAAAACAAAGCCATTTTTTGAAAATCATCGCACTTCAAGTTTTTGCTCAATAGCCTTAGGATGTAAGAATTGGCCTATATCTACATTTACAATTAACTTTTTTAGTGCTGTACTATAATTCACTGAAATAGAGTAACAAATTTTGATGAGAATATCTTATATGGCAACAACTGTGATGAAGTGACCTAAACACAATATTATAATTATGTGTTATTATTATTTAAAATGACCAAGCAAATGTTTTATTTATTATGGACCAGATGATTTTAATATTCCTAAGAAATCGGGCTAGCTGTGTACCTGAAACAGTCACAGCAGTTTAATCATAGATGTCTACTGTGGCCATATTGGTACACTTGGCCTACTGAGAATCTGCCAGTGTACCTGTATGATACATGAGTCGCCTAGTTCCAACAGTCAATAAATCCTTCCAATAATATTTTTAAGGAAACGTGAAAATTTGCTGTTAGTCTCAAAAAACAATAATAGTATTTGTAACTATAGATATTGATAGACAGTAACATAGTTCTTTAAAAGGTCTTTTGGACAAAAATCCTACTTTAGTAGTTTTGTGAAAAACTTGAAAAGCCTTCCGGATTTAGCTGTTTTTGGAAACACATTTGGATTTGGAGGGATTTGCTTCGAAACTCACATGATATGACTGTATTTCATGGCATATTTTACGTAGTTGGATTTAAGAATATACAAAATAAGATGAAAACTGATGATGTAAGAACAGCTGTTGCTGAATGCTCGCCAGGTTAAATAAAGGCATATTATTATTATTATTATTATTATTATTATATTAGGTCAAAAAAGTGAAAAAATAAATATAAAAATATAGTATCCTTTCTTATTATTGTGTCACCCAATGAGGTATTTGTTTTTGGTCACGTCCGATTAAAAAATTTCAATGGAACACCCTGTATATTTGCGACTTTTTGTGTTCTGCCTGATAAAACAATTCCAACAGACTAGCACACTTGGGGTCTGAAGTGATTCATTCAAGAGCTACAAGTACTTATAAAGGACTGTACCACTACCATTATGAAACACTACCAAAGTAATTAACTGTAGGGGTACATGTTATAATCAATGGTAGTGGTATCATCCTTTAAGTACCTGTAGCTCTCACTTTAGACGCCAAGTGTGCTAGTTTTTTGGAATTGTTTTATCGGTAGGCATACAAAAAGTCACAAATATACAGGGTGTCCCATTAAAAATTTTGAATCGGACGTCACATGATCAAAAACAAATACCTAATTGGGTGAGATAGTAAGATAGTAATAAGAAAAGATACTACATGCATTTGCTCTAATTTAAACCTCCAAAATTGTAATTCGCTACTACTGTCCAGTTCCGATATATTGCTTATCTTAATCGTCGTGAGGCATCCTGTATATAAATCAAATTATAGGTTAGGTTAAATATGGGTGATACTACATTAAGAGGTACTTTCAGCGGCCACAACAAAAACACATACTACATTCTAAAATGTATTAAAAGTAATGCTAGTAGCTCCTAGTATTCAGCATCTACTTTAGTGCTAGTGAATATCATTACTGTATTTTCCATAGTTTTGCCTTAATCACACTTTAACCTTTGAAAAAGTCCCTCCCCTGGTATGTCCCATTAATGTGTCTTCATTCAATCAGTAATTTTAAATACACTTAAATACAGTTAAATAGTTCAATGTGAGTTATTCCATGAACTAGTATAAATGCTAATCACTACACAAATAGTACAATTAATGAATATATCCTTATCCATATTCTGGCAAACTTTGTCCCTTATATTTCGCGTCTCCTCCCCTGGCATTTTGCAATCTTTGAAATATATAGTTTATTTTCATTTATATTTGATGACTTTGGTCTGAATGGTATGTCTATGACATGGAGTTTGCAGAAAGCATGGCGCGAGTCAACCATGCGATCTCGCTAGCGCCCATTTTCATCAAGAAGCTTGTTGGTGGCGAGTGTTTCCAGTGAATGCTGTCTTTCCACTGGTGATTATTAGTTCATGAAAATTGATGTTAACGATTCATTAGTTTCCTGGATTAGCTGCAATTTGTTTGTAGATTGTTAGATTATTTTTGTGTCTCCGAGTGCTAAATAGTCTTATTGTTATATCTATTTTCTGGCTAAAAAGCTCCTCCCCTGGCATATCTCCCCTGCCTCCTAAGATGCCAGGGTAGAGACAACATGTTCAGGGGAGATACTAATATAGCAAATGGGAATACTGTCATGATTTGTACAAGCCATATTGCAATGCAATACTGTTCTTTTAATGCTATGCCGATATCTGACATGAATCTCTTTACACTACAATGGCTAACAGGAGAAAATGACTCGTGAAGAACGCCTTGCAAAAAACCGTCAGGCAGAGCGCATCAGCGACATCAACGCATAAAAAATGATCTAGCAAAATATGAAAAACAAAAAGATAAAGAAAAGAAAAAGTAGTGTCAAAACTGTTAGTTCTTGGGCTATTCGGCTGGCGTCGACACGTTCCGCTGCCTTGCGGCCGAGAGACTCTCGGGATACGCCGAACAGATGACATCAGCTTCTGAGGATGCCGACCACTCGTGTTGGCGAAACGCCAAGCAGCGAAGCGCGCCGAAGCTAAGGCGGCGGAGCGTGTTGATGCCGGCCGAACAGCCCAAGAACCGTTGATCGGATCATGGCCGCGAAAGTCTTACACAATACAGACTGAACGACTCCCCGTGAGCAAAGAAAAGCCAAAAAGTTATGGCGAGAAAAGCAACGAAGAAGTCGAGTTCGAATAACGAAGCCCTTCAACTATCTCCAACCAAAAATATGGACAGGTGAGCACAGGCAGGACAACGAAACTCAATTCGTACTAGGAAAGCAAGAAATTCATAAAGAAAAGAAAAAGCTGTTGTTTGGTGAACCCAACAACTAAAAACTATCTAGATCTATCAACAGAAAAAGAGAGGGGACTGTTTTAATGGGTAATCAGTGGAAGATTAGTGGATCAATACAGAATTTTTGAAAGAGAAACGGAACTAAAACCTCTAAAGAAATGAAAAGCAAAATTAAGACTGGTAGACAAGCACGAAATGCAATCAAGATGCAGGAGAATCCTCAACATCTGGGAAAACATCATACTGCAACAGTAGTTTGGTGCTAGTCAAATTATTACACAGGGGAACTGAATACTGTTACATAGCAATGTGTACTGGTGTGGAAAAGAATGATGAGGGAGTCTTTTGTAAAATGTGGGACAATACTGCAAAAAATTCCAGAACTGATTGATTGAGACGTTTCGTTTATTACTCAGGACCAGATTTTAGAAAAACTACTTTAAGCCTAATTTAAAAATAAAAGGACAGCAGATTTTTTATGTTTCCACTGAAAGTGTTGATATCTATGAGCAGAGATGAAGAATTACATTTTTATTTACTTATGCTGGTTTGTGATTTCAATAGCCAAAGTTCAGAATATTAAATATTTGTTTTGTAAGAAATTTTATGTTATTTTCAAGTCTATGATGCCTGTTTATGGTACATAAAAAATATAATAATTATAAGTATTTTTATATGTTTCAAGAGTTCTGATTTACGTTGACTGGCTGTATTCAACAGCAAAACGTTGTTTAAGAAAGTTAAGACTGATTTATTAATAGTTAGGTGTATTTCTGAGTAAAGTTTGTTTCTGTAAAAATATGTTTTTCTTATACACTACCGTCAAAAGTGCCTTCCCTGTTCAAATTTTATCATACCCCGCCCTGCTGTATCTCCCCTGCATAGAATATCTCCCCTGGTATCTTTTAAAACAACAGAAAATGAGAAAAATAACTGGCCACGTTACAGAAATGCTCAGAGTAGCTGTTTTGATAAAACATCCTATTATGAGATCATATGAAGAAAAAATATGCTATGCCGCCTGTCCCTTATGATCAGTGACCTCTTAATGTAGAATCACCCATATATGAGTTAATTTATAGGTAGTACAGCTGTTATGCAAGCAGCAGAAAACTCACTTATCGTCCTATCCTGGATTTAGTGGGATTTGTTCTCAAGGATCATGGTTTCATGTAAATACTAATATGGATTAAGAGGTTTTTGTTATCGAATGGATTTAGGGGTATTTGAATTTCATTCTCCCATGGATTTAGAATCTACATTGATTCAGACCAGGATTTAGAGGGTTTTGAAAGATGTATCATGTTCTAAAGCATTACTGAGGCCTCTCGGAATAAGATGGCACTACTAGTTCAATTTATTCGAAAACTGGATTTATGGGTTTTTGAAACTAGACGACACATTTAAGGCATCACGAAAATCATACTATAGCAGTGGCAGATTTAGAGGGAGGCGTACACCCCCCCCTAGAGCTGTACAGAAGCATGTAATATTTATATAAATACTAAAAGTTAACCTTTACTTTGCTCTTGGAATATTTGTATAAATAGGAAAAGCTGCTTTGAGAGCTTTTTTTTTGTTCAGAAAATTATAGCATGTCCACCTTCCCCCTAGAAGAAATCCTAAATCTGCCCCTGTACCATAGTAGGTAACTTCAGTATGAAAATATCATATAGCACTGTTTAAAATAAAAATTATACTCACCACCACCAGCTTCACAAAACAATATTGAGTTTAACAGTTTTGCAGGTCCTTCAACTTGTATCATAAATGGAGAAATATCCTTACCATATTCTTTTACAGTTTGTGTAGAATTATCAATTTTAAATAATATACTATCATCTATAGGCTGAGTGTTTTTCATTAATATCATGGCCTTATCAAACTCAGATTTTATAGTGTAATTAACCTTATATAATAAATATTTTTCAAATTTATTAAACCAATCTTCAAAGCTGATCTCCTTTTTAAGATAACTGTTAAACTTTTGCCAGCCTGGCCAAGACTTTATAAAAATGACTAACATGTAAGGTAAAATCCATTTTAGTTTGTGATTTATGCCATTATAGTACACTCTTAAGTTTTTCCTTAAAAACGACTCTAATGTTTTGAGATCTAATTCCAAACATTTTCCATCGATAATATCTTGAAAACACTGTTCTAATGTATATTTAATTCCCGAGTGGCTTGGCAAACTATTATTTCCTTTATCATGAGTTTCCACATCTAAATTAATTTCCTTCCTTTCAGTATCTTGTACCACATCTAAAAAAAAATATAATAAATAATGATTGGTTTTTTTTATCATTTATCTTGATTCCTTACTGTGTCTAAATGGACATGCAGTGCATTCTGTGACATTCATTTTAAAAAAAAATGTTTTCAACTTTTCCATATGGGTTTATTTTAACATTTTAAATAAAAAAAATAAAATTGGATCAAAACACGAACATCACAAAATTAACAAAACAGAAGTACACGAAGTACATGCAGAAGTACCACTGACAGAAGATATGTTTTGTGGACAGAAGTACAAAGTACAAGAACAAGACACAACTCCACCGACATGTCACCGACCACAACCACAAAACATATACTTGGCGGTGCAGAGAGGAATGGCTGCGACCGTTGCGCCACCACGTTGCGGAAATATTCGTGGTAGCTGTCAATTTCTAAATAGAACATAACCTCTTTTGATCCCGGTTATTGTTTATTTTTATTATCTCGTTGTCTGTTGTGCCTTTTTAAATTTTAGCGTCCTTGTTCTTGCTCTGAAGTCTGAACATAAGTATAGATTTGAACAGCATTTTTATAAATCTATATTTACCATCTCACCATGGATGAAAAGGTGAACCTTAGTATTCCTGGAATTTGTTTGGGAGAAAATGTGCAGTGCCAAATATGTGATAAACATTTCACTTTGAGGAAAAATTTGTATGCTCACATACGAAATAAACATTTTATTGATCCATCTAGTAAAAGGAAAAAAAATATTGTTTGTCCTGTTTGTTTTTCATTGACAGAAAATTATGATAAGCTAAATATGCATCTGGCTGAAAAACATGATGTGGAACTGACCAAACAAGAAATGGTTTTTGATAAAGTCGAAGGTAAGACATTGATCCATTAGAAAGTTGTTTCTTGATACCTACTTTAAAGTTCACATTGTTTCTTTTTGATTATCCTAGTTACAAACAAATGTAAGAATCCCAATCTAATCTTAAGGTATTGCATGCGACTTATTTGTCATAGAAAATAAAAAAAAATTTAACAAGTGTATCAATCATTGACTTATTACTCTTATTAGTATTGAATTGAAATAATCAATTTGATTTGTAGACTTCTGGTCATGGAAAGAAGAGACAGAGAAGCAGTTGAAGTGTTCCTATGTGAAGGCAACAGGAATAAAGAATGGAAAGCTAATGTATTTTAACTGCCATAGATCCTTCAAACATACAACACCAAGAATATTAAGTGAAACACAAATTAAACAATGTGCACAGAGCAACCTCAAGCTAAATGTGACATGTCCATCACGGATATTATATGATCAGATTAATAATAAGGCTGTTCTTTCTTTACCACATTTAGGACATGTCAATGATCTGAAGTACATTAACCTAACAAAACTTGAAAGAGCTGAAATTGCAGGTATGGTGATATTTTGTAAAATTTGTGTTCTTTTGCAGACTGACTAAGTTGATATTTGAAAAGACAATACAGTTGTAAAAAGTGGATTTGTGTTTTTTTCTGGGTTGCTCATTTTCTAAAGTTAAATACAGATTCTCCTGAAGTCTCTTCAGATATCTACTTATTAAGAATGTTGTGAAGTAGTTTACTGCTACTACATATAAACCATATGCATTCTAAACATTTTATGTATATTTTCAGCAAGAATTCAACAAGGAATCACATTTGACCGAATATTGGATGATATTAGAAATAACGTTGGAGCTGAGAGCAACTTGAATAGAATAGATTTACTGGATAGACAAGACCTATGAAACATCAAAAGGGAATTTTCTTTGGAAAGCCATATAAAATTGCATGAGAATGATGCTATCAGTGTTCATCTATGGACAGAAAAATTTAAAAATCTTGGTGATGACTCCCCCCTAATATTCTATAAGCCACAAGGACTACAGTCAGATATATTTAATGAATCTGACTTCATCTTGATAATAATGACAAAATTTCAAAGAAATCAGTTGCTAAAATTTGGTGAAAATAAAATTTGTATCGACTCAACTCACGGTACAACTAGCTATGATTTTCTATTAACCACTTTGTTAGTAGTAGATGAGTTTGGTGAAGGTATTCCTACTGCCTTTCTGATTTCAAATAGAGCAGACACATTTACCTTATCTCACTTTTTCACTGTTATTAAAGCACAAGTGGGCTCAATAACAACTAAAGTTTTCATGTCTGATGACGCTCCTGAATTTTTTAATGCTTGGTGTAATGTGATGCCCCATCCTCAGTATCACCTTTTATGTATATGGCATGTTGATAGGAGTTGGAGAAAGCATCTTCAAAAGGTAAAAGGTGGAAATGAAAATAAGGCAGATATATATAAAACATTAAGAATACTTTTACAAATTCAGGATATTGACAAGTTTGACAATTATCTCCAAATTTTTTTAAATGATCTCAGTGTTAATGAGAATACTGCAGAATTTGCAGAGTATTTTAAAAAATATTATGTAAAACGAGTTGAAATGTGGGCATATTGTCACAGAAAGTTTTTAGATTTAAACACTAATATGTACTTAGAAGCTATGCATAGGACTCTAAAGTATATATATATTTCGATGGGAAAAAAAATAAACGATTAGATACCTGTATAAATAGCTTAATGAAGTTGTTAAGAGACATAACCTTTAGAAAATTGAAAAGAAATGTTAAAGGCTCGTCATCTTACAGAATGAAATTAATTCGACAAAGTCATATAAAAAGTTCAAGTATCAACATAGAGGATATTTTAAAGATCAATGACTTCACCTGGAATATTAAATCCTCTACAACAAATGAGATTTATGTAATTAATAAAGTAGCACAGGCTTGTGTTAATAGTAAAGGTGAGGATAGCAATTGTCAATTGTTTTGTAGTAACTGCAAAGTATGTGTGCACATATTTTCTTGTACCTGTTTAGATTTCTTTATTAAATATAACATGTGTAAGCATATTCATGCTATTGCTAAACATAGTAAGATCAGAAGCATGAATGCTGTTCAAACAGCAATTGCCTCTACATCAGATTTCATAAAAGAGTGCTTTACTTCTAAGCAACTTGAAGGTAAGCATAATAACGAGGAACTAAAAACAAAATTGAATTTATTGAATGAACTGGTAACTGAAAAGTATCTTGATTCTGAAACAAGGAAAAATTTAAACAATTTATTTGACAAAAGTATTAATATTTTAACATCATGTACTAGATCAGAAGGTCCACAAAACCATGTTTCCAAAGAACCAAGTAACAAAAAAATTGAAAAGCAGTTGCGACTTTTTAAAACTAAAAAAAGGAAGCGAGATATGACAATGTCTAAGTGTAAGGATGCAAGCAATGAAGAAAATGACATAAAACTGCAGCAGTTTAAACACAGTAAAAGGGTAAATAGTTCTAAAGAGCATTTTAAGAAACCAGATTTTAATGCTACTAATCAGTTTCTTACTAAATGTATTGTGATAAACGATCACTCTTACTGTAAAAATACAGGCATTATTTAGTGTATTAGTGTAGTATAGTGTGTGTTGTTGTAAATACAGGTTTAGATGTAAGACATTTATTTTTTGTAATTATGTTCCTACTTATGTATAATAAAATGTTCTTCTAAAACATTTATATTTTACTGCAGATCACTGCTTTTTCCATTTTTGCCCCATATCTGCTACAGTAAATAACACAATACAATAAATCCTCTTTCAATTACATTTGCTGGTACATATCAAATCACTACCTATTTTCTTGGATGTTTCATTTCATCTGGAAACTATGAAATTGTTCAAAAACTGTCAATCTTTTTGTATTGATGTATAAATCATCATAGGTGATGTGAGTAGTCATAATTATAGAAATAACAAGTTTCAATGTAACTGTGCATATAAAGCTACATCATATGTATCTTTTTGTAAAATGCACCTACATATATCTATGATACATATTACACATAATGTCAGTACCAGTATTTAGGCTTTACTTTCGCAGTTTGATCACCTATAAAAATAGAACTCGCTGCGATTTTTGTAAAATGAATAACTTGATATGACTCATTTGCACTTTTATGTAGGTGTTGTCTTTGCACACTGTTACACAAAACTTCTTATTTTCCCTGTAACTGATAAACTAGAAACCTAAGTACATCCATTATCAACTTCATAGCACTACAGTAAATTATGTCATGTCTCAATTTATACATTGTAATCCGAATCCACTACTCCGAATTTTGAAGAAAGGAATAAAGTCACTCGAGTCTCATATGCCCCAACTCACTCAATATGATACATGATATACTTTGGCAGCCTTTCAATTTAAAATTCAAATTCGGCGGGTTGTTTAGTGCAATATTCAACCGTCATTGGCGCAACGATCGCAGCCATTCCTCTCTGCACCGCCAAGTCAAAACATATACACTACCACAACTGTGATTTGTGATTACTCAGATTACTGTCAAGTGACAAGTAGTAATGTCGTATGTCACATGTGTAGCCATGGCCGATTCTACACTAGGCCGGAGCCTTAGATGTGGCAACGTGGCTTAGCTGTCAAATAGGGGGCCTATGGTTTCAGAATAATGATCACATTTTATATGTATTAGAGTTCATCTTGGTTAATAAATTAAGAAAAATACTTTTTAGAACTACTACTACCACTACTAATACCACTTCACTGTCTGGTTCATCGTAGTCAAACACTACAAAATCAAAATAAACACAACCTGTTTCCTGCTGCCACTTCCACTTAAATGAACACTCAATTTACGTTGTAAGTTGTCACTTGAGCTAGCAAAATTCACTATTAGGTCACTATGAAGCCATTCTTGCTGGTCTTGATTCCCTTTCACTATCAAATCTTTTCGTAGGTATGCCCAGATGCATGCCCAGACCAGTTCTATTAACTGTATTTTTCTGTGATATTTGGGAGGTCCAGAAAACATTGTAGGTACCACATTGTGCTCTAAAATAGGTCTTATCCTTTGAAATATTTGTAAAGTATTGTCTTTATTCTTATAAATATAACCAGCCCATACGAGGAATACCGTTCACCCATTTCTGTTTATGTCCTTTATTGGAAGCACAAATGCTAATGCACACTCAATTTACTTTGTAAATTGTCACTTGAGCTAGAAAAATTCACTATTAGGTCACTGTGAAGCCATTGTTGCTGGTCTTGATTCCCTTTCACTATCAAATCTTTTCGTAGGTATGCCCAGATGCATGCCCAGGTGAGATCTATTAACTGTATTTTTCTGTGATATTTGGGAGGTCCAGAAATCATTGTAGGTACCACATTGTGCTCTAAAATAGGTCTTATCCTTTGAAATGTTTGTAAATTATTGTCTTCATTCTTATAAATATAACCAGCCCATACGAGGAATACCGTTCACCCACTGCTGTTTATGTCCTTTATTGGAAGCTCAATTGCTAGTGCAACCTGGTACTACACACTTTGCAGGCATCTTTTTATCTTTATAGTTTCGTTTGTGCAGGTAAATAATTAGAAACACATTAAAAATCACCTTCCACTCTTCGTTGTTACTCTGGAAGGTTATGTTGGTATGTCCTTGATTGGAAGCACAATTGCTATTGCAACCTGGTACTACACACTTTGCAGGCATCTTTTTATCTTTATAGTTTCGTTTATGCAGGTAAATAATTGGAAACACATTAAAAATCACCTTCCAATCTTATTTTTCACTCTGGAAGATTACACTGGTTTACACTAATGACTTAACAACAAACAAAAGCTCGACCCGATGCTCAGGTTCAGTGTTGCCATATTTCAATGCTCCGGCGTAGCCTTAATGAGGGTTAAATAGTCGATTAACAGTCAGCTGTTTTTCTAACTATCCTATCTGTTTTGTGTTATGTTTTTGTTCTGTAGTTCTTACATTGACAATCTAACCTAAAAGTTCTTACTTAACCTAACCCAACTTTTTAGTTGTCTGTGTTGTTTTGTTATTGTTAATCGTTAATTTTAATATTGTTAATTAAGTTTAATCTTAATTTAAAATCACTTTAAAATTATGTCGAAACCTTGGTTCAGAAGAAAAAAGTCAGCAGACCAAAACAAGACAATTGATGATATAATCTTAATTGATAACCTTCCAGATTATGGATTTCGGCATTTTAGAGCATACTTTCCAGACAGCAGTGAGTTTTTTTAATTTTTTCTTGTGAGTAACGAGGATCAGTCTTAATTGAAATTATTTTACAGCTTCCCATGTGGAAAATTCGCTTATCAAACACCTGAAATACTTACTTAATTTCATAAAAAATCATCAGTCACTGTTCTCAGTTGAAGATGTAAAAAGCAGACATTTCTTTACAATTGATTTGAAGATACTCTTGGAAGATGAACAACTATTAATTGATTGGCCCGATTTTGCTGAAGCTGTGATAAATAACTGTGAATATTGTATGAAGTGTCTTGGTTTAGCTATGACTCAGTTCATTGTTGATCAATATTTACTGGAAGATGAAGAAAAAAATTCAGATAGTTGTGTTGAGGTACCAATTATACAAGCTAGACTCATAAATGTTGAACCACTTTTACAACTGAAAGAATTGAAAGTAAATTATTTTAGCAAACTTGTGACAGTCAAAGGAACTGTAATAAAAGCTGGCCAAGTAAAGTTACTTTGCCAGTATTTAGCATTCCAATGTAGTTCTTGTGGTGGTTCACAAATGGTTAAACAAATTGATGGCACATACACACCCCCTATAAGATGTCCAACAAGAGGCTGCCATAACCAAAAGAACTTCATACCATTGCATGCTTCACTCTACAATAGAATTATTAGTTGGCAGAGCATGAAAATACAAGAGTTGATGGGGATTGAACAGGTATATATTCATATGAAATTGCATATACATACATAGTGTTTCCTAAGTTAGGACTTTTCTTTGTAGGGCATGTAGTACCTGTCAAAAGGAGTGTTTTTTCTCAGTAACATAAATAACCAAAATCTCTAGAGATGTCAAGATATTGACTGATAATGAAAGCCTCACTTTTAATTCTGTCCTTGTGTGATTAGATCAAAACAGAGGCAAAAAACGAGAAGACCTAGTTTACACAGAGGCAAAAAGGCATTTAATTTTCTCATTCAGCTTTAAATTTCACGTTCTAATTGCTTGCAAATTCTATACCTAATTTCTTCAATTTCCAGTGTGAGGCTGTGTGGCTTAGGTTTTATGCCTATTGAGCTTATTTTTTCAATAGCACTCCTTGAGTCTGAAAGAATGAATACTTTTGAATACTTTTTCCAGAATTATTTAGATGACCTGTGTATTGCCACAGTTTCTGCAATGCATATACTGATGTCATTTGTAGTCTTGACTTGGAGTTTGCATTGTTGCTAGGTATGTGTATCCCCATGCCTGTTCTCCCATTATCCTTTGATGGGTGTGTGTAAATTAATGTGTATGTGCTGTATTTATGTTCAGCTTCTTGACATTTTTGGTTGATGTTTGTATTATTTTTCTGTATGTTGAAGTTTATGTTCTCCTGTTGGTTTGATCCACTTCTGTGATTTCTGCTAAAAATGCTGAATAGTGGGGTAGACTTCATGCATCCTAGGACCTAAGATTGTCCTCAGTCCCTGGTAGAAAATTTTATGAAGTTTGCTAAGCTGTTTCTTGCAGATGGTTCAAGGAATTTGCTATCATAGTTCAATTGACTCTGCTTAGTTCTTAGTAGTCTCAAGCCTTGGCTCGCTTTTGTCATCAATTCATTGATGTGAATGTCCCTTTTGAGATTATTTTGTAGTGTTATAACACTCTAGGAATACCTAGATATTTATAGCAGTTGCCAGATTTTATTGGTTGGTTTTTAATTTTGATGTCATTATTGTTGTTTGAATTTCTTTTGAATTTTGTAAAAGATATGTTAGCATATTTCTGGGTGGAAAGTTAAAAGTAGTGATTTTTCATGGATTCAAATATTTTGGCCAAGGATTTATTAATCATATTTTTTAATTTTTGAAGATTTTTACCAGTTGTAAAAATGACTAGATAGCAAAGCAATTGCACTCTGTTGGGCAGAATGTTGAATATATTATGACTATACAGGTTCACTATATTTGTGAATTATTTGGTTCTGTTTTTATTCTCTACTTTCTGTCTTCTGATATTTCGAATTAATTGTTAAATGGCTTATCCGTAAATAAATAAATAAAATAAATAAGAGGGCTTTGTGGCGATCCTTGTGCTGGTCCTGTAGTAGCCAATTTTGGGTCATGTATTTTATATTTTATCTTTGATATTTACTATAAACATTTTCCTGTTGCGGGCATATGTCTAGAACCACATTGCAGATATATGACGGTATATTTGACTTTATCATGTACTGGTATAGGAGGTAGATGTTGACAAGGCTTTGATGTCTAAAAGTATTGGTTAAACTGTTTCATACTGTGAGAATGCTAGCTGAATTGATGTAATCAGTAGAGCGATATTGTTATGTGTTAAACTCCCGCTTCGGTATCCTGTTTGATATTCCTTGAACATTTTTATTTTTTCTATCATATATTCTATTCTTGTGTTGAGGCGGGTTTCTAGTGTTTTTAATAAGCATGAGCTAAGTACCTGTGGGTAGTAGTTATCTGCGTTTTGCAGGTCAAAATTCCTATTAACACATACAAAAGATTTTAACCAACAGGTTGAGGGAATCACCCTGTATATTATTATGTGATATATACTAAAAAACGACTCTAATGTTTTGAGATCTAATTCCAAACATTTTCCATCGATAATATCTTGAAAACACTGTTCTAATGTATATTTAATTCCCGAGTGGCTTGGCAAACTATTATTTCCTTTATCATGAGTTTCCACATCTAAATTAATTTCCTTCCTTTCAGTATCTTGTACCACATCTAAAAAAAAATATAATAAATAATGATTGGTTTTTTTTATCATTTATCTTGATTCCTTACTGTGTCTAAATGGACATGCAGTGCATTCTGTGACATTCATTTTAAAAAAAGTGTTTTTAATAAGCATGAGCTAAGTACCTGTGGGTAGTAGTTATCTGCGTTTTGCAGGTCAAAATTCCTATTAACACATACAAAAGATTTTAACCAACAGGTTGAGGGAATCACCCTGTATATTATTATGTGATATATACTAAGGGTCATCTTTTTTAGTGTGATGGTGCTAGAATTCCACGATCTTTAGATTGCGAGCTCACTGAGGATTTAGTAAAATGTTGCATTCCTGGGGATGATGTAACTGTAACAGGTATTGTGAAGGTAATTATATCAGAGGTTTTTCTAACAACCTTTTACTGTATTGGACAACATTTTAGGTAAGAGATTTGAACAGCAATAATGGCTGTAATAAACAACATACTATTTTCAACCTATACTTAGAAGCTGTATCCATCTGCAATGACAAGAAGCAAGCTAGAAGGGATGTTTCATCAGATGGAATGACATTCAATGTCAGTGACTGTCATCTAATACAGGTAAAGCTCATGATACTACGACACTGACAGATATGATCACTTGGCGGACAGATTTCGAACCGGTCTGCGCATGACGTCACCGTGTGACAAAAGTGTACAAGCACATGGTGCCAAAGCATTGATTTTTGAAAGTTTTATTTCGTTTCCTGTTACATCTGTCTTAAATATTCAATATTCATACAAAATGAACATAGCTCATGCACAGTATAATATAAACGATACATATTGCTCTGTATCTGAATAAAAAATTGGTGAAATAGTTATACAGAGAATTGATATTAATCGACGCGACGCCTGACCCTTTGCAGTAGTTCCGAGCGTTCTGAATTTCAGATACAAAAATTTGAATCTATGTACTCAAACAAAATTTACATTGTGGAAAAAGAAGAGAGCCAGAGCGGTCTGGACGTATTTTTCTGAAATCTCACATAAGAGGTTGATTGGAGTGCCTAGTGAAACCATCTTTTTGTGGGAAAATTTCTCGGGTAGGGGGTGGAATTTTTATATACTCCATTCAGGAGCCTTTGATTACCGTTCTTATTTTTTATATATAGATTATAATGTTGCGTCACCAGCTCTTCAAGCCAATTTGTATATGTATTTACTGTATAATTCTCTTAATAAAAGGTAGACAAGAAATAAATAACATGATTTTGTCATTAGAGGTTTTTAAAAATCATGAGCAAGCATAATGGCATTATGTTTATGGCGAATTAATATTGACTTTTTTCTGCTAATGATTGGTGGAAAAATACATTACTAAATTTTCTTATTTTTTATTTACTCAAATATATGTCACAACCGCGTATATGTTAAACATGAAATAAAAACATATCACAATACAACAATACAATATCTTTCTGGGCATTGTATTTAGCTAGTACAGGTGAATTCTCGTATACTAAAGATTCCTAGTAATAACAGGTTTTTCCTCAATTTTTTTCAAAATGTTTTCACACGATGTATCTGTTTAATAATATGTTTGAATTAAAAAGTTAAAAATTAAAAAGTAAAATACGTTCTGCAACCTGTAAATCTCCAACCATCTTTTAGCGCATTTTTATTTTATGTAGCTTTTTTTTATTCCAAATAGGAAAGGCGCTAGGAAAGCTGGATACACCGTCGCAGGACCCTGTATACTTATTACTTTATACTATTTTACAATGTTAGTGAATTTCAGTTTTCTAATATTCGAGGTCTCTCTAATTCCCCTATCAAGAATTCGTATTCTGAAATACATTTTGCATCTAGAAAACAAGCTCATCTTTGCTTCATCAGTCACATATACATTCTCTGATAATCTGTTTAAATTCGCAGGATAGTTTTTTTTCAATTCTCAAAGCGTTTCCATTATAGTTGGAAAATATATGGCCGAGCTCATTACATTTTGCCAAGAACTCATCTGTATGTTTTTGTAGTCCACCTTCTGTTAAATGGTTGACCCAACTGAGAGAAGTATCTGTGCAGTCTGGGATATAACCCAGTTTCTCCTTATTTTTCAACTTAAATGCAATGAAACCTGCCAAATTTTTCAAACCATCCCAAGTAGCGGTAGTGTGACGAATAGTTTTTACTTTTTTATTATTACATCCCACAACCACACAATAAACCATTGTTCAAATATGTGGTAAACTCCAGAATCGAAAATAATTAATGTTTTATCAAACTTTACTACGGTAAACGAGTAAACTCAAGAAAATAAACTGAAAATGTTCGGCTATAACCTGTAACTAAACGAGTAAACAAACCCCGTTTGTCACACGCTGACGTCACAGGTGGAAGCGAGACG
Source organism: Callosobruchus maculatus (assembly GCA_951848785.1). Taxonomy (NCBI): domain Eukaryota; kingdom Metazoa; phylum Arthropoda; class Insecta; order Coleoptera; family Chrysomelidae; genus Callosobruchus; species Callosobruchus maculatus. The sequence continues at coordinate 868,201 of CATOUR010000087.1, read as the reverse complement.
GAAAACATAATGCGCGTGAGCATACCTTCTAAAGTCGTAGTATCATGGGTAAAACTCATCTAATTTGAGGTAAATAATAAGAACTGCTGTAAAATATGTAACAGTTTTACTTTAAAGTATGGACTAAGGACATTTACATTTAATTGTTTTTTAATGTCCTAAATCATGGTAAGACAGAGAAAACTACCACAATTTGTGCTAATTATGAGATGTGAGGTCAAGGAGGAGTATTACAGGGTTGAACCACTAAAAATTTTGAAATGAAAGGAAAATTACTAGCGAAAGTTGCTGGCAGTTTAATATTTCCAGAGTAAAATTGCACATTTAAGTGGAGGTTATAGTAAACTGCTTGTGGACAACACATTTGCGGGGTAAGGGCAGAGGTAAGAAGTCGAGCAAGAAGCGGGCGTGGCCTATTTACTATAATTTCTACTACAAATATATACTGCCAAGTTATAAAAAATATTTGCAGGCGCTGCTCTCTTTTGCTTAAATTCCGAGGTGTCTGTGATGGTGATGCCGAAACGTGTCCCGCTGACCCTAGACCCGTTGCCGTCGTGTAAAAGGTATTCAGACCTTTTTTGATCGTCCGTTGTTGAGAAATGGACATCGTATAATTTATACCTGGCATCACAGATCACAGTTGATCCCTTTTCTGTGTATTTCAGGCATATGTATACATAACAATAAATACAATATGAGTATAAAAGAGTTGTTTATAAGTGCAATTGAGTTGTCGCACAAAAAATGAATTTATCGTATGTATAAGAGCAAAAATAAGACGGAAAATAAGGTGAAAATATGAAGAATCAACAAGAAGTACCAATGACAATATTATACGTGTATATAGTGTGCGACCGAACATTCGGTTTCGGCCTAGTTTCGGCCAAAAAACGGGTTTCGGTTTAGTTTCGGTTTCGGCTACCATCCAGCCGAAACTACGGCCGAAACCGAAACTAAATTCGATGGATTTGGCGATCGGACGCCCTCGGAGCACTAATCTTCAAGCGAAGAAGTGTCATTTTGCTGGGTAGATGATGGTAATAACTTATCACAAGTTAAAAAGCTTACTTATCGGAGCCAAGCTTGCAAAGAAACGCAGATATTACTCTCACTAGAATTTCAGTCCATTTCTGTCTTTGAGAAAGATTCCCCTAAAATTCATATCTGCCTTATCGACGACTGTTTCCACTGAACAACTACTTAATGCTACTAGTCAAATTTATTCAGACTGAGGAAGCTATTTGCAAAGAAAGCTGATAAATTATTGTTTCTCGCTTACAATATTAGATTGTTCAGCTATGAATACTGATAGTCAACAATAGTTGTAGCTCAATGAAGCTCACAACAGTTTCTTAAATGCAGAGAAAACTCCTTATTTTCAAAAATACTAAGTAGTTGTACTTAGCACGTAGGTACTTCAGAAATTTATGGCAGCTAATTGATAACAGTGTCATTAAGATTGACCAAAGTTTGGAATGTTATTTAGTAGATACAAAATATAATATAAATATAAAATAGTTGATATTTGGTTCAGATTAACTTCTTATTTCAAAAAGTATAAATAATTTGAAATAAGGTATGATAGACTGATGAAACGTTATTCATTTTTATATTCACGAAAAAATTACTGACGTTATATTGATGTTTCGGTTTCGGTTTCGGCCGAAACTGAGGCGGAGGCCAAAATTCGGTTTCGGTTTCGGCCGTAAATAGTGGTTTCGGTCGGACACTACGTGTATATGCTATTTGTAAAGCAGCTAAATTCAGTGAAGTTCACTTCACACTGAGCAGTTCTTAGACATGCCAATGCCGTTGGAAAACTGAAAGGTGTAAAAGTATTATAGAATTGGCGAAAATTCGGGGGGACGCGTCCCCACCTGGGAACTAGAAATTAAGCACTCCCAGAAGGCGTCAGCAAAATTATTGTTGGATTCACAACAGACTTCAGAAAAATAAACCAAATTATGCCTGCCCCCCTCCCCCCACCGGTAGGCTACCAAAAATATATCTCCCCATAGTGAAACTATATCTACCTACATTCTGAATTACAGCCGCCAAATTCGTTATTTCGATGAACTATTCAAAAAGAGGACGCATTTTAACAACTTTGTGAAATTTATAACACCTCCAACTTAAACACAGATATACCTATGTAAAGACGATTATGTACTCTGAAGAAAAAGAAAAATTTGCTCTCTCTGATATTGAGTGATGCGAGTATTGCGGACTATAATAGGTGCCTATCTGACCTCTAATGCTGCCACACCAAAATGATGTCCTTATTTTACATGATAAATGACACCTAATGAAGAAGGTATTCAGAGAAGAAGAAATACTTTTTGGGCGAAAAATGATGCGTTAAACATAAACCACAATTGGTTTTATCAAGTTCAGTGGCAGTTTATGTCACAAAAAGTTACTATTGCTACTTTGCCGTCTCAACACAAAAAATTGTGAAAGTGGAGAACTTGGCAAAGGAACATGACTTCTGGAATGAATAAATGTTAATTAAAATACAAGATTTTTATCAGTTTATGTTACAAAGTAAAAAATGTAATTTCTATTCGCGACGCAAAAAACTGTGAGCCCAAGACTCTAGACTTGGGCCTGCCAGCAATTTAAATTTTAATTACTTTACAAATCTGGTTGAAAATCGTAAGATTTCTCAGTAATCCTGAAAATGATGACTGCTCAAACCAATTACCGCGATTTATTTAAATTTCAGTAGTTCCTAACTTTTGGTCTGCAGTGTATATGAATAAGTCACCCAAAACCACCGACTACAAATTTAGTTGATGCCCAAAACAATACCTATCTCATTCCAGAAATGAATGAACTTCAGCTCATTCATAAACTGTAGTTTACATACTTTTGTATTAGTGGCGCCGTTATCAGTGTCCCAATAGGCGCGCGATTGTTCAATGCAAGGCTCTGGCTGTAACCATTTTTGACCCTATATATTTATAATTTTTGGCACAAAAATGTGATTTGCGTTTTCTTAAAACTTCAATCTAGAGAAACGTCGATCCAGATTTTAGAATAAGTTTATACAGGGTGATTAACGAGACCGTGAATTTAGTCAAAAAAAGTCAACTTTGGCAATTTTTCAATAATTGTCTATTAGGAAATTTCAAAAAAAAGGTCGACATTTCTCTAGATCCGGCCTTTTTCTTCATGCTCATATTTTTTTCAGTTCAGAAATCTCAAAACTAATAGTCCAAAAATGGTTACAGCTGAACCATTGCAAACAGCTCTCATGTACGTACTATAACCCCCTCTTAATGATATAAAAGGAATTCGTCTCCGACAAGTCAAAAGTAACAATAGCTCTGACGAAAGTTCTGCAAATTCTTTAGTCCCTATGAGCAAAATCTTAAAAAATTAAGAATGAATTAAAACCTGTTCAAATTATAAAACATATTCTACCTTGCCGAAAATTAAATAATCGTATTTTACAGCGACTCATATTTTTGCAGGAAATTCATTCTCAACCCAACCTATTCAAATATTTGGTCCACTCTCTTTGTCCTAGTATATATGGACATGAAGTAGTGAAGGCGGGTCTTTTGTTATCTCTCTTTGGTGGGACGAAAAGTGATACGTTTAGAGGTGAGTCTCATGTGTTAATCGTCGGAGATCCTGGCCTTGGAAAGAGCCAGATGTTACAGGCATGCGCGAATGTAGCTCCCAGAGGTAAGTACCACTCCATCCATCATTAATTGTCAATTTGTTAGCGGTAATCTATCCCTTAAAATAGATGCTATCAACATTAACGTTGTAGAACAAATTACATTTTTAGGTGTTCAAATTGACCAACAGATAAAAATAGGTAAAGAAATTGGATGCTTTCGCAGATTTGTTCCAAGATTTTCTACTTGGTGTAAAAGGGTTGTGTGTAATACTATAATTTACCTTCATTTCACGTATTGTTCATGTAATTCAAACTTGACAGTCTAACCTAAGCTGACGCATTCCATGCTTAGTGACAAGACAGCCCTCCAAGTTTTGTAATCGCTGCAATATTCAATTTTTCTTTGTTATCTACTTATATCAAAAATTGTGAGCTGCACCTAAATGGTTCGCTTAAAGTCTCATGTGTGATATTTAACGTCACACTAAAATTGATCCGAGAATCTGGCCTTAGTTTTTTTCATGGATGTTTATTTTTGATTGAAAAAACCAGAAATAAATTTCCGCATCTAACGAGAATCGAACCCGGGACCTTCCGGTCACTAGCACTACACTCTAACCACTGAGCCAACCCACCCCCCAAGTGTGGGAAGGCCTGGGTTTTGCCGCACATTTTTCCGGACGTGACGGAAACTGAGAAAACCGTACTCCAAAATTATCCTACAAAATCACGTTGACTGCAACGAAATGTCATGTTGGCATATCATGTTGACATTCCGTTACTTGAGTATTACTCAAGGGAGCCTTAAGTAGGGGGCCCACAAGTAGCTGTCGAAGCACAAAACCTTACTTAAGAGACCCTCAAGTATTAAGTATCGACTATGAATACGACCTTAAGTAAGGCTGCGCTACATCACTATACACGATTGGCAAGGTTGAAGCTGGGGTTGCAAAATCTCCAATGCAACTAACAGAGAAGATACATACGGACAAAGCTTGAAAAGAGACATCTAACCCTCATATATTCTACATTCCCACTACATGCACAGCCAGGCGGAGTAAGGAAGCGAACGGTGGAGCGCATTGGTGTCTTACTCAAAGCGAGTATCGCGTGTTGTCAGGTCATAAGTATGCTTGTAGCCAGCTTTTGCCATGAAAATCGTCAGAAATCGTCAATCTTTAGCATGCATGAACGAAAATCGCCCAAAATGGTGATTTCGCCGTTGTGCATGTGAAAATTGTCAAAACCGAAACGCCCAGTATGACATCTGCTGTGGGTGAGGGTGACCTCTGACCTAAGGAACTGCAAAAATATGTAAAACTGAAATTATCCTATGATTAGCCTGTAGTCAAGGTCATATTTATTGTAGAAACTAAGGGCTGTTGTGATCTTTTCGGACTCCCAGGTCGCTTAAAAAGCCTCGGACTCCTGCGTCGGTACTCTGTAACTTAGATACGTGTTTCTATGCACTATGTACCTTGTGATCCGGTGGCCTCGTAAATATGACAGCGTGCCGTGACAGCGTAGTAGACACGTGATAGGCACCCGAAAGTGCCCGATCGTCGTGGTCGTCATAGTGATAGAAACATGTTTCTATCTCTTAAGTTAGAGAGTACCGACGCTGGAGAAGATTACATCAAAACTGGTATGGGACTGTTTCAACACATCTCAGATGTATACCGCCGCGAACGTATTGGTGGAAATGAGCGTGCAGTTGAAAATACATAAACATTACTTCGCGTTTTGTTTTTTACTTCAATAACAAAAAATCAGTACTAACCGTCCGGCTATCTGATTGGAATTAGAACAGCTTTCCAGTGAGATCATTTTATTTTTAACTTAATTTGCTAATTGCGAATCAACTACAGCTTTTCAAAGGAACTTCGTGGCTACCTTTATTTTGAGCATGCCAAGTAATAAAAAAAAAATGATGCCCAATAACGATAACGACGGTCGACCAATTTGACTTGCCTGCTTTCTCTCCTTGAATTGTCACTAGGGTCAAAGCCCAATGAAATGGATGGCTACAATTTTTGGTCGCTAACTCTGTTTAGAGATCGCCACGTGTTTTGCGAAAAATCGCTACACCTGGCAACTCTGCAATACGCGTATTCTAAAAAATCGGTGGGAGGTAGGGGATATGTGTTATCTCTTCAACTTGTTAAATGCTATCGGCTGTCTGCGTCCAATGCGTTTATATCTGCATTTTAGATCGTAGCTTGCCAATCGTGTATAATGCTTCAGACCCGAGAATAGCCACCATAGAGAAGCGACACAACCTGTCGGCACCTTTGATGTTCGCCGGGTCATTATTTGGTGACCTTGAATTGGCTTGAACTGACACCGTGACACGCATCCACAATATAGAGCAATTCCACGACCATAACCTCAAAAATCTTGATCAGCTGATATTGGGTGGCCGCACGTGGAGTTTGACGGTTTGACATTTGTCCACAAATAAGCCCGCGCATGCATTATGAAAATCGGTCCCTGCTGTGTGGCTTCTCAGTGATGGCTATTCTCGGCTTTAGGCCATGAGGAGCTGCTGGAAAAGTGGCAGCTACGGATCTTGCAAAGCGACAAAGAGGCGTGGACGAGAAGGCACATACCAGATATGCCTAAGACATGGATCACCCGAGTCTTCGGCGAAGTAGATTTCTGCTCAACCCAGCTGTTGTCTGGGCACGGGTGCTTCCGCCACTACCTGTGGCGCTTTGCGATCTGCGACGATCCATTCTGCTCGTACTGTGGTAAGGTAAACGACGCAGAGCACACGTTTTTTCATTGCTGCAGATGGGAGCAGCTCAGACTCGACTGTAATAAGTCTTTGAAAGACATATTAACGCCAGACAACCTGGTTAAACACATGTTGTCCTCGGAGAAATACAGATATGACTAAAGATAGAATAGGACAGCTTACACTCTGTAGTAATGCTAACGCGGTTCCAGAGATGTGAGTGTGGAGAGAGGGGGACGGGTTTAGTCCGTAGGCACTCCCATGCTGAGTGGGGAAATCCTGTGACATTTGAAGGTATTAAAGCTAGCTCAGAACGTCTTTCGAAAATTCCGAATCCCCTCTATAAAATAATACTGCATGAGAGCTATAACTTGCTATGATGTACTTAGAAAAAGCACCACCAGGGAGCAGTCGAGTAAGGCAACCTTGAAAGAGGAGCTCAGAGTGACCTTTTCTGTGTGTCGTATGTTCGGTAGTATAATGTCGGATGCTGTTTTTCATTCATAGGTGTCTATGTATGCGGTAACACCAGTACTAGTTCTGGTTTAACGGTGACTGTAACAAGAGAAGGTAATGAGTTTGCAATGGAAGCTGGAGCTTTGATGTTAGCGGATCAAGGAACCTGTTGTATCGACGAGTTTGATAAGATGTCTTCACAACACGCTGTAAGTTACATTCGTGTCATCCTTTCTATAATTGGGAATTATTAAGATGGATGTAAACCGATGGGATACGCTAGACGCCGTCATCAATTTCATAAAGATCCTGCAGTCATTACTTAGTGAGCACTGCATGATGTAGGCAAATCAATTACTATTAGTGAGTGTGGCGAAATGTAACGCCCAAAAAACTTCCTGACATAATGTTTTGATTACGCTGGTCCTATGTATAATAATAATACATGCATGAGAATGCATGGTTTTAATAGCAGAATAGAATAAAGATATTAATATTATTATATTTTGGATTTCTAAATTAGTTTTCTCTCTCGCATGTTTGCGGAAGTAATAAGTATTGATGGGCTGTGCCAATTCAATACGAACCGTTATTATTCTGAATTTGGGAAGGATGGTACAATGCTACAGGTCTTCAGGATTTCAAACTTTTGGATTATTATGTGCATTTTTTTGTCCAGGCCGAACTGTTGTAGGTCTGGTGAAATTTGTTTGGTGTAAGGTTACGGATTGATCTTTAATGACGTATTTCTTATAGCTTCGTGTCGCAATCGTTTGGTCCTGGATAGCAAGCATAAAGCGCTCCGTTTCTAGAAACAGCTGGCCATCCTACAGCCAGGTATTATAACTATTATTTCAACGCTAATACTGAACCAAATATCAGAATAAATAATATATAGACGATATCATGTAGTCAGCATACATAAATATTAGAATATATCAAAAAACAAATATATCACTTTCCAATATATCTTCAGCTCATTAATTTTTGCAATCTGAATGACTTGATTTTTACCGATAAAAATTAACACATTAAAGATTTTCTAGCCCCTAGCATAAAATAACTGGTTTAGTTTTTTTGTCGAAAAATACATAGGACCAGCGTACTTACAACATTACAGCCTTTTGTGTGTGGGATTGTGTAATATCTCACGGTCATTGCTTAAAGTATAACCGATATATGGGAATGCATGGTTTTAATATATAATTATTTTATGGAAAAAGCCGCTAAAAACGCAATTAAGTGGCCGTTTTTTTTGTTGAAGTATTTATGAGAAAAAAGAGTCATGTTTCAGGTTTGTTTTATTCTTAGTGTTTACTTGAAGCGATGGAGCAGCAGAGCATCAGTGTCGCAAAAGCAGGAATAATTTGCAATTTGCCTACAAGAGCATCGATCTTAGCTGCTGCAAACCCTGCTGGTGGACATTACAACAAAGCAAAAACTATTGCAGAAAATCTGAAAATTAGTTCTCCGATGCTTTCCAGATTCGACTTAATATTCATACTGCTAGACCAACCGAATGAAGTAAGCGTATAAAACTGATCTTGAACTTGATAATGAGATAATTATTTGTGTTGTCATTCAAATATAAATACAAATGACAAAAAAATAAACTCTAGCCGAATATTTAAACATGCTTTGTGCATGTCACTTTTACACTTTAATTGAACAGCTACTAACTTTACTTCTTTCTTTCTGTTAAAAAGTAAAATCAGCTTCTATCCTTGAGACGTTTCTTATTTATTCTACGTTACCGAGGGAGTAACTGAATTGATTTATATTAATTCATGTTTAGACGAAAACAGATACAAACCGTTATTAAATTATTAAAGTTCTCTGAGGATCAAAACAACAAATCAATATTACGAGTTTTAAACATTCCAGTGGCACAGAAATATGCCAGATATTGGGGCTCTAACTAGTTTTCCCTAGTTGCCCGATAGCGATTTTGGCTTCAACAGATGGATTGGAAAGACTTCATGCCGTAGTATAATTAAAAATTGAAACTGTCCTCGAGAAACATGAATCAAACATAAGCGCACCTATTGCTCCTTAATTTTTCAAGGTATTGTTAGCTTAGATTTATTTGTTTGGGGTGGACTCTGCGCCTCCACCGAAGCTTATTGTGTGGCTCGTACCTATAAGGAGGGTAAGCCAATTTCTGTGCCGTTGACCGGGTCCAGACGCTTTTTTCCAAGACTATAATCAGCTTCGTCATCTGGCTGCTTCACTTCAAACTCCTCTCTTTGCAGTCCAAATTGATACGTCGTGCAGTCTCTTGAGACTGATGACAAACTCTACTATGTTGGGTGGTTCAAAGAGTGTATAGATGTTGTCCGAAGTGGCCATGTCCAGTAATGAGAGCTAACATCATTGTTCCTAAGCTTCACTAGCCAGTTATTGAATCGCTCATTTGGGCCTGTAAGCAGATTTTTGCCTAGAGCTTGTCCATCGCTGGCGATGTTGGACCATTGGTTGATTAACATTGTGGCCTTTGCTTATGCAACAGATTTGTTCTGGACCGAAGAATGGCATGCTCGGGCCCCTTCTTGCAAACTCTCCTGCACATTCATCGCCACCAATACCTGCGAGGCCCGGTACCCAACAGAGATGTACAGAGTTAAGTGAAGCTAGTAAGCTGAGAGTGTTGAAACAGTCCCATATCAGTTTTGTTGTAATTTCTCCAGAATTTAAGGCCGTTAAAGTAGCTTTGGAGTCTGAAGAGGATTACCATAGTCTTCTTACAGTATTGTCTATGAAGGGCTAGGTTTGCACAAGCCGAGATACCACATATTTCAGTCTGGAAGACATTATTGTCGAGGCTAGCCCAGAGGTCGGTCTTGAGACACTTGCTGTACACTCCACAGCCAGGTAAACCTTCTACAAGAGAACCATCCGTGTACCAGACGAGGCATCCTTTGCCCGAGAACCGTTTTACATCCCTCTTCCGTGGGGTGGAGGTGGACTGTAAAATTCTTGTGGAAGATCACCCACCTGATCATGAAATCTGAGGTCACATCAAGCACGGGGCTGTTTGCCAAGTTATTATTTCACGAGTTAGTATTGATGTCAGCCGTCAAATCGGTAGACAAACAACTTATACTCTGTTACCTGATACTTTAGACTGGTTTGACGTCCATTTGATAGGTATCAGCTGACGAAAAAGTGCATTTCAGATTTAATTTTTTAGTAGTGGTCTGAATTGGCCAGCACCGTCTTAGTAATATTTTTACTAAATATTGCATTGCTAAAAAATAATGACCATTTTTGTGAACAAAAATTGATTCAATATCTTAAAATTCAGAGCAAAAATGCTTGACCGAAACCAATACATTTTTTCGTTTATATATTGTTAAGCGTCAATTACTTGTCAGTTGCGGTACGAGCACCGAATGCAGCCCTGCACGTATGCCGCCAAAGCATGTGTCAAGATTCACTCTGGGAGATTTTTAGTTATGACTAGCCGTACATCTGTTCGCTGTTGACACGGCTGACAGTCTAAAGTCTCGGGTAACAGGGAATACAATACTCTGGTGTACAACATGTTTTTCAGTAACTCGAAACTTTTCTGACCCTATATGTATGATCTTTTGTAGCAAATGGATCTGCTTTTATCGCGACATGTGCTTAGCTTACACAAAGCCAATAAAATTAAGAGAAACCTCAATGAAACTACTTTTGATGGCTCAGAGATCGAGGAGAATTCTTTCAGGTATTTATTACTTTTTCAATAAATTTATAGAATAATTACCTAACCTTTCTTCTTTTAGAGAACGTTTAAGGAATACAGATGAGAATATAGATCATCTGCCACACACACTATTTAGAAAATATATAGCATATGCTCAAAAATATGTTAAACCCTATTTATCTGATGAAGCGAAAGACATTATAAAGGAGTTTTATTTGTCTTTGAGGAAGCAATTTAAAACAGGAGATTGTACACCTATAACTACTAGGCAATTGAATTCTCTGATTAGACTAACTCAGGTGTGTATGCAGTCTGAACATTTTTTCTTTACCATTGATGCTCAAGATTGACGTTTTTGTGTTTTCTTTACATGACTATCTCAACTAATTTCTTATTGTATATTTATAGGCCAGAGCAAAAGTTGAACTGAGAGAAGAGGCTACTAGGGACGATGCCAAAGATGTGATAGAATTAATGAAATTCAGTTTAGTCGACGTTTTTACGGATAGTAGTGGTGTTTTGGATAAGACAAGATCTCAGATTGGTACTGGCATGAGTACGAAAAATCAGGTAAGAGAGATTATTAGCTAAATAAAACTACCACTGGAAGATTTTTTTTATGGTCGGCCTCCCGCAAAGGCTGAAAGCCTATGGCGCTGTAGAAGCGCTGCGAGAGGATAAGTATCGGTTCACGTTAGATTTGAAACGCTGCAGGTTGTAGCCGCCGGGAAACAAATTCCCCGCCAGCTGACTCCACAGCGTCGAAGTCCTCCAAAAGAAGGAATGCTGGAGGAGACTAGTTCGGGGAGTAAGGACCTCGACCTGGTAAGGATGAGCTCGCAGAGCTCTTCTCTGGTCAAGGGTGGTATTGACGAATAGGAAAAGTTCTGACTAACAGCCTTAGCTACAAGACCAGAATGTTCTGGACGGACTAGGACTAGAGGAGCTTGTTCTTAATTTTTTGGTTGTGTTCCTCCTTGCTGCCGTCAATCACGCGTTTACAGTGATTTCTGGCGTCGATAAAACTGCGGTGGCTCTCAGCATTTGGATTTTTCCTCCATTCTCTGTAATGTTGGTTTTTAGAGATAACTGCATCTCTGCAACGCTGATTGAACCATGGCTTGTTTTTGGAGGGATCCTTGACGACATAAGGAATATAGGCTTCCATGCCGGATATTAATACCTCTGTTATTTCTGGGGCGCAAGCTGATGGGTCTCGTCCAGGGAAAGGACTGGTAGTATTCCCTTAGGTCGTCCCACTTTGCTGATCCGTAATGCCAGACCCGACGAGGCTTTGCATGGTAGAGATCTGGAGAGTGCATTCTGCATAGCGTCGAGACGGTGTTGTGGTCAGGCGATCCCAGTGGGGTGGTTACCTTCACTGTGTAGACCGTTGGAGTAGTTGTGAGATATAGGTCCAACAGACTAGCAAAATCTCCGTGACGGCTGGGAATCCTTGTTGGTTCTTTGACTATCTGCTCCAAGCCGCAGCTGATAGCGTCGTCCGTTTTGTTTGAGTGCTTCAGCCAGTATGAGTTGTGAACGTTGAAGTCACCCAGAAAGACTATCTCTGAATGAGGGTGATCTGATTGCAGCGCGTCCACAGTGGCTGAAAGCTTCCCGAAGAGCTCTTTTACTGCTTGGTGGCCTATAAATGCAGCATATAAATTTGGAATGATTTTGGAAGGATATTTTAAGCCATATGATGTCAAATCCTTCCAGTTCGAGCTCTTCTTCTCGATGACAAGAAAGCCCAGATTTAACGTACACGCATACGCCGAACCTACGTCTAAATCGGGTGTATAAGTCATATCCGGGATATCTAAAGCAGTTATCCATTGTTGAAGAGCCGACTTGAGTTTCCGTAAGAGTCAGAATGTGTGACTTCTCTGCCTGAAGGAGTTGATGGACAGAGTTTATGTTGGAGGCAAGACCTCGTATATTTGTAAAGTCGGCTCTGAACAAGTTGCTCTGGCCTTCGAGCCTGTCGTCAGTGCGAAGTTGCTGCTGCGAAGGACGGCTTCTGTTGTTAGCCTGACGAGGAGTGGCAGCACAATTCTTTAAACAAACTTCGCTTAATGTTACCTCCGGAATCTTTTGATCCTGGAAGAGCCATTGAGCATTTTTTTACTTTTAATTAATCCAATTTGTCACTTATGAGAAACCGAGAACATCAGCCCAGCGACGGAACATGAACCGTGAGGCCATTTGGCGCCGCCTATTTCCGGGAACCTATTTCTAGTTTCCAGGAAATATTCCGATGTGGGGGTGATTGCACCGCGGGCGAAGCTAAGTGACTGCACTTCTCCCCCCTGTGGGGAGATAGTGAGAAGGGAAAATAAAAAATACAAAAATTGATTTTTCGTTTCCAATATATTCACCTGCTACTTTAATACGTGCTACTTTTCAGTTAGCTTGTGTATGCCATCTAAATAAATGTTTCATCTTTGACTGAAATTGCGCCCTTCACTTCTCCATCGACTAAAAACGTCTTCGCTCAGAATTGTTTTTCCAACTTAGAGAATCGATAATAATGAAAACTGAAAGCTGGTTCTGTAGGGTGGGTGATGCATGTAGGGCACCCACCCACCCACCTCATGTAGGGCAGCCAACGCAACACGACAGAAATTCCTATATCTATACAGAGTTTTAGCAACAGTCGTCTTCTTTATTCATAACTGGCACGACGACAAAGCCTAATACCATATTACTGCGGCTGCTATAAAAAGGATATGTTAGGGGAAGTCTGACTTTGAATAGGCCCTGTAGGCCCAACAAATACATCTGCTGGCAACAATTACATCAGCCTTAGGTATAAAGGTGCTGTCGTACCGCTCTTGCTTCTTGATGTATAAAGAGGATCGCCTTAGGATGAGATGCAGCAGCCCCGCGGGTGCATCTGTAGATGCACCATATTGTAATATGATCAGTGAGCGGTGGAATTACAGAGTATAACTCAGAGGAGCAGACTCCGTTTGAATATCGGTAGAAGAGTGAGAGGTCACCAACAGCACCTGTGAGAAAGTGGCTGAAGGTGGCGCGTTAAGGCCGGGTCGCCAATTGACCGATCCATCTTCTCTGGAACTCTATTCGGTATCTTTGTCGATCTTGCTTCTCCCGCTCCCGTTCCGCCGTCCGCCACCCGCCGCCAATCCGTTTCCGTTCCCGTTTTCGTTTCCGTGGTTACTACCACAATAGTCGGTCACCTTGTAGTGAGTATGCTTGTAGTGTTCGGAAGAAGTGAAGGCGTGAAGTGAAATTGTTACGTTGTGAATTTATTGTGATTGCACATTTTATTTGTGAGAGGATGGGTCAACCTGTGTCTTAGATGGACCTTAGATGGCAGTTTCTCTTTGCACTTCTGTCTATGGCGCATTTTTTAAGCACAAGTGAGTGCTATGTCTCGTCCCGCGCAGATCGACACGAAAAGTCCCCTACTGCCCGGGAGTGACGTCACTTTCCGGACGGGCTACCGCCGTGCATTCGCTAAGCTTTCCGCTGTCGATCCGCCGCTTTCCGCTGTCGATCCGCCGCTTTCCGCGTTCCGTTGCACGCATAGCCGCGGAAAGCCACGCCGAGTGCGGATAGACGTAGTGTCATTGTTGACAACGTGTCATATTTGTATCGTTTTCACCTTTAAGTGAGTTTTTGAAAGCTAGGTAAGTCTATTTTGCTGTATTTTGGTCGCTTTCTTTCTCAGGTATTCGTATTTTCACAACCAAGCCACACATTTGCGTGTCAGGTTCACACAACTTGTGTGCCGGGTGTTTCCTTATAATTCGCCACCCCTCTTATCCTTTTTATTTGAAGAGATAGAAAAAAGTTCTTATATGAAGGTTTTATAGCCTTCTCTTAGCAAAATGTAAGAACGACACAGAACATTACCGTATTTAACTGTTTTGTAGCCACCATGGCTATAGTGGATTGAGGTTAACTCCCACATTTTTAAAACTTGGAAGCTAAATATTTCAGAACCTTTAAAAAAGATGATCGAACACCATATTTCTGACAACAAGAGAAACAAATATTTGTTTCCGTCCCATAAAAATATAGCTTTAAACGAAAAACAGGATTTTCTATTATTTTTTTTCTTTTTGTTCGAGTCTAATTCGAAATGACGAGAGAAAACTATACAACTTTCATATAAAACCTTTTTTCTATCTCTACAAATAAAAAAGATAAGAGTGGTGGCGAATTATGAGGAAACACCCGGCACATGTACGCTGTGTTTGGATAAATTATTGTTTGAATGGCAGTGGAAGAAAAATTCGTATTGTGTTATATTTTAACATGTGCTTCTTGTTTTAGATGGAATTTGTACTAGCTGATGCTGAAGCCTTAGAGCTGATGGAGGAGGGGGCAGAATTTGAGCATCACAGGACAAATCGCTTAAGATTGAGGATACAAATAGTGTATACAAAGCTGAATTACTGCCAAATAAAAATAATAAAGAATGAATGAATTTTCATTATTTTATTGTTAAATTAGGTTAACTAGAGTGAAAAGGTGAATTCGTCAAGCTTATCAAAATAATCCACCCTGTCAAACACTTGCCTTGGTACACCAAAAAACATTAAATTTAATTTGTCCACTTCATCATCATCGTTAAGAATGCTATTTTCAATTATATAGTCCATTTGACTAGCTTTTATTGAGATTTTTTCGCATCTAACTTAAATACTTGTTATGATTGATAACAAACTACAGAACTAAATGACACGGAAGTAAAAAAATGTAGTCAAGTTGATTGACTCAGTACTTCCCACACATTCCGATGATACCAGTTTTATTATTTTCCCACAGAATGAAACTATAGTCTAGATGCTGCTGCAATCAAATCATCACTTGCCCGACCGCAAAAAAAGTATTTTATTCTACTAGGTGCTTCTTTCACAGGTTAATGGACAGTATATCATGAATACAACAAATTTTTGAGTTTTACAAATCCCCACCCCCGACCACCCCAATTTCACCCCCAACCAAAAAAATTTTTAAAATGATCAGGAACCCCTAAAACGTCTAAAACGAAGTTCGAGGTGTTTTTTATAGTTTTAGTTTTTTATTATTGCCGCGCCGCGACTGAAATGATTTCTAAAAACCATACGTGCTTTCCATACTCGTCGTGGTAATAAATCTGTGTCAAAATGTCATTAAAGTCAATTCAGAAGTTTCACGTAACACAATACAAAACGATCCAAAGTAATACTCCTATGTATTTTGTATGCATCAGAAAGTTCAAGTCCCTTGGTTTCTGTAATCGGCAAGGCAATATTCGGATGGACCTAAAAAAGTGTATTATGCCGCTAGGTCTTTCTCTCTCAGGTCAGTAGACAGCCCATTATGAGTACAACAAATTTTTCAGCTTTACAACCCCCCACCCCCCAACCACCCCAATTTCACCCCCACCCAAAAAAAAGTAGAAAATGATTAGGAACCCCTAAAACACCTAAAAACGAAGTTTGAGGCACATTTGAGATTTTTCGTTTTTTGCTAATTATTCCGCCGCCCCTGCACCGATTTTCAAAATTATAAGAACATTACTTACTACGACCCCCCAGCATATCGCTGCCCAAATTTCATCACAATCCATGCAGCGGTCACTGAGATTACGAGGACAGAAAAACGCGTACAGACAGACCGACAGACAGACCGACCGACGGAAATGAGTGACGCGGATTTTAGTTATGTAGACATCACGAAACGTGCAAAAAGTGTATTATCTCAAAATCGAAAATTTTCGCGATCACAATACTCCCCTCACCTATCGGTGTGGGAAGTAAAAAGTGTGACTAGTGTACCTTAAGCCTGAAAAATGTAAAGCTTAACTTGTGCTTAAATGCGCCATAAACAGCAGTGGAAAGAGAAACTGCCATCTAAGGTCCACCTAGGTCACAAATTGACCTTAAGTATTACCATTGCAAATAGCTGTAAATGATATAGCCCTACACATAACCTAACCAATACTAAGACCTTATCCATTCTTTTTAAGTACATACATCGTTTGAATCCATCTTCTCACAAATACAATGTGCAATCACAATAAATTCACAACGTAACAATTTCGCTTCCCGCCTTCACTTCTTCCGAACTCTACAAGCATACTCACTACACTACAAGATTACCGACTATTGTGGTAGTAACCACGGAAACGAAAACGGGAACGAAAGCCTTCCAGAAAATGCACATAGTCGAGTCGATCCGTGCGGATCGGAAGGCTTTCCGTTCCCGTTTTCGTTTCCGTGGTTACTACCATAATAGTCGGTCATCTTGTAGTGTAGTGAGTATGCTTGTAGTGTTCGGAAGAAGTGAAGGCGGGAAGCGAAATTGTTACGTTGTGAATTTATTGTGATTGCACGTTTTATTTGTGAGAACATGTGTATGGCTATATCATTTACAGCTATTTGCACTGGTAATACTTAAGGTCAACTTGTGACTATGGCGCCTTTAAGCACAAGATAGACTTTATATTTTTCAGGCTTAAGGTACACTAGTCTCACTTTTTTTATTTTCGTGTCATTTAGTTCTGTAGTTTGTTGTCAATCATAACAAGTATTTAAGTTAGGTGCGAAAAAATCTCAATAAAAGCTAGTAAAATGGATATATAATTGAAAGTAACATGCTTAACGATGATGAAGTGGACAAATTAAATTTAACGTTGTTTTGTGTACCTAGGCAAGTGTTTGATAGGGTGGATTATTTTGATAGGTTTGGCGAATTCACTCTTTTCACTCTAGTTAACCTAATTTCTGGTCATTTTCTACTTTTTTTTGGGTGGGGGTGAAATTGGGGTGGTTGGGGGGGTGGGGGTTGTAAATCTAAAAAATTTGTTGTACTCATAATGGGCTGTCTACTGACCTGAGAGAGAAAGACCTAGCGGCATAATACACTTTTTTAGGTCCATCCGAACATTGCCTTGCCGATTACAGAAACCAAGGGACTTGAACTTTCTGATGCATACAAAATACATACGAGTATTACTTTGGATCGTTTTGTATTGTGTTACGAGGAAACTTCTGAATTGACTTTAATGACATTTTGACACAGATTTATTACCGCGACGAGTATGGAAAGCACGTATGGTTTTTAGAAATCATTTCAGTGGCGGCGCGGCAATAATAAAAAACTAAAACTATAAAAAACACCTCGAACTTCGTTTTAGACGTTTTAGGGGTTCCTGATCATTTTAAAAATTTTTTTGGTTGGGGGTGAAATTGGGGTGGTCGGGGGTGGGGATTTGTAAAACTCAAAAATTTGTTGTATTCATGATATATTGTCCATTGACCTGTGAAAGAAGCACCTAGTAGAATAAAATACTTTTTTGCGGTCGGGCAAGTGATGATTTGATTGCAGCGGCATCTAGACTATAGTTTCATGCTGTGGGAAAATAATAAAACTGGTATCATCGGAATGTGTGGGAAGTACTGAGTCAATCAACTTGACTACATTTTTTTACTTCCGTGTCATTTAGTTCTGTAGTTTGTTATCAATCATAACAAGTATTTAAGTTAGATGCGAAAAAATCTCAATAAAAGCTAGTAAAATGGACTATATAATTGAAAATAGCATTCTTAACGATGGTGATGAAGTGGACAAATTAAATTTAATGTTGTTTGGTGTACCAAGGCAAGTGTTTGACAGGGTGGATTATTTTGATAAGCTTGACGAATTCACTCTTTTCACTCTTATTAACCTAATTTAACAATAAAATAATGAAAATTCATTCATTCTTTATTATTTTTATTTGGCAGTAATTCAGCTTTGTATACACTATTTGTATCCTCAATCTTAAGCGATTTGTCCTGTGATGCTCAAATTCTGCCCCCTCCTCCATCAGCTCTAAGGCTTCAGCATCAGCTAGTACAAATTCCATCTAAAACAAGAAGCACATGTTAAAATATAACACAATACGAATTTTTCTTCCACTGCCATTCAAACAATAATTTATCCAAACACAGCGTACATGTGCCGGGTGTCTCCTCATAATTCGCCACCACTCTTATCTTTTTTATTTGTAGAGATAGAAAAAAGGTTTTATATGAAAGTTGTATAGTTTTCTCCTGTCATTTCGAATTAGACAGGAACAAAAAGAAAAAATAATAGAACATCCTGTTTTTCGTTTAAAGCTATATTTTTATGGGACGGAAACAAATATTTGTTTCTCTTGTTGTCAGAAATATAGTGTTCGATCATCTTATTTTGAAAGGTTCTGAAATATTTAGCTTCAAAGTTTTAAAAATGTGGGAGTTAACCTCGATCCACTATAGCCATGGTGGCTGCAAAACAATTAAATGCGGTAATGTTCTGTGTCGTTCTTACATTTTGCTAAGAGAAGGCTATAAAACCTTCATATAAGAACTTTTTTCTATCTCTTCAAATAAAAAGTATAAGAGGGGTGGCGAATTATAAGGAAACACCCGGTACACAAGTTGTGTGAACCTGACACGCAAATGTGTGGCTTGGTTGTGAAAATACGAATACCTGAGACAGAAAGCGACCAAAATACAGCAAAATAGACTTACCTTGCTTTCAAAAATTCACTTAAAGGTGAAAACGATACAAATATGACACGTTGTCAACAATGACTCAATGACACTGACGTCTATCCGCACTCGGTGCCCCTTTCCGCGGCTATGAGGTCAACGGAAAATGCACGGACGTACCGAATGCACTTGGCGGTATTCCGTCCGGAAAGTGACGTCACTCCCGGGCAGTAGGTGACTTTCCGTGTCGATCCGCGCGGAAAGAGAGATGCGGAATAGGCTTACTGGACTGCATCAAGGATAGAGCAGCAGCTCCCACGCATGTGAGCAGTAGTCCAGTCCAGGTCTTATCTGGGCTTTATATAGCGCGTGAGAAGGGTAGATAGTGAGAAGTACTTTCTGGCTCTGAATAGATATCCAAGCTTTTTCCCAGCAGGTCTTTTAATTATTGACGAAACGTGTTCCTGACAGATCATGTTTTCGATGGATGTAAAAAACGTAGCAATCATGATAGTTTCGAAGTTTACACCATAGACTGCCTTTTTTTAAATTATCTTTCAGCACTTCGCACTGAAGTTGTTTATTCATTTCATATGCATTTGGTTACTTTAGTTACTACTCTGAGATATTAGGATTTTAACCTTTGTTTCAGGTAATGAGGCTACTGACCTTAATACAAAGAAAATCGGACACCGAAGCTAAATCTGTGTTCAAAACGAGTGAACTCAAAGAATTGAGTGAGCAGTTGGGTATGGAAAAAACGAAGTTTTATCAAGCTTTGCAGACTCTCAATATTCAAGGGTTTATCCTAAATAAGGGTCAAAATCAATATCAACTCGTTACAGCCGTTTAATGTATACTATAAATTTTTCCTTGTAAGATTATTTTTGTATGGAGTTTTTTAAAAAATATATTTATAAACAAAACCGTCGGATTTTATTCTATGCATATGTTTGTGAGCTGAAAAAGTATGGAAGGACAGGACAGACACTCAAACAATTACAGGGCCCATACATTGTTAGCCAAGATGCACAATTCAGCGTTTCAACACATTTGTCAGCCTACAATTTATTTTCAAACAACTTAGGTAACGGAGCGTAGCGCAACGTTTTGAACAATAATATGCCAATATATGGTAGTGTTGTGACATTACGCAATACATTAGTTATAGATAGTTTTCAATTTCTCTCCAATGTAAGATCAAGAACATAAACATTACATAATCCTCCTCCTTCTCCTCCTTAGAAATGATGTTCACCTCGGCAGGTGTTGAAAACTCCATAACAAACATGGTCTTCTGTTGGTGGTCAAGAAGGACTATGTCGGGCTTGTTTGCTTGTACAAGCTCGAGCGTGGGAAACGAGTAGTTTACTGAAAACTTTGTTGTATTTATAATAAGCTGTTAATTGAATTGTGAAAGATCCAGCAGCATAATACACTTTTTTAGGTCCATCCAAACATTGGCTGGCCTATTGCAGAAACCAAGCGACTTATTTTCTGATGTTCGCAAACGAGTATTGCTTTAGATCGTTCTGTATTGTGTAAAGTAAAAATTGTTGTTTTTCACGAAATTTTGACAGTATTAGCACCGTGACGAGGATGGAGAACGCGTATGGTTTTATAAATCTAATCGTGTCAGTGGAGGCGCAGCATTATAAAAAAACTAAAAATATAAAAACTGCTCAAACTTCGTTTTTAGTTACTTTTCTTGAGTGGGAATCAAATTGGGGTGGGGTAAAACTGAAAAATTTCTTCTATTCATAATAGGCTGTCTATTGACTTGCGAAAGAAAGGCCTAGCGGCATAATACACTTGTTACGTCGATTCGAACATTGTCTTGTCTATTACAGAAACCAAGTACTTATTTTCTGATGCATACATATGAGTAATGCTTGGAATTGATTTTATTGAAATTTCTACACAGTACTATTACCGTGGCGAGGATGGGAAACGATTATGGTTTTTAGAAATCGTGTCAGTGGCGAAGCAGCAATAATCAGAACTTAAAACAGCTCAAACTTCATTTTTAGATGGTTTGGGGGTACCTGATCGTTTCGCTTCGTCCAGTTGAGGCTTGCAGAAAAACTGTATCTTTCTAGTTTCTACGGAGGGAAATGCAAGAAACTATTTATGAGAGTTTTTGAGTGGATGCTTTTTGGGGGCGGGCGGGCGATAATTTGGTTGCAAGGTGAACTCAGACAATGCGATGTGAAAATAATAAAATGGTATCACCATTATGTGTGGACAGTACTGCATTAGTCAACTTGACTCAATTTTTTCCTCCGCTCAAACAAAAAAATCCTATGCATAATAGTAGAAAAATAACATTGGGAATGAAATGAGACATATTAACTGTCAATATTTACATTTAATATAAAATATAATAGTCCCTGTTACCACAACAACAAATGCTTATAGTACAAATATATAAATACACAGAATTCCTTTAACATCACTAAAATTAAAAACACTATTCAACAATATCAAAATTACAATACTGTAGCACACTTATTAGGCCATTAAGTGCAATTTCTTTTTGCTATTGGTCTCTATTTTTTTTTAATCTAGTACTATATTTAACTTGTTGCACTTAATTTAGTCAGTTAATTTGCGGTAAATATCGAAATTGGTTATAAAAAAATTATCAAAGTAAACGCTTAACAAGAAATCATGAACTGCTGATAACATTAATGTTACAATAATTTTCACTCTAAGCAGGAGGACAAGACCTCATCAAACAAAGAGTTACATTAAACCATCTATACTTAAAATTTTTACTTCGATTTTTAGAAATCAAGAAAAAATACAAAAATCTGCCATTGCTGGCTTGGCGGATCACTAATGTACTTCTTAACCAAATTTGACTCGATCTAGTGAGATGGTAAACTATTTGATGTCAACACAACAGTTTTTTATTTTAAATGAATTGTCCACGTTGTCTTTTACCTTTAAATAATTTTTGGACTACAATACATGTAGTAACCAAAAGAACATAAATGTATTTCAATGTTTATGCATCGTAATTCGTAGTCTCGATGTAAATAAATATTGCATCAGATAATTTTTAAAACAATCCAATGATTGACTCGAAGTTTTACAGCTCAAGTCATAAATTATTACACTTCTGACGTAATTCTGACTGCTTTATATATTTGTCCACAACTTCTTGTTAACTTTACAGAACTGCATATTTTTATTTATACAAGACATGCAAAATCTACTAATCATATCATTTTTGTATAACTAATAAAGAACATGATAACTGGACTTTAAAAGTCTAAAGTAAAGCATTATTAATATCAATTAATTTTAAGAACAGGGAGTTTTTAGACAATCAAAAATAACGAATTTCGTGGCTATCATTAATATCATTCACAGTAATAAAAAATATGTAAAATACGATTTCATGTTTGTTGTTATTTTTAACACAGAACAGAAAATGTTTTGCACAAGAACAAGACAGATAATTTTGTACTTGAAATTCCGCCCACATTTAACCTCAAATCCAAATAGTCAACAGTTACAGTTTTGTGAAAAAACGAATGGGTGAGCGCTGTTTTCTTGGAAACAAACAAAAACAGATGCTTATTTGCTTTTGTTTGAACTCAAACATTAAACAGTCTCCCTCTGATTATTCATCCAAATTAAACCGAATTCAAGACCTTGGTTAAATAACAAAAAAAAATAGCTAAAATAGTTGTTTTAACAATCCAATCCAAAGAGTCTATCTTGTCTAGCAGTAGTTAACACTATCGGAATTAGGCTTAACGAGGGTATTCGTTATTTTCGACGTTATTTTAAGTGGTCAAAAAACTCCCTATTATTCTATAAACCTGACTGTCTTCAAGGTCCTATCTGCTTGATTTTTAAAGAGAGATGTAATTATACATATACAGGGTATATCAGATTTTCCAAACCGAGAACACGTGACAAAATTATATTTAACAAAAGTTTAATAAAGCAAAATTTCACTGAAGGAACGTAAGAGTGACTAACCTAAATGCTGTACGAGTTCAGTAAAACTGCTCAGTCAGTCTTCTGCCAAATACTGCTTATTCGTGGAGAAAAGTTATTATCAGAGCGATCTGTCAAGTCTGAGAATCCAGGAACCAGACAATTTCAAAGAAAGAAGACAAGAGAAAATTAAGGAAGAAAGGTGGAGAGCATAGAGGAGGGAAGAAATTTTTTTAGATTAGGAGGCGCTTAGGCATTTTCGAAATGTTTCGGGAAGTTTTTAAAATGTAGTCGAAAGTTAGATTTTAATTAGTTTTCGTAAAATGCTTTAATTTTGACTATACTAAATTTGCGTTGCTATTTTTTGGTTCACAGAGAGAATCGCGGCCTTGTATGCTTGCGAATATGCTCGACTGTGGATATGCTATTCGTGGAGATGATCTTATGTACAAAAGTGACAAATCTGTGCAGAGAAGATCCAGTATTTTTCAAGTTTGGAAACACATTATCAGCCAAAATGCAAAAAAAACTTTACGTGTGATTCTGCCTTTTTGTATTACTTCCCACACCGATATGTGAGGGGAGTATTGTGATCGCGAAAATTTTCGACTTTGAGATAATACGCTTTTTGGGCGTTTTATGATGTCTACATAACGAAAATCCGCATCACTCATTTCCTTGGGTCTGTCTGTCGGTCGGTCTGTCTGATGGCGTTTTTCTAGCCTCCTAATCTCAGTAACCGCTGCATGGATTGTGATTAAATTTGGGAAGTGATATGCTGTGGGGTCGTATAGGTAATGTTCCTATAATTTTGAAAATCGGTGCATGGGCGGGGGAGTAATTAGCAAAAAACAAAAATTTTCAAATATTCATCAAACTTCGTTTTTAGGCGTTTTAGGGGTTCTTGATCATTTTCCACTTTTTTTTGGGTGGGGGTAAAATTGGGGTGGTTGGGGGTGGGGAGTTGTAAGGGAATTTGCAGAGGTAAACATTCGAGTATTGCCTTAGATCTCTATTGTGTAATGTGGAAACTATTGAACTGATTTTAATGAAATTTTGACACAGTATTTATTGTTACTTTGGCGAGGATGATGGTTTTTAGAAGTCGTGTTAGTGGCGGCGCAGCAATAATGAAAAAACTGAAGATATAAAAAAAGCTCGAACTTCGTTTTTAGGCGTTTTAGGGGTACCTGATCAGTTTATACTTTTTTTTTTTTGGTGGGGGTGAAATTGGGGTGGTTGGGGGGTGGGGGGTTGTAAAAGGGGAAAATTTGTTGTATTTATAATAGGCTGTTCATTGATCTGTGATAGAAAGACCTAGCGGAATAACATACTTTTTTTGTGGGCAGGGAGCGATAATTTGGCTGCAAGGGGATCTCAGACTACAGCTTCATGCTATGGACAATAATAAACTGGTATCATCGTACTGTGTGGGACGTACTAAGTCAATCAACTTGACTCCATTTTCTTTAGATATACCCAGATATATGATAGATAGTTAGATTGATATACCTTGTATAGTACTTAAGCAGGCAATGTATTTTTACAGTAGGTTACTAGTAGGTAATGAGTAAAAAGCTTCAGTTTTTGCAAATCTAATATAAAGTGGTATAGTTTCTGCTACTTAGGGACGGTTGTACATATACCGGTGCAACACAAGCTTTATTAAACCTAAGCTTAGGCTTAAAGTTGGCATCAGTTGTACAATCGCCGGTTTAGTTGAACCTGGTTAATAATGAAATTCACTAGATTGACAGTAATGGAGCGTGCGTTCTGTCATAATTATTTGTCTATGTTCTTTTATTTGTTTTAAGATACAAATCTTTCCAAAAATATAACCTAATAAAGTTACAATTTGAAGGTTATTGATCGACACATCACGTCATTTATATTTGAACTAGAGTTAAGCTCCGGCTAAGCAACATGATTGGTCGGTTTACGCTAAACTCGTGTTGAGCTTGGATTGGGGTGCTAAACTAGCATTGCACAAGGGACGTTTTGCAACTGGTTTAACGGCGTCTTACCTTAAACCGAAGCTTAAGTTTCTATTATACAACCGGCCCTTAGTAGCGAATTTTAATATTATTTCCAAATGAAAAATGACAGTTAGGGCCGATTTTATCAACAGGCGCATTTTAACAAAGGCTTTGACCAATCAGAGCAGCCCGTTCAAGAACATGCATCTGTCCAAGTTCTCTGAAAACTATTGATTTCACTTGAAGTTTACCTCAAAAAGGTTAAAAATGACATGCTTTATATACAAATCGACCATTATGAACCGTCTAGTATCTTTTCCAGTCTGATTTTCCATCCTAAATGGGTGAAAAATTGCATTTTCTTATTTAATCAAAAGTTTAGCAATTGCTAATTTGAACCAATCAGATTCCGCAAAAACTGTACATTTGATCGCTGGTTTTTTCTTCTGCTAAATGGTGATGGCAAAAAATTAGGGTTTTGAATAATTTTTTTGTGATAAATGGAGAGATCAAATATAAGTTTTACAACAAAACTGTTTTTGTTTTGTTTTTTTTCGCAATAATCCAACAGTTATATCAAAATAAAAATGAGTTTTTGAATCCAGAACCGAAAACACGCCGACGACTCCTGACCCGTGTGACGTACTTCATGAAAATACTTGTAACAGTTGTAACTAAAATGTATATTTGTTGCAACATAGGCGATGAATGAAGTTTGCAGCTCGAGACGAAGCCAACGATCGAAATAAATCTCTTTTTGAATGTTTGAAATTCGATCACAGATCCCAGTAATAAAGTACCTAAACAAATATCTTCTGAGGCGACTTTACTGCAGCATGCTGGGTGGCCGAGTGGCAGAGTAGCCGACTCGTATGACTTGGTATCGCTGGTGGTGTTTGTTCGAGACCCAGCCCGTGCAACTATTTTTTTTTATCCAAAATATTCATTGGAATGCTTTTTACTCATGTTATATCATTTTTTTGTACCATCGCCATCGACATAAATGTGTTTTTGAATGAAATGTTATTAGATGTTTTACTAGTACAACAAAAATTACGAATATTTTTACTTTTTTGGAATAATTTCATTTTGATACTGCTATCAGAGCAATTGGCGATTGATTTTGACGGATAAACTACACTTCCACTGACTGAATTCTCCACCGCCTCCGGTACTTAGCTTTTGCAATATGTCAAGTAAAATGTCTAATAAAATTTGATTCAAAAACATTTTTATGTCGATGATACAAAAAAATGTGTGTAACATGAGTAAAACACATCGATGAATATTTTGGATAAAAAAAAAATAGTTGCACGGGCTGGGTCTCGAACCAACAACACCAGCGATACCAAGTCATAAGAGTCGGCTACTCTGCCACTCGGCCACCCAGCATGCTACAGTAAAATCGCCTCAGAAGATATTTGTTTAGGTACTTTATTACTGGGATCTGTGATCTAATTTCAAACATTCAAAAAGATATTTATTTCGATCGTTGGCTTCGTCTCGAGCTGCAAACTTCATTCATCGCCTATGTTGCAACAAATATACACTTATTACAACAATAGTTTTGTTATAAAGCTTATATACGATATGATGAAAAGTGTCATCCAGCTTTGACGTTTTGTTTTCAATATTGATAAGATACTATTGGACGATATTTATTAACCTAGCCCGCAATACCCAATAGAAAGCTTTTGCTAAATAACATCCAATAGAAAAGTTTTGTTAAATTCTTTGTTAAATTCTTTGTTAAATTCTTTGTTAAATATGCATGTTGATAAAATCGGCCCTTAGTATCTTATTTTGGTTTTATAGAATCCCTTTTCGGGAAACCGGATGACATATACACTTAACATTTTTGTATGTTTCTATTAGAAAATGTATTTTGATAGCAATGCCTTGACTGACCCAAATGAGGTCACTTATACGGTGGAGTCAAACTTGCATTTGAAATCATGTAAAAACACTCCATTTTAACTATTTTTATTTAAAAATAGGAATATGTATATATGTGAGATCAGAAACACCAACTGAAATCCTAAAAAAGTATCAGCTTCTGGCCAAATTACAGCAGTGTTTTATTTTTGGAATGGCACCTGGTACATTTAATATAAATTTGCTGAAGCAGAAAAAAAATTCATCCAAATATATCGTTAAAGTGAAAGTCTGTTCAAAGTTCCAAAAAATGGATGTCAAAGTTAGCAAACCAGGTAAAATAGATTTTCTAATTGAATCCGGCGTACTTACAGACGTTAGGCCAAGTAAAAAAAGGGCAATAATATTGAGATGCAGTTGATAGGATCTTTTTTAACAATTCTGTCACCGAATTTTTGCAGATCTGTTTAGTGCCACCATGTAAATTAAAAAGCATCGTCATAGTAGTAGATTGTTAAAAAGTAAGTGTTCTGCTCTCGTGAAACTATCAAACTCTGTATTGGTTCTAATGCCAAATATTTCCACTCGCTTATTTTACCATTATAGGTAAGTATATAGATTCTAGACTTTTTATATACTAATACTGACCCATTGCACTTTACTGGAA
The DNA here is from genome assembly GCA_951848785.1 of Callosobruchus maculatus. Lineage (NCBI taxonomy): Eukaryota > Metazoa > Arthropoda > Insecta > Coleoptera > Chrysomelidae > Callosobruchus > Callosobruchus maculatus. The sequence continues at coordinate 840,731 of CATOUR010000087.1, read as the reverse complement.
AATGAGATCAGAAAAGGATTACTAATGTCTAGGCTTTCTGCAACCTTTTTAAAAGCACAAATTGCCATGAAAAATACATTCTGAAAAAACAGTGATATTAATTAACTGTCCCAGAATGATAACAGGTTGTTTTTGAATATTATTTATTTTAACCTCGGAGATTATGATAATTATAATAATAATAAAGCGCTGGTTTTATGAGAGATTATTACTGCTATTCCAAATTCAGTTATCTCTTCAGTAATTTTTATCTACAGCAAGGCTGTACAGACAGTGAACATTTTATAATTCAAACTAATCTGGTTTTATTTATTCTCAAGTAAAACGCCATGGGTCAGAGACAACCACAGGATAACTTTCAGAAATAAAATTCTATGTACTATCTTAGATCAGATCAGATCTGAGATTCTTAATTTGCGTCCATGGTGTATTATTGAGAGGAAGACATTTTACAAAGCTTTATTACGGTTTAATACAATATATAGGAATGTACGTAAAATCCAAGATCGTTTCACTGTTTCGAACTCCGAACATAGACTGGATTAAAAAACTAGCCATGATACAGCAGCATCTATGGAAGATAATGGGTGAATTGATATTATCGCTGGATATTTTTAAAATATGCGAATTACGGCAATATACATTATTTATTGCATTTCATTCTGTATGAGCCGTGATCTGCAATATTTTAGTGAGAATGACTTTTTCTTTTATGATGTATACGAGTACATACGAGTATTGCTTCAGATTGTTCTGTATTCTGTAACCTTGTAATTATAGCATTGATTTTACTGACATTTTGACGCAGTATGGTTACCATGACGAGTATAGAAAACATCATGATACTACGACACTGACAGATATGATCACTTGGCGGACAGATTTCGAACCGGTCTGCGCATGACGTCACCGTGTGACAAAAGTGTACAAGCACATGGCGCCAAAGCATTGATTTTTGAAAGTTTTATTTCGTTTCCTGTTATATCTGTCTTAGATATTTAATATTCATACAAAATGAAAATAGCTCATGCACAGTATAATATAAACGATACATATTGCTCTGTATCTGAATAAAAAATTGGTGAAATAGTTATACAGAGAATTGATATTAATCGACGCCTGACCCGTTTGCAGTAGTTCCGAGCGTTCTGAATTTCAGATACAAAAATTTGAATCTATGTACTCAAAAAAAATTTACACAGTGGAAAAAGAACAGAGCCAGAGCGGTCTGGACGTATTTTTCTGAAATCTCATATAAGAGGTTGATTGGAGTGCCTAGTGAAACCATCTTTTTGTGGGAAAATTTCTCGGGTAGGGGGTGGAATTTTTATATACTCCATTCAGGAGCCTTTGATTACCGTTCTTATTTTTTATATATAGATTATGATGTTGCGTCACCAGCTCTTCAAGCCAATTTGCATATGTATTTACTGTATAATTCTCTTAATAAAAGGTAGACAAGAAATAAATAACATGATTTTGTCATTAGAGGTTTTTAAAAATCATGAACAAGCATAATGGCATTATGTTTATGGCGAATGAATATTGACTTTTTTCTGCTAATGATTGGTGGAAAAATACATTACCAAATTTTCTTATTTTTTATTTATTCAAATATATGTCACAACCGCGTATATGTTAAACATAAAATAAAAACATATCACAATACAACAATACAATATCTTTCTAGGCATTGTATTTAGCTAGTACAGGTGAATTCCCGTATACTAAAGATTCCTAGTAGCAACAGGTTTTTCCTCAATTTTTTTCAAAATGTTTTAACACGATGTATCTGTTTAATATGTTTGAATTAAAAAGTTTGATCCACTTGTAGTGATGGTTTCTGATGACCTGGGTATAGGGCACATTATTTGTTGCTCTCTTGTGTTGTAGTTAGGTATTGATTCTGTATATATGAGTCTATGGAGAAATATATTTTGGACAGACAATAAGAACTGAAAAAGGGGTGAATAAGAGCATATCGAACTAGCCTTTCTCTATATGAACTGAAAATGAAATATCAAAATACGTTCTGCAACCTGTAAATCTCCAGCCATCTTTTAGAGCATTTTTATTTTATGTAGCCTTTTTTTATTCCAAATAGGAAAGGCGCTAGGAAAGCTGGATACACCGTCGCAGGACCCTGTAACTTATTACTTTATACTATTTTACAATGTTAGGGAATTTCAGTTTTCTAATATTCGAGGTCTCTCTAATTCCCCTATCAAGAATTCGTATTCTGAAATACATTTTGCATCTAGAAAACAAGCTCATCTTTGCTTCATCAGTCACGTATACATTCTCTGATAATTTGTTTAAATTCGCAAGATAGTTTTTTTTTCAATTCTCAAAGCGTTTCCATTATAGTTGGAAAATATATGGCCGAGCTCATTACATTTTGCCAAGAACTCATCTGTATGTTTTTGTAGTCCACCTTCTGTTAAATGGTTGACCCAACTGAGAGAAGTATCTGTGCAATCTGGGATATAACCCAGTTTCTCCTTATTTTTCAACTTAAATGCAATGAAACCTGCCAAATTTTCCAAACCATCCCAAGTAGCGGTAGTGTGACGAATAGTTTTTACTTTTTTATTATTACATCCCACAACCACACAATAAACCATTGTTCAAATATGTGTTAAACTCCAGAATCGCAAATAATTAATGTTTTATCAAACTTTACTACGGTAAACGAGTAAACTCAAAAAAATAAACTGAAAATGTTCGGCTATAACCTGTAACTAAACGAGTAAACAAACCCCGTTTGTCACACGCTGACGTCACAGGTGGAAGCGAGACGGAAGACATCATGCGCGTGAGCATACCTTCTAAAGTCGTAGTATCATGGAAAACATGTACTGTTTAAAGAGATCGTTTCAGTGGTGGCGTATCAATAATAAAAATACTAAACAGACAGGATCGGCCACTCAAGCGTATGCGGAGGATACCGGCTAAACCGATAAGTTAAAGTTTATTTACAAAAAATGTTCAGAATCATGTGTTGCATCATACAAAATTATTTTCGTTTATACAGGGTGTTTGATTTAGGCTAGGTGTGATACAACTTTGTTATTTTAAGTATATATTATTACATATTTGGATTCCTTGGTGAATTCTAGTGTGATTTTATATGTCATACATGGAACTTTAAACGAACCATGTAGGCTCAAATCACCATTTTTGGTATAAGTCGGTATCAGAAAAAAATTGAAAATCGCAGCGATTATAAAACTTAGAAAGCCGTGACTTTGCGGTACGACTAAGCATGAATCCGTCATTTTAGGTCAGTTGGGGTCAGACGGCTAAATTTGAATTCTTTTTGTACTTGGAGAAATCAGTAGATTAATTAAGGAAACTTCAATCATAGATAACTTGATTTTTTCAAATGGGAATGCCTATTTTGGTTTAAAAAATCAAATGTAAAATGTGATTATCTGTCTAACGATGTAGCATTCTTGACATCAATCTTTTTTTGGTTTTCATTTTGTTTCAAATTTTCAGTCAAATCGGCAATTTTCCTGTGTGTAAGCAAACTAGCAGGCCATGAAAAATAAACAAAAGCCTGTGAATATGGAAGAAACCAACTAACTTAGTAGAAAGATGCAAACGAACTAGAGTAGCGAGGTAAGATCATGAAAATTCCTTACAACACATCAGCTCTAACCGGATACAACAGCGGCAAGATATCTAATGTCAATGAGAAGCTGGGGTATGACAGAAGTGTTTCGTTTTTCACAGCCTACTAGCTATTGAGGTCTACTCGAGCTTGATAACTTTTCAAAACGATTGAAAATTTTGAAACAAAAGGAAAACCACCAGCGATTGTTGCTTACAGTCTAACAGTTTTAGAATGAAATTTCACATTTAATGGGATACAAATATTAGTAATTTCCATTTAGTTAAGTCAAAAGTGAAGATATCTCTAACTGGAGCATTCTGAACATCTACTGAAATGATTGCTAGATTTTTTTAATTACGTTATGTTGTAATTGTGTTTGTTTCATGTAGTTTTCTACAAACTAAATTATGTTTTACAATTCAAACTGACTGCAATTCAAGTTTAATTTTCCGCGATTTTGCTAAAAAGTAGAAATACCCACTGAAGAATTTGAAGGGTTCCAGTGAGAGGTATCGTTACTTTTGACTTACGGAAATGGCTACTATTTTTTTTTACAAACGGTTTTAACTATGCCGAATAACAACTGACTGAGTATAAAAAATATCATTTATCAAACATCTAGACCCGCGTAAATCGTTTAATTATTGTGATTGGCTGATTAGGTTCGCTACTTGAAAAACATCAAAAATGGTGTCCAAATCTTGTACAATACTAAAAAATAAGCCTAACCAAACTTGCACCCACTGAGTTTAAAACAAGCTGTGGACGTGTGGATGTATTTCTTGCGGTAATCAACAAATCTAAAACTATGAAGCAAGCAGCATTTTGGGCTGAGAAGAGAGAATAAATGGATTATAGAAAAATGAAAACTGAAAATTTTTAGGATACTTATGCCTAGCTAAATATGAAATCAAGTGACCTTAGTAAAAAACCGTGAAACGATCATAAATGCAAATAAATAATGAGATTCTAGTAGATGTGTTCTCTACTCCACAACCAATAAAAAAGCTTAGATAAGGCTTACGAAATATTTAAGTCTTGAGTTGGCTTTTCTTATACTAGTATTTGAGGTTTTTTTCCAAAAAAACTTATTCTTAACTTATTCTCAGCAGACCTTAGTATATTGCAAGCGGAATTGTGCATAAGTATTATAAATATTGAGTATTTAATCACAACCAATAAAAAATTACATAAAAATGTATAAAAATATAATATCCAACACATAAATTAAAAAATAAATATAAAGAACTACATATAGTTATAAATTAAAACTGGCATGTCCACTGGCAACTTCAATCTTGCAGTAGGAATATTACTTACATCTACATTATTTTTTTAACAGTGAACACGTCAAAAAATATAAGAGACTCATAACTGAGCTATTTGTACATAAGGTATTAAAATGCTAAACGGTACAACTAGCCAATTAAGGCAGGATGTAGAATATGAGGCCAGATCATCCTCTTAGAGATGAAAACAATTAAGTTGACTCATTTTATCGAACTTTGGGAGTGTTTCAGATGACAAAAATGATTTATAATTAAACACATATTAGATTAATATCGGAAAATAAGTATTTTCATGGGTTTTTTTTAAATGTCATTAAACACACTGCATAAATGTTCTTTACTGATTTTCAGTTCGTGAAGATGCAAGACAAACAAATTAACCAGTATAATGAGTAAGACAACAGAGCTGTTGTGTATACATTTGAAAATGATATGGATGAACTGGACCTACGGTCTATCTCATAATACATGAGAAGACCTGTAATGTAACTATTGCTCAAATTATACGAATATTAAGCGTTTATGGCTACTATCGCAATTTGAAAATGTATTTTCTACAACCCACCACGAGATAGCAACAATCTATTTGATAGGTGGACTACACCGCTTGCAAGCAAAACAACAACATACCTTCTACTAACGACTCAAGTCATTAATTTTGAAAAAACAATGTTTTTCTAAGTCAGAAGTTGTATTTGTGCTTGAAATTCGACAGAGACAATTAGATAGATATTATATGGTGACACCTTAAGTACAGAAATTCCAAATGTCAATAGAAGATGGCATTGCAAGCAACTAGTAACAGTGAAGCTTCATATGCATATGATTTCAGACGATACGATCCGATGGTACGAACACAGCATAGTAAATAAACAACCAGCATAATATCTCTGAGGATTTCCCATATAAAAATGGTTCCCACAGAATTTGACCTTGGGATGATTTTACGGATTTGAAGTTTGGGTAGAGATGCGAAAATGAAAATATCGATGCCGGTACCAACTCGATATTTTTTAGCAAAATAGGCGCGTTTGATTCGTACAGAGCATTTTGTGCAACTGATTACACCCCTCAATAATTACATAATTATTTTCGATACCGATACAAAAGTATCGGTACCAGCTTGGAATGCCTCAAAAAGTATCGAATAAAAATACTCGATATTAGTGCAGAAGTATCGAAGTATCGTTAGCATCCCTACAAAAAATCATCCAAAAGGGGAACTGCGCGTGTAATTACCGCCAACTTGAGTTATTGTGCTGGTTGTTTACTATGCTGTGGTACGAAGCTGTTCCTATTGGTTGAAAAATGAATTAGCGCGAAACTTATGTCCGATAATTTGAAACCGAAGATATAAGATGGGCAGGACCCAACAGACCTTGGGAACTAGAGCAAGGAGAGACTAAACAAAAACGAATGAATTATATATTTCAAAAGTGAGTTGTGTTTCTTTCGTTTCAAATAGTTATATGTAGTTTTACGTTTGCGTTTGTTTTTCTGCGTATATGCATATTATTGCCTGCCGTTATTAAATTGTTCAATATACTTTAGAAAGAAATCGGTTTGTACCAGAGCTTGAATAATTTTAAGGTGCCTTTAATGTAGAATACACCCTCGAGCATCTCGCGCGCCGCCATTGATAATAGTTATGCTGTAGTACGATATAAGAATACCACTAAGAAATGTCTCATACTCAGGGTTGTAGAATGATACACTTCCAAAGTTAACCGTTATCAAAGATCACAAGTATTTAAAGCAAGCGTATTACATTGATAATATGTAAATTGGAAAACCTAATTAATAAGTTATTACATTCAAGATGTTAAAATATATAAATTCGAAAGACATACCTTTAACTTTCTACAAGAAGTCTAAAATGTTACAGTACACAAAAACATCAGATATTTGTGAATTAACTACAGTACCTACCTACCCTTCGTTGGAAGATTTCTTAACATGAATGTATTCCATAAAACTGTATGTATAACAACAATGAACGGTTAAACATTTCGATCACTTTACATCTTTAGCCCTCGAAGGCACTTCTTGACAGTGCAGAGCCATCCTTTCTCCGGTCATAGTTCAGCCTTAAATTGTTCCCATCTTGCGTCATCCGATTCATGTGTCAAATAGCGTACACCTACTTGACCTTCAAGCGTACGCAAGTCACACCACGTCTGGTAATCCTGAAAGTAATTTCGTTTCAGTAAAAATGATTTACATTATCAAATCCGAAATGTACATAATAGCAGTAGCAGAATCAGCATCCCAGAGCCACCTCTCTGAGCATTGTCTTCTTTGGACAATGCTCAGAGAGGTGGCCCTGGGAGTATTTTCGACGCACAGTTTTTGACAAAACAGCACACTTTTTGGCTCCTAAAAACTTTTGAAATCTTCTCTAGAAGGAAGGAAATTTCGGATCAAAATTTACATGTATTGTCGACAATATGGCCAATGAAGGACGGTGTTTCTCAGAGTTCGGTCCTTGGACCGATACTTTATTTTTTTTTCATTCACAATATCCCTAGCCCCAGCAACTGTGAGGTCTATTTCTATGATGACGACACTGCACTAAGGATCCAGTCATGGGACATCGTGAAAGAGCTATACAAGGATGCCACAAGCCAGGTTCTTCACAAGGGACATAAAGGTGAAAGAATTAGTATCAAGCGTGGTGTGAAGCAGGGATGTGTATTTTCGCCTTTGCTATTTAACATAGTGCTAGACTGCTTAATGAGAAAGGTATGTGATGGCCGAGGAGGCATTAGATGGGGTCTGATGGGCAGCCTTCAAGATCTGGATTACGCAGATGACATCTGCCTAATATCGCACAATATCCAAGACACGAAAAGAAAGATTGAAGTCCTTAAAACAGAGGCAGCAAAAATGAGACTAAGAGTAAACGTGAAGAAGACCAAAGAAATGCGGATTAATATAGTCAACTAAGAACCTCTTCTGCTCTACGACGAAGTGATAGAAAGAGTTGACTACTTTGAATACCTAGGCAGCATAGTTAATAACACAGGAGAGACAGATCAAGATATTCAGCAGCGTCTACTAAAAGCAAGAAGAGCATTTGGCTCCCTTAACAAAGTCTGGAAATCTACCACGTACTCAATCAGAACTAAATTGCGTATTTTCAATAGCAACGTGAAATCAGTGTTATTGTATGGATGCGAAATATGGAAAAGCACAAAATCCATTGAGCAAAAACTGCAGGTTTTCATTTATAGATGTCTAAAGGAGGGTCCTACGGATTTTTTGGCCAAGGACAATCTCGAACGAGGACTTGTGGAAAATATCAGGGTTGAAGAAAGTAGGGACGGAAATCAGACAAAGTGGAATTGGATAGGTCACATCCTGCGAAGAGGAACGGAAGAATCTGTAGCTAGAACGGTGTTAGACTGGAACCCCCAGGGTAGCAGACTCATAGGAAGGACAAGGGTGACCTGGAGAAGAACGGTTACAGATGAGGCAAGAAGAATGGGCAAGACATGGAGAGAGATAAAAGCGCTTGCAAAGAATAGATCAGACTGGCGTCGCGTCAGTTTATAGAGGCCCTATGTTCCTTAATGAAATGATGGGACTATATATATAAATATATTCTGATAACCATAATAATATTCTCAATACTATTGTGAAAAATTGCAGTAATGTCGCTTTCCGGCTTTCCAAAATAACAGACTTCAAAAAGCAATCGTCTCAAAATCGAGAGATAAAAAAGGATGGCCAAATATGTCGCAGTGTACGAATACACATAACAAAAATCTTTTTGGAATTTTTTCTTCTGGTTCTGTTTTCGATTTCAAAAAACTTGAAATAGTAAATAGAATATATTAATACTTTGTATTTGGATTTGAATATTGATGGTTCCAATTCACAAAAGCACCAAAAGATCATTCTGGGTTTGAAATTTTTCCTGGCTGTGTCCCTTCCCAGTACTGATATATGCGGGAAAAACATAATATAACGAAAGGCATTTTCAACCTCTGCAAGTACCGCACAAAAATATTCCTAGTGGTAAAAGAGGATTATCAGTAGAAGCAAAATGGATAAAACCTATCACAGATACAGGTAGAAAATATATTATGATAAACTGTCCGTTCCAGCCGTCTAACGTGTAAAGGGAGATGCTCGGTCAGTTTTAGTATCAGTTCTAGAGTCTACAGAATATGATTTTTACCGAAAGACAAAGCGGTTTCATTTAAAATGGTGGCTATAGCTGAATGTATAGGCCAATGTAAATAAAAATTAAATGAAAATGTTTCAAAAAATAAGTCATTCAAGCAAAGTTCTTGTCAAAAAAAAATATTATTTAACCTCGAAATGTCATAACACCTTAAAACGTACGAATGAATAAAAGTCTCTTATTTTACCCCAGTATGAATCTCAAAGATACATAATACGGCCTAGTTGCTGTTGCCGACGGACTAGACCGTTTGTTGAAGGACAGGCAATGGGCTATTTTCCAACTTGTTGCCTATTTAATGGCTGAAATGGATTGCTTGTATCTAATTTGTAATGATGGCAGTGTTTGCTCAATTTTTTTCTGCCCACGTGGAGTAATGATAGACTTTGAAAATCATCCCTTTGAAAAGAGCTCATTTAAATCTCTTAAACCTCCCGCCTAAGAAATCAACCAATCAAAAGTGATTTTTATGCCGGATGTAGATAGGATGTGACTATTTTAAATTGAATTGAGCGTAGATTCAAGGTTGTCACGTTGTTAATATTTTGCATAGTTTTTCTACAAAAGATGTAAACTTTATTTTATGTTTATTTAGTTTCCCTCTTTTTGTAGACTATAAATGTTATATTGTACAGCTATTCCATTTTTTGCATTGTTATGTAATTAGCAGTTTACTCTGAAAATGTTTCATAGTTACATTTCACAATTTTACTCGTCATTCGGCAACACTCGTCTTTAATAGCCTGTCACTAGTGTCATGCATACATAACCTCCCCTGGTGTCACGACTGTCACGGTATCTCATTTAACCAAGATAGATCATGAAATGATGTAAACAAACATCTGTCAATATCAATACGAAGCGGGGGTTATGTCTGTAGATGGAGAAAAGGAGGTCAGACGGCAAAGTAGAATCACATTCTAAGGATAGCTCCACGAAAAACTTATTACGTCACGCTTAGATTTATTACGTCACAGCTTTGGCGCGAAATTTTATGTTTGAACTTTGCAGGTGTTTTTAAGCCACTTCGCGTTCACAGTAAAAAGTAAAAATGTTAGTTACGTGGTTTTTGGGGACGTAACATCAATATTCCGTCATAAAATTTTGTTCGGAAAATACCCCATTAAGCATATGGACTAACTCATCTTCAGTATGATTGCTTATGGACTACTCATTTTGTATACATTTACATTTTCACACATTGTACAGTTTGTAACGTTTACGCTACAAACACTAGTTTTGTCCGATTCAATTCGGCCAACATTATTGGCTAGTTTTTTCGAAAAACGAAAATTCCAATAGGTCTCTACCTGCAAATTATTATTATTAGGATCTTACCTGCAGCCAGACGTGTGCTAACGATTTATCAACTGTAAATCGCTTCCTCTGTTTCACTTGTAATAAATTATTTATGAGATTTATTGCTGAAAATTAAAATATTTGTCAACACAATGAAAAACATATTGAGCGAGGTTTCAAAAAGATATACTCTATTCTATAAATCATATTTAGAAGTGGAGCATAAATACATCCGTGAAAGCATGGTGCTTCTAAAACTGTAGAGCGAAATTGAATGTATGAAACACCACTACCCTAAAGTTTATTCTAGATTTAAGTATTCACAAGATATTCATTTTAAAAAATACTTGGAGAGTGTTCAAGCATATGATTAATAATTCTTTATACAAGTTGCTCCAAAAAGTCCTGCCAAGCGAAAGGCCAGACCTAGAGCAATCTCTGTAGATGCCAAGCATTTTTTTGTAGTCTTTCAATGATAATTTTATCTCAGTTTTTCTGGTAGGGAAATCATGTTTTCAATTTTTTGCATCTAAAAAACTTCGTTTCGTGAAAACCAGTTACAAGTTACTTATTGTATGTATAATTTTTTTTACCATTATAAAAAAGTTTTTACACAAATTCCGTCCAATTCTTTTGTGAAATGAGGAAAACGTTAATTATCTGTTGTTTATCCGGCGCCTCACTAGTGTATAAATCCTGTATTTTGATCGTCCTTGCTAAAGCCACAGTATGATACGTGAAATTCGATCCAAACCAAAATAAGTTGTAAATTGTTTTAGTACATGCATTTGACGTAGTCCTTTTTTTAATATTATTTTTGCCAGTGTTAGCTTTATTACCGTTTATCCAGATGTTCGGTCATTCAGTCGTATATTCCTGACATCTAACGTCTTTGGGTGAGCTATTCTTTTGTGTACTGCCCGCTATCGGATGATAGTTGCGCCGGTGGGCAGATTGCTTGGAGATGTCGTATAGGACGTACCGTTTAAAGAGTTGTTGGATGTTTATGTTTACGCGTGGAGGGTGAAGGTACTTTTGGGTGTGCAATTATTGTATATTATTGGCTGTAACCCAGAATAGTAGTAAGTACACACTGATTTATTGATAGGAACCGTATACTGTTAAAATATACACTGTAAAAGTAATGTTGAAGTAAAAGTGTGGTCGTTAATCAGCTTTCTATTATTTAAAACTCCCTTAACCTGAACTGATGCTTACACCAGCTTGATGTAAATAACATTCAGTTACGGAGAACGCCAAGCAGAGTTTAAACGAAATGTTCCAGAACTGCGAACTGGTGCATTTTGGGCATGCAGTGTTTATCGTGTGACCACCACTTGGTCATTACATGAAATTAAAAACGCAGTGGAGTGTGGAGTGGGCTAAACACTGAAATAAGCAGAAGACTACTAAAGATTGAGAAGGTTGCATTCTTCGAATATTAATATTTAAAGGTTGCATTTAGTTTTTACTTCACCCATTTGAAATACATATCATTATGTCCTATCTCAGCCGAAAACCATGAGGCGTATCTTAGTCCAGTAGTCAGAAAATGACATTATCGTCATTTCAAAAGAGGTTTATGATAAAATTCACAACTTTTAATAAGTGTTCGGACAAAATCAAACTAAATCAAAATACATCACGATCATTCTTATTCTTGTCACCAATAATTATCTGTAAGTTAAGGATCAAGAAGGAAATACGGAAAAAAATCCACTTAGCAGTACGTTTTGGAGCACTTATAATGAAAAGCTCATCAAATTTATTATAATATTCCATGTTCCAATTTTCATAGTTTCATATTTTCTTTTATATTCTTACGATGACTGGTGGCATGTAAACGATGAAATTAGAACATACCATCAGATGAAATTTCTTTCCAAGGATTCGGTGGATACATAAAGGCAGCATTCTGGATCTGTTCATTGATATCCTCGTCTTCATTAAAAGGGAATGTACCACTAAGACTAACATAGACAATAACTCCAACACTCCACATATCCAATGATCTGTTGTATCCTTTATTTCGTAATACTTCCGGGGCTGAAAGTATTTTTAGTAAAAATTCCGAGATTTTTCAAAGTGAAAATGTCTAGTAGCAAAATCACCGTCGTCCAATTCTATATGTTTATAAGTTACGGTGAGTCCTACGGTATTTTTTCTTGCGTTTATTGGGATGCTTGCCAATGATTGAAACTACACTCTTCATCACAACGTTGGGGTTTATTATATTTAAATCATCATCAGGTGTAATTAGATGAGATTTTATGCTGTGGAGGTTTTTCAGCCCCCTCAACCTGTCGGGGTTGTTACATAAAAAATATACAGCAATGTAACCGACATCTCATCTAATTACACTTGATGATGGTTTACGACGTTTCGGTTTATTATACCTAAACCATCATCAGGTGTAATTAGACGAGATGTCGGTTACATTGCCGTATATTTTTATGAAACAAAACCTACGTGACAAAGAGTGTAGTTTCAATCATTGATATGTAGTTTACACCTGACAGTTTGAATTTACGATTGACGCTTTGGTAATGTAGTTTGATCCTTTTGAAACTACTGCTAGAAATGGTATAGAACAGATATAATATAGTTTTTACTAAAAAATGTAATATGTTAAACTTCCAATCTTAATTGGTCGTAGGTATAAGCTAAATATCCATATCTCTTTAAAGCTAAGATTTTGGCACAGTCTACATATACAGACTGTTACCTACTCTACTATACACCCTTGAACATGACATGACATGAAATGCTGAATATGGCAACAAGGCTTAGAGACAAAGACAACATATAATCCATTCCCCGCTAGATGGCGCTACTATAGTCCCGACTACATTTCACAAGGATGCCACATCTATGGAATCATCTGCAGCTTTGATAGCTCTCTTTACATGATCGGTTAGCAGAGCTGACCGTTAGAGCACTGTCATTCATTGCGTGATATTTATGAATCGTTTATTCCTTTATATCAACAAGTATGGCAAATAACGCTAAACACAATACAAATTTCGAGAATAACTCTTCGTGCGTTCCGCTTCTACCTAAAAACTCTACACGTCGTGAACTAAAGCTGGTTTTTAGCACTAACCACGAAAATTACTTTGTCAAATCGCGACATGCAATGACAATAATCATTGCTGAAGATTGCAGCAAATGTGAAGATGTGAAGAATGGCTTGCTAGGGCCCTATCGCTTGATTATAGAATGTAGAAGCTTAACTGTTATCCTGGAGTTAAATCCCTTCAACCAGATGATGTTTGTACTAATACTCCGAACTTGCAGGTAGGTAGGAGTAGAACCTGAACGGATTAACATGAGAAATACTGCCTTGATATTTTCGCTTTTTTACAACCTTTACCCCAAACCAAACATTATTAGTAAGCTTTTGTGATATACATCAGTAAGATTAATTTAAATTTTGTTTTATGAAAAACACAAATATGAATATTTTCATTACCTATGATTACGCGGAAAAAACTTGAACATAACCGGCAACACCGCTTAGCTATTGCGATAACAGTGCAAATTGTGGACATCCGACGTTAAACGGTGTTGCCGGTTATGTTCAAGTTTTTTCCGCGTAATCACAGGTAATGAAAATATTCATATTTGTATGTTTTTCGTAAAACAAAATTTAAATTAATCTTACTGATGTATATCACAAAAGTTCGTGCATGTTTAGTTTGGGGTAAAGGTTGTAAAAAACCGAAAATATCAAGGCAGTATTTCCATTTCAGTATTTAGCGTTTGGTTGGATACCAAAATAAAATCTTATGATCTCTGGGGTCAAACTACGTTTGAGATCCAAACTCAATATGCGAATGTAAGTGAAAGATAAGGGGACCCGGCTAGCAGTGCGTGTAAGGCGGCCAGCTGTCGAGTCGGAGACTAAGCAGCGTCAGGCGCGGTTAGTACATGGACGGTTGGCGTCTGAGTGGAGGGAAAGACGTAGAAGCTCAGAACTTGAACTTCCCTCACACGCGATTGGTTCATGGACAGAGCAGGCGTCTCATTGGAGGTGAATCTTTCTCAAGCTTGCTTGTCGCACCGGCCGCGCTCGGTCGCACTTGGTCACACTTCAGACTCGACAGTGTTTATAGCAGCGCGGATCGGCAGCGAAACAACCCACCGGCAATGCTGACCGCGCATTATGGTCCCCCTGACAGTTTTATATAGCACAATAAGACCATAAGAGCTGCAGTGCTGACGGCTCTCGTGAAAAAGTTAAAGTAAAGCTAATAGGGCCGGTTTCTCTATACATACTCAGTTTGAACGATAAGTTTGCTAACCAGTTGACGGCAACGGCAACTACCAGTTGAGTTTATTTGTGGTTCTTATTGAGCATATAAATTATTTTACACCTACTTGACTATAACATTTATGTTAATCCGTGCAGGTTCTCCTCCTACCTACCTACCTGCAAGTTCGGAGTATTAGTACAAACATCATCTGGTTGAAAGGATTTAACTCCAGGATAACAGTTAAGCTTCTACATTTTTTAATCAAGCGATAGGGCAGCCATTCTTCACATCTTCACATTTTATGCTTCAATCTTCGGCAATGATTATTGTCATTGCATGCCGCGATTTGACAAAGTAACTTTCGTGGTTAGTGCTAAATACCAGATTTAGTTCACGACGTATGGAGTGCAAGCGGAACGCACGAAGAGTTATTCTCGAAATTTGTATTCTGTTTAGCGTTATTTTCCATGCTTGTTGATATAAAGGAGTAAACGAGAACATTTTTCATGTAATGAATGACAGTGCTCTACCGTCCAGCTCTGCTAACCGATCATGTAAAGAAGAAACAATCCTTGCCAGTTACTCTCTACCAAATAGAACTGTCGAATCAGAGCTATCAAAGCTGCAGATGATTCTGTAGATGTGGCATCCTTGTGAAATGTAGTCGGGAGTACAGTAACGCCATCCAGCGGGGAATGGAATATATGTTGTCTTTGTCTCTAAGACTTGTTGCCATATTCAGCATTTCAAGTGCAGGGCCGCATTAAGGGTGTATAGTGGAGTAGGTAACACTCTGTATGTTTATGTAGGCTGCGATTTTGGTGCATTTAAAACAGGATGAATGGAATCAATGTTACGAGACATTTATGCTTATATATTTCTTGAAGCATCTTTTTAGCTTTTAGGCTACCTACCTAAATATGCTGGCGTTCCAACTACGGACCTACGGAAAGACTTTTCGCCAATAATTCTAGCAAACCCAAAATCGCATAGCTTAACCTGAGGATATTCGGCATCTGAACTCAAGAGAACATTTTCGGGTTTCAAATCACAGTGCACAATATTTTTGCTATGCAGATGCTTTAGAGCTACCAAAATCTGAAACAATAAAATTTAAAAAATATATTGACATATTATCAATATGTGCGAATCTTAAGAAAATGAATAACTGTGATTCAAATGTACGATGCTGCAGTGTGCCAAACAACTGTTGTCCACATGTAGACAACACTTAGTCAACTTTGTGGCCCCTGATAGAAAACGTGGCCTGCTCAAAATTGCGAATCGGGTTTTCTATTAGTAACTCAAAAAACGAAAAACTTTTTTGGGTTAGACCCAGCCTATATAAGCACCAACGCAAAAGCTATAGCGAGGAATTATTGGAGTATTTACGGAAAGGTGATGTCGGTAATGTCGGTATTAGTAGAGAAATGTGGTCTAGCTTAAAAACTATATAAGAACGAATAGTACCTACTGATAATGAAATTATAATACAAATCATCGGATCCTCGGAAATAACATAACAAAAAATTCCTAATTCTTTTACGGCGTCTGCCCTTTTATAGCGATTTTATAATCAGATTACATAAAAACCTAGCTTCTGTATAAAGTTCGTTTAATTTGTATTTTCAATACTATATACACATCAACGGGACAAACTGAAACAGGGATTCAATCTTATCTTCCTCTAGTTGAGCCCGTACACATCATCAGACCATTAGAGTTTTCAGAAACGCGGACAAAACATCAACACTATGACATTTTCCGACCGGTGACATGAAAATGAAAAGTTGCTGAAAACACCACAAAGAAAAATGTTTGTCTGAATGTTTCGGTTTCATTGCCAAAAGGGTTGGGAAAAATTGAGTTGTTGTTTTCTTTTGTTGGTTTGATGAAATGAAGAATTAAAGTATCAATGCATGTGTTGTCATGATTTTGTCCTCCAGTATCTAAACCAGTTCCTCTCCATACTGCCGCTAGGCTAGAACCCACATGTGCGCGTGAAAGTGTGACTGCGCCTTAACCGTTGATATTTTCTACTGATATTTTTTGGAATATCGGAGGGGGGGGGGTACCCGATAACCCCCCTCAGGTACGCACCTGATTCGAGGTAGGTTCTCTACAATCAGTCTTATAATCCAATAGTGTTTTCGATTTATTGCCCTATCACTGCACCAATATGCACTGAGTGTTAACATTATGTTCGACCTTGAGTGCAAAGCCTAGTTTTTTGCTTTCGGCTTATCCGTTTATTTGCACTGAAATTGCACTAGGTGCAAATCATCGCCACAGACTCCCTGAGCTTGTGGCGATTTCAGTGCATTTTTGACAGCTATCAATTATAAATTATAACCTATTTTATTTTTATTCTGCATTATGGTAATTAAAATCGGTGCAGTAAGTCGAAAATGTTATAAGCTAAATATCTTTTGTAGATGTTCACTGAAAATGGTACTATGGAAGTCTAAAGTCTATCCCCACCTGTTATTCTGGAATGTACTGGATGGTAGTCACCTGACACTTTGAGATGGTAATGTACGTGATCTGTGCACCCCTCTACATACTCGGTTACCAGATGTGACAAATGACAACATGTACTAGTCGTCAGCAGCAACGTTACGGTCATGTAGGAAAATGGGTTGAGCGCTTTATGCTAGTTAACTTCGTTCATGCAGTTTTATATAGGGGTGAAGCAATGGAAGAAAAGCAAAATTGCAGTATAAAAAGCAAGAAAGAAAAAAGAAGAAAGACCTGCAACAAAAGTCAAGCGTTACATGCAAGCAAACAAAAATCCAAGACATATTGAATGCCTAGCTTATCTTTGATGGTAAGTAAGCATTATCTGAGAAGGATTTAAGCTTTAAGCAAATACAAATAATAAAATCTGAAAAGTGAGTGAGTAAGGTTAGTTCCATACCTTTGGTCTTGGGTGGTCTTGTTAGTGGTTTTTCTCTGTGATAAACCTATTTAAATCCCACGAAGGCAATTTTAGTGCCCCTGGCATAACAAAATACAGGTTTACTCTCTTTTGCCATTAATTCCGCTTCAACTTGTAAAGGCTAAAGGATAATGAATAGAGGAAAAAAGTGATATAAAAACCCAGAAATTTATTTCATCAAGGTCTGATTCATCAACGATTGATCTATCCAATATTCAAATAAAACAGTGACAGATGTCTTCTGGGGGAACTCTAACCTTACTTTCTCCTGTCAAATGTAAAAGATAAACAAATGCAATTATAAATTGTATAGTTTTGATTAAATCAGCGGACATGGCCTCTGATAATGACTTATTTATATATGTTTAGGCACTGCAGCGAAGGATTTGGCTTCCTACCAATACAGAACCACTTGGAAGGTACACGCCAAAATCAATAATGGCCTTGATGGTATACATGAAGCTTTGTATGTTCGGACTACAACTAACTAAATTAACAATAAAACTGTAACAATATATCTTATGTTTTTTACCTGAGTGATCAAGAATTTTGTTACTCTTTCAGTCAATCTGCCTTTATCATGTGACAGAATCATTTCCAACATGTCTCCTTTCAGTTTCTCCATAACAACAAAAATTCTTTCTGGGGTTTCAAACATTCGCTCTAAATTCACAACACCCGGGTGTGATAAATTTTGTAAAATTGACACTTCGTTTTTGAGCTGTGCTTCCTGTTTTGTAGGAAATCTCAATTTATCTATGACCTGAAAGCAAAAGCGTTCATGTCTAGGATTTCTTATAAACAATTAACATACTTTGATAGCAACTGTCTTGGTTGATTTTCTGTGAACTCCACCATAAACAATTCCAAATTGTCCAGAGCCCAAAACTTCATCTGGATAAATTTGATAAATCTGGCTCATGTCAGTAATTTGTTCTTCACTAGCTGATGTTTCTTCATGTTCTGTAATGAATAATGCTAAAGATATGACTTAGAAAACAAAGATAAAAATATGGTACACAATACAAGTAGTGTTGAAAATTACACTAATTTTCGAATAACCAATGATGCACTAAAAGTTATTTGAAAATTCTGTCATTTTGATCAAGACTGAACTGTATAGATATGTACGTATTTTGATAATAACTATTTCACCATTATGTTGTGATATGTGTGTATATATTTTATATTAGATTGATAAATTTGTGATGTATTTTAGTAAAGTGAAGTGGGTTGATTACACCCTATATATGGCAATAGTACAATTTACAAATGGGTTAACAGAACGCTTGGTCAGACATTCGATAATAATTATGTTCCTGTCCAGGTAAGATATTTATAAACATCTATGTAAGCATGGACTCATTTTAAGCTTACATAGAAACCCACTAGGATTAGAATATTGGTTTTAGGATAGATTTGATACTTGTACATACTACGGTCGGAGAATACACAGTGTTCAGTATGAAGGCGTTTTCTTATGTATCTAATTAAGTATACGGCAGAACCATCTATGGTACACAATTTATTATATGGTGATCCTGCCAAAAAGCGCAATGAAAGCGTAAACAACTACAGCCGAGATGGGAAAAAAGAAAAAATTCAATCAAAGGAGGAGGTTATAGCTCAAGTCGGAAATAGTGATCGTCGGATATAGTAGTGGTGGCCAAAAGGCGGACTATCCAAACGGCTAGCGAGAGAATCTTTGGCCCTGAGCAGAGTGGGCATTACTGGATTTTGCTTCTGTCAATGTAAGAAGATAATGGAAATAGAGACGATAGCAGAAGAAAGACAATACCAGCCCATTTTATGTATCTGTTGGACTATGGAGGAAGCTCGTGTATATTATACAGAAATTCAGGAAAATATAGTATACAAAGGAGGAAAAGTGCCGAAAGTCTTAGTAGTAAGTTAATTAAATTAGATAAATTTAGGTCAGAACTAGGGTGATAAAGCGTGAAGCTTGTTACCTGTTACTGGATTCCTGCTTATTGGAGATTTTTTATAATCTCTTTATTTTGGATCGTCAGCTAAGTTAGTTGTTTTCTTCTATAAGAACAGATTTTGTTTATATCTCATGGCCCGCAAGGTTGCTTATAAGTAGGAACATTAAACAATTCCGATTTGATTGAAAATTTGAAATAATATGAAAACTAGAAGAGATGGATATTCACAACCTTACATCGTTAGAAAGGCTATACAATTTTACATTTGATCGTTTAAAAAAATTATTCATTCCCAATTGAAGAAATCAAGTTATCCTGGATTAAAGTTTCCCGAATTGATCTACCGATTTCTCCAAATAGAACATTAATTCAAATTTCACCGCCTAAGCTAAGCTGACGCGTTTCATCCTCAGTTACACTGCCGAGTTACCGCCTACTAAGTCTCATAATCGCTGCGATATTTGATTTTTTCTTATATCTACTTCTACTAAAAATGGTGATTTACACCTAAACGGTTTATTTCAACCCCCCGTATTTGATACATAAGGTCACACTAGAATTGAGCAAAGAATTCAAATATGCAATAATATAGAGGGTGTTCCATTTAAATTTTGACAATTATTTTAATGTACAGCTTTTTACTGGAGCACCCTGTATAAATGAAAACAATTTAAAAACATGTTCCTATTGGATCTGTATATCATCATACAGTAAACAAAATTTTAAATCTTACTTACCTTATAGTGAAAAGACCGTCGCGAATTGAGTGCGCAACATTGCAAACTGAACCTCTCCAACATCTACTTTACGAAATTATTTCCTTATGAACCTTTGCTTTGGGTGTTTAACTTCAGCATGCAAAGCAAGTAAGTTCTTGAACGATATGATACGGCAATAGGGATTTATTAATGTCTGGCGGAAATCAGAATATTTTTAGTGGGAATGACACAGTCTTCGCAACTACCGCATTACTACAATTTCGATCGAAATGCCGTATACAATAAGGAATACAGCTCCTCGACGGTTACGACACGTCCAACATTATGCACTTAATGATACTGTTCACATCTACCATATCTTGAATAAGGTTTAGGAAAAAAACACAAACAAAATACGGATCGGAAGATATCTTACTTGCATTCGCTTGTACAGGAATTATTGCTTGACGTATAGTAGTCTCCCAACTTTTTGCGAGATATGCTCCTATTCCACTATCTGGAGGTGGTAAATTGACAGAGTTGCCCTCTTGCAATTCATAAAGAGGGTCTTGTCCAACAAAATAATCCACGTTAGCAGTTCTAATTTCAAAGCAGTGCATTACCTCTGTAAAAATAAAAATATCAAAAAAATAAGATATGTAGTGTTAATTCAAAAAAAATTACCTCCTTGTTTTATCCTTGCAGTGTCAATTGTCAATATTTCTGATAATGGGATTTCTTTATAGTAATTTGAACTATCTTCACTTTGAAACAGAACAATGGATTTTGTATCTAACCTCCAAAAATGTCTACGAATCTAAAAAACAATTTAATATTTAGACTGTTATCAATAATGCGGCTTAGATTAGAATTGTCTTTGAAGGTTTGTCGTAGTGGGATATCTCACTATGTAGTGTCAAACGGATGTCCTAGCGTAGAACTACATCATTCATATGTACATACAGGAAGTGTCCCAAAAGTCATGAAATATATTTTTGTCGCACCGCTACGCTACTAGTCGAGGCGCGGTTGGACTGGTAGCGTTTAGGGGGAGGGGGGAAGCCTTAGCTTCGCAACGCACCCAAGTTTGATAAGCTCTGAAAAGCCGGTGCGACAATTAGTGCACCCCTGTTTTGAGGCCTGATGGCTGATTCAAACGAACCACGTTGAGCGATCAAGTTTTGTTCAAAGCTCAACGAAACTGCTACCGGAATGCACTCAATGCTTAAGGAAGCTTGCGCAGATACAGCTTTGTGCTATGTACAAGTTACGAGGTGGGCGAAGGAGTTTAAGAAGGGCCAGGAAGGAATGGACGATGACCCCCTACATGGGTGTTGCATCGCGACAATGCGCCAAGCCACACTTCTCTGCGCGGCCGTAAGGTCATGAAGAAACACAACGTGACAATGCTGCCGTAGCCGCCCTACAGTCCTGGTTTCACTCCGCCCGACTAGTTTCTTTTCCCGAGAATCAAGAATGAACTCCAAAGGAAACGGTACTGAACAGCATTCAGGATATCCAAAAAGCTGTGGCAACGGCTTTAAACAAGGTTGCCGTCGCTTTCTAGGGGCCTTACCAGTCATGAGAAAGCTGGTGTAAAAAATTTGTACATGCTAAATGTGATTACTTCGAAGAACACTAACACTTTGTACAAATATATCCAATAGATGTTTGAAAATTGCAATTTTTGTAATTAGCAGTTATTTCTTGTACATACTGTTATTGAAGTTTAGACTATGAGGGATTCATGAAACCAAGCTTAATTAAAATCCTTTTAAGGTCGATGAAGAGGTCATCTAAAAGTTACTTTACACAGTCAAGAAATCGTCATTTATAAAGTCCCACCATCATTCTATGTAGGGAATTTTTATTAATGCCAACTGTTATTATCCAGTGTAATCTCATTACTATAAGGTGACGCAAATCAAGACCTGTCATTACGAGGTTGGTATTTTCGGCAGACCCAAATATACCTTGAATGGGGTATTTTCCGAACAAAATTTTATGACGGAATATTGATGTTACGTCCCCAAAAACCATGTAACTAACATTTTTACTTTTTACTGTGAACCCGAAGTGGCTTAAAAGCACCTGCAAAGTTCAAACATAAAATTTCGCGCCAAAGCTGTGACGTAATAAATCTAAGCGTGACGTAATAAGTCTTTCGTGGAGCAATCCTTAGAATGTGACTGTACCTTGTCATCTGACCTCCTTTTCTCCATCTACAGACATAACCTTCGCATCGTATTGATATTGACAGATGTTTACATCATTTCATGATCTATCTTGGTTAAATGCGATACCGTAACAGTCGTGACACTAGGGGAGGTTATGTATGCATGACACTATGTGACAGGCTGTTAAAGACGAGTGTTGCCGAATGACGAGTAAAATTGTGAAAAGTAACTATGAAACATTCTCAGAGTAAACAGCTAATTACATAACAATGCAAAAAATGGAATAGCTGTGCAATATAACATTTATAGTCTACAAAAAGAGGGAAACTAAATAAACATAAAATAATATAATATATAATATAATAATAATTATGGAAAAACTATGCAAAATATTAACAACGTGACAACCTTGAATCTACGCCCAATTCAAATTAAAATAGTAACATCCTATCTACATCCAGCATAAAAATCACTTTTGATTGGTTGATTTCTTAGGCGGGAGGTTTAAGAGATTTAAATGAGCTCTTTTCAAAGGGATGATTTTCAAAGTCTATCTTGACTCCACGTGGGCAGAAAAAAATTGAGCAAACACTGCCATCATCACAAATTAGATACAAGCAATCCATTTCAGCCATTAAAAAGGCAATATTAGCAAGTTGGAAATTACCCCATTCCCCTAAAAAATTTAAATAAACCAGAACATGTTTTAATTTGTCAATTTCTTCTCGAATTTCTTCAAGGTCACAAATTTGATCGATTTTTTGGCCGTGTAAAGAGATGATAAGTCTGTTCTTGAAATTTGAACTTATGAATCAATAAATCTCACTTATACCATTGCCAAATATTTTATACTTTCAGAAAAACTACAGAGGATGAGAAGAATTAAAAACATTGGTAAACTGTTTTTCAAGCGTGAACAGCAAAATGCATCTGCAAGCAAAACTGTTCACCTAATTCTGAAAAATTAATCAGACATGTATCTCCCAAAATATTATATATTTGTCACCCATAATGTTCAGTGAAAGTTTGCCAGATTAAATACATTTCCCTAATCATTTCTTGTATACTGTTCGATACCTGTGAACAAACAGCATTTTGCAATGGATACTATCATAACAAAATTGTTTGAACACAACAGATATGCTCCTGTATGTGAAACAGTGGGACTATAAATAGCCCTGATGCGCTGAAATAAAACACTATGTTTATTATAAAAACGAATACAAACCATTCTATCCTTATTAGTGAAATGTACTAGCCAGCCTTCTTTTATCACCTTTGACCCTCTCCTTTTTGTGTGTTTCACTGATTGCACAATTCGTTGTAATGGAATGTTTGCACTGGGTGATGAGGAAGAACTACATCTGCAACAAGATACCTCAGATAGCAAGATTCATTATTTTTTTTCTCTAACTTACTCCTTTGAGTATGATGTACAGGGTGACCTAATAAGAATGGACGCCGGCAATATCTCGGTAACCGTTAATCGTATAACTTCGAGCAAATAATATTATTAGGTAAATCGGCTAAGAGAAATCGCTGGAAATTATTTTCAAGTTCCGCAAGTAGACGCTAGGAGGCGCAACTGTTATGGTCAATCAGAAAGACGGCTTTTTCTCAAAAAATATGCAAATAAAGGTATATTATAAATTCTACCGCCATACAGACTGAACAATTCTCGATTTTTTTGTTAATCGTTTTTTGCTCTATCTTGTAAGATGTAGTGGTGGGGAATATCATAAGGCTTTTTATTTAAATGGACATAACTTTGACATAACTTAACGGAATTAAAATTGGTAGAAAATAACGGAATTAAACAAGCTAGGTCTCGTTTGAAAGAGCTTTTCTTGCCTAGTAATCTGTTACATAAAAATTGTCCAAGCCTATCTTGACTCAGTAGCTACAGGGCGGTATTTGACATCAAACAACTATTTTTAAATGGTATGCTATATCTCTTTCAACATAAGTATATAGAGGACAAAATTCTTAAAAAGTCAGTGAAAGATTCAACTTCCTAGCTATTTTCAAACCGGAGATATCAGTAAAACAAGTATTCTGACGAGTGTGCTGTAAGTTTCAGACTCAAACTCACAGCACACTTGTCAGAATACTTGTTTTATTGATATCTCCGGTTTGAAAATCGCTAGGAAGTTGATTCTTTCGTTGACTTTTTAGGAATTTTGTCCTCTATATATCTATGTTAATATCTCTTTTAAGCATACCATTTAAAATTTTCGTAATAATGCGTAATAATTGTTATTATGTCAAATACCGCCCTGTAGCTACTAAGTCAAGACAAACTTGGACAATTTTTATATAACAGATTACTAGGCAAGAAAAGCTCTTTCAAACGAGACCTAGCATGTTTAATTCCGTTAACTTATGCCAAAGTTATGGCCATTTAAATAAAAAGCTTTATGACATTCCCTCACCACTACATATTACAAAATAGAGCAAAAAACGATTAACAAAAAAAATCGAGAATTGTTCAGTCTACATGACGGTAGAATTTATAATATACCTTTATTTGCATATTTTTTGAGAAAAAGCCGTTTTTCTATCAACCGTAACAGTTACCCCCCCCTAGCGGCTACTTGCGCAACTTGAAAATAATTTCCAGCGATTTCTCTTAGCCGATTTACCTAATAATATTTTTTGCTCGAAGTTATACGATTAACGGTTACTGAGATATTGCCGGCGTCCATTCTTATTAGGTCACCCTGTACAAGATGCTGAAGAACAAGTTTAATTTTATAGCATAAACAAGATCGGTTGAACAACAAAAAATTCGGTATGGCAAAGTGAAAAAGAGCCTTTATACTTGCAGTGTCGGTTTTATGATCGCTTAGGGGAGAGGCGGCTCGTCCATGAGAGCACATGAGCACGTGTACCCCCAAAAAGTTTGAAAAACAAAAAAATTTCCAGTATATTGTTGTACGCTAATGCAATTAGGGTTCTAAGGGAATCGCATCACAGGCTGTGTGACCCGAGTACGGCCGACTATCTAGCCGACGGCCGTTTGGCAGTCGCACGTGCGGTATTGAGGGCGTGGTTTACCCATAATCTAGGTATGAATTCGTACCAGCGGGGAAAGAGGACAAAAAGTTTATAAACATGATGGAAAAATGATTTTGTTTTTTTGAATCTACCTGCCGCATACCGCAACAAAGCTCAGGGTACGAAAAGGGGGCATGACCTGTATATTCTGGCAACCGTTTGACATGTGCAATTATGTATATAACAAATTTGAGCTAAATACCTGAAAAATTGAGAGTTATTACAAAAATGAAACAATATTAAAACTTCAACGCCCTGTAGATCGGTAACGAATCGTTTTCGGACCTGTTTATTTGAAAATGCAGTTATAATAAAACCAAAGAATCTTCTCCTTTCGTTTGTACAGGGTGTCCCATTTTGGGCACTTTTACGGGATATCTCGGTTATTTTTGAAGATAGAGAGTTGCGGTTTTCGCGACAGTGTGCACTTTTTTGTGAAACTAAAGATGCCGTCAACAAAATTATCATGGCCCTCTTGGTTTTTGAGATACAGGGTGAAATCGAAAATTATCGATTTTGAGACCACCCTCGTACCTCGGTTGTCGTTTATCTTATTGAAAAGTTTATTTTTCCAATTTTTACTTTATTTGTGGCAGTAGGCCATGGTTAATCAACTATAAATAATAAGCATCTAAGCAGTTTTTACTCTACAAGAGACTTTCTACTCAAATTCGAAAAAACAATCAAAATACATTTTTTTAAATAATAAAGTCTCATAAAAATGATGAATATTGTGTTACTATAATATTGAGTAGATAGTGGGCTATGACTCATCTATTAAAAACAAAAAAGCAAATCTATAAAAACCTTGCGAGACTCGGCTTTTAATTATATTTTTATTAAATATAGCTTTGTTCTTTCTGTGTTTTCGTTTTAATTATTGCCAATTTTCTATAATAATGACAGCTTAAATACCCAGAGAGACAGCAACCGTTTTCTGATATATTTGCTCATATAAAAATAAATATAGTTAGGTACGGATTCTTTATTCAACTACATCCTAAAACTTATTTCAAGGAGAATAGGGAGCAAAGGGAAACAAACGTATTAGGTTACATAAAAGCAACGCATTTATCATCTTTTAAGCAGAAAGAAGAAGCTGTAGGGGTACAAAAATCAACTGCAGAAATAATTATAAAAAAATACAATTACCATCCATACAAGTTTGAGATACTTCAACATTTGCACAGGATCCAAGTTTGGGAATTTTTAAATCGGCATAACACGAAGGAGACCAATAATTCTTTTAAATGCCATTAACAGAATAAGAAATTGTGCCCAATTTGCATTCGAGAAAATAGTCTCCAACTTGAACCAACATCTCTAAAAGCTCCTCTCTGTTTTTAGTTTTTATTTTGATTCAAATTCAAATTTAACAATGTGTTGATGGGGGGTGGGTTGGCCCAGTGGTTAGGGTCGAGGGCTCGTGACCGGAAGGTCCCGGGTTCGATTCTCGTTAAAGGCGGACATTTACTTCTGGTTTTTTCAACCAAAAATAAATATCCATTAAAAAAAAAGCTCAGCGAGAATCCCCACCTGAGCATTCACTGTTGGCTTCTAATTAACAGTGCTGTTCCTAAGTGGCGCCGGGAAACAGTAACAAAGCCTACACAGAACACGAGGCTAATGATCAAAGTAGTCGATGCCGATGACACAGAAGTAAAAAAAAAAAAGTAAAACAATGTGTTGATATTCTTCAGATATAATGTTTGGTTTTAAGTTATATACAAATAGTAGTTAATAGCGTACAAAATACGATTAAATAATTGAGTTTAAAACTATTGAGTATCTTGTATCTTAATAATTGTTTACTTGGATAAAGTTTTTAATAGATTGGTCATGGCCTACTGCTACAAATAAAGTAAAAAATGAAATTTTGAGCTTAATTTTCATGAAAAATTCATACTAATATATATTTTTGAAAAGCTTGAATTATTTCCGATTGACATAAAAATAATATACAGGGTGTTCCATTTAAAAAAATACATGTTTAATTCATAACTGAAAAATGGTTAGAGTAAGAAAAAATCAAACTACACCACTGGATTCTACAGAAAAAATTCTATAAGATTCTTTTTTAAACTTTTCAATAAGATAAAAGACAACCGAGATACGAGGGTGGTCCCAAAATCGATAATTTTCGATTTCACCCTGTATCTCAAAAACCAAGAGGGCCATTATAATTTTGATGTCGGCATCTTTAGTTTCACAAAAAAGTAGCTGTTGCAAAAATCGCTAATCTCTATCTTCAAAAGTAACCCAGATACCCCGTAAAAGTGCCCAACATGGGACACCCTGTACATGATATTTAGGAACACCCTGTATATCGCGCCTCGAACCTCGCCGCTTGCCTCTTACCTCGCCACTCTACTATGTTTGTACCCTTAGAGAATAAATGGTATCGATTTTTAGAATCGCTCTACTGGTGGTGCGAACAAAGCAAAACTGGAAGGTCCATAAGCAAATTCATCATGCAAACTTGCGCCGTAAGGGAATGAGTTACATATTTATAAATTCTGCCAGGAAAGGTTTGGCACTAGTATAGAGAATACATATCTTCAGCTGTATTCTTGAAAAACCCACTTGTTCCAAACGGAACTTTGCTTCACTTCCTGGTATGAATCGCAACCTTAGGGTTCAGATATTTAGCACCACAGAGTTCGAAGAGGAATCACTATACTCAGTAAATTGCTAGAACGTATGAACCTGTTTTAGTGTTGCTTTTGTGAACTCGGCAAAAAAGGCCAGATGTGGCCTACCTGCGCCCTCCCATCACTACTACTACTACTTGTACTAGTCGTATTATTTGAGCATAAGCTGTATAAAATATTAAATTGTCGGTTAAGGATAACTTTTTAGTTGCAATAAATCAGTCAAATATATAATAATAAATGCTACATAAATATACTAACGTGGAAGGAGTATGATCGTTGTCGTCATCATGTACGGGTATTACTTGAATGTATTTGTTACTGTCGCCATTGTCTGAAGAATAAGAATCTTTCATTGCCTCTTGGTCATCCTCTTCTAACGTTAAATTGTAGCGGCTGTCATTGCTTGCACAACTATCTGGATATTCGATATTACCTGAAATATGCGACTGCAAGTAACTGTCATATTATTCATTCACTGTCATATTATTATTTATTTTGTAATGCAATACAAAATAGCGCCACCTCGAAGGCTATGCCTTGTGTGAGGTATAGGCGAATAGCTATACACTACAATTTGCTAGGTATACACACTCAATTTAGTTTATAAAGGTTTTCGACCTACTGTGATGAACTTCAGTTATTTTTTGTAGGATAAGGTCATTTAAACAAGAACTCCTTATTTTCCTATCTACGACGTTTCGACTTATATTAAGTCATCCTCAGGCAACAAAAAAACGAAGTTTTCATCGTTTGTATGGCAATAATCATCAGAGTTTAACTAGATAAAAATACTGGAAAAATACGACACCACCAACGGTTTTAAAATATAACTTCATACAACACGCACAATAAAAACGAATTAAAATAAACAAGAACAGAATAAAATTAGTAATGTGCCTGCACACCAAAGACGGGTAGGTAAGATATCTTCCTTCAACTCATATCTACCCGTGGTATCTGGTAAGTCTAGAAAACAGATGCATTGAGTGGACTCTTGAGAGATGACTGAATACGGCCCTAAGGAACCCAGCATGCTGATTGGGGAGGTATCTCTCTAATCGTCTGCACGTGTCTGCCGTTTAATGAATTAATAGATTAGCATGGATCGTTTACGATAATATCTCCTAGTGCTTGCGTACTTTTCACGATTGAGCACAGGTCTTTTGGATAACTATAATCATATTCAAATCCAAGGTGCAGAAGATTGTAAACAAATAGGATACCAAGCACGCCGCCCGAGTAAGGCGGCATTCATTGCGATTGGCCGAAAGGCAATAAACACCTTGGCCGGCTTGCCGCTCTGACGCCCGCATGGGATGTTGAACAGAGTACAGAGTTGTATTTTATTCAGTTGCTTCGTGTGTTTATTATTGTATACGACGCGTCGCGTACATCGTGCTTTTATCATCGCATACCTGCCGTGTTGTTGTGCGAATTTTAGTGTTATCTGTGTTGTGTTGCGTGGTGTTTGTGTTATTACCCGATAACTTGAAGGAGATATTGAAGGATGTCTAGCAGTACAGACACTAAAGATGAATCCATGGATGTGGCTACAAGACAGGATTTAAGTCTACCAAGGAAGAGGCTTAGTAGCACAGACACTGCAGATGAACCCATGGATGTGGCTACAAGTCAGGATTTGAGTCCACCAAGGAAGAGGTCAAAAAAAGAGCCATTTTGACGTGAGGCTTAAGGCTTAATATTAAACGTAAATAAACACGAAACCCAGAAAAAATCATTAACAACTGCTGCTGACGATATTGTGGAAGAGATTGCACTCAAAATAGGTATCTGCAAACGGAGTGTCTATAAAGTGGTGCGAGAATACAGAACCAGACACTTTTTTGCCGCACCTTTAACTAATTAGAATCGCAAACGTTGCATTGACCTTGTGGACCGTGGCGATAAAAGTGCAATTAGGAGAAAGGTGCATCAGTTCTTTTTCCGAAATGAATTTCCGACTATTGACAAAGTCCTGAAAGAGATGAATGACGATGATTACTTGCCCAATTTTAAGCGGACCACGTTTTATAAGCTATTAAAGAAGCTTAGCTTCGTATCTGGGAAACGAGGAAGAAAAAGTATTCTCATCGATAGAGAGGATATAATTTCATGGAGGAGGGATTACCTCAGAAAAATTAAGGCCTTTAGGGCTGAAAAAAGGAAAATCTATTACCTAGATGAGACATGGATTAATGCTGGCCATACGCGATCCAAGGTTTGCTACTACAGTGACTTCATCTAGGCGAGAATTTTTAGAGGGACTTTCTACAGGACTGAAAAACCCTTCTGGAAAAGGGAAGAGGTTAATAATCTGACACATCGGTAGTGAAAACGGATTTGTTCCGGATTCTTTGTAGACATTTGAGTCAAAAAAACTACAGATTACCATGAGGAGATGGATGGCAACTCATTTGAAAATTGGTTCAAGAATACTTTACCAAAGCTCGATGATAATTCTGTAATTGTTCTCGACAATGCCCCTTATCATTCTCGCAGATTAGAGAAAGTACCAACAAATGCCTTCAGCAAATTAGATATTCAGAACTGGCTTCAATCGAAAAACATTAGTTTTGACGAATCATTACTGAAAGTTGAATTACTTCAAATTGTGAATGAGCAGTAAATATAGAATAGATGAAATGGCCAATAGTTTTGAGGCTTCCACCTTACCACTGTAAACTCAATCCTATTGAGCTAGTTTGGGCTGAAATAAAAAACACTGTAGCTGAAAAAAACACTACGTTTTCTGATGTGAAAAACCATTTCCAAGAAGCAATAGGATCTATTACTGCAGATAAATGGCAAAAGTGCATTCGACATGTACAAGAAAAGGTGGAACAGGAAATGTGGCGATTAGACACCATAATAGAGAATATTGAACCTGTTACAGTTAACTTCAATGGTAGCAGTACATCAAGCTCATCAGACTCGGAATAGATAATGGAAACCAAGACTCCTCGGATGTAATGCTTTACGGTAGATTCCCGAGGTGCCGGAACTGAATAAATGAACGAGAATTGGAGGTGTTTTTAGTGGGTATTCGAATCCTCGGAATAGGATAGGACCCCCACACTATCATGACGCGATAGAGCCAAAGAACAGAGCGCATGATGTCTGTAAAAGGGATTTTCACCTCCACTCCAGTTGAGAGGCAAAAAAAAAAAAACACTCGGAATAGATGGACAAATGTAGCTGAAGTTTTGACCCCTTCTCAACTTTACCCCCAAAATGAAGGTTCCTAAGGAAAGAATAATATTATACAGGGTGTCCCCAAAAATAGTGTCAAGCCGAAGCCCATGGACAGAGCACCCTTTGGGTCACTCGAAACACCCCCATGTATGTTATACGATTTTTTGTAGTTTTCGAGTTATTAATTTTTTTCTGAATTTTAGAGACTTCTCTACCTCGACAACTTAAAACTTTTCCAAAAGAATAATTAAAAGACTTTTCCAAATTCTATTTTTTGCTGATTAATCTTCAAGAGTTCACTATTTATACATAAAATAATCGGCTTCGTAACTTTGATGAAAGTCATAAAAATTTTAGTGTAAAGTGAAAAATTTGCGATGTGTTAATTATGACTTAAATTTTCGACTCGCAATTAGAAATCTAAAAAGGTGAATTCATTATTTCTAAGCAGGTCTAAAAACTTCTTCAGACTCTCAGCTATCATAGTCATTAAAAAAAGGTAGTAGATAATGGGACTACTTTGGCTACAATCGACCTTCAAAGGCAAGAGGCGGAGATTTCTTGAAATTAGCGATGTGATTTTCAATTAATTAATAACTAATTTTAACGCACTAATAGCAGAATGATTGTTGGTACCGCAATAATAAACGTTAAATCGTTCCATAAATTAAACACTTGTTAAAAAAGATCCTATTTCTTGCTAAAAAACCAGAAGGCTCGCATTCCCCCAACATGTTTCTACCTAAGCGACAACAAAAGCAGCTAACGCTAACGCAGTAAAAGATGTTAGAAAGAGATAGCTATGACATTGTTGTGATGTCTTTTAAAAATATGTCATTGCATAGGTTGCTTTCGTTGTCTTTATTCAGTTGTCTGTCTGTCTTTGCGGCTTCAGTACGATACGCTCTTGTTTGGTGAATTATTTTCGACAATTTGACTTTATGGACTATTGAGTGCACGCAGATTCGAAATTTGTCTTTCCCTACGGACTCTGAGTGCTATCGGTTTAGATTGGTGTAGTTCCTGTTGTCTGACTACTTGGCTATTCGTACGGACCTTGAGTGCACGACAACTGGATTTGACGATGCCGTTTTCTGCAAGAAACTATGCAACCATGTTTTATTAATGTGGATGTGCGCATGGAAATGCTTCCGAAGCAGCTTATTGTACAGAGAACATTTAGATAGAAGCGGTAAGTCTCAACCAGACAGGCTTCCGGGCCACCGCATTATTCTGAGAGTTTATAACTCTTACATGGATGGTCGTATACCTGGAACTAGACCCGGACGTCCATCTCAAATGCATGACCCAGATCAAGTGGAATCTGTACTTGAAGAAGACTTGAAAGAGACTCCTCAATTAGTGTCAAGAGTCGTTGAGCGCCGATGCCAAAATCCCAGGTACATCGGATACTACGAGCAGAGCAGTATCATCCGTACACATACAAAAAGTGCGGCAGCACAAACCAGAGGACTACCCGAGACGAGTGCAATTTTGTCGAGAAATGTTACGGCGTCAAGCAGAGGATGTAATTTTTTTAATACCATTTTATGGACAGATGGGTCTCATTTTAGACAGATCGGAATTTTCATCATGCGCAATTACCACTCCTGGAGTCCTCAAAATTGACACTTAGTGCCAGATCGCTTAAACGGCGAGTCTTACCTACATTTTTTAAGAGAAAACTTAAATGGCTTACTTTTCGATGTTCATTTAACCACATGCAGAGATATGGTTTTTAAAAATAATGGTTCACCATGCCATTATGCATCAATTGTGAGACAATACCTAAACAGCTGCTTTAGAAGCAAATGGATAGGTCGTGACTTAAATCCGATAGACTTGTTTGCTTAGGGCTACTACAAAGAACTACTTTATGGTAAAGAGTGTCGAAACATCAGCGAATACGCAACCAATTAACACAGGCTGAAGAAACAATCTAAAATAATCGAAGAACTTGTGTTAATTTAAAAGACATTTTTTTCAGAAGATGTAGACTATTATGCATCGAACAAGAAGGTAGACATTTTGAAATTTTCTTGTCTTGTCTTAACAAACTAAGCGAAGAAATTTGATAATTTCGTTTCATTTTACAATTTTCCACTTACAAAAAAGAAGTCGTACATGTAAAAAAATCTTAGCAACGTGACACAGGTGGTCATCTATCCATATTCAGATCGCACTGAATGTTTTTTATTGCGGCATTGACAATCATTCTGCTATTAACGCCCTAAAATTAGTTATTGTTTCATTTAAAATCTCATCGCTAATTTAAAGAAATATCTGCCTCTTGTCTTTGAAGGTCGATTGGAGCCAAAGTAGCCCCATTAAGTACTACTTTTTTTTATAACCATGGACGTAGTAGGGTGACCATATACTTCATAGATCAATTCCGGACGCTTGGTTTCCCGGGGGGAACTGTATTTGTTTATTTTGCTGTATGTTGTGCCAACTATTTTCGACTGGGGTCAAATTTCTGACATTTTATCGATTTTTGTGATTTTTTGACTGCCCATTAACTGTATTTGTTCATTTTGCTGTATATTGTGCCAACTATTTTCGATTGCGGCTCAAATTCCGGACATTTTACCGATTTTTGTAATTCCGCCCGGACACGAAATTTACCTCCAAATTTCTGGACATGTCCGGGATGTTTGGACGGATGGTCACCTTACCTGAAAGCCTTACACAATACATTAAATGGGCAATGCTTTCAAATCACCTAAACTATCCTTTTCTACTCTGAAGTTCATTATGATTTGTTCTTATTAATTTGTGGGCATCAGTACTGTGACGGTCATTTGGTGTCTTACAAAATTTTCAAGCAATTATTGTGAAATAAAAAAAATTGATCGACCAGCATTTTCTGCCAACGTAATAGAGCACTCGGTTGGAGTCGCAAGTGTTCGAGCCTACCGTTGGCAAAATATCATCAAACTAGTCTAACAGTGGCAGTTTATATAACGCCTGACGTATGCGACTTTGCGTATTATTCACACAGTTAATGTTGTAAACTATTAAAAAAATGGTTAAAAATTGTCCATTATGTCTATCCAAAGACACAAGAGCCTAATTATTTTGATGTTAGCCAGAGCGAGTTCAGAATTAACATTAATACTGAAGTAGATGGAAGTTGGCTTTTATTATTAACACAACCTCACTATATGTTGTAATGAAATGAACTGGATTTAGATTGATACTGTGATTGGATTGTGGTTGATTTGTTCACAAAGTTTTTTTGCAAATGAAAGTTCATAATAGAAAAAAGAAAATTTCTCTTCGCGCCACAGAGACGCGAAGTTATATGATATTTATTGTAGAGGGAAGGCGTCTAATTTCGGATAGCATCTGTCCCCTCAAACTACCGACATACAAAATATGGGTGGTATACAATAAGGAATCTGGGGAACAATCAGTGTTGAAGGTATATCCGAAGAGAATGTGGAGGACGTCAAGAGACCATTTGAATAATGATCCAGTTGGATTTTAACCAGCAATTAAAACAATTCAGTGGTTCTCAGATAGGCCAAAATATAATAGTCGGGGAGCTAGCGGCAACAATTGATCGGTAATTATTCTGAGAATTTACCGTTTCTTGTAGCTAGGTTTTTGTAGAAAAAAGAAAAAACTTATTTTAGCTGACGCGACTCGGAGACCTAAAATTTTGAGAGTATGCGTATCGCAAAAAAAAATTCGGGGTATTTTACTGAAGCTAAAAATTTGCAGATAGTTAGTTGATGAAAGTTCATCACGAAAAATATATCAGCTGCAAAATCTGTGTGACTTAACATGCTAGGTGCGCGCATGGTCATTTATGATAAATTGGAAAATCAGACTATTTTTATGCAGCTGAAATTAACTTTTATGACAATTAATGGTATGAAGATTATACAAATAATTGATCGATTCATGTCGATGTAGATTGTTTGTGCTTTGGCGGTAGAGCACGAAATCTTTGGTAACAATTTCGGTGGAACATCGGATTTGCTTCCAGTGTTTTTGGCAGTAATACATTATTGAGAGACAGATAATTTGGTTTTCGTATCGCCAAGTCCCTTTTGTACTTTCTTGAAGTTATTTCACTGAATAATACCAATAGCTTACATTTTTTGGAACAGAATAAACAGGATGACATTTTGAATCACATACGACCGAACATAAGGAAACTATTAGAAGACACTGCTAACGTTTGTATAAAAAGCGGTTGGAAACCTTATAAAAAAAATAATTGCACCGCTGTTATTCATATATTTAACTTGAGCTTACATGCCAAGACCTATAATTATTTTATTCAAATGTCAGTTTGTGACGTTTGTGTTTGAAGGGAAATAGAATGAACTGATTTTTCGAATGTTATTAGAACTAAAAACTCATTAAATATGGGATTCCGAGAATAATACACCAAAAATGAACTATTTTTATACTTTTGAAGACTGCATATTCTTTTCACGGTTTCGGGTGACTACAAAACCAAACTTAATTACATTGCATCGGATGGTAAAAAAAATCTTGAACATCCGTTCTCCCGTTCTTGGACAACTCTCAGGCGACCTAGAATTAAATATGTTTGCTATTTTCTCCCAAGATTTATCTCACAGCTGGTTTAACAGTAGAGATGAGCCTTAATATTTTTCGAGAAGGCCTAACTACGAGTTTTATCTACGCTTTATCTGTTTTTCGCCATGTAACTCCATCCGTTTTTATTGAACGCGCAGCTAACAGATTTAGTCACACGCACGTATCAGCTAACAATTATTTTTATAGTTTTCACACCATTAATTGTCATTTACAGTGAAACCTGGTTCAGTGGGAGCTGGATAAGTGAGAAACCTCTACTATTGAGAGTTGCAATGAGGTCCCGCTTCTATTTCACGAAATTACCTCTGTTGATGGGACTTTCTGAACCTGGTTAAAAGATATTTGAATTGGAGTTTTGAATAATTTTTTTTGTGATAGATGGAAAGATAAAATATAAGTTTTAAAACAAAACTATTTTTTTGTAATAATTCACAAGTTACATCAGGATAAAAATGGGCTTTTCATTCCAGTACCGAAGACACGCCGACTGCTCCCGAACCCGTGTGACGTCACGATTGTGGTCAGGATAATAGTACATTCTAGATTCCCAGCCAATCGTGAAAATAGTTAACTGTAACCAGTGTATATTTGTTGCAACACAGACGATGAATGAAGTTTACAGCTCGAGACGAAGTTTACGATCGAAATAAATATGTTTTAGAATGTTTGAAATTAAATGACAAATTCCAGTAATAAAGTACCTAATCAAATATGTTTTGTTTAAGCAACCGTTTCCGCAATGCCATGGTGGTGCAGTGTCTTTGAGTGTTAGATTGTCGATGCTGTGCTCAAGCGGGGTGTTGGTTCGGCCTTGCAACCTTTTTTAAACTAAACAAAAGAATAAAAGGAAAAACGGTGGCTGACTAAGCAAATTATGAGCACCAAAGAAAACGACGAACTGATTTGCAGGAACAACCTCAATACAAATCAAAATCGTGAAGGTACAGAAGACCAAGTATTAGAAGAGGATGCGGTAACCCGAACTCCTAATCCTTCCGGGAGAAGGGAGATGTAGGGTCCGAAGAAATAACTGGTGGAAATAGATAAAAACGGCTACTCGGGAAGATATGTTTTTAACAGTACCAGGGTAGTCGTGGATTCAAAGGAGCCACTTGTTCTGGTTAGCCTAAGCGCCGGCAACGCTCCTTAAAAAAAGGTTTCAGTGTAAATAATCATGTGCGCAGCTAACACATTGAGTCACACAGATTTTGCAGCTAACATATTTTTTATGATGAAAATGTCAACTACCTATCCGCAAATGTTCAACTTCAACAAAATACCCCGATTTTTTTTGCGAGTTACGCACCCTCTCAAAATCTTGAATCAGGACCAGCTAACATACGACATTTTTTATCATCAACATCACGAAATCTTATACTAAAAAAACCCGCCTCAGTATAATGGTCCGGCGAAATATCACGTCAGCTCTGAGACTATAACACACAAACGATAATCAACAAGGCAACCTAACCTAACCGACCTTGTATGACACTGTCCCTGTGTTTTTTGTCAAGAAAGGAAAGACCCTGTTGCCAGAATGCAATATGGTAAGAAAGAGTTTTAACTACCATGACTAAAATAATTAATAACTAATTCAAACGATCGTCAACCCTATTTTTTTAATGCAATAGTTTAAACTACATATTCCAAAGAATATTTCTAAACATTATTTATTTATTGTCTACTCTTAAAATATGTTTATTCTACCTTTATATACAAAAAGACGCTTCTCTCTCATAAAATCAAAAATGAAAAAAAAAATTAATTTCATCAACTAAACACTTTCGTCAACGAACGCCCTTAAACAGAAATAAAGTGCCAACGTCGGGTTGCGATGCTCATAATTTGCTAACGCTCACAGCATAGCAAACAACCAGCACAATAACTCAGGTTGGCGGTAATTACACGCGCACCCCCGCTTTTGGATGATTTTTTGTAGGGATGCTAACGATACTTCGATACTTCTGCACTAATATCGAGTATTTTTGTCATCGATACTTCATTCCATTCCAAGCTGGTATCGATACTTTTGTTTCGGTATCGAAAATAATTATATAATGGGCCTATACCACATTTTTGGTTTATTGGCTTAAACGAACCCTGACACCACGTAGCTGCCATAAATAATTTTACAAAATTTTTTGAATCCATACACTTCCCGCCCAGGTTGTGACGTCACCTGTAGGGAACCAATAAGAGCTCACTGGTACAAAACAATAGCATCCGCTCGTAGTCATCCGACCACGAAAGGACGCTTCTCATTGGTTCCCTACAGGTGACGTCATCATCGGCTATTTCAAATTACAGTACAATTTTCTTTTTAGTGTTATTCTCATTTGGATCAAGTTTTCTGCTGACTTTTTACAGTAAACGGTCCTATGTATCATCAAAAATAATACCGCAGTAAATAAATTGATCAATTTGAGATCACGGTATAGGCCCATTATTGAGGGGTGTAATCAGTTGCACAATATGCTCTGTACGAACCAAATGCACCTATTTATATATTTATATGGGAAATCCTCAGAGATATTATGCTGGTTGTTTATTATGCTGTGCTAACGCTTCGTGGTCCACCAGACGAATTCAGCCGAAGTCGTATTACATTGTACAAACATGGATATGCTGTCGGGTGCCTGTTTTTGCAAAGATTTATGACTTTTGAGTCTCGATGGCACAAATGGATAGTACTAGCGCACACCATCAGGCTATAAAGCAACCTACCATGACCGTTGCCCGGCAGCTCGCCTGTACAGTCCTTAGGAGCTTTTTGCAGACACTTCTTGTGCACGTTGTAGTTGCAATCTTTGCATTGCAACCCCTGTTTGAAAAGCCCTTTGAGCAGCTTGCGACAGTATTGGCAGACGGTGGGACGGGTGTACGTGTGCAGGACGAACGTGTGCGGAATTCGAACGCGTGATGATAGCTCCTTCTCAATCCATATCGGTCTACCGCCCAAAGATGGACTGCGGTTTGTGCTCGGGAACTGGAAATATCACTGGGTTACACTAGAATATAAGCTCGGCTCGAGGTTGATGACACCAGATGTAGAGTTATATGTTTGTGACCGAGAACGATTATTCGAAATCTCGTCAAGTAACGGAATCTTATTAATCTCGATATCAAATGTCATTATTATAACGTCGTGCCACGAAACCACGAAATTATTCTAGCGTGATTCTAGCATTGAGAGTCAAGCTTCCAGTCATTGATTTTTTAAGATACAGGGTGATGCATTCGTTAAGATTTTCACATAAAAGTGGCCATATCTCTGAAAATACCCTGTATAATCTGATAAAGCTTTATATTTCCGGAATACGGAAAATGAACGCAATTCAAATTCGGGATAACATACAGGGTGGGCCAATAGTGCGTGGACGGAAGATTGTGGGCTTACTAAAATATATTTTAGAAACCTGTCACTTGATCATGGTAGGGAATCTTGAGGGCTATAACAAAAATAATTTCACTTACATTTTGACGTTTATACAGAGTGAAGATATCTCTAACTGGAGCATTCTAAACATCTATCGAAATGATTGCTAGAATGTTTTAATTACGCAATGTTTTAAAATTATGTTTATTTCATGTACATAGTTTTCTTCAAACTAAATTATGTTTTATAAAATAACAGACCGCAATTCAAGTTTCATCCTCCGTGATTTTGCTAATCAGTAGAAGTACCTTCTGAAGAATTTGAAGGGTTCCAGTCAGAGGTATCATTACTTTTGACTTACGGAAATGGCGTTAAATGTGAAAATTTATTCAGAAGACATAGATATTCTACTGCCAGCAACAATCACTAGTAGTTTTCATTTGACTAAATATTCTTTTACTGACTTTGGAAATTGGCTAATAGCTAGTAGGCAGTGAGAAATGAGCGTTTTTGTTACCGCTACTGTTTCTGGTTAGACCTAATACTTTGTAAGGAATTTTCATAATCTTGCCTCGTTACCCTAGTTAGTTTGCATCTTTCTACTAAGTTAGTTGGTTTCTTCCATATTAACGGGCTTTTGTTTATTTTTCATGGCCTGCTAAGTTGCTTGCACGCAGGAAAATTGAAAAACACCGATTTGACTGAAAATTTGAAATGAAACGAAAACCAAAAAAGATTGATATCGAGAATGCTATATCGTTAGAAAGGTAGTCAAATTTAACATTTGATTCTTTAAACCAAAATAGGCATTCCCATTTGAAAAAATCAAGTTATTTGTGATTGAAGTTTCCATAATTAATCTACTGATTACTCCAATCTTCCGTCCACGCACTATTGGCCCACCCTGTATAGGGTGTTCCATTTGAAAAAAACACAACTTTGGTATGCCATGACTTTATGAATAACCTTGTATATTATACAATAATTTTAAAATGTAGACCTTCGCTTTACGTATGTTTTTTTTGTATATTCCATAACAACGGAGGTATTTAACTCGGGAGTATAAATTGATCACCCTGTATACTTGAAAATAAACTTTATTGACGTTTCGGCCTTATGAAAGTACAAAATTTGACAAAAAAATAATTTTGAATAAATTACAATTTAACATTTAACAGCATATATACCGGGTTAGCAAAAAATACCAGAACGTTTAAGTATCTCCGAAACTGTTAAAGCTGGAACGATAAAATTCAATACCTGGGGTTTTTCAACATGCAGAATTCAAAAATGCTAGCAGCATGTTCTCTCTTCTGATAAAATATCTTAGCAACCACCAGGAAGTGACACATTTCAAGTTAATTAATATAGTTTACATAGTTTATTGTCCGTCTAATGAAAAATTAGTTCTTGAAGCCTGATGTGATAAGATTTAAAAAAGAAGACACCATTCTTGAAAATAAAACAGGAATTTCTTCTAGAACTTTGAGGGGCAGTATATTTATAGAATGCATGAACGTATTAATTTCATTTCATGTCAAAATGGTGTCAAGCAGTTATATAACTTTGAAGTGGACCGATGAAACATTCAAAGTTCAACCAATTTCTTGTACTTACTCGGTGTTACGTTTATTGATATTGCATTTTCACAGATTTGGTTTTACTACAACATACTGAGTCGAAAACGTTACCTCTTACTGCGATTTAATATCATACTACCGTATTTCCATAGAAAAGTCTAGGTAAACACTTTGATCATTGGCGGCTACTAATTAAGGCCATTTGGTCAATGACCTCCCAATGATTCTATTAAGAATATTCTATCAATCCATCAAACGCTTCCAATTTGTTAAGTTGCAATTTAAATTATTTTCAATTAAGGTACACTATTTTGATCGCTCCTCGTGCACGACGAATAATCATCTATCTCATTCCCCCGTACCAACAAGGACGTCGCCGTCGCGTCGTTAGTCTCCTCGCACCACAGCACCACCGCTTTGGGTAATTCTCGCAAACAGACCCGCAGCTTCGCTCTACCCGTTCATATTACGTAGACAACTCATTGATAAAAGTTACGTCGAATCACTACTGATTGGGCAGCGCCTATTGTGTAGTAACATACTGTATATTATGGTATTCGTGTATTGTGTATTAGTTGTCATGCATGATGTAAAGTCAAAGTGTAGGTTAGATCTTTGAAGTGTAAACGTCATCGAATCGTCTAGAGTTTTCTAGAATGACGGATTGGCATTCTCGAATGTCATCGAATGCTCTAGATGGTTCGATGAAGTGTATATAAGGCGCCACGGGTAGCGTGGCAGTTCAGTTGAGTTCAGTTGAGTTGAGATAAGGTTAAGAGATATTGTACTGAGTTGTGAAGTAAAACAGTGAAAGTTACGTCCCGTTTGATTCTTTGGTGAAGAAAAAGAGGCCGTCGTGACAGTATCAACGAAATTAGAACAGAGGTACGTGTTAGCGTTTCCCAACCCTTTTCAATAGAGATAAAAGAAGACGCGTCACGAGTAAGATGACATCGGATACCGTACGACGGGGTGTAAGACTCTACGTTATCATCCATTATATTTTTTTAAATGTCGGTTTTTTACAAATTAAGGCCATTGAAACTTAAAACCAGTGGTGGGCCTAGACAAAATCGCTACATTTTAAATAAAATAAATGATTGCGTCAAGTTTTGCTATTAGTTATTTGAACTAGTGTTACGAGGCCACGACGAAATAGTCTTCTGAAAATTGCAGAATATTTCGTGGTTTCAAAGACTTTGTCACGGAATTACAATACTATTTTATCACCTTTCAATTATACAAATATGTAGGTGCATCTTCGGTATTCAATATATATTTTTTTTAAATGGATTTGTCCTCCCAGCTAAGATGACCAGGAGCCGCCCCTGACTTGGATACACCTCGTTTTGATTCTCCTAGATAAACATGGGATAGTTTCAACTGCATTAGAACTCAACAAAACAGTTGTGCAGATTCTATTTAAGTAGCTAAAATACCGCCTCCTCAGTAGCCAACAACTAAACAAACCATCCAGCATATTACAAGACAGTATCGCCTGGGGACTTATGTTGGTGGTCAGGACCACCTCCTAAAAGCGACTCATACGATCATGTGTTTAGAGTGGAGACTCGTTTGTGATTAATCATGAGAATATTAAATACACTCAAAAAAATAAAAATGCGTTTTGTATAGGTGCAAAATTAAATAAATTAAAAATCTACAGCAATCAAATCAACGAAGATTTAAAAATAAAGTGACACTGGATCCTTTGAAACAGTAATAACCTTCGAATATTAAAGGTGGTACTAACAAAAACTGCACTCACACACAACTCGCCAAATCGATTTCTTCAAACCCAACATGTGTTTCGCCCTATGTTAGTATCTTCAGCGGAGATACACCACGGTATTACAATCAGAGGTATATGCGATTTTAGCTTGTGCCTTTCGTATTCACGAAATTCAGGGGTCTAGCAGGCAGCTCACCATCTGCTCTCCTATCCAGGCAGCATTAAAAGCATTAAGTGCATGTAGGTTTACATCAAGGCTCGTTCTGCAATGTAGAAAGGTCTTGGATGACATTTCGGGTGACATGACATCAGGTGCCACTGCTTATGTGGATGCCGAGTCATGCTGGAGTAGGTGGCAATGAAATGTCGGACGCGCTCGCAAGGCGAGGGTCAAGGAATAATTTCCTGGGCCCTGAGCCGCCTGTTGGGCAGGCAGCAGGTACTCTTAGAAGGAAAACAGAGGTGTCGTTATAAAATCAGCATCTTATGAGCTGCAGAGGAATCTCTGGACATCTCCATCAAGCTAGAAAGCTTATTTTAGGACCTCTATCCAAGGGGGGCGGTTCTGTCTCTCACTCGACTGAAGCCGGCTAAGGTTACTTGTCGGCCTGTTGTCCGGCCTTCAAAAGTCACTTGCATGTGATGGGGGTGGCAAGTGACCCGACGTGTACACGCTGTGGCGAGGAGAAAGTGTCCTCGGCACACATTCTATGTCGTTGTGAAACCCTTTGGTACCACAGGCAGACCACACTAGGTGCAAGGGTTCTTGAGGATATAAGATGGGTAGGACCCAACGCCATCCTCACCTTTCTGATGAGGGCTGGACTTATGAACTAGGGTAAAGAGAGGTGCATACGGGCCCATTTGTAGGCCTATCCACAGGTGGTTCTGACCACCAGAAAGCCTCTCTTCCTCTTACATTCATACATCTTCAGCGAAAGATTGACAGAAAAAATCGGTTTGGCGAATGAGGCTGTATAGTGTTCATTAACAAGGGTTTGTTCAAAAGCTTAATTTTTGGGTTATACTTATTACCCAATCTCTTACTAAAAAAATAATGATACAGATAGGAAATAATCGGCAAGGAGATGATAATGTTATGCCTTATGAAGCCTAAACTAGACCTTTGAGCTGTGTTTTAAGGATATATAAACTGCTCAACTTAATTAAAGGAACACTTTTTTGTATCAGCGTTCACCTTTCCTCTTCACACCATTGTTACATTTCACGTCTTCTCTGTGGTGTATCAAAGAGAAATTTGTATTAACTTGATATGAATTCCAGGAGAAGACGTAAATATGTATTTTCAGTACACTCATAATCGTAAATAGCACGCAATCTTATGTGATTTGACGACATCTTTATCGTTTTTTGTGTATTGGGCCTTGTGTCTTTCAATGTATCAGAAGATTTATTACTACATTTTTATGCATTACTATGCACTATCCATCCAACAATGTCTTGCATTACTTTTCTTACAGTAAACGGTTCTTGCTTATCTCTTTTCGAACAAAATAAAAAAGGAAAAGAAAATAAAACAAAACAAAACTACTGAAAAACATTTAATTACATAGTATAACAGTGTATAAAATAAATATACAAAACTCATAAAAATA
This sequence comes from Callosobruchus maculatus, assembly GCA_951848785.1. Classification (NCBI taxonomy): domain Eukaryota; kingdom Metazoa; phylum Arthropoda; class Insecta; order Coleoptera; family Chrysomelidae; genus Callosobruchus; species Callosobruchus maculatus. Next base: position 796,535 of record CATOUR010000087.1, on the reverse strand, counting down.
TAAAAACCTTCACCGGTAAATATAAAAATATAGTAAAATGGACGGATTAAGTACAATTACAGTACATTTATATAATACTGGGATAAAATTTTTGAATTATCCTGCACTAAAAACCCTCACTATAAAGTGGCTGTATTGGTTTTACAACAATCGGTATAATATGTACAATTAGATAACGATTATAACCTTCTTGGTAATTGTTCGTTTCAATAATCGATATACATATAGGTGTTTTTTTTTTCGAAATGTTCAACAAGGAATGTTTAGCTATATATGTAAATAAATATGGTACTTCTGCGAGTAATTACTAAAAATTACTAGACTACATAACTAGCAAAAATAAACCATTTGGGTTGAAAAATATTTGAACGATTCCTACTAATAAGTAGGCACCGTCATAGTAAGCCATAGGTCCCTCGAAATGTTGAGCATTACATTCTTTTAAAAACACGTCGAAACTACAAACATAAACATACTCACACGGTACATAAATATACGCCTAATTTACAATACAAACTGACGCTCAAAATACATAATGCCAAGCCGTTTTTTTCATTATTGTTAACAAAATAAATAATAAACAAGAACCCTAATCGGCATTAAGCTCAATATTCTGATAACCAGGTTTGGAGATGGATATATTTATGGTTTTATTGCAAGCGCCATGTTATGACAAGCTTGTCAATTTATATGATTAGAATATAAGAACCAATATTACATAATTTTGTACCCTTTCGAAACAACCACTGAGATTAAATTATATCACCTTCTAGCTTTGAAGGCAAATAAGAGCATGTCGGACTAGTTTTTGGAAAGTGCTGCAGTACTGTAGCAGTGCAACATATGGTCCTTTATAAATTTTTGGAATAACCCAGTCCCACTCCCTCCCAAACCCACAACCATAGGAAATGCCCAAAGAAGAATTATCGAGTATTTTTGAAAATATAAATAACTTTGAAGTTATTCAATTTTATCTCTGCCACTGGATGGATTTTCATTTTGCTGCAGTATTAACATACCATAACTCTGCCTACAATGTTCGTGCTGTTGATTTCGTATTTTTTGTTCCACCTATGTATAATTATTTCTTTAACATGTACTATATTATTTATTAACAGTTTATAGCTTGTGCTCAACTCTAAAAAAAAAAGAAAATCTTGGGGTTGTGGCGAGAAATTTTGAAGAAAAAACTAAGGTCACTGCAAAAAATACTCAAGTGTTAACTGCCAAGCTTTCGCTTAAAGCCAGAGTCTATTTTATGCAGTGACCCTAGTTTTCTCCTCTTAATATAAAAATTGATAGAGAGGTTTGCGAATACCCGTTTATCAATAATCACTAACACAGTATGTTTCTATTACAATCATCGCAAAAACATAGTGTGAAATTGCTACCTAAATATACCTTGTATCCTTCTTCCGCCTACTGGGGTGGCAAGTAAGATCAGATACAATAATTTAAATAACTCGCAAACTAGAAGTTCAATATACGTTCCTATCATTGACAATCTTATCACATAGAAACAACTACATAGATTAGAATTTGGACACGATGCTATTAGTTCAAAAAAAAAAAACGGAAAGTAGGGGCAAAGGAGTAAAAATTCTAGTAAAAAATTTGAGGGTATCATTTATCCAATAAATAGTCGTCATTGCTTCTATTATTCGCAGAGTATCTTAGGCACACACAGAAACTTTTCATGCTGTACAGAAGTTTTCATGTAACTTGAAAATGCCTAAGAATATCGAATTAATCTACTTCATAAAGAAAGCAGAAATAAGTTTTAGACACTTAACTAATAACAACTGAATTTCTAAAATAATATAAAACAACGAACTTTTCGCCCAACAAAATGGTACCTCAAAATATCAAAGAGCCAAACAAGGACTGAATACTGTAAGAAAAGACAGCGACGCAAAATACCGTTAGTCGAGAGAAACGCCCGTGAAAAAATTTGCTAGCCTTACCAGCCCGCTGTCTTCAGTGTGTGTGGAATTAACAGAAGCCAGCGAGGTGTTTGATCCCCCAGATCCACCAGAAGGACTTCTTGGCACTTGAAGATTCTGGGTTGAACGGCGTCTCTGCTTGTCATCTAGTAGAGTGTATGAACAATTGTTTGGCACTTTTACCACACATCGCTTGTGATAATTCTGACCACAACCTGAAAGGAAATGTCAAAAATTGTACATATTCATCTCGTTCAAATGGCTCGCTGTACCGCGAGTTGTATAAAGAGTTTACAGAAGTGGAACACAATGGGCAAGTCGCATAAAGAAAAAGGCAGATGAGTAGAAAAGTCTAGGTAAGCACATACCATAACATCTGACAACAGGTGTATGCGAAAAAACAAGGACCTAAGAAAAAAACGAGGTGCTACATAACACAACACCTAACGGCGCGGGCTGATATTCACAACCTTATGTCACTACAAAGGCTACAAATTTTTTTATTCGATCATATAAAGAATATTCACTCCGATTTGAATAAATCAAATTATCTCTGATTGAAAATTCCGTAATTAACCTACCGAGTTCGCAAAGTACAAAACCAATTCAAATTTGATGCATTTCATGCTTAGTCACACACCAAAGTCATTGTCATCTGAGTTTTATAATCGCTGCAATATTCAATTCTTTTCTGATATCTATACCAAAAATTGTGTTTTGCATCTAAACGGTTAGTCTCCCCACAAAATCACTCTATTGAGCAAGGTATCTGAATATGCCATAATATACAGGGTATCCCATTTAAAAAAAAGCATAACTGATATGTCACACATTCATTAGGCACCTTGTGTAAAAGTCATTATTTTCAAAATGACCCACATACACTCTGATAGTTATTTTTCTGAAAAGAGGTATCGTTTGGTCACAAGATCCGAAGCGTTGAGCTAGACTCACCCTGAATAACAAGTAACAACATAATTGACAATATGCTGTGATGACTTGTACTACAGGGTGATTTATTACCTTTGTTTTTAAATTCTAAATAAAATACATAAAATGGAGTTCGACGACAAAATCTTTACTAAAACTACTCAACAATCTTTCGACATTCACTTTTTTAAATAATTTCATTTAAATGCTGGCCGTGGCTTCGTCGTAGCTGGTCCATTCGGAGGGTCCAATTTTGGATCACTCTTTCCAGCACTACGACCGGTATCTGCCCAATTATGCGAGTGATGTTGGCTTCTAAGTCCAGAATTGTAACTGGCTTATCAATAAAGACCTTTGACTTTACGTATCCCCATAGGAAAAAGTCCAAAGGTGTGATATCACACGATCTAGGCGGCCAGTTGACAAATGATTTCTTAACAAGTCATTGTTTCGCATGCTGTGTGTGGCGTAGCTCCATCTTGCTGAAACCAAATGTCGCCGACATTACGAGCTCCAATTTCAGCCAACAAAAAATCTGTTATCATAGTGCGGTAATGCTCTGCAATGACGGTGATGTTTTGTCCGGCCTTGTCTTTAAAGACATATGGACCGATGATTCCACCGGCCCATAAACTACACCACTCATTTTTCAGGATGTAACGGTAGTTCGAGTGTCTCTTTGGGTTGTTCGTCAGCCCAAATACGGAAATTTTGTTTACTGACGTCTCCGTTGAGCCAGAAATGTGCCTCGTCACTGAACAAATTTCGACGCGAAAACAGCGGATTTTTATTAAACTGTCAGAGCCCGTTGACTGAAATTTAAGCCTAAATTTCAGTCTTGAGGCTTCAATTCTTGAACAAGCTGGATTTTGCAAGACTTCAAACCAAGAACCTTACGTAAAATTCGCTAGTTGTCGAATACGATAGGCCCAAATGCTGGGATCGACGTCAAATTGATCCCTCACGGTCTTCAGCTGCACTCTCTACTACAGCAGCAGTATTCTCCTCATTACGGACTGAGTGTGGCCTATTCAGTCTCGTATCATAGTACAATAGCGTATACTGAGACTTAAATTTGCGGATGGTATTGGCAATAGTGGTCTCAGAAGATCGATGATGCACACACCATACGTTGCATGAAGTGCACGAAAAATATAGCTGAATAATTTGGAGATGCTGTTGTGGTGTGAGTCTTTTCATCATGAGATGTCAAGTAATACTGAATCAAAATAGGATGACACTTTGACAGCAGTCACTAGGAATCTGCCAAAAAAAGTCATATGAAAAACAAAGATCTAAATGAATCACTCTTAATTTTCTAGCTATTTTCTTTAATTTAGGGCCGGTTTCACCGGTTCCTGATAAGTTTCGGCATTTATATGGCATCATTTGACAGATCGGCTATCTGAAACTCGTCAGTCTCATGTTTGTACTGATATTTACAATGTTTATGTGTTTGATATACTCAAAATAGCTTATTAAATGTTACTCTACAAAAATATCTCATTTGAAACTTGTTAGTTTAGCTTCAATTAATTTTGAAAATATCTTGTACATGCTTGACAATGCAAGGTGTTTGATTTTTTGTGAACGTTCTAACAGCCTTTAAATGGAGTGACTGTTGCTTGTATGGAGCATATTTGGAAAACTTATATAATTATGTAGCCTCAAACATTAACTTTAACATCCAAAGATCTGTAGTGTAACTGATTCGGGTAAAGATCATTGGAATCAACTATATATTATTACTCTAAGTATTAGACCTTACCTTCACATTTTAAACCTTGTCTCACCAATCCAAAGAGCATTTCTCCACAGAAATCACAAAATGTTGGAGTCTTGTATGAATGTACAGAAAGAGCATGTGGCCTCACTACTGTGATATCTGGTATGGACGTGTTGGAAACTGAAAATAGATATGTTCAAAAATATATATGTCATATTCTTGATGCTATTACCTTTTCCTGTTAAAACAATCTCTATAAGTGTTTCATCCACAATATCAGAAGCAGAATTGACAAGTTGTAATATATTATTTGAGTTATATGCATGCCTGAATAGCAATAAGCGATCTTCTACTTTGTTTATTCCATGATCAGGGATCTGAAAATGTACAACACAGAATTAATATAGAACAAATACATAGAATCTACCCATCTTAATATTTTGAGCCAGTTAAATGATGTTGAGCTTGAGCTGCCTGTCACAGCACAATCCATAAACAAAATAACTGGTGGAATTCAGACTTCAGACTAGGACTAGATATCTTAAAAGGGTATAACCACCTACAATTTTGAAATGTGTCAGGCATGACATCATTCAACTATATGTAAAAATGCATTAATTCTTAATTCTCAAGTTATAAACAATGCAACCCAACATTTTCAAGTTGGAATAATATTGAGAATAAGTAGATACTGCTTCCATGTGAGAAGATAGCTAACCTGTTCTTATAAAAGAACCTCCAGTAAACTTCGCTATGTATGTATTTTACAAAGGAATTCGCTATCTGAAGAAACTTAACATTACTGTATTCTACAATTATTTCAAATTACTGTTCAAGCCTAACATTCATCTGAGCTTTTGAACAGCATAAAATAGATGCTTCTATTTCAAGCCTGAGTCTAAATTGGAAGTAAAATATGCCATACAACGTATTTATCAGAGTCACTCAGATAAAGCTTAAGATTTCAATTATTATAGATGTCATTATAGACATCTCCATTTTTCTTAAATTCATATATATTGTTTCAATGCTCAAAGAAGTATACATTACAAAAATCTATATCACATTTTTGTCATCGTCTACTGCCCATTTTAACCCTATTCTAACCCTATATGGAAATCAAAATACTACAGGGGCAATATTAAAAAAATTATATCTTGAATAAAAAATTTAAATTAACATTGAAAGATATCCAGACCTCAATCTTTTCTTCATGCCAAGACCATGATTAGATGGAAAGAATTTTGTACGTTTTTGGTGTTTTCCAAGAGCATAATTATTTTTGATATTTTTTTCTCTGGAAAAGCGCTATGTTAAATTTCAGGTATCCTTTTCCATCCATCCTAGTTTCATCGCTATTTGCACCAGCTTGCCTAACTGAGGCTTAATCTTAGGTGAACCTTATCCCAAAAATTTAAATTGCACTGCTGCATAGCTTTAACTGAGGCTTATAGGGTAATAATAGTGATTTTATTGGCTTAAGTGACACTTGTAAATTATTTTATTCACATGTCAGTTGATGACATTTGTGCGGTTTGCGAACTAAGAAAAGATGCTGTTTTTCAAATGTGATGGAAGGTTTTAACAAACTTTATGAACTAAATCTCATTATATATGGAGTTCACAGAAGAATACACCAAAGAATGGATTACTTTCACATTTTGACAACTTCACATTTTTAGGGTTTAGGGTGACGAAAGAAACTGCTTTAATTATATTGGATAAAATAAAAACGAATCGTGAATATCTGTACTGGTAAGTATTATGATAGTGAGTGCATAGAACATATCTGTTTAATTTTGAAACCATTCTATATTTCATTTTAGGAACTATGTGGTATCATCAATGAACCAATTATTGGCCTTTCTGAGGTTCTTTGCAACTGGGAGCTATTTGATGTGCATAGCAGATTTGATTGGAATTTATGTCACTGCCTCTTGTATTGTTGGTAGAGTAGCTAGCATAATAGCACAGTTGTATGGACATTTTGTTAATATGCCTAGAATGGCAGATGAAACATGAAATATGTCAGAATCAATTAAAAAACAAGCAATTTTTTTTTGTTTCCATATTCACTAGACCTTTGCTCACATAATTTGACATAAATCTTTGTGGTAGCCAGGTCAATCTGATATTAGCTAAGTTTTTATTGAGTGGTGATGGTGCAAACAAAATTAATCTGAACCTTGTGGTGATCCGGAAAGCGCTCCTGGCTGTCATACGTTAGAACGCACCTTTAGCTATCAGGCTGCCAAAGTTTGACATTGACGGCAGTGACAGATGGTAGAAGGAAAAGATTAAAATTTGTTGTTATAATATAAGTGTAAGAGTGTAGTCATTTGATGAAGTTCAGTTAAGTAATTTATTTGATTATCCTATATTGTTCAGATATTTTGTTATTGGTCAATTCATGAGTGATTTTTCATAGAACAAAAATTCCTTTCATTCCTTGCTAATGTCAATCCGTGTTCACAGAAAAAGATATTGTTCTGTGATGCTTTTGGTTGTTGTGTTTGGTCACTGGAATAAAGTAGTGGGTTGTGGGATTCGTTGCCTTAGTTTTGTTGATAGTTTGTTTATTAATTACGAGCGGTGATTGTTTGAAAAAACGAAAAGGGGCGAGAGACAAAAAAAACAACAAGGCATTTTTTTGGGATCTTGTAAAAATATTTGCAGGTATGTTGTCTTTTGAGTTTGTATTATTAACTAATATGGTCTGGCTACGATATTTTAAAGTGTTTCACAATGTATACTATACATTCGGGTTTTAAGACGACTTTAAATGGTGTTGGGTCTCTGATTTACGTCTACTCTAGGTAGGTCCTGAGGTATTGCAGGCTGGTGGTGAACAGAGATAACTCTGTCTTATTTAGATGTATCTATTTCAACCTTTACTGATCCCCTTTATTTATATACGATATTTATTTTATGGTTGTGGAAACCGTGGTCTGACCGGGACGGCCTAATCACTTACCGTAGGTGGAAGTGGGTTGACTCACGTGTTTCACGAACTATACGGTTTCCTCTAACCAGCCCTTTTATGTTGTTTATTGTTTATATTTATTTATTGGTCTATTTATGCGCTTAGATACCATGCTTGCTATGCTGTTATGCTTACTACGCTGCTATACTTGTGATGCTATTTTTATATTTTATATTCCCTATCCCATTTACCCCCTTTATTTACTCCTTTATATGTTTGATTATATTTATTTATTTATATATGCTGATATTTTACATTTTTCCACATTCTATCAATTTTTCTCTCCCTGGCGTTGAACAGAGACCTAGCCCACCATGTATTATTATTATGATTTATCATTTAGACTGTGAATGTTTAAAACCATTTCTTTATTATACAATATCAATAACAAGAGCTAGTTTACCACTATTATTAAGACATTTTGAATCATATATTTCAACATATCAATATAAATACTTCACCAGTAAAATATATGAAATACAAAGCACTCATGATTTGATAAATACAAGAATCAAGTAATAAAATCATAACATAAACACTCGGCACTCATGATTAATAAATACAAAACAAATGTTAAGAAACAAATAATAAAAAAACCATATCATAACATTTCTGTGTTTGATTTCATTCTCTCTGAGTTGGTACACATGCATGCTAAAAGAATTAGGTTACCATGGGCACACATACAACATTGGGTTCTAAATTCCACCACTAGACGTCTTGATCACTTTGGCTATTTCTAAATTTGGTATCGGTTTTGACAGTGACCAGTTGCTCACTACAACCTTCATTTTAAGCTTCTCTTTCTTAAGTGACAGATTTAACTGAAGCAGTGCAAATGGCCATCAAACTTGACTTTGAACTTCAAAGCCATTTAGAGGTCAACTTCAAAAATCACACATGACAACCTCTAATTTTGATCCCAGGAATAAAAAGACTGGGCAATGCAATGTTCAGTGCCCACAAGATTTACTTTGAAAGATAAAACTACAACAATCAGTAGTGAAAAACTTTGCTACGGCAGATATTAAGTAAGTTGCTCAGAATTTAGGCTTTTTCTCTGAGTATTCAATAGTAATCTTAACATTGGATCTATACTGTATTCACAGCCAAGCTAGACCAAATGAAAACAAGCCCGCGTGCATGATCGGCTCGTGTCGGTGGGGTCCCTAATAGTCCAGTACATTATGTGTAAATTGTGTGTTATAATCTGGCAAGTCAAAATCTCCAAGGCTGACTGGAAAGTAGATCCAAATATGCAATGTCAAGTGTTCATTGCCTAATGATCACTTCAAACTGGCGACTGGCTACTTTTGAGTTACAATGGGCTCATAGGGCAACTCTTTTAAATAGTCATATAAAATTTCATAATTGTACTGGACTATAGCTGGCGCATTCGCAGACGTTTAGCGGACAGTGACCGCGTGAATGTTGTATGACTGTTTATTTGGAGTCTATCTTAGGATTGAATATACTGTAGAGCCCTATTCAACCTTGGAGACCTTCCAAAAGTGATATTCAAATGACGTTGAAGGTTAAGAACAAAGTACCCATCACCATATGATGGCAATAAAACCTATATGTAACCTTTTTCTCTGAAAGTAAATCCCAAATAAATCTTATACTGTAACATACTCTAATTAAGATATTTTTAATATATGACAATGAATTAACACTATAACAAATAAATTTGAATAAACATTTCAAATGCTTAAGAGACATCAATATAAATTGAGTTAAAATAATGCAATGCACTCTACATAGTAAAATATTTGCTAAAAGAGACTTGCTTCCCAAAAATCAGTATTGATGGGAAGTTTTTTTAATGGCACTAAAAACAGGTCCCATCAGCCAGAAACAAAATATACAGATGATTCATGTATCTTCATGGTATATACCTTAAAATAACCAACACCTATCCAAAGAGTGAACCTGAAGAAGTCCTGAGTATAAAAGAAAAGGCTAGAGCAGTTAAAGGGTGATTAGGCATAGGACACTTGCTTCTCACCAAGGGACCTATCAAGGCATTTTATGTTGGACAAACAAGACTAGGTAGGATAAAATCATACAAGGGGTTAATACACAGGATAAATTCCCTACAACAAAACTATATTAAATTTGTATAACAGATTTTTCAAAGAATTCAATAATTTTATAGATAACTTTTGTTTTTTGTATTGACAAAGCAAATTCTGTATTGATAGGGGCTATTGATGGGAAGTTACAAAATTTATGTGGATATGAGATATAGACTATTTTAAAGGTAGTTTGAATCTTTTTGGGACTGATTTGGTAGATAACAGCTAATGAGCCAATATACTGCCTAACAGGCTGGCATGGGTGCCAGCAGAGCGGTGCAGGGGGGGGCCAAACCCCCCCCCCCCCTGGAGCAGCAAAGGTAAGAAACTTGTATAACCAAAAACCAAGTTTGTCAATTTAAGTAAGTAAGTTAAGTAAGTATAGGCATGCTTTGGTGCCATCAATTGTGGTAATAAGGTATAATATACAGGGTGTCCCATGACGATTAAGACAAGCGATATATCGGAACTGGGCAGTAGTAGCAAATTATAATTTTGGGGGTGTAAATTAGAGCAAATATAGTATCTTTTCTTATTATTGTTTCACCCAATGAGGTATTTATTTTTGGTCACGTGACATCCCATTCAAAAATTTTAGTGAGACACCCTGTATATTTGTGACTTTTTGTGTTCCTTCCAATAAAACAATTTCAACAAACTGCACACCTGGGGTCTAAAGTGATTAATTCAAGAGCTACAGGTAGTTAAAGGACTGTACCACTACCATTATGAAACATTACCATAGTAATTTAACTGTAGGGGTACATGTTATAATCAATGGTAGTGGTACCATCTTTTAAGCACCTGTAGCTCTTGAACTGATCACTTTAGACCCCAAGTGTGCTAGTTTGTTGGAATTTTTATATCAGGAGGAACACAAAAAGTCACAAATATACAGGGTGTCCCATACAAAAATTTGAATTGGACGTCACATAATCAAAAACAAATACCTCATTGGGTGACACAGTAAATAAGAAAAGATACTATATTTGCTCTAATTTAAACCCCCAAAATTATAATTCACTACTACTGCCCAGTACCGATATATTGCTTGTCTTAATTATCGTGGGATACCCTGTATAATAATGTCCATTTATTTAGAAAAGTACCAGATAAAGATGAACTGTATGACATGTATATCCAAAGGGTATATTTGAATCAGCATATTCCTATTTTATTTGTTTTCTAACAAAAAATGATTTGATAAAGTTGCATAACCCTGTTATGCGCTGATAAAAGAACAGTAATATAATTACTCACTTTCTTGAAAGTTACCTCATTTTATTATTCACTGCTTAATTTGCTATATTCCATATATAATTTTTGCATATCAGTCTTAACTGGTAGAAATAGGGTACCTTCTTAAACAGTGAAGATTTTCAGCATTGTTTAGTAGCAAATCAGAGTGACCAGAGTATCATGGTGTTACATTGAAGAAAATTTCAAGCAGATAATTTTATTAGTATTAAGTATAAGTTTGTTAGAGTAGAGGTAAATTCTTCAGATTGTTCATTATCTATTTCTTACCTTTGTGTTGATGAAATCACATGCAAGGTTTTTGATGGTTTTTAAATTCAGCAAGGATTGCTGAACTGTTATAGCATCTCTGATAAGCCCAAACTGGAACATGAACGTTACATCTGGCCCCTGATCATCCATTTCAATTCCTATGTGGGTTGCCCTATAAAAACTAGGAACATAATTTAGTGATGAATCCATGGAAAGTTCGGGGGAAAAGCAAGTATGCAAATGCACTAATATATATTCGCATAATGTAGGAAACTTCCAATTCCAGTAGTTTCAAATAAAACAGCATTTTAAGAAAGTAACTGTACATACACCCAGGTTTAAATAAATGAACCACTTTATAATGCGGTTAGTACATATCGCATATACAAAAAATGGTAACTCACCTGAGATCAAGAATGACTCATTAAACTACTAACTGTGTACAACTAGTTTCTTTGAATGTGGAAATAATTATAACAAATACAATTTTTTTTATAAAAAATGCAAACCGTGACACACACAAAACATATACACTGAAAGAAGGCAAATTCCTTGCAATTCCGACAGCAACACGAATGACAGTGCCACATGTCAGCGGCCATTTTATTTTGTTGGAAACGTACTTCGTAGCTATTTCGGATTTTATCTCAAAGAATACGCGATGATCAAAGACATACCCTGTCAGAATGCGAATGTCATTTCTTTCTGTCAAGCGTCAAAATACTGCCAGAAATCAGCTGATGTTTTGACATTTGTTTGGTTATAATTTATAATATTTAAAATCAAGTTTATTGTAGTCGAAATGTTTCTCCCAATAGCAAAAATCCAAATTGTTTTTGCGATTGGGAGAACCAATTTCAACTGTACAATAAACGTGACTATCGAGCTGAAAATGTTTAACAGTGGGAAATCAAACAAGTGGAGATGTTTAATACCTTTTATTGTTAAAACTAGATAATAAAGATGGTGCATTTGCTATATATTGAATAAAAATCGAAAACAAACAGTGAACATACCAAGGAAACTAGGAAAAACTTGTGATACTACCTCAAACAAAATTATTCAAAAAACGATAACTAAAACATGATATGTGCATATATATGAGAAATCTGTATGTATAGGGTACAGATTTCTGAAAAAAACAAAAAATGACATCATATTACAAAATACTGAATAACAGTTATAACAAATAAAAATAACTTAAATGTCTTTAAATACAAACTAAAACACAATTCTATCATAATCAGGAAAAAAATTTGTCATATCAGGTACCTACTTAAGTTACAGCCGGGTTACTGATGATCCATCCATGGAGGTCCATATGGAAAAAAAAAGAAAATAAAGGGCAGTCATTATTCCATTAAAAACAAATTATAATGCCTTGAACTTTTTTATTTTCCTCTGGTGACCATCAGAAGGTCTTTTCAGTGAATTCTTGTCACAGACATATTTAAAAATTGTCAGTCTTATACACTTACCAATGATATCCTGAAGAATATCATGGTCCTTGCAAGGCTGAGACAATTTTATGTCTGTTCAAGCTGGTCTTAAAGCTAGTTTCAACATGCAAGTGACCAAACTTATCCAAAAAACTATAAAGTTTCACATGGATATCATCAACATTTTGGACTCTCTTTCTGACAACTCACTTTTTGAAATCCCTAATCTATTTAGGCAAGAGCTGGATTGTTCTGATAAAAATGAAAATCTATCATTAGAATGTGTTTGCACAGCAGAACCCAATTAGGAGAAGTATGAGTGATCATGTAAAACAGCAGCAGTAATACCTGGTAACTGGTCTAATACTTCTGTGGACTCAAAAACCCGACTACTTGCTGAAGATGTTGAAGGTGAATCTCAGATACTTGCTGAGGAACCAGCAGAGCATTCCTTCAAGAAGGATGCAAGATTCAAATTATTTGTTATATCATGTGGAGTAGAAACAATGACTTTTGGAACTGCTCTGCAGTTCAATCGTGAATTGGGGTCTTGTGGACACATATAATCTGACTGAAGGAAATGGTCTTCACAAACAAATAAATATGTACTATTTGAATCTGAACTAATTCCACAAGCACGAAGCCATAGCTGCCTCACTTCGGGGTTTTTGGGGAAGTAATGGAATTTTTTATGTTGAGGTTCAGAATGGCTCCCACCCCAGTAGTACTTGTTTTCGCACAAGGGAAATTGGCATTTCCGTGTGCTGTATCTGTACTGAGAAATCGAAGTAACAGAAGAGCTAGCCATGATAAATACTATGTATTGAAAGATATCAAGAACACCTCAGAAAGAGTATGATAATAAAAAAAGGGTCTATTTATGTATCTTGATATTCGTGATCAATAAACTCACCCTTTTACCATGCTTCCACGTCTTCGGAATATCTGAAAATTAAAATACCACATGGTTTAATATGGCGGGATAATTTGTTTTGATTATTGTATCAGAAATAGTTACATGTACACTTAAAAACATTCTATGCTATGAGTGTTTCAGGCCTCAGAAAGACACGAAAATACGATAACTTACCTTCAAATGAGAAATATCAGGAAAAAGAATAAATCAGCCCCACGCCCACGCCGCGACCCCAAACCAAAATGAAATAACAAAATTAACAAATGAGGTTAGAATCTTGTCATATTGACACTATTGACAGTGACATATATCAGCAATGTCACTTTTATTTTCAACAAAATATCCAGACGGCGCTGACATCGTGTTGCGGGTTCACAGGACACAGTTTACCACACATGGTGACACACATCACACAAGTTGCACACAACCTAAATCACAAAACATGACGATTCAGATGATTGACATTGACACATTTGTCACAACTGACGAACTCTTAAGGCACAGCCACACTACTCGCGTTCAATTTCAAAAGTCGTCTTGTCCACTTTTTATGAAAATTGTACTAACCTCGCAATTGGAATCTTTGCCATAAACTCTACGTTTTCAGTAGAAAATTTCGTTCCGGAACTTGCCTTAACCAATAGCAAAGTGAAGGAAAGAATTGAGAATCGCTCCAAAACCCGCCTAATCCATTCAGACATGGCCGACTTTACTCACTAGGCCGGAGCATGAAATGTGGCAACACTGAATCAGCGGGCCGAGTTTTCATTTGTTGTTATGTCATGTGTATTCTTCCAGGAGCAGAAAATATGGTTGGAAGGTGATTATTAATGTGTTTCTAATTATTTACCTGCACAAACGAAACTATAAAGATAACAAGATGCCTGCAAAGCGTGTAGTACCAGGTTGCAGCCCAGTAGAGGACATACCAAACCATGGCCCAACATAACCTTATTCCAGAGTGAAAAGAACGTTGCAAGGTGATTTTTAATGTGTTTCTACTTATTTACATGCACAAACAGAAGTGGGTGAAAGGTATTCCTCGGAAGGGGATATTTATAAGGATAAAGACAATAATTTACAAACATTTCAAAGGATAAGACCTATTTTAAAGCACAATGTGGTACCTATAATGTTTTCTGGACCTCCCAAATATCACAGAAAAATACAGTTAATAGAACTCATCTGGGCATGCATCTGGGGCATACCTATGAAAGGATTTGATAGTGAAAGAGAATCAAGACCAGCAAGAATGGCTTCACAGTGACCTAATAGTGAATTTTTCTAGCTCAAGTGACAATTTACAAAGTAAATTGAGTGTTCATTTAAGTGGAAGTGGAAGTGGCAGCAGGAAACAGGTTGCGTTTATTTTTATTTTGTAGTGTCTGACTGTGATGAAACAGACATCAGATGTAAGCGGTATTGGTAGTAGTTGTTCTAAAAAGTATTTTTCTTAATTTATTAACCCAGATGAACTCTAATACATATAAAATGTAATAATTATTCTGGAACTATAGGCCAACTATTTGACAGCTAAGCCACGTTGCCACATCTAAGGCTCCGGCCTAGTATAGAATCGGCCATGATTCAGAATATCGCGCCAAAAGTTCCCTTATCCCATTGACCATGCATTGACCAATCACAGCGCTTTGAATGGTTGGCAGACATGTAGCCGGTGTTGGGTGTTGCGTGTTTTAATAGCGTTTTCGATATCACTGCACTCATAGGAACTGAGCGTCAATCTTAGATTTGAGTGCAAAACTAGTGTGGTTTTTGGTTTTCGACTTATCCGCTTAATTACACTTGCAGTGCAAATTATTGCCACGGAATCTCTGAGCTCGTGGCGATTTCAGTTCATTTTTGACGTGTATCAAAAATATCAACTTTTTGAATAAAATTAAGAACCGGGTAGTGGGGTAGTATACATAGTAGCATGAAAGGTGCGGAAAGTGTAGTTGGAAGAACTGCGAATATCGTTATCTTCGGATGATGAGGAAATTGAAGCATATCTAGTTAAATTTCAGACAACGGCTGCGGGTGTCCCAAAAATACGAATATTTGTTGAAGATGTTCATAAACTGACGGAATAAGAGATACAACAAGATATACATAAGTAGGTATTTACCGATAGATATTCATTTTTAGTGCAAAAGCCATATTGCACAAGATGCTGTTAGTTTTTATGTCGATAAATAGAATTAATGATTGAATAAGGCAGATTCAAACTATATACTAAATTCCAAAACCACCATAGAATGAAATTGAGCTCTCGGGATGCAAAATGCCATCAAACTGTCATCAGTTGGCTGACAGAACAGTTATTGAATTGCACTGAAATTTGATGTATGTTCAACTTACCAGTTCAGATTTATTGCACTTCTGGGCACCAGACGAGTTTTCAATGTGCACTGTAGTGCAATCGTGGTTAAAATCAGTGCAGTAAGTCGAAAATGCTATCAGTCATGGCCGACTCTACACTAGGCCGGAGCCTTAGCTGTGGCAACGTGGCTTAGCTGTCAAATAGTTGACCTATATAATAATTATAACATTTTATATGTATTAGACTTCATCAGGGTTAATAAATTAAGAAAAATACTTTTTAGAACAACTACTACTAATACCACTTACAACTGATGTGTGTTTCATCACAGTCAGACACTACAAAATAAAAATAAACGCAACCTGTTTCCTGCTGCCACTTCAACTTCCACTTAAATGAACACTCAATTTACTTTGTAAATTGTCACTTGAGCTAGAAAAATTCACTATTAGGTCACTGTGAAGCCATTCTTGCTGGTCTTGATTCCCTTTCACTATCAAATCCTTTCGTAGGTATGCCCCAGATCATGGCCGACTCTACACTAGGCCGGAGCCTTAGATGTGGCAACGTGGCTTAGCTGTCAACTAGTTGCCCTATAGTTTCAGAATAATTATTACATTCTATATGTATTAGAGTTCATCTCGGTTAATAAATTAAGAAAAATACTTTTTAGAACTACTACTACTAATACCACTTACATCTGATGTCTGTTTCATCACAGTCAGACACTACAAAATAAAAATAAACGCAACCTGTTTCCTGCTGCCACTTCCACTTAAATGAACACTCAATTTACTTTGTAAATTGTCACTTGAGCTAGAAAAATTCACTATTAGGTCACTGTGAAGCCATTCTTGCTGGTCTTGATTTCCCTTTCACTATCAAATCCTTTCGTAGGTATGCCCCAGGCCACGCCCAGATGAGTTCTATTAACTGTATTTTTCTGTGATATTTGGGAGGTCCAGAAAACATTATAGGTACCACATTGTGCTTTAAAATAGGTCTTATCCTTTGAAATGTTTGTAAATTATTGTCTTTATCCTTATAAATATAACCAGCCCTTCCGAGGAATACCTTTCACCCACTTCTGCTTATGTCACTTATTGGACGCACAATTGCTAGTGCAACCTGGTACTACACACTTTGCAGCCATCTTTTTATCTTTATAGTTTCATTTGTGCATGTAAATAAGTAGAAACACATTAAAAATCACCTTGCAACGTTCTTTTTAATCTGGAATAAGGTTATGTTGGGCCATGGTTTGGTAGTCCTCTACTGGGCTGCAACCTGGTACTACAAGCTTTGCAGGCATCTTGTTATCTTTATAGTTTCGTTTGTGCAGGTAAATAATTAGAAACACATTAATAATCACCTTCCATCCATATTTTCTGCTCCTGGAAGAATACACATGACATAACAACAAATGAAAACTCGGCCCGCTGATTCAGTGTTGCCATATTTCATGCTCCGGCATGGCCGTCTCTACTCACAAGGCCGGAACATTGAAATATGGCAACGTTGGAGATCAGGCCGTGTTTCATTATAGCATGGCCGACATTAAACATAAACATATAGCTTATTAATAGATCTTTTACCTATTACCTGCACTTCTACATAAACGAAATTGTGAAAAAATGCCTCCAAAGTGCGTAGTACCAGGTTGCACTAGCAATTATGCTTCTAATCAAGAAGGATATATTACGGTGTTCAGGTTTCCGCGAGACGACCATTTGAAACAGAAGAGGGTGAAAAGTATTCCTCGTGAAGACTGGTTACCATCTCAAAAATCAGTACCTAGGGTGTATTGAACATTTCCATGACGGTGATATATCTTTCAGTGATGTGTATACGGTGTATAGTTTATAGTGAAAAGGCAGGGAGACCAACAAGAAGAATGGCTTGAGAGTGACCTGATACTAAATTTTTCAAGCTTATGTGAAAATTTCCAGGAGTGGCAGCAGGAAACAGGTTGTATTTATTTTTATTTCATAGTGTTTGATCATGATGAACCAGATATCAGGTGTAGTATCAAAATATTAGAATCAATGAAGGTAGAGGTTCGCATTAATCATAATTTGTTGGTGAAAGATGATTTGAGTTGGATTTTACCACTGTCATTACAAATATCCTGTTGGTCACAAATAGAAAATATTTTGGCACGCTACTCAGAGGATCATAGTGAAAGTCTTAGTTTGAATGCAACACTAAACAATTTTAATTCTATTGTACAAATACTAAAAAATAAGCTTATGCAGAATGATGAGAATGAAAAAGTAGAACAAATTGACTTCTTGGCAGAACAATTCAATATACTATTTTCACATCATAATAGGTTTTCTGCCGATTTAATATTAAAGTCTTTTCTTTTATATGTTCACTCAAAAAAAGTTTACAGTATTGTGAGGGAGAATAAATTGGTAACTTTGCCACATCCCAAATATTTAACAAAACTTTGCGGTTCTCTAAAAATTGCACCTGACAGTACATCAGAAAACAAGCATTACATTAAAACTATTTCAGAGGGTTTATCAGACTTGGAGAAATACATTGTTTTGCAAATTGATGAAATATACATTAAAGAAACGTTGGACTACAAGAATGGTAATTTAATTGGTTTTGCTGAAAATGATATATTATCCCAAGCTAAAACGGTACAAGCATTTTTGATATCCTATGTATTTGGTAGTATGAAGGAAGTTGTTTCACTTCAACCTGTAAGAAATATTAGTGGGGATCAGTTACATGAAATGGTTTTATCTATTTTGAAAGTTTTGCTTGGCTATGGTTTTATTGTAGTTGCTGTAGTTACCGATAATGTTAGAGTGAATCAAAATATATTAATGAAACTTACAGAGGGTTCAGCTGATAAACATTACTTTCATTTAAGTCCAGACTATCCAACGTTTGTAATGTTTGATACAGTTCATTTTCTGAAGAATATTCAAAATAATTGGCTAAATTTGAAAAATATTACAAAAACCTTCATATTTCCTGATTTTGATAACAACAAGCTGGTAAGGAAAGCAAATTTTGTAGATATCAGAAACTTCTATAAACTTGAAGCGAATTTGTTGGTTAAAGTAGCTCCTAAGTTAAATTATAAAACCGTGTACCCTTCAAGTATTGAAAGGCAGAATGTTTCCTGAGTGTGTAATATTTTTGATGAAAAGACACATGCTGCCTTATTGAATTACAGTGAAAGTACTGCTGACTTTTTAAATATCATTATAAAATTTTATATAAACTGAAGAGAAATGACTTCTTAAAACCTTTCCAGGGCATAACAGATGATCGAATAGAATTTTTAGAAAAATTTTTAATTTGGCTTGATAAATGGAAAGTTTTGGGATACCCTGACTCTTCTTTATCTGCTGATACACACAATGCACTGCATCATTCAACAACTGCCATTATTATGTTAATTAAACACTGTGTATCAAAAACTCCTTGCAAATACTTGCTTACAGGAAAATTTCAAACTGACAATTTAGAATCTCGTTTTGGATGTTACAGGCAGTTATCTGGTGGCAATTATCATGTAAGCTTAAGGCAAATTTATGAATCTGAAAAAAAGATTAGAATCAAGGGTGTCTTCGACTTACATTCTGCTCAATATGGACAAGTTAAATTTAATGTCTCGAATTTAGCAAAATTACACACTTGTACAGTAGATCATGGAGAAATAGGTATTGACAGTTTTAGAGATATTTTAGGCAATAATTTAATGAATCAACCTCAACAAATTTCAGATTCAGCAATTCAATAGATAGCAGGTTACATTAGTTTTAAAGTTTCAGCCAAACTGCAATGTACAGCCTGTATAAATGTTCTTGTCAATACAGAAATAATAGAACATGAGGAACAAAATTACTTTAATATATTAAACAGAGACGGCTTAACCCTTCCATCAGAGTTTACAGTTCAAATAACAGTCCTTATGCACAATATAATTAAAATGTTGATTTCAGACCAATATGAAAGCAAGTTTTTAGGATGTAAATTCCACAAATCAGTTTTAATTAAACTTGCAAAGGAATACATCAATATGTATAGAGATGAGTTTAGTTTTAGAGACACTTGTTCATGTAACCAACCCCAAACTGAAATGCTGCTTGAATTAATGTTGCCTGTTTTTGCAAATATTTTTATTAATAATTACACAAAAACAGCAATATAAAATACAGACTTACAAAAATAAAAAGAGCAAGTCTAAGGAAAATGAGAAATGTCCAACAGCAAGGAAAATCTCTAAATTAAGTCCTAGTCCCAATACATGTTACATTTTTGTACTGATACCACTGGCCTTTTTCACCATTCTTATTTTTTCAAAAAGTATTTTTCTTAATTTATCAACCGAGATGAACACATAATACATAAATAAAATGTAATAATTATTCTGAAACTATGAAACAATAGACTAGTATCATGAATTTTATTTCTGGTTGCATATGATAGAGTACGTCATAAAAAGCATCTCATTTTTTTATCCGATTTTTTTGGGGACAGGAAAGCCGTGAAAATAAGGAAAATATTTGAATTCTCCTAGGGCAGTGACGTCACTGCCCTATAGGCGAACAGCCAATCAAAAGACAGATATGTGTGCTGTGTTGCCGCATTCTGATGGCGCGCGAAATGCCGGAGCTGTACGCGGGCTGGCTCATCTATCTTGTCTTCTGTTCCCGTCTGATATGTTTTGTGGTTTTAATGTCCCGTGATCCAAAATTCCAGGGCTGTTCCAAATTACGGTTCTATCACCATCCTAGAACTGTTTTCATCATGCCCCGCCCATTTTGTGATTCTAGAATCGATGATTGGTTGGGACGCTGGTGGACCAACCAATCACCGTTTTTAGAACTGTAAAATGGGCGGGGCATGATGAAAACAGTTCTAGGATAGTGATAGAACCATAATTTGGAACAGCCCTTCCGAAAGCTAAGTTAAGGTTCCTGATCCGTCAATCCTGTCAAGCAATCGTCATTCGGTCATTGTCATTTCCAAATTCCATTGGGCTTTGACTGTAATTTTCAACAATCTTAAAGTTATTATTATTTGTTTGCGTTTATTTGTACAGGATATCCTTTTATTCCATTTTACTAGGTTTCAAGTTATTTTATCATAACATAACCAAAAGTATGAGTAAAATCGATAGTGGATTCGCAAAAGCCGATTCAGATAACCTGCCTAAAGTTGATATGGCTATGGTGAACGACTTTTATGGGGATAATAATGTAAATGTTTTGCGAGTCGGAGCTGTTCTTGGCAACAATGCACTGCTGATAATTCGCGCGGTTGGCACTGATTGGCTGAATTTGAATTCCTTTCTTTAAACTTTAGAATGGAATTACTAAAAAACAAAATGATATAGAAAGTAACGAATTGCAGCAGAACGTTTATTTTTGTATGCACTAAGCGGTCGTAATGATTAAATCATTGTTCTTAACCTCGTGATACTAGTCCATTTAAATTTTCCGCGGAATGCCCGCCGTTCGGCCCACGGTAGCCGGCCCACTATTTGACAGCTAAGCGACGTTGCCACATCTAAGGCTCCGGCCTAGTGTAGAGTCGGCCATGTATGAGTGCAGTGATAGGGCAGTAAGTCGAAAACGCTATTAGATGTGGCAACGTCGCTTAGCTGTCAAATGGTGGGCCGGTGACCGTGGGCCGAATGGCGGGCATTCCGGGGAAAATTTAAATTGTTTTATAATAGTTTCAGAATAATTATTACATTTTATATGTATATGATAAGAGTTCATATCGGTTGATAAATTAAGAAAAATACTTTTCGAAAAAAATAAGAATGGTGAAAAATGCCAGTAGTACCAGTACAAAAATGTACATGTATTTAGATTTAGAGATTTTCCCTTCTGTTAGACATTTTATATTTCCATTAGATTTTTTTTTTTTAGTTTTTTCAGTCTATATTTTGTCTTGAACTGTTTCAGTGTAATTATTAATAAAAATACATTAACAACATTAATTTAAGCAGAATTTCATCAGTTTGGGATTGATTACATGAACAAATGTGTCTAAAACAAACTCATCTATATGTATATAAATTTCCATTAGAACTGCTTTGTGCAATTGCCCAAAAACTTACTTTTATACCTATTGGCCTGAAATCAAAATTTTAACAATACGTATTGTGAATAAGGACTGTAATTTGAGCTGTATACTCTGATGGAGGGATTACGCTTACCAACTATAAGCTGTATCTATTTAATATACCTATAAAATAATTTTATCCTTCATGTTCTACCTATAATTTTTGTAATGACAAGAACATTTATACAGGCTGATATTTCATCAATTTGCAAAACAATGTACTTCTCCGAGAATAATAAACCCTCTGCAACAGTTTTAATGTAAGGCATATTTTCTGTCCGGTGCAATTTTTAAAGAAACTGCAAAGTTTTGAGGAAAATTTAGGATTGTGGTAAAATTGGCAACTTATTCTCTCTCACAAAATTGTAAACTTTCTTTGGCTGGACATAGAAAAGGTTTTACCATTAAATCAACAGAAAACCTATTTGAAAATAGTGTGCCAAAATATTTTCTATTTGAAACCAGCAGGGTATTCTTAATGACAGTGGTAAAATCTAACACAAATCACCAACAAATTATGATTTATTCAATTTAAAGGAATGTCTATATTCATTGATACTAATACCACCTACATCTGATGTCTGTCATCGTAGTCAAACACTACAAAATAAAAATAAACGCAACCTGTTTCCTGCTGCCACTTCCACTTAAATGAACACTCAATTTACTGTTACCAACAAATTATGATCTATTCAATTTAAAGGAATGTCTATATTCATTGATACTAATACCACCTACATCTGATGTCTGGTTCATCGTAGTCAAACACTACAAAATAAAAATAAACGCAACCTGTTTCCTGCTGCCACTTCCACTTAAATGAACACTCAATTTACTTTGTAAATTTTCACTTAACTAGAAAAATTCACTATTAGGTCACGTTGCAGCCATTCTTGCTGGTTTTGATTCCCCTTCACTGTCAAATCTTTTCGTAGGTGTGCCCAGATGTGTTCTATTAGAAGTGTATTTTTCTGTGATATTTCGGAGGTCCAGAAAACATTGTAGGTACCACATTGTACTTTAAAATAGGTCTTATCCTTGGAAATGTTTGTAAATTATTGTCTTTATTCTTATAAATATAACCAGCCCTTACGAGGAATACCTTTCACCCACTTCTTTTTGAAATGCTCGTCGGAAGCACAATTGCTAGTGCAACCTGGTACTACACACTTTGCAGGCATCTTTTTATCTTTATAGTTTCGTTTGTGCAGGTAAATAATTAGAAACACTTTAAAAACCACCTTCCAATCTTCTTTTTTACTCTGGAAGATTACACTAATGACGTAAATAAAAGCTCGGCCCGCTATTCTGTGTTGCCATATTTCAATGCTCCGGCCTAGTGAGTAGAGTCGGCCATGTATAAGCTCGTCCACTGAATAGCTCGTCTCTCATTGCATCATTGCAATAATATTCATCACAATTATTAACATTAACACCACCTGTTTTGTGATTAACACCCTACCATTATGCACACCAAAATATTTTACAATGATTGGTCTGATTTTAAAAACGCTAAATATCATTAAAAAAAATATTTTGGTGGTTATTCATTTTCGGTAACAGCTAATTCATATAGCATCAAACGGGCGTGCGGTATCCCCTCTCCCCTCTCTTTCCTATAACCGTACTTGTTTTGTGCTTTCCTTATCGCTATTGACATTTTGTGATTGACATTCTAACATAACCGTACCGTACCTGTTTTGTGTTCTAACATTTCTAACCTAGAACCAACCTAGTAGGTTATTTTCTTTTTGGATTTTGGTTGTCTCTTCATGTTTATAGGAAAAGTCAAGAGTCTAGACCGTCTAGACCTAGTCTAGAGTAGAGTGATAAAATAAATCACAATTTTCCTAGATTAGCAAGAGACCGTAAAGATATTTATTTCATATAGTGAAATATGTCACAGAAGTTTCACATACGTCTTGCTTCACAAAGGGTCAACACAAGCATTGCAGAAAATCAGAGATACCCAAAAATATTTACACCGGGAGAAACCATAACAAAACAAAATGAATTCATGAGAGGACACGGTACTTACGAAGATAATGGTGAATTGAAGTCTTCAGTAGCTGGAGTGCGAGAACAAGTCAACAATCTTATATCTGTAAAACCTCTCAAAAGTAGGTATAATGGAGAAGTGGGTGATATTGTGGTTGGTAGAATAACGGAAGTACAGCAAAAACGTTGGAAAGTCGATACAAATGCCAGATTGGATTCTATACTTTTGCTTTCTTCAGTAAACTTACCAGGTGGAGAATTAAGACGAAGATCAGTTGAAGATGAGCATATGATGCGGCAATATTTACAGGAAGGCGACCTAATAAGTGCTGAGGTACAATCCGTTCACTCAGATGGGACATTATCTTTGCATACAAGAAGTTTACGTTATGGTAAATTAGGACAAGGTGTACTACTGAAAGTATTCCCTTCATTAATTCAAAGGAGTAAAACACATTTCCACAATTTACCAGTTGGTGCCAGTGTTATTTTGGGTAATAACGGGTTTATATGGATTTGCCCAATAATAAACAATTCGGAGGACAGTGTGGGTGGTTTTGTGCAAAACTTGGAGGAAAAAGTGCCTCGCCAAGAGAGGGAGTCAATTGGCAGGATTAGAAACTGCATACAAGCACTTGCAATGTGCAAAATGATGATATATGATACAAGTATTTTATATGCATATGAAGAGTCTCTCAAGTATTCTATTGTAGAGTTGCTTGTTCCTGAAGCTATGGTAGATATTGCAATTCTAACACAGCATAGGCTTAGTATGATAGAAGTGTAGTACTACTTTTGATTTGAAATATAATGTGTATAACATCAATATGTGAATGATTTATGCTAAGCACTTGTAAGTAGTCTAAAAATTGAATATTATATATATATATATATATATATATATATACATCATTATAACAAACCTGAGCCAATTGGAAATTGACCATATACTGAGCCACCTACTTAGAGATGTGCTA
Organism: Callosobruchus maculatus; assembly: GCA_951848785.1. Lineage (NCBI taxonomy): Eukaryota > Metazoa > Arthropoda > Insecta > Coleoptera > Chrysomelidae > Callosobruchus > Callosobruchus maculatus. The sequence goes on along the minus strand of CATOUR010000087.1, from coordinate 771,614 downwards.
GATAAATAATAGTTTTATTTTCATCTCCAGATATATTGTGTTGTATCTAAAAACCGTAATATACATAAGAAATTATTTAAAATAAATATTTTTGAAAATGCTTATATATTCATATTTATAGTACATACATGAGCCATGCATACATTTAATACCATTGTGAGCCTTTGATATACAAGTTTATGTAAATTATCGAATCTTCCTGAGCCAAGCAATGTTGCCAAGATTACAGCTGGGTTTCGGCTCAGAATAGTTAGCAATCAAATATATACAAATAACACGCCCACTTGACCTTGACTGGGTGGAATTATTACTCCTGATGTACTGTGTGAGGCTTTCTCGGCCACCGTCGAGTGAATTTGTGGTTCTTGGGTTGTTAAGCCAGCGTCGTTTAGCGTTAAGGCTTGACGTTTCGCCACCACGAGTGGATGGCATATTCAGAATCTATTTCACTTTGGCGACTTCCAAAATACTGTAATTTGGATTTTGGATACTGTAATTTGTATTGGTCAATATGGTCAAGTCATTCTCACGTGATGCCGTGACCAAGGGAAAAGGGATTCATTTTTATTCAGGGTGTTAATTAAGTATGTTAACAAACTTTAACCACGAATAGTACTCTGAAAAATAGAAAGAAAATGTCATATGAACATGGGTCCGGAAATGCTTCCTAAGGGAGCTACGCTCCTTTGCATGGGGCACCCTGAAGACGGTTTTCCCTCGATATTCTCGAAACCATTCATAACAAAATTACGAAATTAGGTACGATGGGTAAACTTTTGACGCTGAATCTGATTCTGAATTCAGAATTTCATAATTTTAATCAGAGGCGTATCATACGGGAGGAGTTAGGGGTAAAAATAACCCCATTTTAATGCTAAATGGTAATTTTTTGACATTTTGATTTTAGAATATGGTGTTTCAGAGTTTGTTGTCAAGTAGAAGTGTACTGATATTCAGCTGGTGGCGGTCACTTCCACTTTAAGAAAACATTCTCTATTTGTCTTAGTATTTTATTTCTTGTCTGTTCAAACTCTTATTAAATAATGTTACTAAAAATAATACCTAAATGTTTTGTAATAACTCTAAACTGAATAAACTGACAGTTCTTAAGTTGTTTATCAATTATTTCAATTGTTTTTCACAGCACACTTATTAAATAAATGAACATTTATTTATTTACAATAGCCTGCATCGATTCAATGCTTTGCATTTTTCTCGAAAATGGTTAGCCCTTTCGAGATGTACCAAAAAACCATTTGTACGTAGAAATCTCTGAAATGTCTGTCTGTTGGCGTTTTTCTAGCCTCCCAATCTCAGTAACCGCTACATGGATTGTGATGAAATTTGGGAAGCGTTATGCTGTGGGGTCGTAGTAGGTAATGTTTCTATAATTTTGAAAATCGTTATACGGGGGGCGGAGTAATTAGCAAAAAACGAAAAATTTCAAATACGCCTCAAACTTCGTTTTTAGGCGTTTTAGGGGTCCCTGATCATTTTCTACTTTTTTTTGGGTGGGGGTGAATTTGGGGTGATTGGGGGGTGGGGGGCTGTAATACTGAAAAATTTGTTGTATTCACAATGGGCTCTCTAATGACCTGTAGATGAAAGACCTAGCGCCATAATACAATTTTTTAGGTCCATCCAAACATTGCCTTCCTTATAATAGAAACCAAGGGACTTGGAATAATTTGTGATGTATACAGGGTGGCCAATCGGGTGACGATAATAATTTTTTTTTTTAGATAGCCCGTACCGAGACCTATCCAAAACACCTCTATGTATGTGTACCGATTATTGATAGTTTTCGAGTTATGATTTTTTGTTGAAAATTTAGAGATTTTCCAGTTTTTCCAAGAAATTATGAAAGACAAAAACAAAAATGCTTTTTGGCTTTTATTTTTTTCCGCAATCATAGTCAGTATTAAGCCTATTTTAATATCCAATAAAGAGAACCTGTACATCCGAACAATAATTAAGTACATTTTGGGCCCAAAGTTTGAAATCTCTGTTTTTTTGTCAGGAGACCAAAACCTTCTAAATAAAATTAAAAATACTTATGCCTGGTTCTGGAGCTCCAATCTAATCTTAAAAACTCTGCAAGACATTGCACTTTCGAAATAATAACGAAAAAATAGCACTTATGGGGGCATTTTGCGCCGTACGTGACTATTAAAGGTAAAAAGGTGATAACTCACGAATTTCCAAAATGATTTAAAAAACTATTATTATACTTTATTATGACAAATTAAAGAAAAAAAACTCATAACAGCTAATAAACATGATAATCATTGATGTTTTAATCACTTTTAATAAAAAAAATTAATACCTGTGCTTTTTGCTGTGTGCTATTGAATTTCTGCTAAATTAAGTTGTATGGAAAGTTAACAAAGGAAAAGAATAATAAAACAACAATCTGACTTTTAATTCCATGGCGAAATTACCTGGGAAGCGTTATCGTAGCATACGCCATCCCTTTTACGTCACGTCACGTCACTCATTTCTGTCGTTCTGTCTGTCGGTCTGTCTGTCTGTACGCGTTTTTCTAGCCTCGTAATCTCAGTAACCGCTGCATGGACTGTGATGAAATTTGGGCAGCAATATGCTGTGGGGTATTGGTAGGTAATTTCAAATATTCCTCAAACTTCGTTTTTAGGCGTTTTACAGGTTCTTGATCATTTTCTGTGTTTTTTGGGTGGGGGTGGAATTTTGGTGTTTGGGGGGTGGGGGGTTGAAAAACTGAAAAACTTGTTGTATTCATGATAGGCTGTCTACTGACCTGTCAAGGAAGACCTAGCGATACAAATCACCTTTTTAGGTTCATCCGATCTTTGCCTTGCCTAGTACCGAAAATTAACACAACTGCGCTCCGCCGACATGAGCTCGCAAAAAGCTACTCTGAAAGAAAATGATGGCGTATGCTACGACATCGCTTCCTAGGTAATTCTGCCATGAAATTAGAAGTCAGATTATTGTTTATTATTCCTTTCCTTTGTTAACCTTCCATACAACTTAATTTAGCAGAAGTTTAATAGTACATAGTAAAGACACTTCAAAAATCACAATTTGGGTATTAGTTTTTTTATTAAAACTCATCAAAACATCAATGATTATCGGATTTATTAGTTGTTACGAGTTTATTTTCGTTAATTTGTCATAACAAAGCAAAATAATAGTTTTCTAAATCATTTTGGAAATTCGTGAATTATCACCTTATTACATTTAACACTCACGTACGCCGCAAAATGACCCCATAAGTGCTACTTTTTCATCATTATTTCGAAAGTGCAATGTCCTGTAAAGTTTTTAAGATTAGTTTGAAGCTCCAGAACCAGACATAAGTATTTTTAATCTTATTCTGGTTTTGGTCTCCTGACTAAAAACAGAAATTTCAAACTTTGGCCCCAAAATGTACTTAATTATTGTTCGGATGTACAGGTTCTCTTTATTGAATATTAAAATAGGCTTAATACTGAGTATAACTGCAGAAAAAAAATAAAAGCCAAAAAGCATTCTTGTTTTTGTTTTTGACGATTTCTTGGAAAAACTGGAAAATCTCTAAGTTTTCAAAAAAAAAATCATAACTCGAAAACTATCAATAATCGGTACACATACCTGGGGGTGTTTTGGATAGGTCTCGGTACGGGCTATCTAAAAAAAATATTATCGTCACCCGATTGGCCACCCTGTATATCCGAGTGTTGTTTTAGTTTTAGATCGTTCTTTATTGCATAACGCCAACATTATCGAATGGACTTTAATTAAATTTTGACACAGTATTACTGCCACGGCGAGGATGGAAAACGCGCATGTTTTGGAAAAATCGTGTCAGTGGCGGCGCAGCAACAATAAAAAAACTAAAAATGTAAAAATAGCTCAAACTTTGTTTTCGGCGTTTTAGGGGTTTCTGATCATTTTTTACTTTTTTTGGGTGGGGGTGAAATTGGGGTGGTTAGTGGGTGGGGGGTTGTAAAACTCAAAAATTTATTCCATTTATAACAGTGTCCATTGACCTGTGAAAGAAATACCTAGCGGCATAATAGACGTTTGTTAGGTCCATCCGAACATTGCCTTGGCTATTACAGAAATCAAGGGATTTGGTATTGGTAGGGGTAGGTATTGATTTAGGTCGTACTGAATTTAGTAACATGGAAATTATGGAATTAATTTTAATGAAATTTAGACACAGTATTATTACCGCGGCAAGGATGAAAAATGCGTATGGTTTTCAAAAATCGTGTCAGTGGCGGCGCAGCAATAATAAAAAAACTAAAAATATAAAAATAGCTCAAACTTCGTTTTTAAGCAATTTGGGGGTTCCTGATTGTTTCGTTTCGTCCAGTTGGGGCTGAATTGTGTCGCCTACGGAGAGATTTAGGAAACTATTTACTAGTTTTTGTGTTGGATGTTTTTTGACGACAGGTGGGCGATGATTTGGTTGCAACTGTTATGTGTGGGAAGTACTGAGTCAATCAACTTGACTCCATTTTTTTTGTTTAACAAAGAGTTTAACAATTGCTAATCTCAACCAATCAGATTCCACAGAAGTGGAACATTTAATCACTGGATTATTTGATAATGATATAATGATGACAAGAAATTAGGGTTTTGAATTGAATACATTTTTTAGTGATACATGGAAATAACATTTAAGTTTTATAACAAAACTATTTTTGTTTTTTTCACAATAATTCAAAAGCTATTTCAAAATAAAAATGGGCTTTTGTATCCAGTACCGAAAACACGCCCAAAGCTCCCGAACCCACGTGTCGTCAAGTATGGTTCGTTGAAGCGATCCGTTCTGCAGAGGGTCACATGACGTAGTGGTAAAATTCGATTCAAAAACATATTCATGTCGATGGTACAAAACAAAATGTGTGTAACATGAGTGAAAAGCATATCAATATATTTTTTGGTTAAAAAAAAAATAAAAAAAAGTTGCAAGCGTGTGTTTCGAGCCAACACCCGCTTGAACACAGCAATTTGCTGCATAACACTATACCACTACGCCACCCGACCCACCACTGCTGAGCGGATCGCTTCAACGAAACATATTGACTTCACATGGGTTCGGGAGCCATCGGAGTGTTTTCGGTACTGGACTGAAAAGCCCATTTTTGTTTTGTTACAACTTTTTAATTATTGCGAAAAAAAGAAAACGAAAATAGTTTTGATACAAAACTTATATATGATATGATCAAAAGTGACATCCAGCTTTGACGTTTGTTCCCAATATTAATAAAATGCTATTGGATGATATTTATTAACTTATCTCTCGATTCCCAATAGAAAGCTAAATGTGAAAATAAGCGCGGTAAAAAGAAAATAACTATAATACCCATATATCCCTAATGAGAATCACTCGGAGGTGACGTCATGCGCACAGCAGGCGAAAAACCGGACAGCGGAGCATCTAGCCCTGATAAAATAGCATGGACCTGATGATCGGTGTTGCCAAATCCTCTGGCTCATGTTTATAACAATTTCCGGTATATACTTGTATATAAATTATGAAATCGCAGCGCCATTTGTGGAAATTCTGTGAACTATATTTCCTAGCAATGGTATTAACCTGAGCCACCACATTATGACGTTTATTACCTTTATGACATTAGAGCACGGAACATGTTTTCGTTATTTACAATCTGTGACATTTGATCTACCAAAGCTTTGTCTGAAATTGACTATAGTAGGCCAAATGTACCGAGAAACAAAGGCAAACGGACCTGAGCCGTCTATATGGCTCACATCCGTCAAAGTGGCTCAGGTTAATACGCTCAAGTTCCTATTAGTGGATCAGGTTAGTATCAAAGAGGAAAATATATATATATATATATATATATATATATATATACATCATTATAACAAACCTGAGCCAATTGGAAATTGACCATATACTGAGCCACCTACTTAGAGATGTGCTAGATAAATAATAGTTTTATTTTCATCTCCAGATATATTGTGTTGTATCTAAAAACCGTAATATACATAAGAAATTATTTAAAATAAATATTTTTGAAAATGCTTATATATTCATATTTATAGTACATACACGAGCCATGCATACATTTAATACCATTGTGAGCCTTTGATATACAAGTTTATGTAAATTATCGAATCTTCCTGAGCCAAGCAATGTTGCCAAGATTACAGCTGGGTTTAGGCTCAGAATAGTTAGCAATCAAATATATACAAATAACACGCCCACTTGACCTTGACTGGGTGGAATTATTACTCCTGATGTACTGTGTGAGGCTTTCTCGGCCACCGTCGAGTGAATTTGTGGTTCTTGGGTTGTCAAGCCGGCGTCGTTTAGCGTTAAGGCTTGACGTTTCGCCACCACGAGTGGATGGCATATTCAGAATCTATTTCACTTTGGCGACTTCCAAAATACTGTAATTTGGATTTTGGATACTGTAATTTGTATTGGTCAATATGGTCAAGTCATTCTCACGTGATGCCGTGACCAAGGGAAAAGAGATTCATTTTTATTCAGGGTGTTAATTCAGTATGTTAACAAACTTTAACCACGAATAGTATTCTGAAGAATAGAAAGAAAATGTCATATGAACATGGGTCCGGAAATGCTTCCTAAGGGAGCTACGCTCCTTTGCATGGGGCACCCTGAAGACGGTTTTCCCTCGATATTCTCGAAACCATTCATAACAAAATTACGAAATTAGGTACGATGGGTAAACTTTTGACGCTGAATCTGATTCTGAATTCAGAATTTCATAATTTTAATCAGAGGCGTATCATACGGGAGGAGTTAGGGGTAAAAATAACCCCATTTTCTAAATGGTAATTTTTTGACATTTTGATTTTAGAATATGGTGTTTCAGAGTTTGTTGTCAAGTAGAAGTGTACTGATATTCAGCTGGTGGCGGTCACTTCCACTTTAAGAAAACATTCTCTATTTGTCTTAGTATTTTATTTCTTATTTGTTCAAACTCTTATTAAATAATGTTACTTTAAAAATAATACCTAAATGTTTTGTAATAACTCTAAACTGAATACACTGACAGTTCTTAAGTTGTTTATCAATTATTTCAATTGTTTTTCACAGCACACTTATTAAATAAATGAACATTTAGTTATTTACAATAGCCTGCATCGATTCAATGCTTTGCATTTTTCTCGAAAATGGTTAGCCCTATCGAGATGTACCAAAAAACCATTTGTACGTAGAAATCTCTGAAATGTCTGTCTGTTGGCGTTTTTCTAGCCTCCCAATCTCAGTAACCGCTACATGGATTGTGATGAAATTTGGGCAGCGTTATGCTGTGGGGTCGTAGTAGGTAATGTTTCTATAATTTTGAAAGTCCTTATACGGGGGGCGGAGTAATTGGCAAAAAACCAAAAATTTCAAATACGCCTCAAACTTCGTTTTTAGGCGTTTTAGGGGTTCCTGATCATTTTCTACTTTTTTTTGGGTGGGGGTGAATTTGGGGTGATTGGGGGGTGGGGGGTTGTAATACTGAAAAATTTGTTGTATTCACAATGGGCTCTCTAATGACCTGTAAATGAAAGACCTAGCGCCATAATACAATTTTTTAGGTCCATCCAAACATTGCCTTCCTTATAATAGAAACCAAGGGACTTGGAATAATTTGTGATGTATACAGGGTGGCCAATCGGGTGACGATAATAATTTTTTTTTAGATAGCCCGTACCGAGACCTATCCAAAACATCCCCATGTATGTGTACCGATTATTGATAGTTTTCGAGTTATGATTTTTTTTTTTTTGAAAACTTAGAGATTTTCCAGTTTTTCCAAGAAATTATCAAAAACAAAAACAAAAATGCTTTTTGGCTTTTATTCTTTTCCGCGATTATACTCAGTATTAAGTCTGTTTTAATATCCAATAAAGAGAACCTGTACATCCGAACAATAAATAAGTACATTTTGGGCCCAAAGTTTGAAATCTCTGTTTTTAGTCAGGAGACCAAAACCTTCAAAATAAAATTAAAAATTCTTATGCCTGGTTCTGGAGCCCCAATCTAATCTTAAAAACTCTGCGAGATATTGCACTTTTGAAATAATAATGAAAAATGGCACTTATGGGGGCATCTTGCGCCGTACGTGACTATTAAAGGTAAAAAGGTGATAATTCACGAATTTCCAAAATGATTTAAAAAACCATTATTTTACTTTATTATGACAAATTAAAGAAAAAAAACTCATAACAACTAATAAACATGATAGTCATTGATGTTTTAATCACTTTTAATAAAAAAAAATAATACCTGTGCTTTTTGCTGTGTGCTATTGCGTTTCTGCTAAATTAAGTCGTATGGAAAGTTAACAAAGGAAAAGAATAATAAAACAACAATCTGACTTTTAATTCCATGGCGGAATTACCTGGGAAGTGTTATCGTAGCATATGCCATCCCTTTTACTACCCTATCGGTGAGGGAAGGATTGTGATCGTGAAAATTTTCGATTTTGAGATAATAGCTTTTTTGGGCGTTTTATAATGTCTACATAACGAAAATCTGCGTCACTTATTTCCGCCGTTCTGTCTGTCGGTCTGCCTGTCGGTCTGTCTGTCTGTACGCGTTTTTCTAGCCTAGTAATCTCAGTAACCGCTGCATGGACTGTGATGAAATTTGGGCAGCAATATGCTGTGGGGTCTTAGTAGGTAAATTCAAATATTCCTCAAACTTCGTTTTTAGGCGTTTTACAGGTTCTGGATCATTTTCTGCGATTTTTTGGGTGGGGGTGGAATTTGGGTGTTTGGGGGGTGGGGGGTTGAAAAACTTGTTGTATTCATAATAGGCTGTCTACTGACCTGTCAAAGAAGACCTAGCGATATAAATCATCTTTTTAGGTTCATCCGAACATTCCCTTGCCTATTACCGAAAATTAACACAACTGCGCTTCGCCGATATGAGCTCGCAAAAAGCTGCTCTGAAAGAAAGGGATGGCGTATGCTACGACATCACTTCCCAGGTAATTCTGCCATGAAATTGGAAGTCAGATTATTGTTTATTATTCCTTTCCTTTGTTAACTTTCCATACAACTTAATTTAGCACAAGTTTAATAGTACATAGTAAAAACACTTCAAAAATCACAATTTGGGTATTAGCTTTTTTTATTAAAACTCATCAAAACATCAATGATTATCGGGTTTATTAGTTGTTACGAGTTTTTTTTTTCGTTAATTTGTCATAACAAAGCAAAATAATATTTTTTTAACTAATTTTGGAAATTCGTGAATTATCACCTTTTTACCTTTAACACTCACGTACGCCGCAAAATGTCCCCATAAGTGCTACTTTTTCATTATTATTTCGAAAGTGCAATGTCTGGCAGAGTTTCTAAGACTAGTTTGAAGCTCCAGAACCAGACATAAGTATTTTTAATCTTATTTTAAAGGTTTTGGTCGCCTGACTAAAAACAGAGATTTCAAACTTTGGCCCCAAAATGTACTTAATTATTGTTCGGATGTACAGGTTCTCTTTATTGAATATTAAAATAGGCTTAATATTGAGTATAATTGCAGAAAAAAATAAAAGCCAAAAAGCATTCTTGGTTTTGTTTTTGACGATTTCTTGGAAAAACTGGAAAATCTCTAAGTTTTCAAAAAAAAAATCATAACTCGAAAACTATCAATAATCGGTACACATACATGGGGGTGTTTTGGATAGGTCTCGGTACGGGCTATCTAACAAAAAATTATTATCGTCACCCGATTGGCCACACTGTATATCCGAGTGTTGTTTTAGTTTTAGATCGTTCTTTATTGCATAACGCCAAAATTATCGAATGGATTTTAATTAAATTTTGACACAGTATTACTGCCACGGCGAGGATGGAAAACGCGCATGTTTTGGAAAAATCGTGTCAGTGGCGGCGCAGCAACAATAAAAAAACTAAAAATGTAAAAATAGCTCAAACTTTGTTTTTCGGCGTTTTAGGGGTTTCTGATCATTTTTTACTTTTTTTGGGTGGGGGTGAAATTGGGGTGGTTAGTGGGTGGGGGGTTGTAAAACTCAAAAATTTATTCCATTTATAACAGTGTCCATTGACCTGTGAAAGAAATACCTAGCGGCATAATAGACGTTTGTTAGGTCCATCCGAACATTGCCTTGGCTATTACAGAAATCAAGGGATTTGGTATTGGTAGGAGTAGGTATTGATTTAGGTCGTTCTGAATTTAGTAACATGGAAATTATGGAATTAATTTTAATGAAATTTAGACACAGTATTATTACCGCGGCAAGGATGAAAAATGCGTATGGTTTTCAAAAATCGTGTCAGTGGCGGCGCAGCAATAATAAAAAAACTAAAAATATAAAAATAGCTCAAACTTCGTTTTTAAGCAATTTGGGGGTTCCTGATTGTTTCGTTTCGTCCAGTTGGGGCTGAATTGTGTCGCCTACGGAGAGATTTAGGAAACTATTTACTAGTTTTGGTGTTGGATGTTTTTTGACGACAGGCGGGCGATGATTTGGTTGCAACTGTTATGTGTGGGAAGTAATGAGTCAATCAACTTGACTCCATTTTTTTTGTTTAACAAAGAGTTTAACAATTGCTAATCTCAACCAATCAGATTCCACAGAAGCGGAACATTTGATCACTGGATTATTTGATAATGATATAATGATGACAATAAATTAGGGTTTTGAATTGAATACATTTTTTAGTGATACATGGAAATAACATTTAAGTTTTATAACAAAACTATTTTTGTTTTTTTCACAATAATTCAAAAGTTATTTCAAAATAAAAATGGGCTTTTGTATCCAGTACCGAAAATACGCCCAAAGCTCCCGGACCCACGTGTCGTCAAGTATGGTTCGTTGAAGCGATCCGTTCTGCAGAGGGTCACATGACGTAGTGGTAAAATTTGATTCAAAAACATATTCATGTCGATGGTACAAAACAAAATGTGTGTAACATGAGTGAAAAGCATATCAATATATTTTTTGGTTAAAAAAAATAATAAAAAAAAGTTGCAAGCGTGTGTTTCGAGCCAACACCCGCTTGAACACAGCAATTTGCTGCATAACACTATACCACTACGCCACCCGACCCACCACTGCTGAGCGGATCGCTTCAACGAAACATATTGACTTCACATGGGTTCGGGAGCCATCGGAGTGTTTTCGGTACTGGACTGAAAAGCCCATTTTTGTTTTGTTACAACTTTTTAATTATTGCGAAAAAAAGAAAACGAAAATAGTTTTGGTACAAAACTTATATATGATATGATCAAAAGTGACATCCAGCTTTGACGTTTGTTCCCAATATTAATAAAATGCTATTGGATGATATTTATTAACTTATCTCTCGATACCCAATAGAAAGCTAAATGTGAAAATAAGCGCGGTAAAAAGAAAATAACTATAATACCCATATATCCCTAATGAGAATCACTCGGAGGTGACGTCATGCGCACAGCAGGCGAAAAACCGGACAGCGGAGCATCTAGCCCTGATAAAATAGCATGGACCTGGTGATCGGTGTTGCCAAATCCTCTGGCTCATGTTTATAACAATTTCCGGTATATACTTGTATATAAATTATGAAATCGCAGCGCCATTTGTGGAAATTCTGTGAACTATATTTCCTAGCAATGGTATTAACCTGAGCCACCACATTATGACGTTTATTACCTTTCTGACATTAGAGCACGGAACACGTTTTCGTTATTTACAATCTGTGACATTTGATCTACCAAAGCTTTGTCTGAAATTGGCTGTAGTAGGCCAAATGTACCGAGAAACAAAGGCAAACGGACCTGAGCCGTCTATATGGCTCACATCCGTCAAAGTGGCTCAGGTTAATACGCTCAAGTTCCTATTAGTGGATCAGGTTAGTATCAAAGAGGAAAATATATATATATATATATATATATATATATATATACATATATATATATATATATATATAGACAAAACAAAAACAAAAAAGGTGCAACCCGGGCTCCGACACACCGGGCTGCTGTTCCATTCCCCAGCGACTACTCCTCACACCGTGAGGTGAGCAATCACTGGGTCCGCGTATCGTGCGTCCTAAGCAGACGAAGGGACCCATGGATGACTGCCTTCTGCATTCTGGCGGCTAAGATGTGCGCCGCCGCACGGCACACCGGCATTTTGCGCAGTGCAGAGAGCAGCGTATCCCTCATACCACCTAGGGATCCAATGACCATTACTAGCAGACTCACAGTGTATATATATATATATATATATATATATATATATATATATATATATAGTCCCATCATTCCATTAAGGAACATAGGGCCTCTACAAACTGACGCCAGTCTGATCTATTCTTTGCAAGCGCTTTTATCTCTCTCCATGTCTTGCCCATTCTTCTTGCCTCATCTGTAGCCGTTCTTCTCCAGGTCACCCTTGGTCTTCCTATGTGTCTGCTACCCTGGGGGTTCAAGTCTAACCCCGTTCTAGCTACAGATTCTTCCGTTCCTCTTCGCAGAATGTGACCTATCCAATTCCACTTTCTCTGTCTGATTTCCGTCCCTACTTTCTTAAACCCTGATATTTTCCACAAGTCCTCGTTCGAGATTGTCCTTGGCCAAAAAATCCGTAGGACCCTCCTTAGACATCTGTTAATGAAAACCTGGAGTTTTTGCTCATTGGCTTTTGTGCTTTTCCATGTTTCGCATCCATACAATAACACTGATTTCACGTTGCTATTGAAAATGCGCAATTTAGTTCTGATTGAGTACGTGGTAGATTTCCAGACTTTGTTAAGGGACCCAAATGCTCTTCTTGCTTTTAGTAGACGCTGCTGAATATCTTGATCTGTCCCTCCTGTGTTATTAACTATGCTGCCTAGATATTCAAAGTAGTCGACTCTTTCTATCACTTCGTTGTAGAGCAGAAGAGGTTCCTGGTTGACTATATTAATCCGCATCTCTTTGGTCTTCTTGACATTTACTCTTAGTCCCATTTTTGCTGCCTCTGTTTTAAGGACTTCAATCTTTCTTTTCGTGTCTTGGATATTGTGCGATATTAGGCAGATGTCATCTGCGTAATCCAGATCTTGAAGGCTGCCCATCAGTCCCCATCTAATGCCTCCTCGGCCATCACATACCTTTCTCATTAAGCAGTCTAGCACTATGTTAAATAGCAAAGGCGAAAGTACACATCCCTGCTCCACACCACGCTCGATACTAATTCTTTCACCTTTATGTCCCTTGTGAAGAACCTGGCTTGTGGCATCTTTGTATAGCTCTTTCACGATGTTTATAATCTTCTGGGGTATGCCTTTCTGCATCATGCATTCCCATACACTTGTACGTGTTACTGTGTCGAAAGCCCTTTCAAAATCAACGAACACTAAATGCAGCGGGGAGTTCCACTCATACGACTGCTCTATTATAATTCTCAATGTATTTATTTGGTCGATGCAAGACTTACCTGGGCGGAAGCCGGCTTGTTCAATTCTCAAAGTATTCTCTATGTAAGGTTTCAATCGTTCCAGTACTATTATCGCTAGTATTTTATACACCGTGTTTAGCAGAGTTATACCTCTCCAATTCCTGCATTCTGTGAGGTCTCCTTTTTTTGGCAAGTTGATTATCAGTCCTTCTTTCCAGTCTTCGGGTATTTTTTCTTCTTGCCACATTGCTGTTATTATGGGAAGCAAAATAGTTGAAGTGGGATCGATACTGGCTTTTAGTAACTCGGGTGGCACATTATCTGGACCTGGTGATTTACCTGACTTAAGGAGCCCAATAGCCTTCCTAATTTCATCCAGTCTTGGGGTTGATGTGTCCACTTCAAGTGCTGTGTTCAGTGGTGGATTGTAGTCTCCTTCTTCTGCGCAGTCATGTTGTGAAGCTAGGGATGTAGTCTCAGTTATGTACTCACTCCATCGCTTTAGCTGTTCATTCGAATCAGTTATTATTTGCCCATTTTTTCCTTTTAATGTGGACTGAATTTTTGTCCTATTGCCAATCAAAGATTTCGTGATGGAGTATAAGTTTTTGGTGTTGCCTTCTAAGGCAGCTCGTTCTGCTGCTTGAGCTAGTTTGTCTGCCCACTGACGCTTGTCCTTCCTGGCACTTCGTTTGACGGCGATGTTCAACTGCTTGTACTCGCTGTCTAGTGTTTTAGGTCCTAGCTGTGGGTTGTTCATTATTTCTTGTTTTTTCTTCCTTCTTTCTGCAATTAATTTCCAGGTGTCGTCGGTGATCCATTCCTTCCTCGTGTGTTCCTTCCGTCCTATAACTTCTTCTGCGACTTCCAGGATAGTTTCTTGGTATTTCTTCCATTCCATCCTTTCGGTTTTTTCAAAGTCTGCTGCTCTAGTTGCCAGTTTTTGCTCGAATGTGTTTTGGGTGCTTGGGTCTTTCAGTCGTTCTACGTTGTATTTGGGCCTATTTGTAAACCTTTGCACACATTTAGAGAGTCTCATTCTGATACTTCCAACGAGCAGCTGGTGGTCGCTTGAATATTAGGTACTTTTATTCATCGAAACTATTGTGGAAAATAAAAAAAAAGTTGTACACACTTAGTGAAAAACGTTAGAAATGAATAATGTATTGATGCATAACAGCTGTTGTTGTCGTTCTCCTTCTTTTAGATTACAGATATCCTAAAAGATAGGTGTGTATGACAAGTTATGGTAGAGGAAAATTGATGTTTTGCTAAATAATATATTGATCAGTTCATCAATCCTTTATTATGTAAATGTTTAATCTAAGCAACCAAATTAGATTCAAAATAATTGATAAATTTTGATAAGTTAATAAAAGTTGCCTAATTTTTTTAAAGTGAGGAAGAACATAATTAATTATTAGTTATATAATGTATAGAAACCAAAAGAGCAAGTTTTTAAAATAAAATATTTTATAGGTCATTTTCCATTAGAACTGAAAAATTATTCAAAAATATAAAAATGTACAATGCCTTCCAGCTAACATTGTTCTTCAAGCACATTAATTTGAACACCCTTTGTAATATTTGTTTAAAATAAATGAGTTGAGATGTGGCAGGAAAGTGAAAATGTGACACAAATATTTTAAAAACAGCTTAGTTTTTATAATTATATGTTGCAACTCTATTAATGGATATAAGTTGCCTCTTTTATTCTCCTCGCAAGGGTGAAAAAATAAGGAGGAAACATTTTTTATATTGCCCAAATGGTGTACTGTTGGAGACACGAGAGAAGATCGGTTTGGTGGGGAGAGGCAGTTTTACGTTCTCTCTGACCAGGAGCGTCGCATGACGGGTCTTGGAGATAGTCGACTTTATTATAACATACTAATTTTATCAGCGGAAATTATTGGAAAAGAATATTTAAAACCGGTCACAGTTAAGCTTACCGCTATTTTTCTAAATAAAAGATTTTTACAAAAAAAAAATAATGATGGAACTTATTATATTTTGTCTATATTTCTGCCTTTTTGCCTAGAGAAATTAAATAAATTTGATGTACATCATATTTGTATCGATCCACGTTTTATCGATATATATAATATGACGTGCTTCTTGTTGGTACCTTTTGATAGCCCTTAAATATTTCAGACGCCAGTGTACAATTGAAAGTTTCTCTATAAGAATTTTTCTCTTATTTCCATATTTCTTCCAGCGGAAGCCATGCTTCTTCAGAAGCCTGTTCAGTGACTTAGCAGAATAAGGAAAATCAATTTTCTCTCTTATGGCCACTAAAAGCTTCGCACATGTTGGAACAATTTTTTTTCTATATAAAATTCTTCGATTGTCCTTCTGACAACACGAAAATCGAAATCATCAATTTTTCCCTCAATTGCTAAGCGTGGCCTTTTTGCGCCTGGTGTGGCAAGTGAACTTCCAGGATCTTCCATGTTCCTCTTACGATTCTCATTCCTAATCCTTTTAATACTGGTTGTCGACACTCCGGTATAATAAGCCGCCCTCTCAGTTTTTGCATGAAGAGGAATCTTCAACGCATGATTACGCGATTCCTCATCACACGACTCAATTACTCAAGCTATTACTTCCCGAGCTTCGCCTCTAATCGTTTCTCCTTTCCTATGCGTAGCCATTATCGTTACAGCAAACGCAAACTGAGTCCTGCGAGCCTGCGACACTGACCAATGCAAAATTTCGGAAGCTTGACCAGCGATGTTGTCGGCGAACCGTCGCTGCGTATAGACTACAAATGAACTGGACCGCAGTAGGTTCACTATTACCATTGATTAAGGTATTAATGCTATTACTAATAAGCGCTGATACTCACGCGCTCTCATTGCTGTATGATTTTTAGCAATTTTTTACGTGCCGCTTTCCTTAAATAGTGAGTCTAATCTGCATTCCTGAGCCCGCTCTTCTTGACGCAAAAATACTTAGATAATCTTCATAATGATCCATCTCTATTGCAAAGTCAGGATCAGTATCATCAGTGTCGCTATTATCAGAGTCATAGGTGTTATACCCACTCCAAAAAAGTCTCTTCAAAGTTAGGATGTGTTGCACGAATACTCCGTGACGTACTTGGACGAGTAGCCATTAAAGAGTTCTAAAGCACACAAGCAAAGCCCTGACCACATGATATACATATGTATAAACTACAGTCGCAATAACGGTGACGTGGAGTCTGCTAGACTCCGACATGTGGTTTACACGAGGTTTACACAACAATGGCTTCCTGTTAGCTGACGTCACAAGCGATGCTGCTTCGGACGGTGATTGTAGAAAGCTACCTGACGTTGCGTTTGTCAAGGTCATCTGGTTTCGAAATTATAGCTATGTTCAACTTCGAAGGAGTCTCCCAGACTCCATGTCACCGGTTACGGGTTAAAGGCTATTATCTAGTCAAAAAAATCAGCAGAACAGGAATAGTCAGTCATATGAGACCATCACGATGCTTTTTAATACCAAAGGTACTCCATTTTTAGATTAAGCAAATATATTACAGTGAAAACATAATTATTGTTACTTGACCAGTAAATTTTTTTTTCTTGGAATAGATCAACATCTTATGTGAAAATTAGTAACTGAAATAAGCCATATCTGCATTAAAAGTACTAATTAACTAGGTTCCTCTAGCTCCAAAATCAATAATAAATATAAATATTATTAGCTCAAACAAAAAGTACCTTATCATAATCTCAATAAAGACAGGAAATGACTTCAGCACTTTATTGTTACAAATCAGTTAACCTTGACAAAGTTGCAAATTATGGTTGATTATATAAGAAATGATCAATTATTAGATATAAAAAAATGCACTCTAAGAGTTAGACTAACATAAGCAACATCTTATTATTTCATTGTTTCGATAGTCCTCTATTAAAAATTATTCCCTACTGCCTACTTAGGTCTTAGGTCTACCAGAAACTGAAATTTGTGAGTGCTTTCAAAAGAAGCTTTAATATGTGATACATGTCCAAAGAGAATTCCAGTAGATTTTGAAAAAAACTGGTAGGGGTTTCCTTTTAAAATTTTGTGGTTAATGTCATTTTCTGTTATATTGAAGGTAGTTAACCAAAAAAGAAAATTTATACATGGAAAAATAAAAAAAATTAATGGTTATGAAGATACATTGAAGAATTGTAGGTAACTTATTAACTATATGTTGAGTCACCTAGTATAAGGGGAGCAACAAGCAAACAATGAGCACTACTATGGATGGATACATTGCTGATGGCCAAGAGGTTTTAGTAAGTATAAAGAATTTAGAAGCTTTGATTTTGGGCAGAAAAATACTGAAAAAAACTATGAGGTCCTTTCACATAATAATGGGTATAAAATCCTTCTTAGGTAGAAAAAATTAAAGATGTATAGCAAACATTATCCAAAAATAAAGGCCCTCCAGCTACTATATGGATAGGCTGAGTCTCAAAGTACATTTTTTTTTTGATAATTTGGAACCTTATTTTGCCCCTAAGGCCTCCAAAACATTTTCTTATAAGGGAATCAAAATCTGAAATTTCAAATTCCCACAAATAACCAATAGATATTCTCTGAAAATTAAAAAAATGTTTTGGTTATCAGTACCTACATATATAACGAACAAAAATATGAATATCATGTAGATAAACTCAACTGAATGTGAATTAGACAAAACTATATTAGTAAACATTGGTTTTTAAACTAGAGAATATATTTTTAATTATAATAATTTGTTTATTTCTTTGTTGAATGATGCTAATATACACCATAACAAGAAAAATAGTCACACTAGGTGGGTTCATCGATAAAATATGTAAAAATTGAAATCTGATTTGCTAAGCAAAGAATTCATCCAAGCTGTAGAATGATTTTTCTTGTAAAAAGTTCTTCAACCGTGTTTTGAAAATGGTAATTGTGGGTGCGTTCTGTATATGGTCCTCCAATTTATTGAAGACTTTGTACATTCACTTCTATTGAGCTTTGGTAAATTCTGAAAGCTAGCAGTAGGTTTTGGATAGTCTTCAGAAAGAAAGAATAAGGCATTCATATGTCTATATTGAAAATAAAAATGTCCAATTATCACTTAATCTGAAATCTACAAATGAATGTAATAAACAATGTTTTTTCAGAGTAAAATAACAAACCTACGTCTTACCATAAACTGATACATTATACAGAAGCATACAAAAATATGTATAAAAATTCCACCACACCACTCACTTCTTTGAACTGCCCTCCTCACTGACATCTGGAATAGTTAGAAGGTTAATATTACAATTTCACAAGCCACTGAAAAAAAAACTTACTTTTCCCATCACAGGCAACAATCTTCACTTTATCTATTTTTGTGATTTCTTGAACTTCCCTAAATTCAGCATCATTGAGCATGAATGTCCAAACATTATCACAGAAACGATAGGTATTCAGTTTTCCTGCCTTGAATGTTATTCTTGACTTAACCCTGGTAGCCAAAGTTTGGTTGATTGATCTATCAAATTGGAGAAGTACTCTGCAGGCAAGTTGTGGTGATATTTGGCCATACTGCAAGCAAGTTGTATGTTTATATTTGATATTTTACATCAACTACAGTTATGCAGGCATATTCTTGAATCCTTACTTGTATTAGTTCGTCAAGACTTTCTTGAAGAGTGTGACCCAACGTTGTGTTTCTGTATAGTTGATACGACATTTTTCTATTTAACGTTACTTGAATCACAGAGCTGCGAATCACGAACTAGGTATATTTACATCAGGATCAACACTACGATCAACACAAACAAGTATCGGTGATCAGTTGATTACAGAAATACAAAATAAAGAAAGACAGCAGTTGAAAAATGATCACCTCTATCAAACAGAAACAGATGACAATAGCATGGATGACATTGACATTTGAATTTGACAGTTCAGTTGACGATGGTGACGTCATAGAATCGAGACGAGAGGCCTTTACGGAAACACCATGGCCGACTCTACACTAGGCCGGAGCCTTAGATGTGGCAACGTGGCTCAGCTGTCAAATAGTGGGCCTATATTTTCAGAATAATTATTACATTTTATATGTATTAGAGTTCATCTCGGTTAATAAATTAAGAAAAATACTTTTTAGAACTAGTACTACTAATACCACTTACATCTGATGTCTGGTTCGTCACAGTCAGACACTAAAATAAAAATAAACGCAACCTGTTTCCTGCTGCCACTTCCACTTAAATGAACACTCAATTTACTTTGTAAACTGTCACTTGAGCTAGAAAAATTTCACTATTAGGTCACTGTGAAGCCATTCTTGCTGGTCTTGATTCCCTTTCACTATCAAATCTTTTCGTAGGTATGCCCAGATGCATGCCCTCGTTGGCATGCCCAGATGAGTTCTATTAACTGTCTTTTTCTGTGATATTTGGGAGGTCCAGAAAACATTGTAGGTACCACATTGTGGTTTAAAATAGGTCTTATCCTTTGAAATGTTTGTAAATTATTGTCTTTATTCTTATAAATATAACCAGCCCTTATGAGGAATACCTTTCACCCACTTCTGTTTATGTCCTTCATTGGAAGCCCCAATTGCTATTGCAACCTGGTACTACACACTTTGCAGGCATCTTTTTATCTTTATAGTTTCGTTTGTGCAGGTAAATAATTAGAAACACATTAAAAATCACCTTCCAATCTTATTGTTTACTCTGGAAAAATTACACTAATGACACAAGCTCGGCTCCCGATTCAGTGTTGCCATATTTCAATGCTCCGGCCTAGTGAGTAAAGTCGGCCATGTGCTGTGATATGGATAATTATTATGGTGGTGCAAATCAAGCATCGTCGCAGAACTACCAGAAGCCTCTACGAAAAAGCCCGAGTAAATACGCCCGCGCTAGTGACGTAACCGTAGCCGCGGTTTATTCAAATCATGGTGGGAGTTGCAGGATGCAGAGCTTCATAACCATTTTAAATAGGCATAGGGCATAGCATTTTACTAGGATATAGGATAATCATTCAAAATGATGATTTAACCGAACAAAAAGTGATTCAAATTAGACTAATATTAAATTAATGTACTAGGATGCCGTAACCTAATTTTATAATGTGACTGATTTTCTAAAATAAAATTTGCTGAAAGTAAAGCATAGCCTGAACGTAGAAATAGAATTAGTCGTCTGAGAACTAGTCATCAAACGACGGAAATTTAACGTTTAATAAACGTCAGTGGACAATCGTCGTGTAGACGACATTTTCTGACGTCCTTTTAACGTTATATCTCCGAGATGACTGGTTATTGATCAAAATTCGACGTTTCTTTTAAGTCATTCGTCATCTATTGGTTGACTGGGATGTAGAACTAGTACCTAGTCCTATCCTTTCGGAAACCGGATTTTTAAGCAGATTTAGTTGAAAACTTATGCTAGTCTTCAACCAGGACATTTTGCATATAAAAGAGAAATTTCAAAAATGCAGCCAATATCGGTCTGTTATGACCTTCCGGACCGTCAGCATCGTTGAATCAGTGCAACCTCGTCACGACGCGCGATTGCTCATCCAAACGAACAAATTTTGTTCGAAGCTCAACAAAACAGCTATCGAAACTCAAAAGCTTACGGGCATAATATACAGAAATAGGGTAAAAAATACACCAGCGAGAAAATTATATATGATTTATTTACATTTAGTTTGTGAATACTACAACTAATAGGTCTTAAAAGTTGTTCGTTTGTTTAATGTAATATAAATGTACAAAATCTAAATTGTTCCTAAAATATTATGGGAATAAAAATAAAATTTTGTTAACATTATATCAGTAGCTCATATCTTCCGAACTTACTTTCACTTTACTGATTAAAAATAAGCCTTGGAATGTACTACATGAATTGAAATTTATGAACTGTATCGACTATCATATAAATTAAATGTATGAATTTGCAGAAAGTACGTCACTTTTATTGGTTTTTGAAACACAAAATATATGGTCATTTTTTAAACCTAGCAATGCTAAAAACACTTTGCTGACGCAATGATGTGGTCAAAATACTTCGATAAAACAAACAAGTGAATATAACAATAAACCAGGAAGCGCTAACTCAAATTCAGTAATACCAACTCAAAAAAAAGATGGTGTTCAGAACTATTGGCACTACTTGAACTTGCAGCGTCGGACATGCTATGCTGTGTTGGCAATACCGAAACCAGGAGAAAGCAGCCTTTCCAGTATATTTTAACAAATAAAACAAACTACTCTATACTGCTTCGTAATTACTGATTTTTTATTTTTGCTTTGTTATATGTATTTTTTTATGAAAATGTGCAGAAATATAAATATACCTATAAATACAAAACGGTAAAAAACTTACCCTTAATCACATATTAAGTATTCATTAACGAGGCTATTATGCCTTTTTGGTTATCAAATCACCCTTTTTTCAACAAGGTTTAATACCAACATAAAAATAATACACGTCACACCAGCAAAACTTGAAAAACGTGACGTCTGTAGGATACTTATAAAAACAAGCTTGACATATCAGACTCATATCCAACTAATGGTGGGTACTGAAAAGATTTGTTTAGAGTTTCTCACTACATATATAGTATATTCATGTCATTATTTGAAAGGATAATTTAGATTACCTCCAAGGAGCCTACATAACCTTTCACATTGAGAAATGGGAAGTACAAAACATATATCAAGGCTACAAAACAATTTGACAATCCAGTTTATTCCAATTGCCTACTTGCCACTACTCTTTATATATTCATGACGAGCAAAGTATGACACATGCCTGATAAACCAAAAATGACACTGATATTTAACAAAAATAACTAACCATTATTAAACCTGTACATGGTCTGGTAGATGTTGCTGACGATCTTTTGATATCATGCTCTCTGAGCAAGCCTGCTTTATTAGTGCTAGCAATTAAGAAAGCCACAAAATTTCGCAACACTAATACGGAGCTCTAATTTCAGTATCAACAAAATCTTGTCAGACTAATTTCTCCCACAGATGTCACATATTCAATTTCACAGGGTGTGTAACTATTACTAACATTTCACTCATATAGAGGCATTACAAATAGAGCAGGGAAGCAATACAAGCAACAATAACATGGAAGATTATACAGAGACAAGCTATGATGACGATCTATTTCTTTTACCACTATATACAAATAATATCAATAGCCCCATTCCTATTTACACTATGCACTAATTTGCTTATTCACAGATTGTGCGCAAGATCCTTTTCATAATTATCAATTCACACAAGTTTTCATTATGTGGTATTGTGGCATATTGTAACGTTTGAGTAAACGACTACTAGCGCAGCAATATAGTTACAGGAATTATGAGCAATTTCAGTACAATCCAACCTTCATCCTCACTACATTTATATTACCTCTATATTTACTCAATGTATAGGATCAAAGCATTTATTTTAAACGGTATAGACTTCCTGCACTATGGATATGTAGAGAATATCAAATAAGAATATGCAGGACAAAAACTCCGTCGAGATGTACACGAAAATCAGGGTAGTGATACAAAAAGTCAAATAATATCGCAAAGTCGTCAGGGCGTAAGACGGCGTTGTTAATTCTATCGTTCGTGGATAGATGGCGGTCAGAGTATGGTACATCGTGACAGCCAGCTGGTTGGCTTTTTCTGGGGTTCTGATGGGCGAAGCTGGTGGCCGCCTTTTGGTGGATTGCTGGCTTCCTAATGAAAAATAAAGTAAATAAACTCAATTGTTGTTTTACATGTAAGATTTTGAGAAAAAACCTATTCCATATTTCACACAAAAAGATCAATTCATGCGAAAAACACAATACAGTCAGATATGTTACAAAACAATCTTCCAATTGTTACAAAACACACTGTTTAAAGGTCAATTCACACATACGGTACTGCGCACCGACTGTGTTGATTTGAACTGAATCGGTCATCCAAAGTTTTCATTGGAATGTATTGGATTAGCTGTTTTTAGTTCACACCTACAGGTCTAGGCGCAGACCGTGCTCCGACTGTGCTGCTTCCGACTGCTCTGAAAGTGATTTCTCAAGGTTACGGTCCGACACGGTAGGAGCATGGCACGTGCACAACCGCCGTAGTGTGAACTATTGAAAGGCGACCACAGGGCGCCCGTCATGATTCGGCCAGCGCTCGTTGATTTTCGGGTGTCCCGATTTCCGATTTGTCGTTATACAATTCGTACAGGAGCACCCTGTTCTTAGCATTTCAAAAAAATTCGTTTGTTGAGGTTAATAGGCGGAAAAAATGCCTGTTAATAAAGATTGTTTGATTATCTACGTGCAAGAGCATGAATGTTAATATGATTTAAAACATGAAGATTACGACAATAATCTAGTAAAAGACAATATTTGGAGAGAAGTTGCGAATAATTTGAAGATCAAATTGTTCTGGATCGTCTTTTAGTCGAGCAAATGTCGTGTGAAATTCTCCTTCTTCCTCCCTAGCTCTCCACAAACGGTTAATCCAAATCTTTCTCCTTTTTCTGTTCCTCTTCCATCAACACTAGATACGTTCCGCATGCTATAATTATGTCCTCCTCTGTTCGATCCATACCGCCAACTGACGGACAGTACGGACACGACATGCCTGGTGTGAATATCACAGCCGATGCGCGGTCATGACACAGTCGGCGCACGGTACCGTATGTGTGAATCGGCCTTTAAACTAAAAAAAAATCCTGTTCATTTTGGAATATTCCATGTATTATCAAAATTTTATATCATTAGTGCCCGAATAGGTCCACTCGAAACCTGAAATGAGCTGTTTTTCCTTCTAATAGGCTTACAAAGAAGATTCTCCGAATGATTTAACCGAGAATAATATGGTAAAATATTGAACTAGTCGTCACAGCTTACGTGGGTCAGACAAACATATGTATAATAGTTTTGAAAGCAACCTCGTTAATCTCCACAAATATGGATAAAAGTAAATTTCTTGTGCCGATTAAATATTACCTTTCAGGAGAAAATAGTTACACAAACTAGGAAGCGGCTAGTGAAAATTGAATTCCTGAGTTCGGTTGTGGCCGCGCTATAGTACAAATTTCGTGTTGCTGAATGTTCAGGTGACCCAAAATAAGTCATTATACGAGAAATCATCGACAAAATCCACGACATTATTCTGGATGTGCGTGGATTGATGCTGTAGGCGGATCAGGCGGTGCATCACATTTTGCATGAATATTTTGATATGAGTAAGCTGGTGGATGATGTGACTGCTCATGATCGAATATAAAAACAACCACGTAGCTGGAGCATTTGGAGATACTCAGCCGGAATACACGATTTTTTGCGCAGTGTTGTTATCGTAGATGAGACATGGATTCATCACCCACACCAGAGATCAAGCAAATAGACGTTGCCAGAGAAGCGAAATACCTAGGGATCAAGTTGGACGATAAACTAACTTTGAATAGCCACATAGAGAACATCACCAGCCGATCTCAGATAACCTTAATGATGATGAGACGCGCGATTTGATGTACCTGGGGTTTAACCCCCTCGATGATAAACTGGCTGTACACTAGGGTTATTCAGACTCACGTTGGTGTGCAGTGCTATTGGATGGTGGTCAAAGGTTCATAAAAGCTTAGCATGTAAAGCGACCACAAAAGTGCAACGGGCTGCGTGTGCGAGCATAGCGGGCGCCATGAAGGGTACACCAGCAGCAGCATTGAAGTACTGCTGAAATTTACTAAGGCCCGGTTTCATAATCAAACTTAATTCACCCATTATGTTTAATCCGAGAATTAGGAAATAAATGGTTTTCATAATCGCTAACTGACAAATTAAAATGACATAATTGTCCAATAAGGTAATGGCTCGCCCTCGGCCAGTTAAAGCGCATTAATTTAAAAATTAACCCATAAATCTGACATGACGTTTGTATGACGTTCAAGAGTTGACACACATATCAGAATTTCATTAGGAAGGTTGATAGTGGGTGTTCACTTTAATCAGTAAAATTTATTTCACAGATTACATCGATTCATAGCTGCTTTAGAGCACAATTAAAAGCAAGTATCCATCTAATTGCATAATCTTTTCTTTATTCATCTCTATATGTATTTGTAGACGACCGTATTATATCCTCACTCATCAGGTACCTACCTTCTCCTAATTGTTCACTTTATATGTAAATTTGCGTACTATAATGCTTTTGAATATTGCTACTTTACGAATGAGTAGAGCTCGTCTTCTTTAGTAAAGTTACTACCACCCGCAGGTTTTGCTTTTTGTGGCTATGATTCCATACCCTTCTTTATGAGTAATAATGCTATAATAATATTGATAGAATTGCAAACACGAAAACTGTCACAATTTGACACATTCACTTTTATAGGTTAAGCAAGATGTCATAATGTCATTCAAACAGCACAAAATGTGGCATAAAACCTTCTTTCAGGTTTACCAACCACATTCTATTGCCTGTTAATTAATTGACGTTTCCAAATGCATTATGAAACGCGCATCACTTTAATGGAATGATTAAGTTGATAGGTACATTTGCTAATCAGCGCAATAGTGAATGATTATGAAACCGGGCCTTAGAGGGTGAGGCAAAAATGACTGCATACAGAATGCAGTGCCACGGCGACTAGTTTAACCATCCAGGCTAGAAACACACCACATTACTTGACAACCTGTGGTGTGACATACTTGAGATGCCACTCGACAGAATACCAAGAGTCATGGGCACTGTGATCCCATACGAAGCCAACTTGAGTGACCGACAAGGAGAGCCATATATAAGGTGGTAGGTATCGGCGCGGCGGAGCATAAGTATCCACCTAGGTAAACTGATTACCGTTTTCCAATCAGAAATATGGAATGTGGCAGAGCATGCATAGCTAAAGCATACACTAAAAAACTAAACATTGGCAAGTAACCACTATACTTTAAAAATAGTGTGGTACTGCCGCAATACCCTAAAGACACTGGCGAAGACTAACAAGGTAACATTACCTTGGGTGCCTAGCCACATAGGAGCAAGTTGGAATGAGAGGGCCGACAGGTGTGCCAAGGAAGGTGCACAACTCCCTATCATCAGGCCAGAACCATCATGTGGTATATCTATCATACAACATGGTACGGACAGCTTTCACCAGTTGGGTGTCAAGTGAGGACGAGAAAAGCTGGGGCAGAGTGGTGGGGAATGTTCAGTTTGAGACGATGTTGAGGGAACTCTAAAGACGCTCTCAGATTGAGCAGGAAGGAACTGCAAAAGGTGGTAGGATTTATAACGGGCCATTAGACGTTCAGTGCACACCTGTAAAAGTTGGGGAATAATTTGGCAAGCTCTTTAGGCGATGAACAGTTAAGCATGTTATGTTCGACTGTCCTGCCTTGAGTGGAAGCAGGAACTCCTATCTGAATATAGGCCAGGAGGAAAGACAGACACAACAAGCCTTAAGGCTGAGCTGCAATCATTATGGTAACTGAACCCTAACACCCTCATTACTAAGAAAAGCAACAATTGGAACAGTGGGTTTCTACACATGAATATACACTGAAGTATGCTCAGATGGGCCAAAAAAAAAGTGTTGTCTCAGGGCAATGGTTTGAATATTTCCTGTTTTCAAAAGTGAAGAAATTACTAGGTGGTAGGAACTTCCAATAGGGAGTACCACAAATATTTGGAATGTGGCAACCACAAATATTTGCAATGTCCATACCAATGGAGGTTAGACTCCAGCCATTTTGATCTTTTCCACTAACACCATTTTAGATAGGCACAATAATAGGTCCAATATCCCTTAACAGTCCATTAATGAAGTAATGGAGGCTGTTTGAAGTGGATTTTAGGTTAATCATTCAATCAAATTCACCCCTTAAAAAGGTTTTTACACTGCTAACTTAAAGCAATGACATGTTGAAGGCAGAAGCAGAGCCAAATCGGCGGCAAAGACTATCTAAGAGCTTGAACAACTTTGATCAACCATCCAAGAACACTTTCAGCTAATTGGTAGAGTAAACAGTCTGAATCTGAAAACGCGTACCCACAAGACAAACAGAAAAAATTCATTAACTTATTGTAGATGCATAAATTCCCATTTCTCCTGAACGCTATCAAATTTTTTCTGGGTGGCACAAAATTGTAAATCTGCTCATTATAGACAGAACAAGCTTCCCTATTAACGAAGGTCATTTAATCCCAAATTTGAAAAAACTTTGAATTTAATGTACAAACAACAACACTCATTTCTGATTCCTCTAAGATATTTTCAAAGATGAGTTGAGACTTTTTGACACCAGTTGATAGAAAACAGCTGATTAGCTAATATGTAAAGCTAATGCCAAAAACTACATATTCTTGATATTTTATGAAAAAGAAAAAAAAATGTTTTAACTCAAATCAAAGCACAACCAAAAATCCTAACAGCATGCATCATTATTTTCCTTAAATATTATTTACCTTCTGCCATAGTGGTAGTGTAGTAGGAGTGGAAAGAGAGCAAGGAAAAACAAGAAGTAATTAGTACAACAAAACAGCTGATAATACTAACGAAAAATTACTTGACTGAGTTTATTGATTCAGAGACTGACTTAGGAAACATAAAAATTTAATAACCGATTATAATTAACAAAATTTAAAAAATATTAGTTTGGATAAATTAAGCCTCCACTGTTATCATTTGAAAATTATGATATACACCACATCCTAGGTCGAATCCCGAAAAAAGAAATCGCACTTAGGTGATGGAATGTGGAGAAAGAAATCATCTTCAAAGTCGCAGTGATTACAGAGAAATTAACGCTTGAAGTTCATCTAAAGACGATTGAAGATAGCAGATCAATCAAAACGTTGTACTCAAATATTGTATAGAAGTCAGAAATAGATCCTTTGAAACATCTATTCAGAGCAATGACGCGTAATTTTAGCGTCAAGAAAGAAACCGGATGACACTTGGTATTTGAGTTCTAGAGGCAGTTTGGAAACTTTTTTGTCATTGCACCACAACTCCAACAATCGTTAAGTAACCGAATGAAAATGCGGTATCATTTTACCACACATACCAGCTAATGTTCCAAAAAATCGTCATCCAAAATCTACGGGCGGTTTGCGCGTACCGATTTTTTTTAAAATGAAAAAAAAAAACGCGACGAAAACAGTCGGAACTTGATGGAAAATTCTTTGTTTTTTGTAGATAACACAAAAAATACTGCTGTCACTCGCATCTGCTGGGCAGTTTGTGAGAAATTTGAGCTTGAAGTTCGATTTTTCACGTCATTTTTATTAAAAATCGTGAAAAAATTGTTAGTATTGTTTAAAACGTTGTCGGATTTTTCAACCCCTATAGGGGGTGGCATTATTAAACGCCTTCCGTATCCTTTCAGAAGGCGTTCAAATATTACCCCTTACAGGCGTTGAAAAATGAGGTTAACATAATAAAAACGGATGACATTGATACATGTCATAGTTGGACCCTATAAAAAACGTCATTCGTTTTAAACAGTATCAACAATTTTTTAACGATTATTAACAAAAATGACGTGAAAAATAGAACTTTAATCTCAATTTTCTCAAAATCTGCCCAGCAGAAACGGGTGAAGTATTTCTTTGTTATCTACAAAAAAACAAAGGATTTTCCATCAAGTTTCGATCGGTTTCGTCGCAATTTTTTTATTTCCATTAAAAAAAACGGTACGCGCAAACCGCCCGTAGATTTCGAAGGACGATTGTTTGGAACATTAATAGGTGTACTAAAATGCAATCGCATTTTCATTCGGTTACATAACAATTTTTTTTCACTTTTTGACACCCCCTCTATCTCCGATCACTCCTATTTTGGGGTTATGGTGTAATTACAAAAAAGTTTCTAAACTGCCTCTAGAACCCAAATACCAAGCGTCATGCGGTTTCTTTCTTGACACATGTGTGGCCTACTTTAAAGAAAGGCAAATCATTTTCGTTTTACAGCAAAACGCTGAGAAGGTTATTTAGGAGGGTTACGTTAACAGGCCTTTTTAATGTTTTTGACGATTGTTTACCTCAACTATCAGATGTTTGTTATATAGGAATATGATACTAGCGGCCGCATGCTACTACTTCGCGATCTAATTGAGGACAT
The DNA here is from genome assembly GCA_951848785.1 of Callosobruchus maculatus. Lineage (NCBI taxonomy): Eukaryota > Metazoa > Arthropoda > Insecta > Coleoptera > Chrysomelidae > Callosobruchus > Callosobruchus maculatus. The sequence continues at coordinate 742,169 of CATOUR010000087.1, read as the reverse complement.
TTAAACTATTATGGATAAACATATAATAATTTAAACACTTTATAACATTAGTTGGTACCAGAAATCATTCCTCAAAGTTTTCAGGATTCATCCCGCGAGATGGTATACATATATATCATAAACAGCTTTTGTATGTATGTATGTTGATAATAGTTACATTTTGTATGTCAAGCAAGTGTAGACATTCTGGAATAGTTTAAAAATAAAACGGCCTACAGAATGTAGTAGTCAAGCATAAGATCCTGCTATTACGAGGGTTATAATAAAAAAAAAGAGAGAAGTTAAAAAAATTGTAATCCTTTCATTCAACGGATTCCAATTCTAGTTAAAATCATGGCAGAATTACTGACAATATGCATGCAGTATCATTTGAGATAATACGAAAGCTGGGCATAAAAAAGTTCCTTACCAAGCTGGAATTTATGACATTACAGAATTTAAGCATTTTTTAAATTTGAGGGAAATTGTGCCACATGTGATTCAATAACTAAATCAAGAATTTATTGGGACATTGGCACATACTTAACATTAATACCACTTTGTTTTAAAACAGAATAAAGATACACAATTTGGTTGAATGAATATTTTTGCATTAGTTTTAACCACCGTTATGTTTTATTTTTCAACAATGTATTCCAAATATTCCAACACTATTATAAATTATTAATGATAAAATTATGTTTCAATAAATGCAGTAATGATCCTCTGTACAATAATGCACTGCATTACCAATTATAGATAAAAACTTGAACAACTGCCAAGCACTTTTTGAACATAGGTTCTACAAAGTGATGTAGTGGAGTGTTTGCCAAATACACATCTATATGGTTAGGTTAGATATATAAAATCTAAATGCATTTAAAAATACCAATTTTCATGACATATAAATTCATTTGTCAACATGGTACATTTACTTGAGTTTTTATGTACTTAATGTGATCAAATTAATACATGCATATTATAGAAAAAAGACTTTTATTATTATATTATATTATTTGTTTATAGACAGGGTGAGTTATTAGTACCGGATCGGTCGGTAACTCCACTATTGCAGAAGATAGCAAAAAAATTGTATATAGAATTTGTAGCCATGGATATACTCCTTGGTCAGAAAATATTTTGATTTATACAGGGTGATCCATAACTACATGGTGACTGGTGACGCAAACTTGCATTTTTTTAAATGACGCATCCTATATATTATTCCATATTTAGATTCTACTAATGGTTCTCGTTCTTAAAATAATAAGATATTGCAACATTATACAGGGTATTTCAAAAGTTATGACCATTTTTATATCCAAATCGATGTCCAATGAACATACTGTATATTGAACATTAATTTAGTTTTAACGCAGGCTACAAAAAGGTCTACGTCGCATATTCATATACAGGGTGAGGTAGAATGCAAAATTCAGATTTTCTCTTTTTTTTAAATGTAACCCCCCATATTTTATTATATATATTTTTATTATATTTTTCTGCAAATTTTAAATATGCTTCCTGTTTGTGTACTGAAATTTATCAATTTTGAGAAAGTGCTATCGAATTTCATTTTTATTTAACGAACAACTAAATTATAAGGCCATAATAGTACTTTTTTAAGAAGGCAAGGTGCGAGGAAACAATTTTATAGACGTGATGCTTAATTACCTAGCAGATTTATCAGGTATGCTTTGAAATATTGGCAGTTTTCAATACCTGCTCAATAATTTCGTACTGTGTGAAAAAAAAAACAAGTAGAGGGCATTTAAGTGAAGAGAAATTGCCTACTTGCCTCTAGAATGCATCAACTATCAACAGTGATATCCAAAATGGAGGTATTCTAAAACTGATGCATTTTGCATCACACCAATAAAGTTGTTTGGTTAGCATACCTGACTTATCTCGATCATTCAGGATTTTGACTTCATCAAATACTATTATGGCCTTATAATTTAGTTGTTCGTTAAATACAAATATAATTCAATAGCACTTTCTCAAAATAAATAAATTTCAGTACACAACTAGAAGGTATATTTAAAATTTGCAGGAAAATCGAAATTCCCAGAAACTGATAAATGTAATGTATTGTGCAAGACTTTTGCGGCCATGCTCTGATGAAGCGCGTCGACGCCGGCCAAAGAGTCCAAGAACCAACAGTTCATGATAAATGTAAGTATATGAAACGCTATACAAATATGAAAGAGCATTTTAAAAGCAATTTTATGATATAATAAAATATGGGGGACTACATTTAAGAAAAAGAGAAAATTTAGATTTCACATTCTACCTCATCCTGTATATGAATAAGTGTCGTCGACTTTTTTTATAGCCTGTGTTAAAACTAGAGGATATTTTTTATCTTGGCATGTAGCAAAACTAATTTTTGATTCATCAATTTTCATGTATACAGCATGTTCATTGGACATCGATTTGGGTATAAAGATGATCATAACTTTTGAAATACTCTGTGTAAGTATAATGTTACAATACCTTATATTTTAAGAATAGGGATCATTAGTATAATCTAAACATGGAATAATATATAGGGTGTCTCATTTAAAAAAAATGTAGGTTTGCATCACAACATAGTTATGGATCACCCTGTATAAATCAAAATATTTTTCGAGCAAGGAGTGTATCCTTGGCTACAACTTTAACATACAACTTTTGACATTATCTTTTGCAGTAATGGAGTTATCGATCGATCCGGTACTAAAAACTCACCCTGTATATGTGTAAAAGTTAGGAGGCAAATGTGATTTTAAAATTCAAACCAGACATCAGTATACTTAGGGAAATAAAGGTATAGAATGCAATACAGAAGCATCCTATAAATTTATATAAATCTGTAACATATTAAAAGTTGCATGAGCCTAGTTAAGACCAATGTTTAAGGTAGGGTAACTTGTTTGTAAGAAAACTAGAAATTGAACATATATTATACTTACCAATTTCTTTTCCATTTTTGCTTTAATATCCCTAGCTAATGTGAAAAATGCATCTTCCACTCTGATGCTATTTTTGGCACTTGTTTCGATGAATTTTATTCCATATTCTATAGCAAGTTGCTCTCCTCTTTCCTTTGATACTTGCCTTTTATCCTCTAGCTCACATTTATTTCCTAAGTTGAAAAAATAATATAAATGATATGAATAAATATATGGAAAAAGTCCTGTATAAGGATAAAGTTCCTAAGACCATATTCATAGTTGCCACTTGAGTGTTCCTTAATACTTGAGTGCCCCTCAAGTACTGTTTTGTGTATTACAGTCATATGATACTCAAGTAACAAAATTTCAACAGAAAATTTCATTGATGTCAAGGCGATTTTGTAAGTTAATTTTGTAGTAAGGTTTTGTTAGTTTCTGCTGCAACCAGAAAAATGTGCAGACAAAAAAAATGAAGCATTGACAAATTGACTTATATTTGGCATAGGATAATGTTGCCAAATGTTTTCCCTTCCTCTTGTAAGTAAGAAACTGTCTTTATTTTATAAATACCTCAGTACAAAAAGGTGGTGTTGCCAACAACGTTTTTCAACTTGATCTGTGACACTTAGGGTCATATTCATGGTTGATATTTAAGGGTTCCTTGATACTTGTGGATCCATTAAGTGAGGTTTGTGTTTCAACAGCTGCTTGATGGTCCCTTACCTTAGAGGCTCCCTTGAATAATACTAAAGCATGGCCGACTTTACTCACTAGGCCGGAGCATGAAATATGGCAACACTGAATCAGCGGGCCGAGTTTTTATTTGTTGTTATGTCATGTGTATTCTACCAGGAGCAGAAAGTATGGTTGGAAGGTGATTATTAATGTGTTTTTAATTATTTACCTGCACAAACGAAACTATAAATATAACAAGATGCCTGCAAAGCGTGTAGTACCAGGTTGCAGCCCAGTAGAGGACATACCAAACCATGGCCCAACATAACCTTATTCCAGACTAAAAAGAATGTTGCAAGGTGATTTTTAATGTGTTTCTACTTATTTATCTGCACAAATGAAACTATAAGGATAAAAAGATGCCTGCAAAGTGTGTAGTACCAGGTTGCACTAGCAATTGTGCGTCCAATAAGGGACATAAACAGAAGTGTGTGAAAGGTATTCCTCGGAAGGGCTGGTTATATTTATAAGGATAAAGACAATAATTTACAAACATTTCAAAGGATAAGACCTATTTTAAAGCACAATGTGGTACCTATAATGTTTTCTGGACCTCCCAAATATCATAGAAAAATACAGTTAATAGAACTCATCGGGGCATGCATCTGGGGCATACCAACGAAAGGATTTGATGGTGAAAGGGAATCAAGACCAGCAAGAATGGCTTCACAGTAACCTAATAGTGAATTTTTCTAGCTCAAGTGACAATTTACAAAGTAAATTGAGTGTTCATTTAAGTGGAAGTGGCAGCAGGAAACAGGTTGCGTTTATTTTTATTTTGTAGTGTCTGACTGTGATGAAACAGACATCAGATGTAAGTGGTATTAGTAGTAGTAGTTCTGAAAAGTATTTTTCTTAATTTATTAACCCAGATGAACTCTAATGCATATAAAATGTAATAATTATTCTGAAACTATAGGCCAACTATGTGACAGCTAAGCCACGTTGCCACATCTAAGGCTCCAGCCTAGTGTAGAGTCGGCCATGACTCAAGTAAAGAAATGTCAACATGACATGTCAACATAACATTTCCTTGCAGTCATGGCAATTTTGTAGCTTAATTTTGGAGTATGGTGTAGTCAGTTTCTGTCACATCGAGAAGAATGTGCAGCACAAAACACTGACACAAAAAAAAAAAAAAAAAACAGAAAACATCAAAATGTGTAGGCATAGATATAACAAATTCACTTATATTTGAAATATGACAATGTCACCTGCTGTCTGGTAACTGTGTCTAGGAAACAGGTACACAAGGAAAGCAACACAAGAGCGTCCCTTAAGTATTACTCAAAAGGCAACTATGAATATGGCCCTTATAAACTTCATCAATACATAAATTCATACAAATTATCTTGGCACCTCACTAACACAAATTATCCCTCTTGTTATCCCTACCTTGAATAATAATACAAAAGTTCATCTCAAAAGACACAGTTAATACAAGAATTATCCATCATCCATTTTCCAGCATTTTGTTATTTTGACCTCAATCCTTGCTCCTTAATTTTGATTTTAATTTTTTTTGGAAGTTCAACAAACTATAATTCTAGAAATAAGCAGGTAGGCTATTATATAATTTCACAGCATAATAAGTGTAACATTTTTTGAAGATGGTGTTGGAGTGAAGAGGGATTAATAATAAGATATCTGTTTCTAATATTCAGTCAATTGACATCACTGTAGGCAATTGATTTCTTATGCAGAAATTGTGGGGCATTTTTAGTTATACATATTATGTGTCAAAAGATGTTACTTTTGCATACTTCTATACCTCAAGATGCCAAGTTCCCTAAATTTCCAAGATATAAGATCAAACTTTTTTATCCCACAAGAAAATCTAATACATGAGTTTTAAATGCGCTGGAATTTTCCTTGTTTCCTATATGACAAAGCTGGACCATATACATTGTCACAGTAACTGATCTTTGAGGTTGTAAGTGTTGTCTATGAAACATGCACAAGGGCATATAATACTTTTGGATACCTGAATATGGCCTCTAGTAACCATAAATTATATTATACTGTCCCAACACTTTGAAATTTTTAATTATACATAAGAGCAATAATTAACCATATCACTAAAATATATTGTTAGTGGCAAGTACAAGATGTTTGTGGGGGGAGGGTGTGATGTTTGTGTTGGTGAAAAAAAGGGCATAATGTAAGTGGTAATTTAAAAACTAGGTGGTAAGGAAAAGTTTTTTAACCAACTATAATTAAGAAAATTATATTTCATGTCCGTTTTTATGATTATCAATTTATTGGTGTATATTTTTTTATAAGAGTTTTAGTGTCTAAAGTTTTAAAACATATGAACAGCTAAAGACCTATATAAGATTTTATTCTTAGTTTATTACAAGCAATTGGCAATAAACTTATTTTTGGACAAAACAATTATCTAAGAATTAGAGAATCATCAATATAATTAACCAATTTAGCAATTATTTATTTTAAATTATGAAGTAAGGTCATGATCACCATCCATCATACCACGGAAATATTAGCTATGTTGAGAATAGCAATGTAAATGATAACTCATACAAGGAAAGCTCAGCTACAAAATGGACTTTTGAAAAAAGCTGTTGTTATTTTAAAATAAAAGATAGTCCGAGACTTTAAACAAAATGCCAATACAGTTGTATTATGGAATGAATCTACTATATACAAGAGCTAGAGTATCTTACCTAACAACATCTTTTCAACATCAGCTGAAGCATTTTCTTCAATATTTCTAATCCAGTTTTTGATATTTTCAAAGCTTTTTTCATTGGTTATATCATAAACTAGCATGATACCCATTGCCCCTCTATAGTAAGCTGTTGTAATTGTCCTGAACCTTTCTTGACCTGCAGTATCCCTTTAATATTACAATGAAAATTATTCATACTATATATACCTATACTATACTGGAAGTAAAAATATTATTACCATATTTGCAGTTTGATTTTTTTCCCATCCAAATCAATTGTCCTTATTTTAAAATCAATGCCTAAAATGAAAAAATGCAATTTCAATCATATGTTGTAAATATTTATATCCTTGTCAGTTAGCATAAACAGAATAGTTGTTTACAACCCTACCATATTTTCCTATTTATGAGGTTACACAAAAAAGAAGATTTATTAGTCATCACATTCCACCCAAATTTCTTAATTACATAAAATTCTATTCTATTCAAAAGTAGTTAGTTTGACTTGGTGAAAGACGTTTCTATAGGTGTGGTAAAAGTATAAGAACAAATTTTCGAAAGGAAACTGTTAAGCCTTTGTTCTTTATTTGAATAGAATACCTTTCTAGATTTTAATGAAGGTCTACTGGTTCACTTGTATTATCAAAAACTAAAAACATTTTCTGACTCACCTATCGTTGATATAAATGTAGTATTGAATGCATCTTCTGAAAAACGAAATAACACACATGTTTTTCCTACGCCTGAATCGCCGATGAGTAATAATTTAAATAAATAATCGTACGTTTTTGCCATATTCACGCCAAAACACTACAGGTTTTTGTCTGGAGACTGCACTGTGCACTTTTTAGATCCAGGTCGACTTCCTATTTTAAGTACGCTTCCAAAATGAAATATAACCAAATAGCAAAATTCAGACACAAAGTCCCTACGTTCTACGTGTACAAATATTTGTAATACTAGTTGCATACACTTAACAATATACGCGCCCCAGGAAACTTTCAAGATAGTCCGGTGATCTTATATAAAAATCTTCATGTTGGCCATAGACGTTAAATGAAACTAGAAACCGATACTCCGAGGACTGATCGAATATTTTTGGTTTCAGTTTCCGCCAGTCTTTGCTAAAAATGTTGGGTCTTATCAGCTAGCGGAAAAATTTCTTTGATTCCTAATTTAATAACTGATACTTTCATAAATATATCATTGGAATCAATGTAAAACCTGATTAAAAGTGTTTTTGCAGCCCCTCATCTGATCTAGAATAACGTAACATTTCCAGACTATTTATACGAAACTTTTTTATTGATGTTCATTATACGATTGCCATTAACTGAACGGGCTTGCAAATTGAAAATTATTATACATTACAGACCGAAATTATTATTCAAAAGGACACAACTATCCAATTATACAGGGTGTCCAGTTAGTGTGTAATTCTTCGATATCTCGCGATAAGGTAACCTGATAGAAGAAAATTTAAATACAAAAGTTATTTGGTTTCTTAAGACGCATATTCAAAAAATATTTTGAAATATACAGGGTGTTGCAGGAAAGTAGGATAGTGATCAGCTTAATTTTTTTATATAGAACTATACCTATTTTTTAAATACGTCTAGTTTCCATCATTGGTCTCTATTTAGTCCTAAAATATTTTTGAGATTGGTTGCGAGGTTGCCAAGTTATAATTTATTTTCTATTAATTTCCGGATTTTCAAGGTCGCAAGTAATATGTCCAAATTGTCCCTTTAACTTTTCTTAATAATATTATACAGCGAGTTACTTGAATATTAAGTGGATATTATTTTGTATGTTACCAGCAATTTGTATCTACAGGGTGTTTTTGGCAGAATTTTAAATTACGGCAATTTGAAGGTCATTTTTTATTTTAAATCGAAATATCTACTAATATCCTATCTCGCCTTGTAATATGTTTTTTCGCGCTGCGACGTTGCCAAGTTATACATTATTTTTCCAAATATCCCCGATTTTAATTTATTTTAAATAGAATCCTCATCTTATTTTTATTGCAATGAATTGCGCATGTCGAATTTAGTAAGATCTCACATTTTCAGAATTTTGTTTCTATTAATTATTGAGATACGGCAACACCACTTTTTCAGTAAACGATACCGCAACGCTTAAATATTTCCAAAACTGCCACAGCTGGAGAAGTCAAATTCAATACTTGGGGGCTTTTGAACATACAGAATTCAAAAACGCTAACATCAGTGTTGTCAGATTTACCAATTTTACGTCATAACTTTGAATGGAATGCCCTATTTATGAAGTCTAACGTAAAAGTGGTAAATCTGACAACACTGATGTTAGCCTTTTCGAATTCTGCACGTTCAAAAACCCCCAAGTATTAAATTTCACCGTTCCAGCCGAGGTTTCAGCTGTGGCAGTTTTGGAAATATATAAGCGTTCCGGTACTGTTTACTGAAAAAGCGGTGTTGCCGTATTTCAATAATTAACAGAAACACAATTTTGAAATTGTGAGATCTTACTAAGTTCGACATGTGCAATTCTTTGCAATGAAGATAAGTAGAGGAATCTATTTAAAATAAATTAAAATCTGGGTATTTGTTTAAAAATTTGGAAAAATAATTTATAACTTGGCAACGCCGCAAACGCGAAAAAAATATTACAATGCGAGATCGGGTATTAGTAGATATTTCAATTTAAAATAAAACATACTGGGTGTTACATTTAAAAAAACAAAGTAAAATGACCTTAAAATTGCCGTAATTTAAAATTCTGCCAAAAATACCCTGTAGATACAAATTGCTGGTAACGTGCAAAATAATATCCACTTAATATTCGAGTAACTCGCTGTAAAATATTATTCAGAAAAGTTAAAGGAATATATCAATTTGGACGTATTACTTGCGACCTTGCAAATCCGGAAATTAATAGAAAATAAATTATAACTTGGCAACATCGCAACCGGCCCAAAAAATATTTTAGGGTTGAATAGAGATCAACGATAGAAACTAGAAAAATTTAAGAAAAAGTTATAGTTCCATATAAAAAAATCAAGTTGATCACTATCCTACTTTCCCGCAACATCTTGTATATTTCAAAATATTTTTAGAATATGCGTCTTAAGTAACCAAATAACTTTTTTATTTGACATTTTCTTCTATCAGGTATACCTTGCGAGATAACAAAGAATTACACACTAACTGGACACCCTGTATGGAAATTAGAGGATTGTAAAAAAATGGAGTCAATTTGATTGACTCAGTACTTCCCACACATAACGGTTTTTTATAACTGAGCAGACCGCGTAGGCAGAGCCTAAATACCAGAGTACCGCGGCTGCTGTAAAAGGGTTATGTTAGGGGAAGTTTGTTAACTAGAAGAAGGAAACTGGTAGGATATATCTGGCCGACCTTATTTGGGACATCATTTGAACTCTCCCAATCAGTAATACCTAGACGTTAATTATAGACTCCAAGCTGAATTGGAGACAACATGTAGAACATAAAGTCAATAAGGCACGTAATTTGTTATGGGCATGTAGAAGGGTTGCAGGACTGAACTAGGAGCTGACTACCAAAGTGGTGTCCTTACTTCACACCACAATCGTAAGGATGTCATTATTATCTGGATCACTAGTGTGGTGCCCGTTTGGGGGCGGGTTAGAATATCTCCCATCGTATATCCTGCGTGTCGTAAAAAAGGCGACTAAAAGGAACCGAACTCCTGTCGGTATAAGCAGTAGCCTCTTCTCAACCAACAGCTTTGGGTGGGCGAGTTGAGACGAGTCAGGACACCTTCTTGTCCTTGGGGTGAGAAATTGCTCCTAAAGGCGGATGAACCAGTAGATACCATCTGGTCAACGGCATGAGGATACAGAAAGCAAATGGGAAACTACTACTATTAAAGATCTCTAAGATATCCCAAGAGAAACTCGTAAAATGAGAATGCATTTTACGAGTTCACAACATGTCTGTTAAGACGTTGTGACTATGATGATGAGTGTGGTGTCCATGTGTAAGGATGGAAACAATAAACAAAATTCAACGCTTGTGTTAGTAAATAAGTGCAGTACGCACAACTCCGATGAGCATTATAGATGCACTGCAGAATCTTCATCCATTTGACATGGTAGTTCAAGGGGAGGCAAGGACGTCTGCGTTTTGACTGTGGAATCAGGACAGTTGGTCCTTTGTGAATTCTGGCAGTGGACACTCTACCATCCTCTTGGAACTGCAAAGGGGTGACCCTATTCTACATATAAGGAGTGATATAATTTCTCCTACATATCTCTTCGGCTGCTAATTTATGGTGAAGTACCCTACAAGGGAATGGTGGAGGTCAAGCAGCAGGCAACTTTTCGAGGAGGAGGGCCAGCCTGGTATACAGATGGCCCACTTACTGACAAAAGCTCCGGCACTGGGGTCTTCAGGCCAAAAACAAAGCTCTCCCTCTCTCTTGGAGGGCTTGCCTCTCGTATTGATGAAATTCAAGGGCCTAGGAGGCGAATTACTATCTGCATGCTCTGACAGCCAGGCAGCATTGAAAGCATTGATTGATTGTAGGTTTACATCAAAGCTCCTTCTGCAATGTAGAACGTTCTTGGACGACATTTCGGCAAGAGGTCAGGTGTCAATAAGTGGGTGCTGAGTCATGCTGGAGTTTGAGGTAATGAAACGCCGCGACGACGCGAGGTTGGAGAAATAATTTTCTTGATCCTGAGTAGGCTGTGGGGCTGGCAGCAGGTGCCATTAGAGGGAAAATAGAAGTGTCGTTGCAAAATCTTATGAGATGGAAAGAAATCTTTGGATATCTCCATAAATCTAGAGAATTTATTTTAGGGCTTCATTTTAGGGCCAAGGTACTTGTATGCCTACTATCTGACCATAGTACCTTCAGACGTCACTTGTATGTTATGGAAGCGGCAATCGACCCAAAGTGTGCACGCTGTGGTGGGGAGGAGGAATCCTCGGCCCACATTCTATGTCGCTGTGACGCCTTTGGGTATCACAGACTATTCCTAGGTTCAAGGGTCCTTGATCCTGAAGATATAAGGATAGGCAGGGTCCAAAGCCACCCTCAGCCTTGCGATGAGGGCTGGACTAGGTAACTAGAGTAAGGAGAGGTGTAAAACGGTCTGCTTGTAGGCCTATGCACAGTTGGCTCTTGCCACCAGAGAGCTTCTCTCCTTCTTTCATTATTTATTCATTTATTCAATATCTAGCGCTCATTCCTGGTCTTGGTTAAAAGCGTTTGATCCTGTTAGAATTCATTAAATTATAACTGATAAAGTGCGTAAGGAGTGTTGAGTCAAACTACTTGACACAGTTTTACTTCCCACACCGATAGGTGAGGGGAGTATTGTGATCGCGAAAATTTTCGATTTTGAGATAAAACGCTTTTTGGGTGTTTTATGATGTCTACATAACGAAAATCCACGTCACTAATTTCCGTCGGTCTGTCTGTCTGTCTGTTGGCGTTTTTCTAGCCTCGTAATCTCAGTAACTGCTGCTTGGATTGTGATGAAATTTGGGCAGCGAAATGCTGTGGTGTCGTAATGTTCCTATATTTTTGGAAATCGTTGTACGGGGGGCGGAGTAATTAGCAATAAACAAAAATTTCCAAATATTCCTCTAACTTCGTTTTTAGGCGTTTTAGGGGTTCCTGATCATTTTCTACTTTTTTTAGTGGGGGTGAATTTGGGGTGGTTGAGTGGTGGGGGGTTGTAAAACTGAAAAAATTGTTGTATTCATAATGGGCTATCAATTGACCTGTAAATGGAAAACCTAGCGGCATAATACACTTCTTTAGGCCCATCCGAACATTGCCTTTCTTATTATAGAAACCAAGGGACTTAGAATTTGGGGTGTACACATTCGAATGTTGTTTTAGATCGTTATATTATTATATTGCGTAACGCAAAAATTATTTTGTTTTGTTGATTAGGCAGCGTCGACTGCTAAGGTCATTGGCTGAGAATTGATTTTAATGAAATTTTGACACAGTATTACTGCCGCGGCGAGGATGGAAAACGCGTATGTTTTGGAAAAATCATGTCAGTGGCGGCGGAGCAATAATAAAAAAATCAAAAATATAAAAACCCTCAAACTTTGTTTTTGGGGCGTTTTGGGGGTTCCTGACCATTTTCTACTTTTTTTGGGTGAGGGTGAAATTGGGGCGGGGCGGGGTGGGGGGTTGTAAAACTGAAAAAATTTGTTGTATTCATAATAGTTTGTCCATTGACCTGTGGAAGAAATACCTAGCAGCATATTACACTTTTTTAGGTCCATCTGAACATTGGCTTGCCTATTGCAGAAACCAATTTTGTGATGTATACATACGAGTTTTGCTGTATTTCTTTCTATGTATATTGCGTAAAGCGAAAATTATTGAATTGATTTTAATGAAATTTTGACACAGAATTTAGTGCCGCAGTGAGAATGGAAAACACGTCTGTTTTTGAAAAATCGTGTCAGTGGCGGCGCAGCAATAAAAAAAGACTAACAATATAAAAACAGCTCAAACTTCGCCTTTAAATGGTTTGGGGGCTCCTGGTCGTTTCGCATCGTTTAGTTGAAGCATGCAGAAAAAAACAGTGGCGTCCTAGCTTCTAAGGGGGGAGACGCAAGAAACTATATTTATGAGAGTTTTTGTGTTGGATGGACTATAGCTTCATGCCATGGGAAAATAATAAAATGGTATCATCATTATGTGTGGGAAGAACTGAGTCAATCAACTTGACTCCATTTTTTGGTTCGTAAAAGGGATAAATTCAGTTTTCTCCTGCCCTAGAATGATAAACAATGGAAATGTAACATGTACTTCCTGTGGGGAAGCGTAAATGTTACAATAAGTTATACGTATCATACAACATATCAAGACCAGGCCGTCGTAGCCTTCTTTGTTTACATATGCGCCGCGACGCCAATTAAGATAACAAGTGAACATCGGCATCGCGGCGTCCGCGTTCGCGTAGCCTGCTACGCCAAAGGTTTCAGTTCCGCACAACTTGCCGGATACCTATCAGTTTTCGCGATCCTCATAAGTGACGACGAAGTTGTGAAGCGTTATTGGGTTTTCGGAGCGAGGAACTGTTGCTTTGGTCCAGTAAGTTTGACAATTTTGTCTATGAATATTTAGCTATAGAATCTATTACATTATAGTCTCCAGTAAACTGAATAACACCATTTCTTTATCACGTAAATAATATCCTAGCTTATTATTATTATTTTATTATTATTATTATTGCTGAACATGTAAGCGGCACAGCTGATGAAGCTGTTCATTCTTGTGCCGTTTACAAAAAATTATTAGTCAAACCGTGGAGTCAAACATGAAACATGATGAAGCCTGAAGAATAGCATATAGGGTGTTCATTTGAAAACTTCCCACATCGGATTTATCGAAAACCGCCGACTAAAAGAAAAAACACCGAAACACCTCAAAAGATTTGTTAAGGGGGACAACTTTTTAACCGAAAACTACTTCATTCCCTTGTACCCTCTCCCCACAGGATCATCCCCTTAAAAATTTTAAATGACAAGGTATTTTGAGTAATACCTTGTATTAAAGGTACGTCGTTGTACTATATTTTGGGGTTTGCTTTTTTAAAATCGGTCGATTCGTTTTGGGGTAGGTATTTTAATTTGTTGAAATAGAATACAAAAACACATGAAAATATCACTTTTTATTGCAATAAGTGTTCAAATGTTGCCTGTTAATTGTTATTACCAATAATACAGGCGATTCTCAAATCCTGACGGGCAGTTGCTAAAACATATTGTGATGGGATATCATGGCAGCTTTCGGTAATACGTTGACGAAGATCATCCAAACTGCCCGTCAGAAATTTGAAAATCGCCTATATCATTGTTTCGCTAATAACGGGCAACATTTGAATACTTATTGCTATAAAAGTGATATTTTTGTATGTTTTTGTATTCTATTTGAACAAGATATATAAAGATTCTAATCTTCTCGAAAACACTCGACCGATTCAAAAAATCAAACGCCAGAATAAAGGATTTCAATATACCTTTGAAACAAGATATTACTCGATACTCCTTGTCATTTAAAATTTGTAAGGGGATGATCCTAGTGAGCCCCCCTGACAAATCTTTTGACGGGTCTCGGTATTTTTGCTTTTAGTCAGCGGTTTTCAAGAAATTCGGGGTGAGAAGTTTTCAAATGAACACCCTGTATAAAACAGAATAAAATGTAACTTAAAAACAGATTAGTGCTATCACAACATTTTCACAGTGTATGAAGAATTGGCAATAATTAACTAGATAGTGTAAAGGATAAAATTTGTTTCAATTTGTTCGAGCTCTTTGTATACTACTATAGGGCCGTAGCTAGGCGTTGACCATGGAGAGGGTTCATGGTGACTTTGGGGGGGGGGGGTTCATGTATAAAAGGATATGTAATGCCTTAATTTGCTTAAAATCTGTATAGATTGTATCGCTGCTAATGTGTCATGAGCGCCGAGGGATTGGTTAGTCGTAGAATAAATCATTAAGCTTGGAGAAAGCATCCTTGATTATTTTTATTTTGTATTATTTTAGTAGTTATTTCATTCATGGGAATACTCATGGGGGAGGGGGTTTGAACCCTCCTAATCCCCCCTTATATACGGCCCTGCTTACAGTAGTTGACTCTTGAAGGCTGTTCCACATGTATACTACTCTGTGAGTGATAATTTTTTTCTGGGTAGTTTTTTACTGTTTTTCTTTCTCTCTAACTTCTTAGAAGGACCCCTGAGCTGTCGGGTCGCACTAAGCCCAAAAATGTTCTCATAAGAGTAGTACCCACTGGTTCACTTGAAAGTCTTAATCACCACGGACTCCTTTCTCCCGGAGTGTAGTAAGGTGAGGTGAGGCTTTTGAAGTCTTTCAGGATACGTTATTCAAGGAAGGAGGACGGTTTGTGACTCTTCTCTGAACTCCTTTAAAATGTCCAATATATTTTATCAAGTAGGGATTCCAAACGTTTTGTGCAAATTCTGGTTTAAGACGTATGTAAGTTGTATGCAGTCTTAAAATCTTTTTTTTCTAGTTTTTATGGGTTTCTCACTTCAAGTAACTGGTTATTGTAACCCTAAGATTCTTCTGAGCATAAACTGATTGGATCTCGACTCCATCCATAAAATATTTTTCCGGGGATTATTCTGGCTATATCGAGTACAGTGCATTTTTCTTTGATTAGAATAAGCAACGACTACTGCTGTGACCATAGATGAATTTTGTTTAGACCTCTTATTAATACTTCGAAGTTGTAACTTGACTCCTTGAAGGCTGTTTCACATGTTAGTGGTCATCTTTTTTGGGCAGTTCACTGTTTCTCTCTCTCTCTCTCTCTCTCTCTCTAAATTCTTAGAGTGACCTCTGAGCTGTCGAGTTGCACTAAGCCCAAAAATGTTCCCACAAGAGTAGTGCCCACTGGTCCAGTTGAAAGTCTATGCCAGATCACTACGGACTCTACTCTCCCGGAGTGTAGTAGGTTGAGGCTTTTGAAGTCTTTTAGGATACGTTATTTAAGAAAGCAGGTCCTTCTGAGCATACACTGCTTGGATCTCGACTCCATCCATGAAATATTTTTCCTGGACGTTGTTCCGGCCTATATAGAGTATAGTGCATTTTTCTTTGTTAAGAAGCAACAACCACTGAAGATTTCAAAATTTTTAAGTCGTCTTCAAACAAAGAGTTGCTAGCAGTGTTCGATACTTATAGTTTTTTTGTATGATCACAAATTTTACTTCAAGCTTACTATAACTAGGCTTTACGCAATACAAAGACAAGTTGTACTTAAAAAAGTCGGGTTAAGTTAGTTTACGCAGAACGTACCACTGTTCAATTTTGTATAGCTCACAGTGTTACCATTTAATATTAGCTCAAGTATTATTGTCTGGTGTAATACGTTACTAGGTATTATAACTCATCAACCCATTGCTAAAAAAAAAATGAGTCAAGTTGATTGGCTCCTACACATTACGGTGATACCATTTTATTGTTTTTCCATTGCATGACTCTATAGTCTGAGGTATCCTTACCATCAAACCATCGCCCGCTCGCCCGCAAAAAAACATCCAATACAAGACTCTCTTATATAGTTTCTTACACCTCTCTCTGTAGGAACTAAGACGATACAGTTTTTCCGGGGTTTCCCAACCCCCTTCCGATCGAGACCCCCCAGTGGCGGATTTAGAGGGGGGGCTAGCTCTACGGAAGCATATGATATTTATATAGATACCAAAAGTTTGCGAGATTTTTTTTTGCTCTTCAGAGGGCGGCAGGACTGGTCCCCCTCTAGACCTCTAATGGAAAATGTAAAGTGTAATGGTAACACGGAATATGTATATGTTACACTCAATAGCCGAATTCGGGCAATGCCCGAAAAAAATACGCAGAACCAGTTTTGAGTAAGGAATCCCAAACCCGAAATATTAATTTTATGCGGCTATTGAGCATTACAGAATAGGCAGTACTAGTTTTGCGCATCTTGAAATGCACAGAACTAGTTTTGCGCAACTTCTGTGGTACGGAATGGCAACCAAAGTGAACATTCGTTACTCATTATGTGTCAAAAACCAGTAAAAACCTATCGTTTAGGTTAGGTTAGGTTAGGTTAGGTTTTTTTGCCAACGTTCCTGCAATATAAAGTACGAATCGTGAAAACGCAAAAAGAGGTTTGGAAGCACAAGCCAATTTGATGCTCACACAATCAAATACAAAATTTAAACAAACCTCAGTTGGCGACTTATTATTTGTTGGTATTCATTAAAATATATTTAACTTCTCCAACTTTATATTTATTTGAGTCCGTTGCTGGCGCTGATTAAATGGAAGAAGCAGAATTTGTGCTGGTCTTTCAGAAAATATACAGAACTAGTCCTGTGCATTTCAAGTTGCGCAAAACTAGTTCTGTGTATTTCAAGATGCACAAAACTAGTTCTGCCTATTCGGTAATGCACAATAGCCGTATAAACTTCATATTTCGGGTTTGGGAAACACTCCTTGCTCAAAACTAGTTCTGTATATTTTTTTCGGACATTGCCCGAATTCGGGTATTGAGCGTAACATATATAAATACCAAAAGTTGGTTTTGCCATTCACAGAATTCCGTGTGGGTCAATTTCCAGTTCATAATGAAATTCCAGCGCGACAGCACTGGTCCGCGGTCCGCCCCCTTCTAGAAGAAGTCCTAAATCCGCCCTTGGAGACACCACTCAAAAAAAGTAGAAATTGACCAAAGATCCCTAGAGTACCCTAAAACAGAGTTTGAGCGGTTTTTATATTGTACTGTTTGATCTATAATTTAGTTTCACCGCCGCTAACATAATTTTCAAAAAATCGATCTCTACCACGATCCATAGTATAGAATAGAAATTTCATTGCTATCAGTTTAGTAATGAGCTCCACACACGACAAAATTATCTACGATACAATTTCAAAAATTATTTTGTCTAAGGCAGGGCAGTTGTCGGATAAGTCTGAAAAGTATATTATGTTGTTCCTTACAGGGCAATGAATAGTCCACTACGGATACAAAAAAATCAGAATTACAACTCTCCCCCACCCTCCATCCCCCAATTTCACCTGCACCAAAAAAAAAAGCAGAAAATGATCAGGTATAGTTAAAACGTTTAAAAACGAACTTTTAGCTTTTTGATTACTGTTGCGCCAATGGCACTATTTCTGAAAACCATACCTACGTGTTTTCCATCCTTGCCACGGTAATAATACTGTGTCAAAATTTCATTAAAATCAGTTGCATGATTTTTACTTTACACAATACAGAACCATCTAAAGTAATACTCTTAAGTATACATCAGAAAATTCAGAAAAGTCCCTTGGTTTCTATGATAGGCATATCTGGGTGGACCTAAAAAGTGTATTATGCCGCTAGGTCATTATTTCACAGATCAATAGACAGTCTATTATGAATACAACAAATTTTCCGGTTTACAACCCCCTGCCCTCCAACCACCCCAGTTTCACCCTCACCAAAAGAAAAGTAGAAAATGATCAGGAATATTTGATAATATTATTTGCTATAATTACTCCGCCACCTGTGCATCGACTTTCAAAATTATAGCAGCATTACTTACTATTTCCTCACAACATATCAAAATCCATGCAGCAGTTACTAAGATTATGAGGCTAGAAGAACGCCAACAGACAGACAGACCGATATGCCAACATACTGACAGACCGACAGATCGACAGATCGACAGAACGACAGACCGACACACCGACAGGGAATGTTATATTTTGACCAAAATATTGATAATTCCGCTACCGCTCAATGTATTTGTCAATACTATGAAGCGTTTTCCTTTTTGTTGCACTAGAAACCTGCTGTGAAAGCTTTATTGAGATCAAATCTATAATATTCAGGTTTTAGAAGAGCCTAATATGACTACTACAGACAGACTGACCGACGAAAATGAGTGACATGGTTTCTTTGTGATGTGATCTTAAAACTAACAAAAAAACATCTTGTCTTAAATTCGATTTAACTCAAAAACACCGATGAACCGATGTACTTCCTTTGTCTGTAAACTGTATCTAATGAATTAGAGAAAATTAAATTTTACATTTTTTTCTAGTGATTATGCCCAGTGGCATAATGTGGTGCAAAATGTGAAGTAAAAATCATCTGGATGAGGTTTATGTATATTCAAAAAAATCAAGGTTCAAAGATGTACTTGCTTATTTATTTAATCATTACTATGCTGATTTGTTAAGCTAAAGTAAAAAAATACATTTATTCAATTTAATACAAATCGTTCAGAACTATACTACATATATCCAATTTTCGTATTTTGCAATTAAAACGCCTACGAATACATTATAAAGATCACCGAATATATGGCAGAAGTATATCAACTCCACACTAAAGGGGGGATAATAAATTTGCAAAATTCAGTCTACCTTTTCGGTGTTGGAGTTACAGTAGTTCGGACGTGGTGATAGTATGGCCACATTTATAATCGATACTTACACTAGTTCTGCTTTCGTATGTTTGAAGGTAGTGCACTGCATTGGAGAACATAGGTTTGTTCTGATCTGTAGTAGGTATGTTAGTTAGTATACCACCAGTGGCGATGGACTTGTCATACTATGTACAGGGTGTCCCATTTTGGGCACTTTTACGGGGTATCTCAGTTATTTTTAAAGATAGAGAGTTGCGGTTTTCGCGACAGCGTGCTACTTTTGTGTGAAAATAAAGAAGTGTAACGACATAATTTCACACGGCTATGTTATTTTCTTGTCGACACGATGGAAATCACCTAGACAAAGATAAAGGGAAGAAAAAGCGGGCAGTCTATTATAGGCCGTGATTGTTATCGCTTCGGCACTGAGGTGGTACCGTCCCCATCCGATATTTGTACGTGAGGTTGTGTAAATTGTTGTTGTTGGAGATTAAATATATTGTTTTGTTAATTGGTTCGGCGTTTGGATTTACCTAAACTTTACAGTGCAGCGGCGGGATTTTCGCGCTCTATCCGAAGAAACTGGTGGACAAATGAAAAATAATTTTAAGTGTTAGAAACGTTAAAAAAGGTAGTGTAGTTTTGTGTTTACGCCTAGTCATACGGGGCGTGGAACTAGTTTAGTGCTTTCATTGTGAAATTAGACAACTTTCGAGTGGTACATCTTGCAAGAATCGGAAGAAACAAGCCTCGGAGAAGTTCAATTTCTTAGAGTTCGTAAAGTTCGTCAAGTACGTCGAGTTCTAGCAGTGACTGGGCCGGGTAGGTACAAACGTGACAAAAAGAAATCCAGGAAAAATGCAGGTACGTCAGACTCTATGTTTGTTAAGTCGAAAAGACGGCGATCAAAAACAACACCCTCCAATCAAACTGTAACGGTGGATGTACACGAGCGTCCTAGACGAAGTACTAAAAGGATGATCAGGAAACTGCCGGTACTAGTTACTCAATGCCACAAAATCGTAGTATTGAAAGTGATGCTGATCCATCTGTTCCATCTAACGTTCCAGTTGAAGGGTCCACGGACGCAGTGAAGCGTGAGTCGTATCTAAGTGTACGTAATACACAGACACCGTGTTGGACACGCCTCTCTGCTGCGTGTGACGCAGACGTTGCGCACACCCCTATTTGGAGTAACAGCTCCCGACCGACTACAGTTGCAACGGCAGAACGCCAACAACAACGGATTTGGCAGTTGAAAGATCTCGTTAACCAACTTTTGCAGAACCAAAGTGATAAAAATTATACTAAATGAATTGTCAATCCAAATTGCATTCCTGAATTCAACCCGTCGAATGAAAATGAAAGCTGTGCACGATGGTTGGACAAAATTGACCAACTAGCACACATTAATCAGTGGGACGAAAAAGTCGTGATATATTATATGCAAAATAGGTTAGCGGGGTTAGCCAAAACCGGTATAACAATTTAGACGATTATAGATATTCTTGGGATCAGTGGTAGCAGTTGCTTATTCAGGCTTTTCCAGATCATCAAAAATTTCCCACCAACCTTAAAAACTCAGGGTTAAAAACCCCGAGGAATCATGGACCGAATATTATTTTGCTAAACAACAACTATATGACACAATGTTAAATCACGGGGAAAAATGCGGTAGCCATGATAATAGATGGTATTTCAGATATAACTACACAGTCTGGGGCTAAGGTAGGGAGATATGCTTCTCCAGAGGGTCTGTATCGTGAGTATCTGTCTACTTTAGAAAATACAAGACATCGACGTACAAATCCACATAAAAGCCAGACTTTTTGCGGAAAACAGATAAATATAGACCCGAACAGCTTAAGTCTAGCCACAACAAATCGGATTCCAACCGCAAGATGAGGGGAAAGTGCTACAACTGTGGTGAGTTTGGTCACATGCAAACTCATTGTCCTAAAGAACGGCTAGAGTGTACTCTATGCAAAAAAATTGGGACACTCTGTAGAAAAATGTTTCCGACACAAGAACAATCGCCCAAAATCTAACGAACACAAAACGTTAATGTGTGACACGCAAGATAAAAGTTAAATGAACGATTACTACGTGGACTGTTATATCAATGGGCACTTGTTAAAAGGATTCATTGATTCTGGATGTGAAATAGTCACAATCAGAGAAGCGGATGCAAAATTGGCAGGGTTAAGTTCGGTTGATAGCGAGGTATGCTTGAACGGTTATGGAGGAGGTACATCAAAAGTCTTGGGTATCTCCAAAGTGAACTTAAAGGTGGATCTTTTTGATTCTAACGTTTCAGTTTACGTTGTCCCTGATCATCTTCAGACTATGGCTATTTTGATAGGAAGGTCAGTTCTAAGCAATCCAGAGGCGATATAACGAGTGTTGCTACGATTCCGATTTTGAACATATCCGAAAGTACAAAGTACTTTGACTTTTGGTGAAGATCAGGTTTTTGTTCGTGGCATCCCATGAAAAGAAGAGGTCAAAGATACACAGGTTAGTGTACATAAAATCAATGTTGTTAATTTACCCAAATTTACGTTGAATGACTTGAATAACCAAATTTCCGGTAACTTGTCTTAAAATGAGTGCCAAAAGCTTTTATTACTGTTGAATAAATATCGCGATTGTTAGAATATTAATGAGTTGGGAAAAATAAAAGGGGTTGAGATGAAAATAAACTTAACCGATGATAAATCTGTGACGTACGGGCCTTATCGGTTATCGTTTAACGAAAGGGAAAAGGTTCGTGAAATAGTAAATAGTCTTATATCCACCGACATTATTCAAGAATCTAGTTCACCTTACGCAAGCTTGATTATTCTTGTAAAAAAGAAAAACAATGATGTGTATAGATTTTCGCGCCACAAATGCAAAAACAATAAAGGACAGCTACCCGTTGCCTCGCGTTGATGATCATCTTGATGTGCTAAAAGGCTGCAAATTTTTCACCACATTGGACATGGCCAGCGGATACCACCAAATTCCTATGGCAGAGGAGTTGAGGCAGAAAACGGCTTTTGTTACTCCTGACGGGCAATATGAATATCTTCGTATGCCCTTTGGTTTGTGTAAACGCACCAGCCATGTTTCAAAGAACCATCAATAGCATTTTGGGAACAATGAGGTTTACTACAGCAATGACGTATATGAATGACGTATTGGTACCATCTACAAGTTTCAACTCTGGACTTATTGCTCTAGGAGATGTGTTAGAAACTTTCAGAGACGCAGCAGTTACGTTGCATTTGGAAAAGTGTAAATTTTTTCAAGCGAATTTCGACTATCTTGGACATGAGATTAGTGCAGGTGGTACACGACCTGGGACCGCTAAAATTGAGGCAGTCAGAAATTTTGCAATACCCAGAAATGAACACAACGTTCGCCAGTTTGTAGGCCTATGTAGCTATTTTAGAAAATATGTAAAATCTTTCGTCCAAATTGCACGACCTTTAACTTCCTTGACAAAAAAGGATGTTCCATTCAAATGGGAAAAAGACCAAGTGGATGCGTTCGAAACGTTGAAGAGTAGGAGAGACCAGTACTAGCCATCTATGATCCTAAAACAGAAACTGAAGTTCATACGGACGCGTCTAAACATGGACTTGGTGGAATTCTTCTCCAAAAGCAAGAACATGGTAGACTCAGACCGGTTCAATATTTCAGCCGTCAGACTACCAAAGAAGAAGGCCGATATCATTCCTATGAGCTTGAGACGTTGGCAGTTGTGAACGCATTGAGGACAGCAATGTCGAAACGGAACCTGATACCAAGAATTGCACGATGGTGGCTGATTACTCAAGAATTTAAGTTTGTGGTTGAATATAGGCCAGGTACTAAAATGGCACATGTTGATGCATTAAGCCGAAATCCTGTTGGAGACAGTATACAATCGGACACTCTGGATGTATAGCAAGTCGATATGACACAAGACGATTGGATTTTGGCTGCTCAACTCGGGGACGAACAAATGCAAATACTTACTTGAAGTTCTCGCTAGGGAACCGGCTGATCTTGAAGAAAAACAAATTCACAACGATTATGCAATGAAAGATCACAGATTGTACAAGAAATTACCCGACGGGCTAAAATGGTATGTTCTTAAAGCTGCAAGACGAGTAGTGACCATGTACCACCAGGACAACAAAGGGCATTTTGCTACTGATAAGACTTTGCAGAGCATAGGTACTAACTATTGGTTCCCAAGGATGAAAAAATACGTTTCTCCATATACATCAGCATGTTTGGCATGTGCCTACAATAAAGTTCAATCCGGTAAACAGGAGTGATACCTAAATCCAATAGAGAAAGCAGCGGTACCACTAGATACCATACATATTGATCATTTAGGCCCTTTCATCAAAAGTACGAAGGGAAATTGTTACCTAATAGTTGTTGTTTGTGCTTTCACGAAGTTTCTATTCGCAAAAGCTGTAAAAAGTACGCAGACCAAACCTGTAATCAATTTCTTAGAGAGTATTCAAAACATTCGGAGTACCAGCCGAATTATTTGTGACACGGGGTCTGCCTTTACTAGCACTTTGTTTACTAATTTTGTCAAAGAATTGGGAATAAAACTTACGCTGAATGCCCCATCAACACCACGTGCCAACGGGCAAGTGGAACGATATAGCAGGACACTTCTGAACGCCATATCATCAAGCTACGATGATGAAACCAAGTGGGACACAACACTAGACCACATTGTCTTCAGCATTAACAATGTTCCACATGGTGTCACAAAGAGAACTCCCAGTGAACTGCTGCTTGGTTATCATCCCTGAGCTGTGAACGATTCATTTTTAAGTAATGTCGTAGCTGATAAGGATGGAGAGGCTTGGAGAAAAGTCCAAGAGACCAGAAACGAAACTGGTGAACGAATACGAAGCGCTCAAAAAAAGCAAAAGGCATATTTTGACGCGAAGCGCTAGAAAAGTCATGTCTCGGCCTAGGGGATCTTGTTCTTATACGTAGAACAAACGTAGCCAATGAAGGCAAAAGTAAAAAGCTGGTACCAAGATTTAGTGGCGCCTACGCAGTCAAGAAAGTGCTTGGACATAACAGATATGTTGTGGAAGACCTGCCAGGCTCACGACGTGCACGTAAGATGGACCAGTGTACTTGGTCAGCTGACAAAATGAAACCGTTTACGGCTGCATACGAAAGCAGTAGTGGTACAAACTCGGAAAATGTAGTTGTCGACGAAGACAACTGATTTTTCTTATTTATTCTTATATTATTGTGTATTTATTCAATTTCTTAGATGGGAGTGGTAGTCTTGAGTGTCTGGCCAACATTTAAAGATGGGTCATTCCTGCTAAGACAAACAGTATTACCGTTGATCTAATATTTCCGATGCTTTCCTTACAGATATAGCAACGTTTAAAGATATCGAGGAAGAATGCGGTTTCCGGGACGGAAATATGGTATAGCATGGCCGAATGTAACGACATAATTTCGCACTGTTATGTTATTTTCTTGTCGACACTATGGAAATCACCTAGACAAAGATAAAGGGAAGAAAAAGCGGGCAGTCTATTATCGGCCGTGATTGTTATCGCTTCGGCACTGAGGTGGTACCGTTCCCATCCGATATTTGTTCGTGAGGTTGTGTAAATTGTTGTTGTTGTTGGAGACTCAATATATTGTTTTGTTAATTGGTTCGGCGTTTGGATTTACCTAAACTTTACAGAAGCCGTCAACAAAATTATAATGGCCCTCTTAGTTTTTGAGATACAGGGTGAAGTCAAAAACTATCGATTTTGGGACCACCCTCGTAACAGTCGTAACTCGGTTGTCTTTTATCTTATTAAAAATTTCTAAAAAGAGTCTTATAGAATTTTTTTCTGTAGAATCCAGTGGCGTAGTTTGATTTTTTCTTACTCTAACTATTTTTCAGTTATGAAGCAAACCTGTATTTTTTTAAATGGAACATCCTGTATATTATTCTTGGAGCCAATCGGAAATAATTCAAGCTTTTCAAAAATATATATTAGTATTGAGTTATTTTGAAAATTACGCTCAAACTTTGATGTTTTCATTTTTTACTTAATTTGTAGCAGTAAGTCATGACTAATCTATATAAAAACAATATCCAAGTGAACAATTATTAAGATACAAGATACTCAATACTTTTAAACTCAATTATTTAATTGTATTTTATACACTATTACTCTTTGCGATAATGTTCAATAAATATTACTTAGTCCATTATTACATTACTTAAAACCAAACAACGTTATATCTGAAGAATACCAACACATTATTAAATTTGAATCAAAATGAAAACTAGAAACATTGAGGAGCTTTTAGAGATGTTGGTTCAAGTTCGAGACTATTTTCTCGAATGCAAATCTGGCACAATTTCTTATTCTATTAATGGCATTTAAAAGAATTATTGGTCTCCTTTGTGTTATGGCGACTAAATATTCCCAAACTTGGATCCTGTGCAAATGTTGAAGTATCTTAAACTTGTATTAATGGTAATTGTATTTTTTTAGAATTCTTTCTGCAGTTGATACTACAGGTTCTTCTATGTGCTTACAAGATGATGAAGGCGTTGCTTCTATGTAACCTAATACGTTTGTTTCCCTTTGATCCCTATTCTCCTTGAAATAAGTTTTAGGACGTGGTTGAATAAAGGATCCGGGTACCTAACTATATTTATTTTTAGACGAGCAAATATATCTGCTGTCTCTCGGGGTATCTAGCTGCCCTTATTATAGTAAATTGACAATAATTAAAATAAAAACACAGGAAGAACAAAGCTATATTTAATAAAAATATAAATAAAAACTGACAGTCTCACAAATTTTTTACAGATTTGCTTTTTTGTTTTTAATAGATGAGTCATAGCCCACTACTCAATATTATAATAACACAATCACCACTTTAATGAGACATTATTATTTAAAAAAAAAGGTATTTTGATTCTGTTTTTTCAAATTTGAAGTCTTTTGTAAAGAATAACTGCTTAGAGATGCTTATTATTTATAGTTGATTAACCATGGCCTGCTGCTACAAATAAAGTAAAAAATGAAAAAATCAAATTTTGAGCGCAATTTTCAAAATAACTTAATACTAATATATTTTTTTGAAAAGTTTGAATTATTTCCGATTGACTCCAAAAATAATATACAGGGTGTTCCATTTAAAAAAAACACATGTTTGAGTCATAACTGAAAAATGGTTAGAGCAAGAAAAAATAAAACCTCACTGCTGGATTTCACAGAAAAAATTCTATAAGATCCTCTTTTAAACTTTTCAATAAGATAAAAGACAACCGAGATACGAGGGTGGCCCCAAAATCGATAGTTTTCGATTTCACCCTGTATCTCAAAAACCAAGAGGGCCATGATAATTTTGTTAAAGGCATCTTCATTTTCATGAGAAAGTAGCACATTGTCGTGAAAACCGCAACTCTCTTCAAAAATAACTGAGATACCCCGTAAAAGTGCCCAAAATCGGACACCCTGTACTCCATTTTCTATAACATACAGAATATCCCAATCCCATGTAGTGCACCTTATAACCAGTTTTACCATTTGGCTATGCAAATTTTATCAAGCATATTTCAGGATACTACATCTCAAAAATAAAAAAAGCTTCTGCTGCAAAATTTACATTTTGTGAATTGGTATAAATATGCTCTTAGGGGACAAAAAGTGTATCTTTTGCACTGAATGAGAGGTCATTCTGTAGCGGCAACGACTAGAATTGATATACACTACAACTATGTACGCTTGTGTGTATCAGAATCTAGAGCAAACAGACATTTAAAATTTCGCTACACTCATACATTTTTGTTTACATTATCGGGATAAATTTAAAATCAGCATGTTGACTGGAGAGGAGCTTACATTACCCGTAACCCCACCAGGCACAAGTTAATTGTAGTTTAGGTACTAAAAATAAGAAATCTTCGGCGTTTCAAGACTGAAGTTAAAGATTATTGTACAACTATATTTAACTAATATACGGGGCGTAACTGCATAAGTGTAAAACATTTTAGGGGGTGATCCCTCATCGAAAAAAAGACGAATTGGTGATATGTATCTTGTTCGTAAAATAATTTTTTGCTGCGAAATGGTAAACTTTGGGCATAAAATTCAAGGGACATTTTTTGATTACAATGAAACAGGCTATCAGAAATAAATGTTTAAATGGTAAACAATTAATAAGACAAAAAGTTGCATTGGAAATAAATTTTTGGGATTACATTTTCCACCCCTTACAACCATGGGTACAACCTCTGTATTTTATTGCCAAGGGAAGTTGAAGTTTCTAAAGCTTCTTACAAAAAGCACGATACTACAAGAGAATGTCAGGGTGTTTCATCATAAAGATGCAGATCCCCAGGTTCCCATTTCAGCAGGTCGTCTGTTCTTGGCAGCCCTCAATTCGCATTACGTAGATGTGAGCTCCTTGGACCATATCCGATACGAAATATTTTTACAATCTCTAGCAAAGCCAACTTTCTAACTGGCCTCCCTACTTCCAATAAATGCAGCTGCCGTCCAACATATTCTGCGGGTGTGTGTATTGTAGACCAAGGCATCTTCTGAGCTGGGGTTGGAAGAGGACGGTTCGTGGCTTTCTCTCCATCATAAACACCAAGGAATCAGCTCCAGCTCTTAATACTGTGTTCTTCAAATGTACAAAAGAGTGTACAGCGAAGTATAGCTGTCGAAAAGTAGGCATGAAATCCTCAACAACATGCCTCAACTGCAACAGCCAGTCATGCTCTAAATCGTCAAACGACGTCAAACCTACGCATTTGGCGCCCAACGTGGGGCTCGATCCAGCCCTGTGATCAGTCAAAAGAGCCGAGCTACTGGGTGCCATATACCTGCTAGGAGAACTAGAAAGAAAGATGACAACGGGGACTAACCAACCACTCTATTTGGCGCCCAATGTGTGGCGCCAAATGCAGAGATTTGACGTTTTTGAACGGTTGCGGTCTGCGTTAGATTGTTTTCATTGCAAGATTGTATTTATTTGTTTGAAAAGAAATGTAGGTTTGTTGAGCATTAGCGTTTTTATGTTCAACCACTGCAACACTATGGCCCGATTTTATCAACATGCATATTTAACAAAGACTTTGACAAAGCTTTTCTATTGGATGTTATTTAGCAAAAGCTTTCTATTGGGTATTGAGGGCTATGTTAATAAGTATCATCCAATAGTATTTTATTAATATTGAAAACAAAAATGAAAATAGGGTTATATTCAGTTATAAAATAGCAAGCTTTGCCGTTCTGGGGTCCTGGATAGGCAACCGGTAATGCACATGCACGTTTGGGAAATAGCTGTAACTTTTGAAATGTAACAAAATGCTATTTTTACCTCTTTTTACTATAAAACAAAGATATATTGCAGGCATTCATAATTATTATCGATAGTAAATTATCGTTTTATCTAAATAATGCAGTGAGCGAATTTCTTGTCATCATATCATTTGATACACCAAAAAACTAGTGATCAAATGTACGGCTTCTTTGGAATCTGATTGGTTGAGATTAACAATTGTTAAACTTTTTGTTAAACAAGAAAATGCTATTTTTCACCCATTTAGGATGGGAAATCAGACTTTAAAAGATACTAGATGCTTCAAAATGGTCGATTGTATATAAATTATGTCATTTTGACCTTTTGTGAGGTAAACTTCAGGAGAAATCAATAATTTTCAGAGTACTTTGCCAGATGCATGTTCTTGAAAGGGCTGCTCTGATTGGTCAAAGTCTTTGTTAAAATGTGCATGATAAAATCGGGCCTATGTCAAACAAATACTATTACACAATTCTCTAAATTCTGTAAAACCTTGATCTATTCGAATTTTATTTTTTTTTTAGATGATTATCCCACCATGAATCAACCAATCTTGTGAAAGCAACGCACCTCGAACACAGGACTGAAAATGTCGTCCCAAGAAGATATCAACCCGGACAGTTCTCCGGATTCCCCAGATGCTCCTCCGATGTCCCCAAAGCAACAGGAGGCACTGTTTGAGCCAAAGCCAACCCCAAAAATAATCAGAGTGTTGACAGTCATGGCTTACGTCCTTAGTGTCTCGATGGCTGCTATTTTATTGTCAATCTATTATATATTCATGTGGGAAGGGAAGCCGCATCTTGGAGCTAGAGTGGGGGGCGGCGGCGGCTACGATAGAAATTTGAGGTAAGCAGAGTGCTTCTATCTGTATACTACTCCCAAGTGAAATCAGACCACCCACAAGAAAAGAGATATTCGCATTAAAAATATGTAGTACCCTCTCTAGTAGACATCTAACACTTGCTCTTTATACAGACATCTAAGCAACGCATAGCTTTTTGTCGATTCAATAACTATAAAATCTGTTGCAAATGTTGCAAGGCTGGTTGTGTAAAGATGTTTCCTAGAAGGCGACAACCCCCTTTGAACGGGGTCGGATTGCAGGCCAACGAGAACGTAGTGTCTCATTCAGTGCAATTGCTGTAACCATGAAGCATACCGTGGCTGCAGTTGTAGCAACATGGCGCGCAAGAGAGAATGCGATCCATTCTAACTGTTGGTTATGCTTGGTTTGCAGCTATAGGGAGGCCTCTCCGAATTCGCATGGTGCACCACAGATTGCGTGAAATGGGCTTCAGATCATATCGTCCGTATCTTGTGCTCTATTTACGACTAGTCATCGTCGCCAACGGTTAGATTGGTGTCAAGAACACCGACAATGACATGGTGAGTGTCATTTATCGGCTTCCTTCGACGAGTCTGGGCACACGACGAACACCAAGGCGTTAGACGGCGACTGGGTGAACGGTGTGATCTCCAGTTTGCTGTTGTCGATGCTGTTGTTGAGCGCATTGTACACAGATCCTATATAGGTTTGATGGTTTGGGGCGCCGAAGCATTTTATGTGATGAAAGGTGCTTGCTTACTCCGCAAGAGGGAGATGATTCCAATCATTTGGTTAACAGAAAAATCGGAAAAATGAAGTGTACCGGCTGGATTCGAACCAGCGTCTCCGGCATTCTAGGCCAGCGCCCTACCAACTGTGCTACGGTGCCTCGCACCACAGCCGATATACAGCGCCTACGACCCGGTGTCGACTCCATCGACACCCACCACTCCCCCGTATCTCTCTGCGAACCATGTATTTCAGTGATCAAGAGACATCTAGTCGGCAGTTAGGTGAGTGTGAATCTCTCACCACTATTTGCACGACATCTCTCTATGCTACGGAACTACGACTCCTCAGTCGGCCAGGATGTCTCTTGATCACTGAAATACATGGTTCGCAGAGAGATACGTGGGAGTGGTGGGTGTCGATGGAGTCGACACCGGGTCGTAGGCACTGTATATCGGCTGTGGTGCGGGACACCGTAGCACAGTTGGTAGGGCGCTGGCCTAGAATGCCGGAGACGCTGGTTCGAATCCAGCCGGTACCCTTCATTTTTCCGATTTTTCTCTGAACCAAATGATTGAAATCATCTTTACTTGTGAGTCGTGACGCAATACCGGCCCAACGTTATGTGAATGAGGTGTTAGAACCAGTTGCCGTTCCAGATGTCCGAGGCCTCGGAGGGGGTTCCTTCCAGCAAAATAATGCACGTCCTCATATTGTAAAGCTGTGGATGAAGTTCTTAAGGAAACCTGGCCTCCACGATCACCCGCTTCATCACCAACAATTGTAAAAGTATGGAATTGGATGGGTCGCATTATATTCGCGATTTACCTAATTTTCTCACCACGCTGGATGAACTGATACATCTGCTGGGGTACCTAGTGAGTTTTACAAAACTTCAAAAATTGAAAATTTTATTTAAATTTACGTTATTTTAGCAAGGATGAAAATGTTATATTATTCACATTATTAGTATAAATGCAGTTTTTGAAAAGGGTGACACATAGGTGGGTTCCAAGATACAGGCAGACGCTATAATTTTTCTCTGGCATGCTAATTAAAAAGCGTCAAAAGTGACTTCTAAAACGTGAGTTTAGCAAGTCTGCCATATTAGTATACTGTTTTCCATTAGGTATGTGTTTTTTTCAAGTCCACAAACGGGCCTCTGGGTGAGCGCATCACATTTTGCAGGATCATGATCGACCCTCAACACAATCGTGTGACCATCGCAAAAAAGTATTCATGGATATTTAGCCGCAATACAATTGAGTTTTTGTGCCAATGTATCACATCACACCAGAGACCAAGCAACAGTCAAAACATTTGGTTTCTACGGCTGAAGGTGAACGGAAGGCTAAGATGGGTAATATGGGTATATAGAGCTACAGTTCTCTGTGGTATTTATATCGATTGGTGTTGAAAATGGTAAAACGGTCACCAGCGAATATTATTCATATCTGTTGGACAATTTAACACTGTTTGAAGTAGAAATGACATATAACATATATAGTAACAGTAACATATAAACTGTTGTGTAAAGGCAATAATTATGTTCACTTATATGAGCGAGCTATGGTCTATGGTGTTTTGTGTCTTTTCACGGTCACCATACTCTCCGCCTACTGGCAGAAAAGAACAACATCAATCAAGCTCAATATATATTAAGAACGATATTTTTTTAGGTATGATGTAACGCATTTTGATTTTACAAACCATTTCAGTATTTATCCTTCCGTGGAAGGACCGAAGTATTCAAGATACCACCAAAATGAAGCTCATAATTATCAAAACGGTAGCGGACCAGAAACCTCTGTATCTCAGCAAGTCTTCGATCACAATACAAGTAACAGCTCCAATGGGTATTTTGATGTTGGAAACGATAGCAGCATTTCTGTTCATACAAATACTACACAGAACCACGACGTTTCTGGGGGCTCCACAAATAAATCGCTGAGCAAGAGAAGCGTTAAGGAAGGGTACCCGTTTATGACGGAACCTATGCTTAACGAAGAGGCAGGTAAGTTTATAATTCAGTTTGAGGTCAAAATCTAATGTGTTACTGATCTAGTTTACCACAGAATCAGTACTCATGGTACATGATATAAGTTTTATAACTAAGCCAAAGTGCAGATTATTTGGGTAAATATATTGAGATTGAGCCAAACTTATTTTAGTTCAAATGTTGATAATAACCGAAGTACAAGATTCAAGATTGTCATTGCGTTTTTTTATAACAATTCATCAAGAGGCAGACGACAGGACATGGAAGCGGGAACTCAGGGTTTGTTTCGAGGCGAGGATTTCAAATTCTTCCTTTTTTTACTTGTTTGCAGTTTGGGTGCGCTTTATATCAAATCTCTATAAAATGACCAAATATTTTGTGTCATGATACATTAGCCTAAATGTTGAAGATTCTGCTTTTTTATGAATAAATATATCTGGGGTATGACTGGGTCAGTACAACTTTTTAAATTCTCAAATAAAAGTTAAATTTCAGTTTCACCACCTCCTGATAAGTGTCGAATAGCCCATCTACATATTTTGTCTTTGTCACTGGACATAAGTAAGGATGTGACAAAAACTTACGGTTAGCCTGTATCACACTTATCAGGAGGTGGTGAAACTGCCCCTTAAACTTATCTTGGCCCAAAGGTGATACTAATCGAAATCGGGTTGTGACTAATTGTTGACACCCAATAGTGTAACTTCAAATTGCCCCCCCCCCGCAGGAAATTTTCCGTGGCTTTCCTTTTACTAATATATTATGGATATATACAGAGGGTGAGTCCGAAGTTCAATCTTTTTTTTTAAACTGTTTATAGAAGTCGTCAAAATAAACAACTTTTTCAAATAACTTTTTTTCGAAAACTAAAATATAAGCGAGATAAAGAATAAAAAACAGTAAGTCTAGACTTACTGGTGTATTAAGACGTACCTAGTCTGTTTATGTTTAGTTTGTTGCTAGAAATTTTGTCAGGCATTGTATCTGTCAATTAGTGCACAAGTCACTTTCAGTTTATCGTAGTTAATTCTAAATTGGTAAATCCTAAAAGTTGCGTTTAGAATAACATGCCAATTTTAGGATTTATCAATTCAATCAACGAATTCGTTGGGTTTAATGCCTAATCGATAAGACAAAACATTAGGTACGTCTTTATACACAAGCCCAGATTTAAATTTTTTATTTTGTGTCTCTATTTTCCAGTTTTCTGAAAAAAAGTTATTTGAAAAAGTAGTTTATTTGAACGACTACATATACACAGTTAAAAAAAGTATCAACTTAGGACTGACCCTGTATATGTTAAAGAGAAAGTCTTGGGGTTGTGACCACAATTTTGAAAAGAAACACGGGTCACCGCATAAAGGAGATGATGGTGTTAACTGCCAGGCTTTCGGCAATGTTTATTGCCATCTCCAGGGCTTTAGCGTTGAAGTTTGCTCACAAAAAACATCAATGTGTATTGGAGTCACAGACCTTCAAATGCAGTTCTCAAACAACGTCAACAATTTTTTGGCTAATTTAACTCGGTGTCTTTCACAACACAGGTCACACAAACAATCAACACATGTCATAGGTGTAGAATTCAAACTAAACAATGACCTGTTCAAATCACCAAAAAAATTACAGAATGCGTAGTTTGAACACACACACACACTGACACACACACACACCTTTTTCGATTTAATTTTTTTAGAAGGTCGTTGTTTAGTTTATATTTAACACCTATTTGTGGGTTGGTTGTGTGACCTGTGTTGTGGAAGACACCGAGTAAAATTAGCCAAAGTTTTTTTTCGTATTCTGTCTTGCCGTATTTTTCCTTTTAATGCGGATACTGCGCCGATTTTGGGTTAGTTTGAAATGCAATACTGTCCCACTTTTTCAATGATAGGTAAGTATGTAACATGGGGTTCATAGGTTGAAGTCATGATATCTACTATTACTTGAGAGTAATAGTATTATGGGTTGAAGTATTACTTGTAAAATATACTAACATACAAGGAAAACGCCTTTTTAATTTAGTACTGTTTTGTTGCTCAAACGATGGCGCTTGAGGAGGAAGACTACGGGGCCCCTCGCAGCTGCGGGCCCTTAGTTACGCCACTGTTGACACCTTGTATTCGATTGCTATAAACTTTTATACTAAAGGATGTTGGGAAGTCTCAATATTTTCGCCCAATGCAACTGACCTCTAAATTAATCATAGCCAAGTTCAATACAAATCTAATATTTGGGAATTGGAAATATTGTACTGACTAACTGATACGCAGATATTACCATGATGCTTGATCCCTGGGTTTCTTCTACAGTGATACTGATCCGGCCTAAATTTTATTGTTGTTGTATACAAGGGGGACTAGGGAACACCGACAGGTGATGTGATCGCAAAAATTTTCGATTTTGAGATAATACGCTTTTTGGGCGATTTAGGATGTCTACATAACGAAAATCCACGTAACTCATTTCCGTCGGTCTGTCTGTCTGTATGTCTGTCGAGTTTTTCTACCCTCGTAATCTCAGCAACAAACGAATAGATTTATTTAGATCGATTGAGTAACGTGGACATTATGGAATTGGTTTTAATTAAACTTTGCCACAGTATTACTACCGTGCCAATGATGAAAAACGCGTATGGTTTTTAGAAATCGTGTCAGTGGCCGCGCAGCAACAATAAAAAAAACTAAAAATATAAAAACTGCTCAAATTTCGTTTTTAGACATTTTGAGGCTTCCTTATCATTTTCTATTTTTTTTGGTGTGGGTGAAATTGGGGTGGTTGGGGGGTGGAGGGTTACAAAACTGAAAAAGTTTTTGTATGCATAATAGGCTCTCCGTTGACCTGCGAAAAAAGGACCTAGGGGCATAATATACTTTCGGAATATTGCCTTGCGTTCGCTGTTCTTTAAAATCGTGTCAGTGGCGGCGCAGCTATAATAAAAAACTAAAAATATAAAAATAGTTCAAACTTCGTTTTTAGGAAATTTGGGGTGCCTGACCGTTTCGTTTAATAAAATATAGTTAAAATATAAGTTAAAATATAATATAGTCTATAGTCTTTCTTATACAGATCACTGGATAACCTATTATGAGTGAAACAAATTTTTAAGTTTACGACCTCCACTCCCTCAACCACCCCAATTTCACACCCACCCAAAAAAAAAAGAAAATGATAAGGAACCCCTAAAACGCCTGAAAACGAAGTTTGAGCTGTTTTTATATTTTTAGTTTTTTTATTATTGCTGCGCCGCCACTAACACGATTTCTAAAAATCATAAACGTTTTCCATCCTCGACGCGGTAATAATACTGTGTAAAAATTTCATTAAAACCAATCCAATAATTTTCTCGTTACACAATACAGAACGATCAGAAGCAATACTCGCATGTGTAGGTACATCAGAAATGTAATATTCAGATGGTCCTAAAAAAGTGAATTATGACCTTTTCTTCACAGGTTAGTGGACAGCCTATTGATGAATACAACAAATTTTTCAGTTTTACAACCTTCCACCCCCCACCACTCCAATTTCACCCTCACCCAAAAAAGTAGAAAATGACCCTATCGGTGTGTAAAGTAAAAAATGAAGTTGGGTTGATTGACCTCCCCACATTACTGAGATACCAGTTAGTTATTTTCCCATAGCATGAAGCTACAGGGTGGGCTTATAGTGAGTGGACGGAAGATTGTGGGCTTTCTAAAAAATATTTCAGAAATAGGTCGCTTGATCATGGTAGGGACCGTTGAGAGCTATAACGTGAAAATATTTTCATGTAAATTTTGACGTTTATACAGGGTGATTGAACTTACATTCAAGTTCAATTAAAAATACACAAGGAATAGTTAAAATAAAGTTGGCAGCTTTATGGTTCACAATTAGGTATTGTATGAAATGGCAGAATCAGTTTATCAAAGATGAACCTCCTACCGATCGACCACAAACTGCGCGACCTGTCACAAAAATTACAGAAATAATTAACACCTTGGTACAAAATGATCGATGGACTGATATGTAAAGCAGACTTGAATGGGACACAGTCAATTGTTTTATTAGGTAACGGTCATGTCACCGTGAAAACGCAGTTAATATTTGTTTGGATTTGGGGTTGGGGTTTGGGTTAATATTTGTTTGGGTTTGGGGTTGGGGTTTGGGTTTGAGTCGTTAGCTTTTGTGCAATAAGTATTATTTTTTAATAGATTTGTTTTTTAATCCTAAGTGCCTTTTTAATTAAACTTAAAATTAATAAGTTGTTATTAATCGGGGCTAGCAGCGCTATAATCAGGATAACGTCTGTCGGGACCGCTAGTTTAAAACCGCAAAATTAATGAATCAAATACAGTTTAAAAAAATAAATAAAAATTAATGATAAAGTTAACTAAAAAAATTAAAATAAATATAGTTTAAAAACTAAAAACGCGCTTTTAAAGGACTTAGAAGTTGGTAAAAAATAATTTTTAAAATACCTAAGCTTAAAGCAACAATGAACGAAATATACTAGTATGCCTGTAAAAAAAGCGTCGCGAGCTAGATTTACGAATAATATGGCACGCTTTTTTCACAATCATACTAAGCTTATTTTAAAAGTTATTTTTAACTTTTTTTAAACAATATTTATTTTATATTCACCTTTGCTGCGCATATGTCTGTAATTACTATAACCGGTTCTTTTATGTTGATCTATAGCCATATCCTTTTGCTGTATATCAGAAATTATCACACCCTACGTAAAATAGCAAGCTACAGAATACAATATGCACCTGTTTCATCTAATTGTAATTGTAGGTATGTAGAAGCCACTTAATCAAATATCGCGCTGGACACCACCCTTTTGGGAAACCGTGGGTTATGACGTTTTTCCATCGGCGTGAATAAGAGTGGCGCAGGGGGGAGTAAAATATTTTACGCTATAATTATCCTTTCGAGATACGTATTGTATATATGTGTATATATCTGGCGTTTAGACAACCTTATAATTAGTATAGATAGACAATGATGAACAACTAATTTTTTTTCTGTAATGATGCTCAGTATTAAGCCTATTTTGATATTCAATAAAGAAAACCTGTACGTTCGACCAACAATTTGAGTACATTTTGGGCCTAAGTTTGAAATCACTGTTTTTAGTCAGGAGACCAAAATTTCCAAAATAAAATTAAAAATAGTTCTCGAGCTCCAAACTAATTTTAAAAACATTGCAAGACATTACACTTT
The DNA here is from genome assembly GCA_951848785.1 of Callosobruchus maculatus. Lineage (NCBI taxonomy): Eukaryota > Metazoa > Arthropoda > Insecta > Coleoptera > Chrysomelidae > Callosobruchus > Callosobruchus maculatus. Next base: position 704,801 of record CATOUR010000087.1, on the reverse strand, counting down.
CGAAACAATAATGGAAAAGTAGCACTTATGGGGGCATTTTGCGCCGTACGTGACTGTTAAAGGTAAAAACGTGTTAATTCACGAATTTCCAAAATGATTTAAAAAACTATTATTTTACTTTATTATAACAAATTAAAGAAAAAACTCCCGATAATCATTGATGTTTTAATGGCTTTTAATAAAAAAAACGAATACCCAAATTGTGATTTTTGACGTGTTTTTGCTATGTACTATTGCACTTCTGCTAAATTAAGTTGTATGGAATGTTAACAAAGGAATGAAATAATAAAACAGTAATCTGACTTTCAATTCCATGGCAGAATGACCTGGGAAGCAGTGTCGTAGCATACGCCGTCCCTTTCTTTCAGAGTAGCTTTTTGGAGCTGTTACGATGGGTTCGAGAAGATCCGGATTTCTTTAACAAAATCTTGCGGACCGATAAATCCCGGTTGGCGAGGACAGCACTGTCTAATATTCATAATTACTATTATTGGGCAACGGAAAATCCTCGCATTGCACAACAATCGAACTTTCAGAACAGATTGTGTCAACTTATGGACGGGAGTAGTGAATGGATAACTCCGGTCGAACTGCTATCTAGGCTGGATGGAGCGACCTATTTAGATTTCCTGCAAAATAACCCATTCGACTCATTAGAAGACGTAAACCTTGAGATGCGAAAGACCCAAAATCATTCCAACGCTCTAGTCAGGCAGGCTATAAACTACATTGTGGCTGATCTTCACAAACATAAAAGACCGAGGTTTGCACTTCAATAACAAAACCAATTCATTCTTACTATCTCTTCACATTTCATAAAAAGTTCTGTTCCCCACAGGTTAGGTTTACGCTGGTCCCGTAAGGGCTCTTACATCTAGATTTACGAGCTAAGGGCCTATGGTCTGCTCGGTGAAATCGATGTCAGGTCATAGGAATCTAATATTCCAACAAGACGGCGCTCCATGTCACTGGGGAAGTGAGCAACTACTTAACTACTTGGACACAACCTTCCCGGTGGATTGGTCGTGCTGGGCCGATCAGTTGGTCGCCCTCGTAATACAGATTTAAATCCCATTGATTTCTTCATCTGGGGCTATTACAAGTAAATCGTCTACGCTCGTGACAGTAATACCGTGGAAGAGCTCAGATAAAAATTAGAGGGATGTAAAAAGAAAAATAATGAAAACACAACTGCGTTTCGCCGACATGATCTCGCAAAAAGCTACTCTGAAAGAAAGGGGTGGCGTATGCTACGACACCGCTTTCCAGGTAATTCTGCCATGGAACTGAAAATCAGATTATTGTTTTATTTCTCCTTTCCGTTGTTAACTTTCCATACAACTTAATTTAGCAGAATTTCAATACTAAATAGCAAAAACACGTCAAAAATCACAATTTGGGTATTAGTTTTTTTTAATTAAAAGTCATTAAAACATCAATGATTATTGGGTTTATTAGTTGTTAAGAGTTTTTTTCTTTAAAATATGTCATAATAAAGTAGAATAAATTGTTCTTTAAACCATTTGGAAATTCGTGAATTATCACCTTTTTACTTTTAACAGTCATGTACGGCGCAAAATGCTCCCATAAGTGCTATTTTTGCATTATTATTTCGAAAGTGTGATGTCTTGAAAAGTTTTTAATATTAATTTAGAGCTCCATAACCTGCCATACGTATTTTTAATTTTACTTTGAAAGTTTTGGTCTCTTTTGGTGATTTCAAACTTTGGGCCCAAAATGTACTTATTGGTCGGATGTACAGGTTTTCTTTATTGAATATCAAAATAGGCTTAATAATGAGTACAATAGGCGGTTTTGTTTTTGTTTTTGACGATTTCTTGGAATGGAACATAGCTTCCTACCCATGTACAGACAAAATAACAGTAGATATAAGGCCAGATAGCACAATAACGTTATAGCTGATGTTCACTTAATGAAAAACGTTGAGCAAGTTACTCGTATATTTTTATATAGCGATCAATCATCAGACCTTCTAGAAGTTTGTATAGCAATTCCAGTCAGATTTTAATTGGTATACTAATTGCATGTGTTTAAAAAAATAACAGGTCGTTTACTCAAATAATAGTGAAATTCGCTGCAGTATGGGGGGGTTTTGGATAGGTCTCAATACGGGCTATCTAGAAAAAATTAATAACGTCACCCGATTGACCACCCTGTATAATGTTACAATACCTTATATTCTAAGAACGAGGATCATTAGTATCTAGAATCTAAATATGGAATAATATATGGGATATCTCATTTAAAATGTATGTTTGCATCACCATGTAGCTATGGATCACCCTGCATAAATCAAAATATTTTCTGAGCAAGGAGCATATCCGTAGTTACCTAGCTACAACTTTTATACATAACTATTTTTACAGTAGTGGAGTTATCCACCGATCCGTTACTAAAAACTCACCTTGTATACTATTTTGCAAAACACTAAAGATTACTAATTAGGTACCGAATTTTCCTAGTCTAGCGATGGAACATATACTTATATCCTTTTATTTTCATAGATCCTTTTAAACCTACGCTTATGACTGAAAAGTTAATTAAATAATTACTACCCTACAACAGCAGGAATTTAGCTTGTATTTTTATCGATAATCCAGCATAGCAGAAATTCACGTTTGTCCAGCATACGATCCTACAGGATTACAATGACATTCAGGGACGGACATTAATTAATAAACTTGATGGGTTTCCGTTGCCGATCTATCAGTTCCTATTACGGCTTATATAACCTTCTAAATTTAATTTTTCGCCAATATGTCTATTGAAGGTCACGTTCATGCATGTCGATATTATACGTTTTATACAGGGTGTTGTTCTATGAGGAGTGGAAGATACTTTAATCTTCGATCTTCAACTGTTTCAGAGATAAAAGGCCTTTACGGAAACTATATCTGGCTAACCCATGGGCGCCAGCTGGAGCAGCGAAGATAAGAAACCTGTATAAGCAAAAACTAAATTCGTCCCCCTGCCCTTATTTGAGCACTCAGTTTAAGTAAGTCGCCCCTCTGTAGAATTTTCTGGAAGCGCCCTTGGCGTTAACCCGTTCGCTTGGATCACTGGTCCTGACGTTCGGAAAGTGATCTAGGATCAGTCAGAAGTAGGGTCTATTCACTCCTGTACGGTAAGTGATTGCGATCGGATGATTCAGACTGGTAGCTGGTTTTCTTAACCATCTGATTTTTATTCTTAAACAACTTTTTCGTTGTTCGATATCCTTATAATCCATGGAATCATAAATCCCACTTGACAGCTGTTTGACATATATAACTGATCGATCCGGATCCAGATCACTGTTTCCGTAAAGGCCTTAATTGAATTTTAGAGATACTCATTAAAATGCACAACTCTAAACGAAAACCCTAATAAAAGAAATTGGGGGGGGGGGGGGGGGATTGGTTGGTTAGAGCCGAGGGCTCGTGACTGAAAGGTCCCGGATCGATTCTCTTAAAGGCGTAAATGTATGTCTGGTTTTTTAAATCAAAAATAAATATCCATAAAAAAGCTCAGCGAGAATCCCCACTTGAGCCTCCACTGTTGGCTTCTAATTAACAGTGCTGTTCCTAGAGTGGCACTGGGAAACAGTAACAAAGCCTACCCAGAACACGAGGCTAATGACCTAACCAGTCAATGCCGATGACACAGAAGTAAAAAAAACAAATTTTATTGTCGGATTTTGAAATTTGAGGTAATAGTCCTTAGAAAATATGCTACCACGAAACTATCAACTAAAATAAAGTGATTATGGACCAAACACTTCGCAAAACATTGTCAAAATCAGCATGTGTTGAAAAGTGACTTCAAGAAACGTCACAAAAAAATGAATTTATCTTAAGATATCACCAAATAATTAAATAGGCACTTTACGGTAAACACATGCATAGGTATCTTTCGAGTTATCCATTGATACATATATAAATTTGTTGTAAACATGGTAAACATAGACAATAAGAATCCATTTACGCTATAAAAGCGTAATGGGTCTCCCAGAGTATACAAAGTTCCAATGGAGCTTCTGGCAAAAACGTTTACATCGCGATTAGTCATAAAAAGTGATCGGTTAACGTAACCGAAACTTCGGTATAGGGTCTTACATTTGTGAAATTTTGAAAGAGATATTCAAGTTGTAATTTGAAATGGATTCGTCTAGAAAAGTCGCTAGGTATTCTCTTAAAAGTTGCTAGGTAATCAGCTACATCAACAATTAGAATTGCCTTGATGATTGCCAACCTCCGAAGAGAAACGGCACCCTAAGAAGAAGGTAATCAAGCAAAACATGCAAGCCACGTTATAAAGTATCGTGTAGCCGTAGATTTTCACTCATATACCAATGAGAGGTCGTAAATAATCCAGAATGAAGTAGGTCCAAAATTAAGCATGACATGCCAGTACACATTTTGAAGGAAGGCGATCCTGTCAGAAGAATGGATTTTTGTCAATTTATGCGTCATGCGGAGGCTGAAGATGCAACTTTTTTTAAGTAGAATTCTTTGGACGGATGAGTCCATACATAACTGAAAATCTACGGATACAAGATACTTTATAACGTTAAGTCCCTAAATCTGGGAGGGCTCAAGTCCCTGGATCTGGGGGCTCAAGTTCCCGCCCTAAATACAAAGATTTAACAGAACGAATTATTTTAGGATTTTTGGGGGGGGGGGGGGGGGGGCTAATTTCATTCTTGGGGGGGCTAAGCCTCCCCAAGCCCCCACCTAACTACGCCTATGGCGACTTCTTAAGACGAATTCATTTTAAATCACAACTTGAAGTGTTCTTCTAAACAGTGGCGTGCCAAGGTCTTCGGCCCTCCCCCCGCAATTTTTTTTCACGGGGCCCCCTCTACATAAAAAGAGTATACTGCCTATACTGGGTGAAAACGAAACTACTTTCTACGGTGATATTTCAAATCGGTTTATAGATAGAAAAAAATGGTGTGACCCCAACTTCATATTTTGATTTTTTTCTTCCGAGTTTAAAGGATTAGAATTCATAGTCCTTACGTACAATATAATTATACATCGACTAATGACACAGATATATGCGTCGCGTCAGTGTGATGTTGTGACTTGTTCTAGCCGTTTTGGATTCTACGATCTACGTTCGAACATGTCGTGTTGCCAAATTTTGCCATAAAATATTTACTGATAAGGCAAAATATATTTGATTTTGGAAAATTATGAGTGTTCCTACTGATACATTACAACTTGGGTTTATAGTGGAGATAATATTATAACTACGATTATCTGACCCTTCTACATAAAAATGCTTTTGAAATAGCAAAACCGTCGACAATTAAATCTGGATTATCATGAACCTCGTCACCTTGGGTCATGTAACCTGGTATCCTTGTACTATTCTTTTCAGTTTGAACAAATGACCAAAAGTGAGATGGATTCGTTCTTAAATCAATTTCCACACTCTGTGTGGTTTGGAGTCTGTCAGTGGTTTTATTGACATAATGAAGTTCTTCCTGGATTTAAATCTGGTTGCTGGGAGCTCGTGCCCATATAGAGGGTGTCTTTTTATCCAATGACTGTCTACTTCATTCTGTCATACATAAGACTTCTCGCCTGATTTGTGGAAGGTTATTCTCGGATCCCCGCTAACATGTGTGGTGGGCCAGGTTGATCGGTTTTAGATAGCTCGTGATTATCCTGCAGGTGTCGTTTAGGGTAAGGTTCAGATTTAATCTAAAATAAGTACAGGGTGTCCCATTTTGGGCACTTTTACGGGGTATCTCGGTTATTTTAGAAGATAGAGAGTTGCGGTTTTCGCGACAGTATGCTACCTTTTTGTGAAACTAAAGATGCCGTCAACAAAATTATCATGGCCCTCTTGGTTTTTGAGATACAGGTTGAAATCGAAAATTATCGATTTTGGGACCACCCTCGTATCTTGGTTGTCTTTTATTTTATTGAAAACTTTAAAAAAAGGTCTTATAGAATTTTTTCTGTAGAATCCAGTGGTGTAGTTTGATTTTTTCTTACTCTAGCCATTTTTCAGTTATGTAGCACACATATATTTTTTTAAATGGAGCACCCTATATATTTTTTTTGAGGTCAATTGGAAATAATTCAAGCTTTTGAAATATATTACAGTTATTTTGAAAATTACGCTCAAAATTTGATTTTTGCAATTTTTACTTTATTTGTAGTAGAAGGCCATGGTTAAACAAATATAAATAATAAGCATCTAAGCAGTTATTACTCTACAAGAGACTTCCTACTCAAATTCGAAAAAAAAAACAGAATCAAAATACATTTTTTTAAATAATAATGTCTCATATTAGAATGATGAATATTGTGTTATTATAATATTGAGTAGATAGTGGGCTATGACTCATCTATTAAAAACAAAAAAGCAAATCTGTAGAAAACTTGCGAGACTGTCAGCTTTTAATTATATTTTTATTAAATATAGCTTTGTTCTTTCTGTGTTTTCATTTTAATTATTGTTAATTTTCTATAATAATGGCAGTTAGGTAGACACCCAGAGAGACAGCAAGCGGTTTCAGATAATACTTGCTCGTCTAAAAATAAATATAGTTAGGTACGGATCCTTTATTCAACCGCGTCCTAAAACTTATTTCAAGGAGAATAGTTTTACGTTACATAGAAGCAACGCATTCATCATCTTGTAAGAAGAAGCTGTAGGGGTAGAAAAATCAACTGCATAATTATAAAAAGATACAATAACCAACCATACAAGTTTAAGATACTTCAACCTTTGCACAGGATCCAAGTTTGGGAATTTTTAATCGCCATAACTCGAAGGGGGACCAATAATTATTTTAAATGCCATTAAAATAATAAGAAATTGTGCCAGATTTGCATTCGAGAAAATAGTCTCCAACATGAACCAACATCTCTTAAGGCTCCTCGATGTTTTTAGATTTTATTTTGATTGAAATTCAAATTTAATAATGTGTTGATATTCTTCAGATATACCTAATGTTTGGTTTTAAGTAATGAAATACAATAAGTAATATTTACTGAACATTATCACAAATAGTAGTTAATAGCGTATAAAATACAATTAAATAATTGAGTTTAAAAGTATCGAGTATCTTATATCTTAATAATTGTTTACTTGGATATTGTTTTTAATAGATTAGTCATGGCCTACTGCTACAAATAAGGTAAAATTGAAATTTTGAGCTTAGTTTTCAGAAAAAATTCATACTAATATATATTTTTGAAAAGCCTGAATTATTTCCTATTGACTTCAAAAATAATATATAGGGTGTTCCATTTAAAAAAATATATGTTTGCTTCATAACTGAAAAATGGTTAGAGTAAGAAAAAATCAAGCTATACCACTGGATTCCACAGAAAACGTTCTATAAGACCCTTTTCTAAACTTTTCAATAAGATAAAAGGCAACCGAGATACGAGGGTGGTCTCAAAATCGATAGTTTTCGATTTCACCCTGTATCTCAAAAACCAAGAGGGCCATGATAATTTCACAAAAAAGTAGCACACTGTCGCGAAAACCGCAACTCTCTATCTTCAAAAATAACAGAGATACCCCGTAAAAGTGCCCAAAATGGGACACCCTGTACTGTCCTGTGCAAATGGCATTCAAATTATGAATAGATTTCTAGTTTTCATATCAAAGAAACCCTTGTGTACCTAGTTTCGCGACATACCCGAGCTCTATTTGTGAATTATTTAAAAAACGAAATGTTGACGTGTGTAAGCATGGTTAATGTATCGACATGAATAAATTAATTGAATTGAATTAAAATATAATTCTAATAGTATGTACTTCGGTTATTAGCACCATTTGAACTAAATTAAGTTTGGTGAAATCTTATTACTCTTACTCGAAGAATCTGCAATTTTGATGAGTAATTTTATTTTACCGACACCCCGTAAAATATATTATTTAAAATGTGGAAGTACTAGGTCAAACATTTTGCCAATAGCTTGCAAAAGCTGTAGTCCATGGCCAACGATAGATAAGAAAAAATATTCGCTTGCAGAATCGTTACAGATAATTGGACAGGTGATGGATCGATTTTTGTATTATTTTTAGTTCCATATATACGTTGTTGATACATCCTCTGGGGAAAAGACGCCGTCATATAATACGCGTATGTAAGCAGACTATCTGACCCTTAGAAAGATTAGTAGAGCAGTATTTTGTTATACAGGTTGATCTATTAGCAGTTCGTCTTTTTAATTCAAAGTCCATTGTTATTGAACACTGTTCATTCTAAAGAAGCATTAGTTGTGTGGGAATTGATTAGTTTAGAAATTATGAATTAAAAAAATCCTTTCACATTAGGGGCGAACCCAGAATTTTTTTTCGGGGGGTGATTTAACAGAATTTCATAAATTTTACAAATAGCTTATAATCATAACAGTTTATTATTTTTATTTAATGTGAAAAATATAATAAAGAAAGTATTTTAGTTTTATTTGTATGTTTAGCTTTAAAAAAAGGTTAGGTGATAAAAAAATTTGTAGAGAACCCAAACATTTCGGGGGTGATCTATCCCCCATATCCCCCGCTGCATTCGCCCCTGTGTCACACAAATGAGTTAAAGCGTCTCGGGAACTATACTACTTTCAAGTGAAATCCGAAAAAATAAGAAAAAAAGGGATGCGGTTCATGAAATGCGGCAGACCAAAAAACAATAATAAACGACCCATTTGCCAGTAGTTTATAAAAAATACAAAAGGTCAATAATGGGTGGCCTTCCATATCGACGAATGCACTCCTCTAGCCTACGCGCGATATGCGCGGGATGCTCGTAATCTGGCTGTTGATAAACTCTAGTGGTATCGCCTCCCAAGTTGACCACACAGCATGTTCCAGTTCGTCCAGCGTGGTAGAAGGATAAATCGCGAATGTAGTGACGCATTCAACCCCATACTTTTTCAATTGGCGATAAATCTGGTGATCGTGGAGGCCAGTAGAGCAGATTAACATCAGCTTCCTTTAGAAACCTCATCGACACCCTTGAAATATGAGGATACGCATTATTTTTCTGGAAGAAACTCTCTTTGAGGACTCGGACATAATTATGGAACGACAACTAACACCCCATTCACATAACGTTGGGCCATCATTGTGCCACTAATCACAAGTAAAGGTGACTTGCTGTTAAATGCGATGACACCCCAAACCACCACAGACACTAATAGAACGGTGTACATGACACGCAACATAAAACTGTCGTTCACCCTGGCATCATCTAATGCGCGCGGATCCGTCTTGAGAACTGCCACTGTTCTTGGCACCAATCTAAGCGTTGGCGACGATGATTTCCAGTGAGTGGAAGCACTAGATGCGGACCATATTATTTGAAGCCCATTTCACGCAATCTGTGGTACAACATGCAGATTCGAAGGGGCCTTACTATAGCTACATACTAAGCATCAGCAACAGCTCGAGTGGATCGCATGCTGCATGCTCTCTGAAGGGCAGTTTTAGTTCTGCTACGTGCTCCAGAACCTCTAGCTCGCTGCACTCGCCCTTCTTCGATCCATGCGCGCCATACTGCTACAACTGCAGCCATGGTATACCCCTTTGGTTACAGCAGTTGCACTGAAAGAATTACCAGGTTCTCGTTGGCCTATAATCCGACCCCGTTCAAAGGGGGGTTAACTGTGTTACTGTGTAAACTGAGGCTGTCGTCTTCTAGGGGGCATCTTTACACAACTAGTGTCTCGCCATATTTGCAACAGATATCATAGCTTTTGGAGCGACATAAAGCCATGCTTTGTTTTGTTTTTGCACGTATAGAGTTTAGAGTAGAGTGCCATGTAGGTAAATAGCGTCGGAATGAACAAGTTGAACAAAAAATAGCAAATTGCGGTACCTACTTAAGGTGTTTGTTTCAAAAACTGAAAAGTAGAAAAGGGTATTTTCTAGTTTTCATCAGAACCTCCTTTCAGCTCTGTGCATGTTTCTAAACATTTTTCAAAAATTTTCAGGCCGTTCCACAAAGTAGGATTTCCGGACCTTCTGAAAATAGGCATTTGTTTGGACGTTTACTTTCTAGTTAGATTAACCTTTGACCGCCAAGCCATTTCTTCAAGTTGAGAAATAAGAAAATACCACTGGGGGCCAAATCTGGTGAATACGATGGACGCCGATTCCATCATTTGGACCATTGCCACTGCGCAGTGCGTAGGTGACACCTATGCATCATCGCCGTTGTGAGGAGAATACATATACATACAGGGTGTCCCACGACGATTTAGACAAGCAATATATCATAACTGGGCAGTAGTAGCGAATTATAATTTTGGGGGTGTAAATTAGAGCAATTATAGTATCTTTTCTCATTATTGTGTCACCCAATGAGGTATTTGTTTTTGATCACGTGACGTCCGATTCAAAAAATTTAATGGGACACCCTGTATATTTGTGACTTTTTGTGTTTCTCCCGATAAAACAATTCCAACAAACTAGCACACTTGGGGTCTAAAGTGATTAGTTCAAGAGCTACAGCTGATTAAAGGACTGTACCACTACCATTATGAAACACTAGCAAAGTAATTAACTGTAGGGGTACATGTTATAATCAATGATAGTGGCATCATCATTTCAGCACCTGTAGCTCTTTAATTAATCACTTTAGACCCCAAGTGCGCTAGCTTGTTGGAATTGTTTTATCGGGAAGAATACAAAAAGCCACAAATATACAGGGTGTCCCATTAAAAATTTTGAATCGAACGTCACGTGACCAAAAACAAATACATCACTGGATGACACAATAATAAGAAAAGATACTAGATTTGCTCTAATTTACATCATTAAATACCTTAATCAATGTTTACATCCCCAAAATTATAATTCGCTACTACTGCCCAGTTATGATATATTGCTTGTCTTAATCGTCGTGGGACAGACTGTATAATAAAAAGTAAAAATGTAATAACTGACTTCCGCATATTATGCGTGTTGCGTTTATTTAAATAGCATTTATTGTAAGTTTCATTATATTCTAAATTAATAATAATCCCTATACAAGCATTGGTGCTCTTGCAAAAACCTGGTTGCGGTCCAGCAAGACAACAGTTTTGAGGGATGTGAATGAGGATTATTTGCTTTATCTACTACATCACGTGCAGAAAGTTCTAATCTCTGACTTGAATACATCTCCCTCATTGAATGAATTTTTTGTCACTGGTTTGAACAACAAAGTCGAAAAGAACATGAAGCATTTATTGGTGCTGTTAGGATACACTGTATATGAGGAACATGCCAGTATTTACTTTCTGAAAGTCATCATAATGGAGGCTCTGAACCATAATTGTATGTGCTCTTCGCCTCCAGATATCATTCTCTTCGTCTGTCTCGGACATTTGGGAAGCTAAAGACCTTTTTTCCACACCTATAAAGACAAAAAGCAATTTGAAGCTCATTTCACGCAATCTGTGGTAGACTCTCGAAAGACCACTAGTCGTAGATGACGGTCTGTAGTTCTCCTACGTTCTTCAGAAACTGTAGCTCGCTGCATTCGTTCTTCTTCCATCCATGAGCGCTATGCTGCTACAACTGCAGCCACATTGCGCCTTCATGGTTACAGCAATTGCTCTGAAAGAGGCAACACGTTCTCGTTGGCGTACAGTCCGACCCCCGTTCAAAAGGAGTAACAGCGTAAAGTGGGGCTGTCGTCCTCTAGGGGGTATATTTACATAACCAACGATTCTCTCGTTACATTTGGAACAGAAATGATAGTTTTGGGATCGACAAAAAGCCATGATTTGTTTTTACACGGATAGAGCTTTTTTGAGGTGGCATGTAGGTAAATAGCATCTGAATGAACAACAAGTGTTGGATGTGTATTGGGGGTGGTGGGTTGTAAATCTGAAAAATTTGTTGTACTCATAATAGGCTGTCTACTGACCTGAAAGAGAAAGACCTAGCGGCATAATACACTTTTTTAGGTCCATCCAAACATTGCCTTGCCTATTACAGAAACCAAGGGACTTGAACTTTCTGATGCATACAAAATACATACGAGTATTATTTTGGATTGTTTTGTATTGTGTTACGTGGAAACTTCTGAATTGACTTTAGTTACATTTTGACACAGATTTATTACCGCGACGAGTATGGAAAGCGCGTATGGGTTTTAGAAATCATTCCAGTGGCGGTGCAGCAATAATAAAAAAACTAAAAATATAAAAAACACCGCAACCTTCGTTTTAGACATTTTAGGGGTTCCTGATTTTAAACATTTTTTTGGTTGGGGGTGGAATTGGGGTGGTTCGGGGGTGGGGGTTTGTAAAACTCAAAAATTTGTTGTGTTCATGATATATTGTCCATTGACCTGTGAAAGAAGCACCTAGTAGAATAAAACACTTTTTTGCGGTCGGGCGAGCGATGATTTGATTGCAGGGGCATCTAGACTATATAGTTTCATGCTGTGGGAAAATAATAAAACTGGTATCATCGGAATGTGTGGGAAGTAGAGTCAATCAACTTGACTACATTTTTTATTATAGAGAGGAAGGGTTTTTATTATATGTATATGTATTCTCCTCAGGACGATGCACAGGTATCACTTGCACACTGCGCAGTGGAAATGGCCCAAATTATGGAATCGACGTCCATCGTATTCACCAGATTTGCCCCCCAGTGGTATTTTCTTATTTCTTAACTTGAAGAAACAAAGGTTAATGTCTAACTAGAAAGTAATCGTCTAAACAAATACCTATTTTCAGAAGGTCCCGAAATCCTATACTTTGTGGAATGACCTGAAAATTCTTGAAAAATGTTTAGAAACATGTATAGAGCTGAAAGGAGATTCTGTTGAAAAATAGAAAATACCCTTCATTTTTTCTACTTTTGGGTGTTCGAAGAAAACAGCTTAAGTACCGCAATTTGTCATTTTTCGTTGAATAATATACTATTCGCAAGTGAAATCTGAACACTTATAAAAAAGGAATATCCGCATTTAAAATTTGTAGCTCGGCAGTACTCTCTCAAGTACACAGGACACAGCTCACACTCGTTGTTCATTCTAACGTTCTGTCTACATAAATGACACCTCCAAAAACTCTATACGTGAAAAGCAAAGCATGAATTTCTGTAGATCTAAACATAGGCGTAGTTAGGGGGGCTCGGGGGGCTTAGCCCCCCAAGAATGAAATTAGCCCCCCAATAAATCCGAAAATAATTCGTTCGTTTGTTGTATCTAGGGCAGGTACTTAAGCTCCCCCAGACCCAGGGATTTAAGCCCCTCCCCCAGATTCAGGGACTTAGCTACGCCTATGGATCTAAAAACTATGATATCTGAGGTTGCAAAACCTTTCTGTCGCCTACTATCACTATGATATCTGTTGCAAATGTGGCGAGAGACTGGTTGTGTAAACATGCCCCCTAGAAGACCATAGCCCCAGTTTGTGCAGTTAACCCCCCTTAGAACGGGGTCGGATTGTAGAACCTGGTAATTCTATCAGAGCAATTGCTGTAACCAAAGGGGTATACCATGGCTGCAGTTGTAGTAGAATGGCGCACATGGATTGAAGAAGGGCGAATGCATGCAGCGACTAGAGGTTCTGGAGCACGTAGCAGAACTAGATATCGTCATCTATGACTACTGGCCCTTCAGACAGAATGCGATCCATTCGAGCTGTTGCTGATGCTTGGTATGTATGGTATTCCACTCACTGGAAATAATCATCGCCAACGATTAGATTGGTGCGGAGAATGGCGACAATGGGACAATGGCATACTGGCTTTCTCTGACGAGTCCAGGTTTTGTCTTGGGGCACACGACGGACGCCAACGCGTTAGACGACGACGGGATGACCGACGTGACAGCCCGTTGACACGATGGGGTCAAATCACCGATTCGGTAATTTTTTACACGGTGAGCCTACGAAACGCCTACGACAATTTCAACGTTTCTGTTAAGTAATCTACGCCACCTTCGACGATACCAATACAAAATTATAAATGTATTTACGTCTTTTCGCAAGTATACTATTCAAAAATGAACTGAAAACCCGGGCTCGGCTGAAAATTTGTTTACAACCGTTTTCTGTGTGAACATATCATTCGGTTTGCGCCGATTCGTTAAAATTATCCAAACGGTGATTTGATCGCATCGTGTGAACGGGCTGTGATCTCCAGTTTGCTGTTTAGTGTCATGTATACCATCCACATACCGTCCTATTGATTTGGGAGTTGGGGTGCCATTACATCTAACAGCAAGTGACATTTGTGATTCGTGGCACAATGACTGCGAACGATATGTGAATGTGGTTCTAGAACTAGTTACCGTTCCATATGTCTGTGGCCTCGAGGAGGGCTTTTACAGATAATGCGCGTCCTCATACTGCAAGGGTGTCGGTGAGGTTTCAAGAGGAAGCTGAGATCAGGGCGTAAAGGACGTTGATGCAAGAAAAAAGGAAAATGTTAATAGTATTAAGATAAAAAAGAAGATATAAACAGCAAGTGAAACAGCGGAGTATTAGGTATTTTAGGGAGGTGAAATAAAAAATCTATTGATGCATTGATCAGTTTCAATTTTACGGAAATAATATGTAATACGTATCATCCGTGAACACTTTATCGGCACAGAATACAAAGTAAACGATCATGAACACTCAACAGTCAGGAGTTAGGTAAATTTTTGTGACAAGCTATCACGTTGTATAGGACATTCAACTGATTATGTAACAATGGGAATATATTATACAGGGTGGGCCAATAGTGCGTGGACGGAGGATTGTGGGCTTACTAAAAAATATTTCAAAAATCTGTCACTTGATCATGGTAGGGACCCTTAAGGGTTATAATGTAAAAATATTTTCACTTAAATTTTGACGTATATACAGGGTGATTCATATCAAAGTTATATTTTTTTGAATGGAACCCCCTATATATTATTGCATATTTGGATTCCTTGGTTAATTCTAGTGTGACTTTATGTATCACACATGGAACCTTAGACGAACCGTTTAGGCGCAAATCACCATTTTTGGTATAAGTAGGTATCAGAAAAAAATTGAATATCGCAGCTACTATAAAACTTAGAAGGCCGTGACTTTGCGGTACGACTAAGCATGGAATCCGCCACATTAGGTCAGAGGGCTAAATTTGAATTCTTTTTGCACTTGGAGAAATCAGTAGATTAATTAAGGAAACTTCAATCATAGATAACTTGATTTTTTCAAATAGGAATGCCTATTTTGGTTTAAAAAATCAAATGTAAAATTCGATTACCTTTCTAATGATATAGCATTCTTGATATCAATCTTTTTTGGTTTTCATTTTATTTCAAATTTTCTGTCAAATCGGCGTTTTTCAATTTTCCTGCGTGCAAGCAACCTGGCAGGCCATGAAAAATAAACAAAAGCTCGTAAATATGGAAGAAACCAACTAACTTAGTAGAAAGATGCAAACTAACTAGAGCAACGAGGCAAGATTATGAAAATTCCTTACAACATATTAGCTCTAACCGGATACAACAGCCGCAAGATATCTAATGCCAATGAGTAGCTGGAGTATGGCAGAAGTGTTTGTTTTTCACAGTATACTAGCTATTGATGTCTACTAGAGCTTGACAACCTTCCAAAATGATTATAAATTTTGAAACAAAAGGAAAACTACCAGCGATTTTTGCTTACAGTCTAACATCTTTAGAATGAAATTTCACATTTAATGGGATAAAAAAATTAGTCATTTCCGTTAAGTCAAAAGTGAAGATATCTCCAACTGGAGCATTCTGAACATCTATTGAAATAATGCTAGAATTTTTTAATTACACTATGTTGTAATTGTGTTTATTTCATGTAGTTTTCTGCAAACTAAATTATATTTTACAATTCAAACAGACTGCAAATCAAGTTTCACTTTCCGCGATTTTGCTAATAAGTAGAAGTACCTACTGAAGAATTTGAAGGGTTCCAGTCAGAGGTATCATTACTTTTGACTTACGGAAATGGCTACTTTTTTATAGCATTAAATATGAAAATTTACTCAAAAGACATAGATATTCTACTGCCAGCAACAGTCAGTAGTAGTTTTCCTTTGATTAAATATTTTTTTACTGACTTTGGAAATTGGCTAATAGCTAGTAGGCTGTGAAAAATGAGCGTTCTTGTTACCGCTATTGTTTCTGGTTAGAGCTAATATGTTGTAAGGAATTTTCATAATCTTGCCTCGTTGCTCTAGTTAGTTTGCATCTTTCTACTAAGTTAGTTGGTTTCTTCCATATTAACGAGCTTTTGTTTATTTTTCATGGCCTGCTAGGTTTCTTGCATGCAGCAAAATTGAAAAACACCGATTTGACTGAAAATTTTAAATAAAATGAAAACTGAAAAAGATTGATATCGAGAATGCTATATCGTTAGAAAGGTAATCAAATTTTACATTTGATTCTTTAAACCAAAATAGGCATTCCCATTTGAAAAAATCAAGTTATCTGTGATTGAAGTTTCCTTAATTAATCTAATGATTTCTCCAAGTGCAAAAAGAATTCAAATTTACCTCTCTGACCTAAGGTGACGCATTTCATGCTTAGTCGTACCGCAAAGTCACGGCCTTCTAAGTTTTATAATCGCTGCGATATTCAATTTTTTTCTGATACCTACTTATACCAAAAATGGTGATTTGCGTCTAAACGGTTCATTTAAAGTTCCATGTGTGATACATAAGGTCACACTAGAATTGACCAAGGAATCCAAATATGCAATAATATATAGGGGGTTCCATTCAAAAAAATATAACTTTGATATGAATCACCCTGTATAAACGTCAAAATTTAAGTGAAAATATTTTTACGTTATAGCCCTCAAGGGTCCCTACCATGATCAAGTGACAGATTTTTGAAATATTTTTCAGTAAGCCTACAATCCTCCGTCCACGCACTATTGGCCCACCCTGTATATGCATCACTGTAATAATGCAAAACAAACCGTTTTGTAATTTAGTTACTGCAAAAAAGATTTTTTTTCAGAGCGACAATTGCTTAAATAAATAAGTCAAATAAAATAAGCCAAAGTTTAATTGAGTCTTTTTTTTCGAAAATATTGAGAGGGGTAATTACCCCTATTACCCCCCCCTTTGTATACGCCTGTGGATCAGGGTGCTCTACCGACCTCAACGATCACCTATTTATCAGCAATTGGAAAGTTTCTGATGGGATGGGTCTCTACATTGGCGATTTACCCAATTCTCCGACCACGCATGCTGTAAGGCTGCCTTTTCACCAGATATGTGCGAGGATGTGTGACTAGAAATGTGTTTTAAAGGATTAATAAAATCGCTTGAATCAGCTCTCCTCACTCAGCACAGTCCTAGTGGAAACAGCTTAGCGGAGCGAGGTTTTTGTACGTACCAAACAAGGCATATTGGCGAGAAATGTGTGCTAGGAATTTGTTTCGAGAGATGTTTGCTAGAGTGTGGGCGAGGTATTAGGGTTGCCAGTTCGATTTTGATCTCTTCAGTAAATATGTACCTAGTTAATAATTCAGTAGATTTCAGTAGATCAATTCAATGCTTCATAAATTTCAGAAAGGTTAGTGAAGTGAAAATAGCGTAAAAATGTATATTTAGAAATGAAGAAAAGTAACACAGTTACAACAAATAGTAAAGAATAAAATGTAATACACAAATTATCATACTTTATGCCTAAATAATCGCAAGAGAAAAAAATCTCCATCAAATGAGCCTCTTTTGTTTTTTTGAACAAAAATAACTGAATATTGCCGTATCGTGGGAAATACTTAAAAAAATATACAATCATTATTTACCGAGATATACAGGGTGAGTTTTTAGTACCGGCTCGGTCGATAACTCCACCACTGTAGAAGATAGCGAAAAAAGTTGTATATAAAAGTTGTAGCCACGGATATGCTTCTTGCTCAGAAAATATTTTGGTTTATACAGGGTGACCCATAAGTACGTGGTGATGCAAACGTGCATTTTTTTGAATGAGACACCCTATATATTATTCCATATTCAAATTCTAATAATGATTTCCGTTCTTCCAATATAGGGTATTGTTACATTATACAGGGTATTTTAAAAGTTATGACCATTTTTATCTCCAAATCGCTGTCAAATGAACGTACTGTATATCAAAAAGTGATGAATCAAAAATCATATTTTTTACACGGTTGGATAAAAAATATCATCTAGTTTTAAAACCGGCTATAGAAAAAGCCCTCGACGCATATTCGTATACAGGGTGATGTAGAATACAAAATACAGGTTTTCTCTTTTTTTCCAAATGTAACCCCCAATATGTTATTATACCAAAGAATTGCTTTTAATATGCACTTACATCTTTGTATAAAAGTTGTTGTACCTACGTCCATCAGTTTCCGAGATATTTCGATTTTTCGGTAAATTTAAAATATAGCTTCTATTTTTGTATGTACTGAAATTTATTTATTTTGAGGAAGTACTATCAAATTTGTTTGTTATTTAACGAACAACTAAATTATAAGGTCATGATAGTATTTGATGAACTCAAAACCCTGAATCATCGGGATAATAAAGTCAAGTATGCCGAGGAAACAATTGTGTAGGCATGATACATAATTATCAAACAGATTTATCAGGTATGCTTTGAAAAATTGACGGTTTTCATAACCTGCTCAACAATTCCGTACTGTGTGAAAAACGAGCCTTAAAAATTAATTTTTCCATTGAGGGTATTTAGGAGAATTTTTGAGAGATTGCCTACTTGCCTCTAGAATATATCAACTATGAACAGCAATATCCAGAACGGAGGCACTCTAAAACTAATGCGATTGAAAGAATGAAGAATCGTTTTATTTGGGCCGTGTCGTTTAGTATTTCATAGCCTACCTGATAGATCTGCTTGATAATTATGGATGACGTCTATAAAATTGTTTCCTCAGCACACTTGACCTTTATTATCTCGTCAATCCAGTGTTTTGACTTGATCAAGTACTATTATGGCCTTCTATTTTAGTTGCCTGTTAAGCAAAAATAAAATTTGATAGTATTTTTTCAAAATAAATAGATTTTAGTAAACAAATAGGAGGTATGACAAGGTGCAATATTTAAATGACATTTTGTTGAAGCTATTTAGTAAGCATGCTCCAGTTCGCACTGTGCGTATCACAAAAAAGAAGGCACCTTGGCTTACGGATACCATAAAAATTATGCAAAGAAAGAGGGACAAAGCGCTGATCAGATATCGTGCATCAAAGGAAGCTGCGGACTTCAATTACTATAAAATTTTGCGGAATGAAGTCAATTATGCGATAGTTAGGGAGAAAAAGGCTTATCTTCAGTTCAAACTCAATAGCAAACAAGGGCGTACCCAGGATTTCAGTTAGGGGGGGGCAGGGGGCTGCTTAGTGCTTATACCTGTTTCGAAAATTGACTTTTATTCATTAACTTTTATGATGACACAAAACAAATATTATAAGTACATAATAATTATACTATACATTATGTATAATATATAATATTATATATGTTTATTTTAATTTAACAGTAATCTTCTCGGATTTGCCGAAAATTTGTCTATGACAATCTTTTCAATAAACTCACTGTTGTCTTTTAAATAATTGCGATGTACGCTCATCAGACATAAACCCGTAAGCCTTTCTTCACCCATGGTGCTTCTTAGCCACGTTTTAACTCTTCGCAGCGTACTGAAGGACCGTTCTACGGTCGCCGTGGTGCATGGGATAGTGCTTAAAATAATTAATGCCTTTCTGACAGCAGGGTAAAAAATGTTCGCTTCTTTGAACAGATCAACTACTTCTATGTCCTTTAATTGATCATCTGATAAAGCCTTCGTCACCCATAAATTATGCCAAAGGTTCAGTTCCCCGGTGATATCCAGGTTATAAAATTCTTGGAATGATTCTGCGTTTTTGTGTAGGTCTGCAATGCTGGTTTTTGTCATATACAAGGGATGTAGCCTGCTTAAAGCAAACGCCGGAGTATTTTCTTGGGAGAATCGAATATTCAATGATGAAATGAGTGAACCAATGTATGGTATTATCAGGGAACGCCGCCAATATTCGTTATCATTGTCTGATGGCGGATTACTTCTATGTGTTTGCTTATGAGCAAGACGTGGAACCGAAATTTCTATGTTCAAATCCATTGCAACAGCTCGTGCTTTTTGAAGTATTTCATTACTTATTCTATCAGGAAACTCGCGGTCATTTCTGAGAATGTCCTTGATATTTTTAATGTGTTTTCCTACCGAGATCATGTCGATCGATTTAGCTTGCAGTGCGTTAACTACTGGTTCTATAACTGCTGAATATTTGGCTATTGTTTGTAGAGAAACAATAAACACTGGTTTTGTAACGGCTGAATGCAACTGATATGCAGATTTTCTGGTGGCATAATTTCCCTCTACAGATAACGTTTCTAGAGATTTCACGAGCTCTGAAAAATGTTGAGAAAACTTTCTGATTGATTTATATTTTTCGGACCATCTCGTCTCACATAATCGTGATAGGTTTGGAGCGTAGTTTCGACGTGTAGTCGATTCTCTGAAAAACGTTATAACATCCTTTACAGTGGCGACAGTATTTCTAATTTCTGGCACTGCGTTCGCATCATTCACAACAAGGTTGAGTTTGTGACTTGAGCAATGAAAATATAAAGCACGAGGATATTTTTTTCTCAAAATGGCTTGTACGCCACCCTCTTTTCCTGCCATTGTAGAACAGCCATCGAATCCAAACCCTACGCAATCTTCTTTGGAGAGGTTAGAACTAATTAAGAAATTGTCAATTGCTTCGGCGATTGCGGAAGCATTTTGTGCTTTTAGTTCAACGAACCCTACAAATTCTTCTCTGATTTTACTTTTGCTTTCGTCGTAGAACCGCACGCCTATTGACAGCTGTTCTTTCCCAGATACGTCTGCTGTTTCATCAGCTAAGATTGAGTAAGCCATGGTCTTCCGAACCTCACTAATTACATTCTCCTGAATAACTTCGCCACATAAATTTATTAGTTCGTTTTGTATTCTTGGCGAAGTATAAATTGCATTTCGACGGCACTTTTCAAAGTGACTCTTTAATTTGTTGTCCCCTGAATCGATTCTCAACTTCAATAAATCTAATAAAACACCCTCATCTGCTTGTTTGCCCCTAAGAGGCATATCATGTGTACCGCAAAATACTATACAAGAAATAATTGATGACAATATTTGTCTGTTTTCATCGATTGCTTTTTGGTGTCCACTTTGCAGTTGGATGTCTACAGGAACATTTTCAAGAAAATTTTTTGCAGCATTTGTCGCCGTTTGGTGAAGGTTGGTCGTTGCATGCTTTCGGCAGTCTTCATGAATATTTTTGAACTTTAAATATGGCCTGACCATAAACGATCCCAAAATTCCTCTCACAGTGCTAATGGGCGGAGGAAACAAAACACAATACTTACAAAGAGCACCTTTTAGTCGCTTGGAATATACTAGCCATGGTGAATATTGATCCAACCAAGCATGATTAAATTTTCTTTTTAAATGGCTTGCATCACTTTCAAAATCGTAATTTCTGGGCGGGATCCAAGGATTTTGTAACAACTCCCTCTTCTTTTCCGTCGATAGCTGGGTAGCCAATCCAACATAACGACCCAGATCATTTTCATGACAGCCATCGTCCACTATAATTTCAGGATCGACGTTGACGTCATAAGTTTGTTGGGATGTCGATGGAGAAGAATAGTCGGCAACAGATATATTAAGAGGTTCTACTGAAGAATTTGACGCTTGTCCAATGTTAGCATGCAATGATATTGGCATTACATGAGTGGTTTTATCATGGTTGTCATTTTCATCGCTTCCACTGCTACTTTCCCGACCTTTTTTTCTTTTTTCGCGTGGCCTCCCTAAAAAATGGATACACAGAATTACCCTTACAGTGTTTAGGCGGGTTGCATAGGACGAAAATCAAAGATCAAGTTTCACATTCTCTTGCATATGGTTTGAACGCCAAATAATCAAAACTAGGTAAGTAATTTGAAATAATACACTTGTTGTGACGTTAGAGAAAAGGGATTTTGTTGTCGGTATGATCTTATTAATAAATCCAAAATATTGCAAGGATCTTTCTTTTATGTTTTTTTTTTAACTTTTTTATCACAAAATATTCACAAATGTTATTTTAGCTATTATAACAAAACCACGTGTTGTAATTAATAAATTTAAATATTGTAAGTAATGCCTAAGATATACACTTACAAGAGAGTCATAGCCCCCCTTAAACAAATCAAATAATCATATTAAGTATGTACTTAAGTGTTTTGTTTTGACTCACCTCTTTCAAAGAATTTCCTGATATCCATTTGACGGAGTAATATTTCCAGTTGTTGCGCAGTAAACGTAAATCTCGTGTCTCCGCAACGAAACTATAAGACACTATCTATGGCGTATGAAATATTCGCTCGTATTCCACTCCGAACTGAATTGTATTCGAACTAAATTCACGTGCTCTGCCTTACGTTCCGCTTATATATTGAAAATATTCTCGCTCCCGAAATATGTAGAAAATACTCGAGCTCGACTCTATTTCCATCCTTGTCTTATAATACATGCTATCACTGTCTTTTCTTTCCGGAATAGTCCATGCTAGAATATTCTTCGTGGTATTGCTATTCAATACTAGATGTCTCTATTGACCGTATACAGTATACATTGAGCCTATTTCTTTTTACTGGAAAAAGTACTGCCGTCCGAAACTAGATGGCGTTAGATGTTATTTTCTTCCAATTATATTCAGCTTTAATCGTATATGGCTCTGATTGTCTCGTCGGAAGCGGAAACTACGAGATACCACGGTTTTGTGGGAGATTTAAATTATATTGCATCGCTAACAGTATACTAGAGTCTGTCTAGTGAGTCGCGGCACAGAAATAACCGCGGCAAATTTAAAAATAGTTTAGTTGTAAGCACTGAATAGAATATGCTATGAAATTTGAGTTTGATACTTTCACTATTTTATTTTATGAACACTAAGAATCTTAAACTAAATCTGTACAGATATATACTACTTAAAATAATATGCAACATATTGAATATTATTTTATTTTAGCATAGCATTGAAAACAAAAATTATATAATAAAACCAAACTTGCATCAAAACCGTACTTAATTTTTATTTATTCTGTCTCGTAATCAAAATCAGATTCTAGAAATTAAATTATCGACTATAAATCATTACTGACACTTTCATTTGTTAGTGATAACTAACAAATAATAAAAACGAAATAAAGAAATAAATAAAGTGTATCAAAACTTGATCAAAACATTTTGCGTTTCGTTTGACGGCGGCTGAAGGTCGCCATATAAAATATTCTAATAAATACGTTGTGACACGACCGACACGACTCACTATACAGACTCTATATCGAATGTTGTAGAATATTTAACTATAGAAAATAAAGAACAAATCTGGCTGAAAAGATATTTTGTTTCCAACACTTCATTTTGCGCAGAGTAGGTAACACGTTTTTAATTTTTATTTGCCAAAAAAAAATTACATTTATTTAATCTTCTAGGGGGGGGCAGCTGCCCCCCCCTGCCCCTACCTGGGTACGCCCTTGATAGCAAATCTAATATGTGGAAAGAGTTGCGGGATTTTGGAATTCATAATAGAAAAAATACGATGATACCTGATGAGTTGGCCGATGTGAATAATATCAACTTCCATTTTTTGTCTTCTTCTTCTTCTACGAATAATTCGGTAGAGCACATGACTAAGAATTTTTATGAGACCAATAAACTACATGACGGAACACCTTTCGAATTTTCACTTTTAAATGAATTAGATGTTTATCGTGCAATACTATCCATCAAGAGTAATGCAGTTGGTGTCGATGGAATCAGTATCAAAATGATTTTGCACTGTTGCCCTTTCATTCTTCCGTTTATGACACACATTTATAATTTTTGCATCGCGAATAAGGTATTTCCTGATTTATGGAAAAAGGCAAATGTAATTCCTTTGCCTAAGAAGGACAGTGTGCAAGATTTGAATGGTCTGCGTCCTGTGAGCATCCTATGTGCCCTATCGAAACCCTTAGAGAAATTATTGGAAAAGCAAATCCGCGAGTATATAAACAGCAATGAGATACTACCGATACAGCAGTCTGGATTTAGGTCGAAGCATAGCTGTGTTACCGCACTTTTAAAGGTGACAGATGACATTTATAGGGCCCTGGATAACAGTCAATTGTGCATTCTGGTTTTGCTAGATTTTTCAAAGGCGTTCGATAGTATAAACCATGACCTACTTTTTGCTTTACTTCATTATATTGGATTCTCTAGTTATGCAGTACAGCTTATGTCAAATTATTTATCTGGTAGAAGCCTACGAGTTATGTTGAAAGGATCTTTTTCGAATGATTTGCCAGTTCAGTCAGGGGTTCCCCAAGGCTCAGTGATGGGACCTTTACTCTTCACTATATATACCTCTCAGTTTTACAGATGTTTGAGATATGCCACTAGCCACTTTTAAGCAGACGATACACAAATTTATTTGGCATTCAAGGAAAGTAATGTACAGATTGCTACTTATCAACTTAACCAGGATATTGCAGCGCTGACAAAAATATCTGAGGACTTTTGTTTGTGTATCAACCCTAGTAAGTCCAAAGCGCTGCTGTTTGGTAGTAATCCGTCTAAGAGGCGTATAATGGATCAAATTGCAGTATCAGTAAAAGGTGAGCCGCTTTCTTTTTCAGAGTCCGAGAAAAATCTCGGTCTTATTATTGATACAAAGCTACGGTTTTCAGAGCATGTATCGTTTGCAATCAAAAAAGCGTTTTGCAATTTGAAGCTGATTTATTCTAACCGGCAAATTCTTAATAAAAAGTGTAAAACTATACTTTGCGAGTCTTTAGTACTTTCGCATTTGAATTATGCAGACTGTGTTTTTGGACCGGCATTATTGCAGAGTGATTGCAAACGAATACAGCTTATTCAGAATTCATGTTTGAGACTTATTTGTCGACTGTGGAAATACGATCATATTTCATCAGCATTCCTCGAAGTTGGCTGGCTCAACATGAAACAAAGGCGATTTTTGCACTTCTGTTGGCTGGCGCATCAAATTATTTCTCACAAGGTTCCTCTCTATTTGTACGAAAAAGTTCAGTACCGAGAAAATGTGCATAGTGTTAATATTAGAGGAAAACATTTGCTAACTATCCCCCAGCACAAGACTACTTTATATAAGTCATCATTCTCCTATAATTTAGCCAAAATATATAATAGCATTCCAACTGAACTTAAACAACTAGGAACCCGGTTATTCAAAACTAACTTGTCTCGAGCTATTTTAAACGGCACAATTGAATTGATCTAGGTTAATGCGTATTCAGCAATATATTTTAATTTTTTTTGTTTGTTATTGATTTCAGCTTTGTGGCAATTGATTATATATCTTCTGCTCTGTGGTAGTAGTAGTAATATTAGTATACATCTAGGTACTTTTTAGTAAGCTGTCTAAATGTTCTGAGAGTAGTATATTCTGTAAAACGTTGGTTGTATTGTATTATAATGTATTAAGTCGTATTATTTTTCTTGGGTTGAGTGGAAGAGCGCGACTCAGTTGTATGTGCCTCATATAACTGAGCTGCGAACTCTGCCTTTTGCGTAGACACATCTGGGTTACTTCTTTATTATGTTACGTTATGATTATGGTTCTAATCTATGCAATAAAAACAATTATTATATGTTAAAAACAAAAAAGTGCAGCTCGGGCTCCGACACACCGAGCTGCTGTTCCATTACCCAATGACTACTCCTCACACCGTGAGGTGAGCAATCACTGGGTCCGCGAATCGTGCGCCCTAAGTAGACGAAGGGACCCAAGGATGACTGCCTTCTGCATTCTGGCGGCTAAGATGTGCGCCGCCGCACGGCACACCGGTATTTTGCGCAGTGCAGAGAGCAGCGTATTCCTCATTCCACCTAGAGATCCAATGACCATAACCAGCAGACTTACAGTGTAGTCTGGCCAGAGCCTGCGAAGTTGTCCGAGCAACTCCTGATATTTGGTCCGCTTTTCCTCCTCCTTAGAGACGATGTTCACTTCGGCAGGCGCCGAAAACTCAATAACGAACATCGTCTTCTGTTGGTGGTCGAGAAGGACTATGTCGGGCTTGTTTGCCTGTACAAGCTCGAGCGTGGGGAACGAGTAGTTCCAGTAAATCCGGCATCTCTCGTTCTCCATAACAGACTCTATATCCCCTGGAGCGTATGGCAGCACCGGTGTCTCATCGATACCGTATGAGTGCCTCAAATGATAGTAGAGCACTCGTAGAGCCGCGTTGTGCCGATGGACGTAAGCCGTCCCAGCGTACGTCTTACACGCCGACAAGAGATGCATAAGCGTCTCTGGCGCCTGTCGGCAAGCTCTACAATGGGTGTCGGGTACATCTACACCCATAACCCTTTTACGGTATACCAAGGTGTTGAAGACACCGTCTTGGCAAGCCATTATAAAGCCCTCAGTCTCCGACTTCAACCCACTAGACCTTAGGAAAGAGAAGGTCAACTGCTCAGACAAGCCATGCTCTTCCAGATGTTTGTAGAAGATTCCATGCATTGGCTTATCTTTATGAAGTCTTAAAAGGAGGTCGACTTCGGCAGTTTTAAGGTGGGATTTTAATTCTGCGGGAGCAAGTTCCGTAATGGACTGCTGACACCTCCGCTTGAAGTCGAGTGTGAGGCTGAGCTCCTCGGCTGCTCGTTTCGCTGCGCTAAAAAGAAAGGCTCCTTTTCCCGCATTCTCGTGCTCTCGCACAAAGCGGATCAGGGGATCGGTGCTGTTCGTTACATAGCAGGCAGTGGCCAGTACTACTCTGTTGTGCAGACGTTCCAAACTCAATAGTCCACGCCCTCCCAGGTGCCGCGGGAGGTATATTCGCGAGACAGAGGACTTAGGATGCAGGCTTCTCTCCATATTCATCCTTTTGCGGGTCTTCGTGTCGATTTCCTTCAGCTCGTTCACTTTCCAGTGTATAGCACCAAAGGTGTATAATAACAATGGGACCGCAAGCATGTTTGTGGCAGCGACTTTGTTCTTGCCGGACAGTTCTGACGACCAGATCTGCCGGAGTCGGTGCAAATACTTGCGGCGGAGACACTCTTTAACCAATGCTGCCTCTTGGACATGACGCTGCGCCACTCCAAGGTAGGTATAAGTATCTCCGGCATGCAGTTGTCGCAAGATGCTCCCATCAACGAGCTGTTCCTCAACTCCACTATCTCCGCTTCGTCCTTTCTTGAGATGAACCAATGCACATTTGTCTGTCCCGAACTCCATTCCGATAGCATGACTGTACTCCTGCACCACCCTCAGCGATTGCTGTAGTTCGCGTTGGCCGGAGGCATAAAGTTTTAGGTCATCCATATAAAACAGATGGGTGACCTTGTGCCTCCGGTTATTGGGCGTGCCACAGCTGTATCCTTTAGTATTTCTCAGCGCTATGGACAGAGGCAAAAGTGAGATGCAAAAGAGCAAGGGACTCAAGGAGTCTCCTTGGAAGACACCTCTTTTCAATGACACCAACTCTGTCTGAACCCGAGTTTCACCTGATGTTATAGTAAACCGGGTCTTCCAGAGTGGCATCAGTTGTTTGATGCATCCCACTATCTGATTATCCACCGAAAGGCATTCCAACAGCCGCACAATGAGCTCATGAGACGTGCTGTCGAATGCCTTGCGATAGTCAATCCAGGCCATAGAAAGGTTTCGCTTGTACTGCACGGAGTCCTGCGTGACACATCGGTCAATCAGCAAGTTCTCCTTGCAGCCAGCTACTCCTTTCTTTGACCCTCTCTGTTCATACACGTCGAGAAATACAGGATTCACAGCTTGAAGGAGACGCATGTACAAGATTCTGGTGAAGAGCTTGTAACATGCGTTCAGACATGTTATTGGCCTGTAGTTTTTGGGATCAGACAAATCTCCGGTCTTCGGGAGAAGCACGGTTCGACCCTCGACAAACCAAGCCGGAATTGGCTGCTCCTGACTTAGCCACGAGTTAAAAACTCTAGCTAAATGCCGGTGGCAACTGGGGAATTTTTTGCACCAGTAGGTGTTTATGACATCCGGGCCAGGAGCTGCGAAATTCTTTGCGCCTCGTAAGGCGTCAAGAATTTCTTCCGTGTTTATCGGGTGACGCAGTACATTCAAGTTAGGAGTCCTCCTACAAACGGACTCGAACTGCGCCAAGGCCGGAGTGTCTGCTGAGAGAGGTTTGGGCTGTTCGTAAACGTCCCTCCAAAAGGCCTCCACGCGATCAGCAGTTGGCGGCTGCTCTATGGCTGGAGGCGGCTGTTGGAAAAGGCGAGAAGGTCTTTCGTAGAACATTCTGTTCTGTTCCAGACCTCTCGCCCGCGCCACCAACGATCGCTTAGCAGCGATTAGCATCCGTATCCTGTCAAGACAGTGTTGCTTGACAACAACCAGTACCGCTTGACTGAGTGTATGATGGTCGCGCCTCAACCCGTAGGCTATCTGGCGCACTCGGCGCGTACATGGCTTCCCAGCCGCTCTATATTCCATCACACACTGGATACGGGATGCTTCCTGGCGAGCCAACTGGATTTTCGCTTCCATTTGGCGCACCCGTCTCTGTGCTCTCTCAACAGGAGAGTCTCTCACTCTCCCCTGTCTAGCTAGCCTCAGAGCCGCAGCGTAAATTTCGCAATTGATGCTCCAAATGTCAGAGGCCTCCGATAGACGTTCACCAACAACCTCATCTTCTCTCTTTAAATCTGCCAGCTTCAAGGACCTTCCGTTGTTATGCAAGGCCCTTCGGTCCCTGAAATCCCCAGGTGAGACGACTTGGTCGATTTCCCTCTCAGCGGGCCTTACCGGCGAACTTTCAGCCTGGTTAACAGGCCTTCCGTCCGCCGAAGGGGCGGGCTGAGCTGGAGCACGAACATATCCCTGCCTCCGGAGGTACGATACATAATCTCGCAAATTCTGAGAGGTAAGCGTGCTATGCTCTGGGTGCATTTCACACCACCTCTCATACATGCGGGACATGTATCCCCTACGGCGCGGGCTACTGCTCTCGTAGCAGCTCAGCAGGTCATCCTTGAGCTCCGTCGTCCACCTAAAACGGTCCATGTCATTGCGGGGGTCGTCAACAGGGCAAATCGAAGCACCGCCACCTTGCCCAACGCCGGCTTCCGAAACCGGCTCGGTGTGGGTGCTTTTCCTTCGAGGTGGTCGAACCCGAAGATAGGGCCCGTCAGGTGGTTAGCCTTAGGGCCCGCAGCCGACATTTCCGGAGGCAGCCGTCCAAATTGCCTCCAGAGGATGGACCTGTGAAGGTTGCCGACCGACTTACATCCTTTGGCTTCGGTATACCCCTCGGTGTCGCCACGCACCGAATAGCCTGTTGATGTTGGGCGGCTTCCTGGGGGTTTATGAAAACAGCCGCTTCTAACATGAAGAACAGACGCTGTCGGAGTACCGCTCCTCACATGGAGATCCGTCGTGTCCTATTAGTTGTGGAATAGCCGATCCTCTGGATGCAGACGCTATTCCACTGTGCT
Organism: Callosobruchus maculatus; assembly: GCA_951848785.1. Classification (NCBI taxonomy): domain Eukaryota; kingdom Metazoa; phylum Arthropoda; class Insecta; order Coleoptera; family Chrysomelidae; genus Callosobruchus; species Callosobruchus maculatus. The sequence continues at coordinate 675,286 of CATOUR010000087.1, read as the reverse complement.
AGTTTTGGTCCGCCCCGGGTATTTCATTTCCCCGGTACCACCCATATCTGGGAGGCATTCCCCTATCCGCCACCTTGGGGAGGCGCCACTGAGAGGATCTAGCAACCCCTCGTGGCAATTATTATTATTTAAAAACAAAAAAGTGCAGCCCGGGCTCCGACACACCGGGCTGCTGTTCCATTACCCAATGACTACTCCTCACACCGTGAGGTGAGCAATCACTGGGTCCGAGAATCGTGCGCCCTAAGTAGACGAAGGGACCCAAGGATGACTGCCTTCTGCATTCTGGCGGCTAAGATGTGCGCCGCCGCACGGCACACCGGTATTTTGCGCAGTGCAGAGAGCAGCGTATTCCTCATTCCACCTAGGGATCCAATGACCATAACCAGCAGACTTACAGTGTAGTCTGGCCAGAGCCTGCGAAGTTGTCCGAGCAACTCCTGATATTTGGTCCGCTTTTCCTCCTCCTTAGAGACGATGTTCACCTCGGCAGGCGCCGAAAACTCAATAACGAACATCGTCTTCTGTTGGTGGTCGAGAAGGACTATGTCGGGCTTGTTTGCCTGTACAAGCTCGAGCGTGGGGAACGAGTAGTTCCAGTAAATCCGGCATCTCTCGTTCTCCACAACGGACTCTATATCCCCTGGAGCGTATGGCAGCACCGGTGTCTCATCGATACCGTATGAGTGCCTCAAATGATAGTAGAGCACTCGTAGAGCCGCGTTGTGCCGATGGACGTAAGCCGTCCCAGCGTACGTCTTACACGCCGACAAGAGATGCATAAGCGTCTCTGGCGCCTGTCGGCAAGCTCTACAAAGGGTGTCGGGTACATCTACACCCATAACCCTTTTACGGTACACCAAGGTGTTGAAGACACCGTCTTGGCAAGCCATTATAAAGCCCTCAGTCTCCGACTTCAACCCACTAGACCTTAGGAAAGAGAAGGTCAACTGCTCAGACAAGCCATGCTCTTCCAGATGTTTGTAGAAGATTCCATGCATTGGCTTATCTTTATGAAGTCTTAAAAGGAAGTCGACTTCGGCAGTTTTAAGGTGGGATTTTAATTCTGCGGGAGCAAGTTCCGTAATGGACTGCTGACACCTCCGCTTGAAGTCGAGTGTGAGGCTGAGCTCCTCGGCTGCTCGTTTCGCTGCGCTAAAAAGAAAGGCTCCTTTTCCCGCATTCTCGTGCTCTCGCACAAAGCGGATCAGGGGATCGGTGCTGTTCGTTACATAGCAGGCAGTGGCCAGTACTACTCTGTTGTGCAGACGCTCCAAACTCAATAGTCCACGCCCTCCCAGGTGTCGCGGGAGGTATATTCGCGGGACAGAGGACTTAGGATGCAGGCTTCTCCCCATATTCATCCTTTTGCGGGTCTTCGTGTCGATTTCCTTCAGCTCGTTCACTTTCCAGTGTATAGCACCAAAGCACTTTCCAGTGTATAGCACCAAAGGTGTATAATAATATTATTATTATTATTATTATATTTAAAATTTGTAAAAAAAATGAAATATCTTAAAAACTAATGAATTCAGCCATAACAAGTGCTATATGAAGATGAAAGAGCATATTAAAAGCAATTCTTTGATATAATAAAATATCGGGGGTTACATTTAAAAAAAGAGAGAAGATCTAGATTTTGCATTCTACATCACCCTGTATACCAATATGCGTCACGGGCTTTTTTAATAGCCGATTTTAAAACTAGGTGATATTTTTTATCCATCTTTGTAAGAAACATGATTTTTGGCTCATCACATTTTGATATACAGTACGTTCAATTGACAGCAATTTGGATATAAAGATGGCCATAACTTTTGAAACACCCTGTATAATGTAACAATATCCGATATTATAAGAACGGAAATAATTAGTAGAATCTGAGTATAGGATAATATATAGGGTGTCTCAATTAAAAAAATGCATGTTTGCATCACCACGTAGTTATGGATCACCCTGTATAAATCAGGATATTTTCTGAGCAAGGAGCATATTCGTGGCTACAACTTTAATATAAAACTTTTTTTGATATCTTCTATAGTAGTGGTGTTATAGACCGAGCCGGTACTAAAAACTCACCCTGTATATACATATCCCATACATAGTGGCAGCCTGTATATTAAAAACTATACGTGCATTTGTATATCCTGTATCGATCTCGGCTATTCCATCCTTAAAAAGCAAGAGAAGACATACATATATTCAAACAAAAAATTTGCAAATTAGTTCCTTGAAACAAAAGACAGATCATTGTCATTATTTGCCAAATTGCATGTATCGCATAGTTGTCGAATGCACAGATTGTAGATTCCGCCATAGAGAAACTCTATAGGCACCCGAAATCTAATAGTTTAGCATGTTTTGTACATTACGGTAGACTTGTAGGTGTGTTTGAGGTAAAACAGTGATCAGAGGACTGAAACGGCAGATACACCGTAAAATGATAGACCTGGCAACATTGACTAAGACTCCAGGAACAGGTAGATGCACCCCGCTCGCTGGTAATCTGAAAAGAGCCCGCTACACATCTTCGCACCGCTCACCTTTCTAGCACATGTCTGGTGGAACCACCCACACCGTTTCACAGCTCCGCTACACATCCTCGCTGCGCTGATTTTCCTAGCACATCTCTGGTGTAAACGCAACCTAAGGGCAGCTTGGGAGGCTGTACCTCAAAGTTTATTAACAACCAAATTACGAGCATGGAGCATAGGCGGAATTTCCCCTATTCACGAAAAAAATTTACTTGATTTAGTCCTACGTAATTTATTATTAGTACAGCACTAAAGATAAATTCCAGAAATTCTTACAAGTGACAAGTGTAATTCCTGTCGTTGGAAGTAACGAACGTATAGAATAAAAAAACAATTTTTGGGCGGATAAAGTAAATAACAATAATGTTGATATTTATAATAATTATTTTGATGTTATTGATTCGCGCCAAGATTTATTCTAATCAAAATTAAACTCAATCATTGGGCAACACTTACAATCTTGAAATATCAGTTTCGAATAATGTTTCCCATCTGAAAAAACCGCGTATGGAAGAAATGTGGGGATAACGAACCCTTTCATAACATATGACAGTAGTAAGTTAAATTTAAATGACAGAGAATATGATTCTCTTCTTGAGATTAGTGCATATGTTATGTTAAAAGCTAGTTTCTCAACAATGCCCATTGATAAATTTTGGATCAAATTGAAAAATGAATATCCATATCTATACGAAAAAGCAATGACAATGTTAGTCCCATTCGCAACTACACATTTATGTGAATCGCGATTTTAATCTACGACGGTAATAAAAAATAAATTTAGGAATCCGCTTTTGGTTATTTCACCACTCCGACTTAGCTTGTCTGATTTGGAACCGACAACTGACAAGCTGATTGAAGAAGAGCAGCAGCAATCTTCTCATTAACAATATGTTCATCTGCAATGCATTTTTGATTATTTTTGTAATTTCTGATTTTTTGTTCCAATTTTTCTTAAGAGTTTGTTCCCATTGATTCAATTTTTTGGTAATCGTAAGAATGGTATATTTGTTGTGTTCCCACATCCATGAGTTTGTGATTTTTTTATAATTTTCTGTCATTTTTTATTATATATGTATAATAATAAAAATTAGTAAAGTAGTAGTAAAAATTTGTAGAGAAGATATCACTGGTCCGCAATTTTTTTAACAAATCTACTGTACGCGGGCCAAAAAGGTTGAGAAACGCTGGGCTAGAGGAATGCATTCGTTAACATGGAGGGCATATCCATTATTGACTTGTTATTTTTATAAACTCATTATGGAAAAAGGGTTCGTTTATCATTGCCTTTAGTCCTCCCGTATTTGATAAACCGCATCCATTTTTTTGTCAGTGTTCGGATTTCACTTTGCGAGTAGTATATATTTTGGAAACCATAGGATATGATCAATATATGTCTCGATTGATTTCTGAATTGAAACTTTATCAACAATTTATCTCAATTTTTTTTCTTTAATTTCATGATATTTTTGACTAAATTGTATAGAAGTGTACTATTTTTGATAGACTATTTAGTCTTTTCTATAGTATAAAAGACTAGTGGGGGGCAATGAGCTACTCTGAATCTTGCGCACCAGTATTCTGTCACAATAATTCTCTCATTTTTTTGGGGAAAGTTATAAACGTTATTTGAATTTTTGACTATTCTTTTTAAATATTCTATATTCTTCTACTATAAAAATACACCTTTTTGTTGTGTAAGTTATATCTAAATCAAAGTTAGCTATGAATCTACCAAGCTATGATCTAGCAAAGAGTCTTTATATCTATAAGGCCCTCTGCGCAAAATCGCTCCCAGCTGTTTCTTATTGATTACGAAAACGGACATTTGGGCACATATAATCTATAAATCCAAAACAGTATGTGAAAGCTGCTAGAAAATATTTCGAAAATACGTTGATTCGAGTATATTCAGTTTCGATAAATTCCAGTGAAGCTTTAATTAAAACAAATAGTAGGTACGAAAAAGTAAGTGTTATCCGTAATACAGATAAATAACAAAAAGGAGCAACAAACCGGTGTTTTCTATAGAAAGGATGCTAAAAGTGGTCGCCTAATCAAGTTTGCACCTGTTGTAAGTAGCACATATATAAAATCAATACCAGCTTTGACTTTCGTTTAAAGCCCCGCCGACCTAAATTTGTTGAAAAATAGAGCGGTCACTGACCTAACTTAGAGTTACCCTGCTTTCTCGCAAGAATACGACTTAAAGTTGCTTGCACCGCCAACGTGTGTCAATGTTTAGAGCTAGTTGGTGTCCTTTTGTAGTGTGATTATTGTGGTGAAATATTGAGTTTAATACAAATACGTTTTATATGAATAAAATGGATATTTACTTTATAAGGTCGGTATAATACGATATAGAATTAGTTTGATTTTTAACATGCGTCCAAAAATAACGAGGAAGTTTATTATAAAAGCCAAAAGCTTAGTTATGTTTTTGATATACTTATAGCTTTTTACAGGACACTTTACAGTAACATGTATGCAAAGTTAAATGGCTTGAGCGTTCTTTAGATCAAACACTTTAAAGTATTGATTTTTTGCCTAAACTTTTTGAATAGTTATAATTTCTTCAAACAATTTTATTTGCTTAAAATTTATTTGATAATTTGAATATTTACCGTAATGAAATTACGTTTTTCTATTTTAAATTTATTTTGATGAAGCAGAAGAGATATATTTAAATTGTCATAAAATTTCTACATATAGTATTTATTAGCCATAAATTTGCTTCTTCGCTAGTCGGCAATTACTACGCCCCTCTCCACAAGATGAGTCCTAAATGATACTTCTTTTTTACTGTTTATAGATGTCGTTAAAATAAACAACTGTTTGAAATATTTTTTTTCAGAAAACTAAAAAATAAGCGAGATCCAGAAAAAAAAAGCATATATGGGCTTGGGTATCAAGACAAGACGTACCTAGTCTGCTTATGTTTAGTTTTTGCTCGGATTTTTGTTAAATTCATTAGCCATTGCACCTATCCGATAGTGCAGTAGTCACTTTTTGTTTATCGTTGTTAATTTAAAATTGGTAAATCCTAAAAGTGGCACATCGTTAAGAAACAACTTTTAGGATTTACCAATTTAAAATTAACTATGATAAACTGGAAGTGACTAGTGCATGACAGACAGGTACAATACCTGATCGATAAGACAAAAATCCAAGCAAACAACTAAACATAAACAGACTAGGTGCGTCTTGATACACAAGCTAAGAGTAGACATAATCCCAGATTTACTGGTTTGATTGTGTATCTCGCTTATTTTTCAGTTTTCGTGAAAAATTTATTTGTAAAAGTTCTTTATTTTAACGACTTGTATACAGTTTAAAAAAACTATCAACTTAGGACTCACCCTGAATATATCCACACACAGGATGTCCCAGTATAAAGTGCACAAACAAAACTGGATAAAAATATGTACCACAATTTATCGACAAAAAACAAGATTTAAAAAAAAATCGGTTTGCCTTATATGTTGGCAGTTTAATTTTTTGTCCTTTTTATTTGAAATCATCACAACCTTTGAAGCATTATGAGCATTTCGTTGAAATAAAGAACATTCATAATGTCTAATAATAAATGCTGCTTAGCTAACAAGGAAGTCCGCCAAAAAAGTAAGTGAGCTTCAAAAAAAAATTGTGGATTAGAAATAATAAACATTTTTTTGAACTCAAATGGGACATTCCATTTGAAATATGACGTGTAACGTAAAAGTGGTAAATCAGGCAACATTGCTGTTAGCATTTTTGATTCTGCATGTTCAAAAACCACTAGGTATTGAATTTCATCGTCCCAGCTGTGACAGTTTCGGAGATATTTAGGTGTACCGGTACTTTGACTGAAAAAGAAGTGTTGCCGTATCTCGATAAATAATATAAATATAAACTAAATTTTGTTATTATGAGACCTTACTAAATTCGACATGCGCAATTTATTGCAAGAAAAATATAAATAGGCCATTCCATTTAAAATAACAAAATTATGACTTGTAACGTAAAAGTGGTGAATCTGGCAACATTCCTGTTATCATTTTTGATTCTGCATAATCCCCCAAAACTCCTAGGCATTGAATTTTATCGTCCCAACTGTGACAATTTTGGAGATATTTAAGCGTTCCGGTACTTCTTACTAACCCGGTATAGCGGCACATCACTGCACTCCGCTCATTCCGGTTTCATATTATATTTCCGTATCTCAAAACGCTAACCTGACTCTGTTGAACCAATAATAGTGCTATCGCCAAAAGTCTGAACGAGACTGAAGCGATTCCGATGCTCTGTATCATCATGTATATGCTGCGGTTTTACTCGAACATATAAAACGCTTTTAACATGTACGCGTTTTATATTTGGACACTTCTACTAATCAACGTTTCATTTAATATTATAACTACTATAATACTTCTCAAAATATACAGGGTGTTTGACAGAGTGTTAGCCAAACTTCGTGGTCATATAGGTCTATTTCGAAGCTTCGCTATTAATTTTTCAGGAATTTACAAAAATTGACATTTTCACGTCTATACTTTTTTTATGTTTCTTAAATATTTGTTGAGTGTTTTTGATCTGTATAGTTTAATTTTTCCACTAAATTATTAGTCACAAACACTATCGAAAGAATTACTTGTAAGCTGGCATTGCTATCAAATGCATTAAAAAATGAATGAGGTAATTTCAACTTGATTTAAAAAGATAAATAAAAGAATGAATTAATTAAAAAACCTTATTTTAGCAAAAACTTACACATAAAAATGTTAGTAAAATATATACAATGTCACGGTAAACACAGTATCACATATCAAAATACATTGCTCTCAACCTTTTTTTGAATGTCTGTATATTTGGTAAAGTTACTGAAGTGCTTTTAAAAACTTCTCTATTTGTTACTGTTTACAATGATAGATATGCGATGTGTATCTCCAAGCTCAAGTAACTAGTCAAAATTGATGGAATTAAGGATAAGTGCGGTCCGGGCAAGAATTAATCTTTTAATTCTTGTAATTACAAAGTCATAAATTTTGTTCAGTGTGCGCTCCTCTGAATCTAATACATGTCCTACATCGTCGTTGGATTTTGACCATGGGTACGGAGCCGCATCTGTTCTCTCATTGTTACAAATGAAGTTGGCATCAACTTCCTTATTTTAAATAGAACACCCTGTATATTCTTACGTTCTTGAATTCAGCATTGAATTTTAGGTTCAGTTTGTTAACGATAGTTAGATCTACGCCTCTTTTTGAAGTTATTCAGCAAACTTTAGAAAATTTGATGTTTGTGGTAGTTTATAAAAAATGTTAACACCTCGGAAACTAAGCGCGACAGAAAGATGCGGTTTTCAGGTTTGAAACTAGCATGCTTGTGTTTCAGTAAAATCGTTGTTTCAAAAGCACATTAAAGCAATACACTAGCAATTTTCAAGTTTGGAAACTTTAAAACGTTAAAAACTCTTTTTTTCAAATAGGATGGTATGATGAGCTTTACATCAGTGGATGAAAAATTAAATTCTCTTCCACTTTTATCGATGTTTTCAAAATATTCACGATTTTGTAATTATTCCGTAATGGCGTGTAGGAATTGGACAAATCGTAGGTGGCGTGGCTCGCAGACGAAACAATTGGCTGGAAACTTTTTGTCCAAAGTGTTTCGGCCTCTAATACTAAAATGTGCAGGCCTTCATCTAACTGCAACCACATTATTCAAAAAAATGCCAGTGGCAAATTTTCCAGCAGGTTTTCCAAATTTTCATTTAGAAAATTTTGTTAAACATTAGTTTATTATGCAGATGGTGATAATACCATGCAACCCAAATATTTGGGCTCCATGCTGGTTGTCAACAAACATCTGAAAATTTGGATTAACGTCGGCGTAAATTATGCCAGTTTACATGGCCGCTATTATGAAATGTAGATTCATCCGTAAACAAGACACTATTAAAAGGGAGTGCATGTTCTTGTACTCGAGCTCGACCCTAATTACAGATTTATTCTGTTTTCTTGTCCTTCAAATGCTTGATTTAGCTACACGTGATAAGGATGCTATTTGGATCATTTTCACAGCTGTTTGACCAATGCCCAAATCGCGACTGATTTCTGCTGTACTGCGATGCGGATCTTCAATAATTACAATTGCGAGAATGTCCAACTCATCTTCATTAATACTAGGTCCTTTATCCTTCTCTCATATTTTACGCCGACGTAAATCCAAATTTTGAGAGGTTTGTTGACATTCAGCATGGAGTCGAAACGTTTGGGGTGGTATTATTGGAAATCGCACAATAAACGAATCTTTTCCAAAATTTTCTAAATGAAAATTTGGAAAACCTGCTGGAAAATTTATTACTGTAGTTTTTGAGAGTAATTTGGTTACAGTTAGATAGAGGGCTGCACATTTTAGTACTAGAGTCCGAAACTCTTTGGATGAAAAGCTTCCAGCCAATTGTTTCGTCTGCGAGCCACGCCACCTACGAGTTTTCTGATTCCTACGCGCCATTACGGAATAATTACAAAACCGTAAATATCTTGAAAACCATCAAAGATAGAACCACATATGCCTAGATAAAAGTATAAGAGAATTTAATTTCGCATCCACTGATGTGAAACTTATCATTTGAAGAAAAAAGTTTTTAACGTTTTAAACATTTCAAATTTTGAAAATTGCTAGTGTATTGAATTAATTTGCTTTTGCAACAATGATCTTACTGAAAGACAAGCCTGTTTCTTTCTCGTTTCAAAGCGAAAAACCGCATCATTCTGTCGTGCTAATTTTCCAAGATATTAACATTTCTTGTAAAGTACTACAAACGTCAAATTTTCTAAAGATTGCTGAATAACTTCGAGAATAGGCTTCTTAAACATAAACTATGTTTAACAAATAATAACCTCGCACCTCGTGGCTTCGTAACTTGAGGGAGTGGTATAACTCCTCCACAACACAATTATTCAGAGCCGCAGTTAATAAATTGAAAATTGTCATGATGCTCGCCAACCTTCGTAAGAAGATGGCACCCTAAGAAGAAGAACAAATTGGACATAAACTTCAATGCTGAATTCAAAAACGTAGTAATATAGAGGGTGTTCTATTTAAAATAAGGAAGTTGATACCTACTTCTGGTATATCCGAATGTCCGTTATATTTATCATTTAGTTAGATCATGCAGACATTAGTAATTATAGGTAGTTACATAACCCACGCACAAGGCTATGCCTTTTGTGGGTATACTATATTTATTGATATATTTGTTTATACTTACTGTATATCACATGTATGTGTATGTCAATAAATATTATTATGTTAAAAACAAAAAAGTGCAGCTCCGACACACCGAGCTGCTGTTCCATTACCCAATGACTACTCCTCACACCGTGAGGTGAGCAATCACTGGGTCCGCGAATCGTGCGCCCTAAGTAGACGAAGGGACCCAAGGATGACTGCCTTCTGCATTCTGGCGGCTAAGATGTGCGCCGCCGCACGGCACACCGGTATTTTGCGCAGTGCAGAAGGCAGCGTATTCCTCATTCCACCTAGGGATCCAGTGACCATACCCAGCAGACTTACAGTGTAGTCTGGCCAGAGCCTGCGAAGTTGTCCGAGCAACTCCTGATATTTGGTCCGCTTTTCCTCCTCCTTAGAGACGATGTTCACTTCGGCAGGCGCCGAAAACTCAATAACGAACATCGTCTTCTGTTGGTGGTCGAGAAGGACTATGTCGGGCTTGTTTGCCTGTACAAGCTCGAGCGTGGGGAACGAGTAGTTCCAGTAAATCCGGCATCTCTCGTTCTCCACAACGGACTCTATATCCCCTGGAGCGTATGGCAGCACTGGTGTCTCATCGATACCGTATGAGTGCCTTAAATGATAGTAGAGCACTCGTAGAGCCGCGTTGTGCCGATGGACGTAAGCCGTCCCAGCGTACGTCTTACACGCCGACAAGAGATGCTTAAGCGTCTGTCGGCAAGCTCTACAATGGGTGTCGGGTACATCTACACCCATAACCCTTTTACGGTATACCAAGGTGTTGAAGACACCGTCTTGGCAAGCCATTATAAAGCCCTCAGTCTCCGACTTCAACCCACTAGACCTTAGGAAAGAGAAGGTCAACTGCTCAGACAAGCCATGCTCTTCTAGATGTTTGTAGAAGATTCCATGCATTGGCTTATCTTTATGAAGTCTTCAGAGAAAGTCGACTTCGGCAGTTTTAATGTGGGCTTTTAATTCTGCGGGAGCAAGTTCCGTAATGGACTGCTGACACCTCTGCTTGAAGTCGAGTGTGAGGCTGAGCTCCTCGGCTGCTCGTTTCGCTGCGCTAAAAAGAAAGGCTCCTTTTCCCGCATTCTCGTGCTCTCGCACGAAGCGGATCGGGGGATCCGTGCTGTTCGTTACATAGCAGGCAGTGGCCAGTACTACTCTGTTGTGCAGACGCTCCAAACTCAATAGTCCACGCCCTCCCAGGTGTCGCGGGAGGTATATTCGCGGGACAGAGGACTTAGGATGCAGGCTTCTCTCCATATTCATCCTTTTGCGGGTCTTCGTGTCGATTTCCTTCAGCTCGTTCACTTTCCAGTGTATAGCACCAAAGGTGTATAATAACAATGGGACCGCAAGCATGTTTGTGGCAGCGACTTTGTTCTTGCCGGACAGTTCTGACGACCAGATCTGCCGGAGTCGGTGCAAATACTTGCGGCGGAGACACTCTTTAACCAATGTTGCCTCTTGGACATGACGCTGCGCCACTCCAAGGTAGGTATAAGTATCTCCGCCATGCAGTTGTCGCAAGATGCTCCCATCAACGAGCTGTTCCTCATCTCCACTATCTCCGCTTCGTCCTTTCTTGAGATGAACCAATGCACATTTGTCTGTCCCGAACTCCATTCCGATAGCATGACTGTACTCCTGCACCACCCTCACCATCATATCTGACTTTCTAAGTTCCTCTCGCATAATTGCGGTAGCAACAAGTGTTGACGGGCTGTGCCAAGTCAACACCCTGACTATTATTGATCGGAATTTAGGAAGGATCGCACAATATTACAGGTCTTCAGGATTACAGACTTTTGGAATGCTTTGTGTAACTTTTCGTCCAGGCCCAGCTGTTGAAGGTGTTGTGTAAACGTGTTTGGTGTAAGGCCTGACACAGACATAATGAGGGGGATAATTGTGACTTTGTTCTGTTTCCAAAGTCGTTTTATTTCCATGGCAAGGTCCGTGTATTTGGATATCTTCCCAGCGTAGGTGTTTTGGATATTCACATCGTTGGGAATGGCAATATCTATCAAATAGGTAGTTTTGTCGGCCTTTGACTGGAAAACGATATCTGGTCTATTGGCTGGGATGGTCTTGTCTGTATGTATTTCAACGTCCCAGTATAGTTTGTACCGATCGTTTTCGAGTACTGATGTCGGAGTGTAATTGTAGTATGGATCTGTGTTTTCTATTAATTTGTTTGCTGTGGCTAGTGCTTGGTGTATGACCTTGGCCGCAGAGTTATGTCTGGCTGTGTATTCGGTACCGGCAAGAACTTTGCATCCGCTTGTTATGTGGTCTATTGTTTCTTTTTGTTGGTGACATTTTCTGCAGCTATCTTCTGTTATGGATGGATCTTTAATTATGTATTTCTTGTAGTTTCTTGTCGCAATAACTTGGTCCTGAATAGCAAGCATAAATCCTTCAGTTTCTGGAAAGAGCTGGCCATCCTGCAGCCAGGTGTATGACTGTTTTTCGCTTATGTGGTCTTGCGTAATACGGTATCTATGCTTGCCATGGAGTGGTTTCTGCGACCAGGTGTTTATTTTTTCTTGTTGCGATTGTGTGGGATTGTGTGTGTCTGCGGCGTGGTCTGGACATGATAGATTGAGTGGTGTATAGTTTTTGTCTGCTTTTACTATTGCTCGATGTAAATTTGTTTGTTTGTTTTGGAAGAAATGTCTGAGTGTCTTTATCTGTCTTGTGCGAAGCGACTGTATATCGACAATCCCTCTGCCTCCTTGTTTCCTGTCTATGGTGAGCCTTTCTTTGCATGCGTTTGGATGTGACATTCGGTGTTTCGTGAGTTCGGTCCGTATGAGGATGTGGATGTTTTCTATATCAGTGTGTGACCACTTGATAATGCCGAAAGAGTATGTGAGGACAGGTATCGCAAATGTGTTAATGGCTTTTGTAAGGTTTCTGGAATTTAATTTGGTTTTTAGTAGCTTAATAAGGCGATCTCTGAACTCTTGGGTTAGTTGTGCCTTGACTTTTGTGTGGTCTATTTTAACGTTCTGATTGAAGCCCAGGTACTTGTATGTTTCGTCCTTGTTCATGTTGTTTAGTGTTTGGCCAGCTACTGTTTCCTGTTCGGGGTGGTCCTTCCATTGGCCTTTGTTGATGTGGAGGACCTTGCATTTACTCATTCCGAATTCCATTCTGACGTCTGACGAGCAAACTTCTGTTATTCTGATTAACTCTCTCAGCTGTACTTCATTGGCGGCATATAGTTTTATATCATCCATGTAGAGGAGATGGTTGATTTTGTGTTGATTTAATCTCTCGTGTCTAATGCTGAAACCGCAGTTTGTGTTGTGAAGTGCGTTGGAGAGTGGGTTCAGACAGAGACAGAACCACAGTGAACTGAGAGAGTCACCCTGGAAGATACCGCGTCTTATGTGTAGCTCATCTGTCTTGATATGGCCGTCCTGGGTTTTGAGATGTATGTTGGTTCGCCATGTCTCCATGGTTCTTGTAAGAAACTGACGTAGCCCCGGGTTGATTTTATATATTTGAAGAGTTTTAGCTAGCCAGCTATGGGGTACAGAATCGAAAGCTTTTTTATAGTCGATGAAGCAGGTATGAAGATTCCTATGTTCTTTTCTGGTTTGCTCCATGATCACACTAGCAATTATAAGTTGTTCCTTGCAACCTTGGCTTTGCTTTCGACATCCTTTTTGTTCTTCAGTCAGGATGTTGTTTTGCGTGAGGTGTTGTTCAATTCTCCTGCATATTGTTGCGGTGATAATCTTGTACAAGGTGGGAAGGCAAGTGATTGGGCGATAGTTGGCAGGGTTCTTGGTGTCTGCGTTTTTGGGTTTTATATACGTTATTCCTTGTGTGAGGAATTTGGGAAGCCTATTCGGTTGGAGTATGGCTTTATTGATTTGGTCCGTAAGCATTTCGTATGTTGCATTAAATTGTTTGTACCAGAAATTTTGCACATTATCTACGCCTGGACACTTCCAATTATGGGTATGCTTTATGGTTTCAGCTATTTCCTCTGGTGTAAGGATAACGCCTCCCTGCTCTGCTATATGTTGATGTTTTTCCTCTTCTTGTCTGATCCATAGAGCGTTTTCATTATGTGTTTTGGGTTCTGACCATCGGCTTCCCCAAAACTCAGTTAACTCTTGTTTACTAGGAAGTTCTATTGCTGTTATCTGGTTGCCGGTTATCTTTTGGTAAAACTGTTTTTCACTTTTCTGAAAAAGATTGTTAGCATCCTTTCTGGCATTGGACTCGTTGTATCTGCGGAGTCTAGCGGTATAGACTGCAAGCTTCTGTTTAAGTGCATCAGCTATTTCTGGTATTGTCTGTTGTGGTGACTTGGATTTGAGTATATTAATTGTTGTCTGTACGCGCTTCGAGCGGTTGTTATTGTTGGTGTATTGCGCGAGGTGTGCCAGATCCTTTCTGATTGTGCTAATTTTATTTTCAATTCTTATTTGCCATTTAGGTTTAGATCTTTCAGTTGTACGGGCTATAGATCGTTTTGGGAGTTTTTGGCCGTTAAGTATGAGTGTGGTTGCTGCGGCAGCATATATTACAGTATGGATGTCTTCTAGGTCACTGTCCTTGGTTAAAAATTGTGGTATTATGTTGACATTTATTGTGTGTAATATTTGTCGAGTGTTGTTTTTGAAAATTAGTCTGGGTAGGGGATCTCGCAATGTAGGATTGGTGCCACACCATTTGTTGTACTGTGTGTTCATCACTTGTTCGGCAGATTGTGTGATGGCAGGTGGTATAGTAACGTTTTGGTTTCGTGTGGCTGTGGAAGGTAAGGTAGTGCATGCTGTTTCTGGTGTACCTGGTGTATGATCCTGTTCTGGGTCCAATTCTAAGTGTATGATGGTGTTATTGGTTCTGTCTTTGTTTGGAGGTTGGTCATTTCGGGTATGAATGACATGTCCTTCTATGATTGATTCAGTAGCTAACGAATCATTAGATTGGACAGCGGTATCTGGTGTATGTTGTGTATGCTCATGTTCTGGATCTGTCTCTGAGTGTAGGCTAGTGTTGTCGACTGTGGTTTTGTTTGAGGTCTGTGGGTGCTTCGGATGGGTAGTATTTATTTCATTGGATACAATAACCTTTATAGCTTGTAGTTCTTCGGGTGTAAGGCGGTTGTTTTTTGTTATGACTCGTTTTTGGTCAATGAGTCGCTGTTCAGTTACACGTTCTGCGAGGTGTGGGTATTGTGCTATAAATAACCTGTGCAGCTCATGTCTGTAGCCTGTAGAGATGGTTTCTAGTTTTGTGGCGGTGTAGTAACAGCGCATTACATATTTGTTGATTTCAGTGGTCCATTGTAAGCGCTGTCTGGGTTTACCAGCTTTGGTGGTTGCCGGCTGTGCTGGCAAAACATCCGCAGCTGGGTTGTGTTCTCTGGGTTGTTCTATTTGGGTTTGGGGTTCGGGTGAGTTTAATCGACGTACCCTGGGCCGTCGTTGGTTCTTTTTAGTAGTAACTGAGCTCCTCGGCTGCTCGTTTCGCTGCGCTAAAAAGAAAGGCTCCTTTTCCCGCATTCTCGTGCTCTCGCACGAAGCGGATCGGGGGATCCGTGCTGTTCGTTACATAGCAGGCAGTGGCCAGTACTACTCTGTTGTGCAGACGCTCCAAACTCAATAGTCCACGCCCTCCCAGGTGTCGCGGGAGGTATATTCGCGGGACAGAGGACTTAGGATGCAGGCTTCTCTCCATATTCATCCTTTTGCGGGTCTTCGTGTCGATTTCCTTCAGCTCGTTCACTTTCCAGTGTATAGCACCAAAGGTGTATAATAACAATGGGACCGCAAGCATGTTTGTGGCAGCGACTTTGTTCTTGCCGGACAGTTCTGACGACCAGATCTGCCGGAGTCGGTGCAAATACTTGCGGCGGAGACACTCTTTAACCAATGTTGCCTCTTGGACATGACGCTGCGCCACTCCAAGGTAGGTATAAGTATCTCCGGCATGCAGTTGTCGCAAGATGCTCCCATCAACGAGCTGTTCCTCATCTCCACTATCTCCACTTCGTCCTTTCTTGAGATGAACCAATGCACATTTGTCTGTCCCGAACTCCATTCCGATAGCATGACTGTACTCCTGCACCACCTTCACCATTATTATTATTATTATTATTTAAAATTATTTTCTAAAAGTAGACCATTTGAAAAAAACGTTTTTTATTCGAAATATTTTCTTATAATTTAAACGGTAAGGGCGCTAGAGAGCACCGCGCGCTTGTTGGACCATCCTGTATAGTCACGAAGTTTGGCTAACCTTCCGCCAAACACCCTGTACAGGGTGTCCCATTTTGGGCACTTTTACGGGGTTACGGGGTATCTCGGTTATTGAAGATAGAGAGTTGTGGCTTTCGCGACAGTGGGCTAGTTTTTTGTGAAACTAAAGATGTTGTCAACAGAATTATCATGGCCCTCTTGGTTTTTGAGATACAGGGTGAAATCAAAAACTATCAATTTTGAGACCACCCTCGTATCTCGGTTGTCTTTTATCTTATTGAAAAGTTTAAAAAAAAGGTCTTATAGAATTTTTTCTGTAGAATCCAGTGGTGTAGTTTGATTTTTACTTACTCTAACCATTTTTTAGTTATGAAGCAAACATGTATTTTTTAAATGTATATTATGTTTGAAGTCAATCGGAAATAATTCCAGCTTTTCAAAAATATATATTAGTATTAAGTTAGTTTGAAAATTACGCTCTAAATTAGATTTTTCCAATTTTTACTTTATTTGTAGCAGTAGGCCATGACTAATCTATTAAAAACAATATCCAAGTAAACAATTATTAAGATACAAGATACTCAATACTTTTAAACTCAATTATTTAATTGTATTTTATACGCTATTAACCACTATTTGTGATAATGTTCAGTAAATATTACCATTGATTAACCTAAATAAGTTAATCAATGATATTACTTACTGTATTACATTACTTAAAACCAAACATTATATCTGAAGAATATCAACACACTATTAAATTTGAATTTGAATCAAAATAAAAACATCCAGGAGCTTTTAGAGATGTTGGTTCAAGTTGGGGACTATTTTCTCGAATGCAAATCTGGCACAATTTCTTATTCTTTCAATGGCAATTAAAAGTATTATTGGTCTCCTTCGTGTTATGGCGATTAAAACTTGGATCCCGTGCAAATGTTGAAGTATTTTAAACTTGTATAGAGGTAATTGCATTTTTTTAGAGTTATTTTTGCAGTTGATTTTTATACCCCTACAGCTTCTTCTTTGTGCTTACAAGATGATGAATGCGTTGCTTCTATATAATGTATTAACGTTTGTTTCCCTTTGCTCTCTATTCTCCTCGAAACAAGTTTTAGGACGTGGTTGAATTAAGGATCCGTACCTAACTATATTTATTTTTAGACGAGCAAATATATCTAAAAACGGTTGCTGTCTCTCTGGGTATCGAAGCTGCCATTATTATAGAAAATTGACAATAATTAAACTGAAAACACAGAAAGAACAAAGCTATATTTAATAAAAATATAATTAAAAACTGATAGTCTCGCAAGCTTTTTACAGATTTGCTTTTTTGTTTTTAATAGATGAGTCGTAGCCCACTATCTACTCAATATTATACTAACACAATATTCATCATTTTAATGAGACATTATTATTTAAAAAAATGTATTTTGATTCTGTTTTTTCGAATTTGAGCACGAAGTCTCTTGTAGAATAATTACTGCTTAGATGCTTATTATTGTATTATTTATAGTTGATTAACCATGGCCTACTGCTACAAATAAAGTAAAAATTGGAAAAATCAAATTTAGAGCGTAACTTTCAAACTAACTTAACTAACTTAACTAACTTTTTGAAAAGCTGGAATTATTTCCGATTGACTTCAAAAATAATATACAGGGTGAACCATTTAAAAAAATATATGTTAGCTTCATAACTAAAAAATGGTTAGAGTAAGAAAAAATCGAACTACACCACTGGATTCTACAGAAAAAATTCTATAAGGCCTTTTTCTAAAGTTTTCAATAAGATAAAAGACAACCGAGATACGAGGGTGGTCCCAAAATCGATAATTTTCGATTTCACCCTGTATCTCAAAAACCAAGAGGGCTATGATAATTCTATAATTCTGTTGACGACATCTTTAGTTTCACAAAAAAGTAGCAAACGGTCGCGAAAACCGCAACTCTCTATCTTCTAAAATATCCGAGATACCCCGTAAATGTGCCCAAAATGGAACACCCTGTACATATATTCTTGAAATCCCATGTTGATTTTTTAGTATATTTTGTACTAGAATATGTAAGGTATAAGAAGTTTTTAAGACAGTATAGCTAACTCTACAGTTGGTCTATGACGTGTACTGCCGGCGGCGCAAAGTAAAGCACCCCCCTTCATCAACGTGGCGTTGACTGTACTAGAAAAACTGAAGAGCGCCTTTGGTGTCTTGGTCGCGAAGATGTCCCAATACAAATCATCGCCAAATGGCGTCAAGGTAACATTGTCGGATGCTCAGCAATGGAACGCGCTGGATACAGCTGTTAAGTTTGCAGGAGAGGACGCTAAAGATCGGTTAGTAGTATTTTGGGTCAGTTACTTCTGTTTCTTTTATACTACATGGTGTCCGCTAATTGATAATACGCAGCAAAACTGCATCAGGCTCTTAAGGTTAAACATTTTTGAACTTAATTGAGCTTACCTTCATCAGTTCGTTAATGTTTGCCAAAGCGGTTTGTAGCACCTTGGCTTTGCTGGGTAAGGGAAGAGGTAAAAAGTCGAGCTCCAGTGGGCGTGGCCTATTTACTATAATTTCTACAACAAATAATAAAAAATGTTTGCAGGCGCCGGTAAACTTTGCTTAAATGCCGCTGACCCTAGACCGGTTGCCGTCGCACAAAAAGTATTCAACCTTTTTGTGATCGTCCGTCGTTGAGAAATAGACATTGTATAATTTATATCTGGCATCACAGTTGATCCCTTTTCTGTGTATTTCAGGGATATACATAATAATAAATACAATATGAGTAAAAAGAGTTGTTTATAAGTGCAACTGAGTTGTCACACAAAAAATGAATTTATCGTATGTACAAGAGCGAAAATAAGACGGAAAATAAGGTGAAAATATGGAAAATCACCAAAGAAGTACCAATGACAATATTATGCGTGCATATGTTATTTGTAAAGCAGCTAAATTCAGTGAAGTTCACTTTACATTGAGCAGTTCTTTAGACACGCCAATGCCGTTGGAAAACTTAAAGATATAAACGTATTACAGAATTGGCGTAAATAAGGGGGTTAGAGGGGACGTGTCCAACTGTCCACGTCTTGGAACTATAAATTAAAAAAAAAACTATCATGTCTCATACTTTTTGCTTATAGCACCCCAGAAGGCGCCAGCAAAATTATTGTTGGATTCACAACAAACTTCAGAAAAATAAACCAAATTATGCCTGCCCCCTCCCCCCTCCGGTAGGCCTCCAAAAATATATCCCCCCATAGTGAAACTACATCTACCTGCATTCTGAATTACAGCCCCCAAATTCGGTATTACATATTATTTGAATAACAACATAAAAAATAACAAACAAAATATTACTAAAAAATTTACATTACTGTATTGAGTATTTTTGGCATGGATACTTTTTGAGCGATTCCAAGCTGGTATCGATACCTTTGTATCGGTGTCGAAAATAATTAATTACCGAGCAGTGTAATCAACTGCATAAATTTATCTGTACGAAACAAACGCGCCTTCATTGGCGTGTACACTGTACAGCCCTATACTTTGCCAAACAATATCGAATTTCTATCGGTGTCGATACTTTGTATTTTCGCATCCCTACCCAGACTTCTCACCCATAATGGCGCCTTCAAGGTCAAATTATGTAGGAAACATTATTGTATAGAAAATCTTCAGAGTTATTCTGCTGGTTGTTTAGTATGCTGTGGTACAAGTTTGAAACGTAGGCCCGTCGTCGTACGAAATGATACGGACTGACCATACGCGCTTCATATGAAATAGTCATTTAAACACATGACGTTTCCTTATACGTCCTGATGATACGCTCTGACCATACACTCTATGTGAAACGGCACTGACCGTTTTTCAGATATTCGCTTATCAGTTATTCAGTACACCTTTACAATATTCAAAAACACGTTTTTTTTATTGAATCACATGGCTAAAACGATAGTAACAACAGACAAAGACACAAAAACATTTAACAAAAAAATTGACGTATTTCGTAAAATGACAAAGTTATTTCAATTTCGCTCTAACTTCCAACAACACCAGACGTTAACATTGAATAAATTCATCTTAGAAATGGTGTTCGGTTATTAAATGTGGATTTTTGAAATCCCATCCATGTCTTTATTTGAAGTTGAAAGCTCTTTTACGTATACGCCTACTTCCATAAAAAAATACTTTTGGGAATTTGAAAAGGTCATGTTTGAATAATAATATTTTTCACAAACAATTTGCAGTTTTGCTGTGCACTATTAGTATATTTATAATCTTAATTACCTAATTCTGCTTAATCTGCAAGGTGTCGGGATAACATTTACAACACACATTTTTAATCACATAGTCTGCATGCTATACTTCACTAGCTGCTAGTAAAATAATGTAGTGTAGAGGGAAATTATTGATATTAGAGTCAATTTTCTACAAACTAATTCAGCTGAATACCATACACTATAATTCTACTATAGTAAAAGAACGTTAAACCTAAAGGTTTTCCATTTCGTGGATTAGCAAAAATAAACAGCTTCCTAACAAAAATCTAGTTATGAAAAACCATTTTAAGAAATTTTGAATCGGCAGTCTTTGATACAAAAAAAGTGAAAAGAAAAAGTCCAGCAGTTATATTTAGGCCCGGTAGTACAATGCGAGCTTAAGCTTCGGCTTAAGGTAAGCCGTCGTTAAACCACGTCAGTTGCAAAATGTCTGTTGTACAATGTTGGCTTAACCCCCCCACTCCAAGCTTAACACGAGCTTACGTAAGCCGAAGCTCAACGCGAGCTTAGCTGTAGTTTATACCTAACCTGATACAAGTGACATGATATGTCAAGGAGGAACCTTCAAATTGCTTGTCACTTTATTAGGTCATATTTTTTAAAAGATTTGTGTCTTGATTTAACAAAGAGAGCAAATGAAAGAACAGAGACAGAAACGGTCGTTGCCGAAATTTGACACAAACTGTCATAAGTGCCTAACCAAAAAAGGTAATTTTTCAGATTATTATGTCAGTACGTATTGCTTCATTGATGCCAACTGTAGTGAATTTCATTATCAACCAGGTTTAACTAAGCCGACGATTGTACAACGGATGTCGACTTTAAGCCTGAGCTTAGCTAAGCTTAGGCTTAACAAAGCTCGTGTTAAACCCGCATTTGTACAACCGGCCCTGAGTAGGAAAAAATCAATTAATCAGTTACAAACGGGCCATATTTCTATGCAAAGCCGCAAGCTTTACAATTTAAAACGCCAGCATGCTATAATATACTGAATGATCTTTTTTTCATTAGGCTATACGAACCAAAACACAAGAAAAAACTCGTCCGCGTTTTGACAGTGATAGCCTATGTATTTTTCGTATCTCTGGCGGCCATCATGCTGAGTCTATACTACGTATTCCTGTGGAATGGAGACCAGAAGGTTGCGGCCAAATACATAAATTCAGGATCACCAAGGCAGCAAAAATTTTACGCATCTGATAGGGACAACAGAAATTGTGACAGCATATTAGCAGGTAAATATTTTTTTTTGACATCGCGTGTATCTGGATGGAAAACTAGAAAAGTTTGATCGAGGGTAGTTTTTACTGGCATAAGAACTAGCGGTTCCTGATGAGCTGTTCGGCCAACGTTAATACGCTTAGCCCGCTTAGCCGTCTTGGCGTCAATGCGCCTTGCTGCTTGACGTTCTGCCAACATCGAGTGAACCCACACAGCATTCGATATCCACTGTATGGTCCCAGGCTGTCCTTAAAGGGATATACAAAATGTCCCAGGGACAGCCATAGCCTGGACGACCTGGCATGGGACAGCCTATAAATATCCCGATGGGAGTTTATTAGACCACCATAGGTAAGCCTAAAGGGAAATCCTCAGATTGGTCCAAAATATTATCATTTAGTCAGCCGTAGGTTAGGCCATAGGTAAATTCTTAGGTTGTTCTAAAAGGTAGCAGTACAGACCGCCACGGATCACCTTATGCGAAACACTTAGATTACTCGAAAACAACTGGATTACTTTTCTAGAACTGTTTTCCTATACTTCTCTGGCTTACATATCAGGTTATTTTGGGCACAGATTAGTTAACGTGGCACACTTTTCACTAGCACCATCACCATCTAAAGATGCAATAGAGCTACCATCCGAGTGTTTAACACAATTCATTCTAACCTCATTCTGTACCATGCCTTCATGAAGTGCATCGTGACATAAAGTTTTGCCATTAAACTTTTCTTTTCCTTTTTAATGTTCATATAGGATGTTGACTTGGACAATTCTACACCCACCTTGCGAAAATAAACAGGTGACCGAATGATTATCTGACTTGCAATTTGTGGTTTGTACTTGGGGGCCCTTAGCGTGTGGGATGGTACAGATCACAGGTACAGATGGTAAAGGTATTGGAATATATGTATGATAAACGACAAAAAACGATCCAGGAACCAGGAACTACTGCAAGCTACTAGCTTGCTTTGCACAACTTTGCTGCAAGTCACCTTCACCCTTCACCTCTTTCGTCTTTCTAACGTCAACACTGTCAAATGTCAGATTTTGTATAAAGAAGGGATATCCCTTGAACCGCCTCATAGTATACAAGCTGAGGATTTTCAAAACCGTCATCCTTAGGATATTCCGGTGATAGATAGCCCAGCGGGATATCCAAAGGATGTCCATGCCTGCCTGCCACAGGATATTCCAAACAGGTTATCCTAGGGCTAACCTAGGACAACCCAGGATAGCCTACAGATAACCTGTAGATGCCATTCTGGACTTATTCCAAATTTGGGCGATACGGCTTCATTTAGAATGTCCTAGGTATATCGGGTGATGTGTGGGAATGGCATCCTCTTCAGGTGTTGTTTTTTGCAAGCTGACGGACAAAAAAATCAAAGAAGAATCATCAGTTCATCGGATGATGACTGCAAAAGTCGTATAAGAATGAAATGTATTTTTCAAACAGGTTGGAATCTCCAAACAGATTACAAACGAAACAATCTGAACACCAAGAAACGTCATTGCATTTGACCAAGAGTGATCGCAAGTTCTACTACAATGAAATGTGTGCATTTCGTTGAAATAAAAACATTGATTAATCTTAATCATAGATGCGAATTAACGAATCAAAAATACCTACCTTTTTTTGAACTAAATTTCAATTTTTCGGGATTCGGAAAGTACATACCTCCGATAACCATACTTTTTTGCCTAGTCCCATTTTCCCCATCCAATATCCTCTCCGATAAAAAACTACAATGTTCTGGGTTTAACACAGGCTTTTCTACATAACATAAAGCTGAAGCACTCCTGCGTGAGCGTAGCGTCCCTCATTGATCATCTATCATCGCTCAAGTACAGAGCCTCTTTTACACAGATCACAGAAGAAAAGTTTAGATTTTTCACTATATTTTCAAAACTACTACTCAAAGGCCTTTACGGAAACAGTGATTTGGGTCCGGATCGATCAGTTATCTGTCAGACAGCTGTCAAGTGGGATTTATTGTTCCATGGATTAACGGATATCGAACAACGAAAAACTTGGTTTAAGAATAAAAAACAGATTGTTAAGAAAAAACTACTGATCTGTATAACCCAATCAGGATCACTTTACGTACAAGAGAGAACTGACCGTATTTATGACTGATCCTAGATCACTTTTCAAACGTCAGGATCAGTGATCCAAGTGATCGGGTTAACCCGATCATAGTTTCCGTAAAGGCCTTAAGGCCTTAGTAGACTTAAGGCCTTTACGGAAACACTGATCTGGATCCGGATAGATCAGTTATATGTCAAACAGCTGTCAAGTGGGATTTATGATTCCATGAATTTAACGGACATCGAACAACGAAAAAGTTGGTTTAACAATAAAAAACAGATGGTAAAGCAAAGCAGCTACTGATCTGAATCATCCGATCGCAATCACTTACTGTACAAGAGAGAACTACCCTATTTCTGATCGATCCCAGATCACTTTCTGAACGTCAGGATCAGTGATCCAACTGATCGGGTTAACCCGATCATAGTTTCCGTAAAGGCCTTTGAGGTCTTTACCGAAATATATGCTCATTTACAAACAACATTTGTATATGAAGTAGGTACTAGTTGTTGGGCTGTTGAACTTGCGTTATTACGTCTTGCCGACCTAAGGGTAAGGACATGCCGAATTACATCGATGAGCGCGGTCGCGGTCTACATCACTACATCGCTATCGCAGTTGACATCGACATCGGGTCGGATTCGATGCTGAAAAAGGCTTTACCTTTCACTTTCAGTCATCCAAGGATCCACGCCATTTCAGGAAGTTCGGAACGTCTAGAAAGAGCCTCAGCCAGGAGACGTACGTCATTATATGACGTCGAATTGTGGTGAATTGTGGTCACGTTTTAAGGATGTCTTATAAACGTCTGCCACTTGACGTCGTTATCACGTCAAAATGTAACGGATAAAAGTGGGAGAAAATGTATCTCAAAACTTAATGATTTCACTTATCTTATTCCTTCCCTATATATTTATGGAAAAAATGTCTATGCTCGGATAACCACTATTAAAAACGTTAATTAGTTAGATAGATAAAATATTTAAATTATTATCCAAAAATATAATTGACTTCAGGTAACGTATATTCCAAATAGAGCAGATACGTCAACATGGCTAATTATTCCGTTGATTGAAACCACTGATCTCGATCCCGATCATCATCACAAGGCACAAATTGCCATTTTCACCTTTTTCTACGGTGAAGCTGGAAGCTATGATTCGGGGACGGACATTTTAACCTTATGTGCTGTGTGTGCAGTGTCTGTATGTGTGGATTCCCGCCATAAATAATAATAATAATAATAGATATATAGTGTCCAGTGTTTTGTTAGGTATTGTGGATTTATTGGATTGTAGCCTCTTATTAGGTATACGGATTGACTCAAATGAAAATAAAAAGTACTTTGTGACTTAGGCAGGCTTCTATAGAAGGCTAGCAAAGCTATGATCATTATTTCTGTATCCTGTCTTTACTATGAAATACATGATTCATTTATTTTGAAATAGTATATTTTATTATCCTTTCTCAAATTGATGCTACACAGATTTGTCATAGCATTTTCTTATAAACATTAAGGTAATTAACGACGAAACTATTTTATATAGTAACTACGACTGCACCAGAAGATATCGTCAGATCAGCACTGATTATTGGCGAAACATAAGGTAAGACAAAGTAACCATCGCCAATAATCAATGCTGATCGGACGATACCTTCTGGTGCAGTCTCAGTTATTGTATAAAATAGTGTCGACGGAACGACACATACATGACGACATTGAGACGACACGTCTGTAAACCTTATTGAGACGGCACTTAGGTGACGTTACTCACGTGGCACTCAGTGACGTCTTTGGGCTGTGACATTGTGCCGTCACAGACACGTCATATATTCCTCTTTATCGACGTGATAATGACCACAATAATGGCGAATGGGATGTCGTCATAATGACGTTAGTATAACCTCGATGTAAAAACAAACTATTTTGTTCTCCAGTAGTCGACATAAATGTAAACCTCGTAGTAAACCTGGGTGGAGGCATCTTCGATATGTTCGGCTTCATAAGAATACACAGATTTGTTTTAGCATCGATGTAAAGATCACGGCTTAAACCGTGACTGCGATCATCCATGTAATTCAACATGTCCGTATCCGAAACAATTTGTCGAGAGCCAGTATCCACTCGTGTATGATTTAAAAAATTCATGAGAAAATTGTGGAGAAAAATATCTGTATCATTATGCGCATATGTCGAAACAAGGTGAAATTAAAATAAAAAACAAATACCTACATAGTAATGTATATGTATTTTCAACTGTACACTCATTGCCACCAAGACCTTCGCGGCCTGGTACTCAACTGAGATGTTGCGTGAAGCTAGTAAGCTGAGAGTGCTGAAACCTTCGAAGGTTGAAACAGTCCCATACCAGTTCTGATGTAATCTCCTCTAGGAGTCCATGGCCTGGGAATTTGCGAGGATCACAATAGGCCTTAGTCTCTACAATAAATATGACCTTGACGTCCTTGTCAAGCCATAACTACCTGTGTAGAGATTCTACAAACACAAAATAAGTCTCATTTGATAAGAAAACATGTAGACCATAAATCAACATTTTCCAAATTTCATTTCATACCAGGGCAGAAAAAATGTTAAAAGATTATAATTATGTAATTTTCTGCGTGGTTCTTGCAGTCGCAATTTTTCCAAAAAATCTAAACAGTTAATCTATATTTTTTTTATTTCTAAGCGATAGTATATGGTGTTTCCTAAAAAATAGCTGTACACCTTAGCCCTAGGTAAATTAGTTTAGAATGATGGTTGGAATATGACCCTTTATTGTCTAATCCGGCAGTTGACAAGGCAATTAAACAAAATACTTGGTGATCACGACAATTACTTTGGGAAACAGGAGACAAATGTTACAACCATTGTTCGAAGTCCTCCTTGGTGTTGCAGACATCCTGTTGTACTGACACATGTTGCGTAGAGCGACTAATTATCGCTTTGTCATTCCGCAATTCATTTCCGACTTGAATAATTTTGCTAATAAGCTCCTCATGTGTATTTGGCACGTCGACATAAACTTTCTATTTCATTGTATTCCACAAGAAAAAATCATGTGGGGTTAAGTCCAGTGAACACGGTGGCCAAGCGGTTGTTCGACTGCATCCAGTCCACGGCGAATATCGTTCGATCAAATGGCGTTAACCGGACTTTACCCCACCTGATTTTCTCTTGTGGGGTACAATGAAAACAGAAAGTTTATATCGACGTGCCAAATACACGAAAGGAAATTAGCAAAGTTATTCAGGTCTGAAATGAATTACGGAATGACAAAGCGATGATCAGTCGCTCAACGCAAGATGTGTCAGTAAAGAGCAACAGCATGACTGTAACACCAAGGAGGACATTTCAAACAATGGTTGTAGCATTTGTTTCTTTTTTAAGCAAAATAAATGTCGTGACCACTAAGTATTTTGTTTAACCTTCTCTACTGCCGGATTAGACAATAAAGAGGTCATATTCAAACCATCATATAGCTTCTAACCTACTTTACTTAGGGCTAAGATGTATAGCTATATTTTTTAGGAAATACCGTGTACCATCGCTTACCAATAGAAAAAATGTAGGTTAGTAGTTTAGATTTTTTGAAAAAACTAAAATTGCAAAAAGACGCAAAAAGTTACGTAATTATTTTCTTTTAACAATTTTTTGCCCTGATATGAAATGAAATTTGGAACATTTTTACCATTAGTTTATGGTATACATGCTTCGCTATCGAATGAGACTTATTTTGTGTTTGTAAAACCTCTACTTAGGTAGCTATGGCTAAATTAGTACAACACTCGTGCATCAATTGAACAAAAAACAAAATGGCTACAATTTTATTATGGTGGGAGAAAAATTACTTTGAGGGGTGATTTGTCGATAAAAATTAACATATTTTATTCCTTTAAAGGCTCCGACACCGATGACCGGACACATTGTATAACGAGAGACTGGTGCTGTAACTTATTTCAACGTATAATTTTATAACACGTCGAAAGTACATATATTAAATTTTTTCTTTTTTATGTATAAAACTCTACCCTTGAAATAAGTTACAGCACCAGCCTGGTTATACAATAGTGAGATATCCTCGTAAAACATTAGCGATCACTCACTTTGTAATATATAAAACAAAATAAGTCGCTATTCATTAGAAGAAGGCTGAGAATGTAAGGTAGTCAGCTCCATGCAGTGACGTATTTTATTCAGTAACATATCTTATTCTTATTTGTACCTTTCAGTTAAAAAAAAGGGGTTAGTTAATAAAGTTTTTGTATAAAATTCCAATATATTCGAGGGGGACCTATCCCCCATATACCTCCCCCCCCCCCAAGATTTACTACTGCCGAAGTAACTTGATCGAGAAGGCTATTACCATTGACGTTTGCCCTCCGTTCTTACCCAAGTTTGAAAAATATATCATACCGTTTTTCGTTTTTCAGATTCCTCACTTATATACTACAAAAACTCAACTAGAAAATACATTAACAGGACATGAGAAATATGTTAATTAGTAGCCAAAAACAGTAAACTAACAAACCATAAGACACACTTTTTACCCATACAATTCTGATTCTAGCATGTAACAGCAAGTAAAATGTGGGAGTTGTACTTTGCACATTCTACATTTATTACCTGAGGACGTGCCATTAAAATACTTCTTTCCTTCCAGAAATGCAACAACAATTCACGGCAGTAGAATCTAGGCCATCATCAGACGTCATGGTATCGCCGTCTCCAGAAAGTGAAGCAGAAGAAAACGTCACGTGGCCTGACGACTACGAAAGCTTAGAAGATTTCAAGAAATCAAGCGTTTTCATCAAGAAATTAATGAGCCAATATGACTACTAGATGTATTATTTTATAGAACGACATTTTTATAATTATTTACGTGCGAAGAGAAAAATCAGTTTCTGTCAATTGGAAAAGGGGGGCGTAGACTGCACGAATTTGTGTATTATATATCAATTTTATCAATATAAAGTATATATACAAATATATAAATATTAAATGAATGTAGTTATTTTATCATTACAAATAATTAGCCGGTATTACAGAATTAGTATTGCAAATGTCAAAACAGCAATTTTTGACAAATATATTTTTAACTGGTAACTCTTAAGGTGGGTTTCCGTTCTGCCAAA
The DNA here is from genome assembly GCA_951848785.1 of Callosobruchus maculatus. Taxonomy (NCBI): domain Eukaryota; kingdom Metazoa; phylum Arthropoda; class Insecta; order Coleoptera; family Chrysomelidae; genus Callosobruchus; species Callosobruchus maculatus. Next base: position 646,550 of record CATOUR010000087.1, on the reverse strand, counting down.
CTGCAGTGTTAAGACGCGCGGCATGTTATGCCTGCATGTTATGCGCCTTTCACCTTACCCCGCATCAGGGCCGTAGCTAGGCGTGGACCATGGAGGGGGTTCATGGTGACCTTAGGGGGGGGTTCATGTATAAAAGAATATGTAATATCTTAATTTGCTTAAAATCTGTATAGATTGTAGCGCTGCTAATGTGTTATGAGCGCCGAGGGATTGGTTAAGTAGAATATATCACTAAGCTTGGAGAAAGCATCCTTGATTATTGTTATTTTGTAATATTTTAGTAGATATTTCATTCATGGAAATACTCATGAGGGGGGTTTGAACCTCCTAAACCCGCCCCCTTAAATACGGCCCTGCCCCGCATATTGCTTCTATCTCTATGATACATAAAGTCACACTAAAATGGACCAAGGAATCCGAATATGCAATAATATATAGGGGCTTCTATTTAAAAAAATGTAACTTTGATAAGTCAGACATTCATTGGTCAATATTTTTGGAACATAGATTTTATTACCCACTACATTTTTTATTTGAGACATTTTTTCTATCCCAAATGTATCCAAATCTTGGTTGTTGCGTTTAGTATCATCATAGGAAAAAAAATAATGTCATGTCTACCTTATCATCATCATCAACACTTGCTGTATTCCAAAAGACCTTTTGCTCTATAACTAATTTTGAAGCTTTTAGGCAATCAAAAACTCTTTGTAGTGTTAAATTTTCTGTATTGAGAACTTAAAAGAATCACGTGCCTTAACAAATATGAACAGACTATTGAATTTTGAAACGTTCCTCGGTGTTAAATACAGGGTGTTTCATAAGTTGGGACTTTTTTTCATACAGCGAATAGTGCTCGCCAAAATGAGTGTTTTTTCCCAGTAACATATAAACGAAATATTTAGACAAACCGAGATATCGACAATTAAAGAAATCCTCAATTCTAAGTCCGCCCCTGGGCAATGGCTCACCATGTCACAATATCACAACAAACAAGGCAGTGCTAGTGGTGCCCGAACTGCCGATGTCGGTGAGAAAAACAGGGAGTTGATCATACCGTCGCGTTGCTGTTGCTACATCTGCCGATCGGACTTTAAAACAACAACAATGGTGCATGCTTATAACAATCATGAACTGGTGAACATGATTTTAATGTACGGTGAGTTGGGTCAAAATACAAAATACCGCTGCGGCTTCGCGAGTGTACGCCGATCGTTTCCCTAACCGTACTCACCCTGCACTTCGTCGATTTGTCTGTGTCTGGCTTGTGCAAAGAGCTAGAGACACAGGATATCTGAATCCACATCGGGGTGGTCACGCTGGAAGACCTCGACAACATCGTGAGGTCCAAATTGAAGAAGCCATCGCAAATCGTACTTTTACCTGTAAGGCGCCTGCGGCAGGACCGTACTTACAACTTCCGTAGCTACCAAATAGTGAGTACTTGCTTGACATTTTTTTTACTGTTTTGCTGCTGATTGACCGTGCATTAGCTTTGCAGTTTCAAGGGCCGTTGCTTCTTAAGAGGAAAGTCCCAACTTTTAGAACACCCTGTATTGGCTCATAAACACTATGCCAAATAAATGTAGGGCACTTATCATTTAAATAGTTTTGTATTAAATCGTCGGCTAAAACAACTATTTGATCAAAATATGTGTCTATTTTGATTAATCCATTAGTAATCTTTTAATACAATTAAGAATTTTTCATCCACTCATATTACGTACATTTGCGAATTCCGAGCAAAAAATATAAGATTTAAATTTTAATAGCATAGCATCTAACACCGGAAATTATTAAAGAAAACCTGTTTTTGCCTCATATATAAAATAATACAATAGTATATCTGTTATCTTTCACAATTTGTGTATATATTTTATTCAAAAATGCAACCAATATAGTGAATTTGCTACAAAGCTTATATGCTCTTCTTGGAGTATTTTTTCAAATCAGGAGGGCTGGGATTAGGCTGCACTCTCATCAGCTGCTGAAAACCTCCGACAATAGTATCCCATTGCGATACGACTCTTAGGTCAACATCAAATTGCTCCAATACTTTATTAAAGACTGGATAAAGATGCTCCAGGACGCCATGATCCAAGGTAGGAAACAAATGATGTAAGCAATGGTCTCCAAAGTTGGTCAGTACCAAGAAATGAGAACCACTGATTTCTTTGCGATCCATAACAGCGTCTAGTTGGCTGATTCCCCAGTCGTAATTCTCAACAGTCCTGTCAAATCAAAATTGTAAGGTTTATTTCAATAATCTCCTGCATTGATTAAATAAAGGCGTTTTATTATTATCTATTAACATATTTTTTACTGAGCTTATTTGAGAAGTTGTTAAATATCGTTTGTGTGTGATTGATCTCTTGCATTTTGTTGTTGATATTTCTGTGGTTGTAGTTTTATATCTAAGTACAATGTCTTCGAAGCGAGTTAGTGTGAAGTAATTTTACTTCCCACAGCGATAGGTGAGGGGTGTATTGTGATCACGAAAATTTTCGATTTTGAGATAATACGCTTTTGGGCGTGTTATGATGTATACATAACGAAAATCCACGTCACTCATTTCCGTCGGTTTGTCTGTCTGTCTGTTGGCGACTTTCTAACGTCATAATCTCAGTAACCGCTACACGGATCGTGATGAAATTCGAGCAGCGATATCTTGTGGTGTGGTAGTAGGAAATGTTCTTATAATTTTGGAAATCGTTGTACGGGGGGTGGACTAATTAGCAAAAAACGAAAAATTTCAAATATTCCTCAAACTTCGTTTGTAGGCGTTTTAGGGGTTCCTGATCATTTTCTACTTTTTTTTGGGTGGGGGTGAATTTGGGGTGGCTGAAGGGTGGGGGGTTGTAAAACTGAAAAATTTGTTGTATTCATAATGGGCTATCCAATGACCCGTGAATGAAAGACCTAGCGGCATAATACACTTTTTTAAGTCCATCCGAACATTGCCTTGCTTATAATAGAAACCAAAGGACTTAGAATTTGTGATGTATACATCAGAGTGTTGTTTTAGATCGTTCTATATTGCGTAATGCAAAAATTATCGCATGGATTTTAATGAAATTTTGACACAGTATTACTGCCGCGGCGAGGATGGAAAGCGCGTACGTTTTGTAAAAATCGTGTCAGTGGCGGCGCAGCAATAATAAAAAAATTAAAAATATAAAAATACCTCAAACTTTGTTTTTAGGCGTTTTAGGGGTTCTTGATCATTTTTTACTTTTTTTGGGCGGGGGTGAAATTGAGGTGGTTAGGCGGTGAGGGGTTGTAAAACTCAAAAATTTATTCCATTCATAATAGGCTGTCCATTGTCTTATGAAAGAAAGACCTAGCGGCATAATAGACGTTTGTTAGGTCCATCCGAACATTGCCATGGTCTGATGTGTACATACGAGTATTGCTTTAGATCGTTCTGAGTTTAGTAACATGGAAATTATGGAATTAATTGTAATGAAATTTAGACACAGTATTATTAACGCGGCAAGGATGAAAAATGCGTATGGTTTTCAAAAATCGTGTCAGTGGCGGCGTAGCAATAATAAAAAACAAGGCCCGATTTTATCAACATGCATATTTAACAAAGAATTTAACAACGCTTTTCTATTGGTTGTTATTTAGCAAAAGCTTTCTATTGGGTATTGCGGGCTAGGTGAATAAATATCGTCCAATAGTATTTTATCAATATTGAAAGCAAAACGTCAAAGCTGGATGACACTTTTCATCAAACTATTGTTGTATATTTGTTGCAACATAGGCGATGAATGAAGTTTGAGACGAAGTCAACGATCGAAATAAATATCTCTTTGTGTGGTCGAAATTAGATCACAAATCCCGGTAAGAAGGTACCGAATCCCAAATCAAATATGTACCGTTGAGGCGATCCTTTCGCCGAGATGGCGGGTGGCCGAGTGGTATGGTGGCTGACAACACGTGCCTGTTTTGTGGGAGGTGTTGATGGGTGTTGGTTCGAGACCCTGCCCGTGCAATTACTTTTTTCATTTTTTTTATCTGCACCCCCTAAATGAAATCCTAGCTACGCCATTGAAAAGACAACTCACACACAAACCTGTATAATTCAATCCTACATTTGGTGGATGTGCAAACACATGTCACATTCACCATTTTTTAAAGACGATCTAAGCTCTCGCCCTTTTTATCATTTAAAATAATATTGTATTAGAGCAGCTTTTTCGGTGAAAAGCATATACCAGATGTCCTAAAATTTCCATGACACGTGATATTTTCGTAACAAAAAACGTTTCAAGCAAGAACTGAATTGTAATTCTGATGCTAGAGTAGGTATATCATATCATGCATTCAAAAATTTTTTTTGTATGACAACTCACCTCCAACTTTTGCACCTTTGATTTTATACACAAAACTGATTTTTTCTTAAATTCATACGCATAAATGAATGAAATAAGGATTTCTTTGAGGCGTAATATTTTCAACAAAAACAGATAAAACGGAAAAATAAGTGGGCCTTTCAAAGGTATTGAATAACCTTTCGTACCATGCTCTAGTAACATTTTTTGTGTACTTCAACTAGAACTCAACCCCAACATTTTTTTTTGAAATAGCACCCCACTGCTTCTTCTACATATTTTACTACATAAATGCAGTCATTATTTTATTTAAAATCTTGTGGAGTGCCTTTTGATTTCATACACAAACCAATTTTTTCGTAAAGTCATAAGCATAAGATAAAAAAATAAACATGTTATATCCGTTTTTTGCAAAAATATTAGGCAACAAACAAATTCTCATTTGATTTATAGTATGCTTATATTTTTACGAAAAAAATAGATTGCGTATAACATCAAAAGTACCACAAGGTTTTAAATAAAATAGGGACATCATCTGTGTAGGAAAACCTATGAGGTGCTATTTGGAAACAAAGAGTTTTGAATGCATGGTATGATAAGCCACCACAGTACCTTCACAATTACGACCCAGTTCTTGCTTGAACCGTTTTTCATTACGGAAAATCTAGGACACCTGCTATATTAGATGCTAAAAAACAAGTAGGCTGCCGTCAGGTAGGTAGGGTTATTATAGGTCTGTTTTTACAGATAATCACAAACCAGTCAGAGCCAATCAGTATTCCCCATTGCAGTTGTCAAACTATTTCTGACTAGTACTGGCCAATCAAATTGACGCTGACTAGTTTGTGATGGCTGTAAAAACAGACCTAATGTGTACACATTAGGGCTGTTCCAAATTACGGTTCTATTATCGTCCCAGAATTGTTTTCATCATGCCCCGCCCATTTTGTGATTCTAGAATCGATGGCGGACCAACCAATCACCGTTTTTAGAACTGTAAAATGGGCAAGGCATGATGAAAACAGTTCTGGGACGGTTATAGAACCGTAATTTGGAACAGCCCTATTGATTATTTTGGTTTACCAATAACTAGTTTATAACTACAAAACCAAAATAAATTTTGAAAATGCAGAATTATCGAATTCTCTCCTCCACCCTCTAGTGCCATTAAAAAAAAGATCTTGTCATCCTGGCGACATCCGAAGGGGCAACAAATCTTGTCCATGGATTCCGTAAAGAGTGGGCGGACCGGTGGCTCATCAAAATTAATCATTCAAAATCGTAGGCTCTAGATTGTACCAAAACATGTCACGGCGCCGCGTGCAATATTTCATTAAACGGTGACAATTTTATGATTTGGCAGACTCACACTTATATAAGTGTCAAAAACAAAATTCACCGTAATTACATAACGGCAACTGTACCCTAATTGAACAATACACAATTATTATCAAACCAGCGAATACCCACGCTTGGGCGCTAAAATAAAATATGCAGAGCACATTTGTTTTATGGTCTGTGTGCGAAGCTCATTTGTTTTATGGTAGGTGTGCAGAGCCTGAAAGTCCTAAGTCCTGTGGTATGTTTCCATTCACTTCCCTCACACAAGGGGTTAGATTAAAGAACAGGCGCAGCCACATTATAGTCAAGCATAATCGCATAATAACTCTCTATTGCATATCTCAATGGACAACATAGAGAAAATTACTGTGCAATGCATTGCACAACTTATTTCATAATAAATGGAACCTATTAGAGAAAACAATTTTGGGTTTAGTGGTAAAGATTTACCTTGGTGTATCTCCATCATGGAATATATCTGGATGGTGGTGAGCAGCGTGTAGTCCAACAAATGCGAAATGTACTGATCCAACACATATAATGAAAGTCCACATTGCAAGAGTTGCTAGCAATGACTGGCCCCCAAATATATACATGAAAAGTGGCAATATGAAGTTTGTCAGGTCCGTCAACAATAAGCTACTCCCTTTTGATTCAACTGCATGTATTAATCTGGAAAAATATATTAACTCATATTAATGATGCGCACGAATAACATGTTTAAAACAATATTTAAAGGATTATAATTTTCTTACAATACTGTTAATTCAACAATAATTTGGTGTTATAAATCCTCAACTCACGTATGACGTAAGGTTCAAGCTCACTAGTGGAGGGAACGGGTAAAACCCTTCTCAGTTAAAGGATGCTGTGGCCCACAAGGTCCAATGGTCTAACTAGAACATCCCCAGTGATGTCTATACTAGAACATTTCCAGCGATGTCTACTATGCACAAGCTATTAAAGATCATTAGAAATGATATTAGACAGGTTATTGCTCTTATAACTGCACATGGCCACTTCAGATAACAGCCATACACTCTTGGAATCACCAACAGAGAACATGACTATATAGACTTTGCCATGAGTCTCAAAAAACTGCTCGACATATATCATTTTGGTGTGGCGTAATCAGATGGTGAAACTAGGTACGGTGCCAGGCACTTTCCAGGATTCAGTTTCGGGGGGGGGGGGGGTCCAGACATCTTTTAATATTTTTGCTTGAATGGCACATGACCCCCCTCTAAATAGGTGCCTGTACGGGGCACACAATAAGCTTCGGTTGGCGTGTGAGGACCAGAGTCCAACCCAAACAACTAGTAGTAGTAGTAGTGGTAGTAGTAGTATAGTAGTGATGGGGAGGCGAAGCCAGGCAAGTAGACCACCTTTGGCCCTTTTTGCCAACCCCACTGAACCAATCACTGAAAACACTAAAATTTGATACCCGAGAAAGCTCTTTGTCGAACCTACCAGACCTCCTGACGGAAGTCAGTATGTCCGACCATTCAGCTGAATATAGTGGCTCTTCCCCGAACTCCGTCGTGCCGAATATCTGAACCCTAAGGTTGCGATAAGCTGCACATCTGGCAAGGAAGTGGAGCACTGTCTCGTCCTCCTCCCAGCATCTGGAGCAAGTGGGGTCCCCTACCACTCTCATGAGTGCCACATGTCTATTCACCCCGCAATGGCCAGGGAGAACCCCCACCAAAAGGTTGAGCGTCTCTCTGCCTTTATTCTAAAGCCATAGCGTGCTATGAATCTTTTGGTTTGCCTGCAGTCGTCTCTCTCTAACCAGGCTTTCGCCAGTTCCTTGTAGGCCCAATTGTCCAGGGCCACATTGACGGGGCGTCTGCTAATTCCCAGCATAGGTTCGATGCAGGGGCTGCCGGCCCCTATCCTAGCTAATAACTCAAACAACTAAGTATAATGTAATCTAATCCCTTACATTTGTCAAACGTACTTCCTACCGTTCCAAGACCTACCTTCTTATAAATGGTGTATGAAAGTATGTTATCCATAAAACGGGTGCAATCAGGCATGATCCAATCTTCTGGGCTGGAGACTTGCCTGTAGGCATGTATTGAAGTAAGGGTTCTAGCATAGAGATTTCTAAGTCATCGATAGTATTTGTATGTAGGTGATGGCTAAGATTGTGACTTATTCTCCATTCTCTGAAAAAAGATATTTAGCTGTGTTATTCAAGGTGTTTAGAAAATATGATGTAGTTCAGAGGAAAATATTTAGAGTAAGAAAAAACTGTCGTTACTTCAATTTACTTCATATTATATACTCATTAAACTTATTTATATTTTTTTACTATTCACAAAAAGAACGGGAGCATCAGTAACATGAAAGCTGGAAACAAGTTTGTTGATATGGCACTGCCAAAGTATGAATTTGAATTTAAAATACCGGTAAAAATTTAAATAAATTAAGAAATGTGTAGTCCAGCTCAGAAATATCTAACAGTTTGATTCTTACCTCACCTGGAGTAAGGAGAACTGAAAGTAGTACATTCTAAAGTTGTCCTTCTGATGAGTATAATTGTGAGCTGCTATTGTAACCCAGGCTAGAAACATACCAGCTAATATTCCTATTCCAAAGCTCCAGAAATAAACAGACATGATCGAGAATAAAAATAAAAGTGCGACCATTGCGTCCATGAGAAAATTCGTAGTATTTATAGGCTGTTTAGGTATTGATTTTAAATATTTTCGAACCTCTCCTTTTAGTGTTCTATAAAATCCATTCTCGTCAAAGGTGAACGGTGCATTTCTTTTTGTTTTAGCGTGTCTAACATAGTATTTTTTTAAAACTTCTTCTGGCTGCTCTGAAATATGATGAACTTCGAAAGCCTCAGTAATGTCTGTTCCCTGAAAACATTGACTTTTGTGATATTATGTGTATACCTGGTATTCCAGAATTAAATTGACACCTGATATTTTCGTAATAATAGCAAATTCAAACAAAAGTACTATAGGATCTCTCAGATCATGCTTTCCGAAACATTTTTTTTTGTAGTTCAATCCTTAAAACTCACCGCCAACTTTGTTCAAATAACATCCAATAGTTTTTGCAGCACCCAGTTTTAGTCCTAATTTTATTTAAAATCTTGTAGTATCTTTGGTTTTATACACTAACCTGTTTTCATAAATGATATCCCTACTTTTTTTAAAGTCATGTAGTACCTTAGATGTTTATTGCATATTTTTTTTGTAGTCATAAGCATAAGGTAAGTAAAATAAGACTTTGTTTGAGGCGTAATATTTTCGTAAAAAAACAGATAGTACCGCTTCAGCCCCTAAAACTCACCTCCAACATTTTTTTCAAATACCACCTCACATCAGCTGTTTCTACATAAATGAAGTCATTGTTTTATTTGAAATTTTGTAATGCCTTTGATTTCGTACACAAACCATTTTTTTCATAAAGTCATAAGCGTAAGAGAAATGAAGTAAGGATTTTTTTGACCCGTAATTTTTTCGTAATAAAAGAAAGCATGCTACGATCATTCAATAAAATTCATTCGTTCAAAATCCACTTAGCTTTTTTTATCCGCCAAAGATATAATTTGCCCTATAGTATCTACCTTTAGAATTACAACTTTACAACCAGTATAGTATACAAAAATATAATATATACCTATACCTGAATAACTTGCAATTGTGTACAAATATTTTAAAAATAGAGGTCATTATCACAGTGAAATGTGTGTAATGAAAACAATAATAAGAATTTTAATTAGTACATAAATAGAGAAGCCAATGATAAACTTGTGGAATATTAATGAAATACTAATTGACGCTTAATGATGTTGTTTGAATTTGGTGACTAGAGTTACTGATTATTCTATACTTGGATAACATGTAGCTGAGGCAGAGTTGAATCTATTACACATATTGTAGAATGTAGATGGGTGAGCTACACAATACAGGGTGTTTTCTAAGTTGAGACTTTTCTTCAAGAGGCAACATAGTACTCGCCAAAAGGAGTTATTTTTCCCGGTAACATACATACAAAATGGTTAGGGATATCAGGATATTGACCGATCATGAAATCTCCATTTCTAATTCCGTCCCTGTGCGACTAGATCAAAACAGACACAAAAAACGCAGAACATAGATGTTCAAAGCAGCACGCGTTAGAGGTCTCTCGAATTGTTGACGTGCTAGATCGGACTTCAACAAAAATGGTGCAACAGTTATAACCATAATGAACTGGTGGACATGGTTGTAGTGTACGGTGAATGTGGTAAAAATGCCTCTCAGATCTCGCGAGTGTATGCTGATCGCTTTCCTGACCGTATTCACACTGCACACATGGGGTGCCCATAGGGGGGAGGGGTCTGTAAGAGAATGAAGAGAGATGGGCCATCAAACGACAGTAGTGCTTTTTTGTCTGTCCACTTACTGTATTTGTTTATTTTGCTGTCTATTATGCCAACTATTTTTGATTGAGGTTCAAATTCCGGGCATTTTACCGATTTTGGTAATTATGTGCCTACCCATTAGCTGTTCATTTTGCTGTATGTTGCGCCAACTATTTTCGATAGCAGCTCAAATTCCGGACGTTTTACCGATTTTTGTAATTTCGCCTAGACAAGAAATTTAGCTCCAAATTTCCGGACATGTCCGGGATTTTCGGGACGGATGGTCACCCTAGCACACAGAAGTATTGTATCCACACCATGCTGGAGACGCAAGAAGAGCTAAACAACCTGGAATCGTCCATATTGAAGAAGATATACTTGCAGTATTCAGTGTCGCAGCGCGAACTTCGAACTTCATCTATAAGACTCATGTGACAGGACCGCACTTCAAACATCGCAGCGAATTAATAGTAAGCATTTTCCTACCGTTTTTTTTATTTTTCTGCTACTAATTCACTATACAGGGTGTCCCATGTATTTTTCTGCTACTGATTCACTGTACAGGGTGTCCCATTTTGGGCACTTTCACGGGGTATCTCGGTTATTTCTGAAGATAGAGAGTTGCGGTTTTCGCGACAGTGTGCTACTTTTTTGTGAAACTATAAATGGCGTCAACAAAATTATCATGGCCCTCTTGGTTGTTGAGATACAGAGTGAAATCGAAAACTATCAATTTTGAACCATCCTCGTAACTCGGTTGTCTTTTATCTTATTGAAAAGTCTAAAACAGGGTCTTATAGAATTCAGTGGTGTAGTTTGATTTTTTCTTACTCTAACCATTTTTCAGTTATGTAGCAAACATATATTTTTTAAATGGAACACCCTATATTATTTTTGAAATCAATTGGAAATAATTGAAGCTTTTCAAAAATATATTTTAATATGAATTTTTTCTGAAAACTGAGCTCAAAATTTCATTTTTTACCTTATTTGTAGCAGTAGGCCATGACTAATCTATTAAAAACAATGTCCAAGTAAACAATTATTAGGATACAAGATACTCAATACTTTTAAACTCAATTATTAAATTGTATTTTATACGCTATTAACTACTATTTGTGATAATGTTCAGTAAATATTACTTATTGTATTACATTGCTTAAAACCAAACATTATATCTGTTATCTGAAGAATATCAACACACTATTAAATATGAATTTGAATCAAAATAAAAACTAAAAACCTCGAGGAGCTTTTAGAGATGTTGGTTCAAGTTGGAGACTATTTTCTCGAATGCAAATCTGGCACAATTTCTTATTCTTTTAATGACATTTAAAAGAATTATTGGTCTCCTTCGTGTTATGGCGATTAAAACTTCCCAAACTTGGATCCTGTGCAAATGTTGAAGTACCTTCAACTTGTATGGATGGTAATTGTATTTTTTTAGAATTATTTCTGCAGTTGATTTTTGTACCCCTACAGCTTCTTGTTTGTGCTTACAAGATGATGAATGCGTTGTTTCTATGTAACCTAATACGTTTGTTTCCCTTTGGTCCCTATTCTCATTGAAATAAGTTTTAGGACGTGGTTGAATAAAGGATCCGTACCTAACTATATTTATTTTTAAACAAGCAAATATATCTGGTAACGGTTGCTGTCTCTCTACCCAGAGGATTCGCTTAGCTTAGCTTAGATTCCCATCTAAGCTGCCATTATTATAGAAAATTGACAATAATTAAAATGAAAACACAGAAAGAACAAAGCTATATTTAATACAAATATAATTAAAAGCTGACAGTCTCGCAAGTTTTTTACAGATTTGCTTTTTTGTTTTTAATAGATGGGTCATAGCCCACTATCTACTCAATATTATAATAATACAATATTCATCATTTTAATGAGACATTATTATTTAAAAAAAGGTATTTTGATTCTGTTTTTTCGAATTTGAGTAGGAAGTCTCTTGTAGAGTAATAACTGCTTAGATGCTTATTATTTATAGTTGATTAAACATGACCTACTGCTACAAATAAAGTAAAAATTGGAAAAATCAAATTTTGAGCGTAATTCTAAAAAATAACTTGATACTAATATATATTTTTGAAAAGCTTGAATTATTTCCAATTGACTTCAAAAATAATATACAGGGTGTTCCATTTAAAAAATACATGTTTGCTTCATAACTGAAAAATGGTTAGAGTAAGAAAAAATCGAACTATACCACTGGATTCTACAGAAAAAATTATATTAGACTCTTTTTGAAACTTTTCAATAAAATAAAAGAGAACCGAGATACGAGGGTGGTCCCAAAATCGATAATTTTCGATTTCACCCTGTATCTCAAAAACCAAGATGGCCATGATAATTTTGTTGACGGCATCTTTAGTTTCACAAAAAAGCACACTGTCGCGAAAACCGCAACTCTCTATTTTCTAAAGTAACCGAGATACCCCGTAAAAGTGCCCAAAATGGGACACCCTGTACATTAGCTTTGTCATTTCAAAGGCAAATGCTTCTGAAAAGGAAAGTCCCAACTTTCAAAACACCCTGTATAATCCATACAGCTGTTTCTGTTGTGTACTAGGGCTGTGAGGTTAGACTTGGTACACATAAGTTTATTGTGTCTCGCAAAGACTGCTCAATCAAATAACTTAAACATGACATAGCTCAGGAGGCAACATCAAAATCAGCCCTAAGCCCTAAGCATTTGAGAGTCAGGATGCAGTGTACAATGGGATCAAGTCTGTAAACTATACAAAAGGATAATATTTATAGAAGAAAGATGAAGGAATCTGCCTATATAAAGTCGAATCATGACTGCATTTATACCTCATCGAACAAATGTCACCCAGTATACGAGTAGTTGGATATGCGATATGCTTCAAGCAAAATTCTGATCAAGGTACTCCAACATAAGAGTGGACCCCTGAGTTTTTTTCAGGTTTCTTTATGGTTTGCTGTTTTTATCCCGAATGAGATGCGGTATTGTCTCATCTTGGGGTTTCGGTCTGCGTAATCTATTATTCACTTACAAAACACATTGAACGGACGTCAGGCGAGGACCTGGCACAGTCTTAAGTCGCTCCTACGTCTCTTCTATGTAATTTTATGGTCCAAAGCACACAGAGGTGATGTGGCACTGACGGTCACCATCCCACCCTTGTACGCCTCTTTCCAGTGGCTTGTGGCGTACAAGAACAGACTCGTCCGTTGTACGTCACTTGTTTCGTACTCAATATTCTTCAAAATATGAGATGATATAGACTTTACTAGCATTCCATTGTGTGAGAAAATTGGAAATTATATATGCGTATACGATAATAGTTGTTCAGATTACTGTAGAAGGAGTGCCCAGGATTAAGCCTGGCATAGAATCGCGAACAAATTTGGTTTTCAATGCAAATTGTATTCTACTATATTTTTTATATATTCATCAGAGCTTGAAACATTAATGGTAACCATCATTTGTAGTAAAAAAGGTGACTCTCTAAAAACCACCTTGCGTTTTTGGGTTTTTGCTACAGACCGAAATTTCTCGTCACTACCCCGTGTCTTCTATGACCCATGACGTGACGTCTCTGCCATAGTGTAAATAAACGCACCACAGTCTCTGCCACATCCGTGCCCCGTGTCCTTGCTGCATCCTCGCCTACGTCCGTTCAGTGTGCATTGCACCTAACGGCGCATTGAGAATATGCAACAAGTTTCATAATCTTTTATTTCAAAACAAACATATTGTTTTTAAACATGTTTGAAAACGTTAATGCGGATAATGTAAACAAAGTTATGAACAACGCAAATTGTTTTAAAATAAATCAATAGGATTTACAGCTTGTTTCAAAACACTGATTTTTTGAAAAACATTGTTTTACAACGTGTTGCGCCTTTAAACGCTAATATATTATACATACATTTGGCTCACATTTTTGTCACGAGAGTTGTTGGTAGGTCTTTTTCAGTTTTAATAAATTCAATCAAATAGGTATCACGGATAAGCGTTTTTTGTATACGTAGATTACTTTATCAGGTATCACTTTAGGATTAGATACAAAAATAAATAATGTTTATAAATATTCTTTGGAATATGTAGTATATTTTGATCGATCTATTGAGACGTCAATGCCGAGAAACGTAATATCGACAAATTGGTTAGTAATTATAATTACAATGTAGTCAAAATTATTATAATTTTATTATGATTATTATTACTAATTTAAATTAAGTGATATTTTTAAATAGCGCCCTTATAAATATCTAGTATATATATATATATATATATATATATATATATATATATATATATAGGAAGCGGGTAATCGTTGCCGATTTGTTAGGAAACAAAACTCAAGCTAGATGGCTGGGTAGCGGCAAATAAACAGCGAAGTGTACTCTTAAAACTCTATTTCCAAGCTTTCGGGATCATTTGATCCCTTCTTCAGGGCTACAAAGACAATTTAGCAATCAGCAACATTAGAAAAATTGAGAATGAAAAGTTTTTACTTACAAAAGTTTGTGAGGATGTTGCTGGAAGATGTTATAAAACAAGCCAAAAGAGTAAGTAACAACACATATCTTGCATGAAGCACGTTATACAGACACAGAAATTTACGAAAAACATTACACAATTTACTGTTAAAAGTTAAAATCTTAATAAAATCGTAAAATGGCCGTTCAATGAATATTTTTCGTGCCGGCAATTACGTCTATCGAAACGGTCAAGCACAACGTGTCTGAGCGGAAATAGGTTAGTGGAGGGAAATTCAAATTTTGTTCATTTGTCAATTGTCATTCGCCTAAATTATGGCGCATGCGCACACAATCTATGTTGAAATTATTTTTGTGGAGGGGATTTATGTATAGGGTGATTCAAATTATCACTATACAGTGTCGAACAGAATGAACTGATGTAATAAAATATTTTAATGTATGTGATATTATGCAATGTGCGTGGTTAGCAATGAATACATTAAAAAGTAGAAAAAGAGGAATTTATGTGCGTTTATAGCAAGAATTTTAGTGATAATGTGAAATTGTTAAAAAAGGGGGGAAAGTTATTAATTTTATATGTATTACATTTACATTGATGAATTCTCTGCAGAGTTATCAATACGAAATTTTTCACAATTCAAAAGATATG
Source organism: Callosobruchus maculatus (assembly GCA_951848785.1). Taxonomy (NCBI): domain Eukaryota; kingdom Metazoa; phylum Arthropoda; class Insecta; order Coleoptera; family Chrysomelidae; genus Callosobruchus; species Callosobruchus maculatus. The sequence goes on along the minus strand of CATOUR010000087.1, from coordinate 631,366 downwards.
AATAAATTATGCTAAGGCTGTTGATATCAGTTTTTTTATTAATACAGTTGTCACATTGAAAAATATGTGCCATTTCAAGGAAACATCTTTTCTTTAAATTTGACTCACTTGCCAAAACTTTAACAGAATTGTAGTCAATGATATGATTGGGAAGATTAGCATGTGATGCCAAAGTACACCTGTTAGGGTAAAGTCTGGCATCACTTTTATGAGAGGTAAGCCTCCCTTTAAGGGACCTGGAAGTTTGACCAATGTATACTGAGTTACAAGTACTGCAAGGGATACTATAAACCACATTGGTTAAGCTAAGCAATGGTACTTTGTCCTTTAATTTGGAAAAAAGATTATTAATTGTTAGAACTGGTTTTGAAGCAATTTTACAGTTTACACTTCTGAAAATCCTGACCAATCCGGGAGTTAATTCTTTGATAAAAGGCAATTTTGCATATATAGTGATAGGTTGAGTGGTAAGTTGAGAATTATCACCTTGTAAATTATTCGTATTAGCAATGTTGTGGTTAATGTTAGCAATTTGTGGTAAATTATTATTCTCTGAATTGAAAAGGATATTGTTAACCAAGTGTTTAGGGTAACCATTATTAATAAACAATTTTGACAAAGTATGAAGATTTGGATTGTGGAAGGAGTTATCAGCTATTTTTATGACCCTGTTTTTCATCTGTTTTATAAGGTTAATCTTGATTTGCATTCTATGGTAAGACATATAATTAAGGAATCTGCCAGAACTGCTAGGCTTCCTGTACCAGTCAACCAAAAGAATGTTATTTTCAGATCTTATAAACCTTGTGTCAAGGAAAGGGACTGACTGTTTGGAGTCCTCATTCTCAATCGTAAATTGGATGTGGGGGTCATAGCTATTAAAGATATCCACTATTACATCCAAGCCTTCAGACGGCAAGCAGACGATAATGTCGTCTACATATTTTTTTAAGAAAAAAAGATTGAAAGGTAACACTTGGATCACTGAATCCAATAAGTCATCCATTACATATTCTGCTAAGATTGGAGAAATTTTGGCTCCCATAGGAGTGCCAAAAGTTTGTTGAAAAATTTTGTTATTAAAAGAGAAATGGTTATTATTAAAAAGAAATTTAATAATATTAAGGAAAGATTCAAGAGTTAAATTGCAAAATTGACTGATATCTGACCAATGTTTACTTACAGACCTTAAACAGGCATCCAAATAAACATTGCTAAAGAGAGAGACAACATCCAAGCTTGCAATAACATGATTCTCAGGGAGTTGTAACCTATTAAACTGCTCTGAGGCATCAAAAGAGTCTTTAATGTAATAATCACTTTTTTTATGTGCTCGAGTGAGAATATCTGTAACAAAAGATGACAGAGATTGGGTAGCTGAACCAATTGAAGCAACAATAGGTCTCACAGAAAGAGTAGGCTTATGTATTTTAGGAAGTGCATAAAATTTTGGCAATATAGAGTTATAACTCATTAATTTTTTCCGTTGAATATCATCAATTTGATTAGAATTAAATAATTGAGAAACAATTTTATTACTTTGTCTTTCCACAGATGTAGTGGGATCTGAGTGTATCTCAGTATATGAGGAATCATTGCTGATCAGATTAGTTGATAAGTCAATGTAATCTTGTTTAAACATAATGACAGTGACGTTACCTTTGTCTGAGCGTGTTACTACCAACTCAGGGTGATCTTTAAGAAATTTTTTTGTTTTATAGAAAAGTTTTCGATAAAAAGAATTGTTTTTATTTTGTGAAAGATGAAAATAATTGGTAACAGCATTGGTGGAACGGGTGATGTAAATGTTCCTTTCTTTTTCATCAGGAACAAGAGAACAAATGTTATCAACATCAGCCAGCAATGATTTTATAGAAAAATCATCATTAAGGGATGGTTCAACACTAAATTTAGGTCCTAGGGAAAGAAATTTTGAAATATCATCTGGAATAGAAACATTAGTGAGATTTTTCAACCAGTTTGATTGAGTATTAAGATAAATTTGATTATTATATTCAACAAGCCTGTTGAGTTTATGTAAGTTACTTAACTTAGTTCTGTGAAAATTACGATTAAAGTGTCTTCTTTGACGAGATTCAAAAGAAGAAAAGGTATATTCATTAGTTGAAGAGATAATAAGTTGTTTTAAAGTTTTAAGTGTGGAATGTAACTTAGCAAGTTGTTTATGGACCGACCCAATTTCAAAAGCTAATATTTTGTCCCCTAACCTTTCTAGTGGAGTTTTCCAGGCACCGTGTTGAAAGCTGGAAAACTCCACTAGAAAGGTTAGGGGACAAAATATTAGCTTTTGAAATTGGGTCGGTCCATAAACAACTTGCTAAGTTACATTCCACACTTAAAACTTTAAAACAACTTATTATCTCTTCAACTAAGGAATATACCTTTTCTTCTTTTGAATCTCGTCAAAGAAGACACTTTAATCGTAATTTTCACAGAACTAAGTTAAGTAACTTACATAAACTCAACAGGCTTGTTGAATATAATAATCAAATTTATCTTAATACTCAATCAAACTGGTTGAAAAATCTCACTAATGTTTCTATTCCAGATGATATTTCAAAATTTCTTTCCCTAGGACCTAAATTTAGTGTTGAACCATCCCTTAATGATGATTTTTCTATAAAATCATTGCTGGCTGATGTTGATAACATTTGTTCTCTTGTTCCTGATGAAAAAGAAAGGAACATTTACATCACCCGTTCCACCAATGCTGTTACCAATTATTTTCATCTTTCACAAAATAAAAACAATTCTTTTTATCGAAAACTTTTCTATAAAACAAAAAAATTTCTTAAAGATCACCCTGAGTTGGTAGTAACACGCTCAGACAAAGGTAACGTCACTGTCATTATGTTTAAACAAGATTACATTGACTTATCAACTAATCTGATCAGCAATGATTCCTCATATACTGAGATACACTCAGATCCCACTACATCTGTGGAAAGACAAAGTAATAAAATTGTTTCTCAATTATTTAATTCTAATCAAATTGATGATATTCAACGGAAAAAATTAATGAGTTATAACTCTATATTGCCAAAATTTTATGCACTTCCTAAAATACATAAGCCTACTCTTTCTGTGAGACCTATTGTTGCTTCAATTGGTTCAGCTACCCAATCTCTGTCATCTTTTGTTACAGATATTCTCACTCGAGCACATAAAAAAAGTGATTATTACATTAAAGACTCTTTTGATGCCTCAGAGCAGTTTAATAGGTTACAACTCCCTGAGAATCATGTTATTGCAAGCTTGGATGTTGTCTCTCTCTTTAGCAATGTTTATTTGGATGCCTGTTTAAGGTCTGTAAGTAAACATTGGTCAGATATCAGTCAATTTTGCAATTTAACTCTTGAATCTTTCCTTAATATTATTAAATTTCTTTTTAATAATAACCATTTCTCTTTTAATAACAAAATTTTTCAACAAACTTTTGGCACTCCTATGGGAGCCAAAATTTCTCCAATCTTAGCAGAATATGTAATGGATGACTTATTGGATTCAGTGATCCAAGTGTTACCTTTCAATCTTTTTTTCTTAAAAAAATATGTAGACGACATTATCGTCTGCTTGCCGTCTGAAGGCTTGGATGTAATAGTGGATATCTTTAATAGCTATGACCCCCACATCCAATTTACGATTGAGAATGAGGACTCCAAACAGTCAGTCCCTTTCCTTGACACAAGGTTTATAAGATCTGAAAATAACATTCTTTTGGTTGACTGGTACAGGAAGCCTAGCAGTTCTGGCAGATTCCTTAATTATATGTCTTACCATAGAATGCAAATCAAGATTAACCTTATAAAACAGATGAAAAACAGGGTCATAAAAATAGCTGATAACTCCTTCCACAATCCAAATCTTCATACTTTGTCAAAATTGTTTATTAATAATGGTTACCCTAAACACTTGGTTAACAATATCCTTTTCAATTCAGAGAATAATAATTTACCACAAATTGCTAACATTAACCACAACATTGCTAATACGAATAATTTACAAGGTGATAATTCTCAACTTACCACTCAACCTATCACTATATATGCAAAATTGCCTTTTATCAAAGAATTAACTCCCGGATTGGTCAGGATTTTCAGAAGTGTAAACTGTAAAATTGCTTCAAAACCAGTTCTAACAATTAATAATCTTTTTTCCAAATTAAAGGACAAAGTACCATTGCTTAGCTTAACCAATGTGGTTTATAGTATCCCTTGCAGTACTTGTAACTCAGTATACATTGGTCAAACTTCCAGGTCCCTTAAAGGGAGGCTTACCTCTCATAAAAGTGATGCCAGACTTTACCCTAACAGGTGTACTTTGGCATCACATGCTAATCTTCCCAATCATATCATTGACTACAATTCTGTTAAAGTTTTGGCAAGTGAGTCAAATTTAAAGAAAAGATGTTTCCTTGAAATGGCACATATTTTTCAATGTGACAACTGTATTAATAAAAAAACTGATATCAACAGCCTTAGCATAATTTATTCATATCTTTTGAATTGTGAAAAATTTCGTATTGATAACTCTGCAGAGAATTCATCAATGTAAATGTAATACATATAAAATTAATAACTTTCCCCCCTTTTTTAACAATTTCACATTATCACTAAAATTCTTGCTATAAACGCACATAAATTCCTCTTTTTCTACTTTTTAATGTATTCATTGCTAACCACGCACATTGCATAATATCACATACATTAAAATATTTTATTACATCAGTTCATTCTGTTCGACACTGTATAGTGATAATTTGAATCACCCTATACATAAATCCCCTCCACAAAAATAATTTCAACATAGATTGTGTGCGCATGCGCCATAATTTAGGCGAATGACAATTGACAAATGAACAAAATTTGAATTTCCCTCCACTAACCTATTTCCGCTCAGACACGTTGTGCTTGACCGTTTCGATAGACGTAATTGCCGGCACGAAAAATATTCATTGAACGGCCATTTTACGATTTTATTAAGATTTTAACTTTTAACAGTAAATTGTGTAATGTTTTTCGTAAATTTCTGTGTCTGTATAACGTGCTTCATGCAAGATATGTGTTGTTACTTACTCTTTTGGCTTGTTTTATAACATCTTCCAGCAACATCCTCACAAACTTTTGTAAGTAAAAACTTTTCATTCTCAATTTTTCTAATGTTGCTGATTGCTAAATTGTCTTTGTAGCCCTGAAGAAGGGATCAAATGATCCCGAAAGCTTGGAAATAGAGTTTTAAGAGTACACTTCGCTGTTTATTTGCCGCTACCCAGCCATCTAGCTTGAGTTTTGTATATATATATATATAAATAATTTATAAGTAATTGCAAGATAATTATTATAAAGACCCGAATAAATTTCATAGAAAGTTAGTAATCATTTGACTCTAACGCGAATGAACGTCCTTAACGCATCAGAATATGAAATCAACCTTCTTAGGGTTACCTTAGTTAATATTAGCCAGTCTTTTCCTCCTGGATGTTTATCAACGAACTGCGTCAAGTCGTACAACCCATTGTGCACCCTCCACAAACCTTCTGCTCCATCTGTATGTTGCTTGTCTTGCAGCCAAACCTGTACGGTTAATTTTTGGCTTTGAGATCTGGTTGCCGGAGGTTTGATGCCCAAAGATGACGGTGGTACAAAATCAGAATTTGGCGGCATGTCTCAAACTGTCCATAAAGTGCTTTCAGTTCGTTATAGATCTAATTAAAATTTATATATCTTGTACGGAGTATTTTTGTTGACCTTTGAGTGTCAAACATCATTATTGTATGTGATATGCGGTTAATCTTTATGTATTATAAATAAACAAAGATAATAGATTTATTGGACAACATTATTGCTATTTAATTTACTCGGTTTAAGCGAAATCTCTTATGCCTAGTGTGGGATATTTTATTTTTTATAGGGTTGCCCTAATCTTCATAGCTTTGAAGGCCATCTAGATAAGTACCTATATATGTTTTTATTAGGTTTAGCCAAACGGATATATACAGGGTGTTTTCAAAGTTGAAACTTTCCTTTTCAGAAACAACTACATTTGAAATGAAAAAGCTAATGTACGGTAAATCAGCAGCAGAAGAACAAAAAAAAATGGTGAGGAAATACAGACTATTCGTTCGCTTCAAAGTTTTAAGTGCGATTATCACAAGAGTCTTATAGATATGGTTCAAAGTCGCTATAAACGGAAAAGCTAAGTTTCTATTCTTCAATTTGGGTCATTTCAGGGTTTCTAGGTCGTCCAGCGTGTCCACTATGATGTGAATACAAATATCCTGTGTCTCTAGCTCCTTACACGAGACAAATCGGCGGGAGGCAGGGTGAATACGATCAGGGAAACGATCAACATACACTCGCGAAGTTCGAGAGGCATTTTGACCACATTCACCTAACTAAAATCATATTCACCAGTTCATTATTAGTCATGCCGGTTGCACCATTTTTGTGATTGTTAAAGTCCGATGTAGCACGTCAGCATTCCAGAGAAGTCAAGCGGCTGCTGCGACGTACATCTACAGGGTGGCCAATCGGGTGACGATAATAATTTTTTTTTAGATAGCCCATACCGAGACCTATCCAAAACACCCCCATGTATATGTACCGATTATTGATAGTTTTCGAGTTATGATTTTTTCTTTTTAAACTTAGAGATTTTCCAGTTTTTCCAAGAAATCGTCAAAAACAAAAACAAGAATGTTTTTTGGCTCATATTTTTTCTGCAATTATACTCAGTATTAAGCCTATTTTAATATCCAATAAGGAGAACCTGTACATCCGAACAATAATTAAGTACATTTTGGGCCCAAAGTTTGAAATCTCTGTTTTTACTTATGAGGGCATTTTGCGCCGTAGGTGACTGTTAAAGGTAAAAAGGTGATAATTCACGAATTTCCAAAATGATTTAAAAAACTATTATTTTACTTTATTATGACAAATTAAAGAAAAAAAAACTCATAACAACTAATAAACACGATAATCATTGATGTTTCAATCATTTTTAATAAAAAAAAATGAATACCTGTGCTTTTTGCTGTGTACTATTGAACTTGTATGGAAAGTTAACAAAGGAAGGGAATAATAAAACAACAATCTGACTTTTAATTCCATGGCGGAATTACCTAGGAAGCGTTATCGTAGCATACGTCATCCTTTTACTTCCCACACCGACATGTGAGGGGAGGATTGTGATCGTGAAAATTTTCGATTTTGAGATAATAGGTTTTTTGGGCGTTTTATAATGTCTGCATAACGAAAATCCGCGTACGCGTTTTTCTAGCCTCGTAATCGCAGTAACCGTTGCATGGACTGTGATAGAATTTGCCAATTTGGGCAGCAATATGCGTTGGGGGGGGGGGGGGCTTAGTAGGTAATGCTGCTATAATTTTGGAAATCGGTCCATGGGCGGCGGAGTAATTAAAACAAAAATTTCAAATATTCCTCAAACTTTATTTTTAGGCGTTTTAGGGGTTCTTGATCATTTTCTGCGTTTTTTTGGGTGGGGGTGGAATTTGGGTGTTTGGGGGTGGGGGGTTGAAAAACTGAAAAACTTGTTGTATTCATGATAGGCTGTCTACTGACCTGTCAAGGAAGACCTAGCGATATAAATCACCTTTTTAGGTCCATCCGAATATTGCCTTGCCTATTACCGAAAATTAATTAACACAACTGCGCTTCGCCGACATGAGCTCGCAAAAAGCTATTCTGAAAGAAAGGGATGGCGTATGCTACGACATCGCTTCCCAGGTAATTCTGCCATGAAATTGGAAGTCAGATTATTGTTTTATTATTCCTTTCCGTTGTTAATTTTCCATACAACTTAATTTAGCAGAAGTTCAATAGTACATAGCAAAAATACTTCAAAAATCACAATTGTGGGTATTAGTTTTTTTATTAAAAGTCGTCAAAACATCAATGATTACCGAGGTTGTTAGTTGTTACGAGTTTTTTTTCTTTGAATTGTCATAATAAACCAAAACAATAGTTTTTTAAATCATTTTGGAAATTCGTGAACTATCACCTTTTTACCTTTAACACTCACGTTCGGCGCAAAATGTCCCCATAATAGCTACTTTTTCATTATTATTTCGAAAATGCAATGTCTTGCAAAGTTTTTAAGATTAGTTTGAAGCTCCAGAACCAGGCATAAGTATTTTTAATTTTATTTTAAAGGTTTTGGTCTTCTGACTAAAAACAGAGATTTCAAACTTTGGGCCCAAAATGTACTTAATTATTGTTCGGATGTACATGTTCTCTTCATTGAATATTAAAATAGGCTTAATACTGAGTATAATTTCAGAAAAAAATAAAAGCCAAAAAGCATTCTTTTTTTGTTCTTGACGATTTCTTGAAAAAACTGGAAAATCCCTAATTTTTCAAAAAAAAATCATAACTCGAAAACTATCAATAATCGGTACATATACATGGGAGTGCTTTGGACAGGTCTCGGTACGGGCTATCTAAAAAAAAAATTATTATCGTCACCCGATTGGGCACCCTGTATATGCTCCACTCTGTTGTAGGCTGGGTTTTTCATTTTTTGCCTCTGTTTTGCCTCTGTGAATGAAAATTATATTCGATCAATTAAAATATGTTTCCAAACTCCCACCAACAAGGTTGTCTAAAATAAAATAGTCAAGGCTATATTTAATTTAAATATTAAAAAATTTTATTATTTCTCCATTGCCTGAAGCTATAGTTTTAAATTCTCTTGCAACAAAATCATCGCCCACCCGCCCGCAAAAAAACATCCAACACAAAAACTCTCGTAAATAGTTTCTTGCGTCTCCCTCTTTAGAAACTAGGACGCCACAGTTTCTTCTGCATGCTTCCACTCGGCGATGCGAAACGATTAGGAGCCTCCAAAACGTCTAAAAACAAAGTTTGAGCTGTTTTTATATTTTTAGCTTTTTATTATTGCTGCGCCGCCACTAACACGATTTTTCAGAAACAGACGCGTTTTCTATTCTCGCCGCGGCAGTAAATTCTGTGTCAAAATTCAATTCAATCAATTCAATAATTTTCGCGTTACGCAATGTACATAGAACAAAATAAAGCAAAACACGTACGTATACATCACAAAATTGGTTTCTGTAAGGCAAGCCAATGTTCAGATGGACTTCAAAAGTGTAATATGCCTCTAGGTGTTTCTTCCACAGGTCAATGGACGAACTATTATGAATACAACAAATTTTTCAGTTTTTCAACCCCCCACCCCCCAACCGCCCCAGTTCCACCCCCCACCCAAGGTAGAAAATGATCAGGAACCCCTAAAACGTCTAAAAACAAAGTTTGAGCTGTTTTCATATTTTTGGTGTTTTTATTATTGCTGCGCCGCCACTGATATGTTTTTTCTAAGACATACGCGCTTTCCATCCTCGCCGCGGTAGTAATACTGTGTCAAAATTTCATTGAAATCAATTCAACCATTTTCGGGTTACGCAATATATAACGATCTAAAACAATACTCGTATGTATGTATACCTACATCACAAATTCTAAGTCCCTTGGTTTCTATAATAAGCAAGGCAGTGTTTGTATGGACCTAAAAAAGTATATTATTTTTTTTATAACTGAGCAGACCGCGGCTGCTGTGAAAGGGTTATGTTAGGGGAAGTTTGTTAACGCGAGATTTGAATGGGCCAATACCCGCAGGCCTAATAAATTCATCTTCTGGCAGTCCATTCCAAGCCTTGGACACCCTGGGAATAAATGTGCGGTTGTACCGCTCAGTTCTTGAAGTATGAAGAACGACCGTCTTAGGATGAGATGCAGCGGTCGCACGGGTACATTTGATAGAAGCAGTGAGCGGCGGAACGATAGAGGATAGCTCAGAGGAGCAGATTCCGTTGGAATATCGGTAGAAGAGTGAGAGGTCACCAACAACACGCCGGTGAGAAAGTGACTGAAGGTGGCGCGTTAAGGCCGGATCGCCAATTAGTCGAATTGCCCTTCTCTGGACGGCACCTAGTATTGACAGGGTAGTGAGGGCAGCAGCTCCCCAGACATGAGAGCAGTACTCCAGGCAAGGTCTTATCTGGGCTTTATATAGCGTGAGGAGGTTACATGGTGAGAAATACTTTCTGGCTCTAAATAGGTACCCAAGCTTTTTACCAGCAGCTGTTGCAATTGACGCGACGTGTTCGTGCCAGATCAGATTTTCTGTAATGTTGACTCCTAACAGCTTGAATGAGTGACTCCTTGGCAGAGCCTGGTTGTTCATTAGAACCTGGTGTTGGCTTGGGCACTTCTTGTTTGATAGCGTACAATACTGGGTCTTGGAGGCATTAAATTTAACCATATTCTTAAGCCCCCAAGCGGCAATGGTATCGAGATCCTCTGAAAGTGAAGCTGCCACTACCAGTCTTCTGCGTTCCAGCTCGACCACTGTCATCCGCAAAACTGTGGATTGGGTTTGTAGTGCTGGTAGATCATTGATATGAAGCAGAAACAATGTCGGAGCCAATACCGATCCCTGCGGAACCCCGGCATTGATGCTATGGAAAGAAGAGGAAAAGCCGTCTACCACGACAGAGATTTTCCGATCTGAGAGGAAGTCTGCGAGCCAACCGCAGAGCCCATAAGACGGGAGCTTGTTTAGGAGAGCTGCGCGCCATAGTTGATCGAATGCCTTTGAAATATCGAGAGCAACGACGTTAGCCTCGCCAAATGACTGGATGAGTTTGCTCCACACATGTGTGATGTAAGCCAGGAAATCTACAGTTGATCTTTGGTGTCGGAATCCATATTGTCTGTCATTGATTAAGTGATGGAGCTCTAGGTATTTAATGAGCTCTTGGTTGACGCATCTCTCCATCACTTTACTGATTACAGAAAGCAGTAGGTCTGTAGTTGGTCGGATCAGTTTTGGATCCCTTTTTTGGCACCGGCTGGATGCAAGCTGTTTTCCAGTCCTTTGGGAAAATGCCGGAATCGTAAGACAACCGAAAGAGGCGGGTAGATATGGGAGCGAGCTCCGGTGCGCACTTCTTGACAACAATGGAGGGGATCATGCCGGCCCATTCGCCTTATTAATGTCAAGTGACTGCAGCACCTTCCGAACTATTTTTGTTCTGGACGTTATTTCGCTCATGGCTTGGGGTACTCTCGGTATGGATGGTAACTGGGCACTGGATGGGACTTTTACAGTGGAGTTTGCTGCGAATGTCTTGGCAAATATTTCGGCCTTGTCCTTGAAAGCAGTTGCGACTGTTCCATTCGCACATGTGATCGGTGAGAAGCTACTCTTCAAGAAGTTACCCTCTATGTGTTTGACCAGAGTCCAGAAGGAGCGGCTGCCATTGGGGTGTAACGTAACCTTCTTTTTTATTTTGGTATAGTATTGGCTTTTTGCATGTCGGATGGTTTCATTGTATCTGTTCCTGGAATCAATATCAGCCTGTCTGTTTTCGACGGCGGGGTTCTGTAAGTAAGTTCGGTGGGTCAGAACTTTTTGCAGACGAGCTGTGTCACAGGACTTGTTGAACCAGCCGTTGGAATCTGGTTTGTATGATTTGGTTGTATGCGGGATGTATGCTTCCATGCCGGCATAAATAACCTCTGTGATTTCCGAGCAGACAGTTGATACATCATGTTTTGCATAGCAAACCTCGCTCCATGGAAAACTGGAAAAGAAGTCTCTCAGACCATCCCAGTCAGCATGGCCGTAGTGCCAGATTTTGCGGCTTGGGCGGATTTCCGAGGACACATCTGTCGCAGAGAGGAACGTAACTTCAACTAAGCCATGATCGAAGTTGCCTATAGGAGACTGTATGTCGATCTTGTAGGCGACAGGGTGAGTAGTCAGAAAAGGATCCAGCACGCTAGTAGAGTGAGAGGACACACGAGGAAAAAAGTGTGTTCTTTCTCTAGCTGTGTCAGACCTTGGCTTATGGCGAATGCTTCGACGGCGCGCCCCGCTGCGTCAGTTTTGTTGGAGCCCAACCAGGCTTCATTGTGAACATTGAAATCCCCCAAGAGAACTACCTCTGAAGACGGACAATTAGTGTTCAGAAAGTCGATCTTTTCGGACAGATAATCAAGAAGTTCAGTAAAGTTGTTGTTCGAGGGTGAGCGGTAGAGGCAGCAAATGAACTTGGGGAATGGTTTGAGGTTAAGCTTGAGCCACAAGATATCCTTTCTACCGGATTCTAGTGCAGGAGCTCTCGAGCAGGACAAGTTGCTTCGCGCAAAGACAAGTACTCCTCCATTTTTCCTCAGAGAGGGGTGACACTCATAGTTAGGAAATTTCAGGTGGTTTGTTGACGCCGAGCCGGAAATTTTCGTTTCCACCAGAAATAGTATGGCGGGTCTGTTAGACTACAGTTAGTGGTGGACAGCATTGATATTGCTGTTGATCCCGCAGATGTTCGTAAATGATAGTTTCATATCGATAATGTTCCCCCGAGAACACCCTCCTCCCGGACTTTCCGAATGAGAAGGGGTTTTACGTCCGGTCAAAATTTTTGCACTCGAAGGGTACATCATCATTGTTATAAATCTAAAGAAAAGCGGTGGGGTAAAGGGTAAAGGGGGTGTCTGCCCCGCAACTAAGGTGAGAAAACATGCGGACATTTCACCTCACCAGTAGTGCAGTGTGGTACTTCCCAGTGCGACGATCAACGGGGATACCGTATAACCGTCTACCATCTATGATTTGTTCGGGTATCCTTCCCTAGACTGGCTGCTTCCACTACAGCTCCAGAGCCCAGTCCGCCCCTTGCTTCCTTCTTCGGGTCCGCATCCCTAGACCGGTTGCCTTCTCTAAGGCTTCAGGAGTCCGGTCCACCCCTTTGACAGCTGCCGCTGTCATCGTCTCTCCGAGGTGATTCCCGCCACCAGGGTTGGTTCCCCGATCTTGTTCATTCACCACGGAGAGAATTTTGTTTTTTGCTAATTACTCCGCCCCCTGTACAACGATTTCCAAAATTTTATGAACATTACCTACTACGACCCCACAACATATCGCTACCAGAATTTCATAACAATCCATGTAGCGGTTACTGAGATTACGACGTTAGAAGAACGCCAACAGACAGACAGACAGACCGACCGACAGACAGACAGACAGACCCACGGAAATGAGTGACGTGGATTTTCGTTATGTAGACATCATGAAACGCCCAAAAAGCGTATTATCTCGAAATCGAAAATTTTCGCGATCACAATACTCCCCTCACCTATCTTGGTGGGAAGTAAAAAATATTTAAAAAACCCTTTGTAGAGGATCAGTAAAATCGACTTTAACTAAGCGGCTTACCGTTTGAAAATTATATTTTATCAACTAAAATATGTTTCCAAACACTCACCAACAGGGTTGCGTAAAAAATGTTCATAGCAATATTTAATTTAAATTATGAAACTAATATTTAAAAAAATTCACTGCAGAGGAACCCAAATAGAATCTACCTTCAGTGATCTACTTACCGAATAAAAAATATATTTCATTAATTAAAATATGATTCTAAACACCCACCATCTCACCAACAGGTTTTTCAAAAAAAAAATTATAACTACCTATATTAAATTTAGATTATGAAAAAATATTTTTTCAAAAATTCATTGCAGAGCAGCAGGGTTATTTAAAAAAAGTTTATGCTATATTCAATTCGAGTTAGAAAAGATATATTTTAAAAAATCCATCCTAGAGAATCTCAAGTAAAATCAGTGAATTTAAAAAAATATATTTTAAATCAATTATATAGTTATGAAAATTTTTTATAAACGTATTATAATTGATAAAATATAATTTTCATTCGGTAAGCAGATCATTGAAGGTCGACTTTACTTGGGATCCTCTACACTGAACTTTTTAAGAATATGTCTTTTATAATTTTTTAGTATAGTTTTGGATTTGATTTTTTACTTCCCACACCGATAGTTGAGGGGAGTATTGTGATCGCGAAAATGTTCGATTTTGAGATAATACGCTTTTTGGGCGTTTTATGATGTCTACATAGCGAAAATCCATGTCACTCATTTCCGTCGGTCTGTCTGTCTGTCTGTCTGTGCGCGTTTTTCTAGCCTCGTAATCTCAGTAACCGCTGTATGGATTGTGATGAAATTTGGTATTTTAGGGGTTCCTATAATCATTTTCTATTTTTTTCGGTGGGGGTGAAATTGGGGTGGTTGGGGGGTGGGGGGTTGTAAGTCTCAAAAATGTGTTGTACTATATATTCACCTGTAAAAGAAAGACGTAGCGGCATAATACCCTTTTCTAGGCCCATCCGAACATTGCCTTGCCTATTTCAGTAACCAAGGGACTTAGAATTTTCTGATAAATACATAGGAATATTGCTTTAGGTCATTCTGTATTGAGTAACGTAAAAGTTATGAAACGGATATTCATGAAACTTTATCACAGTATTACTACCGCGGCGAGGATGGAAAACGTGTATGTTTTGGAAAAATCGTGGCCGTGGAGGCGCAGCAATAATAAAAAACGAAAAATATAAAAACAGCTCAAACCTTGTTTCTAGTCGTTTTAGGGGTCCCTGATCATTTACTACGTTTTTTTGGGTGAGGGTGAAATTGGGGTGGTTGGGGGGTGGAGGGTTGTAAAACTGAAAGATTTGTTGTATTCATGACAGTTTGTCCATTGACCTATTGAAGAAATACGTAGCAGCGTATTTCTTTTAAGTCCATGTGCATTGCCTTGCCTATTACAGAAACAAAGGGAATTGATGTGATGTATACATACGGGTATTGCTTAATTTCGTTCATGTATATTGCGTAAAGCAAAAATTATTAAATTGATTTTAATGAAATTTCGACACAGAATTGACTATCGCGACGAGAGTTGCAAACGCGCCAGTGTCTGAAAAATCGTGTCAGTGGCGGCGCAACAATAATTAAAAAACTAAAAATATAAAAACAGCTCACTTCGCTTTTAGACGGTTTAGAGGCTCCTGATCATTTCGCATCGTTCAGTTAAAGCATGCAGAGTGAAAACTGTGGCGTCCTAGTTTCTAAATTATAAGGTCATGATAGTATTTGATGAAGTCAAAACCCTGAATCATCGAGATAATAAAGTCAATAAGTATGCTGAGGAAACAATTTTGTAGGCGTGATGCATAATATTATCAAGCAGATTTATCAGATAGGCTTTGAAAAATTGACGGTTTTCATAACGTGCTCAGTAATTCTGTACTGTATGAAAAACGAGCTTTCAAAATTAATTTTTCCCATTGAGGGTATTTAGAAGAATCTTTGAAAAATTGCCTACTTGCCTCTAGAATATATCAACTATGAACAGCAATATCCAGAACGGAGGCACTCTGAAACTAATGTGTTTGAAAGATTGAAGAATCGTTTTATTTAGACTGTGTCGTTTAATATTTCTTAGCCTACCTGATAGATCTGCTTGATAATTATGCATGACGTCTATAAAATTGTTTCCTCAGCACACTTGACCTATAATATCTCGTTAATTCAGTGTTTTGACTTGATCAAGTACTATTGTGGCCTTATATTTTAGTTGTTCGTTAAGCAAAAATAAAATTTGATAGTATTTTCTCAAAATAAATGAATTAATAATAAATAAATAATAATAAAATAAAAAAATAGAAGGTATATTTAAAATTTGTAGAAAAATCGAAATATCTCAGAAACTAATGAATTCAGCCATAACAAGTGCTACACAAAGATGAAAGAGCATATTAAAGGTAATACTTTGGTATAATAAAATATTGGGGGTTACATTTGAAAAAAGAGAGAAAATCTAGATTTTGCATTCTACATCACCCTGTAAACGCATATGCGTCACGGGCTTTTTTTATAGCCGGTTTTAAAACTAGATAATATTTTTTATCCATCTGTGTAATAGAGATAATTTTTGATTCATTACTTTTTGATATACAGTACTTTCATTTGACAGTGATTTGGATACAAAAATGGACCCTGTATAATGTAACAATATCCTATATTGGAAGAACGGAAATAATTAGTAGAATTTGAATATAGAATAATATATAGGGTGTCTCATTTAAAAAAAATGTATGTTTGCATCACCACGTAGTTATGGATCACCCTGTAGAGATCAAAATATTTTCTGAACAAGAAGCATATCTGTGGCTACAACTTTTATATACAACTTTTTACGATATCTTCTATAGTAGTGGTGTTATCGACCGAGCCGGTACTAAAAACTCACCCTGTATATTGTGCCAGGGCCGTATATAAGGGGGGGGGGGTTTGGGGGGTTCAACCCCCCCTACTGAAATAATACAAAATAAAAATAATCAAGATGCTTTCTCCAAACTTAGTGATTTATTCTACTACTAACCAATCCATCGGCGCTCATGACATATTAGCAGCGATACAATCTATATGGGTTTTTAAGCAAATTAAGACATTACATATCCTTTTATACGTGAACCCCCCCCCCCCCTAAGGTCACTATGTACCACCACCATGGTCAACGCCAAGCTACGGCCCTGTATTGTTCATGGTGACTCCGTTTGTTCGGTGGATAAGGTATAGCTTGGAAGTGAGAACCTTGACCTCTTGACCAAGCGCGACAGCACAAAACAGTGCGACAGTGCGAGTAGTGAAAAATGAAGTGAAGCACAAGTGAAGGCGGTTCTGCGCTCTGCCACTCTGGTCACAAACAGCTCTGGTGACCACAGATCACAGAAACTTCTGTGATGTGTGATCTGTGTGCAGAAATGTCTGTGATCTATGTTGGCGACTCATGGCGAGGCCGACGACTGACGTACAGGAATAGATCATTTTCATATTACGTCACAAGTGGCCGTGCCTGGTGTACGAGCTCTTATAACCAGTGTTCCCAGCACAAGTTCCCAGATAAAGTAGAGAGAAATTCATGCAATTCGACTTCCAAAATTCGTGTAAAGTCATAAAAATACTACAAGTACATCGTACCTACAGTAATAAAGATCGTGAGAATTCGCCCTCTATTCGTGTAATAAGGAGCAAAATCGTGTAATCTGGCAAAACTTTACGAGCTCGTACACCAGGCACGCCCACTTCTGTCAACGCATTCAACCTTTCAACGGTTCTTTGACATTTCAAGCTAACCTATAAATATTTGTTTATCTCAATGACATTCTATTGGTACCATTGGTACTTTTGTGTTGGTACTTGTGATTGGTACTATTGGTAGTATTGGTACATTTTTGTGGGTACATTTTTTGTGGGTACATTGGTGATTGTACTCCGTGCTGTACTCATATCGTACTTTGTGATAATAATTTAGGGATGTCCCGAAAATGAAATAAATCGATATTTTGAATCGATTCAAGATCGGTCATCACAAGATCGATCCAGAAAAAGATCGACAAGAAAAAATCGATCTTATCAAATATCGATATTTGATTTTGAATACCCTTGTTGCTGTATGTATCACTTGTTTTTTAATAAAAAAATACAATGATTTATATACATAAAATTTATTAAACAGTTACATTAAATGTTGAGTATCTATTGTCAGTGGTATAATATTTATAATTTATAATGTAACATAATTAACATTCTTTTACTTCCCACACTGATAGGTGAGGGGAGTATTGTGATCGCGAAAATTTTCGATTTTGAGATAATATACTTTTTGGGCGTTTTATGATGCCTACATAACGAAAATCCACGTCACTCATTTCCGTCGGTCTGTCTGTCGGTCTGTCTGTCAGTCTGTCTGTCGGGCTGTCTGTCTGTCTGGCTGTTGGAGTTTTTCTAGCCTCCTAATCTCAGTAACCGCTGCATAGATTTTGATGAAATTTGGGTAGTGATATGGTGTAGGGTCGTAGTAGGTAATGTTGCTACAATTTTGAAAATCGGTGCATGGGCGGCGGAGTAATTAGCAAAAAACGAAAAATTTCAAATATGGCTCAAACTTCGTTTTTAGGGGTTTTAGGGGTTCATTTTCTACTTTTTTTTGGGTGGGGGTTGAAATTGGGGTGGTTGTAAAGCTGAAAAATCTGTTGTACTCATAATAGGCTGTCTACTGACCTGCGAGAGAAAGACCTAGCGGTATAATACACTTTTTTAGGTCCATTCGAACATTGCCTTGTGTATTACAGGAACCAAGGGACTTGAACTTTCTGATGCATACAAAATACATACGAGCATTAACTTTGGATCGTGTTGTATTGTGTTACGTGGAAACTTCTTAATTGACTTTAATGACATTTTGACACCGATTTATTACCGCGACGAGTACGGAAAGCGCGTGTATGGTTTTTATAAATCATTTCAGTGGCGGCGCGGCAATAATAAAAAAACTAAAAATATAAAAAGCACCTCAAACTTCGTTTTAGACGTTTTAGGGGTGGGAGTTTGTAAAACTCAAAAATTTGTTGTATTCATGATATATTGTCCATTGACCGGTGAAAGAAGCACCTAGTAGAATACAACGCTTTTTTGCGGTGGGGCGAGCGATGATTTGATTGCAGGGGCATCTAGACTATAGTTTCATGCTGTGGGAAAATAATAAAACTGGTATCACCGGAATGTGTGGGAAGTACTGAGTCAATTAACTTGACTACATTTTTTTATATCAAATGAAAGAGTATATCAAAAAGACTAGCAAATCATCGAGAAACTCGAATATACCTAATCGTACAATTGACATAAACGCGCTACATTACATTTCTCTACTGATTTGCTAGATAGCGCTTTGCGACTCGCGATCAGCCGTAAAATAATTGAGCATGCATGGGTGTAGGGTGTAGGCGGTATTAAATCGATTTTCGATTTTGAAATAAAAAGATCGATTTTCCAAAAGATCGACTAGCGAAAGATCGATCGATTTTAATCGATTTTTGGGGTAAAAAGATCGATCTTGGAATAAAATCGATTCGAATCGTACATCCCTATAATAATTTTATGTTTGTGATTGAACTTATCTTAAAACTCTTAACAGTTTTGTGTGTCTTAAACCTGTAAGTTGTTACTTAAAATCTGTAGTATAAACGTAAGAATATCTTGCGAAGATTAATCGTTTTTATAGATTTGGAGAAATGGAAGAGCGATGAGTGTGGAAGAGGATAACGACTTATTTTGGGATTCATCAACTGATGATTGTGGAGACCGATCCAGGCGCGGCGGAGTGGAGAGGCAGAGTGATAGCGGTGGCGGTACGGCGGTGAGGAAGTGAAGAGCGGGGAGAGGAGCGGTTCGACCAGGGGTACGGATTGGACGGCGGGACAGACAGTTACCGGCTATTGTTTACGAACATTGAGATTACGTTTGAAGGTGTTAATTACGTGTTTATGGATTTTGGGAAAATAAAGTTATTTGTGCTAAAGTGTCGTTGTGTCTTCAGATAATAAACCTAGGATAGCACAATTGGCGACGAGGATATCACGACCCCGTGGATTTTCAGTTAGAATATAAGGTAGGAAGAAAGTATTTCACTAATTATCAATGATTGTTCTCGGGCGGACATATTAGTTTGGTATTGGATACATTTAAAGTTATGAACGAGCTCAGCCACTAACGAGGCTATGAGTCATTGTTAAGGATATTTTGTGTTAGGCTATGGGTCACTACAGAGCTCAGCTATTCACAAAACTAATAACAATATAATAACAATTCAGTTCATCTATAGATTAGGCTATGAGTCATAATATTGAGCTCAGCCGTAGAACAAGCTATGAGCCGTCAAGGAGCTCAACTATAGATTAGGCTATGGGTCATAATTGAGCTCAGCCGTAGGACAAGCTATGAGCCGTCAAGGAGCTCAGCTATAGATTAGGCTGTGAGTCATAATATTGAGCTCAGCCGTAGAACAAGCTATGAGCCGTCAAGGAGCTCAACTATAGATTAGGCTATGGGTCATAATTGAGCCCAGCCGTAGAACAAGCTATGAGCTGCCATGGAGCTCAGCTATAGATTAGAATATGGGCCATAATTGGGCCATAGTATAAGCGACGAGTTGTTATTGAGCTGAAAAAAAAAAAAATCCGCTTTGATGAACTATTCTTTTTTTTTCTTTCTTTTTCTTTGTTTATTATTGTTAGCAATGAATCTTAGCAGGAATATATTTTTTTTTCTGTGACTATACATGTCTATATTTGTGTGCGTTTATGTGTATACTGACAATAATTTATTGATTTATGAAAGCACCTAATGATATTAAATTGGAAAAAAAAAAAAAAAAAATTTTTAAATGGTCTAATATCGACTATTTTTCACAATTACAGAAAATCATGTCGGATACACCTATCAAACCTTTCTCTTGCGATGCAATTGATAAAGCTCTCATAAGGGGGGAGTGGGAGAAATGGCTGAGATCTTTCAAGTTATATTTAGCCGCAGAAGAGATCACAGACACTGTTAAGAAGAGGAACAAACTATTGCATTATGGAGGGGTGCAACTACAAGAAGTGGCATATAACTTACCAAACGCGATTGTGGACTACGATGAAGAGGAAGACAATGATGTCTTCCAGAATTTGGTGGACAAATTGTCAGAATATTTCTCTCCTAGGCAGAACTCTGCCTTTGAGAGGCATGTTTTTCGAAACCTCAGACCGGAGGAAGGAGAAAACCTCAATAAATTCTTGTTGAGGACTAGGCAACAGGCTAAGAAATGTTCATTCGGATCTACAGTTCAGGAAGCCACAGAAATACACATCAAAGACAAATTGATCGACTGCTGGGCTCCACTGGAACTAAAGCGAAAACTATTAGAACAAGAAAGATCACTTGATGAAATTATAGAAATGTGTCAAGTCCATGAGCAAACAGGAGGACAATCAAAAGCTATGAGCACCGCGGTACCCAGTGTATCAAATGCAAGTGTAAACAAAATTAAGATACAACCCAAAAATAACAAACACATCGAATGCACGAGATGCGGAAAGCAAGGACATGCCGCATACGCCTCTGACTGTCCTGCAAGACTCACTAAATGTCATAAATGCGGATATATTGGTCATTATGCATCATGCTGTAGATCAAGACAAAACAAACGTCACAATAATTCCAAAAATTTGCATGAACCCAGAAATAAGCGAAAGAGAACAAGCTCAAAAGTAAATTTCATTGATAGAGACAGTGACATGTCAGAAAATGACGGAAGAGATGACAGCAGGAGAGAATACGAATGTTTCAAAATAACAGATCGCTATGATGATAATGACACTGAGGATGAGCTCATAGTTTGCAAAGTCGGAGGAATTGATATAAAACTATTGATAGATTCCGGATCCAAAGTGAACATTTTGAAGAAAAAGGACTGGGAGCTACTGACGAATAATAAAGCCGCTGTATGGGAAGTTGACGAGAAACCTAATCAGACGCTGAAAGGTTATGCTTCTGGGAAAGCTCTAGATGTCAAGTGTAGGTTTCAGACAACTATCGGATTGAAAAATGGAAAAGAAGTCGTCGCTCACTTTTATGTAGTACCGCAGGGAGAAATATCAATTTTAGGCAAGGAAACTGCCAAGCAGCTGGGAATTTTGAAGTTAGGGTTACATATCAACACGGTCGAAGAGGAAACACCATTCCCGAAAATCAAAAATATTGTCATAAAACTAACAATAGATGCTACTGTGAAACCAGTGCGACAGCCTGTACGACGGGTTCCAGTTTCATTAGAAGAAAAAGTCGAGGCTAAATTGGAGAAAGCGCTAAGAACTGACATTATAGAAAGAGTGCTGGAACCGAGTCAATGGATCTCGCCTATAGTCGTTATATTCAAGCCAAATGAGGATATTAGAATTTGCGTAGATATGAGAAGAGCCAACGAAGCGATTTTGAGAGAAAATTATCCTCTTCCAACGTTTGATTCATTTATGACAAAGTTACGCAATGCAAAATACTTTTCCCGGTTAGATTTAACCAGCGCCTATCACCAATTAGAGCTACACGAGGAAAGTCGCCCAATAACAACCTTTATAACACACAAAGGTATGTTCAGATACAAACGACTTATGTTTGGCGTAAACTCTGCTCCAGAAATTTTTCAAAGAGTATTTGAACAAATACTATCGCCTTGCAAAAATTGCTTAAATTACTTGGACGACATTATTGTGTTTGGAAGTGATGAAGGAGAACATGATCGCTCTCTAAAACAAGTCCTAAATATATTTCAAAGTAACAACGTACTCTTGAATAAAGAAAAATGCCTGATGAAAGTTACGGAACTAGAATTTCTGGGACATAAATTGTCAAATAAAGGTATAGATGCTGATCAGTCCAAAGTGAAATCAGTCCTAGAATTCCGACCACCAAAAACAAAAGAAGAAACACGAAGCTTCCTAGGCCTGGTCACATACCTAGGAAAATTCATTAAGGATGTAGGCACCATAACAGAACCACTACGCCAACTAATAAAGCAAGATGCAAAGTTTGACTGGACTGAAAAGCATCAGGCAAGTTTTGATAAACTGAAAAGATCCTTAACAACCCTACCAACTCTGTCATATTTTGATCCGAGACGAAGAACCAGATTAGTAGCGGATGCCAGTCCAGTAGCACTAGGAGCAGTACTCCTACAATTTAACGATGAAAATATACCTCAAGCTATTTCTTATGCAAGTAAATGTTTGTCAAATACTGAACGCCGATATTCCCAAACAGAAAAAGAAAGTCTTGCATTAGTATGGAGCGTGGAACGCTTTTATTTCTATCTGTGTGGGCTTGAATTCGAACTAGTAACGGACCACAAGCCCCTAGAAGCTATTTTTAAGCCAACCTCTAAGCCGCCAGCCAGAATTGAAAGATGGGTTTTGCGGCTACAATCTTTCAAATTTAAAATAATTTATCAATCCGGAAAATCAAACATAGCCGACCCGCTTTCTAGATTAGGCCCAGACGATCAAAATAAGCCATTTGACAGAGAAACCGAAAACCATATCAACTCAGTTGTAGAACAGGTTGTACCAAAGGCAATGAGCATTTCACAAATTGTGACCGCAAGCAAGGAAGATAAACAACTCAGAGATGCTGTTACAAAAATAAATGATAATACATGGGAGCCTAAAGATGAAAATATCCTATATCCATTCCGACTAGAGCTGTCAACAATGGGACCAGTTATTCTCCGAGGGAATAGAATCGTAATTCCAGAGGCGTTACAACAGCACGTATTAAGGTTAGCCCATGAAGGACACCCAGGGGCAACGGTAATGAAACGTAGGCTAAGAGCAAAAGTATGGTGGCCTTTGATTGATCGACAAGTTGAGAAGTGGGTAAAAACTTGTAGGGAATGTTTGCTTGTTACACAACCCGACAGACCTCCAACGATGGTACGACATAAATTTCCAGAAGGCCCTTGGCAGTGCCTAGCAATAGACTTATTAGGACCTCTCCCAAACAACGAATACGTGCTGGCAGTAATAGACTATTACTCACGGTACCAAGAGTGTGAATTTTTGAAGAGCATCACATCTAATGTAATAATTAAACATTTATCTAAAATATTTGCGAGGCTAGGACTGCCAACATCAATTAGGACTGACAACGGTAGTCAGTTCACAAGCGATGAATTTAAAAGATTTTGTGAGACCCACAATATAAAAATTATCCACACCCCACCATACTGGCCACAAGCCAATGGAGAAGTGGAGAATCTAAATAGATCGCTAGTTAAACGGTTAAAGATCGCACATGCCAATAAAGGTAACTATCACGAAGATCTACTCAAGTATACAATGATGTACAATGTAACACCTCATGGAACAACTGGAAAATCACCAACAGAATTACTTTTAAACAGGAACATAAGGGACAAGATACCTTCAATTTCAGAAATCACTGATAATTATATTGATGAAGAAGCTGAAGATAATGATATACTCAACAAACAGAAAGGAAAGGAGAAGGAAGACAGAGCGAGACAGGCTAAGGAAAACGACATTAAAGTTGGTGATATTGTAGTAAGTAAGAACATGGTACATCCCCATAAATTGACAACCAACTTCAATAACGAAGAATATGTAGTCCTTCAACGGAGCGGCAATGAGGTGACAATTACCAGAGACGATGGACAAATATTGAAACGACACATAAGCCACGTAAAAAAGATCCCCACAACGAATACCCCTATTAGAGAGCCATCTTTTGCAACATCCACCCTGCAAGAGCAACATGCCAGTGACGTCTTCGAGAGGCAACCAGCGGAATCTACACCACGACCAGGACCAAGCAGCGACAGCCCAAGGGAGGAGACAGGAGGACCAGTGGAACCACTCAAACTGAAAAAAATGGAGGGAGTGTGGAGACCGATCCAGGCGCGGCGGAGTGGAGAGGCAGAGTGATAGCGGTGGCGGTACGGCGGTGAGGAAGTGAAGAGCGGGGAGAGGAGCGGTTCGACCAGGGGTACGGATTGGACGGCGGGACAGACAGTTACCGGCTATTGTTTACGAACATTGAGATTACGTTTGAAGGTGTTAATTACGTGTTTATGGATTTTGGGAAAATAAAGTTATTTGTGCTAAAGTGTCGTTGTGTCTTCAGATAATAAACCTAGGATAGCACAATGATGATTTCGAAGAATTGCTCAACCACCCTCAAGTAAAAAATGAGAATTACCTAGGTAATGGGCAAATATGGGTTCATAATCATACTTGATATATTTAGCATGCAATGTGTAAAATTATCATGTTTTAGAGGAAATAGTACCACAGTACTCTGAAGAAGTTTTCTTCCGGCACTTCAGGCTCTCAAGAGCAAATGCTATTTGCATTAGCGAGAAGTATGAATGTAGCCTTGCTACAGCAGTTCAGCAATCAGGTTCATGTGTGTGCATTTCTTCAAGTAAGTCTCCAATGTTTTTGACAGACATATGCAGAATGTCAGCTTTTGCTATTCATGCATGCAACAAGTGGACCAAGACGCTACATATAGAGCATGAAGGTTGCATGCTGTTTTTCAGGTGCTAATATACTTGTGGTATATTGGTCACCAAACAGCAAGCTTGCATGTTATATTTTAATGCTTATTTTGCAGGTGTTGATATACTTATGATATATTAGCCATCAAACGGCAGGCTTCAGTGCTGTCGCTGATCTGTTTAACATAACAATCAGTAGTTTAAACAGAATCATTGATCGACTCACACACTACTTGAGCAATCTTCCACCGGAAGTAGTAAAGTGGCCAACTGAGAAATATTGGAGAGCACTGCAGAGCACATGGATTTCCAAATGTTATAGGAGCAATAAATGGTACACAAAGTAAAATAGACAAGCCACAGAATGATGCAGAATCTTACATTAATTGGAGAGGATATTATTCTATTCAGGTGGGTAAACATTTTCACAAATACTTAATGATAATTTGACAGATGGTACATCAATCAATATTTATTTATGTCGTTCACAAACATCAATAATAATAATCTTTATTATTCCAAAGGCTTGCCCCCAATCATTGAGTCAAAATTCATTAACCGAGGTAATTGACTATCTGAAATACCCCTCTCAGGATATGTGCCGTGTATTTTATAGTACATTTATTCGAGGCTCTTACACTGTATCAATTCAATAGAAAAAAAAAATGTATTCTGATATAATGGAGACCAAATAAAAGCTGCATACTCTACCTTGCGGCTAGGGTTCGTTTTAGCGAAACCCGAAACGGGCGTTGAAATTGGTGTCAATCGACGCGGATTGACGCCCTGAGTCGAACGACATAACTCCTAGACTGAGGAAACGCCCCGGTAAAATTCTATAACACTTTAAAGTTTCAGTACATAACCTCCCTTCTGCCAAACAGTCAACCTATCGAGGTCAAATTCGGTTTAATCGGTCGTCAAGTAAGTGTTAATCGATTCTGCTTGATGTCCTGAGTCGAATTAGGCCTCTCCAAGGCTGAGGAAACGCTCCAATGAAAATCTGCGCACCTTTAAAATTTCAAACCTAACCTCAAAATTACTTCGATATTTCGATGATTTTTCATGAAATATGTGGTCAAACTATATATCGTGTGAAAGCACTAGATGAGTACAACACAACGCCACCAGTCGCAACATCCTAAAATGGAAAATAAAAAAGTTATGATACTTTAAATGTTTAATGTGAAAGCTATTGAGGAAATATGAATAACCGAAAACCAGCTTATAGTGTTTTCCACTGGGCTGCATTCACCCGCACTCCGTTGAACTGAGTGCAATTGTTATGTTCCACTGGTAAAGTTCTATTGCACTGCTTGATTTTTAGTATGTTCCACTACCCGCATTCTCCGAGTGTAGTGCGCACTCAGGGCAACTTTTTCGCACGAGCCTCGGGATCTCGTGCTGTAGTGCCAGTGCAAATATGGCGAATATGGCCTCAAAAATGTCAGATTTTCTAATTTTAAATGAATTGCTAGAAAGCGATGAAAGTAGTGATGATGAAGAAGAAGTTGCAATGTTATTGAAGGAAAAGCGAAAAATGCCGAAAGTTATAAAATTTGTCGAAACTGTAGTACACAAATTCAGCGATAAAGAGGTATACACTTTTTTCTAATAAAAAAATATTAAAACTTAATAAAATCATTTTTAGTTTAAAAGTGTTTTTCGTGTGGAAAGGACTACATACTACAAGTTAATAGAAGAATTGAGGGACTCTCAATTCTTCCCCCGGAAGACCACATTTGCCATCATAATTTTCATAATCCTCAGACATTTTATACCTTTCTAACTTAAACAGATCTATTAACCTTAGAAAAAACAAAGGTCGGCTGTCATTATAAATGCACTGTTCTGCTTGGGTACGTTCCACTCAGGAATTGCACTGATCCCCACCGATATGCACTTTGTCAGAGCAGATGATAGAATTGCACTTGGCAGGAGCGCACTGAGTGCTGCTCAGTGGAAAACACTATTAGTTTATGTTGAATTAGGTTTGTGGAAACGTATAACGGGGGGCCTGGGGGGGGGGGCTGCCCCCCCCAGACGTCACTGTCTTTGCATATTTTGAATGGTCTAAGCAACACAAGTTTCCCAAGTAGGATTCTCACCTGTTCGGTTTTTTCCATAGCATGCGGGGGTAGGACCCAGAGGAACTTATTTTGATTAATTTCCAATTGAGAATCAAAATAAACGGTTGTACAGTCTAGATTTGGTACAATTTAAGTCAAGATATCAGGTTGAGTCGCTAGACACACCTTTTTACCTCAACCGATTTGCTTAGTTTATATTAGGTAAGCTATTGGAATTTGTGAATTTCAAAGTAGCGTAGACTTTCACCAAAACATCTTCTTGCGCTGTTAATGGTCTAGTTCGTCTCAGGACTTCAATCCGAGTCGATTAGAACCTATTTCAGCTTCAATAATTGAACTAGTTTGGTTAAGTTAGGTTAGGTTTGGAATCTTTAAAGTGCTGTAGTTTTTCACCGGAGCGTTTCCTCAGTCTGGGAGTGGTCTCGTTCGACTCAGGGCGTCAATTCGCGTCGATTGACACCAATCTCAACTCCCGTTTCGGGTTTCGCTAAAACGAACCCTTACATCCCAATACTTTATTTGCAGAAGAGACCATTTTTTTGTTAAATGTTCTGAAAAAGTGAATTTGTTGTTGAATATTACTCCCAAATCTCTTAAATGTCTGACATCTCTCTATTATGATGTTATTAATTTGATAGTTGAATAATATTGGACTGCACCTCTATGTAAAACGTAAGACCTTTCATTTCATTATATTCAATTCGAATTAAGCTTGTTTATCACACACCAAATACTCAGAATGTTAATGTCATATTGCAATTTATTTACAGTCATTTATTCTTAATTTCATAGTATATTTTCAGGTCATCTGCAAAAAATAGATCTAAGTTTGAAAACTGAGATTAATTTCAGATCATTAAGGACTAAATCCTGTTAAATAGTGCAAAACACGTTTTTTTTCTAATTACAGATGCAAGTTGTATGCGACCACAGGTGCATAATGATAGACATTTTTGTCCATGACAGCAGGGCTTATAGAAATTCCCTTAGATAAGGAAAGAGAGGGGATACTGCACGCCTGTTTGATGCTATATGAATTAGCTGTGACCAAAAATGAATAGCTATTTGACAGCTATCAAAATATTTTTTTATGATGTTTAGGGTTTTTAAGAGCAATAATTGTAAAATATTTTGGTGTGCATAATGGTAGGGTGTGTAGCTTACGGTTGTAAAAGCCACAGCAGCAGAAAGGAGCTAGGAATCACATATCACAGGTAAATTTAATAGAGCTTTGGTACATTTTTGGTGCCATTTGATAACAGAAATGTCAGTTGTGTAGTATGTCCTCTCTTTCCACGCTGAAGTGTGGGAGGTATTTTTTTTTTTTGGTATGGTAGTTACCCATTAGAAAATAACTCACTGACCCCATTCAAAGACAGAAAATTTAACCAGAAGGCAAATAAATTATAATATGAAGCTGTCTAAGAACCAATATGTGGTACAGCATTATTTTGGAATCCTGAAAGAAAAATTTAGGCAGTGTACCATATTAAGTTGTGAAACATCAAAACTATTGTCCACTTCATCAGAGCTGCATGTGTCCTCCATAATATAGCACTGAAACACAATTTTGTTGTAACACACACTGAAGGAGTGAAGCAACTGTCTAATCAGCCTCAACAACATTTTGAGGCCAATGAACTGAATGGGAATGACAGTGATGATGAGGTGGATGAGGGAGGCCAAGCTGTTCGCAGTAGAGCTGCCAATAGCTATCTAATAATAATAGCGATCTATAAGTATCCATAAGTGAAACTGGGTGGAACTAGACTACAATTTATCAAAAAATATTTATTTAAATCTAAAAACATTTTTTGCATTTCTTATAATTGAAATAATCCTTACTTTTGAATTTCGTTGAAATGAAAACATGCTGCTGCATAGCAGCTAAAAAAAATCCCAAAAAAAATTATTGAGCTTTTTTTGAGATCTTTTAAAATTATTTTTTTGTCGATAAATTGTGTTCTAGTTGCGCCCAGTTTCATTGTTGTAGTAGTAGTATTATTTTTTATAATATTGGCATGATTTATAAGCAGTAGCAATCCCACACCCAGAAATGTGAGATAGAATCTACTCGCTCCGACATGGTACCAACTTGAGTCCTCTGACTTTACCACTATACTAACTGTTTTGTACAATTATATTTTTGAGCTGTATTTCTCATTTTCATCTTATATTTTAGATACAGTCAATAGAATAAACCTCGAATTTCTTTATAAAAGGATTCTAACGAACTTTATGGAGCATGTTTATATTAGTGAGGGGCAATTGAATCAATTTTTTTTCTATCCGGAGAACTATTTACTATTAGAACGAAATCTATGTAAGTGCTAAATATAGAATAATCTAGGCAGAAAAACACATCCCTGATAATTAACTTGAAAAATTTAGGGTACCCTGTTTGAATGTTTATGTGGAGTTATGTTCTGAAAAAAACTTCAAATTTGATGGCCCAATATTTCCAAATGTAACAATCATTTTTAAACAGGCGCTATTGTCTCTCTCACATTCTTTGGCAGCTGCTGAAAGGAAATTTTTGTTAAATTGAATTTAATTAAAACAAAAAACAAATGAATGTAACTACATGTGATGCTCTTTTACACACTTCACAAATGCGGCAATTTACAACTTTCAAAACATCTCTTGACCTTAAACACAAAATCAAACGTAAAGAATGAGGAATCCGACGAATTACATTTTGAATTAGTTCCTAGTATATTTTTTTTATTTTATTTATATAGTCTCAAGTATATATAATGTATAATATAATGTATAAGTGATTTGTTTTTTTTAAGGATAACTTTTTTATTTCTGATAAATAGTTAGTTTTATATTTGGTGTTAAATAAAGTTTTATTGTATAACCACAACCGATTTAATAAAAAAGTTTTGACTAGTTTTTGTTTTTCAACACGTGAATCCCCATTCTACTGAGTAGACAAAATGTTACGGTTTGATGTCATTGGATTACACAGAGAGGCATTCCCTGTAGGAGAATAACAGTGACGTCACACAATTGATGACGTATCGGCGTAGACAACATGGCGGATGACATTGCTTACAATCAGAGGCGTTAAAATCGTTTTCTCAAATAGAAATGCTAAAATAAGTGCGTTACTTCACATGTCTTCGCGTAGACTTAGGTAAACCATAAAACCGCATAAAAATAAACCAAACAGGATAACTCTCTCATATTACCGAAGAAAGTTGATACAATAATAAGTAGTAATTTATGTTTCAAACAGCTGGATGAGTCGGTGTTGCTGGATGGCGTAACTTCGGATCTATTACAATTTATTGCAAATTACTACATTTTTATTATGAGAAGGATTGCGTCATTGACATTCTAACCTAATATGGACGTGCCGTAAGAGAGAGAGAGAGAGCGTGCGCCCAGTAGCAGCGCGACAGAGACGGATAAAGAATCGGCAAAACAATGATCGGCGCCCGTATAGTTTATGTTGATTTTCAGTGTATCTCTTCAGTTTATCGTGTTTTATTTATTGTAAAACAATGGTGAGCTCTTGTTCAGCCTTCAATTGTACATCCAGGGATGTTAAAGGAGGAAACCTGAAATTCCATTGGTAAGTTATATTTTTAGTATCATTTTTGTGTAGCCATGGCCGACTCTACACAGAGACGGCCATGGTGTAGCACGTTTTTGTTTCTACTTTACATTGGCTGTGTTCAACGAGACCTAGCGCAAAAGCGCTAGATTGGAAGCGCCTGCAGGCGCTAAGTGTGACCGTTGAACGACCTTCTCTTTGGCGTTATAAAACTGTCATATCTATCTCCATATTTTAATATTTATCATTTGTATTGTCAAAAATCTAGGTTATATAATCACAAAACCTGATATTAAATTGACATTATACAAAGGTAACTGCTTCTTTCAGAACTACAAATAATTTTTTTCCAGTTTTTTGCCACTTCGCTAACCAAATAGCGCTTTTTAAAAGCGCTAACCAAGCTGACTAGCGCTTTTTGACAGCTTGTCGTTCATCGGTTAGTTAGCGCAAAGCGCCCTCAAGCGCTTAGGTCCGCTAAGTCCCGTTGAACACTACCATTAGGTATTATACATATGGATTTATGAACGTCCTAAAATATGCCTGTACCGCTGTAGATAAATAAAACTTTTTTTCAGTCGTCTCTGCCTATGAAAGAACTGTGAAAGAACTTATTTACTCAGTGTTATTTACTACTTGTCGTTTGTGTGTATGACACATGTTCGTTATTCAGTTCAATAAAAGCGTAGTTGATGAAAGAACAGGGGTCTCTTTGTAGCTTCTGAAATTCTAAGCCTTTTGAGACAACTGACAATTAAGTATCCAGTGATAGGTAACAAATAAAAGAATGTGATATTTCAATTTTAGCTCTCCAAGAGATGATGCCTTGCTGAAAAAGTGGATAGGAGCATTGCTGGGAAAGAACTTTGTGCCTGGTACTAGGACAGTTATATGCAGCAAGTATTTCAAACATAGTGACTATGTTGAGGCTCATATGGATACATTACGTTTGAAAAAGGATGCTGTACCCTTAATATTTTTGATTTTCCTGGACATTTATTAAAAGTAGAAAGAACTCGAAGAATTTTAACAAAACAGTGTCATTGTAAGTACATATAGATGTATAATAACATACTTTATGCTTGAATTATTTCTTTCTATTGCCAGTTCATATTGAAAATTCAGAACCATCAACTTCATGTGATAATGCTACCTTAACAAGGCAAGCCACAGCTGATGGAGCTGTTTCTGTCAGGATAAATAGAAAAAGGTATGGAGAAATATTTTTCGTTAGATGTATATGTAAGTAGAATTTTTAGGAGATGTGATCCTGTCCATTTTTGAGATTTTATAGAGGATGACTTGGAGTGCCCTGTACTGGCAGGCTCGCTGTTATAGATGATCTTAAGAGCAAAAATAAACTTACTTCTGAAAACTCTCTGATATTGAAGGTATGCAAGGTATATGCTTTTGATATTTTATTCATTTAATGCTATATGGCTTAATAGTATAACTTTGTATGCAGAAGGTAATATATTTTCCACTTTGAATAAAATAAAAAATGAAGTTGTTTCCAGAATACGACAACAGTTCACAAAATTAATTCGTTTAAACATCAATAAATCGCCCTAGTTGGTCCTGTTAATTTTTTGTGCAACTTCAAAATTAGTTCTCTGTCAGAATGTATTTAACGCGCAAACATTTTCGAGCCATGTCTACGATTTGAAAAGTGATGGTCTCTCCAAGACAATGTATTGAGATACTTCTTGCTGCATTTGGCTGGTACAGCGAATTAAAATTTGAAAGAGTTTCTCTCAGTGACAAACTTCCAGAAGGAAGACTAATTTCTGCTGTTTCTGATGAAAATGTTGTTGTTGTTTGACATATATGATTTATGATAATAACCCAGTCACCTACAGATGTAGGTATGTACTGCAATATATTGTAAATGTAAAATGATCATATTCTTTTACGCTGTGAGTTTGTATTACTGTAGTCATTCATTGATGCTATGAGCGTATAGCGAACGTATATTTTATCTTATGTATTTATTTGATAGATATAGATAATTTATTGGTGTCATTATGTTTATTTATATTTACACAAGTCAAGTAATTTTATAAAAAGAAAAACATTACCAAGGACAATTCATAATATTGTAGCATCACATCGTTGAAAGTTGTAATACATATAGTTCTAAATAAAAGATTAAAAACTATCACAATCAATGAATTTATATTGAATTATATGGATATTTTTATATATATGTTGATTGATTTCCAGGAATTTAATAAAAATAAATCATTACAAGGGGTCGTCCCAACAATGCCTTCATTTCGATATTTAGCCAATAAAGGTATAAACAAATTATTTGCAGATATGTATTCGTATCAAGAGACATATTTTTAAAATCTCCATCGTCGCATTAATATGAATTTAAATGACATTATTTCGGAAGTTTTTTTTTTGACATTTTCATCAAACAATTTAATATTTATCAGTGTTTTCCTAATATCCAAACATTTGCATAAAAATATCCATATACGCGCTCAAAAAATGCATAAAAGTATAATGTCTCCACATATAATCCATTAAATAACGGGCTTTTTGCCTGTTTCGTAGCTCTATCTCTCTCGCGCTGCTATCCGTACGCGGCGATGTACGGGAAGGATCGGACAGGGCCGATCCATATTAGGTTATGATATCTATGGATTGCGTTCATTAATTAATGTAATTTCACAAAATTCCAACAACACGTTGAATTCTGAGGTAACGACCACAAAACATATACACTTAACGACACTTGATACCAAGGAAGTTAAAACAATAGGCGGACGCAGCTATTTACTTTTCGCGTTGAAGCCGCATAGTCACCTTCTAAACGCATTTCAAAGTTGCCAAA
The DNA here is from genome assembly GCA_951848785.1 of Callosobruchus maculatus. Lineage (NCBI taxonomy): Eukaryota > Metazoa > Arthropoda > Insecta > Coleoptera > Chrysomelidae > Callosobruchus > Callosobruchus maculatus. Next base: position 598,053 of record CATOUR010000087.1, on the reverse strand, counting down.
CTAGGCATTTTTCTAAGTAAAACTAAGAAAACAAGCAAGCTTATGAACACAAAATATCATATTTAATATAATAATATATTTATGAACAGTGGATTGGTTTAATGATTTCTGTATATGCAAAACGTTAGGACCAGAGTCTGATTTCGCTCTTTTGCAATATTTGATAGTATGAAGAAATTTTCATATGCCAACGCGGCTTGGCTCTCATTGCTAGTTGCCATAGAATTTCTACGGTTGCCAAACTGGGCAAATTTCTAAGGAGATTTACGGTCAAATTCGCCTCCAACATCGCGTCATTAAACGAAGAGGTTATGTTGATCCACCCACGCGAAAAGGTGCGAAATTCTCGTTATTCCACCGGCAACCCTGTACTGCGCGTTACAGGCGGAGCGGCGCACCGGCACATTTAGGAGGGAACGTCAACGGGTGTGTATATCTGAACCGATTTCTGCGTCACTTATACGGCTGTAGTGACTACTAAAGTTTAAGCGGTAATTTTGAATTTGGGATATGTAATTGAAGGGTTTTTATCAAAAACAACCAATGTCATTTTTTTCCAAATTTTAGATATTGGCACCACTGTTATCAGAAACGTTATATGTATTAGCCGAAAATATTATTAAGGCATAAACTACCACAGTCAGTGAATAAATCGAACCCAAAGTTACAGGGTTTTAGCAAAAATAGCCGATGTCATTGGCGGTTATATCAAAAACAGCCAATGTCATTAGACATTGGTAGTTTATGCCAGTAAACTCTGGTCAGTTTCGCTTCTGTTGCTGTTGTTAGTAGAACGTTTTTCTGATATTTGGAACTGAAGATGATAACAGCGATGGATGCGAGTAATCCATGGAGTAAAAGAACCGTAGGTTGGAACAGCCCTATTATTACTCCCAACCTTGGTAGAGAAACGAAGAACGCCTCCTCTCATGGCCGACTTTACTCACTAGGCCGGAGCATTGAAATATGGCAGCACTGAATCGGGGGCCGAGCTTGTGTCGTTAGTGTAATTCTTCCAGAGTAAACAATAAGATTGGAAGGTGATTTTTAATGTGTTTCTAATTATTTACCTGCAGAAACGAAACTATAAAGATACAAAGATGCCTGCAAAGTGTGTAGTACCAGGTTGCAATAGCAATTGTGCTTCCAGTAGAAGACATACCAAACCATGGCCGAAAATAACCTTCCAGAGTAAAAAAAACATTGCAAGTGTAGTCTTGGCTCCTCTTATGGGCGTTTTCGGAGTATTAGTAACTCTTTAACACTGTTTTAACACAATTTATTGACTCAGATACATTTGTATGACGCCATTACACATAGCCGATTAGAGTGAATAATGATACAATGTTGCCAAAGTTAAGTTAATACATATCATAGATGGGAAATAAAAAGAGATAGATAACACAAGGTGATTTTTAATGTGTTTCTAATTACTTACCTGCACAAACGAAACTATAAAGATAAAACATGCCTGCAAAGTGTATAGTACCAGGTTACACTAGCAATTGTGCTTCCAATAAAGGACATAAACAGAAGTGGGTGAACGGTATTCCTCGTAAGGGCTGGTTATATTTATAAGAATAAAGACAATAATTTACAAACATTTCAAAGGATAAGACCTATTTTAAAGCACAATGTGGTACCTACAATGTTTTCTGGACCTCCCAAATATCACAGAACAATACAGTTAATCATGGCCGACTCTACACTAGGCCGGAGCCTTAGATGTGGCAACGTGGCTTAGCTGTCAAATAGTGGCCCTATAGTTTCAGAATAATTATTACATTTTATATGTATTAGAATTCATCTCGGTTAATAAATTAAGAAAAATACTTTTTAGAACTACTACTACTAATACCACTTACATCTGATGTCTGTTTCATCACAGTCAGACACTACAAAATAAAAATAAACGCAACCTGTTTCCTGCTGCCACTTCCACTTCCACTTGAATGAACACTCAATTTACTTTTGTCACTTGAGCTAGAAAAATTCACTATTAGGTCACTGTGAAGCCATTCTTGCTGGTCTTGATTTCCCTTTCACTATCAAATCCTTTCGTAGGTATGCCCCAGGCCATGCCCAGATGAGTTATATTAACTGTATTTTTCTGTGATATTTGGGAGGTCCAGAAAACATTATAGGTACCACATTGTGCTTTAAAATAGGTCTTATCCTTTGAAATGTTTGTAAATTATTGTCTTTATCCTTATAAATATAACCAGCCCTTCCGAGGAATACCTTTCACCCACTTCTGTTTATGTCCCTTATTGGACGCACAATTGCTAGTGCAACCTGGTACTACACACTTTGCAGGCATCTTTTTATCTTTATAGTTTCATTTGTGCAGGTCAATAAGGAGAAACCCATTAAAAATCACCTTGCAACGTTCTTTTTAATCTGGAATAAGGTTATGTTGGGCCATGGTTTGGTAGTCCTCTACCCATGCCTCTACTGGGCTGCAACCTAGTACTACACGCTTTGCAGGCATCTTTTTATCTTTATAGTTTCGTCTGTACAGGTAAATAAGTAGAAACCCATTACAAATCACCTTGCAACGTTCTTTTTAATCTGGAATAAGGTTATGTTGGGCCATGGTCTGGTAGTCCTCTCCTGGGCTGCAGCCTGGTACTACACGCTTTGCAGGCATCTTGTTATCTTTATAGTTTCGTTTGTGCAGGTAAATAATTAGAAACACATTAATAATCACCTTCCAACCATATTTTCTGCACCTGGAAGAATACACATGACATAACAACAAATGCAACTCGGCCCCCAAATTCAGTGTTGCCATATTTCATGCTCCGACCTAGTGAGTAGAGACGGCCATGAGTTAATAGAACTCATCTGGGCATGCATCTGGGCATACCTACGAAAAGATTTGATAGTGAAAGGGAATCAAGACCAGCAAGAATGGCTCCACAGTGACCTAATAGTCAATTTTTCTAGCTCAAGTGACAATTTACAAAGTAAATTGAGTGTTCATTAGCAATTGTGCTTCCAATAAAGGACATAAACAGAAGTGGGTGAACGGTATTCCTCGTATGGGCTGGTTATATTTATAAGAATAAAGACAATACTTTACAAACATTTCAAAGGATAAGACCTATTTTAAAGCACAAGGTGGTACCTACAATGTTTTCTGGACCTCCCAAATATCACAGAAAAATACAGATAATAGAACTCATCTGGGCATGCCAAAGAGGGCATGCATCTGGGCATACCTACGAAAAGATTTGATAGTGAAAGGGAATCAAGACCAGCAAGAATGGCTTCACAGTGACCTAATAGTGGATTTTTTTAGCTCAAGTGACAATTTACAAAGTAAATTGAGTGTTCATTTAAGTGGAAGTGGCCGCAGGAAACATGTTGCGTTTATTTTTATTTTGTAGTGTTTGACTACGATGAACCAGACATCAGGTGTAAGTGGTATTAGTAGTAGTTTTTTTTTTTTTTTTTTTTTTATTATAGAGGGTTTAGGAAATCGGCTTGATCGCAAGGTCAGAAACACTCGCACACCCGGAAGTGTGAGAGAGAGTCTGCCCGCCCGACGCTGAACCAGCTTGAGTCCTCTGATCACATGTCCAACAGACGCAGACGCGTCCATCCGACATGCCACCACGGCCCGACCGGCTAAAACCCGTTCCCTCTTTTCATACCTGAATTTCTCCAGCAAGGGAGTATTTCTTGACAGACACCGCTTCGGTACCGCTTTCGCATTTCTTCAAAACGATGCTGCCACCTTAAATGCACAAGGAAGCTCCTTTATTCCGTGTCATTTGTGAGTCAGCTACATCAGAGACGGTTAGACGCTCTGTGTGTTCTGGTCTAACTTTTTCTCTTTCAAAATCTCCTCAATGTAAGCTGCAACTTGATACCAAGACTCTTCACTTCTGAGAATTTCAGTCATTAGTCCCTCGGGGGACAATTTTGTCCCAAGCCGCTGTTCTAGCTGTTGTCGTTTATCACTCCATCTTTCACATCCGAAGAAGGTGTGTCGCGGATCATCTTGCTCAGGGCAGTAGTCACACTGAGGTGAAGATCTCACTCCTATTTTGAATAGGTAGCTATTAAATAGCCCATGACCTGTGAGGAATTGGGCAAGATAATAATTAACCTCCCCATGCTTCCTGTTGTACCACAGATCGATCTTAGCGATAAGGATGTGAGTCCATCTAGCGACATGCGCATGTTCTTCCCATCGCTCTTGCCATTTACAGACAGTTATCTTTCTAGCCTCCGTGCTGTTGATAACTTCACCTCTTTTTCTGCTAGTGAACAGAAACTGTCTCTCCTTAGCCAAAAGGTCTATTGGGGGGACGCTTGCGATTACTAGTATCGCATCCTCTGAGACGGTGCGATAAGCGCATGCTACTCTCAGTGCAGCTGTTCTCTGTACCGAAGCTAAGCGTTTTCGGTACTTCTGCACCTGAAGCGCGTCTGCCCACACTTCAGCTCCATAAAGCATTATGGAGTGTGTAACGCTCATAAGAGTTCGCCTCTTACTTGACCTGGGTCCAGCAATGTTCGGCATTAGTCTGGATAGAGAGGCAACTAATTTGGCCGCTTTATCCGCCGCAGTGCATATATGCTTGTAATGCGTCAGTTTCGCATCGATTTGCTCCCCAAGGTACTTCACAGCGTCCTTGGCTACGACTGGTGTTCCATTTAGGACAACTCGCAGGGGTTCAGGAAACCTTCTCTGCCTCGTCAGCACTACAAGTTCTGTTTTGTTTACTGCAAGTTCGAGACTATGCGATTTAAGCCAGTCTTGTACGCGACCAACTACCAGTTCCACCCTATCCTTTGCCTCGTCGGGATCTTTTGCCAATATAACGGCAGCAATGTCGTCCGCGTATCCGATGAGTCTTGCCCATTCGGGAAGGTCCATTCTCAGTATCCCATCATACATGATATTCCATAAATCGGGACCGAGTACTGAGCCCTGTGCGACACCTGCAGTGACATTCGTTCTACGAATGCCTGCCGTTGTTTGGTAAACAAGTTCTCTGTTGTGGAGATAATCGTTTATCACCCTGAGAAGATACGCAGGCACACGAAAGTGTTCAAGAGCCGCAAGGATATCCTCCCACCTTGCCGAATTAAAGGCGTTTTTTACGTCTAGCGTGACAAGTACACAGGAGTTTCGTGACCTGTGATTACCTGTCCACGCTAAGTTTGTGTAATCCATGACTTCTTGGATAGCATCTATCGTTGAATGTCCAAGTCTAAAGCCATGTTGTCTCTCAGAGAGATCACCGGCCTGCGCCACTGCTGTCCGTAGACGAATCCTGAGCAGTCTCTCGTATAGCTTACCAGCATCATCCAACATACAGAGAGGCCTGAAAGATGAGGGAGTAGTAGGTGGGCCTTTCCCCTTATCTAACAAGACCAATCTTTGGATCTTCCAATTCTCTGGGAAGACGCCACTTAGCAAACACGTGTTGTACATATTAAGGAGCATGGACGGGCATTCATTTGCTATCAATTTAACCACTTCAACGGGGATTCCGTCCGGGCCGGGGGCTTTATGGCATTTCAAAGAAGCTGTCGCTGTTTTCAGCTCCTCTATAGTGAAAAGAGGGATCTCAGAGTCCACCCTCAATGTGCGTCTTGATACAGTTAGGTGTTGCGGAAACAAGGCCGCCACGATTTCATCCATCGATTGCGGATCAAGTGGAGCAAGTGGCCCTTGCTTTCCTAAGCGTTGCGTTACGATCTTATATCCCAGCCCCCACATATCTTCGTCTACCTCCTTACACAGTGTCCGCCAGCAGCGTCTTTTGCTCGAGCGGATTTCTTTTCTAAGTTGTTTCCTGGCCAACCTATAACGTTCTCTTGCCTCACTGGTTTCAGTTCTTCCTCTTGCTCGCTGAGCAATCCTTCTGAGTTTCAAGGCAGTTTTGCGCAAGATGTCGATTTCGTTCGTCCACCAGTACGCTGGGGCCCTTTGTGGCAACCTCTTTTGTTTCGGCATGGACGCGTCGCAGCAGGCTGTAATGTGACGCATTGTCTTATTGACGAATGTCTCTGCTTCGTGTCTAGTTGGTCTCCTGTGTCTCTCTGGGACGGGTACACCTTTTTGTTTGTATAGACTGTCCAAGAATCTGGCGCGGTTCAGTTTTGACACAACCCAGCCAGCGGTGAATGTAGCGCTAGATGATGGGCGATTTGAGCAGGACTCTATCGAGAACTTTATGTACTGGTGATCACTGCCGGTAAAGTCCTCAAGAACTTCCCATTTATTTACGAGAGATGCTAAGGGAGCAGAGCAGAAGGTGACATCGATGATGGTCTGACCGTACCCACTTCTTCTAAAAGTGGTCGTTGTACCATGGTTAAGCACAACCAGATCAAGCCTAGCAACCATATCAACGACAGCTCTACCTCTGGAGCAATATCTATCCATGCCCCAGTCGGGAGCCTTCGCGTTTAGGTCACCAGCGATCACAACCTCACCATCCATGTCGCGTATAGCGTCTTCCAGATGTTCCAGCTTCCTATGGAAAATCTCCATGCCTTCGTTTGGAGAGAGGTAACAGCTAACGTAGGTCACGCCTCGACAGCGAACCCAGACAAAGCCATCACCAGTCCCACTGTTGGTTACATGAAGTTTCTCCGTACTTCTGACCCAGATCGCTGCCGTACCTCCCCGGTCAGAGAACCAATTTGACCCAGTCATGTTTTGGTATTGCTCGGAAATTATTAGAAGATCTACCCTGTGCTCGTAAGCCAGCTGGATCAGTAAGTTCTGTGCCAGCTTTGACCTTCCCAGATTCCCTTGCAAGATGGTCGTCATTGTTTGTTACTGTCCCTCTGTTCCGTTTCGTCTCTAGGTCGACGATGTGTTTCAGGTGACCTCCTGGTTTTCAGACCCCTCTGCTTCTGCTCAATCTGTCGCCGAAAATGGGGACATTTAATTGAGTCAACCCTATGGTTGTTGGTGTTACATTTAGGGCAATGCGGCCGGTTCTTACACTCCTTGGCCTTATGCCCCTTCTGGCAACAGTTGAGGCAATGGTCTGACAAATCAGCTCCACCGCAGTCTTTGGTTGAGTGTCCAATATCTAAGCATCGGAGACATCTTTGGACACGTACCTTTTCTACTACCCGACAAGAAACAAGCCCAATTCTGATCTTGCCCATCCTAACTACTAGTTCAGCGGTTGTTTTTGGCGCAGTAACAGTAGCTGTCCGGTTGCCGTTTCTTGTGGACCTAAGGTCACCTACAACGAAGTGACCCGCAGTACTAGGTCCAGCTGCACGTTCAAGCGCAGCAGAGATCTCCTCCTTAGACGTCACTCCGTCGACGTCCATGACAAGCAGTGTCTTCTCACCCTTCCTCACAATCACCTCTGAGTCGGACAGCTGCTCTCTTATGGCATTACCAAGGAGTTCAGCCATTCCTTTATTCGCTGTATTTAGCAGAAGGTCACCCGATGCAGTCTTTCTGAGGTTTTTCACCGAGATACCCATCTTATCAACGTCTATTTTGTCTTTAACAGTCTTAAGTAATTCGGCATAGCCACGAGCACCTGCCTTAACAATTACGTTTCCTCTTTGTTGTCGCTCTTTAGGTTCGCCATCCCGTACAGAACCTCTGCGCCGTTCAGGTTTCTTCTTACTAGTGGAGAAGTATTCCACCTTAAGGCACTTACCACGCATCACAAACTCCGCTATTTTCCTCACATAGAGCCTATCCAGCCCATGTGATGTGACCATAGCGAAGCTTTGAGGTTCAGCCGTCGATGTTTCATTTCTCAATGCCAAAAATAGGTCGAAAACACCCTGCATATCATTTACCCCATTTTTGTCAATAGTATACGGTAGTATGTATACTGTTGTACGGTCTTTCTTCCCATCGCTCTTACGGCTTGTACGGGTTTCGTTTATGATGAACTCTAATTTCCCCTCTATACACCCGTCAGCCAGGATATCCCTGATTTCGGGGAATCTCTCCATGGCGTCTTGAACCACTCCCTTATCATCAATTTGTTTCGGGTCGATGAGCAGGATGATGTTCTTCTTTTCTGCGCTCTTGAAGGGGTTACCTTCTACTTCCTGTATTGTTTTGAAGGCACCTTCTGGCCAATGTTTATCCAGGATTTGACCAAGCTCTTCAAAACGTCCCTCACCTGCGTTTATAATGCTGTGGATCTCCTCTAGGGCCCTCATTTCTCTTTCCTGTTCTTCCCGCTTTCTGACGTCAAATGGCATTGTCTGGACCGCCATACTCGCCAACTCTATTGTGTCAGTCTGAGTACCCACACATATTCCTGGGTTAACAACAACCCTTGCAGCCTTAGTTATTTGGGTGGTTGGGTCCCATTCCCCTATTTTCCTGTTTATTGCCTCAATTTGGCACGTCATTGCGTTTATCGCCTTTTTTATCTCTGTCTTCGTGTTGGGAATAGCTTTAACTGTCGCTTGTGCTTCCTTAGCTACTTCTTGAAGCTTTTCTAGCATGGCCTTAATATCGGCCACTGTTTCTTGGCCTTCGTCTTTCGCCCGTCTCCTCTTAGAGGTTGTACTGTTGCCGCTACCTACCGAGCTTACAGAGCCTCGACGAGACCCTGGTGGCGATCTGCTTAGCGAACTACGTCTCGCAAACGGATCAACCACGTCTATCCACTCGTAGTTGGTAGAGCCAACCTCCTCTTTCCCTCTGCCAGTAGCAGTTTCCAGCACCTCAGCCTGGCTTCCTACTGAGAGTGCCGAGTAGTCGCTGGATAACGGTCGGGTGGGGCCTACTCGCTCACCCACATTCCCGACCGGAACTGGGGTTCCGACCCCCTGCTCCGTAACTAATTTTCCGTTGTTTGTACCGTCCATATTGTAAATTCAAGGGGATGTCCATAGCATGGCCGTGTCATCATCATATGGTACCAGGTCGCTGTGTGTTCCTTTCCAAACTCATTTTCCGTTTCCTCGCCATGTCGACTTCGTCCTCGTAGCACTACCAAGGAGGCAAGCCCGGACTTGACTATCCCAGCCAGCAGAACGTGGGAGCCCTCAGCGCACCAACGCCAACCAAGCCAAAGCGTACAGTCAGCGCCGGCACGACGAGGGAACCCCTGCTCCGAAGGCCAGGGCCCTCCTCGGTTTCCACATGATCCGCGGGCAATATTTACTATTGCCTACCCAGAAAGGCGAGGTGACCCCTGTTCAGCATTCCACTGGTCAGGAGTCACCTCACCCTGCTGGGGACACCCAATCAGCCATCGGGACGCGCCAGGTAGGTCGTGGAAAAGACCTCCGCCGAAGCCTCCGCCACAGGATTTGGGCTGCGCCTGCCTCGTGTGGGGGAAACTTCGCCGCTGGGGTATTAGTAGTAGTAGTAGTAGTAGTAGTAGTAGTAGTAGTAGTAGTAGTAGTAGTAGTAGTAGTAGTAGTAGTAGTAGTAGTTCTAAAAAGTATTTTTCTTAATTTATTAACCGAGATGAACTCTAATACATATAAAATGTAATAATTATTCTGAAACTATAGGCCCACTATTTGACAGCTAAGACACATTGCCACATCTAAGGCTCCGGCCTAGTGTAGAGTCGGCCATGCTCCTCTGGATAATAGATATTAACCACAAAACAGGAGCACCTTGGAGAAACTGTCAAGAACAAAACAGACAAATCTGAGTTGACCACAGGACTTGGCACATCTCAATGAAGGTTCTATGGTGAAGGTGATTCAAATTTAAAATAAAAATGTTTCACCCAGGGGAAGGGAAGAGGCTGGTAATCTTTAAATTCAACCAACCTTGGATGCAGTCAATGCAGTGAAAATAATAGATTGATTTATGGCATATGATAGTTATGATCTAGCGTTCTCATACTCAACTATGCCTCACAGGTGGCCTCATATAATATCGAGATCAAGAATCAAGAGTGCTCGGCTGGTATGCTAATTCTGTGATGTTAATTCACCCTGGCTTGGCTCATGAATTCGATTTCATACCAGCATTGATCATTTTGGAATCATGTCTGAAGTTGAAAACTCTGAAACTTCGGAGATCGTTGAAGTCCTACATTTTAGTAAGAATAAAGAACAAGGCGAAGATGGCAACTCGCAGGAACAGTTCGATAACACTCAATATATTCAGGAAGAAAATGAAGTTGAAGAAGCGATCAACATACTCTGTATTATTTATAAAAACGGAAAGATGGCAGCTGCATATTATAATTTCCAAGAAAGAGCGGTAGGTCTAGTTTTCCATATACAAATTTAAGTAATATTAGAACAGACAGAATGCGCGGAAAGTGTACTTACCATTTGAAAATTTGAAAAAATCTATTTATGTACAAGGGCGCCGCCAGAAAATTGTACAGGGGGGGGGGCGACTTACTTAAATTGACTGCTCAAATCGGGGAGAGAGGGGACAAACTTCGTTTTTGGTTATACAAGTTTCTTATCTTCGCTGCTACAGGGGGGCCACAGCCTCCCCCTGCACCCCTCTGCTGGTGCTCATGTACATGTACTCGTGCATTTACACATGATGTGCGAAGAATCAATTGAAGAGTAGAAAATTTTGAACTTTTGCTGTTTTTATTGATAATTCTGTATATTATAGATATAAAAAATAGGTGACTTGTTAAATATCACGAAAAACAAGATCCAGCTGTAGTTGTGCCTATTTTAGTATGAGAATGAATATGAATGAATAAGATACATACCTACTGTTGAATTGATTTCAGTTGAAATTTTATGAAGAAATGTTTGATTCACCTCCACAATTCGTCAGTGCAATCGCATTATTGCGAGAGGTTAGACCAAAATATTTACTAACTTTTGGAAATCTTGCCGATCCGTTTGTGATGGCTCTTATAGATGCTGTTACTACAGGCATGGACGCAACCACAACCTCTGACAGCGTTCGAAAGCTACCTGAGAATTTCTTCTTATTGTCTTCGAAAGATCACAGTGGGTATATTTATACTACACACTATAGTATATCTGTAGCATTAACGCAAAATTATAGACTTTTTGTCTGACTATTCATGACCTCTATACATATATACAATAATTTCCTTGACACGTGATTATCTCGTAACAAAAAAAAGTTCAAACGAAAACTGAGTGGAATTTTTGTAAGTACGATAGGGTCTATAATACAATGCTTTCAAAACATTTTTTTTGTACTTCAACGACCGACTATTAGAACTAATTAAAACTCACCCACAACTTTTATTTTTCAAATAGCACCCAATAAGTAGTTTTTCCTACACAAATTAAGTCCTTATTTTATTTAAAATCTTGTAGTACCTTGCTAATACTGCACACTTGGGGTCTAAAGTGATTAATTCAAGAGCTACAGGTACTTAAAGGATTGTGCCACTACCATTATGAAACACTATTAGCAAATAATTTAACTGTAACATGTTATAATCAATGGTAGTGGTACAATCCTTTATAAGTACTGTAGCTCTTAAATTAATGACTTTAGACCCCAACTGTGCTAGTTTGATGGTATTGTTTTATCGGGAGGAACACAGAAAGGCACACATATACAAGGTGTCCCATTAATAATTTTGAATCGAACGTCACGTGACCAAAAACAAATACCTCATTGGGTAACAAAATAACAAGAAAATACACAACATTTGCTCTAATTTACACCCCCAAAATTAGAATTCTCTACTACTGCCCAGTTCCGATATATTATCTTAATCGTTGTGGGATACCCTGTATATGTTATTTATGGTTATAATTTTACGAAAAAAAATAGTTTGAGTATAAAATCAAAGGTACTACAAGATTTTAAACAAAATAAGGATTTAATTTACGTAGGAAAAACTATTTGATGCTATTTGAAAAACACAAGTTGAGGGTGAGTGTTCAGGGTTGGGGTACAAAAAAAATGTTTTAACAGCATGGTATGATAGAGATGGACGGTACTTACAAAAATTCCACTCAGTAGTCGTTTTTTTTTGTTACGAGATTGTCCTGTAAAGGGGGTTTCTTGTTGGGCAATAAAAGCTGTTATTATTATTATTATTCTGATTTTTCAAGTTTCTCTCGCATGACTGCGGTAGCAACAAATGTTGACGGGCTATGCCAAGTCAACACCTGAACTATTACGGATCGGAATTTAGGAAGGATCGTACAATATTGCAGGTCTTCAGGATTACAGATTTTTGAAATATTTTGTGTAACTTTTCGTCTAGGCTGTTGTAGGTGTGGTGTAAAAGTGTTTGCTGTAAGGCCTGATACAGACATAATTAGGGGGACAATAGTAACATTGTTTTGCTTCCATAGTCGTTTTATCTCTATCGCAAGGTCAGTGTATTTAGATATCTTCCCAGCGTAGGCGTTTTGGATATTCGTATCGTTGGGAATAGCGATATCTATCAAATAGGTAACTTTGTCTGCCTTCGACTGGAAAACTATATCTGGCCGATTTGCCGGGATAGTCTTATCTGTATGTATTTCAACGTCCCAGTACAGTTTGTATTCATTGTTTTCGAGTACTGATGTCGGTGTGTAATTGTAATATGGATCTGTGTTTTCTATTAGCTTGTTTGTTGTGGCTAGTGCTTGGTGAATGACCTTGGCTGCAGAGTTATGTCTAGCTGTGTACTCGGTTCCAGCGAGAGTTTTGCATCCGCTTGTTATGTGGTCTATTGTTTCCTTTTGTTGCTGGCACTTTCTGCAATTGTCGTCGGTTATGGATGTATCTTTAATTATGTATTTCATGTAGTTCCTTGTCGCAATCACTTGGTCCTGTATAGCAAGCATAAAACCCTCAGTTTCTGGAAAGAGTTGGCCATCCTGCAGCCAGGTGTATGATTGTCTTTCATTAATGTGCTCTTGTGTGACGCGGTATCTGTGCTTGCCATGGAGTGCTTTTTGTGACCAGGTATTTATTTTTTCTTGTTGTAATTCTATGTGATTGTGTCCGTCTGCTGAGTGATCTGTGAGGGATAGGTTTAGTGGAGTATAGTTTTTGTCTGCCTTTACTATCGACCTGTGCAAGTTTGTCTGTTTGCTTTGGAAAAAGTCTCTGAGCGTTTTTATTTGTCTTGTGTGAAGTGACTGTATATCTATAATCCGCCTGCCTCCTTGTTTTCTGTCAATGGTGAACCTTTCTTTGCACGCATTTGGATGTGACATTCGATGTTTCGTAAGTTCTGTCCGTATGAGGATGTGGATGTTTTCTATATCAGTGTGTGACCACTTGATCATGCCGAAGGAGTATGTGAGGACCGGTATCGCAAATGTATTAATTGCTTTTCTAAGATTTTTGGAATTCAATTTTGATTTTAGAAGTTTAAGGAGGCGGTTTCTGAACTCTTGTGTTAGTTGAGCCTTGACTTGTGTGTGGTCGATCTTAATGTTCTGATTGAAGCCCAGATACTTGTACGTTTCGTCCTTGTCCATGTTACCCAGCGTTTCGCCAGTTAATATTTCCTGTTCGGATTGGTTCTTCCATTGGCCTTTATTGATGTGGAGCACCTTGCATTTGCTCATACCGAATTCCATCCGGACGTCTGACGTACACACTTCTGTTATTCTCAGTATTTCTTTTAGTTGCACTTCAGTGGCTGCATATAGTTTTATATCATCCATGTAGAGAAGGTGATTTATTCTGTGCTGATTGACTTTCTGGTGTCTGATGTTGAAACCATAATTTGTGTTGTTAAGTGCATTAGAGAGTGGATTTAAACAAAGGCAGAGCCACAGTGAACTAAGCGAATCACCCTGGAAGATACCGCGTCGTATGAGTAGCTCCTCTGTTTGGACATGGCCGTCCTGAGTTTTAAGATGTATGTTGGTTCGCCATGTCTCCATGGTTCTTGTAAGGAACTGGCGAAGGACTGGGTTAATTTTGTATATTTGAAGAGTTTTCGTTAGCCAGCTATGGGGTACAGAGTCAAAAGCTTTTTATATTTTATTATTATTATCATCACGCGTCAAGGAAATTCAGGGACACCCTGACCTTACGCAGGCTGCTTAAACATCGTCGCATATACGATTTAGCACAGAGTCGGTTTAGAAATATTCAAGGTGAATCGAATGAAGTATAGTGCATTTTTCTATTTTGATACGATAATTTTAATGGAACCTATGTAATTTTGAGAATGATGAACTTTTTTCATTGAGGTTTGGAAGTTGTTTATTTGCCTCTTTAATTTTGTACTCCAATTTGTATATGTGTATGTGCCAGTCCGACCCTGTCCGCCGAGCATATACGTGAGTTCTACAGGGTTATTCACGTTATACGACACGGAGCATTATGGCTAAAGTATTTGATAAAAAGGAAAATAATAATTTCGGATGGATGAGGACCTATTAAGGCTACATTTTAAAAATATTTTCATGTTATACAGGGTGTTCCCAAAACACGAAACGTATCAAAGTTGTATATTTTTAAATGGAACACCCCGTATATTATTGCATATTCAGATTCCTTGGTGAATTCTAGTGTGACTTTATGTATCATAAATGGGACTTAAAGCGAACCGTTTAGGTGTAAAAAATTGAATATCGCAGAGATTATAAAATTTGCGAGGCTGTGACTTTACCGTATTACTAAACATAAAATGCGTCCGCGTTGATGAGACTGTCAAATTTAAATTACGTTTATGCTTGGAGAAATCGGTCGATGAATTAAGGAAACTTCGATCAGCGATAACTTGATTTTTTCAAATGGGAATGACTAATTTTCTTTATACGGTTAAATGTAGAATTTGATAACATTTCTAACGATATAAGGTTGTGAATATCAATCTCTGATAGTTTTTATTTAATTTTAAATTTTCAAACAAATCAGTGTTTTTCAATTTTCCTACCTATAAACAGCCTAGCAGGCCATTAAATATAAAGAAAAACATGTTCTCAGATGGAAGAAAACAAGTAACGTAGAAAAAAGATACAGACGACTTAGAATAAACAGACAAGTTTATAAAAATTCCTTACAACAAATCAACTTTCCCAGAAACAATGGCGATAATATCTCTAAGGTTAAAGAGAAGCTGGAATATGACAGTAATAGATATTTTTTACAGTCTACTGGTTACCGCAATTTATTAGAGGTTAAAAAAACAACCATCGATTGTTGCTCCAGCACGCAGTTGTAAATCTCATGTAATGCTGTAAAAAGTAGTAATTTGCATCGAAGGAACGATACCTCTGACTGGAACCCTTTTATTTTTTCAATATCTATTAGCAGTATTACAAAAAAAGGAATACTGACAAATCAGATTTAACTGCCATTTAAGTTATAGGTTATAATTTGAACAAATTTTAATTCATTCTTCATTTTCTGCGATCTTGCTAATATATACTGAAGAATTTTCAGAACTCCTGTCAGAAGTACTTTTGACTTGACTTTTGACAGAGTTGCATATTTTTTAAATCATTAAATGTGAAATTTTACTATGAAAATAATAAACTGCCTACAACATTCTCTAGTAGTTTTCGTTTCATTTCAAAATTTTCAATGATTTTGCAAATTGCAGTAGCTTGTAGGCCTTGAAAAAGATCCATTTCTGTCATCCTCCAGCTTCACTTTAACCAAATATGTTACTACCGTTATTTTTGGCTAAAGTTTGTTTGTTGTGAGTAATTTTTATAATATTGTCCCTTTATTCTAGTTCGTGTGTATTTTTCTGCAAAGTTAGTTATTTTCTTCTACCTGAACAGGTTTTTGTTTATATTTCATGGTCTGCTAGGTTGCGTTTAGGTTGGAAAATCGAAAAACACCGATTTGGTTAAAAATTTGAAATTAAATAAAAACTACCAGAGATTGATGTTCACAACCTTATATAATTAGAAAGGTTATCAAATTCTACATTTAACCGTATAAAAAAAATTAGGCATTCCCATTCGAAAAAATCAAGTTATCTCTCTATCCTTAATTAATCGACCGATTTCTCCAAGCTTAAACGTAGTTCAAATTTGACGTCTAACCTAGGCTGACGCATTTCATGCAGTAATACGGCAAAGTGACAGCCTTCTAAGTTTTATAATCTCTATGATATTCCATTTTGTTCTGTCATCTACTTATACCGAAAATGGTGAATTACACCTAAACGGTTCGCTTTAGACCCCATGTATGATACATAAAGTCACACTAGAATTTACTAAGGAATCCGAATATGCAATAACATACGGGGCGCTCCGATTAAAAAAAAAAACAATTTTGATACGTTTCGTGTTTTGGGGACACCCTGTATAACATGAAAATATTTTTAAAATGTAACGTTATAATGGGTCCCTACCCATCCGAAATTATTATTTTCATTTTCATTAGATACTTTAGCCATAATGCTCCGTGTCGAATAACGTGAATAACCCTGTATAATCCAGTCTTCCAGAAACTGGTCGCGAACGATGCGAACGCAGAAAAGTTTTCGAGAATCAGAGATGCGTACGATAATCCGATATATACGCGCCTCGGACGGCCAGACAGACAGATATTAACAGTGCAGCGAGACGTAATCCGCGATATACCAGTAGCGCGTGTTTTTTTCAGACGGAACACCCTATATTATCCCGAATTTGAATTGGTTCATTTTCCCTATTCCGGAAATATAAGATTTTATGAGGTTATACAGGGAGGGCCAATAGTGAGTGGACGGAAGATTGTAGGCTTACTAAAACATATTTTAGAAATCTGTTACTTGATTATGGTAGGGACCCAGGAGGGCTATAACGTAAAAATATTTTCACTTAAATTTTGTAGTTCATACAGAGTGATTCATATCAAACTTACATTTTTATGAATAGAGCCCCCTATATATTCTTGCATATTTGGATTCCTTGGTGAATTCTATTATGACTTTATGTATCATATTAACATGGAACTTTAAATGAACCGTTTAGGCGAAAATCACAATTTTTGGTATAAGTAGGTGTCAGAAAAAAATTGAATGTCCCAGCAATTATACAATATATTATTATATATATACTTTTACAAGGCCGTGACTGTGCGGTATGACTATAAGCATGAAATGCGTCACCTTAGGTCAGCCGGCCAGATCTGAATTCTTTTTGTACTTTGAGAAATCAGTAGATTTCAAATAGGAATGCCCATTTTGGTTTATAGAATCGAATGTAAAATTTGATCACCTTTTTAACGATATAGGAATATCAATCTTTTTTGGTTTTCATTTTATATCAAATTTTCAGTCAAATCTGTGTTTTTCAATTTTCCTGCGTACAAGCAACCGAGCACGCCATGAAAAATAAACAAAAGCCCGTTAAGTTGAAAGAAACCAACTAACTTAGAAGAAAGATAAGTACAAGCTAACTAGAGCAACGAGGCAAGATTATGAAAAATCCTTACAACACATGAGCGCTAACCGGATACAACAGCTGCAATATATATATATATATATATATATATATATATAGACAAAACAAAACAAAAAAGGTGCAACCCGGGCTCCGACACACCGGGCTGCTGTTCCATTCCCCAGCGACTACTCCTCACACCGTGAGGTGAGCAATCACTGGGTCCGCGTATCGTGCGTCCTAAGCAGACGAAGGGACCCATGGATGACTGCCTTCTGCATTCTGGCGGCTAAGATGTGCGCCGCCGCACGGCACACCGGCATTTTGCGCAGTGCAGAGAGCAGCGTATCCCTCATACCACCTAGGGATCCAATGACCATTACTAGCAGACTCACAGTGTAGTCCGGCCAGAGCCTGCGAAGTTGTCCGAGGAGCTCCTGATACTTGGTCCGCTTTTCCTCCTCCTTAGAGACGATGTTCCCCTCGGCAGGTGCCGAGAACTCGATAACGAACATCGTCTTTTGTTGGTAGTCGAGGAGGACTATGTCGGGCTTATTTGCATGTATAAGCTCGAGCGCGGAGAATGAGTAGTTCCAGTAAATTCGGCACCTCTCGTTCTCCACAACGGACTCAATGTCCCCTGGAGCGTATGGCAGCACCGGTGTCTCATCTATACCGTATGAGTGCCTTAAATGGTAGTATAGCACTCGTAGAGCCGCGTTGTGCCGATAGACGTAGGCTGTGCCAGCGTACACCTTACACGCCGACAACAGGTGCGTAAGGGTCTCTGGCGCCTGCAGGCAGGCTCTACAGCGGATATCGGGCACATCCATACCCATAATCCGGCTACGGTATACTAAGGTGTTGAAGACACCGTCTTGGCAAGCCATTATAGAGCTCTCAGTCTCCGACTTCAACCCATTAGACCTTAGGAAGGAGAAGGTCAACTGCTCAGATAAACCATGCTCTTCTAGATGTTTGTAGAAGATTCCGTGCATTGGTTTATCTTTGTGAAGTCTTAAAAGCAATTGGACTTCAGCAGTTTTAATCCGGGTTTTTAATTGTGCGGGAGCAAGTTCCGTAACGGACTGCTGACACCTCCGCGTGAAGTCGAGCGTGAGACTAAGTTCTTCGGCTGCCCGTGTTGCTGCTTTAAAAAGGAAGGCTCCTTTACCCGCAATCTCGTGCTCTCGCACAAAGCGGATCAGGGGATCGGTGCTCGTCGTAACATAGCAGGCAGTGGCCAGTACTACTCTGTTGTGCAGATGCTCCAAACTCAATAGTCCACGCCCTCCCAGGTGTCGCGGGAGGTATATTCGCGGGACAGAGGATCTAGGATGTAGACTTCCCTCCATATTCATCCTTTTGCGGGTCTTTATGTCGATTTGTCGCAGCTCTTCCACGTTCCAGTGGATAGCACCAAAGCTGTATAGCAACAATGGGACCGCAAGCATGTTTGTGGCAGCGACTTTGTTTTTGCCGGACAGTTCTGACGACCAGATCTGCCGGAGTCGGTGCAAATACTTGCGGCGGAGACACTCTTTGACCAATTCTGCCTCTTGGATGTGACGCTGCGCCACTCCAAGGTAGGTATAGGTATCTCCGGCATGCAGTTGTCGCAAGATGCTCCCATCAACGAGCTGCTCCTCATCTTCACTATCTCCGCAACGTCCTCTTTTGAGATGAACCATGGCACATTTGTCTATCCCGAACTCCATACCAATAGCTTGACTGTAATCCTGCACTACCCTAAGCGACTGCTCTAAATCGCGTTGTCCGGAGGCATAGAGTTTCAGGTCATCCATGTAAAATAAGTGGGTGACCTTGTGCCTCCGGTAATTGGGCTTGCCACAGCTGTATCCCTTAGTATTTTTCAGCGCTATGGACAAAGGCAGTAGCGAGATGCAAAAGAGCAAGGGACTCAAGGAGTCTCCTTGGAAGACCCCTCTTTTAAATGATACCAACCCTGTTCGAACCCTGGTTTCACCCGATGTTATAGTGAACCGAGTCTTCCAGAGCGGCATCAGTTGTTTGATGCATCCCACTATTTGATCATCTACCGAAAGACATTCCAACAGCCGCACAATCAGTTCATGAGACGTAGTGTCGAATGCCTTCCGATAGTCGATCCAGGCCATAGAAAGGTTTCGCAGGTAATGCACGGAGTCCTGTGTGACACAGCGGTCAATCAACAGGTTATCCCTGCAGCCAGCTACTCCTTTCTTAGACCCTCTTTGTTCATATACGCTGAGAAATACGGGATTTACAGCTTGAAGGATACGCATGTACAAGATTCTGGTGAAGAGCTTGTAACATGCGTTCAGACATGTTATTGGCCTGTAGTTTTTAGGATCAGACAAATCTCCGGTCTTCGGGAGAAGCACGGTTCGACCCTCGACAAACCAAGCCGGAATTGGCTGCTCCTGATTTAGCCACGAGTTAAAAACTCTAGCTAAATGCCGGTGGCAACTGGGAAACTTTTTCAACCAGTAGGTGTTTATGCCATCCGGGCCAGGAGCTGCGAAATTCTTTGCGCCTCGTAAGGCACCAAGAATTTCTTCCGTGTTTATCGGGTGACGCAGTACATTCAGGTTTGGAGTCCTCCTACAAACGGACTCGAACTGCGCCAAGGCCGGAGTGTCTGCTTGGAGAGGTTTGGGGTGTTCGTAAATGCCCCTCCAGAAAGTCTCCACGCGATCAGCAGTTGGCGGCTGCTCTATGACTGGTGGTCGCTGTTGGAAGAGACGAGCAGGCTTTTCGGAAAACAATCTGTTTTCCTCCAAACCTCTCGCCCGCGTCACCAGTGATCGTTTAGCAGCGATTAGCGTCCGTATCCTGTCAAGACAATGCTGCTTGACAACAACCAGTACCGCTTGACTGAGCGTGTGATGGTCGCGTCGTGATATATATATATATATATATATATATATATATAGAAGAGCATGGTTTATCTGAGCAGTTGACCTTCTCCTTCCTAAGGTCTAATGGGTTGAAGTCGGAGACTGAGAGCTCTATAATGGCTTGCCAAGACGGTGTCTTCAACACCTTAGTATACCGTAGCCGGATTATGGGTATGGATGTGCCCGATATCCGCTGTAGAGCCTGCCTGCAGGCGCCAGAGACCCTTACGCACCTCTTGTCGGCGTGTAAGGTGTACGCTGGCACAGCCTACGTCTATCGGCACAACGCGGCTCTACGAGTGCTATACTACCATTTAAGGCACTAATACGGTATAGATGAGACACCGGTGCTGCCGTATGCTCCAGGGGACATTGAGTCCGTTGTGGAGAACGAGAGGTGCCGAATTTACTGGAACTACTCATTCTCCACGCTCGAGCTTATACATGCAAATAAGCCCGACATAGTCCTCCTCGACTACCAACAAAAGACGATGTTCGTTATCGAGTTCTCGGCGCCTGCCGAGGGGAACATCGTCTCTAAGGAGGAGGAAAAGCGGACCAAGTATCAGGAGCTCCTCGGACAACTTCGCAGGCTCTGGCCGGACTACACTGTGAGTCTGCTAGTAATGGTCATTGGATCCCTAGGTGGTATGAGGGATACGCTGCTCTCTGCACTGCGCAAAATGCCGGTGTGCCGTGCGGCGGCGCACATCTTAGCCGCCAGAATGCAGAAGGCAGTCATCCATGGGTCCCTTCGTCTGCTTAGGACGCACGATTCGCGGACCCAGTGATTGCTCACCTCACGGTGTGAGGAGTAGTCGCTGGGAAATGGAACAGCAGCCCGGTGTGTCGGAGCCCGGGTTGCACCCTTTTTGTTTTTGTTTTGTCTTATATATATAATATCAATGAAAAGCAAAAGGAAAACTATCAACGATTTTTGCTCACAGTCTAACATTTTTAGAATGGAATTTCACATTTAATGGGATAAAAAAATTAGTAATTTCCGTTCCGTTGAGTCAAAGGTAAAGATATTTCTAACTGGAGCATTCTGAGCATCTATTGAAATGATTGCTAGAATTCTTTATTACTCCATGTTGTAATTGTGTTTATTTCATGTATTTTCCTACAAATTAAATTATGTTTTATAATTCAAACAGACTACAATTCAGGTTTCATTTTCTGCGACTTTGCTAATAAGTAGAAATACCTACTGATTTGAAGGGCTCCAGTCAGAGGTATCATTACCTTTGACGTACGGAAATGACTACTTTTTATGGCACTAAATGTGAAAATTTATTCAGAAGACATAGATATTCTACTGCTAGCAACAATCGCTGGTAGTTTTCCTTTGATTAAAAATCTTTTAGTGACTTTTGGAAATTGGCTAATAGCTATAGTAGGCTGTGAAAAATGAGCATTCCTATTGAGGCTATTGTTTCTGGTTAGAGCTAAAATGTGTTGTAAGGAATTTTCATAATCTTGCCTCGTTATACTCTAGTTAGTTTGCATCTTCCTACTAAGTTAGTTGGTTTCTTTTATCTTAACGAGCTTTTGTTTATTTTTCATAGCCTGCTATGTTGCTTACACGTTGAAAATTGAAAAACACCGATTTGACTGAAAAATCGAAATAAAATAAAAACTAAAAGAGATTGATATTGAGAATTCTATATCTTTAGAAAGCTAATGAAATTTTGATGATTCTATGAAGAAAAATAGGCATTCCTATTTAAAAAAATCAAGTTATGTATGTGATTGAAGTTTCCTTAGTTAATCTAATGATTTCTGCAAATACAAAAAACATTCAAATTTAGCCGTCTGACCTAAGGTGACGCATTTCATGCTTAGTCGTATCGCAAAGTCACAGTCTTCTAAGTTTTATAATCATTGCGATATTCAATTTTTTTCTGATACCTACTTATACCAATGATGATTTGCGCCTAGACGGTTGGTTTAAAGTTCCATATGTGATACATAAAGGCAGGGCCGTAGCTAGGCGTTGACCATGGGGGAGGGGTGGGTTCATGTTGACCTGGGGGGGTTCATGTATAAAAGAAAAGACTTTACTTTGAAATGCTTTAGGTCCGTATTCATAGTTGTTTCTCAAGTATCCCTTGATTATTACTCAAGGTTATTTGAAGGTTACTCAAGGGAGAAGGGACCCCTCAAGTGTGGCTTTCCTTGTGTATCTGTTCCCTAGACAACATCTACCAGACGGCGGGATTCATTTGGCGACGTTGTCATATTGCAAATATAAGTCAATTTGTTATACCTATGCCCACGCATTTTGATGTTTTCTGTTATCTCTTTTTGTATTGTACCAGATTTCGTGGTCTGTGGCGGACATTTTTGCGGATGTGACATAGAATGTCATGTTGACATTTCGTTAGTTCGTTACTTGAGTATTACTACTATTACTCAAGGAGCCTTACGTAAGAGACCCTCAAGTAAGGTTTCGAAACACAAAAGTATCGACTATGAGTACGACCCTAAATTTGCTTAAAAACTATATAGATTGTATCGCTGCTAATGTGTCATGAGCGTCGAGCGATTAGTTAGTAGTAGTGAATCACTAAACTTGGAGAAAGCATTTTGATTATTTTTATTTTGTATTAGTTTAGTAGTTATTTCATGCATGGGAATACTCATGGGGGGGGGGGGGTTAAACCCTCTAAACCCCCCCCCTTACATACGGCCCTGCATAAAGGCACACTAGAATTACCAAGGAATCCAAATAGGCAGTAATATATAGAGATAATTGTCACTATTACGCGAGAAAAAAATCCGTGATGCAATAGTTACCACTTCTGAAATAAGATGGGCGATGGAAGATGAAGAATGTTTGGAGTGGTATTGTTGGTGATTACGTAACTGGACCGTATTTTTTTGAGGAAACGGTAAACTGAAGTTTATTCAGACTTTTTGGAAAATCTGTTGCCCATACTGCTACAAAATGTTCCTCTTCGAATACGTCAACGAATGTGGTTCCTACATGATGGGGCTGCAGTACATCATAATGCACTCATTCATGGCCAACTTGACAAATAATTTCCAGAACGATGGATAGGTTGAGGTGGACCAGTTCGGGGGCCAGCTAGATCGGTAGATCTAACAAAAGTTGATTTTTTTCTGTGGGGGTATGTGAAAAATGAGGTATATAAATTACCTGTTACTACAAGAGAGGACATGAAAAACAGAATTAGGGCTGCTCTCCTAAATATTAGTATTCCAGAGGCTAGAAATGTGGGTAGGTCGTTTGAAAATCGAATAGAACATTGTTTATGTAATGGGAGGCTATTTTGAGCAACTATTATAATTCTAACTTCCGATTATCTCTGTGATTTTGTTAAGTGTATTGTTATTGGTATTCATATCAAAATAAACAAAAAAAAAACAATATTTTAGTTAGGCATGAGAAATGAAAGACCACGGTAGTTATAATGTTTGACCTTTCTTAGAAAAAAGCTAAGTCAATGATTGAAGGACTCAAAGGACAGGAATGAAAAAGAACTGACAGGAAGTTGTAACAGGAAATTAATTAAACACTTGTAGCGTCTGCTAGACAAATCTTCGGTTTATAAGACATACTTTCACACATAAATCTTCTTGTGATTACTAATATAGGCTTGTTAGAGATTCTGTAGTTTTATTTCCAGATAATTTCTGTAACTGATAGGTGCTTTTAATGTGTTACTTGCCAAATAATTGCCAATAATTGAAACCGAATCAAAACTAGAATATTAATTTCAATTACTTAACAAAAATATAACAACACTTACTATGTTCTGTCAAGCCATAGCATCCATGGCCAACTTAACAAACACCAGAATTTGGCAAAAATATGGTTTTACTACTTCAAATCGAAATGAGACCATAACTGTTACATATAGGAATAGGGAATACTTAATAATAGTGGCAGTATTTTGTAAGAACTTTCTGACGGTGCTATAAAATACAAGGTGTTCCATTTAAAAGAACAAAGAAAATTATAGTCGTGACCTGATAATTTTAGACAAAACTAGACAACGACGAAATTATTCTAACATAATCAGACTTTCAGTCATTGATTTTTTAAGATACAGGGCGATGAATTCATTAAGATTTTCACAACTGGCTGAAAATACCCTGTATAACCTTATACCCTATATTCTCGGAATAGGGAAAAGGAACTCAATGCAAATTCGGGATAATATATAGGATATGCCATTTGAAAAAACACAACTTTGGTATGCAGTGACTTTATGAATAACCTTGTATATTATACAATATAGTTGACCTTCGATTCACCTATACCTTTTATTCGAAAGTGTTTTGTGTATCTTCCATAATGAGGTATCAAACTTCGGAGTATAAATTCATCACCCTGTATAGAAAATTAAAATAGTTCCAATTCACATTTCAAAAACAGGCAGTCATTTTGGTTCACTCTATGAGTTATCCTCTGGAATTGTGTTGATAGAGGGAATGCGATATAAATATTCTCATCATTTTTTGTTTATTTTGGGTTTTGAAATGTGTGGTACATTTTTAGTTTATAAAACAGGTAAATTCTACTACATAGAGTGGCATAGCATACTCGTACAGATAATCTGATCATGAATGTATTGGACACAATCCTCAATAGATTTTCGAATTTTTGTAAAATATCATGTCATGGAGGTATGATCTTCATAGGCATTAAAAAAATCCATCAAATAAGTTTGATTAATTATTCCAAACTATTTCTTTCAGACAGTTTTGTACCTTGATAAAGGCTACAGAGGGGGCCGAAATGAAAGTTATTTTTATTAATTTACATTTTTATTGTTTAAATTAAGGGTATACTCACTTTAAAGCTGCTTCAAAGCTTTTGAAGTGACAATTTTTTATCGTTGATAATGATGATATAAGAGCATATTATTATCTAAGTACCAAACAATATTGATAAGCCCTATGATACTGTTTTGCCAATTTTATTGCTTTCACGTCTGGAAACAATGTATAAAATTACCAAAATATGACTATTTTCTCTCCTCATATAGCATACGATATATGTAAAGCAGTAATTTCCCAAATGGACATATCCACAAACATTGAGGAGCCTACGGAACAGAAAAAGGAACTTTACATTCACTCACGCATAAACTTTGATTATCGTTTGTCAGTTCAAGCACTCGGTGCAACTATAAAGTATTTAGAAAAGAATTGGACCTACTTCGGAATTGACAAGGACGAACTGCAGTATCTGGAGATTGAGCAAGTTTCAAGGTATAGTTGTACACAATCAAGTGTTTTTCGATCTGGAAGGGCATTGTTCTTATGGATTATTTTGGTGAGACGTTCAAATTCTTTTTGTTTAAAAAAAATCAGTAGATTAATTAGGGAAACTTCAATTACAGGTAACTTGATTTTTTCAAATGGGAATGCCTGATCTTTTAATGGGATTAAATGTAGAATTTGATAACTTTTCTAACAATATACAGGGTGAGCTTTTAGTACCGGCTCGGCCGATAACTCCACTACTGTAGAAGATAGCGAAAAAAGTTGTATATAAAAGTTTTAGCCACGGATATGCTACTTACTCAGAAAATATTTAGATTTATACAGGGTGATGCATAACTACGTGGTGATGCAAACATGCATTTTTTTTAAATGAGACATCCTATATGTTATTCCATATTCAAATTCTACTAATGATTTCCGTTCTTCCAATATATGGTTCTGTTACATTATACAGGGTGTTTCAAAAGGTATGACTATTTTTATATCCAAATCGCGGTCAAATGAACGTACTGTAGGTATATCAAAAAGTAATCGATCAAAAATTATTTTTTTACGTGAAAAGATTGAAAATGTCCTCTGGTTCTAAAATCGGTTATAAAAAAAGCCCGTGACGCATTTTCGTATACAGGGTGATGTAGAATGCAAAATCTAGATTTCCTCTCTTTTTTTAAATGTAACCCCCAATATTTTATTATACCAAAGAATTGCTTTTAATATGCTCTTTCATCTTTATGCCTGCATTCATTAGTTTCTGAGATATTTCGATTTTTCTACAAATTTGAAATATACGTTCTATTTGTTTACTAAAATTTATTTATTTTGAGAAAATACTATCAAATTTTGTTTTTTCTTAACAAACAACAAAAATATAAGGTCATAATAATACTTAATCAAGTCAAAACACTGAATAAACGATATAATATAGGTCAAGCGTGCCGAGGAAACAATTTTATAGACGTTATGCTTAATTATCAAGCATATGTATCAGGTAGGCTATGAAATATTAAACGACACGGTCCAAATAAAACGATCCTTCAATCTTTCAAACGCATTAGTTTTAGACTGCGTCCGTTCTGGATATTGCTGTTCATAGTTGATATATTCTAGAGCCAAGTAGACAATTTCTCAAAGATTCTCCTAAATACCCTCAAAGGAAAAATTAATTTTTATAGCTGGTTTTTCACACAGTACCGAATTATTGAGCAGGTTATGAAAACTGTCAACTTTTCAAAGCACACTTGATAAATCTGCTTCATAATTATACATGACGCCTACAAAATTGTTTCCTCAGCATACTTGACTTTATTATCTCGATAGGTGATATAAATATCAATATTCTTGGAGAAGAAACCAACATTCAGGACTATCTTAATATTTTAAGCATTCATGGCTTCACATCTGCAATAAACAGCTACACTCGAATAACTGATAGTACAAAATCGTGTATTGATCACATATTTATTAATAACAAAATTAAAGATGTGAGAACAATTCCCGTTATCGTTGAAACATCAATTACAGATCATTTTTCTCAAGTACTACAGATACTACTTCCAGGAACAAATAATCCACTTAATAGTGAAATGTTGCGATACAAAGAATACTTAAATAAAAATAAACTTTTAAATGAACTAAAAAATGAATCGTGGAATGAGGTGTATTTCGCTAGTGAAATTGAAAAATCAACAGAAACATTCATTACAACTCTGACAATACACATTAAAAATTGTACAACAAAAGTGAGAATAAAAAAGAACAAACAGAAAAGAAAAGAATGGATCACTGCTGCTTTAATAAATTCCGTAAATGAAAAAAAAGGCTTTACAAAATAATGATAAATGATCCGTCAGTAGAAAATAAAGAAAAATATAAAAAATATCATAATAAGCTTACAAATTTAATCAGAGCTAGAAAATTGTCATATTATCAAGATAAAATCATGAACCATACCAACGATACACAAAAGCTATGGAAATGTGTGAATAACGTTACAGGTATAAATAACTCTGGTAAAGACATTGGTAAAATTATGTCTCAAAGTGGGGACATGTTGAACACTAACTTAGATATTAGTAATGAATTTAACCGATACTTTTGCTCTATTGGTAAACATCTAGCAGAAAAAATTAAATCAAGTATCCGATACCTAGACACACAAACAATCAGACTCTCAAACTCCATTGTAGTACAAGAAATCACTGAACAAGAAGTAATTAATTCAATAATGCTGCTGAAAAATGGCAAAACACCTGGAATAGACAATTTAACTGCTGAAACACTCAAAATCGTGGCACATCTGATTTCGGAGCCATTCACTAGAATAATTAATTGTTGTCTGGAAAAGGGTATTTTTCCATCTATACTCAAAATTGCGACTGTGATGCCTGTACATAAAACTGGCGATGAATATGATTTATCCAATTATAGACCTATCTCAATTATCTCCTGTTTGGCAAAGGTTTTTGAAAATATAATAAAGAACAAATTGACAGAATTTTTAGAGAAATATAACATATTTTCTGATAAACAGTTTGGTTTCAAAAAAAATAAATCTACTGAAGATGCGGTGACATATGTAATAGGAGAACAATGCAAAAATGTAGACAGAAATATTCCAACATTATGTGTATTTGTTGACCTAGCAAAAGCATTTGACACAGTTGATCATATGATACTCATGAAAACTTTACAAAATTATGGTATACGGGGTCAAATCTATCATCTAATTAAAAGTTACTTAAGTAATAGAACACAAACTGTTGTGATAAATAAATGCTCTAGTTCTCCATTGCCTATAACATGCGGTGTTCCTCAAGGAACGGTACTGGGACCATTATTCTTTAACATATATATAAATGATCTATTTGCGGTTGATGTGAGCGGAGATATAGTGAGTTTTGCAGACGATACAGCTGTTATATTTTCTGCTGAAAGTTGGGAAATATTAAAATCAAAGGCTGAAAATGGTTTTAAAAAAATGTTCAATTGGTTCAGTAGCCGACTTTTAACAGTCAATTTCAACAAGACTCACGTTGTTCCATTCGCATCATACGCAAACGGCTTACCGAAATACACCAACTTACAAATCAGTTGTAAACAGGTAGCTCCTATATCAATGGTCACCAGTATCAAGTACTTAGGAATATATCTAGATTGCCATATCAAATGGAAAGAGCATACCGAATATGTTGTCAAAAAGATTCGTTACGTTATAAGCAAATTTAAACTCCTTTCCACTATACTTACCTATGAACAGATGATCATTGTATACGAAGCACTTGTTCATAGTCATATACGATATTGTATTGTGGTGTGGGGCGCAGCATGTAAAAATAATATAAAAGCAATAGAAATTATACAAAAACGTTTAATAAAAATTTTATATAAAGTGAAATGTACATATCCTAGTGACTTGTTATTTTCTAAAACAAAAATTCTAGATATCCGCCAAACATTTTTCATGTCATTAGGTATTTACCAATATAAAAATAAATCAAACTTGACAAAACACGAACATAAATATGACATAAGATTTGCATGTAATGTTGTACCAAA
Source organism: Callosobruchus maculatus (assembly GCA_951848785.1). NCBI lineage: Eukaryota > Metazoa > Arthropoda > Insecta > Coleoptera > Chrysomelidae > Callosobruchus > Callosobruchus maculatus. The sequence continues at coordinate 569,110 of CATOUR010000087.1, read as the reverse complement.
AGCAAGAAAAAATACTTTATTACGATGTCATACATTTCTTGCTCCAAGACTATACAATGAGATACCAGAAAGCATAAAATGTCTAGTGCCTTTAAATTCATTCAAGTGTGGTTTAAAACAATGGATAGTAAATACTAAGCCCATTAAAATTCACCAACTTGTAGACATATGCAATACCTATTATTACTGATATATATGGAATACATAATATTTAAATATAAATATTCCTGAATTGACCCTTATTTGTTGTTTCCATTTTATAATAACTACTTATACCCAAGCACAAGTTTTTAACTTTTTTTGGGTCACTTGTTGTTTATTGTATTTTATTTATTTTATATTTACAATAAACGCTATTATTATTATTATTATTTAGGGTTTTGACTTCATCAAATAGTATCATGACCTTATAATTTAGTTGTTGGTTAAACAAAAACAAATTAGATAGTACTTTGTCAAAATAAATAAATTTCAGTACACAAATAAAAGATATATTTTAAATTTACTGAAAAATCGAAATATCTCGGAAACTGATGGCCGTAGGTACATCAGGTGCTATACAAAGATGAAAGAGCATATTAAAAGCAATTCTTTGAGATAATAAAATATTGGGGTTACATTAAAAAAAAGAGAAAATTTGGATTTTGCATTCTACATCACCCTGTATACGAATATGCGTCGCGGGCTTTTTTTATAGCCGATTTTAAAACTAGACGATATCTTTAATCTTTTCATGTAAAAAAAATAATTTTTGATTTATTACTTCTTGATATACAGTACGTTGATTTGACCACGATTTGGATATAAAAATGGTCATAACTTTTGAAATACCCTGTATAATGTAATAAAACCCTATATTGGAAGAACGGAAATCATTAGTAGAATTAGAATATGGAATAATATGTAGGGTGTCTCATTAAAAAAAATGCATGTTTGCATCACCACGCAGTTATGGATCACCCTGTATAAATCTAAATATTTTCTGAGCAAGGAGCATATCCGTGGCTACAACTCTTATATGCAACTTTTTCCGCTATCTTCTATAGTAGTGAAGTTATCGACCGAGCCGGTACTAAAAACTCACCCTGTAGGTTTCTCAATATCAACCTTTTTTTGTTTCCATTCTTATTTCAAATTTAGAGTTAAATTGGTGTTTGTTATTTTCTATAATGTAGTACTAACCTAGCAGGCCATCAAAAATAAACAAAAATTCGTTCAGATGGAAGAAATCAACTGAAAGGAAGATGCAAACGATTTAGAGTAACAAGACAAGATTATAAAAAAAGCTTACAACACATCAGCTCTAAACGGAAACAACTGCGGTAAGATATCTAATGTCACTGAGAAGCTGAGTACGACAGAAGTGTTTTTCTTCACAGTCTACTAATTATTGATATCTACTACAGCCTAAAAACTTTCCAAACGACTAAAAGTTTTGAAGCGAAAGAAAAACTACCAGCAAAACAACAACAACAAGAGTATAGTCATTTCCGTCAAAAGTAACGACATCTTTAACTGGAGCATTTTGAGCATGTATTGAAATAGCTGTTTTTGCAGAATTTTTATTATTCCATGTTGTAATTGTGTTTATTTCATGTATTTTTCTGCCAAGTAAATTATGTTTTATATTTTAAAATAGTTTTCATTTTCTGCAATTTTGCTAATAAGTACTGAAGAATTTGAAGAGCTCTAGTCAGACATATCGTTACTTTTGATTTACCTACTTTTTTATGACACTAAATGTGAACATTTATTCTGAAGATATTCAACTGCCAGCAGCAATAATGGCTGGTAGCGTTGACTGAAAAAAATATTTTCTTCTTGAAGAAAATATTTTCTTCAATCAACGCTGGTAGTTTTCCTTTTATTTAAAATGTGTTTACTGTTTTTAGAAATATGCCAATAGCTAGTAGGCTGGGATAAATGAACATCCTTGTCACCGCTGTTGTTTCTAGTAAGAGCTGATATGTTGTAAGTATTTTTAATAATATTGCCTCGTTACTCTAGTTCGTTTGTACCTTCCTACTGAGTGAGTTAGTTTCTTCCATCTGAACACGTTTTTGTTTATTCTCCATGATAGGTTGCTTATAGGTCGCAAAAACTAAAAACACAGGTTTGACTGAAAATTTGAAATACACTAAAATCTAAAAGAGATATTTTTGATCCTATATTGTTGAAAAGGTTATCAAATCTTACAATTGGTTGTAAAAAATAGGCATTCCCATTTGAAAAAATCGAGTTACCTGTGATTGAAATTTCCTTAATTAATTTACTGATTTCTCGAAGCATAAAAAGAATTCAAATTTGATCTTCTAACTATAAGCTAATTCATTTCATGCTTATAGTGACACTGCAAAGTCGGAGCCTGTTTAGTTTTATAATCGCTGGGATATTCAATTTTTTTTGATATCTACTTAGGTATAGCAAGAATCGTAATTTATGCCTAAACGGTTCGTTTAGAGTCCATGTGTGATAGCTTAATACCTTAATCAATGGTGATAGGTAAATTAAGTTGCGACCCCCCCCCCCTCCAAGCAAACTTAGGTGTACATTCAGGCGACCAATGCCTAACATCCCACCAAGTTTCATTTCTTTCCGACCTTTGCGCTCAAAAAACTTTTGTAGGACTTAACGATTGGCTAATCGGTAGTGGGTAGGTAGCGATGTGTTCCTAAATGTATTTTTTTAAGCCCAAGTGTGTTATTTGGGCAGCTGCAGATAATACCTCAGATATGAGAAATGTTATTCTCTTAGGAAAAAAGTGTTACAGAACGTTTTCAGTAAAAATCACAAACCTAACTTTGGGGCACCACTGTAGAATGGAAAATTGGTCGCACACGAAAAATGTAAAGACCAAGATTGTAGAGAATTTTATTGTCTCCATATATTATTCGAACTTTTTTCCGATAGAACTTACCACAATGGCGGTATTTGTGGTAAAGTAAATGTTAGAATTTATATTTGTTTCAGGGCAAACCACGTTTTGATAGACAACTCAACCTTTCAAGGACTGAATGTCTTCTCGCAACTAAACCATGATGCTGGTTTTAAAAGAGGGCTAAACAATGCTAGCAGAGAAGGCTTAAGCATTTATAAGATATTTTCAGCAAACTGTAAATCTAAAATAGGTCTTGTCACATTGAGGTAAGATATCTAATAGTAGTGTCCGACCGAAACTACTTTTTACGGCCGAAACCGAAACCGAATTTCGGCCTCCGTCTCAGTTTCGGCCGAAACCGAAACATCAATATAACTTCAGTAATTTTTTCGTGGATATAACAACCAATAACGTATCATCAGTATTATCACATCTTATTTCAAATAAATTATTTATACTTTTTAAAGTAAGAAGTTAATCTCAACCAACTATTTTATATTTATATTTTGTATCTACTATAAATAATATACCAAACTTTGGTCATTCTTTATGACACTGTTATAAATTAGTTGCCTTAAAACTAAATTTCAGAAGTACCTACATACGTACAACTACTAAATATTTTTGAAAGTTTTCTCTGAATTTAAGAAACTGTTGTGGACTTCATTGAGCTACAGCTATTGTTGATTATCAGTATTCATAACTGAACAATCTAATATTCTAATATTGTAAGCGAGAAACAATAATTTATCAACTTTTTGCAAACTGCTTCTTCAGTCGTCGATATAGGGTTGTCTGCAAAAAATCAGTCTCGAATTCCGGTTGTCGAATTTTAAAGATCAAAATATTGCTGCCAGTGAATACGTGCGCCAGAGAGGTTCGAGCGAACTATCCCGTGTATTAACAAAGGGCGCAGCATAGTAGCTGCGTGTAGCTCGGCCATTAAATGAAAGAGAGTGCGCATGTCATGTGTCCGTGAAATTGAAAAGGATAGCGATACACTCGTAAAAGCTGTGCAATATTTTGGAGCACTAATAATTTATTAATATTTTTGAAGGTGAAATTATTAAATTATTATGCACTTACCGTATTCTGACCAAGAAAATTATGAAACTCTTCATTATATTTTTTACCCAAAGCAGTCACTTTTTTTGTAGCACGTGGTATGATAACCTACAAAATCGAGTGATCATAGTTAAAATCAAGAACATCATCGTCCGAATTGCATAGAAAACACTTTTTAGCCATTTTTTATGACAATTTAATGTTTATAAATGACAACAATCAGTATAGTAGTAGTAGCACGCTTTTTCAATTCAGAAGAATGAGGCAAACTGTTCCAATACAATGATGCACAGCATTTACGAGTATATCGCTATCCTTTCCAATTTCGCGGACACATGACATGCGCACTCTCTTTCATTCAATGGCCGCGCTACACGCAGTTGCTATGCTGCGTCCCTTGTTAATACACGGGATAGTTCGCTCGGACCTCTCTGGCGCACGTATTCACTGGCAGCATATTTTGATCTTTAAAATTCGACAACCGGAACTCCAGACTGATTTTTTGCAGACAACCCTATATCGACGTGTTTGCAATAAAATTATCTTTATTTCGATATGTTTCATGCATTAACCACACCGGTGCAAATTACTATTATTGATGTACCTGTTTATACCTGCCTACCCTATAGTTGGGACGGGAAAAACGTAGCCAACCTAACGTTTGCATATTCTATGGGCTTCATACTTTTGATTGGTATGTGATTTGTCTATTAACCAAACCAGTGAAATGTTTAAAAGATACTAATTTTTCAATATTTAATTAACCATACCCTGGACTGAAATTTTTCAGCCAACCCACTCGCGATATGTTTTTTAACATATTAAATTTAATATAAAATGCTTTTCATCCATTAACCAGTTCGGTGAAGGTCGTCTTATATTCGGATCTTAGACTATAATAGCAAAAAAGGGTTGCTAATAAAATAAAAATAAATAATCATTTATCCAACTGCTTGGTTTCGTAATTTCTACAGGCATTGTCACTAGAAAGTTTTTTCATTCGGATGGAACCTGCGTTTGATATGCGTAAATGCCGAGTTTTCGTCCACGATTGCACGGGACATCCTCAGGGCACTACTACGAGACTACGATTGAGACTAACCTTAGCACTTACGTAACCTGTATATACAGAGGGTGGTACTTTTTTTGGTAGCAGTAGTTTAACACTCGATACGAAAATTGATTTTATGGTGGAAACTTCATATGAACCTGGTTGCGTAAAAGCATTGATTAAATGTATAAATGTGTTAATCAATGGTAAAAGCTTCGTTTTTAGGATCAATTTTTTCCAAATTTTGACAGACTGTATCGCCAAAACAAGAATATTTAGGAAACAATTTTATATGAATTTTTTTACCTAATTTGGATCAGAAATATGCCCTTAGAAATATTACTGCCTCTCAATGCGAAGAACAAAGTTAATTTGTTTGGTTTTAACATTTTTTTCCACACGTTACGACGTGGTTTTTATTGTTTTCTTCAAAACAAAGAAGTGGATTCGATCTGTTTAATCTGGAAAAGAACATTCATTTTTTAAGGTCAGTGGCGTACATTTTTTTGCTAATATTAATCGTGGGACTGCCCCCCGAGATGTCACTGGAAATTATAATTATATTCTAGTCTTATTGCAACACGGCCAAATTACAAAAAAAACGGATCAATTAATTTTTCGAAGCTTTGACACCCTGTAACTTAAAAACGAAGCTATTGCGCAACCATATTTATATTAAATTTCCACCTTAAAATCCGTTTCGACACGGATTATATGGCTAAAGTTTTTGATGAAAAAGAAACTAATAATTTCCCCAATGTCCCCAAAACACGAAACGTATCAAAGTCAAGACGGCCGCTTTTTCTTTACTCAATGCACACGCACGTTTCACGTTTTGACTTCACCATTGACTACAGAATCACTTAGGTAACCTTATCTCAACTTAACATCTCTCAACTCAACTACTGCCATGATATTCGTGGCGCTTTATATACTATACTTCATCGAACTATTTGGAGTATTCAACACCTCCAGATGACATTCTAGAACGCCCATCTGCCAGTCACATCAAAAATCTAACCTGACATTTGGACACCGTAATTGAGGTTTTGAATTAAGAAAAGTGGAATGCCTCTTATGCCAATGGCTTCTAGTTTGGCTCCTAATATCTTTTTGTCATCAATTGAATAAAATGCTTTGGACAAGTCGAATAATATAGAGACCACTGTCCAGCTGCTCATAAATATACTCAATTAAGTTAAATATTAGGTTTGGATATGAAAGCAGTTAACCTTGTATAAACGATTTTTTTCTAAAATTTTGGCTATTACACTATGAAGTGAAATCTGTCTATAGTTATCCATATCCTCTGCGTCGCCTTTCTTATGCACAGGTACTACGATGTTTTAAGGCAACAGGAAAATACCCTTCTGTTATAGATTTGTTTATCAGGTATACTAAAGGCCGATTTCTCAATGTCCAGTTAAAAGTGTCAGATAGGTAGCTGCCAGTTAGCGTTTCTATGGATACTAACTGTCAGATAAGATTTACGTGAATTCGTAAGTTAAACCTTCAATTGTTTGAACAATTTATCTGACAGTTGCCCGTTAACTTCCAGATAAATATTTAACTGGACATTTGATACTTTTCAAAACATTAGTCACATCAACTTCGTCGGTTGGGGACAGGAAGAATGAGTATGCTACATTATCACCAGTAGTCGGTGGCAAAGAAAGATTGTAGGCAAAGTGTTTAGCTACTTTTCCTGCATGAAAGTTGGTGTTTTGGCATTGTCTGTGATTCTCTCATCCGTCATTTGGAGCACTATCGGCTTGTTTACTATTTCTTATTGAAAAGTTTAAAAATGCCCTTATAGGATTTTTTTTCTGTAGAATCCAGTGTAGTTTGACTTTTTCTTACTCTAAGCATTTTTCAGTCATGAAGCAAACATATATTTTTTTTAAATGGAACACCCTGTATATTATATTTTATGTCATTGGGAAATAGTTCAAGCTTTACAAAAATTATTACGTCATTTTGAAAATCAAGCTCAAAATTTATTTTTTTATTTTTTAATTTATTTGTAGCAGTAGGCCATGACTAATCTATTAAAAACAATATCCAAGTAAACAATTATTAAGATACATACTCAATACTTCGGAACTTAATTATTTAAATGTGCTCTATACGTTATTAACTACTCTATAGGTACGAGGGTTACTCTATATCTCCGCCAATCCACCGGTACGCAGACAGCTGTTTCACGCTTATTAGCGATCATCAGTGCGCCATAGGTCGATTGACGGAAATAGAGAGCATCAGAATTTTCATGTCTATCAGACATGTGAAGCATGTGAGAACAGGCGACAGAAAGGTTCTGTCGGTGCGCCATCTGGTACCCGAAGGTAACGGCAAACCAAAGAAAATCGCTGCTACGCTTGGCCACCAGAGAGCGCGGTTCTATATGCTGCTGCATATGAAACTTGATATACGAGGGACGCTCTATATATCCGTCAATCCACCAGTAGGCAGACAGCTGTTTCACGCTTATTAGCGATCATCAGTGCGCCATAGGTCGATTGACGGAAATAGAGAGCATCCGATTTTTCATGTCTATCAGGCATGTGAAGGTTCTGCCGGTGCGCCATCTGGTACCCGAAGGTAACGGCAAATCAAAGAAGAAGGCGAGAACGATCTCCGCATTCTGGTTAGTCTGCTGACGGGACATGGTCGTTTGAGGAACCACATGCGGAAGTTGGTTTTTGAACTAACTGTCGTTTCTGCTACGTGGAGGACGAAACAGCGGAGCATATTCTTTGCTCCTGTCCAGTACTGGAGACAGCTAGGTTCCAGACATTTAGATTTGCCCAACTGGAACCTCATGACTTCACGTTGATCGCCTTTGCTAAGAGGTGCGGACTATACGGTGAACTCTAAACAGGTGTGAGCCACAATAGACACAACTGAGTCGCAGTGGAAGGAGGCAGTGTTGCCCCACTCACTTTCAACCTAACTTAGCCTAGGTCCAACCGAACATTGCCTTGTCTGTTACAGAAACAAAGGGAATTTTCTGATGTATATATACGATGATTACTGCTTTAGATCGTTCTGTTTTGTATAACGAATTGATTTTAATGAAATTTTGACACAGTATAACTACCTTGGCGAGGATGGAAAAAGCGTATGATTTTTAGAAATCGTGTCAGTGGCGGCATAGCAATAATAAAACACCAAAAAATATGAAAACAGCGTTACGTTTCATCTGGTTGAAGCTTGCAGAATTTAAACTGTTTCGCCCTAGTTCCTACAGAAAGAAGCTATTTACGAGAGTTTCTGTGTTAGATTTTTTTTGAGGACGGGCGGGTGATGCTTTGGTTGCAAGGGGATCTCGGACTCCCATGCAATGGGAAAATGATAAAATGATGACACCGTGTGAGAAGTACAAAGTCAATCAACTTGACTCCATTTTTTTGAATAAAATCTTCTGATTTGACCACTTTCTCTTCCATGACGTACCTACTTCAAAAATCAACTAACTGTGAACATTCTTTTTCAGAAATCTCTTAGTCAATCCAGTGAACAATGCAGATATCTTGAAGGCACGTCTGGAATTTATAAGTTTTGTGTTGGAACCATTTAATAAGGAATACGTCGAAGCTTTGCAGGAAAATATTCGACAAATCGGATATGATGTCAATGTAATGTAATGTTCAAATTATACTGAATTATCTTTAAGCACGCTCGTTCACAAAATTTGTTGGCAGATGAAATTAATATTTTTTTCAGTTTTGATTAGTTAACTTACATAGGTTCGCTCAAGAATTCGAAACTTCTTAACGATCATTTCAGAAAGTTATTAACGGTTAAAAATCAGAATCCTAGCGTGGGCCCTTATAATAGATTAGTGTCTTTTTTGTATTTAAAGGTAGAATAAACATTAAGAGTAGATTCAAAAATGCATACCTAATGTTTAAAAATATTCTTTGCAATATGTAATTCATATTATTGCATAAAAAATAGGATTGAAAGTCGTTTGAATTAGTTACTAATTATTTTATTCATGGTATTTAAAATGTTTCGAAAATTAAGAGACCCCATTGAGAACAGGCAACAGCGCGCTTTTTTACAAACCCACAGCCTTCTCCCTGTTCACAGAAAGCTATAGAGACAGTGACGTAAGTGCGCAGTATTCGTCGGTTAGGTTAGGTCGCTTTGTTGATTATCATAATCGTTTGCGTGATATTTATCTTTTGATTTATCTGAGAACTTTTAACGTATAAGACGTCTAATCACATAGGTATATCTACCCTTAAGATTTCAAAACTTCTTATCGATCATTTCATAAAGTTATTCACGATCAAAACATCAAAATTTTAGCATGGGCTCTTATAACAGATTAGCGTTTTCTTGTATTTAAAGATAGAATAAACATTAACAGTAGATTTTTTTACATAATGTTTAAAAATATTCTTTCGAATATGAAGTTTATATTATTGCATAAAAATAGGGTTGACGTTGACGACCGTTTGAATTAGTTGTTAATAATTTTAGTCATAGTAGTTAAAAATGTTTCTGATATTAAGAGACCCTATTGGGAGCAGGCAACAGCGCGCTGATTTACAAGACCACCCCACAGCCTTCTCCCTGTTCACAAAAAGCCACAGAGATTGTGATGACTAAGTGCGCAGTGTTCGTCGGTTAGGTTAGGTCGCTTTATTGATGATCATTATCGTTTGTGTGATATTTATCTTTTGATTTATTTGAGAACCATTGACGTATAAGATCTATAATCACATACGCTTAAAATTTCAAAACTTCTTATCGATCATTTCAGAAAGTTATCAAGGATAAAAAATCAGAATCGGTTTGAGCACTTATAACAGAATAGCGTTTTTTTTATTTAAAAGGTAGAATAAACATTAATAAGAGTAGATCCAATGCTTTTAATGTGAGATAAGCGCTCAATATTTTTTCGTGATTTTTACGTATATACGGGCGACTTCGAAGTTGAGTCATTAATTTCAACAGCATATAGAATTCAAAAAAAAATTATTTTTTATATTCCATTATTTTGAAAACTAAAAAATAAATTTCCAAAATACTTACATATTGTAAAACGAAATTACGCCAACAAAAAAAAAATTCAGTACGGTCTTGTCAATAATGACTGTTTAAGGCAACGACGATCAATCGTCGCCGTCGTTGGTTTAAGGCGCGTTTTCACGGGTCAATCTGGGTTGAACGATTTAGATCGATTATTGAATCGAAAGCAAATTGAATATGTAAACCACTTTTCGACTTGGTCATTTGGCGCAGTGAGTCGATTCGACGGAAGTAGAAAGACTGTCTACTTTTAATCGGCGACATAGGCGTAGTTAAGTCCCTAAATCTGGGGGGGGGCTTAAGTCCCTGGATCTGGGGGTTCAAGTTCCCGCCCTATATTCAAAGATTCAACAGAACGAATTATTTTAGGATTTTGGGGGGGCTAATTTCATTCTTGGGGGGGCTAAGTCCCCCGAGCCCCCACCTAACTACGCCTATATCGGCGACTGTCGTCGAATCGATGTCGAACGACTGGAATGGAATGTGTAAACACTTCGTCGAACGAAAACAACGTGCTGAAAGCCGAATAATGCAATGAAGTTGTTGTTTTTAGCGCGACAAGCTATAATTTTGTGCAAAAATGACTGAAAAATGGTCAGATGCGGACATGGCAAGATTTTTGGATGCTTATCAAAACTTAATGATGTATTATGGAATCCACAAACCGAGCTTTATCGCAATCTACAGGCAAGATAAGCAGCATTGCAAGCAATTCTAAAACATGTGAATAAACTTAAAATATCCGAAAGTGACTTGAAAAATAAAATAAAAAACATTAGATCAACATACAATCGTGAATTGCCCAAAAGTACTGAAATCACTGAAGAGTGGTTCTGGACCTGACGACATATATGTTCCTGTCGTGTAAACCTTTTTGCTTTCAGCACAAATCGAATTATGGTCGAACGATCCAAATCGTTCAACCCAGATCGACCCGTGAAAACGCGTCTTTACAGAAACTGATCGACTGGGAAAGCCTTCAGCGTAAATTTGCGCCGCTTCGGCTGTCCACTAGCTCATTATTGTCATAAATATAAGCCATTGTGCGTCACATGAAAACTAATACGCGTAATTGTTACCAATAAATACTTACAAACCCGACGCAATCACCAATCACATCAGCTCAGGTCCGCCACAAGGAGGGCGGCTGGGTACCGTTGTCCCGGGCCCGGGCCCCGTAGGGGCCCGGTTCTGGCCCGAATCTTAGTAAACGCTGTTGCGCGGGCGACTGTTTTTGACCAGTGTATGTGTCATGTAACCTCATAACATCACTAAAGCTACCAAAATATCCGGTTCAGTCTCTTGTGTTCTCCATATTTTTGTATGCCTCGGAAACTTGGACTGTTAAAAATGCAGATCGAGCTCGCATAGATGCTTTTGAAATGTGGACGTGGGGGAGAATGCTGAGAGTTCCTTATACCGCCCATCGAACTAACGTTTCCATACTGGATGAGCTCGATAGTCCAAAGACACTATCCTCCATTGTGTCGGCGAGAATGCTTACTTTCTTCGGACATATACACAGAAGCGATAATATGGATAAACTTGTAGTTTAGGGTCATGCCTCCGAATGGGAGGCGCCGTCGCCGTTCCCCTACACACTGGGTGGATACGACGAAACAGTTGCTAGATATGAGTATCAAAAGCACCACTGAACTGACAGTAAATCGCGAACGATGGCGAGCTACAGCTCTCAATACTGTTGATAATATTCGTGTCGGCAATACTCTAGCTCCGCCTTAATGCATTTTACGAGTTCATAACATGTCGGTTAAGACATTGTGACTATGATGATGTTACGTTATTCAACAAAACGAAGATCATATTTTTCTGATTCATTTGTTTTGTTAATAATCTAATTCTTCTTTGGGTAACTTTATTACAAATAACTATAATGAATTGTGAATAAACTATAATGAAGCAACTTCATTTTTGTAGCAATTATTTTTTGTTCCTGTTTTTCACTTAATACACATTCTATATTCCTTCAAGTGCTGTTTCAATCAAACCCTTCAGCCATGTTGACTGTACACATAGATTGTCTTTTCCAATAAGTCTACAAAATTTCAAGTTGAACATAACTGATGGAATGTGTTGATTATAAAATTTAGTCAATCATTATTTTCTGTCAGCTACTCTTAAGAATTGAGTGATTATGAATTTCTCTGATTACGGCTTCTATTTGCAATTCGTACTATTCCAAGACGAAAAAGTAACAAAATCCCATAACTAATAACTAGGTACCTACTTAACGTACGTGAATACTAGTATTACCAATTTTCAGTTACAGTTTCTTAAATTTATTTGAGAATATGAATAAAAAGAACATAGTTCAGTAAAGATTTAGACATTTCAATCACAGAAACTTGAAAGGAAGTACAAATGACGTTTTGTGTGGAGAGAGGAAATCAGTAGTTTTTCATCTCGTTGCCAGTTCGAAGGTCACGGCCTCATCACTTGTGACGACTATGGTGTTGGGGGCCCGTGGCCAGAATCTGGTCCTGGGCCTTGCGATGTGGCGGCTCTGCGTCAGCTGACTGCTCGCGCGCGTTGCCATCTGCACTGATACTAAGAGCCCGTCCAGATAAGGCGATTTACGCGCGAGTGAACTCGCGCGTAGGCATTCGCGCGTTCCCGAGATACTAGAGTTACATACATCCCGTCCAGATGCTCTCGCGCGTTGTTGAACTCGCGCGTAAAACGCTTGCAACGAGCGGGACTCTCGACTCGCGCGTTGTACGCGCGAGCGCCGCGCGAGTCGAGATACTCTGGCGACATTGTTGCGTCCAGTACGACGCGCGAGTCCGTGGCGTGTGGACGTATTTGTTTCGGAAAATGGAGCGTGATAACTTCGATACAGAACTTTTCATTGACGAAGTCAAAAAAAGAGTAGCCATATGGGATATGGAATCATCCGATTATTCCAATAGACTCATAAAACGTAGGAACTGGGAAGAAATAGTTGAAATATTTCACTGTGTTCTCTCAGCTTTGGGTATAATGTTCTAAACATACTGTGCGTCATTCTGTCACGTAGAATTGGATGCACGCTGAAACGTCGCCTTTCTCTTTGTTTATGAAGCTTCCATCGCCGGTATGCACACCACAACACAACTGCTGTATCCAACTCCATGTTTTTGACTGGAAGGAAATCCCTCCTAGCGTAGAAACGCGCGTAAAACGCGCGTGAAACGCGACATCTGGACGCAACATAAATTGTCTACGCGCGAGTCCACTCGCGCGTAAATCGCCTTATCTGGACGGGCTCTAACGCAACCGGTAACGGCGGTAACCGGTAACCGGTCGTCTCCAAATAGGTCACGATCATGTGTCAGGTCGGCGAGGACGGTGGTTCCGCTTGTATAAGTGCACTGGTCCGTACTTATAGCTTCGAAGGGCCTTATTTGCCTCAATTTTGAGTTTGCAGAACAATGACATATGAAAAATAATTTTATTTTTTATTCTATATGCTGTTGAAATTAATGACTCAACTTCGAAGTCAGCCAGAGAGCCATATTCAGCTTATTTGTGAATTTAGGCAATGAACATAATAGTTTCTTCGAACTCATAAAAGCCTCTTACACAGCATTAACAAAATGTAAGGCGTCAAACCCCATTATTAAACTTTTTTGGTTTGGTGCGGTTAAAAAAATGTTAAGCTCAACATTTTAAAAAAATGTTAAGCTCAACATTTTTTTAATCTATTCTTGCACTTATTTTGGAGCATAGGAAAAACTATTCATGGTTCAAGCTTGCTTAAAAATGCATGGGAAACGCAGAGTTTATAGAGTTGTACAGAAGCAACTGAAATATAAATATAATAATAATAATAATAATAATATATAAATACAAAAGTTTTCCAAAATGGCGTGCTTCATCTGCCAGAAGAAACTAGTTGCACAAATATAGTAGCAACTATAGATCTTTTTTTTTGTAGTGAGAGAGTTAGGGTTCAGTTGTCCTGATAGTTGCCGCGCAGCCTTAAGGCTTATTGTGCGCTCCCAGACGAAGGGATCGACCAGAGGGACATCCTAAGTCTTTTTGCGAATTTTGATGTTACTTTTAAATTTTAACCAGAGGACCACCAACTCTTTTTAGAGATGGTTTAAATCAAAAATCATGAAACATGCTTGAAAAAGTAATTCGTTAAAGTAATTGAATCACCATTCTCATTATTGTACTATTATTGTTAAATAAAATAAATACATAATAATTTACTAAAACAGCTATAAGTGCTCTCCAAATTATTTTAAAAAGGTCTATTTCATACAACATAGCGTTGCGGGATATTCCAGTCCTCGCTGTGTGTGAGCACAATTTAATTTTAAGCTATTCAAATAAATTCAGCAGAACTGAAGTCCCATCATTTTCGTAAAAATATCAAAACATCTTCAAAAAATTCAAGTCAAATCAAATAATGATCGGTGTTTTCCTACAACAATTTAAAAAAATATTTGAATCAAACATAAAGTAGTATCAGCTCTGATTGATATTTTGCATTTTAGGCAATCCTGCTTAGAATTGCAAATTCAAGAGCAAAATCGGGGCACTGGCAAGCTTTATACAAGGTAAGTTTTCAGAATATCATGTACATGTTTGATTGAGCTAGGCGTAGGTCTTTGATTCCTTATTTTGGGCACATAATGCATTTAAAATCTGTGTATGCTACCCTAACACTTACAATACTACTTAATATAATAAGGTTATGTCTTAAATACTAACAATGCATCGTCATACATCTTAAAAACAGGATTTACAATTTCAGTGCAATTTCTTTATCTAGCGTGCTAAAATATTTTGTTTGTTCTATAATTTTCTATGATCTACAAATTAATTTTAATTTTAATTTGCTTATATTTAGCAGTTCTAAAATTGGAGGTAGGGCATTATATATTTTGGAGCCTGTATATCTAATATGTCGTTATGGACAACATCATGTCTTACCAAAGTTTACGGAATACATATAAGTTGGATCACTCCGCAAAAATATCAAAACGGCCTGCCCCTTGCTCCGTCTCCCCGGTACACCGGTAGCAGTGTACCGACGTCAGCCGGGAGATACGGGGCGGCGCAAAGTAGAGGTTGAACGTGTTTAACGCGAAGTCTATACAGTGTCTCAAAAATATCGGATTTGTTTGCAGGAAATGGATAATCTTTTTAGAAGTTTGAGAGTAATCAGTTTCGCGAGAAAAGATATTACCAATCAATTTAAATTTATTAACGGATGGAGAATGAGAATCAGATCTATCCTTATTTTGTAGTAAACCTTGGAATGTAAGGGATATAAATACAGGGTATCCCACGACGACCAAGACAAGAAATATATCGGAACTGGGCAGTAGTAGCGAATTATAATTTTGGGGGTGTAAATTAGAGCAAATATAGTATCTTTTATTATTATTGTGTCACCCAATGAGGTATTTGTTTTTGGTCACGTGGCGTCCGATTCAAAATTTTTAATGGGACACCCTGTATATTTGTGGCTTTTTGTGTTCCTCTCGATAAAGCAATTCCAACAAACTATCACACTTGTGGTCTAAAGTGATTAGTTCAAGAGCTACAGGTACTAAAAGGATTGTAGCACGCTAAAGACAAAATATTCATTCGGTGGTCTTACCATACCACCCAAGGACAAATTATATTTTACAGCTCGAAAATATTTTTATTGATAACTTTAACAATTTAGTTTCTACAGTAGCAATTGGAATGACAGTGAAAAGCAAAATGTCAAAAATAATTTATTCACATTCAAGTAAAGCATTTCCACATGATTATCTTCTAAAATTGTACATACGAGTTTGTATATACAAAATAAAATTTATAAACCCTGATCTCAAAAATAAGCCAAATGAAACATTAAGGTAAAAATACTACAGCACTTTTGAACCATCAGTTATATTTGTATTTGTATGTCTAAATCGGCCGTCAAAACATAGTTTTTCAATGACCCTTGTATATACGTACAACCCAGGCGTTAGCAAGTCCCCGCTAAAAGACCCTCGTACTTGGGCAAAAACTAACTGGCGCGTGCGGCCGCGGCATCGCTTTCATGTGAGTTCCTCAAAGTGCCGACGGACAGTGATCCAACTTATATGTATTCCGTAAACTTTGGTCTTACTGATGGCAATAAAACATCTTGTCTGGCTACAGTCCTTGTATTATTAATTTGACGAAGAAGGTTGTTCCTAGTGATATTTTAACATAAATCTTATTATTGCTTTAATATATACCTGCTCAACAGTCAACAGATTACTCTCTTGAAATAATAGCTGTGTGGAGAATCTCTTAATTTTAAAATGCATTATTTTTATTATGTATTTCTGTGCAACATACAGCGCCGACATAAAGGTTTCTCCAGCATTTCGAATTTTGGATGTAGTATTATTCTATTTGATATATTCAAGTCAAAGTTTCATCTATGAGAATTCCCAGATATTTGAAAAATGGTTCCCTTCCTACCTTTAAGTTACATTCGCATGTGTGTATGTCCACTTTACAGTTATGTTTGTATATATTCAAAAATTGTAGCTGTGGTAGTACACTGTTTGTTGAGCCAAAAGTCATGAATTTTGTCTTTTCAGTATTTAGGGATAATAAGCTGGCATCCAGCCAACTTTTTAAGTCTACAATTGCCTTTTCAGCCTTCCGTATCACTGATGTCCACCATTTATCTCTCACTATCACAACAGTATCATCAGCATAGCAGAAGACCTTCCCTGTATTGCACACTGATAAAACACCACACATACCACACACCACACCCTACCTGATCAGTATCACTCATAACTTCCGATACTTTGACTCTGTGTATCCGACCAGTCAGATATGATCTGACAAAATCATTCACTATTCCTCGAAAGCCCATGGTTTGTAATCGCTCCAGGTGGATTTGGTGGTCCACAGTGTCAAAAGCCTTCTTAGTACTTATAAGGGCTATTGGTTTGTAGTTAGAAGTTAATTCCTTTTCCCCTTGTTTATAGATGGGAACAATTACTATTGCCTTGAGAGCCTCAGGGTATAGCCCACTATAAAAGATACAATTAATAATGTATTTTAGTGATGATCCATCTTGATAACCTCAGATGTTATACCATCCTCACCATTACTTACTCCATTCTTCAGGCTATTTATATGACTAATGAGTTCCTTATTAGTGATAGGAGCTAAATAGAACGTATGTGGATTTGCAGCGCGACACATTCCTACAGTCCTATCGCCAGGGGAAGTTATATACTTCTGGCTAGAACCCCACCGATTTCACTAAAGTATGAATTAAACCCATTTGCAATTAATGCTGCTTCAGTTAAATTAGAATTGTTCCTATCAATAATATATTTTATTTTCTATTCATTATTTTGATCACTAGTAGCCGCTTTTATTACCCCCAAGTTTTTTTGCGTCATTTTGACAATGTCCTAACTTTTTTCTATAGTAGTCATATCTTTACTTTTTTTATTAAATTTGATAGTTTATTCCTATACCTTTTTTATTCACTGAGTAAATCTATGTTATCTGGGTAGCAGGTACATTGTTTTTTTAATGCATCCCGTTTACGTATAGACTTTAGTAGACCACCCGTGATCCATGGTTTCAAGCATCTCCTTTTGTTATTTAATTGGCAAACACTTGTACATTCTCCCATGTAACGTTTTAGTTTGTACAAATGTTCACATCATTATATTCTAGAACATCATTCTACTCTGTTTCAGCTAACAATTTGGAAAGCGCTTGATAGTCAAGTTTCCTAATAAAATGGTCTTTAACAACAGTTTCATTAGTCCTTAGGTTTATATTTAGCAGAATGGGGTAATGATCCGTTAGGTCTCTAATTAGGATGATGCCGTTAATATTTCTATGTGTATCATTATTACATTTAACAAAAAAATGGCCAATGCAACTTGCTGACTTATATTGTACACGTGTTGCCTTGTTTATTATGCTGCTAAACCCATAGCTATGAAGCACAGTTAAGTAATTGTTAACTGAAGAGCAATTTGTGTTCATGAGGTTTATATCGTAAGCATACTTTATTTTAATTTGGCCATGTGTTTATTTTTATGGCAATTTATAAAAGATAGGACCGAGAGTTTGTGGAAGGCTGAGGTGGAAGGTCTTGATTTAAGAGCCCTATGTCTCGTGCCTGTGAGAAAAGTATGAAAAAAAAGTAAACACAGTGTCCGTCTAATCCTGGTGACGCGACGCGTGGTTCAGTGAGTTTTGCTTGTGGTTGCAATTTGGTGAGTTGTTCACAGAGTATATTTCTGCATTTGTTCGTATATCATTGCATGCATGTCTTTTAACCATTACAATAGTGTTATTGAGTTTGATAAGCTAATTATAATAATTATTGATATAAGCCGCATTGGTAAAGCTATTAACTAGCTTGGAATCTGACAGTCATTTACAGATAAAGATAAAGGGTAGCCAACTAATAATCCCTGCAGGTGGGACGCCCCTAAGTAGACCTAGGGTACTGTATTGCACAGTATGGTACAGAGCATGCGATTATTGGGGAAGTGGAGGTATAATGTACACCGTCCCGCAGTAATCAAAGCATTGGCGTACCTGTCCGTACACCAGCCCACTATACAGCACTTGATTCGAAGTGCAGGGCACTCTGGGAGGTTCGATGAGGAGACGGTGGGTCGTCCGTTGAACCTATTGCACCCTGGAGGCAGGAGAACGCCCCTCTTTCTGTGTTGGTGGGACACCGTTGGAGGATAGCCGGATCCTGGGAGGTAATAGCACTACCATTGCCTCTAGTCCAAACGCGACCTGGGACACGGTTTGGTTGTTGGACAATCCATGCGGACAGAATGTAGATGGTAACCTGCATCACCTATGCGAACAGCATGTAGGTGAAAACCTGCATCACCCATGTGGACAGAATGTAGTTAAGAATCTGCATCACCCATGTGGATAGAATGTAGTTAGTAATCTGCATCATCTATGTGGATAGCATGTGGGTACTAGTCTGCATCAGCCAATTGGATTCATATCATGGGCTGACCCTCATGCGGTTGGAAGCTGCCGTTCCCCACGGTATGGGAGGTAGAATGTACGCATTCTACCTCTGTCTGGTTTTTAAAGCTATGTGTGGCCACGTCAAAATCTTCACACGGTGTTGAGGTACGTACCTAGATAGATCTATCGAATAGCCATGGGTTGCGAGTCAACATTCGTAGGTGGGACCGTAAAGCGAATGTTGGCGGGTGCTAGCCAACAGCGCTTTTTGCCGTTCGTGTGGCACCTTGGGTATCGCCTTCCATTGGTGTGCACAGATAACGGACGAGTACCACGCGGGCGGTACTAAGGGATTGCGCCTGTTATCTTTCAAAAGTATACTGAGATCATCCTCAAGCTATGTTTGAAGCCTTTGATGTAGTTCGAAATCATCCTGGGCCTATCAGCATTGATTGGGAGATAATATCAGTATTGCGGCGGCAGAACATAACAGTATTATAGTGCATGTAATGTAGCGGTTGAATGTGGAAGTTACTCATGAGCGTTTTCAAAATACAGGCTCGTCTCCAACTGTTTCCGTCAGCTCTTGACCAGCAGATCTTTCCTGTCGTCTTTGTGTCAAGTAAGTGGTCCTTTCAATTCCTGACTGTTCGAGAGTATCAGAGTTTTTTTAGTATCACCCTCGTAAAACAAATTTTATGGTACAGGGTGTTACGCTGGAATTTTATTGTATCTTTTATTATTCTATTCTACTTTTTTGACATTCTACATTCTACGTTCTACAATATTAAAGCCTCCAGCTACTACACATATACGATTTGGGTTTGCTAAAGTGTGTTCACTGAGAATAGTGTCCAAATTATTTATAAACTCATCCACATTAGTTGAGGGGGATCGGTACAACCCTAATATATCTACTACAGTACCATTTTTATCAATAAACCCTTGAGACACTTGGTACTATTGCTTTCTACAACACAAATATTTTGAAATACTTTTTCACTGATATAAATAACTGATCCATCTAACTTATTACATGCACTGTTATTCCAAAAAGCTTTAAAATTGGGTATATTGAAATCGTCTATGTTGTAAATAATATTGTTTCTGACATTACAATCACATCAAATGCTTTTGTAGTTGACTCTAGGAAAACCAAAAACTCGTCAAAGTTTTTATACATGCTAATTATATTAATATCACGTAGTGGGTTGTCGAAGTAGGTAACCTGCGAGAGATCATCACAAATAGTTACCTCACATTTTTTATATTCGTCTAAAATACTATTTAGTTCTGTAAAGAGATCCAACAATCCTTTATCTTAATAAGCAATGTCTGTATTTACAAATCATTAAGTTTAATGATGATGATTTAAAGCGAGAGCGAAGATATACATGGGAGTTTTTAGTTCCGGCTTGGTCGATAACTCCACTACTGTAGAAGATAGCGAAAAAAGTTCTATATGTTACACTCAATAGCCGAATTCGGGCAATGCCCGAAAAAAATACGCAGAACTAGTTTTGAGCAAGGAATATTTCCCAAACCCGAAATATTCATTTTATACGGCTATTGAGTATTACCAAATAGGCAGAACTAGTTTTGCGCATCTTGAAATGCACAGAACTAGTTTTGCGCAACTTGAAATGCACAGAACTAGTTCTATGGTACAGAATGACAACCAAAGTGAACATTCGTTGTGCATTGTGTGTCAAAAACCAGCAAAAACCTATCGTTTAGGTTAGGTGAGGTTAGGTTAGGTTTCTTTACCAACGTTCCTGCAACGTAGGTACGAATCGTGAAAACGCAAGAAGAGGTTTGGAAGCACAAGCCAATTTGATGCTCACACAATCAAATAAAAAGTTTAACCAGCCTCAGTTGACGATTTATTATTTCTTGGTATTCAATAAAATATATTTAACTTCTCCAACTTTATATTTATTTGAGTACGTCGCTTGCGCTGATTAAATGGGAGAAGCAGAATTTGTGCTGGTCATTCAGAAAATATACAGAACTAGTCCTGTGCATTTCAAGTTGCGCAAAACTAGTTCTGTGTATTCCAAGATGCGCAAAACTAGTTCTGACTATTTGGTAATGCTCAATAGCCGTATAAAATTCATATTTCGGGTTTGGGAAATGTTCCTTGCTCAAAACTAGTTCTGCGCATTTTTTTCGGGGGAATTCGGGTATTGAGCGTAACATATATAAAAAATGTAGCCATAGATATGCTCCTTGCTCAGAAAATATTTAGATTTATACAGGGTGATTCATCACCACGTGGTAATGCAAACATGCATTTTTTTAATGAGACACCCTATATATTATTGCTTATTCAAATTCTACTAATATTTCCGTGCCTTCAATATAGGTTATTGTTACATTATACAGGGTACTTCATAAGTTATGACCATTCTTATATCCAAATCGCTGTCAAACGAACGCACTGTATATCAAAAAGTGATGAATCAAAAATTATTATTTTTACATGGAAAGATTAAAAATATCCTCTAGTTTCAAAATCGGCTATAAAAAAAACCCGCGACGCATATTCATATACAGGGTGATGTAGAATGCAAAATCCAGATTTTCTCTTTTTTTTTTAAATGTAACCGCCAATATTTTATTATACCAAAGAATTGCTTTTAATATGCCCTTTTATCTTTGTATAGCACTTGTTGTTTCCGAGATGTTTCGATTTTTCGGTAAACATAAAATATAGCTTCTATTTGTGTACTGAAATTTATTCATTTTGAGATAGTACTATCGAATTTGTTTTTTATTTAACGAACAACTAAATTATAAGGTCATGATAGGATTTGATGAAGTCAAAACCCTAAATCATCGAGATAATAAAGTCAAGTAAGCTGAGGAAACGATTTAGTAGGCGTGATGCATAATTATCAAGCAAATTTATCAAGTAGGCTTTGAAAAAATGACAGTTTTCATAACCCGCTCAATAATTCCGTACTGTGTGAAAAATCGGCTTTAAAAATAATTTTTCCATTGAGGGTATTTAGGAGAATCTTTGAGAAATTGCCTACTTGGCTCTAGAATATATCAACTTTGCACAGCAATATCCAGAATGGATGCACTATAAAACTAATGCGTTTGAAAGATTGAAGAATCGTTTTAGTTAGACTGTGTCGTTTAATATTTCATAGCCTGCCTGATAGATCTGCTTGATAATTATGCATGACGTCTATAAAATTGTTTCCTCAGCACAGTTGACCTATATTATGTCGTCAATTCAGTGTTTTGACTTGATCAAGTACTATTATGGCCTTGTATTTTAGTTGCTTGTTAAGCAAAAATAAAATTTGATAGCATTTTCTCAAAATAAAAATAACTTTTAGTAAACAAACAGAAGGTATATTTAAACTTTGTATAAAAATCTCAGAAACTAATGAATGCAGCCATAACAAGTGCTATACAAAGATGAAAGAGCATATTAAAAGCAATTCTTTGGTATAATAAAATATTGGGGGTTATATTAAAAAAAGAGAGAAAATCTATATTTTGCATTCTACATCTCCCTGTATACGAATATGCGTTGCGGGCTTTTTTTATAGCCGATTTTAAAACTAGAGGATATTTTTTATCCAGCCGAGTTAAAAGAATGATTTTTGATTCATCACTTTTTGATATAAGGTACGTTCATTTGACAGCGATTTGGATATAAAAATGGTCATAACTTTTGAAACACCCTGCATAATGTAACAATACCTTATACTGGAAGAACGGAAATCATTAGTAGAATTTGAATAAGGAATAATATATAGGGTGTCTCATTTAAAAAATGCATGTTTGCATCACTACGTAATTATGGATCACCCTGTATAATTAAACATATTTTCTGAGCAAGGAGCATATCCGTGGCTACAACTTTTATATACAACTTTTTTCGTTATCTTCCACAGTAGTGGAAGTATCGACCGAGCCTGTACTAAAAACTCACCCTGTATAAAAATTAAAAAATTAACATACGACTCAGAAGTTTATAAGAGAATCAATTTCCTGTGAGTTAACTATTCTTATTACTCTCTCACTATCATCTCTACTCACATAGATTTGGCCGTTTTTATACCATATACAATGTGTTCCGCCATCATGTCGCCAAACTTTGAGGTATGAAAATACAATTAAAGTTATCGAGAAAAAATACGAAAAAAAAGATCAACCTTTTAATTAATTTTTTATTACACTGTCAATTTCTGTATCACGGCTCCATGGGTTCGCGCAGTTGTAACGCCATAGCTTGATTATTATTTATCGACCGATTCACGACTTTTTGGACTCGTTTTATAGGGGAATGACTGGGCATATTAACTAAGGCAAGTAAAAACATCTGACAATTTCTAAGGCTAAAAAAATTCACCAAGCTGAATTTTTTTTTGTAATGCACTTGTTTTGGTTACTTGCAAATAATTTGAAAAAAAAAACCGTTAGTGCCTATTTATTAAGATAGTTTAATATTTAGCGGGATGTTTCCTGTCTAACCACATGCAATTCGTGTATGTAGCACTAAAATTTTCGACAGAATAGGCCTTTTTGTATTATCACATCTGTATCACAGCGCCATGTGTTCACGCAGTTGTAATGCCATATCTTGATTATTTATCGAGAGATTCACGACTTTTTGGACTCATTTTATAGGAGAATAACTGTGATATCAACTATGGCAAAAAAAGGTATCTCATAGTTACTAAGGCCAAAAAAATTCACCAAACTAAAAAAAAAATTTGTAATGCGCTTGTTTCGGTTAATTCCAAATAATTTGACAGAAAGCATGGGCGCCAGGAGCAGCGAAGATAAGAAACTTGTATAAGCAAAAGTGTGCCTAGTGCCTATTTATAAACACAGCTTAATGTTGACCAGGATGTTTCCTGTCTAACGACACCCAAATTCGTTCATGTAGCACTAAAATCATCAATTTTGAAATAAACGAGAATCTGGTATGCACACCGTTGGTCTTCGGTACAGATTATTACTTAAATGTAATTTACATGAAATGTGATTATTAAGTATTTAAATTAATCAACTAAGGCACGCTTGACTTCTGAAACTAACGCTCTGGGTTACTCGACGCTAAGCTACGCTCCAGTCTGTTTTCTTTAATTTCCATGTGATTCCAACATATCTCATTTCAGTCATTTGGCTGAATAATAAATAAATAATACTAAAAATAAAAATAATAAAATTTGTTCATGTAAATTGCATTTAAGTAATAATCTGTACCGAAGACCAATAAAGACAATGTGCATATCAAATTCTCGTTTATTTCAAAATTAGTCATAATAAGAAAAGCCTATTCCGTCGATAAGTTTAGTGCTATATAAACGAATTGCGTGTCGTTAGACAGAAAACATCCTGCTAAACAATAAACTATCTTTATAAATAGTCACTAGTAAGGTTTTTTCAAATTAGTTGAAATTAACCGATAAAAGCGCATTACAAACATTTTTTTTTTAGTTTGGTGAATTTTTGTGGCCTTGGAAATTATGAGATATCGTTTTTTTGCCTTAGTTGATATACCCAGTTATTCCCCTATAAAATGAGTTCAAAAAGTCGTGAATCGGTTCATAAATAATCAAGCTATGGCGCTACAACTGCGCGAACCCATGGAGTCGTGATACAGAAATTGAAAATGTAATAAAAAATTAATCAAAAGGTTGACCCCTCTAATTATATTTTCATACCTCAAAGTTTGTCGACATGATGGCGGAACACATTGTATACTTATAATTATGACCTCATAAATCTCTGGCTTTTTTGAAAAGTTCTCTGGCTTTCTTATTTGATAAGATCTTTTTTGAAGTAAATGTTTGTCGCGGCACCTCTGATACCACAACTTACGGTGTCCAGCCTCACTCTTTGTATCCAACAATTTAGCTCTGGTTTCTATATTATTGAACTTTATTAAGATTGGTTTTGTATTCGAGCCACTACTGAGACTCTGGAGCCTGTATTCACTTTCGTCAATTGCGAGGTCCCGTTTTCGAAATACCTTCTTAACTTCATCATTCACATTTTAATCAACAAGACCTAATATTATAATATTATTTTTCTTCTGCTCCAGCTCTTCTTTTTCCATGACATTACTCATTACTCAGCTTTTCTTCTAATTCTTCAATCCTGGCCTTCAACTGTTTTTGTTTTTTCAGTGCCACATTCTCTTTTGTAATTCTTTTCAGGATTTTTTGAATGTCATCCATTATATTACTTGTGAATTTGACAGACTCTTCTAAATCCGAAAATCGTTTCGTGATTATATCCAATAATAAAGGAATGTGATATGCTCGAGGTAGGGTAAAATCATTTCTTGAAGTTTCCCCAAAGGCACTCAAGTCAACAGTGAAATTCAATGGCGGTAGGGGTATTAGCCCTCGGAGTAGTTAGTTGTTTCTGCTTTCACTGCCTGTTACCAGGCTTTACCCAGGTCCGACTGGTGAAATTCAAATGACTATTAGTTATCAACATTTTTTTTTTCATTCTAGTGTATTTATCATTCACTTTTCATAAGAGACATCAGCAGCCCTCATATACGCAAGTCGAGAATTTTGAAAGATATGCACGATTCCGTCAGTCCAGATTTGATTCGACTGGAAAATTCGATCGCTAATGGACTGGATTTCGATGCCGCTCAAAAGTATGGAAGGCCCGTGATCAAGTGCGGTTTGGATGAAATGTTAGATGCAAGTATGTAAGCTTTTTTGGGATCTTCCTATACGATATTCAACATTTTGTAGGCTTATTTTCTATTTCCCACACCGATATTTTCTGTTACTTCGTAGAAGGTTATTACAATATTAAAATGTGAGAAAACTTAACGACTACGAAGGGTGTAAACATACTGTATAGTGTTGGTGATTTGTTTGTTATTGCTGTCATGTATGACGTTGCTGTCAAAAATACAGGTTAGATGTTAGATGTTTAACGCCAAAGAAACATCTATATCATCTGCCTGTCAAGTGCGTCGTGGAAATAATGACGAATACATATTCAGGGTGCTAATTGATGATACACCGTAATTTCAAGGGCATATCATTCTATGACTCGAATTCAAATAGAAAAGCTCATACAGGGTGTCCGGATAATCGACCGACAATGCTTGACAGGTGATAGATCTCACATTTTTATGAACATTAGATGAACTTGAACATGAACTTAAAATGCTTAATTTTCAAGATACAGGGTGTCAAAGTTTTACTTTTATTTTGGTTTTTTCTCAATTATTTCGCAATAAAATGGCACAACGGTCGAAAATTACATATCGATGGGATTTTTAAGGCAAAAAATCCAAATTCCAAATTCAACCGTAGTTTATAATATTAATATTAGGCTTATACCCGTTTTACATCGACATTATCTCCACGAATTTATATATTGATCAATCCATGGTCGTCTTCAAGGTCAAACTGATTGTGTTTTACGTCTGTGAATAAAACCATGGATTTTGTGACAGAATGCAGTGCTGCCAACACTGTTGTTATGATATGATATTAGCTGTTTTCGCAAGATCTATTTAATTCGTATTTGTTTGTGGCGTTTTGATAGTAAAACTCTCATTTTGATTGCGAGTTTTTATTTAGAACATATTTAATAATATACATAGACGGGTATGCAATATGCATGACATGCATCATATGATTTTTAAGGTTAGCGCTACCGAATTTTACGTCAAACTTGACCACAGATTAGAAACAGGTTCTAAATCAGTGAAGAAATCCAAGAAGAAATCCATTGACTTATTTGACGTCAAATTCCTGTTTTACACTTGTCAATTTTGACCACGAACTGAATCCACGAATTAAAACCATGAATTTATTGTTGATGAAAAACGGGTATTAGGCTCATACTTTTTATATACCATTTAGGAAGTATTCTTAAACTTCAACAACACCTATTTTTAAAAAAATGTTTTTTAATATATCTAATAATTAATTCATGCGAGAATACCGATAATTCGCTGGATCACATTTTTCAAATATTTCTATAAAGGTTATCTCGAAAACGGTTACCTCTAGTGGTTTAAAGAAACTATACCTTTTTTACGTAACACATATTAAGGAAACTATTTTTTCAATAATATTCACGTTCATGCACCAAGCAAGAAAAAAGTTTTACTAATTTAAAAGAGTCCATGTGCCTTAGGTGGCAAAACTGTGGTTGAATTTGGATTTCTCGCCTTCAAAAACCCCCTAATTTTATTTTATTACAGAATATTTGAATAAAAAAACACAAATAAAAGTGAAACTTTGACACATTGTATCCTGAAAATTAAGCATATTAAGGTTCCATGTTCGCATCTCAATATCCATAATGTGAGGTCCATCACCTATCAAGCTCTGTCGGTCGAATATCCTGACACTCTGAATCAACAATCAATAAACATGTACTTATCTTGAAGATTCTGGATTTCAAGGTACAGGCTGTCAAAGATTGGAAATAAAATTGGTTTTTGATCAATGTTTTTAACTGCATTAAGAATCTGTGTCACCACTGACTAGAAGATAATTATCCTTTCCAGGGGCGTGTTGAGGGTCGGGGGGCAGTCCCACGAAAATATTGGCAAAACGATGTAGGTACGCGACTGACCTTGAAAAAAATCAAATGCTGGTTTTCAGATTAAACAGATAAAAACACATTTTTTTCTTTTAATGTCCCGTCGTATCGCACTTTGTTTTGGGACAAATAAATAAAAACCACTTCATTTCATAGCTCCACTTTTTCGACGGGCTATGAAGTGGTTTTTATTTTTTTCCTCCAAAACACAAGGTGGGATATGAAGAGACATCAAAAGACAAAAAAGTTGTATTTTCATCTGTTCCGTCTGAAAAATAATATTTATTTTTTATAAGGTCGTCAGTGGCATACATTCATTATTTTCCAAGCTTTGACACCATGTATCTTAGGACACATGTTTAAGTGACCTTTTCTATTTGAATTTGGGTCAGAAATACGCCCTCTAAATTACGGCCTATCATTAACTAACGATCGATGATAACGTTCAGAGAAGAAACGTAAAATTGATTAGATAAACAGGGGAGTACAAAAGCGAAGACGTGTTGATTCCACTCACCCCTATGATTCCAAACATGCCATCCGACTTTAAACGATTGCAATTTTCAGTGCAGCTTGCATTTGCAATGACGATAACTAAATCGCAAGGGCAGTCGTTGAACGTTTTTGGGATAAATCTTGATAATCTATGTTTTCCACATGGAGATGTAGCGTGTTCCGTGTTGACAAAATCATCATTATTAAGCGCCCGAAAATAAAACAAAACATGTTGGATATCAAAAATTATTTCAATGAACAAAATGCTTTTCAGATAATTCTTATTTATTGCAGATATAAGTTCCATTTCAATATTCATAGCTAATACAGGACGGCGTCTGTCGGGTCAACTAATGCTATATAATATGCGATACTATTTCAGAGAAGCTCCGAAGACAAGATATAGCTAAAAGTGTTACTGCTGCAGCCCGATTTGCAGTGAATGACTTGCCGGATTTTCTGAACGAGTGCTGTGTCGTCTATCTACCAGAAATGGGCCATTTGGTATCTGTTAAGGAATGGGAACCCAATTGCAATCCAGATGAGTTGGCGCACTTAGGTTTTCGCTTCATGGTTTGTGAAAAAAGTTGTTGGTTCAAGTTGCTATTGTCAGTTGTCATATCATCCATAATACAGCATAGTTCATCGCAGTTCTAAGTTTGGACTCCTTCATTTTCCAAATAATAAGTTTTCAACGACCTCGTACTCTTCTTCGAATTTAAAATAAGAGTTTTTCGGACATCAAAAATTTCAAAAATAAATAAAAAATATGTTTACACATTCGATTCGATTCGATTTTTCTGAAATATTTTTATTTAAAGAATGAACTTCATGTTTTTGCTAAAGTTCCAATAAATTTAATAAAACGCAATATAAGGTAGAATACAATATCTTAAAGCGTTTTTGATTTACTGCACCGATTTTTACCACGAGTTTACTATAGTGCACAATAAAAATAAAATAGGTTATCATTTATATTTGATCAAAAATGCACTGAAATCGCAGAGAGCTCAGAAGGTCGGTGGCGACAATTTGCACTTCGAGCAATTTCAGTGCAAATAAACGGATAAGTCGAAAACAAAAAACTAAATAGGTGCACATTGGTGCAGTGATAGGGCAACAAGTCAAAAACGCTATTACTTAAAATATATAGGTGTCGTAATTGTCATAATAGTAATTCACATCAATTTACCCCTCCTTAGCGAAATGCACAATAACATATAGGACATTTTATTTATACATTACCAGCTTTCAGGAGTAAATTTTTTGGAGCACCGTGTTTAAGGCCGATTTTATCTACATGCATATTTCAAGAAAGACTTTGACAAAGCTTTTCTATTGGCTGTTGGTTAGCAAAAGCTTTCTATTCGGCATTCAGGCCTATGTTAATAGGTATCATCAAATAGTATTTTGTCAATATTGAAAACAAAACGTCAAAGCTGGATGATACTTTTGTCAAAAATATTGTAGAAATTCATGGTGATTCATAGATCAAAATCATAGTAGGATATCAGGATGAAGCAATTGATTTGCAAATTAATGCCAGATTTTTCATGTTTACGTTATAATTATTGTCTAATTACCAATTGCAAACTGCGATAATTTGTGACAGAATCATAAAAGTAGTATAAATCACAGCAACTACCTTCTTTAATAATTATTACAAATCCCACCTCCTCCACCTCAGTTAGATGGATTATAAACAAATACTTAATTATAAAAACATTCACAGAGGATGTAAAGGTGCAGCGTCCACATTGTAAGGCATACATTGGAATAAAAATCCCTCCTGCAAGTTGCTCCCAGCTGATGAACTTTGCCGTTCAGGATAAGCCAACGATAGGCAACCAGTAATGCACATGGACACTTTGGGAAACAATTTGGCTAACGGTTAAAGCATGTGTTTAGCTTTTAAAATGTAACAAGTTATTTTTTTACCCCTTTTTAATATAAAACAAAGGTATATTGAATGTGTTTATAATTATTATCGATAGTGAATTATTGTTTTATCCAAATAATGCAGTGAGTGAATTTCTTGTCATCATATCATTTGATACACCAAGATACCAGTGATCAAATGTACCGCTTCTCTGAAATATGATTTTTAACCTTTTACTTCAAACTTTATTCAAACTATAACTGTAAAATACATGTAGATATACCTATATAACTAATAAGTGTATAATACACAAAATACTTAAATTTAAGTCTTATTCTTGTACATGAAACTTAATGTTTGGGCATATGTATTGTATTGACAAGAACATTTATACATGCTGTACATTGCAGTTTGGCTGAAACTTTAAAACTAACGTAATCTGCTATATATTGAATTGCTGAATCTGAAATTTGTTGAGGTTGGTTCATTAAATTATTGTCTAAAATATCTCTAAAACTGTCTATACTTATTTCTCCATGATGTGTAATTTTGCTAAATTGGAGACATTAAATTGTCCATATTGAGCAGAATGTAAGTCGAAGACACCCTTGATTCTAATCTTTTTTCAGATTCATAAATTTGCCTTAAGCTTACATGATAATTGCCACCAGATAACTGCCTGTAACATCCAA
Source organism: Callosobruchus maculatus (assembly GCA_951848785.1). NCBI lineage: Eukaryota > Metazoa > Arthropoda > Insecta > Coleoptera > Chrysomelidae > Callosobruchus > Callosobruchus maculatus. Next base: position 538,484 of record CATOUR010000087.1, on the reverse strand, counting down.
AACGAGATTCTAAATTGTCAGTTTGAAATTTTCCTGTAAGCAAATATTTGCATGGAGTTTTTGATACACAGTGTTTAATCAACATAATAATGGCAGTTGTTGAATGATGCAGTGCATTGTGTCATTGATTAAAGTATTAAACGATTGTGTGTATCAGCAGATAAAGAAGAGTCAGGGTATCCCAAAGCTTTCCATTTAACAAGCCAAATTAAAAAATTTTCTAAAAACTCTACTCGATCTATTATGTCCTGGAAAGGTTTGGCCATTACGATTAAATGTTGACAAGCCGAATCTGTCTTAGCAGCTGATCCGTAACCCCCTCTCTCCTCTGCCAATTACGAGGCGTTGAATGAATTGCCTAACTTCAAGCGTCAGCAAGGGTAACTTTCGGTAGCGTTATCTCCGTAACGGTTCGTTTTTGGACCCATGTTGCTTATCGAAAAATGATCAGCTCAGCGAGATCTACATGGTGGTATAGGTGTGGACATCCTTAAAAGTTACACCCTGTAGACCACCATTTTATAATGATATTTAAAAAGTCAGCAGTACTTTCACTGTAATTCAATAAAGCAGCATATGTCTTTTCATCAAAAATATTACACACTAAGGAAACATTCTGCCTTTCAATACTTGAAGGGTACACTGTTTTATAATTTAACTTAGGAGCTGAGATTAGCAATTTAAACTTTTTGTTAAACAAGAAAATGCAATTTTTCACCCATTTAGGATGGAAAATCAGACTTGAAAAGATACTAGATGGTTCACAATGGTCGATTGTATATAAAGTATGTCATTTTTGACCTTTTTGACATCAACTTCGAGAGAAATCAATATTTTTCAGTGTACTTTTACAGATGCATGTTCTTGAAAGGGCTGCTCTGATTGGTCAAAGTCTTTGTTAAAATGCGCATGTTGATGAAATCGGGCCTTAAACACGCTCTTTATAAACCTATATACAGGGTAGTCCAATAAGTTCGCGGTGCTCTCTAGCGGCCATACCGTTTAAATTAGACGACAATGTTTTAAATAAAAAACGTTTCTTTTCAAATGCTCTATATTTAGAAAATAATTTCAAAGATGGCGGACTTCCGGATATACCGGAAGTAGGTATCAACTTCCTTATTTTGAATAGAATACTCTGTATATTATTACGTTTTTGAATTCAGCATCGATTTTTAGGTCCAGTTTGTTAACCATTGTTTATATCTACGAAGCCTATTTTTGGAGTTATTCAGCAATTTTTACAAAATTTTACGTTTGTAGTACTTTACAAGAAACGTTAGTATCTCGGAAACTAAGCGCGATAGAAAGATGCGGTTTTCGGTTTTAAAACAAGCAAGGAACGTACTTGTGTTTCGGTAAGATCGTTGTTTGAAAAGAATATTAAATCAATAGACTAGCAATTTTCAAATTTGAGAAGTTAAAAACGTTAAGAATAATGTGGCTACAGGTAGATGGAGCGAAAGCACATTTTAGTATTAGAGACCGAAACACTTTGGATGAAAGGTTTCGTGCCAATTGTTTCGTCTGCGAGCCACGCCACCTACGATTTTTCCAATTCCTACGCCATAATTACAGAACCGTAAATATCTTGAAAACCATCAAAGATAGAACCACATGTGCCTAAATAAAAGTGAAAGAGAATTTAATTTCGCATCCACCGATGTGAAACTTATTAAGTTTTTAACGTTTTTAACTTTTCAAATTTGAAAATTGCTAGTCTATTGATTTAATGTTCTTTTGAAACAACAACGATCTTACTGAAACACAAACACGTTCCTTGATTGTTTCAAAACCGAAAACCGCATTTTTCTATCGCGTTTAGTTTCAGAGATATTAACGTTTCTTGTAAAGTATTACAAACGTCAAATTTTGTAAAAATTGCTGAATTGCCTAAAATCGATGCTGTATATCCTATTATTTGAATAGTTTTATAGCTTCCGTGCTTCCGTGAAAAGACCGTCACGAATAGAATGCGCCACCCCAGTTGCAAGAGTTTTTTGTTACTTTAGTATACTTAGAAATGCTGTACTTGTTTCAGTTTTCCCTAAGAGGTGTAATTCATTACAAAACGCCGTTATGCGTTGGTAAGTAACATTTTTCCGCTCCTACTAATATCGTACTGGGTTCTTAGACACAGTTACCACAAACACTGCAATGCTACCATTTTCCTTTTCATTGTCTGAGTAGATCTTTTTTCAAAATTGACATGTGCACCTTCTTACACCCGTATGCACCGTAAGTCAATTGCGCGATTAGTTACGTAAACCTGGATTAGATTATTTGTTTACTATGCACCCAAACTGACAATTTTGACACTGTCACTGTCAAAACAATCTTGCGAACACAACCTTGCCGTATCTCCAATTTAGATTAGTTAATCTCTTGACGGTGCATGGCTAGATGCCAAAGATTAGCAAAACGCGATTAGGGAACTAGGATTAGAATCGCCAAACGGTGCATACTGGTGTTAGTGGAACACGTGGTGGGTTTGGGAAAACCGCTTAGACTGTGCAGTGAATTTGGTGTCAGCATTAGATATGAGCATATAATATACAGGATGTCCGGATATTCGACCGACAACGCTTGACAGGTGCTACCTTAGATTTTTATGAACATTGCGAAAGGAACATAAAGCCTTAAAATGCTTAATTTTCAAGATAGAGGGTGTCAAAGTTTTACTGTTGTTTTCGTTTTTTCTCAATTATTAATGTTTAAGCATTGATTAACACATTTAAGCCTCTAGAGGTAACCGTTTTTGAGATAACCTTTATTGAATTCTTCAAGGCACCCCAATTAGTTGTAAAATGTGATCGAAAGAATTATTGGTATTCTCGCACGAATTAATATTAGATCACGTTTCGAACATACCTAATTTTTAAAATAGATGGTGTTGAAGTTTAAAAATACTTTGTAAATGGTATGTAAACGTATAAGCCTAATATTCACTAGTGCGAAAATACCGATAATTCAATCCCATTGGAAATTTCAATGAAGGTTATCTCGAAAACGGTTACGTCTAGAGACTTAAACAAAGTATACCTTTCCATTTTAAACATGTTGAGGAATCGATTTTTAGCTCTCACTGAAGAAGAGAGCTTATGCATAGCCTCTGTCTGTCCGTCCGTCTGTCCGTATACAAAAGATAGCCAAAACTACAGGTGCTAGAGGAAAACTAAATACAGATTCGGAATCAGCATGAAGAAACTAGTCCGAGAAAAATCCGGTTTTGCTAATATCGCTTCCGGTTAAAAAAAGGACTTAATTTTATACCAACAAATTCCACACTAAGAGCGCCGTTTGAATTTACTCAAGTAAATTCTTTCCTACTTGTTTTGATACTCACATTGATGTACTTACTAAACCGCAAAAAAAGTTTTGGTGATTTAGATAAGTTCAGTGCGCCATAGGTGGCGCCCTCTAGTCATGATAGTAAAACCGTGGTTGAATTTGGATTTCTCGCCTTAAAAAGCCCCTCGATACACGTAATTATAGATAGTTGTACTGTTTTATTGCGGAATAATTGAGAAAAAACGAAAATAAAAGTAAAACTTTGACACCCTGTATCTTGAAAATTAAGCACTTAAAGTCTTGTTCCTATCTCAATGTTCATAAAAATGTGAGGTCTATCACCTGTCAAGCGTTGTCGGTAGAATATCTGGACACCCTGTATAAAGCTGTTAAAAAATATAGGTGAATATCCAGGTAAATTCAGCAACCAAATGAGTTACCAGCAAAAAAAGATCTTGTAACAAAAACAAAAAAGTTTAATATATTTTTTAATTTCAAATTTGTGGAATGGTATCATAAATCTTTATAAAATAAATGGTAATATGTATCTTTTATTGCATATAGATCTCGACAGAAAATTAGGAGACATCAACACCGAAATTATTGATCATGAAAATCGGATAGTGAGACGGCTGGCAGGGTTCATTCTCAAGCACAGAAGAGATATTATGGGACCCATCAAGATTATTGGCTTGATAGATAGGTATATAAATACATAAAATAAAAAATATATACACCACATTCGCTGAAATTCAATAAATGTTTACTAACCTAGATTGTTAGGCTGCGTTTCCACCAGAGATGTGCTAGGAAAATCAGCGCAGCGAGGATGTGTAGCGGAGCTGTGAAACGATGTAGGTGTCTCCACCAGAAATGTGCTAGGAAGATGAGCGGTGCGAAGATGTGTGGCGGAGCTGTGAAACGGTGTGATCCACAGCACACATCCGTCGCAACACATTTCTAGCACACATCTCCCGAAACACACACATTTCTCACGAACATGCCTTGTTTTATACGTACAAAAATCTCGCTCCGCTAAGCCGTTTCTACCAGAGCTGTGCTGAGCGAGGTGGGTTAATTCAAGCGATTTTATTGGTTTATTAAAACACATTCCTCGTAACACATCCTCGCACATCTCTAGTGGAAACGCAGCCTAAATGTAATTTTCTCATCTAGTGGTTGTAATATGTTCCATTGTGCTTCACTGGCCCTCTAGTAAAAACCAAATATACTTGAGATAAAGTCTACTTACGTTTTAGCTACCTCTGGGGTCTTTAATTTCATAAATACAGGGTGTCCCACGACGATTAAGACAAGGAATATCTCGGAACTGGGCAGTAGTAGCGAATTATAAGTTTTGGGGCTGAAAATTGGAGCAAATATAGTGTTTTTTCTTATTATTTTATCACCCAATGAGGTATTTGTTTTTGGTCACGTGACGTCCGATTCAAAATTTTTAATGGGACACGTACCCTGTATATTTGTTACTTTTTGTATTCCTTGCGATAAAACAATTCCAACAAACTAGTACACTTGGGGTCTAAAGTGATTAATTCAAGATCTACAGGTACTTAAAGGACTGTACCACTACCATTATGAAACACTACCAAAGTAATTTAACTGTAGGGGTACATGTTATAATCAATGGTAGTGGTACAATCCTTTAGGTACCTGTAGCTCTTGAATTAATCAATTTAGAACCTCAAGTGTGCTAGTTTGTTGGAATTGTTTTATCGGGAGGAACACAAAAAGTCACAAATATACAGGGTGTCCCATTAAACATTTTGAATCGGACGTCACGTGATCAAAAACAAATGCCTCATTGGGTGACACAATAAAAAGAGAATATGCTATATTTGCTCTAATTTACATCCCCAAAATTATAATTCGCTACTACTGCCCAGTTCCGATATGTGGCTTGTCTTGATCGTCGTGGGACACCCTGTATAAGTCACATTGTTTGACAACTGTTCTAGGAGACAGATTACATTTTTGATTTAACTAAGGGTTATATTCATAGTCGATACTTAAGCGCCCCTTAATACTTGAGGGTCCCTTACGTAAGGCTCCCTTGAGTAATAGTCATACTCAAGTAACGAAATGTTAACATGACGTTTGATTGCAGTCAAGGCGATTTTGTAGGTTAACTTTGGAGTATGGTGTTGTCAGTTTCTGTCACATCCGGAAAAATGACCGGCACAAAACACGAAATACTGGCACAAAACAAAAAGAGATAACAGAAAACATCAAAATGCGTAGGCATAGGCATAACAAATTGACTTACATTTGAAATATGACAACGTCGCCAAATGAATCCCGCCATATCGTAGATGTTGTCTAGGAAACAGATACACAAGGAAAGCCATACTTGAGAGTCCCTTTTAAGTATCCCTTGAGTATTAGGGAACCTTAAGTAACACTCAAGAGACGACTATGATTACGGCCCTAACTTCACTTACTAAAGGTGATTCTGAAAGCTTTAAACATAGAGTGTTGCGTTTGCATTAAGGTACTGTCTGTCTGATGAGTGAATATAGTAACATATATGCTGCAATTCAAATGAGTCAACATCGCTTCTCATTTGGGATCCAACAACAAACAGTAAAGAAACTTAAGAAACCTAGAAAAGGGCTTCACTCTTTGGTTTTTAGAACATTCATCAAATTTTCCTTCAAGCAGATCCAATTATACTGAGTCACAGTCAACTCAAATACAATCTTGATTCAACTTTATCCAGGTTTAGTATGGAAGTCACGCCACCTACGATTTTCCCAATTCCTACGCCGAATAACTTCGAAAACTAGCTTTGTAGACATGAATTATGGTTAACAATCTGGACCTAAAAATCGATGCTAAATTCAAAAACGTAACAATATACACTTATACAGGGTGTTCTATTTAAAATAAGGAAGTTGATGCCTACTTCCGGTATATCCCGATGTCCGCCATCTTTGAAATTATTTTCTGCTATAAACCATTTGAAAAGAAACGTTTTTATCCATAACATTTTCTTCTAATTTAAACGGTATGCCGCTAGAGAGCATCCTGTTGTTATTAGACAACCCTGTATAAGCATTATTTTTGATAACTATTATCGTCCTTGTGCCTGAGGGTAAAGGACACTCTGTCCAACCCTTAATAAAAAAAATTGATATGTGTGTCATATGGAAGTAACTTGCCGTGGATAAATAACTTCTGATACAATGAAAAACAAAACCATAAGTCACATTGATTATGATGTTTCCTCTTTAGTTAGGTAATTTTTGTATTCTTTAATTCTACCTCGAAGATTCACCTCACTCACCTATATAGCATTATGTCCAACATATAGGGTATCTTATGTTGATTTTTTGCGATATTGTCTTGTTTTGGGGTTGTAGTCTGTGGCACGTTATTCACTCATAGATCAGACTGATAATTCTATAACTTAAGACAACAGTGATATATTACTGGCACTGGCTCTCATTTTGGATTTATTAGCAACGCAAATGCAATGCTTTGATGCTCTTTAAATTTTCAAAATCACCGACTTTCAAAGTTAATTCGTGAAAACTAAAGCTGTTGAATAATGTCGCTTATTTAAAATAATCTGTTTTGACAAATATTACAGAATTTTCTCCACCTATTGGCATGTGTATTAATTATTAACATACGCTTAATGGCTCAAGTACACAATATCGCCTTCAGTTATGGGGGAGCCAACTAGATCAAAAATGAAGTCAAGTTGGTCGACTCAGCACTTCTTTCACATTACCCTCACATTACCCTCAACCCCCTATCATCAGATATCCCTAGAGTACGGCTAGAAATTTCATTACTATCATTTTAGTGTTGAGCTACACAGATTACAGAATTATCTACAACAATATAATTTCAAAAACCATTTTTTGTCTAGGATAGGCAGCATTTTAGGATAAAGCTGAAAAATATATCGTTCCTTTACAGGGCAATGAAGAGCTCAATAGGAATACAAGACACTTCCACATCCCCAATTTTACCCCCTCAAAAAAATGTGGAAAATGATCAGGAATACCTCGCGTAAAAACGAAATTTGAGCTATTTTTATAGTTTTAGTTTTTTATTATTACTGCGCCGCCACTGACACGACTTCTAAAAACTATATGCGTTTTCCATCCTCACCATGGTAGTAATACTGTGTCAAAATTTCATTAAAATCAATTTAATAGTTACCAGGTTACACAATACTGAATGATCTAAAGCAATCTACATCAGCAAATTTTAAGTCCCTTGCTTTGTGTAATAGGCAAGGCCATGTCGGATGGACCCAAATCGGTGTATTATGTCAACAAGCCCAATTTCACCCCCACCCAAAAATAGTAGAAACGCCTAAAAACAAAGCTTGAGGAATATTTGATTTTTTCTGTTTTATTGCTAAATACTCCGCCGCCCCTGCACCGATTTTCAAAATTATAGCAGTTAAATTACTGCAACCTCACAGCGCATCGCTATACAGCCATTTCATCATATACATGTATCGGTTACTGAGATTGCGAGGTTAGAAAAACGTCATCAGATAGACAGACCGACACGAAAACGCGTGACGTAGATTTTATTTATGTAGTACGCCCAAAAAGCGTCTCAAAATCTGAAAGTTTCGCAATCACAATACTCCTCACCTATTGATGTGGGAAGTTAAAAAATTGCTTCAGATGACTTGATTCAGCAGTCTCAGTACTTTCCACACATTCTCAGTATTAATATAAAATTTGGAGTTTTCCTGACGACTGACGAGTTATTGATTCTTAACAATATACATATAAACGAAAAAGTGTATTTGTTTCGGTCAAGCATTTTTGCTGTGAATTTTTAGATAGTGAATCAATTTCTTGTTCACAAAAATAGTCATTATTTTTTGGCAATGAGGTATTTAGTAAAAATATTACTAAGACGGTCCTGACTTGCAGGATTACCAATTTAACCACTACTAAAAAATTAAATCTGAGATGCACTTCTTCGTCAGCTGATATCAAATAGACGTCAAGCCAGTCTAAAGTAAAGTATCAGGTAACAGAGTATACAGGGTGGCCAATCGGGTGACGTTATTATTCTTTTTTTTAGATGGCCCGTACCGAGACCCCATGTATGTGTAGCGATTATTGATAGTTTTCGAGTTACGTTTTTTTTTTGAAAACTTTTTCCAGATTTTCCGAGAAATCGTCAAAAACAAAAACAAAAATCTTTTTTGGGATTTTTTTTGTAATTATTCTCAGTATTAAGCCTATTTTAATATCCAATAAAGAATAATAAAGTGAAATAATAGTTTTTTAAATCATTCTGGAAATTCGTAAGTTATCACCCGTTTACCTTTAACATGGTCAAAACTCTTGTAAAGGGTTTACCTTCCACCATGATGTAGTTTTATTGATAGGCCATCAAAGCCTCGAGTCACTATTAAAAATAATAATAAAAATGCATTTTTACTTCAGTCTGATATCTATGGCGAAAGCAGCCTCACAAAACAGCTACGTCAGACCGATGCTGAATACTGATAACATCATTGAAGTGAATGGTGGCAGGCATATTTTGATGGAACGAATTATAAACCAGTTTCAAGAAAACGATTTTCATTCTGGTGGGCAATATACGCATATGAAGATTATCACAGGACCGAACGGTAGTGGAAAAAGCATGTATTTGAAGCAGGTATAAACATTAAGTACTGTACGACAGTTATTGATTAGAAAATTAGAATGTAGTACTGAGACAAATACTATTTCCTTTTAGAACCTTTACCAAGAAATTAGAGCCATTAAAATTATATATCCAATTTCGAATATACTGACAAATTAATATTTAATAATTAATTATTTAGAAATACTATCAAATCCGTGATAACGGCGCCGCTTTTAACAACACTCCAGTTATAACGACAGAAATTCAAATATCTGTTTAGATATACTTCGCCCCAAAAAGTGTTTCCAGTATTGATGACAAAGCTGCTATAGTGGGAAGATTTAAAAATGGTGAAAGCAACTTGCACTTAGAAAAGGAGTCCGTGGTATATTACATTTTTTCGCTGTTTCGTCGAATAGTTTAAAAATAAAAAAGCAGCAATCTTCTTATAAATTGACCAATCCAACTAAGACTGGATTAATAAATTTCGTGCACGTCACATATCATTGTTTTGGAAAATATTTGACGAAGTATCAATCGTAAATAAGAAGGTTCCTCAATCGGGTCGATGAAACCGTGTTCTTCCTAATAGCTGGCCATAGACACAGAGGTTGATCCGCCGCGCCGGTTTGGAACGTATGTCTGTATGTCCATCCTTGAAGCCTTCGGGATCATTTTCTCTTAGCTCTTTTAATAGTGGAATATGACCAAATTCTTGTTTCCTAAGTAAATAACTCTTAACCCATTTAGAACGTCGTTTTCTAACACCATTATTTGCCATCTGCTTTTTCCTTACGCTAAACATTTTTACTACGCGCAAAACTTTCGTAAATTTGAAATTCCACAGATACGGTTAGATCTTCGGGCTAATCTGCAGTTTTGCGATCACTAACCGACGGTAAAACTGTGGCGGATCAAACTGTAAGATTTAACCGCAGATTTTTATGCTACGTTAGTGGACTACAGCAGTTTTAATGGACGGCAGATAAAACTGGCGGATCTATCCGTCGCGGTTACACCTGACAGATCGAACTCTGTGTATGTGGCCAGCTAATGACTTATGACAAAACAGTTTTTACATGGGGTATACAATGTACAAATTAATTAATTACAAATGTAAGAAGTATGAGCGGAGCTGAGGCTGACTCTGATCACTTCCTCGTCAAAGTCACATGCAAGAACCTATTAGAGAGTTCTCGAAATTTTAAGAAGAACGTAAAGAGAAAAAGGAAATATGATATAGAAAAGTTAATGGCGCTAAGAACAAGAGATGAGTACCAACAAGCTATAAATAAAAGATTAGAGAAAACGTGCCCAGTAGAAGAAATCAATGATATGTGGACACAGCTAGAACAGATAATAGAAGAGACAAATGAGACTGTAATACCATCAACAACAATGCAATCAAAGGGAAAAGGCTGGTATGATGAAGAATGCGAGAAATGTGAAGCAGAAAAAAAGAAGTTGAGGTTACTTATGCTAACAAAGGGTAGTGATCTAAATATCGAAAACTACAAGAGAATTAGAAGAAAAATGAAGGAATTATGCAGAAAAAAAGAGACAATATAATGAAAACGTCGTAAGGGAAATAGAAGAAAAGTTTAGAAATAAGGAGATTAGGTCTTTCTACCAAGAAGCAAAGAAAATGGGGAGAGGATATTGTAATAGGCAAATATTTTTGAAAAATAAAGATGGAACGTTAATAACAGACAAAGACGGAATACTAGAAACGTGGAAAGATCACTTTGTTAACCTGTTGAATGAGGAAGAGATAGAAAATCAAGAAACTCAATTAGTGACGGACGGTGACGCAGATAGTTTGGAAGTTCCTACATATGAAGAAATCATAGTACAAAACATGAAGAACAATAGAAGCCCTGCAGAAAGCAATATAACAGCAGAAATGTTAAAAGTTGGAGGAGAAAAGCTCAGAAGAAAGATCCACGAAATGAGAGAAATATGGCTAAAAGAACGAATGCCGGTAGACTAGTCAAATGCTTTAATATGTCCAATATATAAGAAAGGTGACCCAACAATATGCGGAAATTATAGAGATATCGCCCTTTTAGACACATGCTACAAGGTACTTGGACAGATAATAAGAAAGAGGCTGGACGGTTATGCAGAAACAATTTTACGTACGGCAGACCAAATATTCGTTCTCAAAGAACTACAAATAACAAGCTATGAGTATAGAATGGAACTACACGTGCTTTTTATAGACTTTAAACAAGCCTATGATAGTATAAACAGAGAGAGAATGTATGAAGCAATGGTGCAGCTAGGAATTCCAGGAAAACTCATAAGGCTAATAAGAATGACATTACAAAAAACCAAGAACAAAAGTACATGGATGGGAATTGAGTCACAGGAATTTAAAGTAAGAAAAGGACTCAGACAAGGCGATCCTCTATCAACGATACTTTTTCACTTGACGCTTAAAGCAATAATTAGAAAAAGTAAAATCAAGACAAATGGAACCATATATATTTAATAACGAACACCAATGTATAGCATATGCAGATGACTTAACACTAGTAGCAAAAACAACCGAACCTAACTGTTACGGCCAACAACATGAAATATACTTTTGAAAGGACCACGGAATTTATGTACCTAGGGGTAATCATAGAGCAAAAGGGACAGGAGAAACAAGAAATACAGACAAGGATCATCAAAGGAAACCAGAAGTATGGAGCCCTGAAAAATCTTATGAAATCCAAATATGTATCCAGAAAGACCAAAGAGAGAATTTATACAACTGTTATAAGACCAACAGCGACATATGCTTGGGAGACGTGGACTATGAACAAAGAGGAGCAAGAAAAAAATATAAAATGGGAAAGAAAAATGTTGAGAGCCATTCATGGAGGCGTAAGGACAAATGAGGGATGGAGGAGAAGAACAAACCAGGAACTGGATGACATGTATGAGAACCCCAATATTATAGCAGCGCAGAGAATAAGGTGGCTGGGACATGTGGAGAGGCTGAATGGCACGAGAATGACAAAACTAGTTCTCAACCGGAAACCAGTAGGAGAAAAAGGAGGGTAGACAAAGGGAGAGATGATTTAAGGAAAATTAATATTAAACACTGGAAAGAGAAGACGGCAGACAGAAATAAGTGGCGTGGAATAGTGCAGGATATACTCAGAAATAGGTGGTGAAAGTATCCAAAGACAATTCAATGTTATATAAATTTTAGCGGTATAAGATCAGACTGTACTCATTTCTGCCCTAGGCCTTCATGGCCTGTTGTGCAAACTAATAATAATACCAAAACAATATAAAGAAGCATGCTTCACTAGCACACTGTTTAACAAGAATCTATAGCTATTAGCTTCAGCCACACTGCTCGCGAAGTTCCTCGCTGAAGTACGTCGTCGAAGTAAGTCGAGTACGAGGAGGGCCACTACACTATTCGTTTAACTTAAGAAAGAACTCTGCTCGGCAGACAAAAACCTAACCTTGTTCTGTTAATAGCGTTAGGTCAGCTGCCAATGGCAAAATTAATGATGTGCAAAAGGCAGCTGCACTTGCATTGTGCACTCTCACATATTTCACTTATGTGCCTCATAACCACCACACCACAAATTTACAGAACATTTTCTTCCGACGAGTAAGCCTGAGCAATGTAAATGGTGACTTTACCTCGCGACTTCGATCCTTTGCTTCGACGTCGATACCGACGACGATGGGAGTAGCTCGAATCGGAGCGGAGAAATCCGAAACGACCATCCACACTCTCGTACTTCACTAACGTTGGGCAATTTCGCGAGTAGTGTGGCTGTGGTTTAGGAGACAGGATCTCAGTGAGCTAAAAGGAAGCTTCCAAAACGTGTTGTTACTTGTGGATAATTGTCCAGCAGTCAGCACTTCCACATCTTGACAATTTACAAGCTGTGAAGTTTGACAGACGACCAAGTAACCTAGTTATACGTATGTTCAGTGTCCAGGCGTTATACACTAATTTTTGAGATAGGTAGTGTACCTATTTAAATTATAACCTTCTACGTAACTGTTGTTGGTGCAATACAGCTCCATAGAAATTACCTAGCAATCGGTAGCTCAACGGTTTTGCTAGAAACCAACTCTATACTGTATTCACAGCCAAGCTAGACCAAATGAAAATAAGCCCACGTGCGTGATCGGCTCGTGTCGGTGGGGGTCCCTAATAGTCCAGTACATTATGTGTAAACTGTGTGTTATAATCTGGCAAGTCAAAATCGCCAAGGCTGACAGGAAATTAGATCCAAATATCAATGTCAAGTGTTCATTGCCTAATGATCATTTCAAACTGGCAGTTGGCTACTTTTGAGTTGCAATGGGCTCATAGGGCAACTCTTTTAAATAGTCATATAAAATTTCATAATTGCGCTGGACTATAGCTGGCGCGTTCGGAGACGTTAGCGGACAGTAACCACGCGAATGTTGCATGCGACTGTTTACACTTGGAGTCTATCTTGGGATTGAATATACTGTAGGTGGTGAGCAACGAATTCGAATAGGCTAGAAGAAGCAAAGCCCATGCGCTAACAGGCATGTGAGTGTATCCATGACCCTGGTGTTATTATTTACCACTTGTTTACAAAGACGATGTTATTGTTTACAGAAATTGACAGAAATCCGCTGGATTTAAAGAGCTTTTATTATACAGACATAGACGTACGTTACATTATTTTTGAGGGAGTGATGGTCAGCGTGTGACGAAAGAGCAGCTCGGCGGGCAGTGGCCCGGGCTGCACATTTTTCTTCTTTGTTCTATGTAATAATAATAATAGTAACAAGATACGTTGAAGGGATAAGCATGTAACGATGTGGCTATAAGATAATGACGATTACGTTGAGGATATAGAAAAGAGAAACTATTACAGAGTGATAGGAAAAAATGAAAGATGCCAGATCTTAAATACTCGTGGCATAGGATTTACGACCAATCAGCCAGTCCAAATTTATTGGACTATTTATGTACCATACGGGTCCACTAATTGTTTGAATATTTGAAAGGGAACTACAAAACTACTAAGTACTTACATTGGGGTGCATTAAATGAAAACTTACACTGAACTTTTTCAATATATTTCAATATACATATTTCTATTACCAGATAATGTTCAAAATAAACTTAAATACAACAGACCTACAAAAAATTCAACTTGAAGAACCCATCTATTTAGTGATTATGATTTGGTATTTGAAAGAATTTGGCCCTGTAAATATATAAAAGGGAGGTTTTATCACCTTTGTCAGGCTTCTCACCTTCGGAGTGTATGATTCTCACATTGGAGCAACAGGCAGTGCAGTAATAAATTTGCTGTGTTACCTATTACTGCCTTAGAAACAGAGACACATTAACTATAATATATGGGAACGGGTACTTATGAGCATTATGTATCGCAGTCTTCCCAGTTTCGAGACTATCATTACAGATCGAAACATTTTGAAGAAGGGAACCTGCAACAGGTAACCCTCTGGTACACAAATGAACAATAAAGTTTGAAGACAAGAAACGTATAAAATAAATTTATTTAAATTCTATTTTTATAAATTTATCATATTTAGCATAAACTGTTTACGGCGCAAAATAATTTTTTTTTCAATAATTCATTTTACGTAAAACTGGAAAAACAAATTTAAAGTGACATTAACTTCGAAACGTTTCTTATTTAATCAAATCTCAGTTTTATGAATCGCGGTTAGCTAAAAGAACTGCATGTTCATGAGAATTAGCTGGAATAGAAACGTAAACGAAATGGAAATACATGAATATAATATTCTCTCGCTCCATGAGCTACACCCCTTTTGAGACGTCACTGGCATTTCTTACCCGATGATAGGTTTGCAGGCATCACCCAAAACAAACAATAGAACTCAGCGAGTCCGCTACCTGTCGTCTGGTAAATAAAGGGTGAAAAAGGAAAGGGTCATGGTTCGGTCCAGATCTGGGTACCTGTAAATTGGGATTTCCGTTGATGCGACGTTGTCACGTTTTTTCAGAAATATTGGCTTGACCTAATTTAGCGGAAACCGAAATGGGGGTGAGATTGGTTTGTGTGTGGACGCCACTCCCGGGCCGCTGAAAAACTACTATGGTATTTTTAAGTTTCAGTAACTAACCTAACTTAACCTCACGGGTTCAATTGTTGAGGTTAAAATGGTTGAACTGGGATTTAGTCAATTGTTAATCGGCTCGTCTCAGTCCATGCTCTAACAGGCATGTGTATATTGGCAAGGCCCAGTTGTTCTTATTTACTGTGTTCACAAACCCAAATTTTACTCTAAACTATAACAATGTACCCGAAACGATCAACCTAAAAAAGCAAAAAACTAAATACAAACAGACTAGGTAGGTACGTCTTGATACACATTACACAATCAAGACATACTTTTTTCGATTTTGTAACTCGCTTATTTTTCAGTTTTCGGGTAAGAGTTATTTGAAAAAGTTGTTTATTTTAACGACTTCTATGTACAGTTGACAAAGAAGTATCACCCTGTATAATAACAATACATTGATCAGGATCTTCCTTTGGAGCAAAAGTCTATTTTGTGATTTTCCTCACACGCTTTTTTCAACTTTACTATTACTGCAATGACTGCAAAATATATATTGTCAGTTGTCACAGCTAACGAAAATACAATAGGTTTACACGGAGACGATCTGGCAACGTGGCCAAGTTATCCTTTGCTATTTTTTGCCTCCGATCCTCTACCAGCCTAATTGCCTGCTACGAGCATCAAGCTGCTTGATAAACACAAGGATAAACACAATATTTATAATATGCTTGAGATAGTGGGTCCAAACAAAACCCTTGTTTACTGCTTCTACCTATTCGAATTCGTTGGTGGTGAGTGATGCCAAGATCTGTTGTGGTTGAGAAATAAAAGGCGTGAGACTGGCTCAACAAAATTTTATTAAATTGTTTTTTAAGAAAGAATGGATTTGTTCATAAGAAATAAAAACTCATCTTCCGAGGGCAAGTGCTGGTTCCATGGAGAAAAAGATTAAGGGGCTCATAGAAAGTTCTTCCTCGCTGAAGGGCTCCGGGAAGGTACTATTGAAGAATAAAGTCCTCAAAGAATGAATCCGGGTAGTAAAGGTGTATCCTAAAAGATGCTACTTCAACCTGAAGTAGAACTATCCAACAATAATAGAAGGCCTCCTTCGTTCTGGAGTGAAAGTATCGAAGGAATAGGCTACTTCGTCCTGAAGTAGAAATACCCAAGAAGGGTGGCATCCCCATATCATTTTGGAAAACATGAAATTAATCTGTTAGTAATTCATGCTTATGCTTATGATTTCATTATATAAATTCTATATAAATGTATTAC
Source organism: Callosobruchus maculatus (assembly GCA_951848785.1). NCBI lineage: Eukaryota > Metazoa > Arthropoda > Insecta > Coleoptera > Chrysomelidae > Callosobruchus > Callosobruchus maculatus. Next base: position 522,227 of record CATOUR010000087.1, on the reverse strand, counting down.
GGCTAGTGAACAATATAATGTGTCATCATCTAGTGGTCTAAAACAAGAAGAACGGCGAAATGTCTGTTAGGAGTTCGTGAGGTAGAAATTCTGAAGCAGAGTGAGGGAAACGTAACAGAATGGATACGCGGATATACAAAGACAGTACTAGAAAGGGAGGTCGACTACGAAAGGGGGTTGGACTCGGTAAATTCGCCTATCGGTTGTGGTATTACAAGAGATGACAATAAATGATTTGACAACTATCACTGAAAATAATGTGTATCAGTTGATTTTATAAGCGAATATGTCACTGGAAATAATGAGTGTCAGTTGATTTTATATGCGAATATGCCAGACGATGCTAAAAATGGTTTTTCAAAACGGGTGAACAGTTACAGTTTCAGGGATTATTGAACCGTTCTGTTATCTGTTGAATTCAATTAGGTTCAAATTACGTTGCATGCTGAATTTTTATACTGTGCAAAAGTTTACTGTCATGGTGATGAATATCTATATCTTCATAGGTTGCTCTAATAGTTTTTTTGGCTCATGTGGGATCCTATGTACCTGCCAAAGACGCCAATATTGCGATGTTAAACAGCTTTTATTCCCGGATACAAGCTACAGAGTCTGCAACAGTGAGACTGTCATCTTTCATGATAGATGTTACAAAGGTATATAAATTTAATTAATTCTCATAATAAATTATTATTATTTCGGTTGAATGCTGGTTAGCAACTGAATGAGCGACTTAGTAAAACATCGTTTGTATTATCATGATGGTGAAATTGAAATAAGAAAGCAAATTAGGCACTGACCAATGGGGGGGGGGTTCCTGTATAAAAGAAAAGACTTGATTTTGTGGATCCGGATCGATCACTTATCTGTCAAACAGCTGTCAAGTGAGATTTATAATTCCTTGGATTTAACGGATATCGAACAACGAAAAACTTGGTTTAAAAATAAAAAACAGATGGTTAAGAAAAAAACTACTGTATAACAAAATCGGGATCACTTACCGTACAAGGGAGAACTGACCATATTTATGACTGATCCTAGATCACTTTCCGAATGCCAGGATCAGTGATCCAAGTGACCGGGTTACCCCGATCATAGTTTCCGTAAAGGCCTATAGAATACTCTTGTCTATTATTATGTTTTTGAATCCAGCATCTATTTTTAGGTCTACTTTTTTAACCGTAGTTAATGTCTATTTTATATTTTCTAAATGAAAATTTGGAAAACCTGCTGGAAAATTTGGAAAATAGATAAAGTCCGAAACACTTTGGCTGAAACATTTTCCAGTCAATTGTTTCGTCTGCGGGCCACGCCACCTACGATATTTCCAATTCCGACGCGCCGTTACGGAATGATGACAAAACCGTAAATATCTTAAAGAACATCAAAGATAGAACCATAGATAGCTAGATAAAAGTGAATTAGAATTTAATTTTGCATCCACTGATCATTTATGTGAACTTTATTATACCATCAAATTTAGAAAAAAGTCATTAAGTTCTGTTTAAAACTTGAAAATTGCTAGTCTATTGATTTAATGTGCTCTTGAAACAATGATCTTACTGAAACAGAGTACATTTCTTCCTCGTTTCAAAACCGAAAACCGCATCTTTTATCAGGCTAAGTTCCCGAGATCTTAACATTTTTTGTTAAGTACTACATAGGTCAAACTTTCTAAAGATTGCTGAATAACTCAAAAAATAGGTTTCGTAGACATTAACTATGGTTAACAAAATTGGAGCTAAAAATCGATGATGAATTCAAAAATGTAATAATTTACAGGGTGTTCTATTTAAAATAAGAAAGTCGATGCCTACCTCCTGTGTAACCGCCATCTTTGAAATTATTTTCTGCAAGTAGACCATTTGAAAACAAATATTTTTTATTGAAAACATTATCTTCTAATATAAACAGTAAGGCCGCTAGAGAGTACCGTGCGCTCATTGGACCAGCCAAATTCTTGAATCAATATTTTTGCTTGGTTTGGAAATTTCCACATACGTTGTCACAAGAAAAATACCTATTCACTTTCTGATGGAACCTACGTCTCATTTGCATTAAACGCACAGGTGCATTTTTAAAGTAAATAATTTTCTAATTTTACTTTTCTATAGATCACGCATACGTTCAACGATAAGCAACCAAATTGCTTGATCTTGCTGGACGAGTTCGGACGAGGTACTTCTGACCAGGATGGCATCGCACTGTTGGAATCATTGCTGAAAAGTTTTCTAGCAAGATGCAATGACTGTCCGCATGTTCTGGTATCCACACACATGCAACAAATCTTCGACCATATACCTCAATCACCTCTTGTCGCCTACCAAAAAATGGAGTATAACAAAAATGAGGAAGGCTTTTACTTCCTTTATAAATTGACAGAAGGTAGATAGACTTATGGATGTTTTTGCGAAGTTAAACTCGAGAGAGAATATTTCTTTGGCCATTTTTTACGATGGGTGTTGGGAAATTTGGGGGATAGGGCAATACTGGTAAGAGATGAGGGCTTCCGAATGATCCGCATGCTTCATTTGGATGCTTTATGAACTAAGAGCGTTTTGAGTGAATACTAGAAATTATATTTTTGAAGAGGTCAGAGATAAAAGATTTTATTCATTGAATATTTTTCATATGATAGATTTCTTTACGAGTAGTCAAAAATATGTACTAGGGTATTATTTCATCAATACACGTGTTTATTTTTTCTGCGGTCTTCCTAGGGCTCAGACATAGCCGTCTATACTAGACAGAGACGGCCGTGGCTTAGATTAAAAACTTTTCAACGAAATTTGGTGAGTATTCTGATTGACGTAGTATCCGACCGAAACTACTTTTTACGGCCGAAACCGAAACCGAATTTCGGCTTCCGTCTCAGTGTCGGCTGAAACCGAAACATCAATATAACGTCAGTAATTTTTTCGTGGATATAAAAATGAATAACGTTTCATCAGCATTATCAAACCTTATTTCAAATAAATTATTTATACTTTTTGAAATAAGAAGTTAATCTGAACCAAATATCAACTATTTTATATTTTATTTTGTATCTACTAAATAACATCCCAAACTTTGGTCAATCTTTATAGCACTGCTATCAATTAGCTGCCTTAAAACTAAATTTCTGAAGTACCTACGTGCTAAGTACAACTACTAAGTATTTTTGAAAGCAAGGAGTTTTCTCTGAATTTAAGAAACTGTTGTGAGCTTCTTTGAGTTACAGCTATTTGTTGACTAACAGTCAGTCATAACTGAACAATCTAATATTGTAAGCGAGAAACAATAATTTATCAACTTTCTTTGAAAATAGCTTCCTCAGTCTGAATAAATTTGACTAGTAGCATTAAGTAGTTGTTCAGTGGAAACAGTCGTCGGTAATGCAGACGTGAATTTTAGGGGAACGTTTCTCAAAGACAGAAATGGACTGAAATTCTAGCGAGAGTAATATCTGCGTTTCTTTGCAAGCTTGACTCCGATAAGTAAGCTACTTAACTTGTGATAAGTTATTACCATCATCTACCCAGCAAAATGACACTTCCTCGCTTGAAGATTAGTGCTCCGAGGGCGTCCGATCGCAGCGCCAAATCCATCGAATTTAGTTTCGGTTTCGGCCGTAGTTTCGGCTGGATGGCAGCCGAAACTAAACCGAAACCCGTTTTTTGGCCGAAACTAGGCCGAAACCGAATGTTCGGTCGGACACTAGATTGACGTCATTTTTGAAATCCCTTCAGCGTAAGCAAGGCATTCAAAAAAATCGTTACAAACTTTATTAATACGGCTTATTTGTTATCTTACAAGAATTGAAATATCTAAAGGTGGTTACAAATCTGTGTGTGCGCCGCGCGTTCGTTGCGCGATAGGCGTTCGTTGAAATTTTCTCGTTCAACGAACCGCTTGTGAACACCGTAGAAAAATAGCGAACAGAATGCGCGCGCGGCGCGCATATTTGTACGGACCTTAACGCGCATTTAAAAAAATGCAACTTTTCAATCATTGATTTATTTATAACACCGTGATCCACTTCTATGACAACAGCTTAGTAGACGCATATAGCCCAAAAATTCTTCGTCGACCATGTTCAAATTTTTCTAAAACGTATCGTATTAAATTATATCAAATCCGCTGTGCCCTTACCGCTCACATACGAACGTTAAGTGTAACTTTTTGTAACATTCTTATTTTGACACGGTTTCCATGGAACTCTTCTATCCTGTTTTTCATTTTGCATGTGCATCTACCACAGAGTTAACATCTCTAGAGGGAATGTAAACAACAAAATGCACAGGTCGCTGACCAGCCAACAGGTAACGGAAATTTTGACAGCTTGAGGGCATTGCCAGTGGCGTGCGACTTTATATTAAAATTGGATGTTCATTAATAGATTCAATTATTACTGTGATGTTACAAACTGGTACAATTATTATTAGTATTTAGCTATACTTGGAGAGTTACTCTTATTATAATTTGATTGTAACAGTTGATAATTTATTATTACCATGAAGTGCTTCCCCATATTTTACGCTACTGAAAACCAAAACAAAACCTATACTTTTTTTTTTTTTATTATAGAGGGGATTAGGAATCTTCGAAAGACACTCTGGGCTGGTTCTAAAGACTTCAAATGCCACAGCGTGTGCCCGATTCACCATTGGGGTGCCTACGGACTAAACCCGTCCCCCTCTCTCCATCCACACAACCCTGGAACCGCTTTCGCATTACGTCAGAAAGATGTGCTGTCTCCACTGGTCTGCTTCTAGTCGTCTTCGTTACCCGTTTGCGTGTCCCTCATGCGACATCTTTCTCTGTTCTTGCTTTCAAGGATCCTTCTTGCAAATGTCGCCACGGCATTCCAATTGTCGTTTGAAATAAGCATCAGCTCCAAAATGTTTTCCGGGCTTATCGTAGTCCCAAGATACTCTTGGCATCCATTTCGATCAACGTTCCACCTCTTACATTCGAAAAATGTGTGGTACACGTCATCTACCTCGCTACAGTATAAGCACTCAGGACTACTGGTTATGCCAAAACGGTGAAAATAGGCCTCAAAACATCCGTGCCCAGAGAGAAATTGGGTGAGGTAGAAATCCACTTCTCCCCACGGCCTATTAATCCATAATTTGACATCTTTGATGAGACGCCATGTCCAACGACCCTTTTCGGCAGTGTTCCACATATTTTGCCACCGTTGAACCAGCAATTCCTTAGCCTCGGTGTTTGCCATTCCACACATTCTCTCCGAGCGTTCTTGAATTTGTAGCTCCATAGACGGAAATTCGGCGATTATCGCGACGGCTGCATGGGAGACTGTACGGTATGCGCTGCACACCCGTAGCGCCATCTTTCTGCCAAGTGATTCTAGTCTCTGTCTCAGTTTCACACGTGTTAATGCCGTGCGCCATATTGGTGCTGCATATAGAAGGCTTGAGACTGCCGCAGAGCATAGAACCTTCCTTTTGCTAGCCCTGGGCCCATTGCAGTTTGGCATCAGTCTTGCTAAAGCCATAACCGCCTTTGATGTCTTTTGGACCTTTTTGTTTATATGGTCTGCAAAGGTCAGCTTTGTATCGAGCCACACTCCAAGGTATTTAATTGAGTGGCTTGGTGTTACCGTGGTGCTTTTAACTTTGAATCTGATTGGCAGCATCTTTCTCCTGGGAGAGAGTATCACCGCTTCGGTTTTCTCAGGCGCAATGTACAGGGCATTTTCTTCCAGCCAATAAATTATCTCTTCGATGGCACAGTTTGCCTTGGCCATCAATTCCTCTTCGGACCTAGCTACAGCTACAATGGCTAAGTCATCTGCATAAGCTATAGTAGTGACTCCATACGGTAGGTTTAGCTGGAGTACTCCGTCATATAGCAGATTCCATAAAGTGGGGCCCAGAATAGATCCTTGTGGGACTCCACTATGAACCGCCGTCTCGGTGATGCTATCACTGCTGTCGCGTAGTACAACTCTTCGGTTTCTCAAGTAGTCAACAATCAACCTGAGAATATCCGTTCTGACTTCCCTTCTCACTAGCGTATCTACAATGCCTTGTCGGGTAGCGGTGTTGAAAGCATTTCTTATATCTATCGTGATCATCGCGCACAATTGCATTTTACGGTTGATCACTACTGCTGCATTTTTCGCCAAGTTTACAATGTGGCTAATCGCATCGAGGGTTGACTTACCCCTTCTGAAGCCATACTGCCGCTCTGAAATTGTTGGGTCAACGTCCTCTAAGAGACGCTCTAAGATCATATACTCTAACAGCTTACCAGCTGTGTCTAGTAGAGAGATGGGTCGAAAATCTCCTGCGTTCAAAAGGGGTCTATCCCTTTTCGGTAGCAGGATTAGTTCCGCTCGTTTCCAAATTTCAGGAAATTTGCCGGTTGTAAGAGCATAGTTCATTACTGTCAGCATGGTTTCTGGGAACTGTGTAGTGGCGAGTTTCACAATCTCAGAGGGTATGTCATCAGGTCCTGGTGCTTTGTTTGACTTAAGCCTACCTGCAGCTGCCAGAAGCTCGTGACTGTTGAAAGGCGTTACATCAATATATGTCTGATGCTGCCATGTCACCGCAGGCATGTCCGGAAAAAGTTCTCGTATAAATTTCCGTTTTTCTATCATTGGGATACCCATGTTGGGAGAAGTAAGTTTCAACCTGGAGGTTACTATTCGATATCCTTTCCCCCACACGTCCTCATTGATGTCTTTGAGTAGATTTTGCCAGCATCTCCTCTTTGATGCTTTTATTGCTTGACGCAACGTCTTCCTAGCCGTTTTGTAAGCTTCTTGCAGAACTTCCCGAGTGGAGTCAGATGCAGTATGTCTGCTAAAAGCACGTCGCGCTTTGACACAAATACTGCGGCGGTCGGCGATCTCATGTGTCCACCAGTACACTGGCTTTCTCTTCAGGTTTCGACGTCTTCTAGGCATAGAGGAATTACAGGCAAAAGTTAGAGCCTCTATCAACTCTCCGGCGTTGTTTGGCTTGCTGTGAGCAATCTTCTCGCGTAATACAGCGCTGAAAGTTCCTGCGTTTAAACATTTCAACATCCAGCCGCGTCCAGAGCTAGGGTTTGTAGGGTTAGACTGTGTATCCGTACTATACTGAAACGTTATATAGCGATGTAGGCTGAGACTTTCAGTCAGTAGTACTTTCCAATTCCGTACGAGTGCACACCCTTCTTCTGAGGCAAACGTCAGGTCCAGTATGCTTTCCGATGTCCCACGAACGAAAGTTGGAGTGTTACCTTGGTTCATCACTACCAGTGCTAACTCCGAGAGCCATTCCGATAATAGATCCCCACGTCTATCCGAAAACTGCATACCCCATTCTGGCGATTTTGCATTAAAGTCACCGCCTACGATGGCCGTCTTTCTGTTTTGTGACAGCACCTCCTTCATCTCTTGTAAGCCGTTTTCTAAATCTGCGATTTCTTCATTTGGAGAAAAATAACAGCTGAAAATCATCAGCTGGCCCAAATCTATCCAAACAAAACCCGAACCAGATCCATGTCTCATTATAGATATGTTTTGGCTTCTAACAGTTATCGCCGCATTTAGCCGTTGATCAGTGTACCAGTTCGGAGATGAGCTTACAATCCTTTTATTTGGTTCTGCCACAAGTAACACGTCAGCTTTGATGTCACATGCCGTTGCTTCCATTAGGTCGTGGGCCTGCCTCCCCCTGTCAACGTTAATTTGTAGAACGTTGAAACCTATACTAACCTATGATAAGTGGTGTTCACCGATTTGTCGCTATTGCAGCAAACTATGCACTTTTTATTTCGCCCCATCATGCAATTATGACAATATTGTTCATAAATAATTAAATTCATACCACAAATAGTCACAAACTCACTTAAATATACACTAAAACAACAAAAATCTCAACATACGCAATAACCACAACTACAATGACAGCCACATGACAGCTTTAGGGGACGCCGATTGTAGGTTGCCAGATTTACGACATCTTAGAAGTTATTGCGACATTCCGCTATGAAATTTACCATTTTTGAGATTTCGTTAAATGAATAGAAATTATCTTCATGTAAATCAGTTACATTGCAAGTATATTGGAATGTATAGTTAAATACCCAGTTAAATACTTTGAGGAACATGTGTTCAAACTGCGGAAACTGCCAGATTTTGAAGAAACTGAAAGGTCCTTAAGCGGACGAAGAAGAGTGGCAATAGCGCTATAGATGTTGGCTGGCCAATATTCAAATTAGGCTCCCTCTGGAGATGTTAACTCCGTGGCACCTACAATATTTTGCATTCTTTTTACTCTTTTAGCCTCAAATAGAACGTTATAGTAACGGTATTAAATTTAATATTTCACATTTCAGGCGTGGCGTCTAGTTTCGCGTTCGATATTGCAGAAACGTTAGGGATAGGAAAGGATGTACTAGCACGCGCTGCACATATTTTGAACTGTCTAAGATCAGATGCTCCTTTGATGCCATTGACAGAGAACAAGAAAGTATCCACTCTAGAGAATCTTGAACATTTGGATATTCCAGCGCCAGATATTCCTCATACGAACAACAATGATGTATAAATTTCGAATTGTTTGTGTCAACTGCAGTTCATTTGTTTTATTGGAATTTTGAAATGGTTTTGGGTTAAACATATATGTCTTTGAGTTATATTAAATCCACTACAACAAATGAGTTAGACTTTATATTAGTTTGGTATGGTGTAGAACTGGAGTTCTACTTTACCAAAATAAATTTTATGGCATCATCAGATGATACCAATAACAGGTTTTCCGGACTGGCAAATCAGGAGCGAAAGACAAAACCCCTAGATATCTAGTGGTCAGATTCGTCTTTTAAACAACACGAACACTGAAGTAGTTTCTAATACTAATCGTGTGGTTGTCCCTTCATTTAATCGCACTTTACTGGTCCTTGAATAAAACCACATATAGTAGCTGAGTATTATAAAAGAATTATGCAAGAGGCTCATAACTCGGTCGATTTGCAGCTTTTATTTTTGGGCTCATAGTGACTCTAGGTGTGATATAGCAGCGGCACAATTTAGCTAATCTGACTTAATCTTACAATATCTTTTGAAGAAAACTTTGATTGCGTTCATCTTTAAACTTTAGTTTTATTGGGAATATTCAGGCGAAGAAAACATAATACAATAGTATAAATCATCCTTTAATTAAGTTGAGGAGTTTACTTACAGAACGCAATACCTTTAAAAATATCAAAGAGGGAAAATAATACTGCATTATTTTTAACAGCTGTAATCATTCGGCTGTCCCAGAAAAAAACACAGGATATGAAAAAAATATATTCTGAGAAATCGGGTGTGAAAGTTCCTTCCTTATAACGATCACAATTAAGTTCATACTTATATTAATTTAAGTGAAATAAAAGAGTAATCGCTTGATTTAGTTATATTAGAGCTCTAATACGCATGAACTTCAAAGAATACATCGTATATCCTGCGTGTTGTAAAAGGCGACTAAAAGGAACCGAACAACTGTCGGTACGAGTATAACCAGTAACCTCTTCTCAACCAACAGCTTTGGGTGGACGAGTTGACAAGAGTCAGGACACCTTCTTGTCCTTGGGGTGAGAAATTGTCTCTAAAGGCGGATGAACCAATAGATACATCTGGTCAACGGCATGAGGATGCAGAAAGCAAATGGGAAACTACTGCATTAAAGATCTTTAAGATATCCCAAGAGAAACTCGTAAAATGAGTAACATGAGAAACTTTTGATAATATTAGTGTCGGCACATTTTACGAGTTCCCAACATGTCTGTTAAGACATTATGACTATGATGATGATGATTCAGATCACACGATTGCTCAGTTTCAAGAAGATTTAGCCAAAACGCAAGATGATTAATGTTTTCCATTTTAAGTACTAGATACGCGATTATAGTAGATTTTTTCTCTGCATTTATACCGCAGTTGGCACCTTTAATTGTCTATTTTGTCCAAGTTAGCCTCTCAAAAACACTACCGTTTAAGCCGCCAAAACAAACTAAAACACTACTAAAACAAATGTCAAAACACAGCATCTACAATGGCAGTTACAAAATGATGATCCCTGATTGGTTGGTGCATTTTCTGTGTTTTAATATCTAGTTGGCACGCAAATAATGTGTTTTGGAATTTTGATAATTATTGTGGTTGTGTAGATACTGGGTTTTGTCAGTCAAAATCTCTGTTATTTCGGTATATATTGAGGTTTTGACTGTTTAAACAGATATATCATGGCTCAGTATGTACAAATTCATCAAAACCTCAATATATGAAAAAAATGCACAAACTGTGTTTTTCCTTGGGACAGCCGCATTGCTCCAATATACAGGGTTACTGGTAACTCGACCACTTTCCTGCAAGAGGTGATAGAGGGACTCAAATGTAATAGATTTAACCCCCCATATGTAATTCCGAAAACCGACAGTTTTCGAGATAATTAAGATTTAATGTTTTTCAACCAAATGTCCAAATTTCTACACTAGATCCTAAACTAAGAAAAGAACCTGTTGTTGATTCTGATAATTTTTATTTTAGTATTTAGCTAACACATACACAAAGCTAACTTAGTTTTAAAATGTTTCAAAATACTAAACAGTTCCAAACTAAATACGAATATTGAAAGAATAATCAACAAAATTTTTACATTCACCGTTGAAGAAAATTATCTAGCTCAAAAAAATTATACAAACGGTTGAATAAATCGCTAAAAAAACTTTCCTACCTAATAACCTTTTCAGAAAGATTATGAACAGCAATGAATAAAAATCACCTATTCAAAAAGAACGAATGACAGTACAATCATTATTGATAACTCAGTTACATACTAGAATGTTTGCAAATGCGGTCGATGATTTTATCCAAGTAAAACAAATTAAATCCACTCAAAGTTTCTAGAGATCTTGCTCAATGTGTTGCCCTTGATTTGGGATACAATTTCGGGTCCGCTTCCTCACTTCGGTTTTTGTAACTCGTGTTGAAAAGGTTCGTTTCATCTACTCCGCCGCATTGATAATTTTTTGCCTTAGTTCGTCAGCAGTATTAATTGGAGTCTCGTAAACCAATGCCTTCATGTGACCCCAGACGTAAAAATCAAGAGGTGTCAGATCTGGGCTCCGCGCAGGCCATGGAATGGGTTCACCCGAGGGTTCACCCCTCCCTATCCATTTGTTCGGGTATGTGTTGTCCAATAACTGTCGAATTATGATACGGTAATGTGCTGGACAACCATCACGCTGGAATATCTTGTTGTTGATGATTCTGTATTATGTTGATAAATTTTGTTAAATAGTTACTTGTGATTGTACTGTCATTCTTGTCCTTGGAATAGGCCATCAGATAATTAAATTTTTAAAATAATTTGTTTGACTGGTTGTGTGTCTTTTTTGCGCAAGACAATTTGCTTTTGCGGTGAATGTAAAAATGTTCTTTATTTTTTAAATAATGAAGTTTGAAACTGTTTAGTATTCTTACATATTTAAATACTAAATTAGATTTGCGTATGTGTCAGAAAAAACTAAATAGGAAATTACTAAAATCGACAGCAGGGTTTTTTCTAAATTTGAGATGTAGTGTGGAAATTTGGACATATCGTTGAAAAACATTAAATGTTAATTATCTTGAAAACGATCGGTTTTCGGAATTACATATGGGGGTTAAATCTATTGCATTTGGGTCCCTCTATCACTTCCTGCAGGAAAGTGGTCGAGTTACCAGTAACCCTGTATAAAACATGAAAAATAGAATAAATATCGATAACTAAACGATATTTTTAACGCATGTATCCCCACAAAGTGGCTGATAACACCATGTTACAATAAAAATAATATCTTAGTAAAACATTCTAGAGTAGTTGAAAGCTGGATTCGCTAGCTGCAAGTGTGCACTTACTTAACGAAAGTTTCAGATGCCGCGCGCATGGATTTAAATAAAAATTAAAAAAGACGGTATGCACCAGGGCAATTGTGGCTGACGAAACGAGATGTAGCAGGTAGAGCAAGAGGCTCTCTGCCATATGTGGGAATTACTAATGAAAGAATATCCAAAGCTTAAGGGCCGTATTCATAGTGGTCCCTTGAGTAATACTTAAGGTTCCCTTAAGTAACACTCAAGGGATACTTGAGGGACCCTCAAGTGTGGCTTTCCTTGTGTATCTGTTTCCTAGACAACATCTACGATATGGCGGGATTCATTGGGCGATGTTGTCATATTTGTTGTGTCTATGCGTACGCATTTTGATGTTTTCTGTTATCTCTTTTTGTTTTGTGCCAGTATTTCGTGCTTTCTGCCGGACATTTTTCCGGATGTGACAGAAACTGACAACACCATACTCAAAAATTAACCTACAAAATCGCCTTGACTGCAACAAAATGTCATGTTGGCATTTCGTTACTTGAGGATTACTTAAGGGAGCCTTACGTAAGAGACCCACTAGTAAGATTTCCGGACACAAAACCTTGCGTAAGGGACCCTCAAGTATTAAGAGACCCTTAAGCATCGACTATGAATACGACAAAAGTATGCCCTGTTAGGTTGTTTAGGATTTAATGTGTTCGTACACAGGGGATCTGCGTAATGATACATGGTTTTATTTATTTTCATCATAAATAAAGTGCATTTAGGCTTAAAATAATCTTTGATTACTCTATGTACTGTAAAGCAGCAAAGAAAAACAAACGTTTCATGGTAACTCAGGAATTCAAATACAAAAATTTATAAAAAACATTTTTTATTTCAAATTTCTAAATAAATGAGCGACATCGATTTGTTCAAGAGCTCTGATTTAGTAAAACCTTTGATGCGCATGTCGCCTGTTTAAATAAATATCAATAATAACTGAATCTGGCACAAAATGTAGAATAAAAGTGAATTTCGTGAATATATTAAGTAAAATATGTATCGCTTCGAAACTTTAATGAAGGCAACCAAATCGCTTGAATGAATTTAGATTTGTCGTAAATGTTTTTGATTTTTTTATAAACAAGCGTACCTTAGGGAGATGTTTGCTTTTGATTTATTTCAAAATATCTTTAATTAAATATTAATTAATTATGAGGAATTAGTTTTGTTTGTATTGATTACCCTATGTTATAACTAATGATTTCGTAGTTATAATTTTAAAAGGATCTAGGTAAATAATGTTTTGACAATATTTAGAAGAAAAATGGACTAAAAACAGTAAAACTATGCCGACGAATTGGTAATACTCTTAGTATCTGTACAGGCAATACGTTTAACTTATTTTCATACAACGTAGGAAACCAAACGTATTAATAGGTAGTAATGGATTATATGATGGGGAATATTTTTCATTCTAAAAATCAATGATTGTATTAAAAACAGAATACCTGTAGGGAATATTTGTTAAAGCGATTTTAAAAATGTGTATATATGATCGCAAATGTTTAATCAGTTAAGTTACATTTTCACATTTTTTTGTCACCTTATTTAAAATTCTAAGGTTAGATTAATGGTTGGTACCATCTATGCAGATGATCATAAAGAACTGAAGGAACTTTTATTTGAAAAATTCTTTATATTAATTTTATAGCTAGAGTATTGGGCTATCATATTTTGTAAAAACATGTTACTCCTTAACTCCTATTCTTATTAAAAAACATAAGTTCCTCGAACCACCAGAAACTTTTTGTTGATTAAGTATTTCAATTCATTCTTGAATCCCCCACCCTTACTACGCTAATAAACGAAAAAATAAAAAAAGTTAAGCCAAACTAAGCCTCATTTTTTTCAAAAATGCTAAAGATAATAGAAGAATCGAATCCGCCGTGATCATCGTATTTATCGTCCAACAACAAACGTTGATTAACTGCGGAGCAAACCTTCAGCGGAACTGGTTCCTGTAATTCCTGATTCAAATACATTCCAAGCTGTATGTTTTCCTGCAGCTCTTCTAGGGTCTGTTCGGTGATGGTAAACAGTCCCTTCGTAATTTTGTCGGCCTGTAAATTGTTTAGGCTAATAATAGTGAAAGCTAGTATTAATACTACTATTAGTTTTCCTTATTGTATATATATATACGTACAGACAACAGTAGTTTCGTTCTGAAAGGCCCGAACTCTTAAAGATGTAGAGGGTGATCAACTTATACTCCAAAGTTTTATAACTATGTTGTTTTTAGATATAAAAATGGAGTCAAGTTGATTGACTCAGTACTTCCCACACATAATGGTGATATTATTTTATTATTTTCCCATTGCATGAAGCTATAGTTTGAGATCCCCTTGCAACCAAATCATCGCCCGCCCGCCCACAAAAAGACATTCAACACAAAAACTCTCGTAAATAGTTTCTTGCATCTCTGTAGCGACACAGTGATTATTCTGCAAGCTTCAACTAGATGAAACGAAATGATCAAGAACCCCGAAATCACCTAAAAACTAAGTTTGAGGAATATTTTAAATTTTTTGTTTTTTGCTAATTACTCCGCCGCCCATGCACCGTTTTTCGAAATTGTAGCAGCATTATCTACTAGGACCCCCACAGCAGGTTGGTACCCAAATTTCATCACAATCCATAACCAATCCAAAATCCCCCCCCCCCCCCCCCCCGAAGTGAGATCCTGGCTACGGACCTGGGCCGGAGGGAGCAGGCGATGCACTCGACCCCTGAACCCTACCTAGGTGACGCCAGTGGCGCTTCTAGGAAGTTTGTCTGGGGGGGGGGGGGGGTAGTTACTCTATGGATAATGTAGTGAGCGCCGCCAAGGAGACGGGGGGGGGAAGGGTACAATAAGCATCTTGTCAAATGAAGATATAATACGGAAGAGATGAATATTTATGAAATTGAAATTTTTCAGCCGCAAAGATCAAATTAAACATGACACAGGTATTTTTCATTTTGTTATTATAAGGAAAATTAACAAAACAAAACACATAATAAAACCAGACTTATTATAAATAATGTAAACAGAAAAATATATTTAAAGCAGTAAACATAAACAGTTAAATTTCAATGCATCTTATTGCATCTTATTTTTAATTAGTCAGTTTTGTTCCGTGTTCTGGGGGGGGGTAATTACCCCCTCTACCCCCCCTTGGAAGCGCCCTTGGGTGACGCCCATGTTATTAACTTGAGTAGGGTACTTTTTTCTCTGAAAAGCGTAATGATGCACCGAAAATCAGTGGATGGGATGTTTTACAGACAGGCGCGGATCAACGGGTAAACAAGAAACAGACAACTTTTGAATGTCGAAAAGTTCAGAGGTCTTCTCGGGTTTTTAGGCCGTCGTCTATTGGACTTTCTTCCTAACGTTTTGCTAGCGCGAGTAACATCTTCAGAGGTAGGTGTTTTTCGAATGAAATCTACCTGACATGACTATCCCTTCGAGCGCAGGTCATATTTATACTGACCGCCGTTAATGAATTGTGTTTGAATGGCAGACAGTTTTTAAAGCGTATTTTTATGCTTTTTCGGAACCTGTAACAAAAAATCGAGGTTTCCGTAGGAATTGAAGATCGGGGTTATTTTTTTAGGAAATAGACAGGGTGGGCCAATGATGAGTGGACGGAGTGGACTAAAAAATATTTCAGAAATCTTTCACTTGGTCATGGTAGAGACCCTTGAGAGCTATAACTTAAACATATTTTCACTTAAATTTTGACGTTTATACAGGGTGATTCATATCAAACTTACATGTTTTTGAATGGAACTGCCTAAGTATTATTGCATATTCAGATTCTTTGGTGAATTCTAGTGTGACACCATACATGAAACTTTAAACGAACCGCTTAAGCAAATCACCATTTTTGGTATCTTCTTCTTTGGATGCCATACGCTTTGCAGCGTGTAGGCGGTTATCTGCTCTCGTGACCAACGATGTGTAGAGTGCCGTCTTCTGCTCTTCTCACTATTGTCGAGATGTCGCTGACGTGACACCAGTTTCTGATATCTCGGAGCCATGAGTGTTGTTTGCGACCTGGACCTCTCCTCCCCTCAATTTTACCCATTAAAATTTCTTTTAGCAACCTATATTTGGGGCCTCTAAGCATGTGACCTAAGTAAGCTACCTTGCGTCTTTTTATGATTTCCAGGTAACTCTCTTTGAGTGGAGGCTCTATTCAGTACATCCTGGTTCGTAACATGGTCTGTCCACGGGATTCTCAAAAGCCGACGTAACGTCCACATTTCGAAGGCTTCTATTCTATTCATCGATTTGATTTTGAGGGACCAAGTTTCAGCGCCGTACATTAGTATTGGCCATATATAGCATTTTACCACTCGCAGTCTGAGATTTAGTGACGTTTCTCGGCGTAAAAGAAAGTTGTTAAAGTTTATAAAAGTAGTCCTGCCATCGCAATGCGTACTTTGATTTCTTCGTCACAGTCCCATTTTGCATTTAGTGTTGAATCTAGATATTTGAATTTATCTACTCGTTCGATCAGTTGGTTGTCTATGAAGAGCTGTTCGTTGGTATGCTCTTTTCTGCTTAGAATCATTAATTTAGTTTTTGTTATATTGATCTTCAATCCATACTCTTTTCCAATTCTATTTATTTTAATCACCATAAAATTTAGGTCTTCTATGTTGTCGGCTAGTATTGCGGTGTCATTAGCGTATCTCAGGTTATTTTTAGGGAAGCCATTTATTTTGATGCCTTTCGTTTCGCCTTCAAGTGCTAACTGAAAAATCCTTTCGACATAGACGTTGAATAACAAAGGTGAGAGAGTACAGCCTTGTCTCACACCTTTTGTGATTGATATTTCATTTGTGCACATTGAGTTATTAATTTTGAGGTCTGCTTTTTGGTTCCAATACAAGTTGTATATTATTCTTAGATCCTTGTCGTCCAGACCAATGTCTTTTAATATTGGAATAAGAAAATCATGACGGACATTATCAAATGCTTGTTTGTAGTCAATAAAACATATAAAGACATCTTTCCTTTGGTCGTAACACTTTTGAACTAGCAGCTTCATAGACAACAGCGCCTCTCTTGTGCCCAAGCCATTTTTGAGGCCAAACTGGGTTTCTCCAGAACACTCATCGCATTTTCTATATATTCTGTTATGAATGACCCGCAGGAAGGCTTTTAGGGCGTGACTCATCAAACTAATTAATCGGTGATCATCACGTGTTTTTGAGTTACTTTTTTTGGGGATAGCTATAAAAGTCGACTTCAACCATTCTGTAGGTATTCTTCCCGTGTCGTATATAGTGTTGAAAAGTCTGCACAATTGTTTTGGGTCTACTAGTTTGAGCATTTCTGAGTGTATATTATCTTGCCCAGGAGTTCTTTTGTTTTTGATGTTCGAGAGTGCATACGATACCTCAGACTCAAGTATATATCCATTTCGTAATATCTATCGTCTGTAAATAGTTTTTGTATATGATCCTCCCAAGTTTTTATTATTTGATCGGTGTCAGTTATTATCTTATTATTCGCTGTGATTTTTGAGACATTCCTTTTCTTGAAAGTGTATGTAATTTCTTTCAATTTTTTATGGAAATGAAAAGAGTCGTGTTTGTTATTCAGTTCTTCTGCCTCTGCACACTGTTCAGCTAACCATTTATTTTTGGCCTCTTTGATTTTATTTTTGATGAGTCTGTCTATTTCTCTGTATTTTCTATCATTCCCTTTGTTAAGTCTTCTCTCGTCCATCATCTTCAATATCTCTGTGGTCATCCATTCTTTCTTTGACTGTTTTGTTTCGTGACCAAGCACCTCTTCTGCGGTTTCTAGTATGACTGTTTTAATATTGCTCCACTGGACTTGTGGGTCTCTCTGTTCTGTATTTTCACGGGTTGTATACCTTCTAGTTAAGTCTTGTCTCACTTCTTCTTTCTTCTCATTACTTTTTGGTATAGTAGGTAGTTAATGATTTGTGCCTAAACAGTTCGTTTAAAGTTCCATGTACGATATATAAAGTTACATTACCATGTACGATATATAAAGTTACATTAGAATTCACCAAGGAATCCAAATATGCAATAATATATAGGGGGTTCCATAAAAAAATGTAAGTTTGATATGAGTCACCCTGTATAAACTCCAAAATTTAAGTGAAAATATATTTACGTTATAGCCCTCAAGGGTCCCTGCCATAATCAAGTGACAGATTTCTAAAATATGTTTTACTAAGCCCACAATTTTCCGTCCACTCACTATTGGTCCACCCTATATACGTACGTGATGCCTGTCATTGTGACCTTACCCTATAAAAATTGACAAATGCTATCATACCGTACCTTGTTCGTGATATATTTGCTGTGTCCTAGTTCCCGTAATAATTTGCAAATAAGTCCTTTTTCAATGCCGCATTGTTGGGCCATGTGCATAATTTCAGCTAAGCCAACTAGGTAGACGCCCTTGATCAGCTGCAGTGGAAGATAAGCAGTACATACAGAGCTAAAACAAGACCTCGTAGTTATACTCCTTGCATTATTAAAGAAGTTGCACAATCCATTGCAAATGATATGCTTATGTGACTGACTTCTCTTGACAAGTGATATTATCGTAACAGAAAAAACTTCAAATAAGAACTGAGTGGAATTTTCTTCAACCCTCATAACTCAAACTCACCCCCAACTTTTTTTCAAATAGCATCCAATAGTTTTTCTTACAAAATTGAGTGCTTATTTTATTTAAAATCTTGTAGTATCTTCGATTTTATACAAAAACCTATTTTTTTTATAAAGTCATAAGCATAAGACAAATAAAAGGATTTGTTTGAGGCGTAATATCTTCGTAAGAAAAAAAGATAAAAAGAAAACTAAGTGGGCATTTCAAGGGTACTGAATGGCTTATCATACCATGCTTGCATTTTTTTGTACCTCAACCCCTAAAACTACCCCCCCCCCCCCCAACATTTTATTTCAGATAGCACTCCACACCATTTCCTACATAAATAAGGTCATTATTTTATTTAAAATCTTGTAATGCTTTTTTTTCATGCACAAACCAATTTTTTTGTAATTTCATCAGCATAAGATAAATAAAATAAGGATTTGTTTGAGGTGTAATATCTTCGTAACAAAAAAGGATAAAAAAGACATTTGTTTTCGAAAGCATGTCATTCATTACATTTAATAACCCACTTTTTTCTCTTTTATACGTTTTTTGCGTCAAGCAGATTCTTATTTTATTTATATTATGCTTATGATTTGACGAAAAAAATTAGTTTGCGTATGACATCAAAGGTATCACAAGATTTGAAATATTTGTGCAAGAAAACCTATGGGATGCTATTTGGAAAAAAGTTGGGGGTGAGTTTTAAGGGTTGAAATACAAAATTTTTTTAAAACATGGTATGATAGACCTTATACTGTTTTCAAGAATTTCACTCAACTTTGGTTTGAATTTTTTCTTGTTACTAGAATATCACGTGTCAAGGAAATTCAGGGACACCCTCTATATGTACATTTTCTTGAACTTAGAAATGGTATGATTTGAAATTATTATTCCCTATATCGATGTGCAAAAAATGCAATGCGAATAGCCAAGTAAGGATAGATGATTCATATACGGTAACCTGGAAAAATTTATGGGTCACTCTATGGTATGGCTAACATGAAAACTCACAATAACATGGAGGGTGCGTATAGAATCATCCTGACTACATCTGATCAAAAACAATCAATTAATCTTACCCAGTTTCTCCTATGTATACCGTGTGAGCTGAAAAGGATTGAAAAAAAGGCTCAGCTATGTCAAATAGGGTCTTATCACCACCAGCCATCACAATGAGGCGATCATTGCCCTGACTGCTTCTTTCAAGCTGCATCTCCAAGTAGTTTCCTCCCTTTTGTTCTACTGTATCCTGCACGCGTTTAGAGACACCAGCGACCATTCTTGTTACAACGATTATTCCTTTGCCTAAAAAATGCCCAGAGTTTATCTTATCTTATATCGTAAGGCGAGGGTCGAGGAATAACTTCCTGGGTCCTGAGCCGGCTTTGGGGCTGGCAGCAGGTACCGTAAGAAGGAAAACAGAGGTGTGGTTGCAAAATCAGCATCTTATCACATGGAGAGGAATCACCGCACACCTCCGTCAAGCTAGAGAACTTATTTCAGGACCTCTGGCTAAGGTGGGACGGTTCTGTCTCTCGCTGGACAGAAGCCGACTAAGGCTACTTGTTGGCCTTCTATCCGGCCATAACACCTTCAAACTCCATTTGTATGTGATGGGGGTGGTAAATGATCCGACGTGTACACGCTGTGGCGAGGAGGAAGAATCCTCGGCACACATTCTTTGTCGTTGTGAAGCCCTTGGGTATCACAGGCAGACTGTACTCGGTTGAACCTGAGGATATAAAATGGGCAGGAACCAAGGCCATCTTTACCTTTGCGATGAGTACTGGACTTGGAAACTAGGGTAAGGAGAGGTGCAAAAGGGCCCGTTGGTAGGTCCATGCACTGGTGGTTCCCTCCACCAGATAGCCTCTCGACCTCTTTCATTCATTCATTCATCTTATATTATAACCTTCATTTTCAATAGTTTTAAGTTTTAGGTTTATACAGTACTTTTTATGTATACGAGTTGATTACGTTGTGATGTGTCAATTTCCCGGAGGGGCCCCCAAATAACTTATTCCCTGAAGAAGGGATCAAAGGACCTCGAAAGCTAGGAAATTATAGAGTTTTAAGAGTACCTAGATTTCGCTGTTTAATTTTAATTGCTGCAAGACGGGCAGCCGAATAATTCAGCCTCACGCTCGACTTCACGCGGAGGTATCAGCATTCCGTTACAGAGCTTGTTCCCCCCAGGCACGTATCCAGGATTTAGTTTTGGGGGGCGTCAGATAAGTCATCACCTTTTAATTTTGCTTGGACCTTTGGGGGGGGCAGATTAGAGTTGACACCTTAAATTTGCTCTCGTTGCGCCTGGCTCCCCCACAATTAAAAACCCACATTAAAGCTGCTGAAGTCCAATTTCTTTTAGGACTTCACAAAGAAAAGCCAATGCACGGAATAATCTTCTACAAACATCTAGAAGAGCATGGCTTGTCTGAGCAGTTGATCTACTCAAGGTAGAATTCGGAGACTGGGAGCTGTACAATGGCTTGCGAATATGGTTTTTAACATCTCACGATAGCGTAGCAGGACTATGTTAGAGACTGCCTTGCGAGATACCCTTAAGCGTTAAGTACACGGGGCGAGTTTACAAGCTAACAAGCCGGCTTGTAAAAAGCCAGCGAGTCAGCGAGTGCGCTGACACAGAATTTCTCACTTGCTCAATAGCTAACTAGTTGGCGTGTAGAGACCACTGTCGACATCTTCAAAACCAATGCTACTTTCCTCTGTCCAGCGAAGAAAAAAAGTGATCACGCCAAGATGAGTGAGTTCTTGTCGCCTGGCCGCAGGCAAGCTTACACCACAGCAGACCGCCTCTTGAAATGAACACGATGTGGATGGCGTTGTGCCATAAGGAATTTAACATAATTTTGGATAATCGTTTATTTGATACCAAAACCTGGACGTTCCATTCTACATTAAACATAAATGTCCTAAACCACTGTTCACATTTTGGCCACATCTGTGGGCAAGATCCTATTCCTAATTCATTAATATCCATCCAGCGGAGAAATGGGAAAACAGGTGAGCAAAGAGTGAGTTCTCCTGGCTTGGTCAGAGGCAAGCTTACACCACTTGGAAATGCCAATGCCTAAGCGCACGCCTGGCACCGACAAATTTGGCCGCGGTCGTATTGTGGTCTAAACAGGTTTGCCAAACATCGAAAACACATGAACATGAACATCACATTTTTTGTGCCCTGTTTCTCCGCTGGATAGATATAGCAGTATTATAATCCACAATATCTGAGATATACGAGTACACCATTATTGATAAACTATAAGTCATTAGTGTAGATTGCTAGATGAAATATGATATCAAAACTGTACAAGATTAGGTTGAACGTATTCCTTGAAGGCATATTCGTCGGCAGACCAGTTAGGGGTATTTTCAATATTTGATTAGTATCTGAAGCTAGGATGAGTACGCAAAAGCAAGTTGATTCCTGCTCACGTAAATATGTAAATACAAATAAACATCTCTCATTCTCCAAAGTCAAGATTTTGAAAACATCTTGGAAGAACTGGTCGTGAATCATATTCAGAGATTGAAGAAAAACAACTTTGTTAATTTCAGCGTACTTCAGCTTATTTGGGTAGATAGGCGGTCAATTCCTGCTAATAAATCTTATGTCTGGTTTGGTAATTTTTTCCTAATTTTATTTGAGTATAAAAAAATATAATAAGAGTGTTTTTTAACCAGTACAGTCCAGAAGGTAGCTTAATACAAAACTAGTTTTCTCAGAACAACAGATTGGTGGCTAACGTCATTATTGTATAACAACGTCCATTTGTCGTTCCTGGAAAGACTGTTACCGTCGCGTCCACCGACTATTATTAATAGTCGGTGGTCGCGTCGGTGTTACACCACTGAGTGGTTACCGTGTAAACAGGTCTCGCAAATATCGAGAGCACGTGAACACCATGAATTTTTTGCGCTCTTTTTCTTCGGTGGACCGAGTATAGTCACTTGTGCGCAAGCTACTGTGAGTACACGTAGCTGGGTTACAAGCTAGCTCGCTCAAAAGCCGGCGACTGGCGAGTAAAGTCGCCGGCAGTTCAACTTTTTCCAGAGCGCTTTTACAAGCAGCTAGCTAACCAGTGGACTAGTTTACGAGCACTTGTCGGAGTGTAAAGCCTTAAGTACACGGGGCGAATTTACAAACCAAGCCGGCATTTTCACAAGCAGCTTGAACATAGTCCAATTTGCTCGATGCACTCGCTCCATTAGCTGCTTGTAAAAACGCTCTGGAAAAAGTTGAACTGCCGGCGACTTTACTCGCCAGTCGCCGGCTTTTGAGCGAGCTAGCTTGCAAACCAGCTACGTGTACTAACAGTGGCCTGTGTACAAGTGGCTATTAGCATTGGTTTTGAAATAGTCGGTGTTTTGAAAATTTCAATGGTGGTCTCCACACGCCAACTAGTTAGATACTACATACGTGGGAAACTCAGCCGTTTTATGTCAAAATTCATATACTCCAAAATGGTCATTCACCCTAACCTAACCCTAGATCTATTTGACAGTCCACATCCATAAGTTTGGTTATAAATAATGTATAAATTTGTTATTTTGTAAATACGTCAGCCTGGTAGGCAGAGTAGGGCCCCCGGTGCTCCCACAAAAACGGGGCTCTACTTGCGCAACAAGAGTGCCTCATTGCCGCCACTAATTCTGTAATATATCACATTTGTGATGACGCTTAATCAAAGTATAAAAGTTTCAATTCACATAACTTAGGGTGGATTTATGATTGCTGAGGTGTCGCTGGATAATACTGAGAAGAGAAGAGGCAGATCGACCAATACACAAGAGACAAAGATCCAACATAAAAGTAAATGCAAATCCATCACTGAAGTTGCCTAATCAAGGTTAGATGTATTTCATATAATATATATAGCTCTTTTGCACTTTTGACTATAATCATGTATCATCGTCACATGGGGCAGGTTGCCTGCTACTGGTAGGCAAGTCTGGGCTCAGAAGAAAAATATAAGACTGATTTTTGGGTTAATTTTTAGGGTCATGCCAACAAAAATGCATAAAACATAAAATTGTAACAGCTAAATTGGTTTTAGATGTGAGCTTTTCAATGAACTGTGGTCTACTTTCCACCATTTCCATACATGCAGCTCGTCTGGGGACATCCTCTGTAATGCACCTCATATTGCCTTACCAGTCATGTCGTCATTCATCTATTGCACTGTACAAATGTGGAGATATTAGCTTCAACAAATCAGTTTTTTGTGACTGCATAATTGAACATTTATTATACTCTGAAGATTCTTTTGCTCAATGCCAAATGGTCACCTAAACATTGGGTTCTAATGTAGGAGTCATTCGTCATCATAATCATAGTTTTTCTTATGATTGGTATCAACATGGACATTTGAATGCCACACCTTCTGTATTGATTCTTATTATTATATTGATTCATATGTAGCTGTACTGTACACCAGGATTACATTTGCAAATGTTTGCTTCTAGGTATGATGGAACAGACTGGAATAGAATTGTTAATGTTCATTGACAAAACCTTTGACAGTCTCAAGGGATCAGCACTGAAACCGAAGGACAGAAAACTGCTACAAGCAGCAGTGACTGCCAAGAGTGTGCATCAGGAGTTATTATTATCATCCTTATTATTATTCAATTTACTGTTACTGATCGTTTTTATTTTCTTGTATCATGTTTTATTAGAAAATAATGAAGCTATGTGGACCTTACTGTTCTACTTTAATTTCATGGCTCCACCAGTATTGTGGTGGAATTGCTAACCTGTCTTTTTAATATTACAGTAAAGTTCTAACATTAGCTTAGGTCAGAATTTGCATTTTGTCAGACAAATAGAAACAATTATAAAGTGCTGTTTTTAGCGCAGACATACTCCTAAAACCTATATCTAGCGCTGAAATAGTTCCTTTATGATGTTTGTGTGGCTGTCTGGCAAATTGTAAATTTTGACTTAGGCGGTGCTGGAACTTTACTATCACCACAAAATTTTCTATCTGAAATTTTCTAATCGCCCTCGTAGTCAGGTATTTCTCTTACGCCCCCGTAATATCATTATTTCGTTGCTCCAAACGCGAGATGGCGCTGAAGGTCAGTTTCCCATCTATAACCTAACCCAACCCAAAAATCTTTTATCTATGAGATACTAAGCAAGTGAGAAATTCTTTGTGTACTCTACTACTACTAGCGCACGCGCCGCCTCGCCCACGAATTCGAATAGATTAGAAGAAGTAAACAAGGTTTCTGTTTGTGTCCACAATCCTCGCGGCAGCTGGCACAGTGACCGCTGATAAACCACTATACCCTTATGTACAGATAGCAGGTAAGAATCCTAAAAATAACAGCACTCATGTAGAGGCATAATATAAATAGCTACTTTGTTTTGGTTGATTGTTTCGGGTTAATTGTAATAGATTTGAATGAATTTTGGGTTTTAACAGTGCATGACTATTTTAAATAATTCCATAAAGTTTAAATTCCGCAGATTTCTGTAAAAAATAAAATCGTGTTTGTGAACTAATTAAATAATAACCACGGGATCTTGGGCACACTCATATACCTGTTAGAGCATAGGCGTTGCTTTTGGTAACCTATTCCAATTCGTTGGACTCGCTGGCTTCTATAAGCCAGCTTGTTAACTTGTAAACTTGCCCCGTGTACTTGAAGCTAAGAGCCCGTTCACACGACGCCGATTCAGCTATTTTACCGAATCGCCTGCTTGTATAAGCTCAAACGTAGAAAACAATCTATACCGTACGAGGGTCTTAAGAGCCTGTTCACACGACATCGATTCGGCTATTTTACCGAATCGTCTTTTTTACCGTGTACTGCAGTGGCGCGTTCATTTAAATGGACGTGTTCACACGGTGAGTCTACGGAACGCGTACGGCAATTTCGTCGTTTTGGCCGCGTGTTTTCACCGAAAACCGAATAGCTCATCCGAAAGGCTGAAGAGTTACAATATCTGCTATTGATTGTATTGAAGTCCATGTCCATTCGGTTATTTATACAGGGTGAGTTTTTAGTACCGGCTCGGTCGATAACTCCACTACCGTAGAAGATAGCGAAAAAAGTTGTACAAAGTTGTACATAAAAGTTGTAGCCACGGATATGCTCCTTGCTCAGAAAATAATTTGATTTATATAGGGTGATCCATAACTACGTGGTCATGCAAACATATATATTTTTTTAATGAAACACCCTATACAGGGTGGGCCAATAGTGCGTGGACGGAGGATTGTGGGCTTACTGAAAAATATTTCAAAAATCTGTCACTTGACCATGGTAGGCACCCTTGAGGGCTATAACATAAAAATATGTTCACCTAAATTCTGACGTTTATACAGGGTGATTCATATCAAACTTACATTTTTTTAAATGGAACCCCCTATATATTATTGCATATTTGGATTCCTTGGTCAATTCTAGTGTGACTTTATGTATCACACATGGAACTTTAAATGAACCGTTTAGGCGCAAATCACCATTTTTGGTATAAGTAGGTATCCGAAAAAAATTGAATATCGCAGCGATTATAAAACTTAGAAGGCCGTGACTTTGCGGTACGACTAAGCATGAAATGCGTCACCTAAGGTCAGACGGCTAAATTTGAATTCTTTTTGTACTTGGAGAAATCGATAGATTAATTAAGGAAACTTCAATCACAGATAACTTGATTTTTTTAAATGGGAATGCCTATTTTGGTTTAAAGAGTCAAACGTAAAATTTGATTACCTTTCTAACGATATAGCGTTCTTGATATCAATCTTTCTTGGTTTTCATTTTATTTAAAATTTTTAGTCAAATCGGTGTTTTT
The DNA here is from genome assembly GCA_951848785.1 of Callosobruchus maculatus. Lineage (NCBI taxonomy): Eukaryota > Metazoa > Arthropoda > Insecta > Coleoptera > Chrysomelidae > Callosobruchus > Callosobruchus maculatus. Next base: position 495,878 of record CATOUR010000087.1, on the reverse strand, counting down.
CAATTTTCCTGCGTGCAAGCAATCTAGCAGGCCATGCAAAATAAACAAAAGCTCGTTAATATGGAAGAAACCAACTAACTTAGTAGAAAGATGCAAACTAACTAGAGCAACGAGGCAAGAATATGAAAATTTCTTACAACAACATTAGCTCTAACCGGATACAGCAGCGGCAAGATATCTAATGTCAATGAGTAGCTGGGGTATGACAGAAGTGTTTGTTTTTCACAGCCTACTAGCTATTGAGATCTACTAGAGCTCGACAACTTTCCAAAACGATTAAAAATTTTGGAACAAAAGGAAAACTACCACTGATTTTTGCTTACAGTCTAACATGTTTAGAATGAAATTTCACATTTAATGGGATAAAAAAATTAGTCATTTCCGTTTATTTAAGTGAAAAGTGAAGATATCTCCAACTGGAGCATTCTGAACATCTATTGAAATAACTGCTAGAATTTTTTAATCACGCTATGTTTTAATTGCGATTATTTCATGTAGTTTTCTACAAACTAAATTATGTTTTACAATTCAAACAGACTGCAAATCAATTTTCATTTTCCACGATTTTTCTAATAAATAGAAGAAGAATTTGAAGGGTTCCAGTCAGAGGTATCATTACTTTTGACTTATGGAAATGGCTACTTTTTCATATCATTAAATGTGAACATTTATTCAGAAGACATAGATATTCTACTGCCAGCAACAATCACTAGTAGTTTTCCTTTGATTTAAATATTTTTTTACTGACTTTGGAAATTGGCTAATAGCTAGTAGGCTGTGAGAAATGAGCGTTCTTGTTACCACTATTGTTTCTGGTTAGAGCTAATATGTTGTAAAGAATTTTGATAATCTTGCCTCGTTGCTCAGGTTAGTTTGCAACTCTCTATTAAGTTAGTTGCTTTCTTCCACATTAACGAGCTTTTGTTTATTTTTCATGGCCTGCTAGGTTGCTTGCATGCAGGAAAATTGAAAAACGCCGATTTGACAGAAAATGTGAAATAAAATGAAAACCAAAAAAGATTGATATCAAGAATGCTATATCGTTAGAAAGGTAATCAAATTTTACATTTGATTCTTTAAACCAAAATAGGCATTCCCATTTAAAAAAATCAAGTTATCTGTGATTGAAGTTTCCTTAATTTATCCTCTGATTTCTTCAAGCACAAAAAGAATTCAAATTTAGCCGTCCGACCTTAGGTGACGCATTTCATGCTTAGTCGTACCGCAAAGTCACGGCCTTCTAAGTTTTATAATCGCTGCGATATTCAATTTTTTTCTGATACCTACTTATACCAAAAATGATGATTTGCGCCTAAACGGTTCGTTAAAAGTTCCATGTGTGATACATAAAGTTACACTAGAATTGACCAAGGAATCCAAATATGCAATAATATATAGGGAGTTCCATTCAAAAAAATGTAAGTTTGATATGAATCACCCTGTATAAACGTCAGAATTTAAGTGAAAATATTTTTACGTAATAGGCCTCAAGGGTCCCTACCATGATCGAGTGACAGATTTTTGGAATATTTTTCAGTAAGCCCACAATCCTCCGTCCACGCACTATTGGCCCACCCTGTATATTATCCCATTTTTAGATTCTACTAATAATTTCTCGTCTCACGATAGAAGTTATTATAACATTATACAGGGTATTTCAGAAGTTATGACCACTTTTATATCCAAATCGCTGTCAAACAAAGGTACTGTATATCAAAAAGTAATGAATCAAGAATTATTTTTTTTCATGGAATGATTAGAAATATCCTCTAGTTTTAAAGTCGGCTATAAAAAAAGCCCGCGACGCATAATCGTTTACAGGGTGATGTAGAATGCAAAATCCAGATTTTCTTTTTTTTTTAAATGTAACCCCCAATATTTTATTATACCAAAGAATTGCTTTTAATATACTCTTTCATCTTTGTATAGCACTTGTTGTACCTACGTTCATTAGTTTCCGAGATGTTTCGATTTTTCAGTAAATTTAAAATAGAGCTTCTATTTGTGGACTGAAATTCATTTATTTTGAGAAAGTACTATCGAATTGGTTTTTTATTTAACGAACAACTAAATTATAAAGTCATGATAGTATTTGATGAAGTCAAAACCCTGAATCATCGAGATAATAAAGTCAATAAGTATGCTGAGGAAACAATTTTGTAGGCGTGATGCATAATTATCAAGCAGATTTATCAGATAGGCTTTGAAAAAATGACGGTTTTCATAACGTGCTCAATAATTCTGTACTGTATGAAAAACGAGCTTTCAAAATGAATTTTTCCATTGAGGGTATTTAGAAGAATCTTTGAAAAATTGCCTACTTGCTTCTAGAATATATGAACTATGAACAGCAATATCTAGAACGGAGGCGCTCTGAAACTAATGTGTTTGAAAGATTGAAGAATCGTTTTATTGGACTGTGTCGTTTAATATTTCTTAGCCTACCTGATAGATCTGCTTGATAATTATGCATGACGTCTATAAAATTGTTTCCTCAGCACACTTGACCTATAATATCTCGTTAATTCAGTGTTTTGACTTGATCAAGTACTATTATGGCCTTATATTTTAGTTGTTTGTTGAGCAAAAATAAAATTTGATAGTATTTTCTCAAAATAAATAAATTTTAGTAAACAAATAGAAGGTATATTTAAAATTTGTAGAAAAATCGAAATATCTCAGGAAATAATGAATGCAGCCATAAAAAGTGGTCATAACTTTTGAAATACCTGTATAATGTAATAATACCCTATATTGGAAGAACGGGAATCATTAGTAGAATTTGAATATGGAATAATATATATAGGGTGTCTCATTTAAAAAATGCATGTTTGCATCACCACTTAGTTATGGATCACCCTGTATAATTAAACATATTTTCTGAGCAAGGAGCATATCCGTGGCTACAACTTTATATACAACTTTTTTCGCTGTCTTCTACAGTAGTGGAGTTATCGACCGAGCCGGTACTAAAAACTCACCCTGTGTATTACTCGTATTATATAACATTTATGGATATGCGCGTCGGTGGCGCGTCCACAGCCGAACAAGACGCTTTCAAGGAATATGCTATCAGCCAGCGTGAACTATGATAAGCGCTTCAATTTGTGAGAAAGTTATGAATGAAACATCATCACTTTTTAATGAATTTAACCTTATGTTCCATAGGTTCACTAGGTAACATATCCACTGTTTCTATGTGGACCTTCATTATGTAGGTACATACGAGTATTTTTCAATGTACAAAAGCAAAAGAGTACAGATATTATTACCCTCTAAAATTTTTTCATCACCAGCATTAATCTCAAAGTTATTGCCAATCCAGCGCTCCACATCATTATGATCTACTGAAAAAAGGAAAACTAAGTCGGACCTCCTCAGTAATGCTTCTTGAGATATGCTTATCGTCGGGTTATTTTTGTATTTCGACAGTTTCCTCAGTCCCCTACAATGACGTCTGTCTTCACTCCATATGGTCACTATATGCTTCGCTTCTACTAATTGCTGTACTATCAAGAGGCCTGCCAAATCGAAAAACTTTCTACAATTAGAATTATTATAAGTAAAACAGGAATGAGATGTTGGTACTGAAACTTTTAAGCTTTTCTCTTGAAATTGACTTAAGCTTTTAGGGTTTCTGATCATTTGTAAAACAATCCGGAAGGTGGGAGGTAGTGCTCTAAATATCCGGATAGTTACGATATCTGTATATTCGGGTATACGAGGCAGTAGCAGCTACAAAGTTTAATAGTCTGTGGGCAGTTCCCGAATTTTTGAAATGGGGAGCGCACAAAATTTAAAATTATAGTTATACGAAAATGCTACCTTCAGCTGCATCCTGCATGTAATAGGAGTTTTTAGTTTCCTCGAACAGTTATCTCTTAAATTATTTTTTCTAGATGACAAAAAGTTCTTAAGAGTTAGCAAAAAGTACCGGAACTCTTAAATATCTTGAAAACTGCCACAGCTGTAACGATAAAATTCAATACCTGGGTGTTTTTGAACATTACAATTCAAAAATGCTTACAGCAGTGTTGTCAGATTTACCACTTTCACGTTTCATGTCACAATTTTATTATTTTATCTACTCCCATTACCTTAATCAGCCATTACCAAACTGATTCTGAATAGGTTATACTACCTATAAATAAACAGCGTATGTCATTTTTCATATCTCACGGTCCAGCCGGGGGTTATGAACACAGCCTACTGGATACCAGTACTGATCTCTTGGAAATGCATAAAATTAAATAGACAACTGCAAATGTCGCTATGAAACGTCAAACGCTAATTCGAACGGTGACAGTATTTATTTAAGTGACAGAGAATTGAGGTTTAGTTGTCAATATTGTGTAATTATTATGTATTTCAATCTAACTATTAATATATTTGGTCATAGATAAAGTATAGTATTCAACTCGCGGTTGATTTACTGCAAACTTCAACTGCGTGAGTTATTACAGTCATTGCCGTTCATTGAACAATATACTATTAAATCGAATGCCCTATCTTTGACGTTTACCGACATAAAAGTGGAACATATGGCAACATTGCTGTTAGCATTTTTGAACTGTGCATGTTCAAAAACTCCCATGTATTGAATTTTATCGTTACTTTTTGTAAAGGATTTTGACCTACTGTGATGAACTTCAGTTACTTTTTGTAGGATAAGGTCATTCATACAAAAACTCCTTATTTTTCTATTTGCGACGTTTCGACTTATATTAAGTCATCTTCAGGCAACAGAAAATCGAAGTTTTTATAGTTATTAGGAAAAAAAATCATAAGAATTTGACTAGATAAACAACTGGATTAATAAGCACTGCCAACGGAACTAAAATATAACGCCACAAGACACGTACAGTAAAAACGAATAAAATTATAACAAACAGGAACAGAATGAAAACAGCAATGTATTGACAAGGTGTAACCTTCGAGGTGGTAATATTTGTATTTCAACTAGGTGGTACAGATAAATGATATGATATTAATCTTTGTGCACGAACTAGTGAACTACACACTTCAAAGTAGGTACTGAAATATTGTCCAGAACCACTCTTCAGTGATTTCAGTACTTTGGTCAATTCACGATTGTATGTTGTTCTAATGTTTTTGATTTTATTTTTCAATTCACTTTCGGAAACCTGTAGATTGCGATAAAGCTCAGTTTGTGGATTCCATAATACACCATAGTTTTGATAAGGCGCGTTTTCACGGGTCGATCTGGGTTGAACGATTCAGATCGATTATTGAATCGAAAGCAAATTGAATATGTAAACCAAGTTTCGAATTGGTCATTCGGCGGAGTGAGTCGATTCGACGGAAGTAGAAAAACTGTCTACTTTTGATCGGCAACTGTCGTCGAATCGATGTCGAACGACTGGAATGGAATATGTAAACACTTCGTCGGACGAAAACAACGTGCTGAAAGCCGAATAGTGCGTATGAAGTTGTTGTTTTTAGCGCGACAAGCTATAATTTTGTGCAAAAAATGGAGTCAAGTTGATTGATTCGATACTTCCTACACATAACAGTGATATCATTTTATTATTTTCCTTTTGCTTGAAGCTATAGTCTGAGATCCCTTGCAACCAAATCGTCGCCCGCTTGTCCTCAAAAAACATCCAACACAAAACTCCAGTAAATAGTTTCCAAAATCTCTCCGCAGGAACAAAAACGACTCAGTTTTTATTTTGCGACCTTCAACTGGTCAAAACGAAACGATCAGGAACCCCCAATTTGCTTAAAAACGAAGTTTTGAGTTATGTTTATATTTTTAGTTTTTTTTATTATTGCTGCGCCGCCACTGACACGATTTTTCATCCTCGACACGATAATAATACTGTGACTAAATTTCATTAAAATCAGTTCCATAATTTCCATGTGACTAGAATTCAGAGCGATCTAAAACAATACTTGAGAATACATCAGAAAATTCCCTTGATTTCTGTAATAGGCAAGGCAATGTTCGGATGGACCTAAACAGGGTATTATGCCCGTTTTTCTTTCACAGGTCAATGGGCAGTCTATTATGAATAGAACAAATTTTTGAGTTTTATAACCCCCCACCCTCTAACCACCCCAATTTCACCCCCATCCAAAAAAAAGTAAAAAATGATTAGGAACCCCTAAAACGCCTAAAAACGAAGTTTGAGGAATATTTATTTATTTTTTTTGCTAAATACTTCGTCGCCCCTGCTCCGATTTCCAAAATTTTGGCAGCATTACCTACTAGGACTTCATAGCATATTGGTACCCAATTTCATCATAATCCATGCAGCGGTTGCTGAGATTACGAGGTTAGAAAAACGCGAACAGACAAACCGACAGACAGACAGACCGACGGAAATGAGTGACGTGGATTTTCGTTACGTAGACAACATAAAACGCCCAAAAAGCGTATTATCTCAAAATCTAAAATTTTCGCGATCACAATACTCCCCTCACCTATCGGTGTGGGAAGTAAAATGACTGAAAAATGGTCAGATGCGGATATGGCAAGATTTTTGGATGCTTATCAAAACTATGATGTATTATGAAATCCACAAACCGAGCTTTATCGCAATCTACAGGCAAGACAAACAGCATTGCAATCAATTCTAAAACATGTGAATAAACCTAAAATGTCCGAAAGTGACTTGAAAAATAAAATCAAAAACATTAGAACAACATACAATCGTGAATTGACCAAAGTCCTGAAATCACTGAAGAGTGGTTCTGGACCTGACGACATATATGTTCCTGTCGTGTAAAGCTTTTTGCTTTCAGCACAGATGGAATTATGGTCGAACGATCCAAATCGTTCAACCCAGATCGGCCCGTGAAAACGCGCCTTTACATCGACGCTTCAATTTAACCTCTTGTAGAATAAATTAAGAGAAAAAACCTTTTTTTTGTGAAACGCGTTTATTCAAATGCGCTAAAAAGAAGAACATAAATGTTTCCATTAAAATTTTAACTATCAATGTATAGCCTCATTATACACAATTTAGTCAGTCACGTGACGAGACACTGGTTATAGTCCGATATTGGTGTGCTGCGATGCTGCGAGTGCCAGTTTTTACAGTCTGAGCACTGTGTGCTATAATTCAGGCAACGGATTGTAGCTAGAAGTAGGTACTTGCACTGCATACAGACCCACTAAAAACTCTGTTCTCTTTCTTGCTGAGGGGGCCGCGTGGCATTGAGCGTTAAGGAGGAACCGCTCCTGTATTCCACAAAGGAAAAAATATAGAGCAAATTGCGATTGACGTCTAGTGGTTAACATTTATCGACAATGAAACATGGTTGTTACACGGTATTCGATAACATCGTCTTGTGTAGCATCTTTGTTTTATGCCCTAAACTCAGTTGCGCCCGTGGCGCCGCACCCTTGTTACGGCACTGAAAGCGAGGTTTGCGTAAGTACGTATAAGTATTTGATTAAACTGAAATTTAAAAAAATTAAACTTAGTGGGTTAAAAGTTCATTTTCAAATAGGTACTAGTTTATTTACACAACTAAATCGCGTGACAAGCTTTTATGATGATATAAATTGTGTATAATGAGGCTATAAGTTGATAGTTAAAGTTTTAATGGAAAATTTTATTTTCTTCTTTTTAGAGCATTTAAATAAAAGCTTTTTTTAAAAAGGGTTTTTTCTTTTGATTTATTTTTTACTTTTTAGTTATCGCTCGCTAGGCTTCTAAGTCTGCATTTCATTCAACGTCATCATCATTGTTACAAGTAGGTTGTTTGCCGATTAATTTCGGATAGAGTAGCTCTTCAATAAGGAGACCTTATAATGATTTTACCTTACTTAAAACCACGTATGCTTGACCAGCCACCAGCAGCAAAGAGCTTCAAGCCTAAGTAAACAACAATATGGCGTGGTCGACTTCAAAAATCCACCATATTGGATTAACAGTGATGCCAGAATATTTTTCTAATTATTCTCGGCAAGCTCTTCCATTTGATACCCATATTGCAGAAGTGCATGAAAATAACTATTCTGCCATCTTGGATGTTCCGCCATATTGGATTTAGAAGGACCTCACACAGCTTATTTTGTATTGTCATCCAAACTGAACGTGTATACAAAATTTCAGCTCAATCGGTTGAAGATATCTGCTTCAAAATTGAGTAGGAAGATTCCACCCGAACAAACATACCTACATACATACATCATACATTGCAGAGGTTTCTGAGTCTGTTCATCTTATTCAATACATCTTTGTTGCAAGGTCGTTTGCCGCTCAATTTCGAACAGTCTATAGCTCTTCAACTAGGAGACCTTCTAACGATTTTACCTTACTTATGGCCACATAGGCTTGACCACTGACCAGCAGCAAAGAGCTTGGAGCCTAAGTAAACAACGGCATGGTCGACTTCAAAAGTCCGCCATATTGGATTAAGAGTGATGCCAAACAGTGGCGTGCCAAAAGGGCCCGCAGGGCCCGCTCAGCCTCGAGCAAGCTGTTTACATAGTAATAACTATAATACTTATTATTTAATTTTATAGCGGCGGAATTTGTCTATACCTTATAATTTTCCATAATCAAATTAAACAATTTTGCCTTAACAGTAACTATTTTATGGCAAAATTCGGCAACACGACAACATGTTCGAACGTAGAATCCAAAACGACTAGAACAAGTGACAACATTACACTGACGCGACGCGTATCAGTGCTGTTAGTCGATATATAATATCATATTGTACGTAAGGGCTATGCATTCTTTTTCTTGAAACTCGAAAGAAAAAAAATCAAAATATAAAGTTGGGGTCACACCAATTTTTTTCTATCTATAAACCGATTTGAAATATCACCGTAGACAGTAGTTTCGTTTTCACCCAGTATAGGCAGTATATTTTTTTATGTAGAGGGGGCCCCGTGAAAAAAATTGCGGGGGCCCCCAAAAACCTTGGCACGCTACTGATGCCAAAACATTTTTTTAATTATTCATGGCAAGCCCCTTCATTTGATACCCATTATTGCACAAGTGCCACATAAAAAATAACTATTCCGCCATCTTGTATGGTCTGCCATATTGGATTTAGAATGACGTCACATTATTTTTCGAATTAATCACAAGCCCTTTAATTTGATACCCATATTGAAAAAATGCATTAAAAATAACTATTCCGCGATCTTGGATTTAGAACGACGACACACAGCTTATCGTGTATGTCATCCAAACCCAAACTAAACGTGTACACAAAATTTCAACTCAATCGGTTGAAGATATCTGGTTAAAAATTAAGTAGCAAGATTCTACCCGAACAAACATACATACTAGTAACCAATAGATACTATACATTGCAAGTTAAATAAAAACTTTTATGAACGACGCTAGTGACGTTACGCTTACGCAGGTGCATCAACTTAACCGAATGTTTTAGTTTTATATTCGAAAATCGAGATTTAGTTCAAAAAAGGTCTAATATTTGTAAAAAAACTATTTCAGTTTGAAGCACACTTACTTTTTTCGGCTGATTTTTTTTATTGGCTAAGCATCTATTCTTATATAGACATTATTTCTGCTTCTTTTATTTTAATAAAATGCAAAATTAAACTGTAAATATAAGACAAACAATTTTATTAGCTTTTTAATTTTTTTTTTTGATAAATAATGTCTTTTGTGCACTTTATGCCGAAACACCTATCTACCCTTTATTTTGAAACCGAAAATATTAATGTAAAACAAATACGACCGTTATTCTCTGAACACATCATAAACCCCTCAACCATAGAGGGAAGTAAACATACCATGCCAAATTATTTAGAAATGGATTTGGATAGAATTATAGAACATAATTTAAGACATGTCACATACCAGATGTCTCGAAACCAATTCCAGCGATATGACCTCCGAGCACCCCAATTTTCTTCATCTTAATACGTTTTAAGCTTATTTCGGATAAAAACACTGCATAGCATAGAGACTGCTCGTCGCTCGCCGTGCGATAAAGTTATAAATAATTCATAAATGAGTGTCGGTACTGCCGATTGCCGATGCTGATCCTCGATCAATTCGGAATTCGGAGTACCTCGTTGGGAGTACCACATACCAACGAACAACCCCCTGTGCACACCGTTGCCAGATGCTTCTTAAGAACTGTTAGTTTTAGCGAATCGTCTGATAAATCCATGTTTTCATTTTAGAATAATATTTTTAAATTACTTGGCATTAAAAATTGGATTTAGAGCACTTATTGAAAATATAGTAAGTAGATAAGAAGGTAGTTTCGATTTACGACTATTCATACCTCAGTCATGTATAGAGGAGGATGTTTCTAAATTGCCGCAGAATCATATTTCTTGTTGAACACCCCTTCTTGTCCAAATACACCCCTTTGAAATTGAGACAAACGATTGTTTTTATTCAACATCTCTATTTTCGAATAATTAAATTTTGTTAATGAAAGGCGTTTATCTTTACTAAAACATATCTCAGAAATTTGTCACTTGGTTATGTTGTGATAAAGAGCCTTGAATACTACAACTTTCAATAATTTCACTTAAATTTTGACATTTACATACAGGGTGATTCATATCAAAGTTACATTTTTTTAAATAGAGCCCCCATATATTATGGCATATTTGGATTGCTTGGTTAATTCTAGTATGGCTTCATGCATCAGGCATAATATGAGACTTAGCGCAAATCGCCATTTTTCTGTTGGAAGGCCGTGACCGAGGCTGTGACTAATTAAGGAAACTATGATCATAGATTTTTTCATATGGGAATGTATTTTTTATACGACCAAATGTAAAATTTGACAGGCATTCTAACCATACGAGATTGTCAAATGCAATCTCCTGTAGTTTTCATTGTATTTCAAATTTTCAACCAAATCGGTGTTTTTCAATTTTATCCCCTCAGACCAACCTAATCAAGAAAAATAGACAAAAAGTTGTTCAGATGAAAGAAAACAAATAACCTAGCAGAAATATGCAAACGAACTGGTGTAACTGGTGATCCTGTCTCGTTGACAAGGTTAGGGCACAGTTAGGGGCTGTCTATTAATCACGGCTCGAAGTGGGGGGAAGTGGTTTGACAAAACTCACGAAATATCACAAGGGGGGAGGGAGGGTAGTAAGATATCACGTGTATTTATTTTTTCATCAAATAAATTATAATGTTGTATGCCTACCAAAAACAACCTGAAATTTTTCCGTCTACACATTTTCATCTTGGTCCTCAATTTCAGAATAAAATAAGATTATACTTTTAAAGATAATTTTCGAAAAATTTCAAGATTCTTTGTAGGTACTAAAAGTACACGTGATGTTGAATGGGGGAGGGGGGTAGTTAAAAAATGCTAAATAAAACACCACGTGATTAATGGACGGCCCCTTATGTATATAAGGAATTATGCTGGCACTTCACTTGGCGTAGCGTATTCATGTATTTGTTTGATTTGTCAAAAAAACGGCAGCGTGTGGAGAACCTATTCGGGCTAGTTGCCTTATTTGTGCGCAAATAGGACAAATAATGCAAATGGACAAATAGTCTTCTCCGTCCACTTGCGTTTTTTAATCAGACTCATTTAAGATGAATATTTATACCGAAGATGCCGACCGACAATGAGGGACGGCATATTTCTGATATTTGCGCGAATACATAAAATTTTTGGGCAAATATAGCGATCCCGCTATAAGAATATGCTACGCCAAGTGAAGCATTACAACATATCAGTTTTAACCAGAAACAATCGAGGTTCTTTGGAAGGTACCATGTCATCTTCTTGCAGTGAACGGAGCGGCTATGACTTCATCGTCTTGTTATAGACAGAGCGCAGCATCCTTGTTCTTCGCATAGCTTCTATGTCAGCTTCAATTCCCAGAGCCTTGACGAAAACATCCTGTAATATTCTAGGGTTGGACAGTCTTAGGATTCGTTAAACGTCCAGGTATGCAATGCCTTCGACAAACCGGTTATGCAGTTAGCCATGGAACACCTCTGTTTAAGTCTGCATCTCTAAAGCATAACTTTAGTGCAGATGTTGTCATAGTCATCACGTAGATCTGACGAGGACGAGGAGAGATTTTCCAAAACTGCTGCAGAGTCTCTGAGCATTGATGCCAGCACACAAGCTTTCCCTTCATTTGACCAGTTATTCATCATACGTGCAATTATTTCAAATTTTGCATATAATAAACGCCCAATGATGTTTTGCCATTGTACAGATAGGGATTTACTGCTACTGCGCCACTGTGTCCAGCAACTAAAGCGGGTGCAACTACTGTTGAAATATGCTCACGTGCACTAAGTTCTCGCAGCTTCTCTCTGACCATTTCTTTGACATGATCTTTTACTTAGGGTGACCATCCGTCCGGAAAATCCCAGACATGCCCGGAAATTTGGAGCTCAATTTCTTGTCCGGGCGGAATTACAAAAATCGGTAAAATGTCCGGAATTTGAGCCGCAATCGAAAATATTTGCCGCAACATACAACAAAATTAACAAATACAGCTAATGGGCCGGCAAAAAATCACGAAAATCGGTAAAATGTCCGGAATTTGAACCCCAATCGAAAATAGTTGGCACAACATACTGCAAAATAAACAAATCCTCCCCCCCCCTCCCCCCCGTTAAGCCAAGCGTCCGGAATTGATCTATGAACTACATGGTCACCCCATCTTTTACTTGCTGATGTAGCTGTTCCTCAATGCCCTTTTGTGATGTCGTTTTTTTTAATGGTCTACCACCGTCCTCTGCAAGATGATTTTTATTTCTGTCTTCGTTTCGGCTACAGTTTGTTCTAAGCTGTTTCTTGTTTCGGCGGCCTGTTGATTCATTTGTTGTAGCATTTTGATCAATTCACCCAATTCAGACGGATAAAATAAGTTGGGCCTCAGGAGCAAGGACAATATTTCCGCGGTAACGTGGTATGATAATGTAGGCGCTTCGAAAAACAGTCCAGAAAGCACACGAAAAGATCTGGATCACTGTGGAAGGTAAGTCGTCACTTCTTTATATTCGATAAGATAAAAGTACAGAAGGAAATAACGGATAAGAAGCGTTCAAAATATCAAATTCAGCACTGACTGGATTTCATGCATATTTCCTGAATTCTGATTCTCGGCGGCAACGTTTAATAAAGATGCGCATACCAAACAAACAGAAATTACGTAATAGGTGACCGTGAAAAAGGGGTGGTGAGGTGAAATACCAAAATTAAAACAGACATGACATTCGCATTCCGTTACCCGTTACCGGGGCTTTGTGGTTTCTGCTATTTTTAGATGAAACCATTTTATGTTATCTCTGGATGAAACAACCCTTTTTCAAAAAATTAGATTAGCCGACCGCCGCCTATCTGGGCGCTTTTAAATGCTACATTGACGTATTCACATGATTTTCATTTCAGCTGAACCATGATGCAAATATTTTTTTAATACCAAAGGAGCTTATGGCCAAAAAACCTAATATAGATGAGAAAATCTTGGGGTAGTGGCCAAAATTTTGAAAAATGACTGTGGGTCGCTACATAAAGGAGACTGGTGTTAACTGCCAAGCTTTCGGCAATGCTTATTGCCATCTTTTGGGCTTTAACGTTGAGGTTTGCCAATGTAAAACAGCACTGCATTGAGTACATAGACTACAATCGCAATCACAATTTTAAAAATTTTCTATGCTAATTATGGTGACTTCAACAACAAGCAGGTCAGGAACAAACAACATATAAGTGTAAAATTACAAAAAAGCACAACGACCTTTACATGTTACTTAAATGATATTATTGGGCATAGAATAAACACACGGCAATTTTTTCTGAATATTAGCTGCAATTTCGAGTATAAATTTAGCTTTTTACCGAAACGCCTCACCCCACTGGTCGTCATTGGAGGGGGGGCATGGGTGCCATTGCCCCCAAAAAACTAGGTAGCGAGGGGCATTGTAGGAACGTCAATGAAACTCAAACTGTGGTCATAGACAACATACAATTATTGCTAGTGCTACATACTAGATGGCCCTCCACTAAGCTGCAGCTGTTTGCACTGTCAAAAACTTAATTTATATTTATTTTTGACGGGATGGCGAAACTATACAAGCACATGATGATGATGATGATCTATTTTGTAATATCAGAGCTTTAGGAAAAGAGTTTCTCTCAAAAAGTTCACACTTCTGCCTTCTGCCGTTAAAAAAGATCCAGAAAATCATAAAATTCTAGTTCGATCTTTCCACGAATCCATACAAGCAACGAAAACCGGAAAGATAGCGATAACGGAACGGAGCCACACTACCTGTTTGCACAGTTAAAAGCATAATCCATTTTTTTTTCAGTTTACTTCCCACCCCGATAGGTGAGGAGAGTATTCTGATCGCCGGAAACTTTCAATTTTGAGATAATACGCTTTTTGGGCGTTTTATGTTATCTACACAACGGAAATCCACGTCACTAATTTTAGTCGGTCTGTCTTGTCTGTCTGTCGGTTGGCGTTTTCGAGCCTCATAATCTCTGTAACCGCTGGATTGTGATGAAATTTGTGTAGCCATATTTTGTGGTGTCATAGTAGGTAAGAGTGCTATAATTTTGCAAATCGGTGGATGAGCGGCGTAGTAATTAGCAAAAAACAAAAAAATTCAAACATTCCTCAAACTTCGCTTTTGGACGTTTTAAGGTTGCTGATGATTATTTTCTACTTTTATTTGGGTAACTGAAATATTTGTTGTTCTCATAATATGCTGTCTATTGAGCTTGAAAGAAAGACCTAGCAGCATGATGCATGAAACCAAGGGACTTATTATTCTGTATTGTGTAACCTGGAAATTAATGAATTGATTGATTTTGACACAGTATTATAATTATTACCGTGGCGAGGATTTAAAACGCGTATGTTTTTTAGGAATCGTGTCAGTGGCGGTGCAGCAATAATACAAAAAAATGCTCAAATTTAATTTAGGCGATTTGGGGGTTCATGGTCGTTTTCCACATTTATTAGAGGAGAAAAATTGGGGTAATTTGGGGGTGGGAGTTGCAAAAGTAAAAAAAAATTGTTGTAATCATAGTGGACCCCTCTTTGAAGGAACGTAGTACGTAAAGGAACAACATAATAGACTTTTAAGCTTTATCCGAATACTGCCCCACCTTAGACAAATAATCGTTTTTGAAATTATATTGTAGATAATTCCCACATAACACTATATGGATATGCACATCCAAAGAATGTACATTAGATATTCCATTAGTTGTTTGAACATGTGTATTTTGAATATTCATAACACGTTGAATGTACATATGCAAAATGATATACACTATTCACGTAGGTATATTCATAATATGTGAATATAATAATATGTTGGTCTAGGTATCATATATAATATATTCACACGTAAATATACAGGGTTGGGATAAAGTATGGAACCAAGCAAATAACTTTGGAACGGAAAGAGTGATATTGCTGAAAATTTGCAGGCAAGTGTAGTGTCGTCTAATGCATCCGAAGACATTATGTTAGCTATTAATGTACTTCCGGTTTAACCGGAAGTACCGTCAACTTTTTTAATTCAAATGGGACACCCTGTATATTTTCGCAGATTTTAATTCATCATTTTTTTCCGAATACGTCCATAGTGGGTTTAGTATTTGTTCCTTAAAAAATTTGTCTCACAAATTCGTATGTGGCGGTCTGCGGTCTTCCCGTTTGAGGTAATTTTTTTTGTATTTTTGTTTTTAGTCGCCCTCAAACGTGTTATAGGACCCCTGTCGGGACGTAAATCATTAAAAGTTGACACACTTCTTTGTGAGTTCTCACGCGAGCGCCAAAACCGACTTTGAATGACCGGCATTTTAAACACCTGAAATGATAACGAAGCTATATCTTTCCCGTTTTTACAGAAACTAATGCTAAACCCACTATGGACGTATTCGGAAAAAAAAGATGAATTAAAATCTGCAAAAACATACAGGGTGTCCCATTTAAATTAAAAAAGTTGACGGTACTTCCGGTTAAGCCGGAAGTACATTAATAGCTAGCATAATGTCTTCGGATGCACTAGATGTCACTACACTTGCCTGCAAATTTTCAGCAATATCACTCTTTCCGTTCCAAAGTTATTTGCTTGGTTCCATACTTTATCCCAACCCTGTATATATAAGATGTTGGTCTAAGTATCATATACATATACATCTAGTAGTTTACGCCTGCACGAAGGTCAACTAGTGCCGCCATTGCTGATTTCTAACCATTCCGCCGTTCACGTCCTTAGTCGTAGTGTGTGTGTGCTGGTGCTGGTTATGCCTAATTACCTGACCGAGTGAAATATTGTGCAATGTTACTTATCTTCTGGGTACTGATAACACTCGCATCCAGCGTTGGACGGTAAGTCGTAAAGTCGTAAGCGGAATAAACCACCTAAAAAATTTTATAACCTTGATTTCTTTGTGATTTTAGACATGCTATTCAACAGGAAAGAGATGACAATCATAGTAATCGATTTTCTCAAGTATTATTATTGTAACTAGAAATTGACTTGGTAACAATACATAATGAAAGTATAAGGCTTGTTTATTTTTCTGCCTCTACATTGAACTTTCATACACTATGCTTGTGCATTCATAGTACATGAATGACATTTAATGGATATACCATGGATGTGGAAATTTGCAACAAACGTACATGAAACGTAATAGTTCATGCTCCATTTGTGGATATACATATCCACTGTATGTACAGTGTATATTATACTTTGGTATGTAAGTATATACATGGTATACGTTATGAATATACATGTTCATACCTGGTCTATGATACATGTGCTATGCATGTACATTTGACGTGCATATGTACAATCAATGGATATACCATGGATGTAAAAGCTCGCGACAAACGTACATGAAATGTATATTTTTTTGTTGTCTATTTGACATCCATTGGACATTCTTGTTCCATTTGTGGATATACATATCCATTATTTCGATATCCACTGTATGTACACTGTATATACCTTTATTATGTGGGATCTGTATAATGTGAGAAGCTCATATCACTAAGCGGATAGCGATGAACCTTCTAAACCGTATACCGTGGGCCGTGGCAGAGATCGATAAAGTCTATGGTTTTTGAACACTGATTTAGTGGCGGTGAAACTAAATTAAAAAAGAAGCAGAACGACATAAGTTGTTAAAGTAAGCTGAGGTAGGATGGGGTCTCGGATATGGTAGGGTTTGTAAACTGCGGAACATTTCATTGCCCGTTAAAGATTGAAACTGGTAATATAATCTGTTTAAAAAATATCAAAAAAATCAGCATGCCATCTGATTAGATCAACTAAAGATTACAGAATAAAACTGTGTCGCTCCAGGCGACGGTTTGGTTGCAAGGGGATCTCAGACTATATAGCTTCATGCTAGGGAAAGTGGGTCTATTGAATAAAAACAAGTACTTGCGTATTCTTCCTCTGATATAAGTCTTTACTTGATATGCATTGAATAAAATGTCAGTGATAACTTGTTGTCAATGAGCCTACTTATAACGTAAAGTAAACTTTTCTATTTTCAAGTAATTACTGTTAGTATAAGGATACACTTGAAATTTTCCAGTATTTACTCCTGCTTAGTTGAATAAAAATAAGAGTAATCTTAAACCGGTAACGGTAAGTATTAACTTGAAGTTTCTTGAGGTATCTCTAACGCATACCTGTTACGAGAGAGTGGTTGTGGTAAATACATTTCTTGGATTTACATCATGGTGGACTGTTCGTAATAGTAAACAGTACAAGGAAAGAAAAAGCATAAGCTCCAGTAAATCTAAGGTTTTATTGCGTTTTGAAAGTGAAAGTGTAGACTATCTTCCGGATCATTTTTTATCAAAGCTGGATGAAACCAGAGGAGGTGCACTTAGCCCTCGACAAAGAATGGAGATATTTCTGCGATATGTTAGTGATAATGGATTTCAAACAGGTGTTGCTGAAGACTTCGGCGTGCACCATACGACGGTACCTAAAAGCATAAATGAAGTAGCTGATAGGATATTTGCAAAAGCCCATCGATGGATAAAGTTTCCGTCTGACCTAGAAGGTATGAAAGAAGCAAGAAGCAAATGGTCAAACCGATTTCAAATGCCTACAGTCATCAGTGCACTGGATTGCACTCATGTCCAAATTAAAAAGCCTTCAGAGTTTGGTGACGAATTTATAAACAGAAAAGGATGTTCAAGCATAAATGTACAAGTAATTTGTGATGCGAGTGAAGTAATTACAAGTGTGGATGCTCAGTGGCCGGCAAGTATCCATGATTCCAGAATTTGGAAACGAAGTTCAATATATGAAACTATAGCCAGATTTCGAGGTAATTTTTGCCTTCTCGGAGACTGTGGATATGGGATTGCACCATGGTTATTATGCCCACTCAAAAACTCTCAAAAGAGAAGTGAAGAATTATTCAATTTCACCCATTCCAGAGAAAGGGTCATAATTGAAAGAATGTTTGGACAGGTGAAGCAGAGGTTTCCTATGTTAAGACATAAGATGATAGTATCGTTGGCCAAAGTTCCAAAAATGATTGTTTGGTGTGCTGTCTTACATAATATGTGCAAACATCTACGAGATGATTTTGAACTCCCAGAAAATGGAATGGAACCCCCGCAGGACCCCACATGATGTATGATGAAGAAGTCGATAATATTCATCAAAGAGGTTCTGAAAAACGTCAAGCAATAGTGGATACAATGTTTAATAATATTATTTGAAATATAATCCTCAAGTAAATATGTAGTTTTTAGTGTTTCTTTTATTTTTGTTACTCAAATGTGGTTAATTTTGAATGAATACTAAAATCGTAATACATTTCGTAGTTTTATTATCCAATTAAATTAAACTCTAAATACAAAACAAAACAACATTTAAACAAGAAATTGAAAATATAAGCCTTTAAAAACCAGTCTCGACAGGCAATTCTTCCTCACTTGACGACATTATATTTACTACGTTTTCACGGGTTTCCACAACGTTTTCTCAATAAATTTTGGATTGTCGGTGTTTCGACGATAGAATATCTTCAACTGACACTTTTGACAAATCTTATTTCCTAGTTGTATAACATATCTGGCTGTTTAGCTTATGAGTATAAATAAATACTTACAAGTAATTACTTAAGTTTCATAATGTTTTTCCAGTACTAACTTATAAGAAAGATCTTACTTTTATTTAATTACAGTTAAGTGTTATCTTGTACTTAAAAGTTTTAGCTTATATCTAAAGGTTACTACTTTCAAGGCAAACCTTTTTTTTATTTAATAGACCCAATAAAATGGTATCATCGTAATGCGTGCGGAAGTGCTCAGTCAATTAACTTGACTGCATTTCTTTTTTGATGAGATGACGAAACTATAAAATGAGCACTCAAAATATTATATCCTTCATTAATTTTTCGTATAAACAGAAAAATAGAGTCCAATTGATTGATTCAGTACTTTCCACAGATAACGATGATATTACTCAATTTTTTCCCATTGCATATGAAGCTATAGTCCGAGATCCCCTTGCAACCAAACCAAAACATTGCCCGCCCGCCCTCAAAAAAACCTCGTAAATAGTTTCTTGCATCTCTGTAGAAACTAGGATGACACATTTTTTGTTCTGCGCGCTTCAACTGGGTGAAACGTAACGATCAGGAATCCCCAAATCGCCTAAAAACGAAGTTTGGGCAATTTTTATGTTTTTAGTTCCTTTTATTATTCCTACGCCGCCACTGACACGATTTCTAACCCATACGCATAGAATAGAATAGAATAGAATAGATTTATTTGACTACATTATGCAATACATTACATTTGTAGCACGTCAGTCCAATAACTCGAAGACACATTATTAATTTAGTATTACATTTAAGAGTAAATAACAAACATAAGAGAGACAAAATACATTTAAACACACAACAGCTGTTTTTACAGTTCTACTCTGGCTCTCATGGTCTCCATGTACTCACGGACGGTGTAGAATGCATTTTCCTGTAGGAAAGCTTTGACTGTGGCGTTGAACTTACTATAATGTAGATTTCTAACTGTGGCTGGTAACACATTATATAGTTCCAATTGCTGAGAATTTTTGGAAGACCTCTCCAAACGATATCTGGGGATTCTTATCAATTCCGCAGAACGAGTGCTATAGGAATGATAGGTCGAATTGAGATTGAATCTGTGTTTGTTCTTATGGATCTCTACCAGTTGTGAGTAAATGTACATTGATGATAAGGTTAATATTTTTAGACTGATGAAATGAGGCTTGCAATGGTCACGATACCCTGCACCCACTATTATACGAATGGCTTTTTTCTGGATTTTAAAGATGTCAACAGCATATGAAGAGTTTCCCCACAAGTAAATTCCGTAATTTATTTGGCTGTAGAAAAGAGAGTAGTACACTGTCAAAATGGATGGGGTATTAACCAGTTTTTTCAGTTTTCGTAGAACATATATTGTTGAAGATAATTTAGTTTTCAAAGACATAATATGCGCATGCCAGTTCAATCGCTTGTCTATAGTTATACCTAGTAATTTAACGCTATCTACTGTATGTTGGTTGTTTTGTTTTAAAAATTGTATTTCTTGAGTCTTAGTATTACTTAGTTTCAGATTATTTTGAGTAAACCAGAGCCCAGCATTGGATTTATTCTCTGCCATTTTTAAGGCTAGATCTGCGTTACATTTCGTGTGGCTAATCAAAGTAGTGTCATCAGCGTAACATACAACCCTATTGGGCAATAGATGGTGGAACAGATCATTGATGTACAGAATGAATAGGACAGGGCCCAATACTGAACCCTGTGGTACTCCACTCGCCATAACTCTCATATCAGACGTATCATCCTCAAGACAAACACATTGTGTTCTGAGGCATACGCATTTTCGCCACGGTAATAATACTGTGTCGAAAATTCATTAAATCAATTCCAGGTTTCCAGGTTACACAATACAGAACGATCCAAAGCTATACTCGTACGTATGTACCTAATGTGCCTATACCTTAGAAAAGTGTAAGTGCTTTGGTTTTTGTAATACGCAAGGCAACGTTCCGATGGATCTAAAAAAGTTTCTCTTATGGTCAGCCTCCCGCAAAGTCTGGAAGCCTATGGTGCTGTAGAAGTGCTGCGAGGAGATAAGTGTGGTGCACGTTAGATTTGAAACGCTGCAGGTTGTGGTCGTCGGGAAACAAATTCCCCGACAGCTCATTCCACAGCGTCGAAGTTCTCTAAAAGAAGGAATGTTGGAGGAGCCTGGTATACCTGGTTTGGGGAGTAGGGACCTCGACGACTTGGTAAGGATGAGCCCGCAGAGCCTTTCTAGTGTTCTTTGTTCGGACGGTCTTTGGTGTTATTATCTGACAGAGCTCACTCGACCATCTTCCGTGATAGAATCTGTAAAACAGGGACGATGTTCCAGGCTGTGGAGGTAAGGACCCACAAAGGTGTGGGGTTCGGTGTATCGATTAGTCTAATTCCTCTCTTCTGGATAGCGTCCAGAAGCTTCAGAGAGTGCTTCGGAGCGCATCCCCACACATGGGAACAATACATCAACGATGGTCGGACTACAATAGAGATCGTTCGACCTATTCAGCCACTGGCGGCGTAGGCCAGGTGGTAGTCCATAAGCAGCAAGCTAGACCAGATGTCCCTCATGCCACACTCTGTCAAAGGCTTTTGCTATGTAAAGTGCAACAACACGGGATTCGCCATGATTTTCTATTGCTTTTCGCGCTCACAATGCTCCCCTCACCTATCGGTGTGGGAAGTAAAAGGGATAAAAAATAAAACTAGGTGGGTTTTTAAGGGTACTAAATCCATGTTTTCGAAAACAAATGTCTTCTTTATTCTTTTTACTTCCTACACCGGGTATTGTGATCGCGAAAATTTTCGATTTTGAGATAATACGCTTTTTGGGCGTTTTATGATGTCTACATAACATAAATCTACGTCACTCGTTTCCGTCGGTCTGTCTGTCGGTCTGTCTGTCTGTTGCGTTCTTCTGCCTCGTAGTCTCAGTAACCGCTGCATGGATTATGATTGGGTAGCGATATCGATATGCTGTGGGGTCGTAGTAGGTAATGCTACTATAATTTTGAAAATCGGTGCATGGGCGACAGAGTAATTAGCAATTAGCGAAAAATTTCAAATATTCCCCAAACTTCGTTTTTAGGCGTTTAAGGTGTTCCTGATCATTTTCTATTTTTTTGGGTGGGGGTGAAATTTGGGGTGGTTCGTGGTGGGTTGTAAAACTGAAAAATTTGTTGTATTTGTAACAGACTGTCCGATGACCTGTTAAGGAAGACCTAGCGACATGAATAACTTTTTTAGGTCCATCCGAATATTGCCTTGCGTATTATAGAAATCAATTTTTTTGATGTCAATATAAGGGTATTGCTTTAGATCGTAGTGCAGTGTGAAACGAGGAAACTGTTGAATTGATTTCAATGGATTTTTGACACAGTATTACTACCGTGGCGAGGATGGGAAACGTGTATGGTTTTTATAAATCGTTTTTAGACGTTTTAGGGGTTCCTGATCATTTTCACTTTTTTTTTGGTGGAGGTGAAATTGAGGGGGGTGGGGGGGCCGGCGGGGGTTGTAAAGCTGAAAAAAATTGTTGTATTCATAATAGGCTGTCCATTGAACTGTGAAAGAAAGAAATAGGGACATAATTATCTTTTCAGGTTCATCCGAACATTGCCTGCCTATTACACAAACCAATGGGCTCAGAATTTTCTTATGTGTGACGTATGCTGTACTGGTTGGACAATAAAAGCTTTATTATTTTGCATTTCTTGTTTTTTCGCGCATGGTTGCGGTAGTAACAAGTATTGACGGGCTATGCCAAGTCTACACCTGACCTATTACTATTCAGAATTCAGGAAGGATTGTACAATGCTGTAGATCTTGAGGATTATGCACTTTTGGAAGGTTTTGTGTAACCTTTCATCCAGGCCTAATTGTTGTAGGTGTGGTATGTACGGTGGTGTGGTGTAAATGTATTTGGAGTAAGGCCTGAGGTCGACATAATGAGAGGGATAATAACAACTTTGTTTTGTTTCCAGAGTTGTTTTATTTCTATGGCGAGATCTGTGTAAATACCTATATCTAAATAGATATCTTCCCAGCGTAGGTGTTTTGGATGTTCATATCATTGGGAATCGCAATATCTATTAAATAGGTCACTTTGTCTGTCTTTGACTGGAAAACTCTATCTGATCTATTTGCTGGGATGGTTTTGTCTGTATGTATTTCAATGTTCCAGAATAGTTTGAATTGATTGTTCTCGAGTACTGAGGTCGGTGTGTGGTTATAATACGGATCTGTGTTTTCGATTATCTTGTTTGTTGTGGCTAGTATTTGGTGTATGACTTCGACGGCAGTCATGCCTGGCTGTATAGTCAGTTCCAGCAAGAGTTTTGCATGCTCTATTGTTTCCTCCTGTTGGTTGCATTTTCTGCAATTATCACCAGTGGTGGATGGATCTTTAATTATGTACTTCTTGTAATTTCGTGTCGCAATCACTTTGTCCTGGATAGCAAGCATAAAACTCTCCGTTTCCGGAAAGAGCTGGCCAGGTGTATTCTTTTTCTTTTCATTAATGTGGTCTTGTGTAACACGGTATCTTCATTATTATTATATATTGCTTTAGATCGTTCTGTATTGTGTAACGGGGAAATCGTTGAATTGATTTTATTGAAATTTTGACACAGTATTATTACCGTATCAGGGGTGGAAAACGCGTATGGTTTTAAGAAATCGTGCCAGTGGCGGCGAAGCAGTAATAAAATAATTAAAAATATACAAACAGCTCAAGCTTCGTTTTTATGCGGTTTAGGGGGTCCTGATCATTTTAACTTCTGGGTGGGCGTGAATTTGGGGTGGTTGGTGGGTGGGAGGTTGTAAAACTGTAAAAAATTGTACTTATAATAGGCTGATGTCCACTGACCTGAGAAAAAAAGACCTAGGGAATTGATTTTAATGAAATTTTGACACAACACTATTACAGTAGCGAGGATGGAAATCCAGTATGGTTTTTAAAAATTGGGTTCGTGGCAGCGCAGCAATAATCAATGAACTAAAAATATAAGAACTGCTCAAACTTCGTTTTTAGCCGATTTGAAGG
Organism: Callosobruchus maculatus; assembly: GCA_951848785.1. NCBI lineage: Eukaryota > Metazoa > Arthropoda > Insecta > Coleoptera > Chrysomelidae > Callosobruchus > Callosobruchus maculatus. Next base: position 471,796 of record CATOUR010000087.1, on the reverse strand, counting down.
TTCCTGATCGCTTCGATTCGCCCAGTTGAAGCTTGCAGAATAAAAACTGTATCGTTTTACTTGCTATGGAGAGAGATGAAAGAAACTATAGACGAGAGTTTTTGTGTTGGATGTTTTTTTCCGGAGAGCGGGCGATGCTTTATTGCAAGGGGATCTGAGACCTGCTTTCATCGTCATAGTCACAATGTCTTAACAGATATGTTGTGAACTCATAAAATGCATTTACTCATTTTACGAGTTTCTCTTGGGATATCTTTAAGATCTTTAATGCAGTAGTTTCCCATTTGCTTTCTGCACCTTCATGCCGTTGACCAGATGGTATCTACTTTAGGGGCTTTTTCTCACCCCAAGGACAAGAAGGTGTCCTGATTCTTCTCATCTCGTCCACCCAAAGCTGTTGGTTGAGAAGAGGTTACTGTTTATACCGACAGTAGTTCGGTTCCTTTTAGTCGCCTTTTACGACACGCAGGATATACGATGGGAGATATTCTAACCCGCCCCCACACGGACACAGACCTGCTTTATGCAATGGGAAATAATAAAACAGTGTCACCGTTACGTGTGGGAAGTACTGAGTCAATCAACTTGACTCCATTTTTTATTACGATAACATTACACCTCAAACAAATCCTTATTTTATTTGTCTTAATGCTCATGAAATTACGAAAAAATCATCATCATAGTCACAATGTCTTAACAGACATGTTGTGAAGTCGTAAAATGCATCAAATCGGAGCTAGAGTATTGCCGACACAAATATTATCAATAGTTTTGAGAACTGTTCGCGAGGTTCGTTCGCGATTTACTGTCAGTTTAGTGGCGCTCTTGATACTCATATCCAGCAACTGTTTCGTCGTATCCACCCTGCGTGTAGGGGGACGGCCACGGCGCCATCCACTCGGGGCATGACCCTGAACTACAAGTTTCTCCATATTATCGCTTCTGTGTATATGTCCGAAGTATGTAAGCATTCTCGTCGACACAATGGAGGATAGTCTCTTTGGATTACCGACCTCATCCAGCATGGAAACGTTAGTTCAATGGGCGATATAAGGAACTCTCAGCATTCTCCTCCACGTCCACATTTCAAAAGCATCTATGCGAGCTCGATCTGTCTTTTTTAACAGTTCAAGTTTCCGAGGCATACAAAAATATGGAGAACACAAGAGACTGACCAGCGACATTTTTGTAGCTTTAGCGATGTTATGGTCACGCCATATTTTAGTAAGCCTTGTCATGGCGACACGTGCCTGTTTAATGCGCCGTCGAATCTCATTTTCACAGCTATCCGAATTGTCGATCAAAGAACCGAGGTACACAAAACTTTGAACTACTTCACAAAGGCCTATTGACTTTATTTCTCGATGATTCTCATGCTCTCTATTTACGATCATAACCTTGGTCTTATTTAGTTAATACCAAGACCATACGCTGCACTATGTTGTTCTAAGATGTTTAATAGAGCTATACTAGTTCTTTCTGAGAAGCAGCAATAAGGGTTGTATCGTCAGCAAATCTTAAGTTGGATATTTTGCTTCCGCCTATAGTTATACCGCTATTCCAGTTTTGTCTAATACCTGTCTCACCACAAATTCAGAGTAAATATTAAATAACATCGGAGATAATACACATCCCTGACGAACTCATCCCTTCCTGGTTGCAGTTTTACCAGACAGGTTACCATCAATTCTTACGCAAGCCGAATTAGACTCGTAGAGCTGCTGTAAGAGAAACACTAGGTGATAAGGAACTCCCATAGAGATTAGGATTTCCCACAGTTTAGGCCACTTTACATTATCAGGCGCCTTAGAATAGTCCACAAGGCTCCACAATGGAACAAAACATGATGTGCACCATTCAACTGGCCAAACACCAGACAGTCTTACAAATATTATGTAAAAAAGAAATGCTGTCGTCACCCAAGCATTTTAACGTTTCGGCAGAAATATCACGAAAAAAATAGTTTGTGTGTAAAATCAAAGGTTTTAAACAAAAAAATAACCTCACTTATGAAATAAAAGCTGGGATGCTATTTGAAAAAAAAGTTGGGGGTGAGTTTTAGAGGTAGAAGTACAAAAAAATGTTTCAAAAGCCGGACGTCACGTGAAGAAAAACAAATACCTCATTGGGTGACACAATAATAAGAAAAGATACTATATTTGCTCTAATTTACACTTCCAAAATAATAATTCGCTACTACTGCCCAGTTCCGATATATTGCTTGTCTTAATCGTCGTGGGACAACCTGTATAACTCTTTCCAAGGTGGAATTACTGATACCCTAAGAGTAGGACAGACGGATTTTGTTAGGGAAAGTAATTCAAGAGCAGCATTGTTATAATTTACCGTTTGTCATAAAACATTAAATTGAATAATTTATAGGAACGACACCACTGAACTTAGCGATTGTGTTTCTTGTTACGCTTGTCTCAAACAGCGGGAGCGAGAGTATCTATTATGCAGGATGTTTACCATATCTGAAAACTTCCCACGGCGGATTTATCGACAACCACTGGATAGAAGAAAAAACGTCGAGACACGTCAAAAGATTTGTCCAGGGGAGACAACTTTTTAACGAAAAACTACTTCTCCCCCTGCCCACCAGGGTCATTCCCTTAAAAATTTTAAACGATAAAAGGTATGAAGAAATAGATTTGTTCAAAGGTTTGTCGAACTTTTTTATTTTGACATTTAATTTTTGTTAAAATGATCAATTCGTTTTCGAGAAAATTAGAAAAATCTTTATGTATCTTGATTTGGATGTAACAAAAACACAAAAATGTTGCCCGTTATTGACCTATGGTATAGGCGATGTACCAAAATTAGGTGGGGACTAGACACAATTATACATGGCCCATAGAAAAAAGTCTAATAGCGTCAAATTAGGAGATCTAGCAGGCCGTTCTATAAGCCCTCCTCGCCCAATCCATATATCTGGAAACAGGTCGTCCAGCCATTGCCGGAGGTTTCAACCTCTGAAGTATAGGGTCTCGAATCCCCTCTATTATGTTTTCAATGGTGTCAGTGATGAGTGGATTGATGTTATTTTCCAATGGCCCAATCACTTTGTTTCCTAAAATGCCTGCCCATACATTAATTTTTTGGGGGTACTGTGTACGCCCTTCAACAAACGCATGAGGTTTTTCATTGCTCGAATACCTGCAGTTATGCTTATTAACAAATACAGTTAAGATAAAATTTGCATTAATCAGTGAAGCGGATGATCTTTACATGAATGGTATTATCATTAATCGCAGTAGTCATCATTCGAAATTCTACTACACTTCGTCAGCAACCTGGGACGTATTGGAACTTTACAAAGAGTGACGAAATAGTCACATCGACAAAAGTCATTCTTGCGTACTAGCTCTATGCACCAATATAAGTGAGAGTTTTATTTGAAAGGTAGTGTAAACTGCATTGCGATCAGATGTATCGCTTCTACCACACCTAATACCCGAAAAATTAAAGCTGCAAGATTTCATGAGAGTTTCAACATTTTCTGGTTACAAAAGCGACTAGTGCCATTTTTTTTATATAATGCTCACAATTTTCAAGTTACCCACAGGTAGTCGTACAATCGCAGCGACGTATTTGACACACCGGGCTCAGTCGTACCATTTTTCTCGCACTCCCACATTGTGAGCATGTGGAGGTAACACCTTAACCACTTTTTGAAAATCGTTTTACACATATTCCACAGAATATCGTAATCGTAGGAAATGAAAGAAATGTAGCACAAAAAAGAATATATTTTAATAGTATTTCAAATGCCACAAATAAACCTCATTAATAAGAGAATTAATACTATAAAACAAAAAAAAAATAATAAGCATATTATAGAAACTAATAAGCATATTACATGCTAAAAATAAATTCATATAGTTATCGCGTCTATCTGTGGAATCATAAAAGTACCACGCCATTGTACTTGGTTGGTGCGGTCACGCTTATTCAGGTCATCATCGTAAAAAGAATATATTTTCAATATATTTCAAATGTTAACAATAAACCTCATTAATGGAGAGAAAGGATAATATAAAACAAAAAAATAATAAGCACATTATAAAAACTAATAAGCATATTATATGCTGAAAATAAATCATATAGTTATCGTGACTATCTGTGGAATCATAAAAGTACCACGCAATTGTCCTTGGTTGGTGCGGTCATGCTTATTCGGGTCATCATCGCAAAAAGAACATATTTTTATAGTATTTCAAATGCTAACAATAAACCCCATTAATGGAGAGAAAGAATAATATAAAACAAAAAAATTATAAAAATATTATAGAAACTAATAAGCATATTATATGCTAAAAATAAATTCATATAGTTATCGTGTCTATATGTGGAATCATATGTACCACGCCATTGTCCTTGGTTGGTGCGGTCATGCTTATTCGGGCCATCATCGTAGTGATTGAACGATTGCTGCCGTCGAATGGCCGCTGCAACAAAAATAGTTGTATTTGCAAATTTGGATTTCGATGCGATAACATGAGAGTGAAATGAATTGTTAATAAAGGTCAAAAGTATTAAATTAATACATGTCCGACTCTACACTAGGCCGGAGCCTTAGATGTGGCAATGTGGCTTAGCTGTCAAATAGTGGCCCTATATAGTTTCAGAATAATTATTACATTTTATATGTATTAGAGTTCATCTCGGTTAATAAATTAAGAAAAATACTTTTTAGAACTACTTCTACTAATACCACTTACATCTGATGTCTGTTTCATCACAGTCAGACACTACAAAATAAAAATAAACGCAACCTGTTTCCTGCTGCCACTTCCACTTCCACTTAAATGAACACTCAATTTACTTTGTAAATTGTCACTTGAGCTAGAAAAATTCACTATTAGGTCACTGTGAAGCCATTCTTGCTGGTCTTGATTTCCCTTTCACTATCAAATCCTTTCGTAGGTATGCCCCAGGCCATGCCCAGATGAGTTCTATTAACTGTATTTTTCTGCGATATTTGGGAGGTCCAGAAAACATTATAGGTACCACATTGTGCTTTAAAATAGGTCTTATCCTTTGAAATGTTTGTAAATTATTGTCTTTATCCTTATAAATATAACCAGCCCTTCCGAGGAATACCTTTCACCCACTTCTGTTTATGTCCCTTATTGGACGCACAATTGCTAGTGCAACCTGGTACTACACACTTTGCAGGCATCTTTTTATCTTTATAGTTTCGTTTGTGCAGGTAAATAAGTAGAAACCCATTACAAATCACCTTGCAACGTTCTTTTTAATCTGGAATAAGGTTATGTTGGGCCGTGGTTTGGTAGTCCTCTCCTGGGCTGCAACCTGGTACTACACGCTTTGCAGGCATCTTGTTATCTTTATAGTTTCGTTTGTGCAGGTAAATAATTAGAAACACATTAATAATCACCTTCCAACCATATTTTCTGCACCTAGAAGAATACATATGACATAACAACAAATGCAAACTCGGCCCCCAGATTCAGTGTTGCCATATTTCATGCTCCGGCCTAGTGAGTACAGTCGGCCATGATTAATATGATCCAGTCGTGTATGAAAAGTGGTGTCAAATCAAGACAGCTGTGTATGCTAGGATAGGTTAGACCACAGCACAGCAGAATATCTCCGGTTGGCGGCAATCATACGCGCATTCCGCCATTTTGGGTGAGTATCTGTCAAAAGAGGCATATACGTTGGAAGATACCGTTGACGTAAAGTCGACGATCGTATTTGCTCACTGCTGAGATAAAATGCACAGGCTTACGCTGTGAGATTTTGTATACGCGGTGTTGATGGTGTACAATCTTTAAATGGATAAACAATGTGCTGGAAATGTGTGAGCTGCTAAACATTGCAGAAATAATTGCAGCAAGTTTTTTTTTAGATTTCCGAATGATCAACTAAAATATGTACTCAAAAATGTACGGACACTATTTTTACGGATCGATTGAAACGACTCAACCGATTTGACAAATAACAGCTGATCAGGCAGCACGCTTTTGAGCAAAATTGTACACAAGCCTGTATTTTTTTAGTAATTACACTCTGAAAATAGTCGTACCCTTTAGAAATTATATCTTATTTAAAAGTTATAATGCAACGAATATAATAGCGATAGAGAGCAGTCAAGACATCCATACCTTGCGCGTTGATGGACCAACAATACCACTCGTTATAATGAGCTGCTTTCATCTCATCCTGTGATCGCTGCTGCTGGAGGTCTGGTTGAGAGCCTCTTTGACCTTGATGCTTCCAGGTTATATCTATGTTGGGCTCACCAGCTCTTTCTGAAAAATATAAGACGACATGTAGGAGACACTTCAATTTAGAAATTTTCAATATTTTATACATATTTCAGAATATGTATTTCTGACGTTATACACATAGGTGTAGTTAGGTGGGAGCTTGGGGGGCTTAGCCCCCCCAAGAATGGAATTAGCCCCCCCAAAAATAATTCAAATACCATCACACACATGTGCATTGCACATTTAATTAAAAAAAATTGAATGGATGATATTTTATCTGCTGCATAATTTTTGTGGCCGCGCAAGTATAATAAAGGGTTTCCCAATAAGAGCGCTCGACCTTTAAAGTGTAATAAAATTAAAAGTTCAAATGAAACGGACATAATTTAATATTTATTTCAAAACATGTATGGTGACATTATGTTTTAAAAATTATATCAAGTAAATGTCCGCCGCGGCTTTGCCTGGTGAGTCGAATTCTGCGAGTCCAGTTTTTGATGACCTCATTACACAGATGTGGCCTAATCGCAGCAATTTCGCGTCTGATGTTGGCTTTAAGAGCGTCAACAGTCCGTGGTTTATCGGCATAGACACGAGATTTAAGGAAACCCCAGAGAAAAAAATCCAGCGGAGTTAAATCGCACGATCTGGGCGGCCAGTTGACGTCGCCATTTCGCGATATGACAGACCCCTCGAACTTCTCATGTAATAGTGCCACTGTATCATGTGCAGTATGGCACGTCGCCCCATCTTGTTGAAACCACGTGTTTGTCAGATTCATACCATCCACTATCGGCCACAAAAAATGTTCTTGTCATCGCTCTATACCGCTCACCGGTGACAGTAAGTGCAACTCCTTCCTCATTTTCGAAAAAATAAGGACCGATTATTCCTCCGGACCATAATGCACACCACACTGTTACTTTTTCGGAATGGAGTGGCACTTGGTGAACCTCCCGCGGGTTTTCGTCGCTCCAAATTCTGCAGTTCTGCTTGTTAACGAAGCCACTGAACCAGAAATGCGCCTCGTCACTAAACATTATTTTGTTCCCGAAATCAGGGTCACCCTCCAAGTGTTCTAGCGCTCAGTTAGCGAATTCACGCCGCAGTCTATGATCATTGGGCTTTAATTCCTGAGTCACTTGCACCTTATATGGGTGAAGGTGTAAGTCATAATGCAAAATTCGCCAGGTTGACATCCGCGAAAGTCCAACTTCTTGAGCTCGTCGCGGAATAGACTGTCTCGGATTCTCATTCACACTTGCTCGGACGGCAGCAATATTTTCAACGGATCTCACTCTTCGATGACGTACAGGCGTTGGTCGATCTACCACTGAACCACTTTCTTCAAATTTCTGCATTAAACGGCGAATTGAGGGCTCGGTAGGACGATCATGGACACCATAAACTCGACGAAGTGCTTGGAACGTTTGCCGAACAGAACATTGGCTTTGGTAATAAATTTTGACGATTTCGACACGTTGTGCAATTGTATACCGCTCCATATTAAATGTCAAGGGTAACTGAATACGCCTGGAAAAGATAACGCATGTGTGACTTTCGACCTTGCAATGCGCTGATGCCAAAGATCGCGCGTTCTTACGTTCTTATTGGGAAACCCATTATAAAGCACCTACAGACAGAAACATAAAAATCTTAGAACTTGCGTATACAGTTACATATGAAACTAGAGCTTTCAAAAGAGTTACATAAAATAACTAGAACTTGCATAAAACAGTTATATAAAAACAATAGAATATACATAAACAGTTACAGATGAAATCATAAATAGTTACATAGATAAAGTAGAATTTTCATAAAACAGTTATAATAAAACAATCGAACGTGCTAGAAACAGTTGCAGTGTGCATATTATAAAACAAACTAATAATAAAACATTATCAAGAAGATTTTTTAGTCAAGTATCTTATTTATTGGTACGAAAAACAAGTTAAAAATTTTTGCCCACTTAATTTATCCCTATACCGCCCATCGAACTAACGTCTCCATACTGGATGAGGTCGGTAATCCAAAGAGACTATCCTCCATTGTGTCGACGAGAATGCTTACATTCTTCGGACATATACACAGAAGCGATAATATGGAGAAACTTGTAGTTCAGGGTCATGCCCCGAGTGGGCGGCGCCGTGGCCGTCCCCCTACATGCTGGGTGGATACGACGAAACAGTTGCTGGATATGAGTGTCAAGAGCGCCACTAAACTGACAACAAATCGCGAACGATGGCGAGCTACAGTGCTCAAAACTATTGATAATATTCGTGTCGGCAATACTCTAGCTCCGACTTAATGCATTTTACGAGTTCACAACATGTCTGTTAAGACATTGTGACTATGATGATGATGAATTTAGATATATTAGGCTATTATGACATTTTTAAGTACATTTTGGAAAACCAAAGATACCCAGATCATTTGATGAATATTCAAAAATTTATCACATATACCAAATTTGTTAGTGATTATGAATAGTCGCCGGACGTTTTGTAACATAGCTGGAATCATCACATTTACCGTAACATACACAGGGTGAGTCCTGAGTTGATACTTTTTATAAACTGTGCACAGATGCCGTTAAAATAAACAACTTTAACAAATTACTTTTTTCCGAAAACCCAAAAATCAGTGACATACAGAATCAAAAAAAGTAAATCTGAGCTTATGTATCAAGACGTACCAAGTCTGTTTATTATGTTTAGTTTTTCGCTCGGATTCTTGTTCTTATTGATCAGGCATTGTACCTATCAATTAGTTCATATTAAATTGGTAAATCTTAAAAGTTGTTTCATAATAATGTGCCACTTTTAGGATTAACCAATTCAAAATTAGCAATGATAACCAAGAAATGTCTACTGACAAGTACAATGCTTAATCGATTTGACAAAAATCCGAACAAAATATTAAACATAAACAGATGAGATATGTTTTGATACACAAGTCCTGACATACCTCTTTATTCTGTATCTCGCTTATTTTTCAGTCTACTGACAAAAAATTATTTGAAAAAGTTGTTTATTTTAACGAATCCTACCTATACTCAGTTAAAGAACAACTTTGGACCCATGTCACCCATCCTGTATATGCAAATGAAAAATAAACGCTTATTAACGTAGGTATCACAAATGTAGATTATAGATAATAAAAATACATAGGTCCGCAAACGTAGCTTCTTCACCGACAGAATAGTTTTACTTAATATAATAAATAACGTATATGCAATATTAATTTCGTAAAATCTACACAACAGCATTGAGTTATTAAAAAAATATATTTTAAGGAACATAGAGTATGGGGTGTATAAATGACAACGTTCTGTTGAGTTTATTATATCTAGGGCGGGGCTTAAGCCCCCCCAGATTCAGGAACTTAACTACGCCTATGGTTATTCATATAGTTTCAGAATAGGTAATATGCTGTCGAGCCATAGTAGGTGATGAAGTTGTTGTGAGCAGAGTTTATAATAAACAACAGCGGGTTTTCGAAATAGTCGTTGTAATTGCAAAACGTGAAAATCTTAGGAAAAACTTGTATATAACACAACGTGAAAAAAATGTTTATCTGTCAACTCACTGTCAACTACGTGTCAACTATGAAAATCGCATATGACCTAGAAAGCACATACAGGGGAACATATAAAATTGTTACAGTAGACCAGACAAAAATACGTAAACATTACAAAACATCTTAATATTAACACTCCCACCTTTTGTCATGTTTAAATAATTTCAACAAAGATCTTGGAATGTTTTTCTTGGTAATGCCTTCGTAAATATATCTGCCTGCTGCTCCTTAGTATTCACATAAGCGGGAACAATATCACCAGCTTCAAACTTCTCTCTAACAAAGTAATACTGAATATCGATGTGCTTCGTTCGATTGTGGAACTCTGGATTTCTTATCAGCTTAATCGAACTCTGGTTGTCAATGTTCAAAACTGTTGGTTTTGTAACTTCTTCGTCGATGTCGAACAACAATTTCTGCAACCAAATAGCTTCTTTGGTAGCTTGTGAAGCTGCTACATATTCTGCTTCAGTCGTGGACAGAGTTACTGTAGGCTGTCTTCGGCTTGCCCATGTTACTGGCCCGTTGCATAATTTAAACACATAGCCACTAGTAGATCGCCTTGTCTCTGTGTCACTTGCATAGTCAGAATCGGTGTAACCACATAAGTTACTTTCTTTATTTTTGTCGAATTCTATGCCATATTCTTGGGTTCCGATAAGATATTTTATTATTCTTTTCACCGTGTTCCAGTGAACGATTTTGGGATTATTTAAGTATCTACTTGCTGCTCCCACCGCATGTGAAATGTCAGGACGAGTAACTGTAGCTAGGAACATTAACAAACCAACTGCTTGTCTGTAGGGAATTTGCTCACCAACTTCCTTCGAATCTTCTGTTAGGGCCAAATTTGTATGTTGGTCCTCTGGTGTTGATACCATGCTAGCATCTTCCATCCCAAAGCGTCGAATAATACTCTTAATGTAACTTGACTGCTTCAAATACATTTTGCCTTGCTCAGGATCTCTCTTTATTTCAATTCCAACAAAGTAGTTAGCATTTTCAGTAATCTTAATCTCGAAACAACTTTTTAATTCTTCTAAAACTGTATCTATTGCTGTCACTTGAGATGAAAATATAAGACCATCATCAACATAGATCACCAGCAATAATTTTACATCCTTTACATATCCAGTACAGACACACTTGTCAGCTGATGAAGGTTGAAAGCCAAAGTTTTGTAGAAAAGTGCTAAATTTCTTGTTCCAACATCTTGGACTTTGTTTCAGGCCATACAATGACTTTTCTAGTTTGCACACAAAACCTTTTTCGCAGTCTAGTCCAAGTGGTGGTTTCATATATATGTCCTCTTCAAGTTCGCCATACAAAAATGCAGTTTTTATGTCGAACTGTTTGAATTCATATCCTCGCATGTTTGCTATAGCTAATAATACTCTTATTGAGTCAAATCTTGTTGTTGGTGCAAAAATTTCAGTATAATCTATCCCTTGTTTCTGAGCATATCCTTTTGCACACAATCTAGCCTTGTATCTACTAATACTTCCATCTGGTTTTCTTTTAACTCTAAAAACCCATCTTGACTCAATAGGCTTCTTTTCTTCTGGCATTTTTACCATCTTCCAAGTTTCATTTCTGAACAAAGAATCAAACTCTTCATTAATAGCTTCCTTCCACTTTTATTTTTCAGTGCTATTCATTGCATCATCATAAGTCTCCGGAATGTCTATGTCTATAAAATTTAACTGAAACTCTTCATATCTGGCAGGTATACGAATATTTCTCTGCGGTTTTAGGTCTGGAACCTCATTTTCTTCTGCAGACTCATAGTGTTCTTCCGCTTCTTGCTCGTAGTTTCCAGTCTGCACTACTTCTTCTACTCCAAAGTCTGTGACATCATCACTATCAAGTTCTATGTTCACTTTATTTGGTTTTACACCACTCTGTAGCTTTTCATTGAATACCACATTGCTTGATATTGTCACCTGTCTTGTAGTAGGGTTGAAAAGTCTGTAGTTTTTGTCATAACCAACAAAAACTAGCTTTTGGCTTTTCGCATCTAACATTCGGCGTTTGTCATCAGGTATGTGCATGTAGGCATCACAACCAAATACTTTCAGATGATCAAGTGTTGGTTTTTGCCCATACCACATTTCATAGGGTGTTTTTAGATCTTGTGACGTTGGCATTCTATTCAAAACATAGATAGCAGTACTTACTGCCTCGGCCCACAAGTACTTTGGAACACATGATTGCTGCAACATCGAACGTGCACACTCTACGATTGTTCGATTGTCTCTTTCAGCACGACCATTTTGCTGAGGTGTGTATGGTGCTGTTACCTCGTGTTCTATGCCTTCTCTCACCATAAAACTTTTAAACTCACTACTGAGATATTCAGCGCCCCCATCAGTATGTAGAACTTTCACTGAATGACCAAATTTATTTTTGATTCTCGCATTAAAACTTTTAAAGCACTCAAAAACGTCAGATTTATGTTTTATGAAATGAGCTACACGATAGCCACTTTTTTCATCCTTAAAAGTCACAAAGTACTTTTACTGAAGGAGTGGAAATAGGACCGCACACATCACTATAAATGCTCTCTCCAAGCTCAAGTTTCACATGCTCTTCCCTCTTTTTCTTGAACGGCAACTTATGCTGCTTACCCAATACACATGACTCACAGAAAAAGTTCTCAGTATTACTAAACTTTACTCCTTTAACCAAATCTTTATCAACCATCTGTTTCAGGTATCCTACATTAACATGGCCACAGCGCTCATGCCACAGTTTCATGTTGTCAGTGACTGTCAAGTTTGCAGTGTAAATCATAGTTCTAAACAGCATTTTGTAAGTGTTAGTAGAGTCTTTCACGGCTACTCCTACAAGTTTTGATTCTTCAAAAACTCTAGCTTCATTCTCAAATTTCACTACTTTCATACCCTTATCAGTAAGTATACCTTCAGAAAATAAGTTTTTACATAGCTGTGGTACATACATTGTTTATAGTAGCATCATACCACTTACCATCTATAAGCCTCTGTATTTGTATTGTACCTTTGCCATCCACAGGTAGCTGCTGGTTATTGCCTAAATTGACTCTTGACTTAAAGCTGTTGTCAAATGTATGATAAAAGTCCCTTCTGTAGGTCATATGGGCAGCAGCCCCACTGTCCATTATCCACGTTTCTGATTCATAAATCACATTGTCTGGATCAACCCCTTCTACATTAAATGCTGTCTCGTTTCTATCTCTTTTCTGACTATCCTGTCTCCTGAAGTGACCATCTTGTTTCTTCTTCTTCCCTTTACAGTTTCTTGCTATGTGACCTCTTTTTCTGCAGTTAAAACATACAGGACCTCTTGATTTTTCACTTTTCTCACCTTCTGGCTTCTTCTTACTTAGTGACACTGCCGCCAACGCTAGCTCAGCTTCTTCATAAGACTGGAGGTTGTTTTCTTCATCTAATAGTCGAGCCTTCAGGTTGTTTACACCCGTATGCACCGTAAGTCAATTGCACAATTAGTTACATAAACCTGGATTAGACTACTTGTTTACTATGCACCGCAAACTGACAATTTTGACACTGTCACTGTCAAAACAATCTTGCGAACACAGCCTTACCGTATCTCTAATCTGGATTAGTTAATCCCTTGACGGTGCATGGCTAGATGCCAAAGGTTAGCAAAACGCGATTAGGGAACTAGGATTAGAATCGCCAAACGGTGCATACGGGTGTTAGTGTTTGTTTTGCAGGATCTAACGACAACCATGCCTGCCTGACATTTCTATACTTTGCAGGTAGCGTGCTAAGTATCTTTGTCATTATAGACATGTCAGTGATGTCGTCACCGGTGTCTTTTATCTGTTTTGCAAGATTCTGTACCTTTGACGCATGCTGTGCAATTCTATCACCAGTGTCCATCTTATACTGATGAAATCTTTCATGAAGGATCATTTTATTAGCCTCAGATTTCTGTTCAAAAATTGCCTCTAATGTGGACATCATATCTTTAGCATTTTCACAAGTCTCTATCAGCGTAATCTGGTCCATGTTCATAGCTGAGGTCAGTACAAACATTGCCTGTGCATCCTTTTTGCACCATGATGTATACTCTTCAGTTTGTGATGGGTTGGGCGTGGTTAGGTACCCATCAATTACCCCATAAATACATTTGGCCTTTAGTGCACATTTCATCTGAAACTTCCATTGTCTGAAGTTCGTCCCATCAAATTTATTGACGCTGGAAACATCCACTTTGTCTCCCATTTTTCGTTGCAGTTGGACACACCAAAAAGCGACTCACGTTTTCGCAACTCTGGCACAAGTTCTTTTGGCGGTTTTTCGCGTGTAGGGACACACCCTACCGAACTTTTCAGTTTCCACGTTAGTTCTTCCTTCAAGGGACACACCCGTTACTTTTGGCGCGTTTTTACCGACACCTTTTTACGACTTTTCCACGCAACGGCTACACTTTTTCGAACGAACGATATCTGGGCCCATAACCTGTTGTGAGCAGAGTTTATAACAAACAACAGCGGGTTTTCGAAATAGTCGTTGTAATTGGAAAACGTGAAAATCTTAGGAAAAACTTGTATATAACACAACGTGAAAAAAATGTTTATCTGTCAACTCACTGTCAACTACATGTCAACTATGAAAATCGCATATGACCTAGAAAGCACATACAGGGGAACATATAAAATTGTTACAGTAGACCAGACAAAAATACATAAACATTACAAAACATCTTAATATTAACAGAAGTAATTAGAAAAAAATGTAAAAAACTTTTTTTTGGACGCTAAGGCCAAACAGGTTGTAATGCCAATTACAATATATGAAGCAACGGCTGCAGTATGTACGTAAACTTCCAAAGTTATTCTAGGTATCGCTATACGTTCCATACATTAGATATCGGTGATGCAAATACTGTAATGCGCTATTTACGCATATGTTAATTTGACAGTTGTGATATGCGCGAGTCGATTTTTAGCGCTACCCGTAAATAACGTTATCGCATAACGTAATTAACGAATGACTAAGGTAAAGCGCTATTCGCCAAATAACGTGAACAGACTTTTTTGTGCTTTTGAAATGGGACCTGGTAAATTGATGATAAACGTAGGAGTATTTATTATTAGTCTTTCTTGAAATATCTCAAAATATCAACATTAATAGTAGAGGAGAGAAAAGATTAAGGTTTACAGCCGATGACAGATTAGCAATGTGAACCACTTGGAGGATGCGTAAAAATTAAATCCATTTGATTACAAACTGAAATAAAGCATAATACAAGTTACGTCCTCCTTATGTACACAGTTTAACCACCATATTAAATATATTAACCATAAATCTGTTTATATACAAGATGTGAAAATATGTAATAGTGGTAGTGATAGTGAAAGTGATAAGTAAATCAATTCTGGGTACACCAAACAAAATAAAAATAAGCTAACCAATAAATGAGTAAACCAAAACGATTGTCACTTGTTAAAGAAAGAAATTTGTTCTAACGTAACCGTTAAAATGTTTCAAAGTGGCATTTAGTGGAAAGATACCGCATTAGGTTAGGGACGATAACACCTAACGTTATTACCGCTAGTAGGCGTTATTTGGTGTGCCGATATCTTTCTATTAGCATTTCCCGTTTCCTCATCCCTGTTAGTCCAATCGTTACGTGGTAAAAAAGCTTTTGACAGCAAAAAGTCGGAAAGAAATGAAATTTAGTGAGATGGTAGACATTGGTCCCCTGAACCTACACTTAAGTTTGCGTCCTCGGTGGGTTGCCGTTCGAAGGTAGGGGGGGATGAAGATTTTTGAAAAATAGCACCGTTTTGGTAAGTGATATCCAAAAAAGCTTTGAATGATTCATGGAGAGAACAAAATTCTGCATAATTTTGGTGTTTAGATTTTTCGTGTGCGACCAATAGTTTCCGTACTACAGTGCGCCAGTTAGGGGTCGGTTTGTGATTTTCGCTAAAATCATAATTTTATCGCGGATTTTGATTTTGATTTTGATCTTTACATGTTTCTTGTGCGACCAATAGTTTTCATTCTACAGTGCCTCAAAGTTTTGATTTTCACTAAAATTGAAAATTAAAATAAAAAAGATCTGTAACACACTGATAATAACATTTCTCATATCTTTATTCTCTGCAGCTTCCTAAATAATACATTAATTGGGCTTGAAAAAAGTATGACATTTAGGAACACATCGCTTTTGCCAATCGTTATTAAGTTCTATAAAAGTCTTTCGAGTGCAAAAGGTCGGAAAGAAATGAAATTTGGTGGGATGATAGACATTGGTCCCCTGAATGTGCGCCTATGTTTACGACCTCGGGGGTTGCCGTTTCCGCGAAGAATTTCGAAAAATACTGTCGTTTTGTAAGTGGTATCGAAAAAAGGTTCAAACGATTTATGGAGAGAACAAAATTCACTCTTCTCCCCCAACCCTCCAGCGGCAACCCAAATAGGTCGCTAATTGAATTCTCCCATTTGAACCTTTTTTCGATAGTTCATACCAAATCGATTTTTCAAAAATCTAATTTAAAAGTAAATTTTATTGCCGGATTTTGGAATGTTTGGTATTACTCCTTAGAAAATATGCTATTACGTCATTATCGACTAAAAGAAAGTGATCATGTATCAAACACTTCGCGAGATGGTGTCAAAATCAGCATGTGTTGAAAAGTGACTTGAAGAAACGTAGCAAAAGAATGAATTTATCTCAAAAAGTCACCAAATAATCAACCGTGCTGTTTTCGGTAACACATACCCAACTTTCTAGTTGTCCATCGATATCATACTTGTTGTAAATGTGGTAAACACAGGAACAAAGATTGCATTTAAGCTTTAAAAGCATAATGGATCTCCAAGAGTACAAATTTTCAACAGATCGTTTGGCGAAACCTTGTCATCAGATTTCTAATTTTTGTTATGGGTACTTGAGTATTGTCCTGTTGTATCAATACTCATAAAAAGTAACAGGATAACCAAAAACTTCGGTGTAGGGTCTGAAAATTGAATAATTTTAGACGAAAGCTTCAAGTTACAACGGATTCGTCTTGAAAAGTGGCTAGGCAGGCAAGCAAAACATGCTAGCCACGTTATAAAGCATCTTGTATCCATATACTTTCAGTTATGTATGGACTCATCTGCCTAAAGATTCCTACTTAAAAAAGTTTCATCTTCGGCGTCCACATCAACAAAAATCCATTCGTCTGACAGGATCGCCATTCTTCAAAATATGTACTGGCATGTAATGGTAAGGATACTGTTGTAAATAACAAAAGTTCTCTGAATTCATGTGGCAACATCGCATTGTTATGTAGTTATTTTTGATACCTAACTAACTCTAGTGGTATTGTTGTTGCCAACCAATGTCAATTGTCTAGTCAGTTGTAAAATGTGAGTCTACAATACAATACATGTTCGCGTTAAATGGCAGTCTTTTATTGCTTAATATCGAGTGATATCCCGAGTTATATGATAAATCCACCACTGCAACGAATAATAACAACAGGTTATGGACCCAGAGCGTCGGATAAAAGTAATATTTTCGTATACGGGCAGTTCACAGTTTCGATATAAGTAAAAGAAAAAGTTGTGCCACGCGAGTGGTCCCGTGTCCTGAAAAGCAGCAAGATGGCAGTCAATTACCTGACTAGCGTGCCGAGGCTTCTAGGACGGGAGAATTATGATGAATGGGTGTTCGCAGTCGAGAATGTGTTTGTGCTGGAAGGCCTGAATAAATGCATCGACGGAACGGAGGTGGATACAACAACCATAGCCAAAGCAAAGGCTAAGCTGGTGTTAACAATCGACCCATCCTTGTACCCGCACGTAAAGGACGCAAAAACAGCCCAAGAAATATGGATCAGTTTGAAGAAACTCTACGACGATAGTGGTTTTATGCGCAAGATAGGGCTTCTACGCACTCTGATATCTGCGAGATTGGACAACCACGACAACATGGAGTCCTACATAAACCAGATTGTCGAGACTTCCCAAAAGCTGAGAAGAACAGGCTTCAAAATTGATGAAGAATGGGTAGGTTCACTACTACTAGCCGGACTTCCTGAAAAATTTGCCCCAATGATCATGGCAGTTGAACATTCAGGGATAAAGGTGACTACAGAAACCATCAAGACGAAGTTGTTGGATATGCAGGCAGATGGCGGTGTAAGTGGCAGCAGGAACGGTGCGTTCTCAGCCAGATACGTCAAGCCAGGTTACCGGAAGCAGCACAGAGATGGCGCTGGCAGTACAAATGTCAGAGATAAAGATGGCGGCGGACAGGTGTCAACGTCAAGTCGAGAACGTCAACAAAGTTCAAGTTCTAGCAGTTATGTAAACAAAAGAAACCTTAGTAACATAGTATGTTATAAGTGTAAGAAAAGTGGACATTATATGTCAAAATGCCCTAACAATCCTAACAATGGTAAATCTGATGGAGGATTCAGTGCTGTGTTTACAACAGGAGACTTCAAAGATACAGATTGGTATGTTGATAGTGGAGCGAGTACGCATCTAACAACCAATAAGGAGTGGCTGATAAATCAAAAGAAACCTGATTTGCCTGAAATTGTGGTAGCCAACAAAACAAAAATATCTGTGGAGTGTGCTGGTGATGTGCAAATCAAGACAGTAACTGACATAGAGCACAAGGTACTACTGAAAGGTGTTCAGTATGTCCCAGGTCTTACTACAAATCTATTATCTGTTTACCAACTTATAAGAAACGGAAATAGAGTAAGTTTCAATGATAAAGGTTGCCATATCTACAGCCCAGATAATGTTTTAGTTGCTACAGCTAGTCTGAACAATAACGTGTACAAGTTGAATGTTTGTAATGAACAACAAGTGTGTTTTCAGACAGTGAGCAGTGATATTTGGCATCAACGTTTTGGCCACATTAATGACACTTACTTGAATAAGACGGCTAAGTTAGTGGATGGTCTTATTCACAATGGACAAGCTAGAACGAAAAATTGTGAGGTATGTTGCAAGGGTAAGCAGGCACGTTTACCATTTCCCAAGGAAGGTAGTCGAGCAGAGGGATTATTAGAGATAATTCACAGTGACATATGTGGGCCAATGGAAACTGTATCATTAGGTGGAGCGAAATACTTCATCACATTTATTGATGACTACAGTCGAATGTGCTTTGTTTATTTCATGAGGACAAAAGATGAAGCTTTAGAAAAGTTCAAGGAGTTCAGAAGTTTAGCTGAAAATCAACAGAATGCAAAAATTAAGGTATTAAGAAGTGACAATGGAGGTGAGTTTTGTAACAGAGATTTTACTAGATATTTAAAGAATGCAGGCATCATGCACCAGACATCAAACAGCCATACACCACAACAAAATGGCATGGCTGAGCGCTTTAATCGTACTCTTGTTGAGAGGGCGAAATGTCTTATGTTTGATGAAGGCCTGAGCAAATCTTTATGGGCAGAAGCATGTAATGCTGCATGTTATCTAAAAAATCGTTCAGCATCTTCAAATATACCAAAAACGCCATATGAGATGTGGACTAACAGAAAACCAAATGTCAGTCATTTACGAGTATATGGGAGCAGAGTCATGGTTCACATTCCAAAAGCCAATAGGAAGAAGTGGGACCAAAAAGCAGTTAAGCATATTCTTGTTGGTTATGATGAGAATACAAAGGGCTACAGATGTTTTGACCCTATAACTAGAAAAGTAATAGTTAGTCGTGATGTCACTATAATGGAAAAGGAGACTACACAAGTCAGCGATGTCCAAACCATTAAAGTAGAAGATGAACATCAACATGAGGATTTGGAAGCAGTGGGGGAAAGACATGAAGAATCTTCTCCGAGCTTAAGCGAATCTAAGAATGAATCCTTGTTCCATGAAGATATTCTGTCAGATGATGATAGTGATTATATTCCAGTAGATAGTGATGTGCAGCTTGAGGATAGAAATATTTCAGAAGGACTTAGGAGATCACAGAGAGAACCAAAAAAGAAAACATTTGAAGAATATGTCACATATTTCAATGGTGCAAACCAAGTTCAAAATGCTGCAGATCTTCCAAGGACAGTGGCTGAAGTAGAATCAAGAGCAGATGCACATAAGTGGACGCAGGCCATGATGGAAGAAATACAATCTTTCAAAGAAAATGAAACATGGGAGCTAGTGGATCCACCAAAAGATGGAACAGTTGTAAACTGTAAGTGGGTGTTCAAAGTGAAGTGCGACTCAAAAGGTGAGAAAAGTTATCGAGCTCGTCTTGTAGCAAAAGGTTACACTCAGAGAGAAGGTGTAGACTATGTTGAAACCTTTGCACCTGTAGTGCGACATTCAACATTAAGAGTGTTGATAGGTTTAGCCGTACAGTTAGATTTAAAAATTATACATCTTGATGTGAAAACTGCATTTTTAAATGGCGAATTAAAAGAAAATGTATTCAGGCAACAGCCTGAAGGTTTTGTTTTGGAGGGAAATGAAAGTAAAGTTTTTAAATTAAAGAAAGCTGTATATGGTTTGAAGCAATCAAGCCGTGCTTGGAATGAAAAATTTGATCAAGTTTTGTCAAATATTGGTTATGTAAAATCAAAATATGAACCTTGTTTGTACATAAAGAGAGGTAAAGATAACTTATTGACTATAGTAGCTCTTTATGTGGATGACTTTTTCGTGTTTTCTGCCGATAATAGAGAAACAGAATTTCTTACAAGTCATTTAAATTCCAAATTTAAAATAAAGAACCTTGGTGAAGCTAAACAGTGTTTAGGAATAAGAATCAATAGAGATTATAATAATAAATGTATAACCATTGATCAAGAACTTTACATTGACAGTTTGTTAAAACGATTTGGTATGATAGACTGTAAAAGTGTGTGTACACCATTAGATAATAGTGTTGACTTAAATAATGTTGAAAGTGAATCTTGTGAAGTACCATATCAAGAACTGATTGGGAGTTTAATGTATTTAGTTGTCATGACACGTCCTGACATAGCTCATGCTGTAAGTTTGTTAAGTCAGTATAATAACTGTTATAAAAAGATACACTGGCAGTGTGCGAAGCGTGTACTTAGATACTTAAAGGGAACAAAACATTTTTCCATGAAATTTTGTAATGATGATTCAAAATTAATAGGGTTTGCAGATGCCGATTGGGGTGCAAACAGACAAGATAAAAAATCATTTACTGGATATGTTTTCAAATTATCAGGGGGTTCAATTTCATGGAGGAGTTGTAAACAGCATTCAGTCGCTTTGTCAACGACAGAAGCTGAATATATGGCCCTAAGTGAGGCAGCTAAGGAGGCTATATATCTAAGAAATCTTTTATATGAGATTACTGGGAAATTGGATTGTGTTGATATATGCAATGATAATCAAAGTGCCCAGAAGTTAGCAAACAATCCAGTTTTTCATGATAGATCTAAGCATATAGATATCAGGTACCATTTTTTGAGAGATGCCATTTCCGAAAATAAGATTAAACTGAGGTATGTGTCAACTGATGATATGGTAGCTGATATACTGACCAAGCCTTTGAAAAATGTAAAGAACTCAAAGTTTGTAAAACATTTAGGTTTGAGTTGTATCTGAATTTTTTGTTTGTTTGTGATCTACGAACTTTTGTCAAGTGGGGGTGTTGTAAATAACAAAAGTTCTCTGAATTCATGTGGCAACATCGCATTGTTATGTAGTTATTTTTGATACCTAACTAAATCTAGTGGTATTGTTGTTGCCAACCAATGTCAATTGTCTAGTCAGTTGTAAAATGTGAGTCTACAATACAATACATGTTCGCGTTAAATGGCAGTCTTTTATTGCTTAATATCGAGTGATATCCCGAGTTATATGATAAATCCACCACTGCAACGAATAATAACAACAGATACAGATCAGTCGTGTGCGCAGTGAACTACACCTTTCACTGCAAAATACCGTAACGTAAACTACAGGGTTAATTATTAGGTGTTTTTTTAAGATAAATTCATTTTTTCGTAAGGGTCTTCAAGTCACTTTTCAACACATGCTGACTTTGACACCATCTCGCGAAGTGTTTGATTCATGAACACTTTCTTTTAGTCGATTTGCTAAGGAGTAGTATCAAAAATTCCAACATCCGATAATAAAATTCTGTTTTGTTAGGATTTTCGTTTGCAGGTCTGCATTTTAATGAAAATCTCTAAAATTGAATATATTTCGGAAACTATGAGGAATTGGACATGGGTTATATCAACGAATTCGAATAGGCTAGAAGAAGCAAAGCCCATGCGCTAACAGGCATGTGAGTGTATCCATGACCCTAGTGTTATTATTTACCACTTGTTTACAAAGACGATGTTATTGTTTACAGAAATTGACAGAAATCCGCTGGATTTAAAGAGCTTTTATTATACAAACATAGACGTACGTTACATTATTTTTGAGGGAGTGATGGTCAGCGTGTGACGAAAGAGCAGCTCGGCGGGCAGTAGCCCGGGCTGCACATTTTTCTTCTTTGTTCTATGTAATAATAATAATAGTAACAAGATACGTTGAAGGGATAAGCATGTAACGGTGTGGCTATAAGATAATGACGATTACGTTGAGTATATAGAAAAGAGAAACTATTACAGAGTTATAGGAAAAAATGAAAGATGCCAGATCTTAAATACTCGTGGCATAGGATTTACGACCAATCGCAGCCAGTCCAAATTTATTGGACTATTTATGTACCATACGGGTCCACTAATTGTTTGAATATTTGAAAGGGAACTACAAAACTACTAAGTACTTACATTGGGGTGCATTAAATGAAAACTTACACTGAACTTTTTCAATATATTTCAATATACATATTTCTATTACCAGATAATGTTCAAAATAAACTTAAATACAACAGACCTACAAAAAATACAACTTGAAGAACCCATCTATTTAGTGATTATGATTTGGTATTTGAAAGAATTTGGCCCTGTAAATATATAAAAGGGAGGTTTTATCACCTTTGACAGGCTTCTCACCTTCGGAGTGTATGATTCTCACATTGGAGCAACAGGCAGTGCAGTAATAAATTTGCTGTATTACCTATTATTGCCTTAGAAACAGAGACACATTAACTATAATATATGGCAACGGGTACTTATGAGCATTATGTATCGCAATCTTCCCAGTTTCGAGACTATCATTACAGATCGAAACGTTTTGAAGAAGGGAACCTGCAACAGGTAACCGTCTGGTACACAAATGAACAATAAAGTTTGAAGACAAGAAACGTATAAAATAAATTTATTTAAATTCTATTTTTATAAATTTATCATATTTAGCATAAATTGTTTACGGCGCAAAATAATTTTTTTTTCAATAATTCACTTTACGTAAAACTGGAAAAACAAATTTAGAGTGACATTAACTTCGAAACGTGTATTTAATCAAATATCAAATCTCAGTTTTATGAATCGCGGTTAGCTAAAAAAACTGCATGTTCATGAGAATTAGCTGGAATAGAAACGTAAACGAAATAGAATACATGAATATATAATATTCTCTCGCTCCATGAGCTACACCCCTTTTGAGACGTCACTGGCATTTCTTACCCGATGGCAGGCATCACCCAAAACAAACAATAGAACTCAGCGAGTCCGCTACCTGTCGTCTGGTAAATAAAGGGTGAAAAAGGAAAGGGTCATTGTGGTTGGGTCCAGATCTGGGTACCTGTGAATTGGGATTTCCGTTGATGCGACGTTGTCACGTTTTTTCAGAAATATTGGCTTGACCTAATTTAGCGGAAACCGAAATGGGGGTGAGATTGGTTTGTGTGTGGACGCCGCTCCCGGGCCGCTGAAAAACTACTATGGTATTTTTAAGTTTCAGTAACTAAGCTAACTTAACCTCACGGGTTCAATTGTTGAGGTTAAAATGGTTTAACTGGGGTTTAGTCAATTGTTAATCGGCTCGTCTCAGTCCATGCTCTAACAGGCATGTGTATATTGGCAAGGCCCAGTTGTTATTATTTACTGTGTTCACAAACACGATGTTATTTTTTTACAGAAATCCGCGGGAAATAAATTTTGTGGAATTGTTAAAAATGATCTTTTAATACTTTATGCACCGTTAAAACCCAAATTTTACTCTAAACTATTACAATGAACCCGAAACGATCAACCTAAAAAAGCAAAAAACTAAATTCAAACAGACTAGGTAGGTACGTCTTGATACACATTACACAATCAAGACTTACTTTTTTCGATTTTGTAACTCGCTTATTTTTCAGTTTTCCGGTAAGAGTTATTTGAAAAAGTTGTTTATTTTAACGACTTCTATGTACAGTTGACAAAGAAGTATCACCCTGTATAATAACAATACATTGATCAGGATCTTCCTTTGGAGCAAAAGTCTATTTTGTGATTTTCCTCACACGCTTTTTTCAACTTTCCTATTACTGGAATGACTGCAAAATATATATTGTCAGTTGTCACAGCTAACGAAAATACAATAGGTTTACACGGAGACGATCTGGCAACGTGGCCAAGTTATCCTTTGCTATTTTTTGCCTCCGATCCTCTACCAGCCTAATTGCCTGCTACGAGCATCAAGCTGCTTGATAAACACAAGGATAAACACAATATTTATAATATGCTTGAGATAGTGGGTCCAAACAGAACCCTTGTTTACTGCTTCTACCTATTCGAATTCATTGGGTTATATGGTCAATTTTATAGCTTATCACTTATAATATCACCTCACCAAATATCTGTATCGAATTACTAATAACCCTGTATAACAATTATTGTACAAACCATATTTCACGTTTTAAAACAAATACCACAAAAGCAATATTTGTTGTTTAAGTGTAAGAGAAAAACATGTTTTCATTGTTTCATTAGACCCCTTTGTTATGCCCATAGATTGTATCTAACCTGTTCCGAGTTAGTGAACTGAATAATTATCTCGAACCATTTTGGAGATAATCGACAAAGATATATTTTAATCAATGATCATATGAACTTAATATTTTGAGATGAAGAATCATATTTCGAGATACGAGAACGTTAGTTCAATATTTATCAATAACCTGGAATTAATTTTTAGCCTAAATATTATCTTGATCATTATAATACAATTAGCAGAATTTGCGTCAAGCTCGAAAAAAATCGTGTTGGGGAATGGTTCTGTAGTGGTATAAGTTGTATAGTTGCTGTACCAGAGGAACCAGCATCACATTAATCCCCTCGGTTTTAAAATATTACCTCTAACATTTGTTTGTCTCATACTATTCTTTTTCAAACGTTGTTGTCTATAATAAGGTGTATGGTGGATGTACTCTGAATATTCGTGTTCTCTTCTCACAGCCCTCTGCTGACTTTCAAACAATTCCTTGATCTTCGTTCCGTGATGCTTCAATGCTAAAAGAAACTTCTATTAGTTTTTCATTGTTGTTCATAGGAGATAGATGTATAATAATTCATATAGGACAGTGTTTAAGTTGAAAAGCGATTTCTAGGCGACACTCCGGCTTTTTATACACTTTGTATAAATAAAGCCGGACTATCATAATAATTATTATTTTTTATAAGTCCGTGACTGACTTTTCCGTATAGTAGCTTTAATAGCAACACTGCTCCCGTTAAATGCCGTCTATCGGTAAACCAAGTAACATTTTGATAAAAATACGTCATACATGAATATATACAGGATGTACGAATTTTCGACCGACAACGCTTGACAGGTGATAGATCATTGAGATAGGAACATGAAGCCTTAAAATGCTTAATTTTCAAGGTACAGTAGGTGTCAAAGGTTCCTAAAGGTACGTTTACATCTGACACTTCTGTCGAGACATAAGTGCCAGATGTCTGATATACAATAGCATAAATCGTTTACATTAACGATATAAATTTCTTGACATTTATAGCTGATAGACGTGTTGACACTTGTGTCCTGACATAAATTTCAAATGTCTGACATAAATAGCATTGACTGTTTATATTTGTTATAGAAATTGCTTGACATTTAGAGCTTATATAAGTATAAAGACAGCCACAGTCCTAAATTTGTACTTATTGTGTGAATAGTATATCTGTACAATTAAAGTATCAAAGAGAAAATGTGCAACCATTGTGATTTTAATGAACAGTTTTAAGAAAAAAATTGTATCTTTCTGGTTATCTCTTCAACCGTAGTTTCGAATTTTTCTGCAATCTCACTCAGTGCATCTTGTTTCTTCAGTCTATTTTTATAAATTTTGTTTTTCACATCTCATAATTCTGTGATATTATGATACATATTGATTAATTCGTCCACTTCACCTTTTTACCATTCCTTTTTATCACCCATTTTGTTCAAATGCCACTATAAATCTCCCGACACTTCTTCAAAAGTAGACGACTACTTAACTACTGCGATTTCTCTCGGACAAGCTGAGACTTGCAGACGCAGAGGTGTTTACATCAGTGGTATAGATCTCTCGACACATTACCGGAGAGTGATACATATATCTCAGACATAAATTGCATGCCTGTTTACATTTGCACATATCACTATCTGACATAAATATCATGCAATAAATGTCAGATGTAAACGTACCTTAATGCAACCACAATTTTGCTATCATCAATATCGTGCGCTACCTACGGCATATTGAACTCATTTAAATTATCAACACATTTTTCCAGTTTGGTGTATTTATGTGAGTATCAAAGAAATCGTTTCCTTAATAAGTTTTACGTGAGAAAGGTATACTTGGTTTTAAGTCCCTATAGAGATAACCGTTTTCAAGATAATCTTCATTGCAATTTCCAATGCGACTGAATTGTAAATTGTGAAAAGAATTATCTGTATTTCCTCTTGGATGAATATTAGGCTCCTATTTTTACATACCATTTACAAAGTATTCTGACACTTCAACACCGCCTATTTTAAAGATTAGATATTTGAAACATCTTTTACTTCCCACACCGATAGGTGAGGGGAGTATTGTGATCGCGAAAATTTTCGATTTTGAGATAATACGTTTTTTGGGCGTTTTATGATGTGTACATAACGAAAATCCACGTCACTCATTTCCGTCGGTCTGTCTGTCGGTCTGTCGGTCTGTCTGTCTGTCTGTCTGTCTGTCTGTCGCGTTTTTCTACCCTCGTAATCTCAGTAACCGCTGCATGGATTGTGATGAAATTTGGGCAGCAGTATGCTGTGGGGTCGTAGTAGGTAATGTTCCTATAATTTTGAAAATCGGTGCATAGGCGGCGGAGTAATTAGCAAAAAACAAAAAAAAATTAAATATTGCTGAAACTTCGTTTTTAGGCGTTTTAGGGGTCCCTGATCATTTTCTACTTTTTTTTGGGTGGGGGTGAAATTGGGGTGGTTGGGGGGTGGGGGGTTGTAAAATTGAAAAATTTGTTGCTTTCATAATAGACTGTCCACTGACCTATGAAGGAAGACCTGGCGACATAAATAACTTTTTTAGGTCCATCCGAACATTTCCTTTGCCTATTACAGAAAGCAAAGGACTTAGAATTGTTTTTGATGTAAACATACGAGAGTATTGCGTCAGATCTTTGTAACGAGGAAACTGTTGAATTGATTTTAATGAGACTTTGAAACGGCATTACTACCATGGCGAAGATGGAAAACGCGTATGGTTTTGATAAATCGTGCCAGTGGCGGCGCAGAAATAATAAAAAAACTAAAAATATAAAAACAGCTCAAACTTCGTTTTTAAGCGTTTTAGAGGTTCCCGATCATTTTCTGCGTTTTTTTTGGGTGGGGGTGAAATTAGGGTGGTTGGGGGGTTGGGGGTTGAAGAATTAAAAAAATTCTTGTACTCTACTCATAATAGGCTGTCCACTAACCTGTGAAGGAAGATCTAGCAACACAAATCACCTTTTTAGGTTCATCCGAACATTGCCTAGCCTATTACAGAAACTAAGGGACTTTTGTATTTTGTAACGTGGACACTATTAAATTGATTTTAATGAAATTTTGATACAGTATATTGTTACCGTGGTGAGAATGGAAAACGCGTATGCTTGTTAAAAATCTTGTCAGTGGCAGCGTAGCGATAATCAAAGAACGCGACAAGTATGAAAGCAACTCAAATTCGGTTTTTAGATGTTTTAGGGGTTGCTGATCATTTAATAATAATAATATAGACTTTATTGAAGTATACAGAGATACACTTCAAATGGCGGAGTTCACTATAATAGTGCTGTTCCACTCAACCAGTTTTTTGGGTGGGGGTGAAAGTGTGGTGGTTGGGGGTTGTAAAATTGAGAAGTTTGTAGTATCGATAATAGGCTGTCCATTGACCTGTGAAGGAAAGACCTAGCGGCATAAGACAATTTTAGGGGGGGGGGTTGGCAATTATTCGGTTGCAAGGGATCTTAGACTAAAGCTTCATGCTATGGGAAAATAATAAACTGGTATCAGCGTAATGTGTGGGAAGTACTGAGTCAATCAACTTGACTTCATTTTTTTGACTTGGTATTAATGAAAATACCGATAATTCCTTCGGTCACATTTTACAACTAATTGGAGTGGCTTGGAAATTTCAATAAAGGTCATCTCGGAAACGGTTACCTCTAGGTACTTGAACAAAGTATACCTTTTACTTCCCACAGTTCCCACACCGATAGGTGAGGGGAGTATTGTGATCGCGAAAATTTTCGATTTTGAGATAATACGCTTTTTGGGCGTTTTATGATGTGTACATAATGAAAATCCACGTCACTCATTTCCGTCGGTCTGTCTGTCCTGTCTGTCTGTCGGTCTGTCGGTCTGTCTGTCGCGTTCTTCTACCCTCATAATCTCAGTAACCGCTGCATGGATTGTGATGAAATTTGGGCAGCGGTATGCTGTGGGGTCGTAGTAGGTAATGTTCCTATAATTTTGAAAATCGGTGCATAGGCGGCGGAGTAATTAGCAAAAAACAAAAAAAATTAAATATTGCTGAAACTTCGTTTTTAGGCGTTTTAGGGGTCCCTGATCATTTTCTACTTTTTTTTGGGTGGGGGTGAAATTGGGGTGGTTGGGGGGTGGGGGGTTGTAAAATTGAAAAATTTGTTGTATTCATAATAGACTACCCACTGACCTGTGAAGGAAGACCTAGCGACATAAATAACTTTTTTAGGTCTATCCGAACATTGCCTTATGCCTATTACAGAAACTAAAGGATAGAATTTTTTCCGATGTATACATACGAGTATTGCTGTAGATCGTCCTATATTATGTAACAACTGTTCAATTGATTTTAATGAAATTTTGACACAGTAGTACTACAGTGGCGAGGATGGAAAATGCATATGGTTTTTATAAATCGTGCCAGTGGCGGCGCAGAAACAATAAAAAAACTAAAAATATAAAAACAGCTCAACCTTAGTTTTTAAGTGTTTTAGAGGTTCCTGATCATTTACTGAGTTTTTTTGAGTGGGGGTGAAATTCGGGTGGTTGGGGGGTGGGGGGTTGAAAAATTAAAAAATTTCTTGTACTCATAATAGGCTGTCCACTAACCTGTGAAGGAAGATCTAGCGACACAAATCACCTTTTGAGGTCCATCCGAACATTGCATAGCCTATCACGGAAACTAAGGGACTTAGAATTTTTTGTATACTATACGAGAATTTATTGGTTTAACTCGTTTTGTATTTTGTAACGTGGACACTATTAAATTGATTCTAAGGAAATTTTGACACAGTATATTGTTACCGTGGTGAGAATGGAAAACGCGTATGTTTGTTAAAAATATTGTTAGTGGCAGCGTAGCAATAATCAAACAACGCGACAAGCATGAAAGCAACTCAAATTCGGTTTTTAGATGTTTTAGGGGTTCCTGATCATTTCCTACCTTTTTTTTGGGTTGGGGTGAAAGTGAGGTGGTTGGGGGTGGGGGGTTGTAAAACTGAGAAGTTTGTCGTATCGATAATGGGCTGTCCACTGACCTGTGAAGGAAAGACCTAGCGGCATAAGACAATTTTAGGGGGAGGGGGGTGGGGGCTGGCGATTGGTTGCAAGGGATCTTAGACTAAAGCTTCATGCTATGGGAAAATAATAAACTGGTATCAGCGTAATGTGTGGGAAGTACTGAGTCAATCAACTTGACTTCATTTTTTCACGTAAAACATATTATTACTTTATTCGTATTGGTCTACACAAATAATCATATTAATGCACTGAACCGGAAAAAAGTTTTGTCTATAATCATGATAGCAAAAAACCCGTCGATACATAATTTTAGATCATTTATTGAGGAATAATTGGGCAAAAACGAAAATAAAAGTAAAACTGTGACACACTGTATCTTGAAAATTAAGCATTTTATTGCTTCATGTTTCTGTCTCAATGTTCAATGTTCAATGTTCGTAAAAACGTAAGGTATCATCTGTCAAGCATTGGCGGTCGAATATCCAAACACCCTGCATACAGGCTGTTTCAAAAAAAAGGTGAACCCGTCTCTAGGATAGGTAGAAAACTGAAAAAAGGTTGGGGTTTGCTTAGTAAACAGTTTTCGCCATCCGTATTTAAGATACAGGGCTTTAAAAAAGAAAAAATCATACACATTTTTTTACGATTTTGCCGAAGCTACTAGCAACATTGCAATGAAATTTCTCGCGAATATGATTTGGAAGCTAATACATCCCATGAATTTGTTTTTATATCTGACTGTCATAAAGGGTTTTCTTTCTGAAACAGAGCAATCCTATAACTTTTGGTTAACTTACATCTGTCGGTTAAGTGACTACCAGGGGTTACCAAGATTGTGAAACTGGGCCTAAGTGAACTTAAACATCATTCAATTTTACACCATAAAGGTACATACTCTTGATAAAACTCAACTTGATTTTTTTATATGGAACCATCAACTTTTTTTAACTTCGTTAAGTTTCCATCATTGATCTCTATTTAATAAGATATTCCTGGATTTGCAAGGTCGCATATGCAATTATTGAGCTATTGAATTAATTTCGCATTTTCGAAAAAATATAGCTTTAACTTTAAAATGCATAAGAATCACTACACAGTCTAACCATTATTAGTCAAATGTTTTTGTACATTTAGACTAAGCTTCCATTACTATTGCCTTATACATATATCCAATAACTGTAGCCGACCATAACATGTGATACCTATGAGCTTCTATTACCTGTCGAAGTTCGCAATTCCACAACCTTGATGCAAGTTGAAAAAAGGTAACAATCAATATCCTGCAATCTAAAATATGCCAAAAGGTATTGAAAAGATTTTTAAACGTTTAGACTTGAGAATATTATATCAATCGATGTAGTCCGTCACTTAAATAATGATTATGCAATCCAAAGGACAAGGTTAGCAAACGGTTTATGTAAGGCTTTCACGGTCATGATCCAAAGAACTGCTGTTCTTAGACTGATGTTCGGTCGGCATCGACATGCTTCGTCGCTTTGTCGTCAGTGCGCTTCGCTGCCTAAAGGGGCCCACTCACCTCGTTCTTCTTCGCCGTTTTTAACCGACGGTTAAAAACAGGGTAAAAATGTCACAAATACGAGGTGTATGGACAAGAACCTCGTTTATGCCCGTCGTTCCAAAATGTCAGGCGAGGTTTGATTTCTATCGGTTATCGTGCCAATCTTTTGAGTAAAAACGAGGTGTGTGCTCTCAACAGTGTGACTGGTCGGGCATTTATCAATGGCAGTGGCGTTCAGCATTTTTTTGTTGTTGTAGATTTTTGCAACTGGTGATAATAAAAATGTCGCATATTAGGCAACGGAACAGAGACTTTTTATTAGAGTTTATCGAACTTTATAGATCATTTCCTTGCATGTGGAAAGTTAAATCGACAATACAATAATCTTAGTACATGTGTGCCCATTGACAGTTTTTCCAAATTATCAAAACGTAGACATGACAGCCCAACTAGTGACATACGGAGACCGAAGGTGATATTCAGGGTGGTGATTTCACTACTGCCCGTCGTCGCAAAAAGCGAACTGTTCGTAAAGTCGACGTATTTCCACCTTTACCGACGCACAAATCCCCAACTAGTGCAACCTCACTAAACAAAATACCGTCTGTGTCCGTTCCTTCTACCTCTGCCAGCCAACCAATGGTTGTACAAGCTCCAAAAAAGGTTAACACGCCTGTCACTATCTCCTACTGCTCTATCGGCTGGCAGCAGCATCACTGCTTCGCCATCTCAAGCTACCATTGATACACAGGCTGAACAAGCTCGCCAAGGCCGAGTAAGAGCCCGTTCAGATAAAGCGATTTACGCGCGAGTGGACTCGCGCGTAGTCAATTTATATTGCGTCCAGATGTCGCGTTTCACTTGCGTTTCTACGCTGGGAGGGATTTCCTTCCAGTTAAAAACATGGAGTTGATACAGCAGTTGTGTTGTGGCGTGCGTACCAGCGATGGAATCTCCGTAAACAAAGAGAAAGGCGACGATTCAACATGCATCCAATTCTACATGACAGATTGACGCACAGTATGTTTATATAACAAAATACCAAAATCTGAGAGAACACAGTGAAAAGTGTTTCAACTATATCTTCCCAGTTCCTACGTTTTATGAGTCTATTGGAATAATCGGATGACTCCATATCCCATATGGCTACTCTTTTTTCGACTGCGTCAATGAAAAGTTCTGTATCGAAGTTATCACGCTCCATTTTCAAAAACAAATACGTCCACACGCCATGGACTCGCGCGTTGTACTGGACGCAACAATGTCGCCCAAGTATCTCGACTCGCGCGTACAACGGGCGAGTCGAGAGTCCCGCGCGTTACAAGAGTTTTACGCGCGAGTAAAACAACGCGCGAGAGCATCTGGACGGGATGTATGTAACTCTAGTATCTCGGGAACGCGCGAATGACTACGCGCGAGTCGACTCGCGCGTAAATCGCCTTATCTGGACGGGCTCTAACTCCTGTTGTATTAAGGGATGCAATGAGATGGCATGAAGATTACGCGTGCAGTAGCTGTTGATGCTGGAATACGTATAGTATCCAAAAGCGAGAACACTTATCGGAAGATAATCCGTCGTTTTAAAGAGGAAAATATTCCTCAGCACACATTTCCTCTACCCTCCGAGAGAAATATCCACGCTGTAATCAGAGGGATCCCAACATCAACTAAAGAGCAGGAAATCAAAGAGGCGCTCGAACAGAAGGGTTATGCTCCCCACCACATAATTTGCCTGAAGCGCAACGGTGGGGTGCCCATGCCTTTGGTAGTGGTGATTCTGTCAAAGATAGAAAAATCTCAAAATGTACACGAATTTCTAGGA
Organism: Callosobruchus maculatus; assembly: GCA_951848785.1. NCBI lineage: Eukaryota > Metazoa > Arthropoda > Insecta > Coleoptera > Chrysomelidae > Callosobruchus > Callosobruchus maculatus. The sequence goes on along the minus strand of CATOUR010000087.1, from coordinate 438,781 downwards.
CTGTCGGTCACAGTTGAGGTACAAAAGAACTCCCGATTGATAGGTCAGTGTCACCGCTGCCAGAAGTATGGACACGCTCAGTCGTACTGTACTGCTTCTCCAAAGTGTCTGAAATGTGCCCAAGACCACATGACACATCTGTGCCCTCAAGCAGGAAAAAAGGTGCGCAAATGTGCGAACTGTGGTGGGGATCATCCGGCAAACAGTCCCACATCGCACAAAGGCGAACCTCATACGCGGACGCAGCCAAGGTTGCAACCTTGAGTACTCCTGCTGCCTCGAGCTCACCTTCGACTGCAACAGCGCTCAAGTCCTTGCAGCAAATAATTAGTCCTCTGATAAGCGCCACCACCGTCTTGCAGGCGATTTTTTTTTACTTCTGTGTCATCGGCATCGACTACTTTGGTCATTAGCCTCGTGTTCTGTGTAGGCTTTGTTACTGTTTCCCGGCGCCACTTATGAACAGCACTGTTAATTAGAAGCCAACAGTGAATGCTCAGGTGGGGATTCTCGCTGAGGCAGGCGATTTTTTCAGTAAACGCTAGGTACAAAATAGTAGACAGCCTGCATTTATCAAAATTCTTTTTTGGAATTGTTTGGATCTAAGGGACATTCCCAAAAAACGGGAGTTTCACCAAGTTCGTTTGGATGAATGCATAGTTAGCTCTGCTGCAGGAAACATTACTTAATCCGGGAGATCGCCTAGCATTCTCGAATTATGATGTCATCCGCGCTGATAAATTGAATGGACGGGGTGGCGGCTTGGCAGTGCTGATCAAACGTGGTATTGACTATCACAGAAGCACAAATGCTAAGATGCAAACCGTCGAGGCAGCTTCTGTGGTGGTCAGTATGACAGGGGGCATCTCGTTGAAGATCGCATCGGTGTATGTCAGGTGTGGTGCCAGGCTACGTGAGGCGGATTTGGAGGTCCTCTTCTCGTGCCAGGGGACTTCAACTGCAAACATCGAGCATGGCGTTCCAGGCTAAATTCTACTAGTGGAATTCGGCTGTATAACCATGTAGTACGAAATGGGTGTCTCATACATAGCATTGAAGAACCGACACACTATCCATTCAATCATCTTCAAGCACCAGATGTAATTGATTTTGCAATATCTAGAAACTGTAGATACAGTATTACTTCTCGTGTCATGTATGACATCTCAAGCGACCATCTTCCTGTAGTTTTGGAAGTGGGTGATGGGAATACTTTGGAGGAGGAAACTCCTCCAAAGAAACGCTTTTATTGGGAACTATAAAAGTCCCTTCTCAGAGAGTTTCCAAATATCCCGATCATAGATGATGAGAATGAAATAGATGCCACTCAGATGGAATGGACAGGGTTTGTTCAATAAGCTTTGCAACGTTCAGCCGTTCTTCCTGTACGGAGCCGGGCAAACCTTTTCTCCCTGCCGACATTAGGCAAAACATTTCGGACAAAAGGTCAGCAATCAAACAAGCAAAAAGATCTTGTCATCCCGACGACATCCGTGGGGTAATGAATCTTGTCCATGAAGTGAGAAACGCACTTCATGAATTCCGAAACGAGCAGTGGAGCGACTTTCTGGAGGGAATGCTTGACTAAAGTGTTCCTCTTTGGAAAGTAGCAAAATCGCTTAGAAATGGCAAACGGGAACAACTTCCACATATCCATGGTCCTGGGGGTATTGTCTCCACGACTGAGGAAAAGCTGGAAGTTTTTGCCGATGCCATGGAAAATCAGTACTCGCCCAACTATGATCTGGATAATGACCTCGACGAGGAGCGACAAATTGTAAGATCCGTCAGGAGATGCGATGATGCTTCTATTTATGATTCCTCTTCTGAAAGTTCTTCTTCAGAAGCTCTACATAACACACCCTAGGAATCACAAGTGATTCCTCATTGCACACCAGCAGACCACAAATAAGGCGTTGAAGATACTTTCGCGAAAGGCTTTGACATACCTGGTGGCAATAATTGACGCAATTCTCAGAACTCAGTACTTTCCAAAGGCTGCTGATGTCATCATGATTCCAAAAAAGGTGGGTTCGATTTTTCCGCAGGATTATCGTCCCATTAGTCTGCTGTCTGCGCCGTCTAAGCTTGCCGAGAAGGTACTAAACGTCACCTCGAGAATTGCTGGTCAGATCACATGATTCCTTTTTGTTTCGGTCTGAGCATAGCACAAGTTGCAGGCAGTCAGGCTGGTGGAGCGTATAACCAGCGAATTCACCCAAGACAAAAGTACTGGCATCTTGTTTCTGGAGGCTTATGACAAGGTATGGCACGAGGGCTTCCTCTAGAAATTAATTCAAAAGGGCTTTCCATTTTGGCTTCTAAAACATTTAAAATCCTTTCTTGAAGGAAGGAAATTTAGGATCAAAATTAACAACACTTTTTCGACATTACGGCCTATAAAGGCCGGAGTTCCTCAGGGTTCGGTACTTGGGCCAACCCTTTATTCACTTTTTATACACGATGTCCCTTGCCCCGCAACTGGGAAGTCTATCTCTACGCTGACGACACTGCAATTGTAGCTCAGTCGCGGACTGGAAATCTAGTTCGCGATGAGTTGCAGCTCGCGGTGGATGAAGTGTTAGAATAGGCGGATCAGTGGCTCATCAAAATTAATCATTCGAAAACGCAGGCTATATATTGTACCAAAAAAGGTCGTGGTGCCCCGTTAGAGGTCTCAGTGAACGGTGCTAGGATTCCAGGGGAGAATTCTGCCGAGTACCTAGGAATTATTCTCGACAAGGGCATGACTTAGCAGAAATACACTCAAGCGTTAAAAATAAAATTCGAAATTACGTTTCGTCAATTCTGCCCTATGTTATGTAGAACCTCAAAATTCAGTTTGGTAAATAAAATTCGACTTTACAAGATGATTATTATACCAGCAACTACCTACGCATGTGCAGCTTGGTGTTTCCTCGCCAAGACGCACATGCGAAACCTGCAGGTTCTGCAGAGCAGGACATTGCGTACAATAGCTAACGCCCCATGGTATGTTTCTAACGAAACCCTTCACAGGGACCTTGACATCCCTTACTTGAGGGATTACATTAAACAACAGGCTTCGCAACGACGTTATAGTCAAGCGGAATCGCACAGCAACCCTCTGTTGCGCGAGTCAGTGGACTACACAGTCGAGCAAGTTCGCAAGCACACAAGGCCGCGGCTCGCACTGTGATCAAAATCAAATCGTGCAATTTTGGAAACAACTAAATTTTTGCCCTTTTAGATACCGAACCTCAAGATTAACCCTGTTGGTTACACCCAAAAATTACTGGAAACACAAGCCACGATGAACAAGAAAAAGGATTTTTGTTGGAAGACATAATCAAAACCAAAGATTACACAATACACATCCAGGAACAACTAATCAAGGAATTGCAAGAAAAAAATTGTTATTTACAAAGGAAATTAGAGAAGTTGGAAAAAACAAGCCACATCAGTAAATCATTCGCTGACATCGTTAAAAATAGTCCAGTAGCAGTAACACGTAGTGTAGAACAAAATGATATCATTGAAAGTGTCCCAACATCCAATATAACTTTGGAACCAAAAATAACAACAAAGGCTGTTGATAGTACAGTAGAACCAGGAAATACTGTTGTCATAAAACCAAATGATAAAAATCAAACCTGTGCACAAACAAAGAAAGCATTGAGCAAACATATAAATCCTGCAAAGATGAATATTTCCATAAAAAAAATTAATGATCTTAAAGATGGAGCTATAAAAATTGAATGTAAAAATATGGATGAAATAAAAAAACTTAAATCAGAAGTTGAACATCATGTTGGAAAAAGTTATACAGCTAATGTCGGTCGTAGGAGATTGCCAATGGTTAAAGTTGTGGGATTTAGTGAAGAATTAAACAAAGATGAATTGTTAGAAGACTTAAAGGACAATAACAGTGTTATAAGTAAGGATTCTTCAATAAGAGTAGTAGCAATTAAGAAAATGAAACATCGGTATCTGGCTATCCTGGAATTAGATGAGAGAACATTTGATGCAACTATGAAAGAAGGTGTACTGTTTATATCCATGGATGTATGTACAGTTTTTGAGCATTATGATCTCCTGAGGTGCTTTAACTGTTCTGGATTCCATCATACAGCAAAAAATTGTACAAAGAAGGGTATATGTATAAAATGCGGTTCTAGTGAACATCAATCCCAAAACTGTGATACAGCTAAAAACTTAATAACATGTCCAAATTGCAAAGAGTCAAATTTAAAGTACAATACAAATTTTACTACAAACCATTCATCATTCGATAGAATATGTAATATTGTACAAATTGAATACAGAAACTCGAAAAATAGACCTTACTATGGTGAGAGCTCATAGCAATTACAAGAAAAACAATGTGCCAACCTCATATACCATATAAACATACAAGGGTTCTTATTACATAAAGATGAGGTACAAAATTTTTTGTTCTCCGAGAGACCATTAGTACTCTGTTTAACTGAAACACATGTTACTATAGACATTCAAGATGAAGAAATCTATATCCCTGAGTATCATGTAATAAGGGCAGACACAGTTTCAAAGCACACAGGTGGTATATTAGTATATATCCTGCAAAGCATCACAGTTAAAGTAGAAAATGTTATAACTTCGGAGTATGAGTGGTGGTACATAAATTTGAAGATGAGAATACGTCAAATGTATAATCTGCACGTTTATTATCGATCTCCAAGTGGTAATATTAACAAATTTTTAGATTTTTTTGAAAGTATATGTGAAAACCAATATTACCAAAATTGTTCCACAGTACACGTGGGAGACTTTAATATAAATTACAGCTCTCACGACTTTTATGTTAAAAAATTCAAACAAGTAATAAGCTTTCAAGGATTATGGCAGAAAGTAGAAGAGTGCACCAGAATAACAAACCATTCTAGAACTACAATAGATTTAATAATTACCAATGAACAAAATCTTCCTGTTAAAGTTATGCATACTCCAAAAGTAAGTGATCATTCTTGGATATGTTTTGAAGTGGAAAGTATACTTAATGACAAAACTTTGAAGGAAATTGCAACTATTGACTATGCGAAGTTACGAGAAACCCTTCTACAACACAACAATATTTCTGGAATTATATTTGATGCAGACAACTACTTTTCACAGATTATGGATAACATGGAACTTTGTATAGGAGAATCAACAGTAAGGAAAAGGATATATCAGAGAAAGAAATCAACATTGTGGTTTTCACAGGCATTCAAGGACTCTAAATTAATACGTGATAATAACTATAAAAAATTTATGATTACCAAAAATCCAGAACATTGGGCAGAATATACAAAAGCGAGAAACAAGTGTGTAGAAGTTCTCAGAAGTGAAAAGAAAAAATTCTATGAAAACAAAATTGACAGTAATAAGAACAACAGCAAAATGATGTGGAAAACATTGAAAAACATCGTCTCTCCCAAAATAAATAATGAATTATCTAGAATGCGTTTCGATGACGGCATCATAACAGAAAAATTAATAATAGCAGAACGAATGAACATTTATTTTATAAAAAGTATAAATGAAATAGTGGATTCAATTGATGATGGTGATGCCAAATTATGTGTATTAAAAGAATCACACAACCAAACTATGGATCATTTCAGAACATTAGATATATCTTATCTTCGAAAATCCATCTCAAAATTGAAATCAAATGAAAATCCTAGTGAAAATTTATCAAAAAATATTTTAAACGAATGTTTTGATATAATTGGAGATAAATTACTTTTACTGTTGAATCACTGTTTGATATATGGCAAATTTCCATCTAAACTGAAATGTTCTACCATTACTCCTGTTCCAAAAGTTCAAAACTCTGAATTATATACAAATATGCGGCCAATAAATGTACTACCAGATGTTGAAAAGCTTTTTGAAGGAATTATATATGAACAAATTATGGAATTTATTGAGGAAAACCAAGTATTGACAAAATATCAAGCAGGCTTCAGAAAGACGTATTCTACGGAAACAGCAATTCAAGTAGTAGTAGAAGATTGGAGACGTTCTATGGATGAGAAGAAATGTACATTAACAGTGTTTTTAGATTTCAAGAGGGCATTTGAGACTATAGACAGGGCAAAATTGTTAAAGAAATTATATCACTATGGATTCAGGGGGGCAGTGTATGAAATTTTCCAAAATTACTTAATAAATAGGAGTCAGATCACTAAAGTAGGAAACACTTTTTCAAGTGTCAAGAATATTTCGGTTGGAGTACCACAGGGAAGTAAATTGGGCCCACTACTGTTCATTTTATATATCAATGACATACCAGATATTTTGGAGCATTGTAAAATTCAAATATTTGCAGATGATACTTTAATATACATATCGGAAACAAAATTAGACATTGCGTTGGAACTTCTAAATGATGATATGAGAAAAATTATCAATTGGTTGAACGTCAATAAACTGAAACTAAATACCAACAAAACAAAATGTATGATAATAGACAAACATTTAAACGAAACACCAATTACCCTTTTGGTTAATAATGACAAAATTGAAGTAGTTAAATCTATCAAATATCTGGGCATATACGTAGATAGTAGATTAAAATTTGAAGACCACTTTGATTATATTATTTCAAAAATATCCAAAAAGACAAATTACTTTTATAGAATTTCCCAAAGCCTCAGTGTTTATTCTAAAAAAATTGTGTACAACACTATAATTCTTCCTCATTTATTATACTGTTCAACTACTTTATATACCGCAAATGAAGCCATATATTCAAAATTACAAGTGCTGCAAAATAAAGCAATGAGAATAATTTTGAATAAAAATAAGTTCACAAAGTCACGTTATATGTTAAAAGAACTTCAATGGTTGAATATAAAGAATTTTATATTGTATCTAGTTCTCATTTTCATATTTAGATTAAAAAATCATTTATTGCCGGAAATTTTAGAAAATTTTATTGAATTAAACAATCAATATCATAACTATTCAACTAGAGGAAATATAGATTTTCATCTACAAATTTGCAACAGCAATATCACAAATAAATCGGTGTTCCAAAAAGGGTTATATGAATTTAATAAACTGGACAATAATATTAAATCAGTTACCAATTTGAAAGAATTCAAGACAAGATTGAAAAAGTGTTTCTTGGATATACAAGATTTATAGTGAGGTAATCTCATGAATGTACTCGGCGAATTAGTTTGTATTCTTGATAACAGTTATAATGTAGCGATTATGCTAAATAAATCTACTACTACTACTACCCAAATCGACTATGTCAAGCTATACCCTCCAACCGACACACTTCCTCCTCTTTGCTCTTCTCCTTCCTTCCTCTCTTTTTCTTCCCTTACTTCTCCATGGCTTTGTCTGGTCTCTGGGTAACCAGACCTGACAGACCGATCGACCGACATGACTGCAACTAAGAGAAAAGGTCCTGCGGACCGCTCTGACTAACAATGACGAATAGTAGTCACTATCTAGTTCGCTAATGAGCGAGTGGAAAGTTCTGTATGTCATCGACACTCGCTCACTCGATAGCTTTCACGGAACGAGTTTACAAGCTAACAACAGGTTAACAAGCCGTATTGTAAAAATACGGCAAGTCGGCGAGTGCGCTAGTAGTCGAGACCACACAGAATTTCTCACTTGCTCAGTAGCTAACTAGTTGGCGTGTGAAGACCATCGTCGACATCTTCAAAAACCAATGCTACTAGCCACTTGTGCACAAGCTACTCTGTGAGTGCACGTAGCTAGTTTACGACCTAGATCGCTCAAAAGCCGGCGAGTGGCGACTTTGGTGGCGACCACAGTCGCCGTCAGTTCAACTTTTTCCAGAGGGTTTTTACAAGCAGCTAACGGAGCGAGTGCATCGAAGTACACTCGACTGGTTTACGAGCTGCTTGTGAAAAAGCCGGCTAGTAGCTTCTAAACTAGCCTTATGTACTTGAGGCTTACGATTCCGAATCAAATACGTAATCCTAGACATCTGATTGGATAGATATGGGGCTTGTAGTGAAAGTTATTACCTATGAGTACAACTAAATGAATAAGTAAAATTAGCTGTAGTGTGTAGTATATACAGGATGAGTTTTTAGTACTAGATCGGTTCATAACTCTACTACTGTAGCATATACTACGATTGCCTGCATATTTTAGGTATTATAAGGCAACGATTAGGAGTTAAAATCTGGTCTGATCTAACCCTGAAAATGCATCAAAGGTTAGCGAAACATATATAAACAAAACAAAAACAAAAAAGGTGCAACCCGGCCTCCGACACACCGGGCTGCTGTTCCATTTCCCAGCGACTACTCCTCACACCGTGAGGTGAGCAATCACTGGGTCCGCGAATCGTGCGTCCTAAGCAGACGAAGGGACCCATGGATGACTGCCTTCTGCATTCTGGCGGCTAAGATGTGCGCCGTCGCACGGCACACCGGCATTTTGCGCAGTGCAGAGAGCAGCGTATCCCTCATACCACCTAGGGACCCAATGACCATTACTAGCAGACTCACAGTGTAGTCCGGCCAGAGCCTGCGAGGTTGTCCGAGGAGCTCCTGATACTTGGTCCGCTTTTCCTCCTCCTTAGAGACGATGTTCCCCTCGGCAGGCGCCGAGAACTCGACAACGAACATCGTCTTTTGTTGGTAGTCGAGGAGGACTATGTCGGGCTTATTTGCATGTATAAGCTCGAGCGTGGAGAATGAGTAGTTCCAGTAAATTCGGCACCTCTCGTTCTCCACAACGGACTCAATGTCCCCTGGAGCATACGGCAGCACCGGTGTCTCATCTATACCGTATGAGTGCCTTAAATGGTACTATAGCACTCGTAGAGCCGCGTTGTGCCGATAGACGTAGGCTGTGCCAGCGTACACCTTACACGCCGACAAGAGGTGCGTAAGGGTCTCGGCGCCTGCAGGCAGGCTTTACAGCGGATATCGGGCACATCCATATCCATAATCCGGCTACGGTATACTAAGGTATACCGTCTTGGCAAGCCATTATAGAGCTCTCAGTCTCCGACTTCAACCCATTAGACCTTAGGAAGGAGAAGGTCAACTGCTCAGATAAACCATGCTCTTCTAGATGTTCGTAGAAGATTGCGTGCATTGGTTTATCTTTGTGAAGTCTTAAAAGCAATTGGACTTCAGCAGTTTTAATCCGGGTTTTTAATTGTGCGGGAGCAAGTTCCGTAACGGACTGCTGACACCTCCGCGTGAAGTCGAGCGTGAGACTAAGTTATTCGGCTGCCCGTGTTGCTGCTCTAAAAAGGAAGGCTCCTTTACTCGCAATCTCGTGCTCTCGCACAAAGCGGATCAGGGGATCAGTGCTCGTCGTAACATAGCAGGCAGTGGCCAGTACTACTCTGCTGTGCAGACGCTCCAAACTCACTAGTCCACGCCCTCCCAGGTGTCGCGGGAGGTATATTCGCGGGACAGAGGATCTAAGATGTAGACTTCCTTCCACATTCATCCTTTTGCGGGTCTTTATGTCGATTTGTCGCAGCTCTTCCACTTTCCAGTGGATAGCACCAAAGCTATATAACAACAATGGGACCGCAAGCATGTTTGTGGCAGCGACTGTTTTTGCCGGACAGTTCTGACGGCCAGATCTGCCGGAGTCGGTGCAAATACTTGCGGCGGAGACACTCTTTGACCAATTCTGCCTCTTGGATGTGACGCTGCGGCACTCCAAGGTAGGTATAAGTATCTCCGGCTTGCAGTTGTCGCAAGATGCTCCCATCAACGAGCTGCTCCTCATCTTCACTATTTCCGCAACGTCCTCTTTTGAGATGAACCATGGCACATTTGTCTATCCCGAACTCCATACCAATAGCTTGACTGTAATCCTGCACTACCCTCAGCGACTGCTCTAAATCGCGTTGTCCGGAGGCATAGAGTTTCAGGTCATCCATGTAAAATAAGTGGGTGACCTTGTGCCTCCGGTAATTGGGCTTGCCACAGCTGTATCCCTTAGTATTTTTCAGCGCTATGGACAAAGGCAGTAGCGAGATGCAAAAGAGCAAGGGACTCAAGGAGTCTCCTTGGTTTCACCCGATGTTATAGTGAACCGAGTCTTCCAGAGCGGCATCAGTTGTTTGATGCATCCCACTATTTGATCATCTCCCGAAAGACATTCCAACAGCCGCACAATCAGAGTCCTGTGTGACACAGCGGTCAATCAACAGGTTATCCCTGCAGCCAGCTACTCCTTTCTTAGACCCTCTTTGTTCATATACGCTGAGAAATACGGGATTTACAGCTTGAAGGATACGCATGTACAAGATTCTGGTGAAGAGCTTGTAACATGCGTTCAGACATGTTATTGGCCTGTAGTTTTTAGGTTCAGACAAATCTCCGGTCTTCGGGAGAAGCACGGTTCGACCCTCGACAAACCAAGCCGGAATTGGCTGCTCCTGATTTAGCCACGAGTTAAAAACTCTAGCTAAATGCCGGTGGCAACTGGGAAACTTTTTCAACCAGTAGGTGTTTATGTCATCCGGGCCAGGAGCTGCGAAATTCTTTGCGCCTCGTAAGGCACCAAGAATTTCTTCCGTGTTTATCGGGTGACGCAGTACATTCAAGTTTGGAGTCCTCCTACAAACGGACTCGAACTGCGCCAAGGCCGGAATGTCTGCTTGGAGAGGTTTGGGCTGTTCGTAAATGCCCCTCCAGAAAGTCTCCACGCGATCAGCAGTTGGCGGCTGCTCTATGACTGGTGGTCGCTGTTGGAAGAGACGAGCAGGCTTTTCGAAAAACATTCTGTTTTCCTCCAAACCTCTCGCCCGCGTCACCAGTGATCGTTTAGCAGCGATTAGCGTCCGTATCCTGTCAAGATAATGCTGCTTGACAACAACCAGTACCGCTTGACTGAGCGTGTGATGGTCGCGCCTTAGCTCTCGGGCTATCTGGCGCAAGCGGCGCGTAAAAGGCGTAAAAAGGCGTAAAAAGCTTTATGTCGATAGGTGATGCGGTTTCCGAAACATCTCTCTCGAAGACTTGGAGGCGCTTTTTAAGAGAATTGTGCAAAATGAAACTGCGGAATGGGATCAAGATACGACAGTTTGTGCAAGAGGACTCTTACGTTTATTATGTGATTTTGATTTCAACTTCTTGTCTGTGTTTTTTTTCTATTTTCCCGCATTCTGAAGGATTGAGGATTTTAAAACGTATATGCCGAAAATGAACAATCTAGAAAACGAATGCGGTTGGATTCAATCCAGGGAGAAGATAAAAACAAATAGTTATGCTCGCCTTTTTTTATGAAACTTTAGATGTTCATCATCTTAAACATTACGCACCGATTTAGCGAAATATCAAAGTTAAAGTTTCTAAGTCTTCTTGAAGCAACGCAGTTCACTACTTTCAAAAAAGTGTTTCCCCAAGAGTCATTATTTTCTATTTTGTTAAATTCGTATGGAAAATTTTTTGACACTGAGACTTAAAAGTGAACTTTCATTAATTTATGTGATGATATGAAACACGAAAGTATTTTCAAACTACATGAATATATTATGTCTCATCAGTTACATACACTGTTTCCGGACTTAACTAAACTATTACGTTTGGTTTTAACTATTTTCACAAGTTGTTCCGCGGAGAGATCTTTATCTTGCCTGAAAAGAATAAAGACATATCTTCCGAAATCACAAAAACAAGAGACACTGTCAACATTAGCATTTATGAACATTGAAAGTTCATTACCAGAGAGTATGCGTTCTTCTCCTTCATTTGTGTGGCAAATATTGTTGGAATGTGAAGTAGTACAGACGTTGTATTTTGCTTTGCGAGTTTTTCTATTTTCCGGCAGCAATATTTGAAATCTAACAGTGATTTTTTCACTAGTAAATGTGTGCATGATCATCAGTTATAAGAAGTCAACAAATACTCGATGCCATTCATCTGGATGTGTTTGAAGTCGATTTAGTGCATTTTCATAGCGTTCAGCCGCACAAAAACGATAAGCAATTTTTTGCGCCAGGCCAGTCGGTATCCGCAGATAACAGTTTCCGAAGGCACAGGTCAGGATTCAGATATTTGATAATGAGTACCTGTATGAATTGTTCCAGCAAGGACCCTAAGGTCTTTTGTGACAGCTGTAACTGTTCGTTTTGTGAAAGGTGTTCCGAGTTATCATCGACAGAGCTAAGATGTATCCAGTTGAAAAGCCGAATATTGAAGTTTTTCTGTCCTGAGTGTCGCCAAGGATTTTCTCAAGTTCCAGAGCTCAGGAAAGAGGTGAAGGAGTTGAAACAGAAAGTCGAGGAACTCATTGCCAAAACAAATGACAGTACAAGGAACTCAGATACTAACAATGTATCAGACTCATACTCGGCTGATCAAGTCGTCCAAGAAATTCAGGAGCGTAATATCAGGAAAAACAATATTATAGTTTTTGGCGTGCCTGAACAAGCGAATCAAAACGGGGATAAAAACATAATATTGGATATGCTGAGATTGGCGAACCTTGAATCCATATTAAATGATATAAAACACTTTAGGATTGGGAGAACTCCATTACCCAATAAACCTCGTCCTCTTAAATTGATAATGGATTGTGAATCAAGCATGAAAAAGATATTCAAGGACATAAAACTAATAAAGGAGAGTCAAACATTCAAAGATATAGCGATTGTAAACGACCGTACTCCCATGCAAATGAGCCAGTACAGAAGATTGAAGACAGAACTAGAGGAAAGGAAGCAGCAAGGTGAAAATGACATTCAAATCAAGTACTTTCAAGGTGTTCCTAAAATTGTGAAAGTTAAGCATAATTTAAACTAAAATCGCCCATCAGTGCAGCTTGTGGTAAGGAATTTGAGATATCTGTTTTTTATCAAAATATTAGGGGTATGAATACAAAAATAGACGAATTCTATGCTCAAGTTAGTCTAGCAGAATATGATTTATATGCAATAACAGAGACCTGGCTAACTCCGAATGTGAATAATTCAGAATTTTTTAGTGATCAATACATAGTGATGCGCTGTGACAGAACGACATCCAAGGGTGGTGGAGTATTACTGGCAGTGAGGAACAAATTTAAGCAATCTCCTCTGGATATGAGTTCATTCAGCACAGCGGATCATGGTATTGACATTGCTGGTAGTTGCATATCTTACTCATCGTTCAAACTATATGTTATTGTTCTATATATACCAGTGGCGGCCCACTAATGAGAGCAAGTGAGCAATTGCACCCCCTTGAATTTTTGAATCAAACAAAATAATCAAAGGCTGTAGTGTCTGCAGTTTTTATGCACGTTTAACAAGTGTTGTTACGTCGTGATTCACCGTCTGCGCACACACATGGATCGCCGCGCCGTTCGCCGCGGCCCGCAGCTCCTATGAGCATAAACAAGGCGTTGCTACATTCAGCCATGTAAGTTCCATTAGAGGTGGGGGTAGCTAACATTTCTAGCGTTTCCAATGCCGCGTGAACGTAGCAGTGGAGCAAGAATTTAGGGTGCATTTATAGTGCTGTAACGTAAGAGGTAAGGTAAGAGGTATGAAAATAAACCTGTGGAATCAGATGAGAGTGTTTATAGTCGTAACGTTTCTTCTTACGTTACGACTATAAACACTCTCATCTGATTCCATAGGTTTATTTTCTTACGTCTTACGTTACCTCTTACCTTACCGCACTATAAATGCTACTTTAGTCTGCTCACGATAGTGTTTACTGTCTACGATAGTACAGTCGTTGTTGGTCTACGTCGCGTCGTGACTTTGTATCCGCAGCGAAAACATAGGCGTAGTATAATAGTTTTACACGGTTTGAAAATGAATTCTGTCGGGTTTTTGATAAACAATGCGTTTTCACGGCTAACCTACGATGAGAAAATTGGAGTAAAAAATCTTAAACGCCCGATGCCTCAGTTATGTTTAGAAAATAAACAGACTGTGAAAGGTAAAGACATTATACGGAAATTCAATCCGACTATTTACCAAAAAATGACTGGATTTGTGGATGCGATGCTAAAAATGCCTTCTTTTTTTCCCGTGCCTTTTATTTGGTGGTGAGCCGTCTTGGTCAAAAAACGGAATAAGATACTTGGTTCATCTTAGTGCTAAGATTCATAAACATGAAAATTCATAAGGACATCTTAGAAATACATTTAGTTTGAGAATGTTAGGGAAAAATAACATTCAAAATGTTTTGGACTCGTCATATAGAAAGTCGATTCAGAAACATAATGAAGAGGTAACAAAAAATAGACATGTTTTGAATTTGATAATAAATTGCATCAGGTTTTGTGGCGCATTTGAGCTGGCTCTTAGCGGTCATGATGAACGGCAAATGTCAAACAGCAAGGGGATTTTCAGAGAATTAATACATTTTACTGCAGAGTTGAATAAAACACTCAAAGATCACATAGAATCTGCACCAGTTTTTAAGGGATTGTCAAAAACAATTCAGAATGAGTTGCTGGATGCAATGTTGAGGGTGTATCATCAACAAGTTGGGAAAGAAATGAAAAAACTGACTACGTAGCTGTGATCGCAGATGAAACTACCGATGTATCTAATCAGTTTCAGCTGGTACTTGTTTTCAGATACATAGTCGACGGAAGACCGGTCGAAAGATTTTGGAAGTTTCTACGGGCGAAGTGGACATGATTCCAATGCTATTTCTGCCTGCATATTGAACGAAATTAGTTTGCTTGTTGATGACCCTGAAAAACTTATTGCACAAAGTTATGATGGAGCGGCAGTCATGAGTGGTGCTATTAATGGCGTGCACAAACACGTCCAAGAGCGGTATCCAAGAGCTAATTTTGTACATTGCTATGCTCATCACGCAAATCTGATCATGTCACATGCTACCTCAAGTAATAATAGTGACTGCAGACTCTTCTTTGCTAATTTGACAGGACTGTGCACGTTTTTCTCTACATCACCACAACGAGCTGCACGACTGGAAGAGTTTCTCCCAAAAAGGGCTTACCTCGATCCTCAAAAATAAAATGGAACTTCAATTCAAGAACGGTGAATGCTGTGTATGAGCACCGAGAAGATATAATTGGAGCTCTAGAAAAGGCAACTTCCCAAACAACCATTCAGCAAGCTGGTGCTCACTTGCGAATTTTAGAGGACGAGAGTTTCATCTATTGGTTGACTTTTTTTCATAAAATTATGTCTCATGTGGACATATTGTTCAATCAATTACAAAAAGTTACCACAGATGCATTAAAAATCCATAATAATATAGGTGACTTTGAACGAGCCATTGACAAAATAAGAAGCGAAATCGGTAACACAGAAACTCAACCTGTCGATCAAAATAATTCGGAACTGACTCCCCCACCATCGAAGCGTCGAAGAACAGCTGATAAGAGCAAACGAAGAAGACAATGTATTGAAGTGTGCGATAGTATTTTATTGGAAATTAAAGCTAGATTTCAGTTTATCGGGCATTTAATATTATCAAAATTAGTTTCTTTCAATCAGTTCCCGTTATTTGAGAAAGAGTTTCCAGAAGATTTTCTCAAAGAAGCAATAAAATTTTATCCATGCCTCAATGGGGGCCGACAACGGACTGAACTAAGCGTTTTATATACTAGAGAAGAATTTAGGCAAAGTTCGGAAACTAGTGCTGTAGGACTGCTGGGTCTTCTGCAAGATGGTTTGAGTAACAGCTTTCATGAGGTGATAAAGCTTTTAAAAATCATAATAACAATCCCGATGACAACGTCTGAAGCGGAACGCCAGTTTTTTAGGCTGAAGAGAATCAAAACCTTCCTAAGGAATACCATGAAAGAAGACAGATTAAATGCCCTCACCATGTTATCGTGCGAGAAGGAATTCATTAATGATTTTCCAAACTTTAATGAAAAAGTGATAGAACTAGTCTGTACATTAAAAACACGCAAAATGGACTTTATTTATCGTCAACTATAATTGGAATGTGAAGTGCAACATTTAAAACTATTTAAAATAAACTGTAAAACGAATAGGTTGTCGACGAATCATATAAATTATACTTAAGGATTGGGTAAGTGTTTCTTTATATCGCTTTCACCAATTTTTTCAATTATGCACCCCCTATCTGAACCACCTAGAGCCGCCACTGATATATACCTCCTACCACTAATGCCGATTCCTACTACCAGCTGTTCGAATATCTTGAACTATTAGAAACAATTTATGGTAAAAATGTTTTATTAGTCGGAGACTTTAATATCCCAAGTTATGTTAATTTTAGAAATAATATTGAAGGTGGTAAAGATTTAAAGTGTGAACTACTGAATAGCTTTTTAGATTGTTTCAGCTTTATCCAATATAATAATATAGTGAATAGTAATGATAGATTATTAGATTTAGTGCTAGCTAATCATGAGTGTATTGTCACTAGAGTGACACCTATAGCACGGAAAGATCATCATCACCCGGCGCTTTCAATAAACATGAAAAGCAGTCAAGAAACTAACAGTAACTTTGAATTCAACAATAATGAGGTACAGTACAACTTCAGAAGGGCGGACTTTCTTAATCTTTATATTGACCTCTTAAACATTGATTGGAACTGGTGCACTGAAGAGACAGACGTGAATGCCCTATGCCAACGTTTTTATGAAGAGATTTTCAGGGTTATTGAAAAACATGTACCTAAATTCAAAAATTTTAAACGGCGGTATCCCTAAGCTAAGGATTTTTACATATTATTAGTGACATTAAATCAAACCATAACTTCTATAAAAAATTCTATAAAAAATTTAAGAAAACTGGTGATTTGGCTTATTTTGATCATTTCAAATTGCTAAGATCAAGCATAAAACTTAAGGTTAGTCGTGCATATTCAAACTATGTCATTGGTGTCCAAAATAGCATTAAAAGCAATCCTAAAGACCTTTGGAGTTTTATAAATTCAAAAAGAAAAGCCTCCAGAATACCAGGAAATATGTTCTACGCTGATAAAAATTTTTGCAACCCAGCCTCCATTGTTTTAGGCTTTGCTGAATTCTTTGAAAGTGTTTATAAAACCTCACCTATAGCCTGTAATATAAATCAAGAAACATGCGGTTCTGAATTTGTACCCGTGCCTATTATTACTGAAGAGTGCATAATGAAAGTCGGCAAAAAACTTAAGCCTAAGCCCTCCAGCGGCCCTGATAGAATTCCTACATATATAGTCAAAGATTGCATAAGTGCCTTTGCACAACCGTTATGTAAAATTTTCAACATTTCACTAAACAAAGGTATTTTTCCAGATTGTTGGAAGTCTTCTAAGGTATGTCCTATTTTTAAGAATGGGAAAGTGAATGATGTACAAAATTATAGACCCATATCACTAATATGTGGATTTTCTAAGCTATTTGAGGTGATAATTTATGAGCATATATATCACAACGTAAGGAACTTATTATCTAATCAGCAACATGGATTTATGAACAAAAGATCAACAACAAGTAACTTATGCTCATTTATGAATTACTTATATCGACTGCTGTAGATCAACAACTTCAAGTTGATATTATATTTATGGATTTTTCAAAAGCATTCAATCAAATAAATCACTCACTGTTGCTTCAAAAAATGAACAAATTTGGATTTTCTAATGATTTTGTAAAATTTTTCCACTCATATTTAACTGGTCGAAATCAGTTTGTAGAATATAATGGCTTTAAATCTCAATCGTATATAACAACGTCTGGTGTACCACAAGGTACAAACTTGGGACCATTACTTTTTTTAATCTTTGTAAATGACATCAATCACATCATAACAGTTGAAAAACAAATGTTTGCTGATGATCTAAAGATAAACTCAATAATTAAGTCACAGGAGAGTTCAAAACAATTGCAAGAAAATCTACAGCAAATAGTCGACTGGTGTCAAACAAATGATCTTAGGCTGAATATTAGTAGATGCAAAATAATGTCTGTCACAAGAAAGCAATCTACCATACTTTTTGACTACAAAATTCAAAATTATAAACTTGCAAGGGTTCAGGAAGCCGAGGATTTGGAAATTACATTTACTTCAGACCTATCATTTTATAAACACATAGATCAAATGGTTCGGTCAGCTACACGTATGCTAGGATTCATCATTAGAAACTGTAAATCATTCACAAACATTGATGCACTAAAAACACTTTTTTATACTTTAGTTAGAAGTGTTGTTGAATATGGATGTATTGTCTGGTCTCCAATATATACTACATACATATCTAAAATCGAACGAGTTCAGATTAAATTTATAAAGTATATTTATTTAAAGGCTAATGGCCACTATCCACCATTCAACTACCCACATAAAGATCTTTCAGAACAATTTAATATGACGAGTCTCGAGCACCGAAGATTTTTATTGAGCTGCTGTTTTGTGCATAAGTTACTTTATAATAAGATTGATTGTGGTGAAATTCTAGCTAGTTTGGATTTTAGTGTACTCAGGTTCAATAGTAGGAGCAGCTTCACCTTTTACTTACCGAGAGCTTCTACAAACATAATGCTAGCATCTCCTTTATATCGCATATCTAAAGGCTTTAATGAGGTTAGTCATTTATTTGACTTCAATGAGTTTACCTATAATAACAAACATTAATATTTTTTTATACAGTATACGTATTGTCATCTGCTACTGCACTGGTGGGTCCAGATGGTGGGTCTTTGATATATACACATATTGTTTTTTTTTGGTACTCATGGGTGGTACCAATTTTCTTTTTATATGTGTATCTATCTTTTACCTATCATATACTATAGAATTTCTCTGTAATTGGATATTGTATCTGTTGAGAAATGATTGAATAAATAAATAAATAAAAGTTTTCGCAAAGATGAATTGTATAGAAGAGTTGATCTTGATTTTAAAATTTAAGATCTAATAGATACGCTAATGGATTTACCTACTTCTTTTTTTAATTGGTTTAATTATACCTGTAACACTTTTTGTATGTTTCGTTTTATTATTCTAATAACAAAATTTTTATCGTGAGGCTAAAATACTAATTGCAGTTACTTATTACATCCCCTTGTATTAACCCCACGCTATGCCGCTGAGTAATATCTTCCACGTCCGGTGGATTTTGGGGGACAAAACATTACATTTTCTTTTCCAGTCCCCATTCATATTATCTTTTAAGAGTCACTAGTATCATATAAGTCATGTATATAGGAGTACAGCAGTGTGAAAATTGGAAGAGTAACCTGAACTAACCGAATAGCTCCTGAATAGATGAATTTATTTCTGAAGAGGTTACTAATAGTTCTGATTTGTTCAGTTTCTTGTTCTCCTCCAATGCCAAATCGAATGAGCGCCGGGCTGCATCATATTCATCCAAGAGGCGTTGCAAACTATGCAGTGTATCCTGATCACAATTTTTACCTAGCGCCCTCTCCCTGTAAACATAATATAATAAAAATGTTGCACACAACATGGATTCTTTGGAAACGATTTTTCCAGAAGAATATCAATAAAGTAAAAATTAATACGTACAATCGATATTTCCCTTTGGGAATAAGATATCGACATACGGTTTTCGCTAGCCTATTTAGGCAGTTTTCGGTTATTATACACGGTGTCCCACATAAGGATACACACTACAGAGATCTCGTAAACCAGAAGGTTTACAAAGATGATTAAATCAGAGAAAAGTTGCACGTTGCTGAACCCTGCAATATAGCGTTTTAAAAATTTTAAAATTCCGAGTACTTCCGAAGATATTTGGGAAAAATTGACTTTTCCCGATTTCGTTTTTAATTTTTTCACTTTATTTGAAAAGATATAACTCTGCATATTTCACATTCCCATTGCAAGATTTTCAATCTGACGTTTCGTTCCTTAGCAACCATCAACTTTGTTTTTTTAAAATAATCGACAACTTTTTTTATATCACTAAAAAACTTTTTTTTAAAACTTGTTTTATTTCGCATAATCATTACATTACAAACAACAAATTCTTTAAACAGTACAAAAAACCCTGGCCTCGAGAATACTTAGAATTTCATACCTGTGTTGGAGAGATGGAAAGATTCACATATATATACCCACATAGCACCGGATGATATGAGAATATTCTCTTCACATTTACTAGATATTATGAATATTCTGGGAAAATTCTATGGATAATTGGAATATTTACAGAATATTCTGTAAATGTTCGAAATGGGAAAAACGCGCTATATTCCGCCGAATATTCCGCACGGATATTACATGAACAATCGTGGTAGAATGTTTTTGAATATTCTAGGAACATTTTGTCTAAATTACCTCATATACGAAACGTTTTTAGGGAATTATGGATACTGTTCCAAAAATAATGGCACCTACTAGTGGCAGATGGTCACAAAAGTTAAGTGGTTAGACATCTCAGTCCAGATGCCTAAAGAAAGCGTAAAAATGCAAACTGTTGTGTAAACTTGTTGCATTTAACCTCAAAATTTTACTCACATTATATAATGAACCTTACACCATAGTAGGTGACCATAATTTGGAACACTGTCACACACTTTATACAACCAGCAACTTTATTGTACAAAATGGGGTATAAATGCAGGCCTTTCAGGAATAAAACTCGTGAATTCGTGAACTGCTAAAAGGCCGACATCCACATTGATCCACATGTTGAAGCACAGAATGACAGAACACTTGAAGCGAGTGACAACCAGACAAGATTGACAACTGACGACACCAAATACACATAAGCATAAGATGCTGTCACTTTATCGTCGGTGGATGCCGTATCTGTATTGCTGGCAATGGCTAATGACTAATAAACTTTTGAAAATTGCACATAATACTTATTAGGTATATTTAGGATGAACGCAAAACGAATGAAGGTTTTTTAATTCACTACGAAACGTGCAAATATAAATTAATAATACCTCATGTTGAATATTTGCCTACATACGGATATTTCTATTACAAATATTACTAAAATTTCGTCAGAAAATAGCTACATCTTGTTCTTAGTAAATTATTAAATTAATATTCTATGAAGAATAATACTGGTATATTCTGGAATAATTCAGACATTTAACGAATAATCACTGATTATCCTAAGTGGATAAAATAATAATAATCTGTAAAGAATATTATGTTAATAATCCAGAATAATCAGGAGAAATAACGAATATTCTATGATTCTACTGAATATTCATGGAACATATAGGAGATTTAAAGAGTATGCATAGAATATCCAATGCTATGTGGGTACATAAATTTACTTACTAACTATACCCAAATACATTTTCACCTGTTTGACAAACATTATATAATTTTTTACGTTTCTAGTGTTCTCTGGAATTTTGTTGTATGCCTTACTGGCTTGTAGAAATGGATTATTTAGACCTATATTTGTTCTTGAACTTATTTGATAAATTATATTTTGGAATCGGGTACTGTAACTGTGTACATAATTTGTCATAACAATACTAGTATTAGATTCCTGCATTTTACTTAACATTTTGTAAATTAATTTAAATTGCTCAAACTCCAAATCTACACTAACTTTAGAAATACTGAGTTCACTATATAATTCGTCTGTGCTAGTTAATTTATCATAATTGAATAAAATCTTTAAAACCTTGTTTTGAAGTGTTTGAACTGCATTAAAACCAGTTTTTCAACATGTTCTCCACACTGGCAATAAATATCTGAAATGTGATAAGAAAAAGGCATTGTAGACACTGTACTTAGTTTTATCTGAAAGGTAATTTCTACATCTATATATTATTGGTATCATCGGCATTATTTTTTTGTAGATATATTCTATATGATCCGACCAGTTCAATTTGTTATCAATTATAAGGCCTAAGTATTTTA
Organism: Callosobruchus maculatus; assembly: GCA_951848785.1. NCBI lineage: Eukaryota > Metazoa > Arthropoda > Insecta > Coleoptera > Chrysomelidae > Callosobruchus > Callosobruchus maculatus. The sequence continues at coordinate 417,018 of CATOUR010000087.1, read as the reverse complement.
TGTGATGTACCTCCTCTATTTTTTGATTATTAATTTGAATGTTTAAAGTTTGGACACGTTTATTTTTTTGTTTGAACGTTATAAATTTTGTTTATCTTAAGTTTATTATGATACAACCAATTTGAATGGCGTTCTAGGTCCCTATTTACAGTGTCGTTCAGTGCACCTGCACCTTTATAAACTAAGACAGTATCATCAGCGAAAGTAAAGTACTGTGCTTCGATTCCAGACAATCCCAGAGTCAATACTCAGAGTGAGTGTAGTAGTGGACCAAGGACGGAACCTTGCGGTATCCCATACTCATTCAACAGCATGTCACTATTCGCATCTCTTAATCTAACGTATTGCCTTCTACCCGTTAAGTATGTTTTAATTAAATTGTATAAAGTTCCTCTAAATCCCACCAAATAAAGCTTTCTCAATAAGATTTCAGTGCTAACTACGTCGAAGGCTTTTCTCAGATCAACAAACACAGCTACCACCAGAAGTCCCTCATCTAATGCCCTAGATACATAATTAACAAAATCGAAGGTTGCACTATGTGTACTGCTAAATTTAACAAAACCATACTGAAACTGGTCTACTTGAATATATTTATCTATAAATAATAACATTCTTTTTTTAATTACCTTCTCTATAATTTTTGAGAAAACACTTGTCACGGCTATTGGTCTATAATTATTCATATTTTGTTTACTACCAGATTTGAAAATTGGACATATTCTGCTTACTTTTAGTTCATGTGGAAACATACCAGTTCTTAATACTGTGTTAACAAGGTTGGCTATAATCTTTAAAATATCGTCTTTCAGGTTTTTTATGTCTCTGGCTGTCACTCCGTCATGTTCTGCAGCAGAGTTTTGTTTCAGTTCAGATATGGTTTCGCTAATTTCCTGTTCATTAGTTAGCTCTAAAAAAATACTATTTTGACAGGTTGCCTCAGCAAAATTGGGGTTAAGCCCCTGTACTTGAATTTGGTCATCAAGCTCGGCTACAATATTTTCTCCTACCTTAGTAAACTGTTGGTTTAAATGCTGAACAATATTTCTTGGATCTTCTATTTTATTGGAATCAATTACTAAACTATTAATATCGGTTTGTACATTTTTGTTACTTTTGTTATTTACAAAACTCCATTGCTTTTTTACATTGGTACCTGTCTCTTCCCATTTTCTTTTAAAATATGTATTTTTTAAAGATTTTATCTTATTATTCACTCTATTTTTTATTGTTTTGATTCTAACTCTATTTGAATATTATGGGGATTCCTTTTTTTATTTTTATATAATTTACCTTTTTGTTTCATCAATTCAAGTAGCTCTGCATTAATCCATTTATTATTTTTACGTACTCTGACTGATTTGGTAAACTCAGATTCTTTTTTTGGGGTTATTATAATATCGATTAGGTCCTGAAATGACTCAATAATTTTATCTTTAATACATCTGTTGAACCTGTATTGAAACTTTTGATAATTGATCGTCTTTATCTCATATAGTTCTTTTGGTTTTGTTTTATTAATCTTTTCTTTCAACGAAAATGTTAGTAGTCGATGGTCTGAAAGTGAAATATCTTCAACTGTGATGGAATGACAGATGTCAATGTTGTTAGTGGAAAGAACATGATCAATGATACTTTTTGACTGTTCTGTGACACGGGTAGCGTGTTCTTCACTAACAGTATTGTGCAACTTAAAGCCACTGAGGGTTAACATGTTTTTATACTGCACAATGAGATTGGCTCTAGTATCCAATAAATTTAAATTTAGATCTCCTACAATTACATGTTTTGTGGGATATTTACAAAGCAAATTATTAAAATATTCCAAGAATTCAGAACCAGAATATGATGGAGGTTTATATATTGCACTTAGTTTTAAATTACTTTCACGTTCAAGTTCACATATACCCAGTTAACAGAGTCCTGCTCGTTGGATTTATCCAGCACTTGACCACTAATTCCTTCTCTCACATAAATAGAAGCACCACCACCTCTGCCTTCCCTGAAGCAGTGCACCACTTGGTAGTTATTTATGTTGTAGAATGATGCTTCCTCTTCATTAAGCCAAGTTTCCACAAGCATCAATACATCACAGCCTTTTTTTATCACAAAACATCGAGTCTCTTCCAATTTGTTTCTTAAACTTTGTATGTTCGCATATGCAATAGATATCTCACATCGAGGCCTAACTAATTTTTTAATTGTTCCAGGTCATCCACAAGAATAACCTTACTGTTTTCATCTTTTCTCATCAGAATATTTCCATTATTTATCCACAGGAATTTGAAGTCCATTTTTTTCTTGTAAATTCTCGCTACTTTGAGTAATTCAAGGTTTGTAGTAGTTAGGTCGTGATTTAGATACACTTTTTTGTTTTCGTTGAATCCCAGGACTTTGGAGGTCAGGCGTAATCTTTTTTTCGATTTCATAAACTTCAATTTGAAGTTTTCATCATTGAACTCAATTTTTATAGGCCTGCTTCCATCACATGAACCATTGCCTATTCTGTAAGCAGTAAAATTACTTACGTTTTGAACCTCCAGCTTTTCAGATATTTTTTTCACTATGTCTGTGATGTTCTCATTCGCTTTTTGAGGTATGCCTTGAATAATCACATTGTTTCTTAGGCTTATTTGTTCTTGTTTATTGAGGTGTGACTTAATTTTAACGATGTCCACTGGTAACATCTCATTAATTGCTACCTGCTCATTTTTTTCATAAGCACATCATACTTGGTTTCCATTTTGGTCAATTTGCTCATAAGGTCTTCTAGTGTAACTGCACTCCTACTGGTTGACGGCTTTTGTTTGTCTCCATCAGCCTGTTTACATGTGTCACAGAACCATGGTTGTGTTGATTTGCTGATCTGTTCATATGCTCGAGTTGACATATCAATACACACCCTATGTTTCCAAATTAGGCATTTCTCTCATAAGAGACCATCCTGGTTGTCTTGGACCCTTTTACAGCAAATGTTATTTTCTATTTCCGGCATGTTGTTGCTTGGTTTTGCAGAAAAGTGATTATTCTGTTCACTCAGCGGCAACGTCGTTTGCTCAACAGGTAACCACTGCCACGTTGGACTTTGACCAGTAGCACTTGTCGGGATGAAATTGTTCGGTTTTTTAATATAAATACCGTACAACCAATGCAATATTTAAACACCTTTGTCCACAAGAACTAATGATGTAGTTAAATGGTAATTTTGACTTAGATTCTTTGTTTTTTCCGGTGGAAAAACTAACTTTCTCTCACAAAGTAAACACACACACTGTTGACTGAAAACTCTAATTTTAATTCTAAATACAACGATATATCGCTCTTTTCATGTACCCGACGTTTCGAATTCAAAAAGATATCTTCAATGTTATTTAATGAGGATTACGAATAAACAAAACGTCGAATCAAAACCGAATTACGTCATCATATAGAGAAGAAAAAATGTCATAGGATTTTGAATTTTATTTTAATTTATCTTCTTTATTAGAATACGAAAAAAATAAGTAAGCAATATGCTATCATCAAATTACAAACCAAATATTTATTTTATACACTAACAAAAAAGTAATTATAACTATACTTTATAAACAAGATACATATCGCATATTCGTAAAATAATTTTTGCTGCGAACTGGTTTATTTTGGGCATAAAATTCAAGAGACGTTTTTTTGTTTAGAATGAAACAGGCTATCGAAAATAAATGTTTAAATGGTAAACAAATAATAAGACAAAAAGTTGCATTGGACATAAATTTTAGGGGTCGCGTTTTCCACCCCTTACAACCATGGGGTGAACCAAATAAATTACTGCCTAAGTGTCTTTTTGGTAGTGGAAAATATCAGGTTAATTTCAATATTGTAACTTTTTTAGGGCTTGTGAAAAAAATTGTTAAACAAATTTTATGTGCCCCTTTTAAGGCGCTGTATCTTAACACGGGATGCTCCAATGAAGTGCCTTTATATGAAAGATCCTATTTTTTTCCAAGAGGAATCACCCCCTTAAATGGTTTACACTTATTTAATTACACCCTGTATACATATTATTTAGCCTTATGTTCATAAAGTCCTCCATTTTCTAGGCAAACGTAGAATAAAAATTGTTTCAATGCTGAAAGGCAATATTTGCTCAAATATCCGGAACGACATCAACTAAATAGATCCATTTTCAAAAGACTACTCATTATAAACTTAAAAGAATATTGTGCCTTTCAAAAACCAATGTTTCATAGAGTAAAGAAACACAATCCAAAACACTAAACGTTTTGTTGGTCGTACAATCGAAAAAGAGCACAAGAAGCTTACAGGCCATTTAGATTCCGAATTTGTCATAGTTTAGTATCTGGTGATGAACAGCGCAGAATGATTTTCTGCGAGTGGCTGACAAGAATGTGTGATGAAAATCGTGAATTTCCGAACCCTATTCTTTGGTCAGATGGAAGTTATTTTTGCAATAATGGCATATTTAATCGAAATAATCGTCATTATTGGGCGACGCAAAATAAACATCGTGTACGAACATCCAGGCACCAACATCGGTTTGGTTTTAATGTGTAGTGTGGGATTATGGGAACAAGGATTATCGGACGATTAATTTCTGGAGAGGCTTTAAATGCAGAAAGATATTTTCTGTTCTTAAATAACGAGATATTGAAGATATTCTACATAATATTAATCTGGCGGTAAACAATCGTATCTGGTTCCATCAGGATGACGCGCCTGGTCATAGTAATTCTCGGATCAATATCAATATGAAATATCTAACGTTTCTAAAAAAAATTAATTGCCACTAATGGCCCCATACGATGGTCTGCACCATCTCCCATCACGCCGTTGGATTTTTTCCTTTAAGGTTTCTCAACAACGAAGTATGTATACTGGAGAACGTACGCAAATGTAGAACAACTAAGAGCCGAGTTTCAAGCCGCCATTGGAAGAATAACTCCAATGATGTTAGATAATCTAATGGACGAAATTGTTTACCGTTGCTACGTTTGCCTAGAACATGAAGGGGGACTTTGTGCATCATCATATCTTCTCAAATAAAGTGAGAAAAAAAATAAAAACGATATCGGGAAAATTCGATTTTTCCCAAATATCTTCGGAAGTACTCGGAATTTTAAAAATTTTAAAACGCCATATTCCAGGGTTCAGCAAGGCGCAACTTTTCTCTAATTTAATCATCTTTGTAAATCTTCTGGTTTACGAGATCCCTGTAGCGTGCATTCTTATGTGGGACACCGTGCATATAAAAAACGTGCTCTAGCGGTACCACTATTAGGTAGGGTGGATTGGTTTGATCGAACAGTAAATGCTTTTTTTAATAAGACCAAGTTTGTTGAAATCCGTTATCTTGATACCTTAAAAAGTGTTAAACAAAAATTAGTCTAGTGAATCCTAGCTTTACAGGCACATATTTTTGGTGACCATCATGAAAATCTGAACAAAAATTTCAGGGCCTTCTAATATAGCCACTTTAGCGGGGACGGGTTCTCTTTAAAGCGCAATGCCGCACGCCCCTGCTGAGCAAAGAGAAAAAAATACTTTTTAGTAGGTATGTATGCGAAGAAAAAGAGCGCAAAACATTCATGGTGTTCACGTGCTCTCGATATTTGGTTGACGGAAGGCGTCAAGGCACGGACCGAGAATGCTCCTACTAGTTCAGTAGATATCGCTGACGTGTAGTTTCAGACATTGGGAGTTCGAATCCAAAGCTAGACGATTTTTTTCTTGGTTGGGCGGGATGATAAGTAAAAAACTGTTAGGATATAATATTTTGTAATGAGTAATAAGCAAAACACTCTTAAGAAGTGACTTTTTGTGATACTAGCTAGACATTTTTTTAAGAAATAACTGGAAACTGTTCTTATTATGTGCGGGGCGCAGCTGCAGCCTCAACAAACTCTGGTAGGATTTTCGTGTAGTTTTTTATTTAAAATTTTGTGCACCCCCCCCCCAACCTTTCAAAAATTCAGGAACCGCCACTGCACTTTGGTAATATTTTTTTATCGCAAGTCTCCATGGTGAATAGTTTCTGATATACCGATATACAGTACCTATCTGCAGTCCTATCTTTTATTTCCGATCTTGTGTCGAAACATATATAGACCAAATAATATTTCGCTATATGTGTATAGGTCATAGAATGTTAAAAAAAACAATTCTCTAATCCTATGGTCTTACCTGTCTAAAAGATATTCGATGTAAGCCTTATATGAGTCGTTAAATGGAGTAATAGCGTTATTTTCAAGAAAATGAGCAAATCTCGCACTGCATCCAACGATGAATGCGTGTTCCCGTTCCAATTCCTCTTGTCTGATGTTTATTTCGGCTATTAGAGACTGCGCCCTTCTGTGAGCTTCTTCTTTTGTCTTGATGCCACGTATCACATTGTCATCTACGATCTTAGTCTCCTTTTCTTTGGTTAAGTAGTAGACATGCATGTGCACCATGAAGTAACAGTCGCATTTCTTGCAGTGCCTAATAAGTAAAATACAAGTTACGGTAAAGGAAAATGACTCATCACCTTCATCTCCAGATAAAAGATGCTTGGGATTGTTGCCAAACCATGAGAGTATTCATTAAAAGAGCTGTTTCAGACTACAGGTTTCAGATATATTTGCATTCATCATTTCAACTACTTTCAAAGCGTTTGGAGCTTGAAGTGCTATTGAGAGCTTTGAAATGATCAAAGTACTTTTGGAACGGCTTGATACTCTTTTAGGAAAATCGAACGAAAATATGAAACGACTATAAACACGTTCAAATGAATCAATTAAAGTATGCCTATCTCCAGATCCAAAAAAATACATTTTATCACTCGATTTTTATTTATTCCTCCCATTAAATACCCGGCCAGGAGACTGATCATGGACAATATTCTTCTTAAGCTTGATAAATATTAACAGTGGTGGCTGGTACTGAAGGGCACGTGTTCACCCAACCGCTCAGAAAAATGACAATAAATATAGTTATCATTCACTGCTTTATTCCTTTATTATTTAGTATTTCCTTTACATCATTATACGCCTTTTTATACAGGGTGGCCAATCGGGTGACGATAATAATTTTTTTTAGATAGCCCGTACCGAGACCTATCTAAAACACCCTCATATATATGTACCGATTATTGATAGTTTTCGAGTTATGATTTTTTTTTTTGAAAACTTGGAGATTTTTCAGTTTTTCCAAGAAATCGTCAAAATCAAAAACAAGAATGCTTTTTGGCTTTTATTTTTTTCAGCAATTATACTCAGTATTAAGCCTATTTTAATATCCAATAAAGAGAACCTATACATCCGAACAATAATTAAGTACATTTTGGGCCCAAAGTTTGAAATCTCTGTTTTTAGTCAGGAGACCAAAACCTTCAAAATAAAATTAAAAATACTGATGCCTGGTTCTGGAGCTCCAATCTAATCTTAACAACTCTGCAAGACATTGCACTGTCGAAATAATAATGAAAAAATAACACTTATTGGGGCATTTTGCGCCGTATGTGACTGTTAAAGGTAAAAAGGTGATAATTCACGAATTTCCAAAATGATTTAAAAAACTATTATTTTACTTTATTATGACAAACTAAAGAAAAAAAACTCATAACAACTAATAAACATGATAAAAATTGATGTTCTAATCACTTTTAATAAAAAAAATTAATACCTGTGATTTTTGCTGTGTACTATTGAACTTCTGCTAAATTAAGTTGTATGGAAAGTTAACAAAGGAAAAGAATAATAAAACAACAATCTGACTTTTAATTCCATGGCGGAATTACCTGGAAAGCGTTATCGTAGCAGACGCCATCCCTTTTACTTCCCACACCAATACGTGAGGGGAGGATTGTGATCGTGAAAATTTTCGATTTTGAGATAATAGGTTTTTTGGGCATTTTATAATGTCTATATAACGAAAATCCGCGTCACTCATTTCCGTCGTTCTGTCTGTCTGTCGGTCTGCCTGTCGGTCTGTCTGTACGCGTTTTTCTAGCGTCGTAATCTCAGTAACCGCTGCATGGACTGTGATGAAATTTGGGCAACAATATGCTGCTATAATTTTGGAAATCGGTACATGGCCGGCGGAGTAATTAAAACAAAAATTTCAAATATTCCTCAAACTTCGTTTTTAGGCGTTTTAGGGGTTCTTGATCATTTTCTGCGATTTTTTTGGGTGGGGGTGGGATTTGGGTCTCTGGGGGGTGGGGGGTTGAAAAACTTGTTGTATTCATGATAGGCTGTCTACTGACCTGTCAAGGAAGACCTAGCGATATAAATCACCTTTTTAGGTCCATCCGAATATTGCCTTGCCTATTAGCGAAAATTAATTAACACAACTGCGCTTCGCCGACATGAGCTCGCAAAAAGCTACTCTGAAAGAAAGGGATGGCGTATGCTACGATATCGCTTCCCAGGTAATTCTGCCATGAAATTGGAATCAGATTATTGTTTATTATTCCTTTCCTCTGTTAACTTTCCATACATCTTAATTTAGCAGAAGTTCAATAGTACATAGCAAAAACACTTCAAAAATCACAATTTGGGTATTAGTTTTTTTATTAAAAGTCATCAAAACATCAATGATTTCGGGTTCATTAGTTGTTACGAGTTTTTTTTTCTTTAATTTGTCATAATAAAGCAAAATAATAGTTTTTTAAATCATTTTGGAAATTCGTGAACTATCACCTTTTTACCTTTAACACTCACGTACGGCGCAAAATGTCCCTATAAGTGCTACTTTTTCATTATTATTTCGGAAGTGCAATGTCATGCAAAGTTTTTAAGATAAGTTTGAAGTTCCAGAAGCAGGCATAAGTATTTTTAATCTTATTTTGAAGGTTTTGGTCTCCTGACTAAAAACAGAGATTTCAAACTTTGGCCCCAAAATGTACTTAATTATTGTTCGGATGTACAGGTTCTCTTTATTGGACATTAAAATAGGCTTAATACTGAGTATAACTGCAGAAAAAAATAAAAGCCAAAAAACATTCGTGTTTTTGTTTTTGATGATTTCTTGGAAAAACTGGAAAACCTCTAAGTTTCCAAAAAAAAATCATAACTCGAAAACTATCAATAATCGGTACACATATATGGGGGTGTTTTGGATAGGTCTCGGTACGGGCTATCTAAAAAAAAATTATTATCGTCACCCGATTGGCCACCCTGTATATTATTTCTAATATGCTACGACGCTACGTCAAACTTTATTCCTCCGTCTCATCAAACCTTCTTTCCGCAGGAAGCACATCACGTAAAATGCGTCGAGTGCGACCAAGACCGTGTGGAGTGTGCTTGACGTCCGTAGGGGAACAGTTCGCATACACCTAATTACCTATTAAATTCGGTATTCGGTTGGGTTCGGTTCGGTTCGCTTTACGCGATTATTTTGTCGATTTGGGGCACCGACCAGCGTGTCTCCAACGATTCGAACGCAACGTCTTGTTTATTTTTGTGATAATCGCGGTTCATTTGCATTTGCGTATTCTCAGTGATGGAGCCCGCGACAGCCTACTCCTGATCTTCAAATTAATTATAGTTCGACATGTAAAACCCGGACTTGTAATAGAGTATTCAACCGGAATATTTATGAAAAATACGAGTGGATGTGCGGATGTTCACAAACAAATAAAAATAAGATATAATATACGTCTTTGTAGTTTGTTATATATGTTTTGACTTATATTACTGTTATTTATATGTTTTTCTTTGTGCTCACTCTCATTCAGAACCCACGAGCTACTGAATATTGAATATTATTCAATATCTTCATAAATTAACATAAATAGTTGCTCGACTATTTAATATTTTTATAAATACAAACACTTGCTCCAATATTCAGCAACTGAAGACGGGCGTGATATTACAAAACTACAAATATAAAGTTGTCTTGGGACATATTATAGGTTCCACGATTCTTTCATCGATTATATTATAAAGTCAAAACAAGGCTGATACTTTTCAATTAATCATGGAAACTTCGAATGGGCGTATACAAGAGAGCTCTTGTTTGTTGCACACTCAGAATACTCACTTATTATTACCCATGGCTGCACAGTTAACCAGTTCCGGCGACCCGATGATTTCCTTTGGGACGTTTGTCAAATAACATGGATCATGACATCTCTGTTTATAATGCCAACGATTTTTGTCGCCAACCTGGAATTTGAATAATGCTATTTCTAATGCAACTAAATCGAAACCAACGAAGGTTTTTCTGACGATATTTTTTTCGGGCACGACATTTATAATACCACGTTATTGAAAAACTTCTCGTTTTTATGAAGTGCATCAAAACATCCCTGTTGTGCAGAGCACGCACGTGGTCTTTAGGGTTCTAAATTCTAAAGCCTCAACTGACGAAACGTTATCTTCAGTGGATAGAGGAATGGTACTGTTTAAGATCCCTTGGCTATTGTCGAAGAGTTGAGTAATTACCAGGTGATTTGGCATGTATAAGAAAAATGTGCTATGTGTGGTCCCTGCTCTTATATGGCTGTGAGGCATGAACGATGAAGCAGGAAGAACTGCGGAAATTGGACGCCTTCGAAATGTGGATGTATAGACGAATGCGGTACGTGGAATATGAACAGCTCCAACTAATACTTGAGGGAAAAATAGAAGGAAAAAGAGGCATAGGAAGGAAGAAGAAGTCCTGGCTAAGAAACATCAGAGCGTGGAGAAACTTGGATGGGAATACTCTAATCCATCAAGCTCAACACAGAGAAAAAATTGCCATAGTGGTCGCCAACCTCAACGGAGACGGCACCTAGGAGGAGGAGGAAGAAAAATGGTTAAGGCACAGTACTTCCTTTACATAAGACAATCCTGTCGTGGCCAGACGGAGTCAGGGGCCCCCTAATATCCTCCGGAGGTCTCCTAGTCTCTGGGCACTGGACCGTTGATAGTATAGTCCAGTTAGTACATTGCACTAAATACTTTGTCCCAGGATGAATCCCGACAAATTTAATTAACTATTGCTGGCACCGACTTATGTTATAATTCCTATGTTTAAATTATACTTTTATCTTTGATAGTTCAATAGTTTTAAATTTCCTTAATTACGTCGTGAAATTGCCAGAAATAGTAGTGTATGATGGCCTCTTTAACGACGAAGGAAGTAAACAATCGAAGAAAGCGCAATCCTAAAATCACCGTCTCCGTTGTTTGTTAGAGAAGAACAAATAAATTCAGCAAGGTAAGCCACTGGTTCTGCAATGTAGAAATAAGGTCTTGGATGACATCCCGGCTAGACACGCTCGCAAGGCGAGGCTCGAAGAATAACTTCCTGGGTTCTGAGCCAGCTTTGGAGCTGGCAGTAGGTACCATTAGAAGAAAGACAGAGGTGTGGTTGCAAAGTCAGCATCTTATGAGATGGAGGGGAATCTCTGGACATCTCCGTCAAGCTGAAAAACTTATTTTAGGACCTCTGGCCAAGGTCTGTCTCTCACTGGACAGAAACCGGCTAAGGTTACTTGTCGGCCTTCAAACGTTACAAGTGACGTTTGAAGGTGTTCTGTCCGTGTTCTGTGATGAGGGTGGCAAGTGATCAGACATGTACACGCTGAGGCGAGGAGGAAGAATCCTATGTAGATGTGAAACCCTTGGGTATCACAGGTAGACTATATACTCGGTTCAAGGATTCTTGAACCTGAGGATATAAGATGTGCTGGACTTGGGAACTAGGGTGAGGTGCAAAATGCCCATTTGTAGGCCTATGCACTGGGGGTTCTGGTCACCAGAAAGCCTCTTTCCCTTTTTCATTCATTCAAGGTGGGCCACAAACGTTTCAATTATGTATACAACAACACTACAAAAGTTGATTTCTCGATAACAAATGCAAATAAAAAAATCCGAAACCTAAGTGCGATGTTTTTTTCCTGGGATTCGTCCTGGGACATGGTATGGTGTAAATAGGACGGTGGGAGCCACAGTACTTAGCGGATGCGACAGTTCGTGGAAGATGATCGGTATATCAAATGTTTTCTTAGACTCATCGTAATTAGAACTGTCTGTATTTTTACACTGCTTTTGGTAGAAACACTTAGCAGGCAGTGGTAGAATAAGAGGTAAGGAATAGTGCGCCTTGTCTTCGCGCGAGCAATTGATCAACTCTATAATGAGAACAAATTTAGCGCTTTAACTGTATGTATGTATAAGATAAAAATAGCACTCGGGAGCCAATGACGTACGGCCTTCATCGTTCCTCATTGTAGAGTAACTAAAATTTATAAAATCGTAAAATTCGTAAAATTGAACAGTCTGCAGATGACAATTGACATAGTGAGAACTGACTACCTTGTAGAATCGTGGCGCTGCTTCCGATTGGCATTGCTACTTAGAAGGCGGTAGCAGGTCCATATCTCGGCTAACGTAAATTAAATACAAGTGTTCTCCTCAAATTCGCGAGTCGCTGCTACCAACGGTTCTTCGCCAGTCGCTGGTCGTCAGTAGTTTGACTCAGAGCAGTGCAGCGTCCTAGTCGCAGCGAATTTATGAATATTTCTATAGTTTCAAAGGTGACTCCTAAACTTTAGACTGTCAGCCATGTCAACAGCATGTTCAGCTAGTCGTAACTAAAAATCCGCCAGAATGAATCTTGACACATGCTTTGACGGCATACGTACAGGGCTGCTCTCGGTACACGTATCGCTATTGAAGAGTAATTGACGCTTGACAATATATAAACGAAAAAATGTGTATTTGTTTCGCTCAAGTATCTTTGCTGTGAATTTTTAGATATTGAATCAATTTCTTGTTCACAAAAATAGTCATTATTTTTTGGCAATGATATATTGAGTAAAAATATTACTCCGACGGCCCTGACTTGCAGAATTGCCAATCCAGACCACTACTAAAAAATTAAATCAGAGTGAATTTACTGTAGAAAATTATGAAACACTTGTTCATCTTGTTAGTAACAACCCAGAATTATCTCTCTCGTCATATCGTCGAAGAAAATCGGAAATTATTTAAATTTTGATTGATTATCTATTAGATGCTTTTCAATTAAAATAGGACAACATAATAGTCGTAGCGATTCGGTAGTAGCTATCCAGTCGCGGTTACCAACGACTGGCGAATTTGTAGAACGTAGCTTCAGCCATCGGGACCTAGCTCTGGGTAACAGGTGGCACAGTGTCACCTCTTGCTATCAAAGATTCTACATGAAGTAAAGAATTTGTGGATGTTTTTAACATTACCTTATACAATTCTGCACATTTTTTACTAGTGCAGACCGTAGCTGGTCTAGACAGTTCCTTCACTTTCAGTGTGACAACAGGCATGTACATCTTTTCACGCAGTTGCTTCAGCGACTGATTATTCAAAGCCAGATCGGCTCTGTGGCGATCAAGCATCCACACGTTCTGATGAATCAGCTGAGCGATGTCTGCCAGTGGTTTGGATAGATAGGTAATCATGCGCCGCGCCTCGTTGATTGCTTGTGTATTCTGAACCAGATGAGGCTTCAAAGGTGGAATTTCCTTACCATTACCCGTTATGTAGTTGATCAGTCTGGAACGATATTGTGCTTTGAAGCAAACAAAAAATAGAGTTGTCAGCCTGTCACGTTTTTAGAATAGTTTAAAAGGTATTATTCTCTGTCCAGCGAAGAAAAAGGGTGATCACGCGCAAGATGGGTGAATTCTTGTCGCCTGGGCGTAGGCAAGGTTACACCACAGCAGACCCCCTCTTGAAGCGAAGACGATGTGGATGGCGTTGTGCCATAAGGAACTTAACATAATGGGCTCGTTCAGCAAATTTTTTTTATTGCATATTCTAAAAGAGCGTGTTGAATTTAGTAGCTGTGCAAAATTTCAGAATTTTCTGAGCTCGCTTTCATATTCAAATAAATTACCAAAGTGGTGCAAATTTAAAACGCGCGGCACTTGCGAGTATGCGGCTGTGACGTCATTAAATCTTTCCGACCGGCCGGCTCGGCGCCGCGTCTTGGCCACGCATCGTACGGGTGCTCGGTAAATAGTAACGCTGCGGCTAATGAGTAATGCTACTCGCTAGGCAAGCGTTGTGAACTGCATACGCGTCTATTGGATAATTTATTTACTTGTTTCATCGACACGGGATACTTACCAACCTATTCGAATTCGCTGATACGGAGTATAATAATGGAAGGAAGACGGAAGAAGAAAAATTATAAATATTGTATAGTTCCCCACTGTAAAAATACGACAGTGACCACTCCTGATAAAATTTTTATTAGTTTGCCACGAAATATAAAAATCAGGAAGTTGTGGCAGAGAGCTATGCGTAGGAATGAATTTGTAAGCGATAAGTCAACAAAGCATTGCTGTGAGGACCATTTTAATGAAAGTATTTTTATAACTACGTGAATCGTGAATTGTATTATTATAAAGAAACCGCCCGGTTATGAAATCGGAAAGTGTATTGTGGGATTACGTCTGAAATTAAAAAAAAATTTCAAGCATTTGTCAATGCCATTCTAAAGATATATTGATGTCAGTTGTTCGCAGATTTTGCTGTTACTGGTACCTACACTAAAACGTAAGAGATACAAATAGATTTTTTTAATCCAAATACTGACCTAATCATATAACAATTATAAAAGCATTGTAAAAATCAATTCTTATTGATATATGGAAGATGTGAAAGACAGTTTTCAGTCCTTTGATGTACCCAACATTCATATGTATTTTAATTATGTAGAAAAAGTTGTTTTATATATATTATCTAGTTCTTTTGTCTCATTTTTCTGCACTTATTTTGGGTAGAAAATCCTGGGTATTTAGCTTATACAATATCCCTGTTTGAAATGTGTATCTTAATCTTGTATATTTTGTTTTAGTTGGAGGAAGATGTTGAAAATTACATGTACTACAAACTAAATAAAAACATCTACTTCCGGCATATTAGAGGAATCGGCCTTAACAAAATCCGTATCACACATTTTTTTTCTATCAGAAAACCACCCGATCAAATAAAAGATAGCGTCAACCAAAGCACTTACTAGTTGAACGTATTACAAACGTATGCTAGGCGCTGTCGCTGTACAGCCGCCATCCGGTGTGGGCTCGCCAACAGACCTAATGACGTCACAGCGATGAATTTTGAGCGCATGAAATATTTTAATCTTTGAAGGCGCGTAACTTTTTCAATTCTCATCCAATTAAGTTGAAATTTTTTTTGTATGTTATATGTAAGTAATACTTCATGAAAATGTGCATAAATATGGTTATTGGAATTTCACTGAACGACCCTATTATCAAAACTGTACAAGATTAGGTTGAACGTATTCTTTGAAGGTATATTCGTCGGTAGACCGATTAGGGGTATTTTCAATATTTGATTAGAATACGAAGCTTGGATGAGTACGCAAAATAAGTTGTTCTGCTCACGTAAATATGTAAATACAACTAAACATTTCTCATTTGAAAGTATCTCCAAAGTCAAGATTTTGAAAACATCTTGGAAGCAATGGTCGTGATTCAGATTCAGAGATTGAAGAAAAACAACTTTGTTAAACTCAGCGTACTTCAGCTTAATTGGATAGATAGGTAGTCCATTCCTGCTAATAAATATTATGTCTGGTTTAGTGGTTTGGTAATCTTTTCCTAATTTTATTTGAATATAAAAAATTATAATAAGAGTGCTTTTTAACTAGTACAGTCCAGAAGGCAGCTTAATACAAAACTAATTTTCTCAAAACAACAGATCGGTGGCTCACGTCACTATCGTATAACACCGTCCATTTGTCGTTCCTGGAAAGACTGTTACCGTGGTGTCGGTGGTTACCGTGTAAACAGGTCTAGCAAATATCGAGAGCACGTGAACGACATGAATTTTTTGCGCTCTTTTTCTTCGGTGGACCGACTAGTTTTTATATCCTTGTCCACAACATGTACACTGTCACCGTACATTAACAAAGACCAGTAGGGTCACTCTAAGCCACGCCCGCAATGTGACTTTTCCAGTAGTGTAACTACTACAGTAATTAATGTTCGAACCTTTGGATAACTGAAACTTCATTAATTTTTCAGGCGAAGCTGAAAAGCAGAAAGATGCTGCAGTTCAAACAGAAAATGGTAAATTTGTGTTTTTGAAATATACGGCAGATAAAATTTAAATATCGATTTAATCAAATATTAATATTCTACAATTTTTTAGATTATTTGGGCTACAAAGATGTCTCTCTACAAACATATACTTTTACGACAGGTATGTAAATACGTATGTAGCATAGTACAGCGCAGCGATATAGGATTTGCTTACTCAGCAAAAAAATTCCGCTAAAGCAACATGATAGTCGAGCCGGTCTAAATAGAAATAAAAGAAATAATACTATATGACCTTTACTAAATGTAAAAATATAAACTTCAGTTGCATTTTTGTGATTAGTGAAAAAAGTAAAAAGAGTTTAATAGTATCAAACTAAAACCAAGCGGTATAGTTAAACCGCCTTAAAAGAGTCAAAACAGATCTCATACGTCTGGGCTCTACTACTATTATTATTATTACTATCACTTGTATTATAATAATAATATTTATTTACAACACTAGAGAAAGCTACACAAACAGTAGCGGCGCTCTCCTCGAGTACTCCAAGAAAAAGAAAGCTACAGGAAGAAATTAAAATGTTAAAGAGGGCTGCAACACCTTCTGGATCACCATGCAAAAAACGAAAGTGCCAAATGCAGTTGGAAACAGGAATAACTGTAGAAGATATACATAAATATTTGGAGAAAAATTACTCAGAAGAATCTTGTAAAACATTGAAGATGCAGTTGAATTTATTGAACAAATCTCCAAAAGGTTGTAGGTACTCAGAAGATTTCAAGAAATTCGCATTAAGTGTTTACTTCTTAGGTCGAAAGGCATATAAACAGTTTTCAACTATTTATAGATTGCCTTCAAAAAGCACACTCAACCGCTTTACGAGAAACTGGATAATAAACCCAGGTTTTAACGATTTTATTTTTGGTTTGCTTGAACTTAGGGTTAAAATGTTCAAAGAAAAAGAGAAAGATTGCATTATTTGCTTAGATGAGATTTCCTTAAAATCACATCTTTTTTATGATATATCAAGAGATAAAATAGTGGGGTTCCAGGAAGGACATAATACAGCAAGCACGAAAGTAGCAACCACTGCCTTAGTGGTTATGGTGCGTGGGATATCCAGTAACTGGAAACAGAATATTCATCTCACTACTACTTACAATTTCCTCGAACCTTTCTATACCATTAGGTCTAACAATAGCTATTTAATTTTTTAAGTAATTAACAATATTAGCACCAATATAACAAAATGATCATTAAGATGATTTACAATTTCTAACTTATTGTGTATCTCCTGTTGGTCCTTGATCATACAATCAATCTGCGTTTTACTTGCTTTATTATTGACAAGCCTATTTACAAAGCCGCATTGTTTTTTATATTTGTGCCTACTTCTTCCCATTGATTTTCAAAATATCTGTTTTTAATACTTTAATTTTATTATTGACTTGATTCTTAAGTTTTTTTAAATTGATTTTCCAAATTCGTGTTTCCCGGTTCTATAACTTTTTGTTTTAAATTTTGACTCGGTTTTCAATCATTTCGAGAATTTCTTGATTTATCCAGTCGTTATTTTCACGTATCTTATACGTCTTTTTGAATTCCGAATCTTTTTTACCAGAAGTGATGAAGTCAATTAGTTCCTGAAATGATTGAATTTCTGTAGTTTGAATATTCTTTTCCAATTTTGAGATTAATTTTGTATGGTCTATTCTGTTTACTTCTTTTCTATATTTTGTCGCGAGTACTTTTATGTTTACACTTAAGGTTATTGACAACAAATTATGAATGATCAGAGTGTTACTGTTACGTACTACTTGAATCGTACAACTATGTACTACTTGAATCATACAACTATGCATCTGTATAATACTCCTTGAGCTATTTGCCACCCCAGTAGCCGCATCTGCAGTTATTGTGTTGAATGGTTTATTGAATAATAAATTATATTCTATGTATACTATAGAATTCATTTCCATTGACCCCCGTATAAGTGAAGTGAACGTCGACCGTCGACGCCGAGAATATCGCACAGTCGGATTCCCCGTAGGTAGGCATGATACTATTATAGTTAAGTTCCACATTCGATGATACCTGCGTCACGCCTGGTCACTCCGGGTAGCAGTGGCGCGCTCGATTTCTTTGAAGGTCTAGATAGGGATTCAGAGGTGTTGATTCAGAGCCAATATACAATTTAAAGCTATCATAAAATTCTATACGTTTTGTATTCATTTTTTATAAATAAGTGTACCAGATTTTATTTTGAAATGTAAAGATATATTTTAGTGATAAAATATTACTTATCCGAATCATAAGCTAGATATATGCTACTAGATATTGGAAGTTATAACTAGTTGAGTAGTTGCTAATGTTTCGTTTACATAAATGTGCAGTCTTTCTCAAAAATGCAAGTATGATATTGTCAAGTAGCTATGGGCTGAATTATTGGCCATCAGCACAGCGGCTTGGTAGGGACAGGCAACTGTAAAGGTAAAGTTTCAATGGAAACATTATATTATGTTAGACGCCAGCCAAAGATTTAAAATAGTAAAGTTCTCACATTCGGTCATACTGGAAGTGGAATTGAAATAATCTACAACAGTAATGCAGCTCTCAGCTAGTCTATGCGGACTATCCAGGACTCAGCACGAGGAGGTGGCTGCATATCGAGTCCCACCACTCCTCCCACCCTTCTTTTATGTTAACAAAATGAATAGGAACTGAAAAGGTGCATGAATACGAAAATGAAACAATAAATAAACTCTCTAAATCTCAAACGAGAACTTAGAATCCAACAAATTAAATTCAGAGTAAGAAGTAAACTCTGAAAAGTTACAATGAACAAAAAATATATTCTGCTTAAGCAACTGGAGCAACAGCAACAAAAATGATTGACTAAATTGTCTATGAACGTCTTAAAAATAAACAACAAATAAAAAAGCAAATATATAAATTAAAAAAATAAACAACAAATAAAACAACAAAAACAAATAGAAAGTAAATAAATATACTTGTTCTGAATCTCAGTCAGTTGCGGACGTATGCGGTGGAAATTCGTCATCACTAGCAGAACTAGAGTCAAAGGAGTCGTCATTGTCACTAGTTGTATCACTGCCAAGGTTAACTATGACTGGCTCTATTACGGAATCTATATGGGGATCTAATTTCCAAAACTTTTCTTCCTCTGCTTTTACGTGTGATACGCATTTCTGCTAGTTATCTGCAGTTACCGCACCGATTGCTTCTTCTAAAAGGATACGTATATCGGCCAACTTAAAAGTTGTATTCTTACGCGCTACTTCATTTTTCACTTGTGCCCATACTAACTCGATTGGGTTTAACTCGCAGTGATACGGAGGCAGTCTTAAAACTGTAAGACCCTTTTCCCCAGCCATTTCGTCTACTGCTAATTTTATATACCTTTCTTTATGGTGACGCGCGAGTTGTGACAGTTGTGCTTTGAGCATAGTCATATCGCATTCTATATTTTTTGACAAGAATCAGTCATAGATATCCGCTTTTTTCCAATTAGAAGTCGGAAGAGCTTCTGAACGCCGACTGTGGTAGGACGCGTTATCTAATACAATAACCGAACCGGGTTCTAATTTTGTCAATATGGATTTAAACCAAGATTCAAAAACTACAGCGTCCATATCCTCATGATAATCACCAGTTTTCCGAGATTCAAAGACGTTCAATCCCCCATCCACAAACCCAGATTCGCTGCCAATATGCGTTATTATTAGCCGAAGGCCTTCGCCTGAAGGGCATTTTGATCCCGTACTTAGGCCTTCAAGATGGGCTTGTCTACGACTCGCTATGTTCAAATCCTGCCAACACTTAGTAACCGTGTGCCCTTCATTCAACCAAGTTTCGTCCAAGTAATAGATTTTGATTCCCTCGGCGTTACGGATACTACGTATTTTTCTTAAATATTCTCTACGCCATAATACTATATCGTCTCTTTCAATCAATGCGCTGTTCCGCTTTCTTTTTAAATATCTGATATTTATTTCGCGTAATGTTCTCAATAATACCCGACGAGATATTTTTAGCAGACTTTCATCATTTTGTAATTCCTGTTGTAGTTTTTTTATCGTTGGAAGTTTATTACGGAGATAAAATGAATGGACTTTTCGACGAATCGCATTTTTCACGTCACCATCCAAAACAATCTTTTTGACTCCTCTTTTTTGTTTAAGTGATTTTACCACAAATACTACGTCGCGCTTTTTTTCCTTCAAAATTCTGAAAATTGTTGCAGCTGAGACCTTAGTCAGATCGCTGCAAAGTTTAACGATTTCCTTCACCGGCCTTTCAGGAAATCGTGTACGTACACCATCGTAAACATTCTTCACTATATTGCGTTCACCGGTTGATAAAACATGTCGTTTGGATGCTGTATTGCTAACCGATGTGCCTTGCTGCATTGTTATTAATTGTATCGTCTAATTTCCCGCGCAAACTTCAAGAATAACTTACCACAGCTGCTATATCGTTACGCCCCTGGCTGAGACTGGCGCGTCAAATCCAAACGGGCGGCCACCGCGAAGCGACAAACCAAACCCCCGCCGGATCTTGCGGCATTGTCAAACCGTGCGTAATTGCTGCGAAACTGCTGTGTTTTCATGGCCCCTCTCGCAATGCGTCACATCGCGCAAAATAGATAAGCGACATGGTGTGAGCCTAAAACTGGTGTCGGTTTTTTGATTAACATCAAAGAAACATACATGTGCGTTGGTGCTCTAATTTACGGTTTTTTTGCTCCTCAGAAATTTTTATCATGATACCGAATGGATCAAGCGACTTGAGTTCGCACAGATATGTGACAGTACAAGTCTGCGATGAACGTTCTGAGTGCGAATATATTGAGTACACTCGCATATCTATAGCTTCCCACAGTATGCGTGTGCATGCCTGTACCGATCTCTAGGCTATGGCTAAAGGACCTGCACAAAGGGGCAACGCCGAGAGCTCGCATGCCGCCATTTCAAGCGCTGTTGCCAAATGTACGTATGTTTCAGCAGTCGTGCTACCGTTGGTATGATTGTACGTGGATTAGGCATATTAGAAATTAAGGATTGCAATTAATGTTTGACTCCACATGGAAAATTGAGAAACATTGTTGAATATTTGCTCACAGATTATGCATACAATCAAGCATACAATAATACCTATTCGTTATCTGAGCATCTAAGGGATTTTACGATTTTGTTATATAAGCGCGTGACAACATTGTTTGCGCCGATTTACCGCTAGCGGAGGTATCATGCAATGTGAAATTTAACTATACTTGAGAAGATAAACCCACCTCGCGCTCCAATTTCGTTCGGCACTGCGCATGACGTCACTCGGAGACAACAGTCGCGCTTGTCGGTGGGAAGAGCCACTGCTTCCGAGCACTAGCTGTTAGTATTTAAAATATTTTTCGGATTTACTATAAAAAATCATCACACATATTCGTTGCTTTTTGCTTTTTTTCAATACAATTTAGGAACAATGCTGGGATAGTACGGCGTCAAATAGAGTAGGTATTTCATAGATAAAATAAATTACCTTTGTAAGAATATGATCCTTGAAAAATGTTCACATAAATATTTTTAGCAATATTTCAATTTCAGGATTACTATAAAATATGGAAAGTTATCAAAGTTCGAAGCTTATTTATTTTGAAAATGTTTCAGCATTTCATACTAGACTTAATTATTGCTCAAATACATGTATTTGTTTCTTATTTAAACCGAAGCAGTTTTTTTGAAACAATACCTTGGTAGAAAAATATCAGTGATTTAGATTTATTATAAACAAACCCCTTAACAAATAAAACTTATAATAATAATTATACAGGGTGTCCCTGAATTTCCTTGACACGTACCCTACATTTAGAACTCACCCTCAACTTTCAAGTAGCAGCTAATAATTTTTCCTATGCGAAAGAAGTCCTTATTTTATTTAAAATCTTGTAGTACCTTTGATTTTATACAAAAAGCAATTTTTTTCGTGAAGTCATAAGCATAAGTTAGATAAAATAAGGAGTTGTTTGAGGCATAATATTTTCGTGAGAAAAACAGATAAAGAAGAAAACTAAGTGGGTCTTTCAAGGGTACCCAATGGCCTATCATACCATGCTTTCGAAACATTTTTTTACCTCAACCCCCAAAACTTACTCCATACTTTTTCTTCCAAATAGCATCCCACAGCTTTTCCTGCATTAATGAGGCCATTATTTTATTTAATATCTTGTAATGCCTTTGACAAGGCAACCAATTGTTTTTCGTAAGCACAAGATAAATAAATTGGGCATTTGCTTGAGGCGTAATATATTCGTAATAAAAAGCATTAAAAAGACATTTGTTTTCAAAAGCATGTATTATAGGTCACTCAGTACCCTTAAAAACCTAACTAGTTTTGTTTTTAGCCGTTTTTTGCGTCAAGCAAATACTTATTTTATTTATGTTATGCTTATGATTTTATGAAAATAAGTTTGTGTATAAAATGAAAGGTAGGTACTGTAAGTTTTTAAATAATATGAGGACCTAATTTTTGTAGAAAAAACTATTTGGTGCTGTTTGAAAAACAAAAGTTGAGGGTGAGTTTTAAGGGTTGAAGTATAAAAAAATGTTTTAAAAGCATGGTATAATAGTCTCTATAGTACTTTCAGAAATTTCACTCAGTTTTCGTTTGAACTTTTTTTTTTGTTACGAGAATATCACCACGTGTCAAGGAAATTCAGGGACACCCTGTATATAATTCAAGGTATAATCGTGTTTTCAATAAAGATTCAATGGTTAAGTGTCAATAAAAAGCTCTCGAACACATTTATGAAATCCACTAAATATAGCGATTGGTTACAACAACAATTAAATCAACATTCAAATATTCTATCGTGTCATTTTACACTTTTTACAGCTTTTGTCTTTTTTCTTGTCCTTACTTTCGATTTTTCCTTGATACCTTTATTCTATATAACTTTTGAATTTTGAAATACATTGGTCGCAAACTTTTATGAACTTCAAAAAACCTAATACACAGCAGATAATTGGCACGGCAAGCTAGTCATTTTGTCACCAGGTGACGTCAGAGGTGCGAGAGAGATAGCGCTACGACATGCGCGTGGGTTTATCTTCTCGAGTAATAGTATCATGGTAGGTAGGTAGATGAATCCGAGTCCGCCCGAACCCAACTCCCCTCACATCGAGGCGGCTCAGACCGCTCGCATTTGTGAGACTCACATCAAAGGCGGCAAGGCGAGTGACCCTACTGGTCTTTGTTAATGTACGGTGACACTGTGCAAAGAGTTAAGGAGCTTAACGAACCATAGTCTAAATTGAGCTTTGAGCTGAAGGCAAATTGATTTTCCAGATTCTTACAGTTCACTGAACTGCAGCACCTTTTAGTTAGTTAAATCTATAGGGTGTATCAACGATATGTGGGTGGGCGATAGCTGCTTTGAGATAGGAAAAAATAAAAAATGTGGTGGTATTCAAAAGAACCAAAAGTTGCTAAGAAACGAACGTCAGATTGAAAATCTAATAACATCAGTTTATAGAGCAGGACAAGTTGCAATGGGGATATGGAATTTGCATTGTCATACATTTTCAAATAATGTGAGAAAAAAATAAAAACGAAATCGGCAAGATTAGATTTTTCCCAAATGTATTAGGAAGAACTCGGAATTTTAAAATTTTTAAAACGCCATATTGCAGTGTTCAGCAAGGTGCAACTTTTCTATAATTTAATCATCTTTGTAAATCTTCTGGTTTACGAGATCCCTGTAGTGTGAATTCTTATGTGTGACTATGTATTACATTCATATGATACTTAAAACGAACCGTTAAGTCGCAAATACCCGTATTTGATATAAGTAGATGTTATGTTTGACTTTGCGGTGTGACTAAGTATAAGATGTGTCGATGAACTGTTGGTTCTTGGGCTGTTCGGCCGGCGTCGACAAGCGCCGCCGCCTTGGCCTTAGCGTCGCGTCGGTGCGCTTCACTGCTTGACGTTTCGCCTTAGCCACTCTGCATGGGACACCATAATGTATGAACAGATGGAAGGCGTGGCGGTGGGAAGCCCCCCTAGTCCAGTGGTGGCTAACTTTGTGATGGAGAAGATAGAGCAGAGGACCTTGAACAGCGCTCAGTATAAGCCAAAGATATGGTTCAGATACGTGGATGACACATTTGTTGTGTGGAGCCACGGACAAGACAGGTTAATGGAATTCCTGCAACACCTAAACAGTGTACATCCGAACATCCAGTTCACGATGGAAGTGGAGGAAAACAAAAAACTGGCTTTTCTCGATGTGCTAGTGGCCAGAAAAGGATCAACCTTGGGACATACAGTGTACAGGAAACCAACG
The DNA here is from genome assembly GCA_951848785.1 of Callosobruchus maculatus. Taxonomy (NCBI): domain Eukaryota; kingdom Metazoa; phylum Arthropoda; class Insecta; order Coleoptera; family Chrysomelidae; genus Callosobruchus; species Callosobruchus maculatus. Next base: position 392,634 of record CATOUR010000087.1, on the reverse strand, counting down.
CACACCGATCGCTATTTGCACAACTCGAACCACCATCCATGCCGGAAGTTTGGAATCATCAAAACACTGACAGAGCGGGTAAGAAGAGTGTGTGGACCAGTCGAACTAAGTGCTGAGCTCGAACATCTGAAGAATGCGTTGAAGGCAGGCGACTACTCAGAAAAGTAAATAACAAGATGTATACGAGCTGGTAGAGTAGAAAAGCAACTCCAACCACCACCAGTAGCCAAAGCTTCCCTACCTTATGTTCCCCGAGTTACAGACATAATTTGGAGGTTACTGCATAAGGAGAATATTAGGACGATATACAAACCAACTGTGAAAATACAACAGCATTTAAGATCGACAAAGGACAAAAGGCATCCGTGGACAGCATCAGGGATTTATCGGGTATTGTGTACTTGTGGAAGTCGGAACATCGGAACAACAAAGACATCAGTACAAACTAGAATTTCGGAACACAAATTAAATTGCCGGTTAGGTCAGACGGAAAAATCTGCAGTAGCCAAGCATGCACTCCAAGAAAGCGGTAACCACAAGATAAAATTTGATGAGACACAGGTTCTGGCTACGACCTCCCCTTATTACGCCAGATTGTACAGGGAGTCCATTGAAATTTATAAACATATAAGAACAACTTCAACAACAAAGAATAAGCATATAGAATATGGATACCCGCCTTAAGAAACGCAAAGATTCTGGGATGCACAGGAGTTCCACAGGCATCGGCGGTGCACAGCGGAGCCGCTCCCACTCGTAATCCGGGGAATATAGGTGCCGGCCCTGTGACGCGGTCTCAGCCTCTCGGAACAAGCCGAACGGGTAACATCAGCTTCTGAGGATGCCGACCACTCGTATTGGCGAAACGTCAAGCAGCGAAGCCGACGCTGGCCAACAGCCCACGAACCATCAGTTCAACTTGATTTCTTCAATGGGATTGCCTAATTTTTGCACGTTTAAATGGAGGAAAACAACTGACTCAGCAGAAACATGCGAACGAAATAGTCAGTGGCAGCATATCTAATATCAATGAGTATGAGAGAAATGGCTATTTTTCACAGCCTAGCTTTTGAGATGCACTAGAGATTTAGACGTTTCCAGAATTATAAAAAATGTTAAAATGAAAGGAAAATACCAGCGATTGTAGCGAACAGTCTAGTATCCTCAAAATGAAATTTCACATTTAATCGTATAAAAAAAGTCATTTCCGTCAAGTAAAAATTAACGATACCTCCGACTGGAGCACTTCAAATTCTTCAGTACTTATTAGCAAGATCCTAGAAAATGAAAATTGAATTGATCTGTTAAAATATAAAAAACAAAATACTTTTCAAAAAAATAGATGAATAAAAAAATAAAACTTATACCATTAAATGTGAAATTATATTCTGCAGATATTAGACCACCAGCAACATTTCATTTCAAGGTTTTCAATCATTTTTGAAATTTGACAATCTCTATTACATCTCAATAGTTACTAGGCTGTAAAAGATAATCATTTCTGGCGCGTGGTGTGTAATTCACATTACGTATTACTTATAAAACGCATATTTATTGTAAACACTAATAATGGATAAGTAGTTAATAAAACAAAGTACCAGTTCCGATAGCAGCTCAAATCAACAGTTGACTGATGTACAGCCAGGTGCAAGTTGTAATAGTGAATTCAAAAAACGGTCGCACGATGCTCAGATAAGTGTTGCAAAAAAGAAGGACTCTTGGACTCAACAATATCTTGAAGATTATATTCAATTCGGCTTTATAGAAGGCAGAGATAACAAACCACTGTGTGAAATTTGTAATACAGAACTTGCAAACGAATGTATGAAACCTTCAAAATTGATGCGGCATTTGGAACTGAAACATCCTGAGTACAAAAAAAGCCAAAAGAGTTCTTTGTGATTAAGAAAAGATTGTTAAATTCTAGCAAGAAAGATATGGAATAAATTTTTTCGCGAGGTGGGTACTCAAGCTCCTAATCTTAAGCTGGCCTCTTGTGAAATTTCACAATTAATTGCCCAGTCTGATGGCTATCCATACGTAATTGGTGAAAAGTTAATAGTTAGGTAAACCTAGTAAACCAGCTCAGCAGCATAGTCATAGTGTCTTAACAGACATGTTGTGAACTCGTAAAATGCATTAAGTCGGAGCTAGAGTATTGCCGACACGAATATTATCAATAGTTTTGAGAACTGTAGCTCGCCAATCCGAGACCTCGCTGATTCTCACGTTACTAATTTTACGAGTTTCTCTTGGGATATCTTAAAATCTTTCATGGAGTAGTTTCCCATTTGCTTTCTGCATCCTCATGCCGTTGACCAGATGTATCTACTGGTCCATCCGCCTTTAGGTACAATTTCTCACCCCAAGGACACGAAGGTGTCCTGACTCTTGTCAACTCTTCCACCCAAAGCTGTTGGTTGAGAAGAGGTTACTGCTTATATCGACAGTAGTTCGGTTCCTTTTAGTCGCCTTTTACGACACGCAGGATATACAATGGGAGATATTCTAACCCGCCCCCACACGGGTCAGTAAACCAGTTAGCTTTATCCAATAACACGGTGAAGCGTAGAATCGTGGACATAGCAGATGATATTGAAAAAACTGTTGTAAGTCATTTTAAATCATGCCATTATTTTTCTTTGCAAGTTGATGAAAATACAGACAGATCAGATTATGGCAATGTGATATGTTTCGTGAGATATGATTTCGAAAATACTATTCACGAAGAGTTTTTGTTCTGTAAACCTTTGCCAACAAGAACTACAGCTGAAGAAATATTTAAGTTGATTAATGATTATAACAAAAATGGACATCGAAGAGAATAAGTGTGTAGGATTGAGTAGCGATAGAGCACGCGCAATGTCAGGCATTCGTACCGGGCTTTATCCAATGGTAAAAGCCGTAGCACCGAAATGTGTAAGGACGCATTGTAGTATTCACACAGAGGCGTTGGTAGTCAAAAAATGACTTTGTCTCCAACGGCAATGATGCAAGAGTGTGTCAGATTCATAGACTACAAAAAATTTCGTCCACTGAACTCAAGAACATTCTCCGCTCTATGCCAAGAAATAGGAAGTGATCACGAACATCTTTTACACTGTGAGGTGCGATGACTGTGAAGAGGGAAGGGTTTAAAAAAGCTTGTAGAATTGAAAACAGAAGTTGCAGTTTCTTGGAAGAAAATCCCCCAACAGCCAGATTTCGTCATATTAATTTGTTGGTAAAGGTTGCCTACATTTGCGATATTTTTAATTGTTTAAATAATCTAAACATGACATTACAGGGCAACAATATAACTGTTTTTAAAGTACAAGACAAGGTGGGAGCGAGAAAAAAACTTAATCTATGGTCACATCGTGCTGAAACAGGGAACTACACAGCGTTTACGTTACTTAACTGAATTACAAAAAGAGTATAATATGAGTTCTTTGCAACATGATACTTCAGCTACAATCAAAGAACATATATTAGGGCTGGAGACCAATCTTAAATAATATTTTTCTCCAATTAACAGTAACAAATCATGGATAAGAAATCCATTCACATTCAACCCAGATTCTGCAACTAATTTGATAGATTCAAATGTCGAATCGTTAATTGAACTGTCTTGTGACACAGCACTCAAGGACATGTTCGATCGAAAACCGTTAATAGATTTTTGGTTATCTTGTCGGCAGGAATATCCAGTTGTAGCTAATCAAGCAATACAATTTTTAATTCCTTTTGTAACAACCTATAAATGTGAAGCAGGATTTTCGACACTAGTTTACCTATAAAATAAATATAGAAACCGACTTGAAGTCAAACCAGACCTCAGGATAAAACTGTCATCGTTTTCGGCGGAGTTGGATGCCTTGGTCAAAAATAAACAACTTCTCACTGATTATTCTAACTGTAATACATACATATTAGCAATAACTGTGTTTTATTTTACCTGATACCGATTTCAGTGAATCCAAAAATTTAAGTGGGTCACGAAGAAGGAGTAAGAAATTTACCGGGTCGCAGTAGAACAAAGTTTGGGAAACGCTGCTCTAGCTTGTTTGCATATTTTTGCTAAGTTAGTTGTTTTCTTCCATCTCAGGAGACTTGTTCATTTTTCATAGCCCGCTAGGTTGGTAGGAAAGTTTGAAAATAGCGAGACACTGAAAATTTGAAATAAAATGGAAACTAAAAGAGATTGATCGATTCCTATTTGAAGAAATCAAGTTACCTGTGATTGGAGTTAAGTTTTTCAATCGGCGAAATTCAATTTTTATCGGACATCTACTTATAGATCATTTCAATATTTTCATATTACGTTAGAATGGGCGTTGCTGGCCTACGAGTTCATACAGTGTTGTCAGATTAGACGATTAATCGTGTAATTACACGATTTTGGTCCCTATTACATGAATAGAGGACAAATTCTAAAGATTTCTAATACTGCAGGTGCGATGTACTCATAGTATTTTTTATGACTTTACACGATTTTTGGGAGTCGCGTTGCACGAATTTCTCTCCACTTCATCTGGCAGCACTGGTTATACGAGCTCGTACAACACACCCACATAACAAAAGTATATACAGTGTACATACAGTGGATATCAAATCAATGGATATGTATATCCACAAATGGAGCAAGAATGTCCAATAGATGTCAAATAGACATTAAAAAAATATACATTGCATGTACGTTTGTCGCGAACTTTCACATCCATGGCATATCCATAGAATGTACATATGGACGTCTAACGTACATGCATATTATATACATGGTACATACAATGGATTTATACACATCCATGGTATATCCATTAAATGTACATTCATGTACTTTTAATGCACATGCATAGTGTATGAAAGTTCAATGTAGAGGCAGTAAAGATAAACAAACTTTATGCTTTCATTATGTATTGTTATTAATTCAATTTCTAATTACAATAATAATACTTGGCAAAATCGATTACTGTGATTATCATCTCTTTTCTGTTGAATGGCACGTCTAAAATCACAAAGAAATCAAGGTTATAAAATTTTGTAGGTGGTTTGTTCCGCTTATGACTTACCGTCAAACGCTGGATGTGAGTGTTATCAGTAGTAAGAAGATAAGTAACATTGCACAATATTTCACTCAATCAGGTAATCAGGCACAACCAGCACCAGCACACACGGTGGGTCGCGAACGAGTCGTATGACGGAATGACTAGAAATCAGCAATGGCGGCACTAGTTGTACTTCGCGCAGGCGTAAACTACTAGATGTATATATGATACATAGGCCAACATCTTATGTATATTCACATATGGATATACCTACATGAACATACATAGTATATTACACTAGTGTATATCATTTTTCATATGTACATTTAACGTCCTATGAATATTCAAAATATACATGTTCAAACTGGAATATCTAATGTACATTCTATGGATGTACATATCCATATAGTGTTATGTGGGCACCACGCCCATTCCGACGTAATATGAAAATGATCTATATTGATAACAGTGGCCTCCCCCCCCCCCCCCCTAACCAGCCACCCATTCAGTTTTGACGTCTGGGAAGAGGCTGACGTAGTTGTCAAAAAATATAGTACTGAATAAAATTAGCAGCGACATCAAAATGTAATCTAATAATAAAGCAAATAGGGCAACTTTAGCGATCACAGATGTCCGATTAGGAAGTACACCTTGGTCTCTTTGCTTCAATTTAGAATTATTATCTATAAAAATAGAAGTTTATATTTCTAATATGCATATGTGTTATATACAGGGTAAGTTTTTAGTACCGGCTCGGTCGATAACTCCACTGCTGTAGGAGATAGCGAATATATATAAAACTTGTAGCCACTGATATGCTCCTTGCTCAGAAAATATTTAGATCTATATAGGGTGATCCATAACTGCGTGGTGATGCAAACATGCATTTTTTTAAATGAGATACCCTATATATTATTCTATATTCAAATTCTACTAATGATTCCCGTTCTTCCAATATAGGGTATTGTTACATTATACAGGGTATTTAAAAAGTTATGACCATTTTTATATCCAAATCGCTGTCAAATTAACGTACTGTATATCAAAAAGTGTAGAATCAAAAATCATATTTTTTACACAGATGAATAAAAAATATTATCCAGTTTTAAAATCTGCTATAAAAAATCTCTTCTCCCTTCTTTTAAATATAACCCCCAATATTTTATTATACCAAAAAATTGCTTTTAATATGCTCTTTCATCTTTGCATAGCACTTGTTATGGCTGCATTCATTAGTTTCTTATATATTTCGATTTTTCTACAAATTTTAAATATACCTTCTATTTGTTTACTAAAATTTATTTATTTTGAGAAAATACCATCAAATTTAATTTTTGCTTAACAAATAACTAAAATATAAGGCCATAATAGTACTTGATAAAGTCAAAACACTGATTTAACGAGATATTATAGGTCAAGTGTGCTGATGAAACAATTTTATAGACGTCATGCATAAAAGCAGATCTATCAGGTAGGCTATGAAATATTAAAAGACACATCCGAAATAAAATGATTCTTCAATCTTTCAAACGCATTAGTTTTAGAGTGCCTCCGATCTGGATACTGCTGTTCATAGTTGATATATTCTAAAGTCAAGTAGGCAATTTCTCAAAGATTCTCCTAAATACCCTTAATGGAAAAATTAATTTTTAAAGCTCGTTTTTCACATAGTACGGAATTATTGAGTAGGTTATAAAAACTATCAATTTTTCAAAGTCTACTCGATAAATCTGCTTGATAATTGTGCATCACGACTACAAAATTGTTTCCTCAGCATACCGGACTTTATGATCTCGATGATTCAGGGTTTTGACTCCATCAAATACTATCATGACCTTATAATTTAGTTGTTCGTTAATTAAAAAACAAATTCTATAGTACTTTCTTAAAATAAATAAATTTCAGCACACAATTAGAAGCTATATTTTAAATTTACCGAAAAATCGAAATACCTCGGAAACTGATGGACGTAGGCACAACATGTTCTATACAAAGATGAAAGAGCATATTAAAAGCAATTCTTTGGTATAATTAAATATTGGGGGTTACATTTTAGAAAAGGAGAAAATCTGGATTTTGCATTCTACATCACCCTGTATACGAGTACGCGTCGCGGGCTCTTTTTATAGCCGATTTTAAAACTAGAGGATATTTATAATCTTTCCATGTAAAAAAATAATTTTTGATTCATTACTTTTTGATATACAGTACGTTCGTTTGACAGCGATTTGAATATAAAAATGGTTATTATAACTTTTGAAATACCCTGTATAATGTTATAATACCTTATATCTAATCTAAAAATGGGATAATATATAGGGCGTTTCTTTTAAAAAAATACATGTTTGCATCACCACGTAGTTATGGATCACCCTGTATAAATCAAAATATTTTCTGAGCAAGGAGCAATCTCTGGCTATAACTTTTATGTATAACTTTTTTCGCTATCTTCTACAGTAGTAGAATTATCGACCAAGCCGTTACTAAAAACTCACCCCCTATAATAATTTTCGTTAATATTATAACATATAAGATAAACTTTGATTTTTCCGATGGGGCCCCCCCGAAATCGATTTCTATATACGTCACTGATTGACAATGGTGATTTGCTCCTCTGATTCAGTATTGATGGTTTTGGGGCGGCACTCACTAATTCTTAAATGTGATTATACTTACGTTATATCATTACACTTACTTCCAACATTGATGACTTGATGCACCCCAACTTGCTTTCATAAATTTTTCGTATAATTTAGTAAACTTTATATTTTGCTGGCTAGCGGCCAGATACTTGAAGGCCTCATTTTCGAAGCAGAATATATTATTGTTTGTGGGTACTCGCACGTATGGGGGTCTTTTCGCTGGAAAGACATATAGATTACTAAATTTAATCCAAATTAAGTTATATAGAGATTACCAAACTATACATTGACCAGGTTATACTACCCGTAAACAAAAAGCTTGAATTATTTTTCATAACTCGCGCTCCAGTCGTGGGTTATGAACAACGCCTACTAGATACCTGTACCGATCTCTTGGAAACGCATATGATTAAATACACGCTATAATAACAAACTGCAAATGTGGCCATGCCTTGAAACTTCAAGTGGGATTAAGTTGTCAATAATCCGTAATTATTATGTATTTAAGTCATATTTTAAGTTGCTTTGGTCGTAGATAAAGTATAGCATTCAACTCGCGGTAATGGTAGTAACTCACTTGAACCCGTGAGATATTACTGCCATTACCGCATCGTTAAACAATATACTATTACAGTGCCTTACAGCCATAATAAGTGACTATTCTAACCTACCTTTGTACAGGGTGATCTAATAAGAATGGACGCCGGCAATATCTCAGTAACCGTTAATCATAGAACTTCGAGCAAAAAAAAATTATTAAGTAAGTCGGCTAAGAGAAATTGCTGGAAATTATTTTCAAGTTCCGCAAGTAGCCGCTAGGGGGCGTAACTGTTACTGTCAATAAAAAAACGGCTTTTTCTCAAAAAATATGCAAGTAAAGGTATATTATAAATTCTACCATCATGTAGACAGGACAATGTTCGATTTTTCTTGTCAACAGTTTTTTGCTCTATCTTGTAAGATGTAGTGGTGGGGGAATGCCAAAGAAGTTTTCATTTAAATGGCCATAACTTTGGTATAGGTTAACAGAATTAAACAAGTTAGGCCTCGTTTGAAAAAGCTGTTCTTAACCAATAATCTGTTATATAAAAATTGTCCAAGTTTATCTTGACTTAGTAGCTACAGGGCGGTATTTGACATAATAACATTAATTACGCATTATAAATTTTAAATGGTATGCTATATTTTTTTAACATATAGAGGTCAAAATTCTTAAAAAGTCAGCGAAAGACTCAACGTCCTAGCTATTTTCAAACCGGAGATATCAGTAAAGCAAGTATTCTGACAAGTGTGCTGTGAGTTTCAGAAACAATTGCCGCTCTATAGGGATATAGCCTCCGCATAATCGTTTTAGTAATCATTTTATAGATAATACTCAAGTAAAAATGCTACAAATCTTATTTTGACTTTCCGAAACAGCCATCAGGTGGCGTAGTAGGCGCCAATAAGTGCTGTAGCCAATTTTGTATTCAATTTTGATAATAATGGTAATGGAACTTTTAAAAGACGCAATCAAAAACAAATTACAGTATAAAATCGATTATTATTTTTATCATTACTAAACGTCAATTTGAGCTGATCACAAAGTATTATATGAATTCGATGATAAAAGATAGTAAGAAAAAATCAATGTGAATAGATCTCAAAAATTAGGGCCAATTAACAGCAACATAAAGCAAAATAACGTGGTATAACAACAATTTTAATAGATAAAATACATAAACATAAATCACGTGCGTATAGCATATCTATTTTCAGTGTTGCTCTAGATGCCTAAACTAGCAGGTTTATCTACTCTAAAACGGATACGTAAGTGCATCTAAAACGATAGAGGTCATCGAACACTGACAACACTGCCAATAGTATGCGCATGTGAATTACGTTGGTGTATCCTTTGTTTGTTATCTTTGTTATTATGCCACTTATTTTGCTTTATTTTGCTGTTGATTGGTCTTAATTTTTGAGATCCATTAACAGTGATTTCTTTCTTAATATATTTGCTTGTTGAGTTCACTTTATGATCAGCTCAAATTGACTTTTAATGACAATTAAACTAATAATCAATGTTATATTGCAATTTATTTTTGTTTGTTCCTTTTAGAAGTTCCATTATCATGAAAATTGAATATATAACACTTATTGGCGCCTACTACGCCACCTGGTGGTTGTTTCAGAAAGTCAAAGTATGATTTGTAGTATTTTTACTCGAGTATATCTATAAAATGATTACAAAAACGATTAGACGGAGGCTATATCCCTATCGGGCGGCAATTGTTTCTCTAAACTCACAGCACACTTGTCAGAATACTTGGATTACGGATATCCGCTTTGAAAATAGATAGGAAGTTGAATCTTTCGCTGACTTTTTAAGAATTTTGTCCTCTATATACCTATGTTAAAAGAGATATAGCAACCATTTAAAATTTTCGTAATAATGCGTAATAATTGTTATTATGTCAAATACCGCCATGTAGCTACTGAGTCAAGATGAACTTGGACAATTTTTATATAACAGACTATTAGTTAAGAAAGAACAGCTCTTTCAAACGAGACCCAGCTTGTTTAATTCGGTTAACTTATACCAAAGTTATGGCCATTTAAATAAAAGCTTCTTTGGCATTCCCCCACCACTACACCTTACAAGATAGAGCAAAAAACTGTTAACAAAAAAATCGAGAATTGTCCTGTCTAGATGATGACAGAACTTATAATATACCTTTACTTGCATATTTTTTGAGAAAAAGCCGTTTTTTTTAATTGACAGTAACAGTTACGCCCCCTAGCGGCTACTTGCGGAACTTGAAAATAATTTTCAGCGATTTCTCTTAGCCGATTTACTTAATAATGTTTTTTGCTCGAAGTTCTATGATTAACGGTTACTGAGATATTGCCGGCGTCCATTCTTATTAGGTCACCCTACACTTGTCTGCATATAAAGAAGAAGACCATTTTTCATTTGCTGTCTACAGTATCATTAGAAACAGAAATTTTATCATTATTTTGGTACACCAACCACACCCGGTTGAACAGATGACTGATTGTAGAAATCACAGTAAACCTTACAGAGACTGACCTATGTTTTATGGTTTTAATTTAATTACATTTTGCTTTCTAATTTCACAAATGTTATGAAATCTGACATCAGTTGTATTTATTTATTACTTACCGATTCCTTCGACTATTTTTTGAAGAATAGACATTGAATCGCCAGGGGTGTAATCAGTGCCTCTGGTGTTGGTAAAAATGAATACAAGGTTATCCGTGGCAGATTTGTCCAGGCGAGAAAATATCTGCGTCAAACAATATTCGAAAAATACTGTACAACGGGTCTCGTTTGATTTTAGTAGATAGCATATTGCGTGTAGCTGTTTTAATTTTCCTAAAAAATGGAATGAGGTTTCTTGATATAATAACCAACAAATATTATTATTCATCGAAAAGAATATATAAGTAATTAGCAATCAAGTATACACAAAATCATGTTTGTTCTGCTGGCGAAAAATAATTTTTAACTAACAATGGCTTGAAAAATTGCTAAAACAGTTGTTGGCTTTTAAAATCCTAGAAAGTCTAGTTGATTTTTTATCTTAACAAGTAGCTTCGGGGATAATTCTCGAAAATCCCTATTCATTATTTCTCTAACGGCAAAGAGTACCACAGGCTTCATGATCTGCAAAGAAGAGTCGTTCAAAGAAAAATAAAAAAATAAATTATTACAAATCCCAGTAAACAATTTTGTTACGTTCTCTTAAATTTACGTAAGCTATAGGTAATTTTTAAAGAACGGATTCTACGTTCAGTAAAACGTTCTCAGCTGCATCCTGCATCAGTTGAATGTAATATTTACGTAACCAGACATCTTTAAAATGTACATCCACTTTATTATCTCAGAGGTACGTAACTAATTAGGCACACCTTTGACTTTAAAGGTACCTCTACGTTTTTCTCTTAAAGTTATGTATCTGCGAGGTAACATTTCTTACTCTGAGCGAACTCATACAACATGGCCGACTTTACTCACTAGGCCGGAGTATTGAAATATGGCAACACTGAATCGGGAGCCGAGCTTGTGTCATTAGTGTAATTCTTCCAGAGTAAACAATAAGATTGGAAGGTGATTTTTAATGTGTTTCTAATTATTTACCTGCACAAACGAAACAATAAAGATAAAAAAAAACGCCTGCAAAGTGTGTAGTACCAGGTTGCAATAGCAATTGTGCTTCCAAACAAGGACATACCAACATAACCTTCCAGAGTAACAACGAAGAGTGGAAGGTGATTTTTAATGTGTTTCTAATTATTTACCTGCACAAGCGAAACTATAAAGATAAAAAGATGCCTGCAAAGTGTGTAGTACCAGGTTGCACTAGCAATTAGTGCTTCCAAAGAAGGACATAAACAGAAGTGGGTGAAAGGTATTCCTCATAAGGGCTGGTTATATTTATAAGAATAAAGACAATAATTTACAAACATTTCAAAGGATAAGACCTATTTTAAACCACAATGTGGTTGGTACCTACAATGTTTTCTGGACCTCCCAAATATCACAGAAAAAGACAGTTAATAGAACTCATCTGGGTATGCCAACGAGGGCATGCATCTGGGCATACCTACGAAAAGATTTGATAGTGAAAGGGAATCAAGACCAGCAAGAATGGCTTCACAGTGACCTAATAGTGAATTTTTCTAGCTCAAATGACAATTTACAAAGTAAATTGAGTGTTCATTTAAGTGGAAGTGGAAGTGGCAGCAGGAAACAGGTTGCGTTTATTTTTATTTTGTAGTGTCTGGCTATGGTGAACCAGACATCAGATGCAAGTGGTATTAGTAGTAGTAGTTCTAAAAAGTATTTTTCTTAATTTATTAACCCAGATGAACTCTAATACATATAAAATGTAATAATTATTCTGAAACTATAGGCCCCCTATTTGACAGCTGAGCCACGTTGCCACATCTAAGGCTCCGGCCTAGTGTAGAGTCGGCCATGCATACAAATAACCAATGGTTGCATTCAGCAGAAAGATCGGGAGCCGCTACTTTTGTAGCCGCTACATCTCAACAGTTGGTGTTCTGCTGAAAACCGTTATTTGCGCGCTCTGAATCATCACGATAAATAGTTTATGTCCACTGTCATAGATCATACCGTTGACTTTTTTTGAAAATGTGACAACGTAACCGATAACACAAGTATCATAACATGTACCGCTTTCAAGGTCAGAACTAGCTTATTCCGCTCCGCTCCAAGTGAGCGTACTTTTCTGCCACTACAAAAAATGGCGACCGCTGGAGCGGTAGCTTCTAGGTAGCGCACGCGTTCAGCAAAAAATTTGGTAGCTGCTCCACAACTGTTCAGTCTGCTGAATGCAGCCAATGACATCCCGTGATAGTTGTAACATGTCTCTGACGCTACCCCACCGCTGTTCCGCCATTTTGAAATTTGTACAATTGCATTTCAGTCGTGTATTTCACAGTGCTGCCGTTTCGGTACAATTGTACTGAACTCAGTACGTTTTCAAGTAATTCATGGCCGTCTCTACTCACTAGGCCGGAGCATTGAAATATGGCAACGTTGGAGATCAGGCCGTGTTTTCATTTGTTGTTATGTCATGTGTATTCTTCCAGGTGCAGAAAATATGGTTGGAAGGTGATTATTAATTTGTTTCTAATTATTTACCTGCACAAACGAAACTATAAAGATAACAAGATGCCTGCAAAGCGTGTAGTACCAGGTTGCAGCCCAGTAGAGGACTACCAAACCATGGCCCAACATCACCTTATTCCAGATTAAAAAGAACGTTGCAAGGTGATTTTGAATGGGTTTCTACTTATTTACCTGCACAAACGAAACTATAAAGATAAAAAGATGCCTGCAAAGCGTGTAGTACCAGGTTGCAGCCCAGTAGAGGCATGAGTAGAGGACTACCAAACCATGGCCCAACATAACCTTATTCCAGATTAAAAAGAACGTTGCAAGGTCATTTTGAATGGGTTTCTACTATTTACCTGCACAAATGAAACTATAAAAATAAAAAGATGCCTGCAAAGTGTGTAGTACCAGGTTGCACCAGCAATTGTGCGTCCGATAAGGGACATAAACAGAAGTGGGTGAAAGGTATTCCTCGGAAGGGCTGGTTATATTTATAAGGATAAGGACAATAATTGACAAACATTTCAAAGGATAAGACCTATTTTAAAGCACAATGTGGTACCTATAATGTTTTCTGGACCTCCCAAATATCACGGAAAAATACAGTTAATAGAACTCATCTGCGCATGGCCTGGGGCATACCTACGAAAGCATTTGATAGTGAAAGGGAAATCAAGACCACCAAGAATTGCTTCACAGTGACCTAATAGTGAATTTTTCTAGCTCAAGTGATAATTTACAAAGCAAATTGAGTGTTCATTTAAGTGGAAATGGAAGTGGCGGCAGGAAACAGGTTGCGTTTATTTTTATTTTGTAGTGTCTGACTGTGATGAAACAGACATTAGATATAAGTGGTATTAGTAGTAGTAGTTCTAAAAAGTATTTTTCCTAATTTATTAACCGAGATGAACTCTAATACATATAAAATGTAATAATTATTCTGAAACTATAGGGCCACTATTTGACAGCTAAGCCACGTTGCCACATCTAAGGCTCCGGCCTAGTGTAGAGTCGGCCATGAGTAATTCAATACGTCAGTACGTTTTTTTTTCATAATTTGCTTTTTTTCAGTACATTTTTATATGGATATCGAACGATCCACTCTACTCGAGGATATATTGACATAATTAAGTTATGTGCTGATTGCTCTTTGGTACAGAATTACTACAGATGTAATTTCTTTATCGACGCGACGTTGCCGTGCTGCTCGATGGTAATCGTGAACTTTCGCTGTCGCTGTTGTTCCGAAAGTTCGCGAATGAGATCCCAACTTGTTTACAACCGCAATTTGCATCGTGGGTAACACCGTTTAGGTACGTTCAGCCAATTTCAAGGACTGCGATTAAAACAAAGCTTTCAATTTTTTACTTTTCTTCTCAGTCTGTGATTCTCATTTTGTTCTGGCGCTCTCAAGTTTCGAATTTCAAGCTCCCTTTTTGGAATATACCCATAAAAACGTGTGTTATAGCTGAAGTGCAGTTAGAGTTTCAAGTTTCAATAATTTAGCGACTTTCAAATCATGGATAAGTAATAGTACATGTGCTTTTCAAAATTTTCAAATAGGATTATTAACACTGAGATACTTTTGATTATAGAATTGTAATTCGACTGAATAAAAATCACTCACCGCAACCATACACATCAACGGCATTTGTGAAAGAATCGGAATGTGAGAATACTGAGAATGACGGTATCGTTAGAGAAGCAGGAAAAAACGAGGGACCTTCAAAATCGAGGCATAATCAGAAAGAGATAGTTTCAAGTGATTCAGAAAATTCAATCTCGGAAAGTGAAGATGTACCAAATGTTTCGGCCGAACAACCAAAAAAATGAAGTCAAGTTGATTGACTCAGTACTTCCCACACATTACGGTGACACCAGTTTATTATTTACCCATAGCATGAAGCTTTAGTCTGAGATCCCCTTGCAACAAAATCATCGCCAGTACCCCCCCCCCCCCAAATTGTCATATGCCGCTAGGTCTTCCCTGCACAGGTCAATGAACAGCCTATTATCAATAATACAAACTTTTCAGTTTTACAGTGTCCACGTTACAAAATACAAAACGATTTAAACCGCAATAAATTCTCGTATGTATACAGAAAATTCTAAGTCCCTTAGTTTCCGTAATAGGCTAGGCAATGTTCGGATGGACCTAAGAAGGTGATTTATGTCGCTAGGTCTTCCTTCACAGGTCAGCGGACAGCCTATTATTAATACAGCAAATTTTTCAGTTTTTCAACCCGCCACCCCCCAACCACCCGAATTTCACCCCCAACCAAAAAGTAAATGATCAGGAACCTCTAAAACACTTAAAAATGAAGTTTGAGCTGTTTTTATATTTTTAGCTTTTTTATTGTTTATGCCACGATTTATAAAAACCATACACATTTTCTATCCTCGCCACGGTAGTAATACTGTGTCAAAATTTCATTAAAATCAATTCAACAGTTTCTTCGTCACATAATATAGAACGATGTAAAGCAATACTCGTATGTTTACACCAGAAAAAATTCTAAGTCCTTTGGTTTCTGTAATAGGCAAGGCACTGTTCAGATGGATCTAAAAAGGTGATTTATATGTCGCTAGATCTTCCTTTACAGGTCAGTGGACAGCCTATTATGAATACAGCAAATTTTTCAGTTTTTCAACCCCCCATCCCCCAACCACTCCGATTTCACCCCCACCCAAAAGAACTCAGAAAATGATCAGGAACTTCTAAAACACTTAAAAACGAAGTTTGAGCAGTTTTTATATTTTTAGTTTTTTTATTATTTCTGCGCCGCTACTGGCACGATTTATAAAAACCATACGCATTTTCCATCCTCGACACGGTAGTAATACTGTGTCAAAATTTCATTAAAATCAATTGAACAGTTTCTTCGTTACATAATATAGAACGATCTAAAGCAATACTCGTATGTATGTATAGTGTATACATCGGAAAAAATTCTAAGTCCTTTAGTTTCTGTAATAGGCATAAGGCAATGTTCGGATAGACCTAAAAAAGTTATTTACGTCGCTAGGTCTTCCTTCACAGGTCAGTGGGTAGTCTATTATGAATACAACAAATTTTTCAATTTTACAACCCCCCAACCCCCAACCACCCCAATTTCCACCCCCACCCAAAAAAAGTAGAAAATGATCAGGAACATCTAAAACGCCTAAAAACGAAGATTGGGGAATATTTGAAATTTTTCGTTTTTGCTAATTACTCCGCCGCCAATGCACCGATTTTCAAAATTATAGCAGCATTACCTACTTCGACCCCACAGCATATCGCTGCCCAAATTTCATCAAAATCCATGCAGCGGTTACTGAGATTACGAGGGTAGAAATACGCGACAGACAGACAGACAGACAGACCGACAGACAGACAGACCGACAGACAGACCTACCGACAGACAGACCGACGGAAATGAGTGACGTGGATTTTCGTTATGTAGACATCATGAAACGCCCAAAAAGTGGATTATCTCAAAATCGAAAATTTTCGCGATCACAATACTCCCCTCACCTATCGGTGTGGGAAGTAAAAGAAACGAAAATTGTATGATGTCAAATTTCGAACCCAGCGGCTAGAGGTATATCTATTTGTTTAACGTTTTCATATGTATCAGTTATATTATCTTATCATATGAAAATGTTTAATTTATATAGAAGGGGAAATGTTTTCAAATAGTTCCAAACTACGTTTTTTTGTATATTATGTTTAAGGAGTTCAAAAGCTCTAAATGTTGTAACTTATTTTTGGGAATTCTAATCTCTTCAGTCTAAATTAAATAATTTGGTTATTACAAAATTTCCGTAATTTCATTTTCCATGATTTCTTCAATTTATAATCATTTTTGGGAACAGTCGATGAACATTACTATTTCATCATTTAAATTAGCATTTATATGTGTTTAGTTTTTAATTGCTTTCATATCGGTCTTGAAACTATCCCAAGTCGTTTTTTCAGAAATTTAAACGGCTGCAAAATAAGGATGGGACATGCTATTGCACATGTTGCAACATATCAATTGTCGGAGGAAAAAAACATCTGAGTCGTCATGAAAACACCGTCCTGCATAAAAAGCGAACAGAAGATTCTCATCATTTGGTGTGTATAGAAGATGCTTTTAAAAAAATCCAACTGAAAGAATAGACAAAGACCTGAAAGTAGCGGAACTGAAGTTGCTAGGATTTGCAGCAGAGCATAACTTGCCTTTCAAAATATTAGAACATTTACCCCAGTGTATCCGTTCTTTTCAGGATACAGATGTAATAAATTCGCTTCAATATTCAAGAACAAAAGCAACGGATCTTGTCAATGAGAAAGTAGGCCCATATGCTCAACTTAAGCTGGCATCCATTTTACAACGCTCTTTTTTCTCTTTGATTATTGATGAAACCACTGATGTGTCAACATCAAAGTGTCTAGTTATAATTGTTCGTTTCTATAGTAGAGAAGAATCTAGGGTCAAGGATTGCTTTTTTGGCCTTATTGAGCTGACAACAAGTTCTGCTGAAGATATTTTTAAAACCATTGTTGGAATTTTTGATAAATTTGATATACCATTAGAAAACATTATTGGATTTGCGTCTGACAATGCATCAGTAATGATGGGTCAGTTTAATGGTGTCAAAGCAAAACTGAAAGGCGTAATACCGCATGTATTTACTATAGGATGCTTGTCACATTCTATACACCTTTGTGCGTCTAAAGCTTGCTCGCACCTCCCAGATAGTGTAGAAATATGACAAGAAACATCTACAATTATTTCTCACATAGTGCTAAAAGGCAACACGACTTTAGAGAGTTCCAGCAGTTTGTTGATGCTGAACCACACAAACTACTGAGAGCATGTCAAACAAGGTGGTTATCTTTAGAAGCGGTTGTAAATCGCCTTATAGAGCAGTGGGACGCTTTAAAATTATTTCTTCAAAGTGAGGTATTATGCGAAAATGTATATGGGGCAAAGCAAATTTTAGATGATTTAAATGATATAATTAATAAACTGTATATCAATTTCCTATACCATATTTTGAAAATAGTTAAAAAAATGAATTTGGAGTTTCAGAGTGAAGTCCCAAAAATTAATATTCTTTTGCCAACCATCATGATGTTTTATAAAATGATACTACAATTTTATATGACGAAAGAAATATTCTATAAAATCAACATCAAGGATATTAGCTCTTCCAATCCACATCATTTTCTCAGAGAAGATGAAATATACCTTGGCGCAAAAGTTCAAATTATTTTGAATGAGGCTAGGGACCCCATACCACCACAAGCGTTAAGGCAGTTTAAAACAAAATGCCTCAATTCCCATGTAACCTTGTGTAATGAAATTAGAAGCAGGATTGATTTTTCAGACACAACTCATACAGTGGTTTGCACCAGTCATAGTTAAACCTTTGGCTTAACTAATTAAAGCTTAACTTTAATTAAGGCTTAAAGTTGTGTGTCTTTGCACCGGTCATGATTAACTTTAATTATGAGTTAACTTTTTCTTACAGGGAAATTTAACGAATTTCAGATTTTACGTTGGCAATCATGTCGTATTTTTGATGTTCTGTGATGGAAATGAAGGTTCATGTCACTGTCGTTGATGGCTGTCAAACATTATCTTTCAAGTTCAACTGAGGCTATTTGTTTTGATTAAGAAATTTCGGATTCATTTTAGTATTTTTAGTTTCATTTTCATTAATTGATAACCCATTATCGTAAATATCCAACTCACAGAATATAACAACAGTGGTAAAAGTAAATCCTTGAAGTAAATGCACTTCTTTAGGCAAGATTTTGTCTATGAAATAGTTGATTGCAGTGACCCAACATTTGGTGGATTTTGGGTGTCTTAATTCTGGATTCTCTTGTACAGGAGTGGCTACAGAAGACATCAGAGTAATAACATTTATGTCGGATCTGTTTGTGGTAAGTAAAAATATAGAGAAATGTCCAAAGTGCTAAGGTCAACTAAAAACATCTTTATTATACATTTATAGTGTTAAACTAGCAAAATGTCCATTCATAGGTAATAATTACAATTTTTATATGTATATATAGGTGGTTTCAAGGAATGAATCAATTAAAACAGTAATCTTTTGGCATAACCTTAAGATGAGTTTCCAGAACAAGCGATATATGCAACGAACAATATACATATTATGACTATCAACTTCTCTATTAAAACAGATTTGTGATATACCTATGCACTACTACAAAACACTTTCTTTTTATCATTGCAGGTGTGGAGAAAGAATTATTCAGGTTGCCAAGTATTTGAGAAAGAAGAGGCAGACCGATACCATGAGGCAAAGAGCACATAATGTTATGCATTCAGAGCTTCATTGTGATGGCTTTATAGAAAGTAAATACTAATATGTTCCACATACTGTGTAAATTAATAGAACCAATAAATGCATATGTTATCCATATATTGTAATTATATCTGTTAATAAAGGTGGAGAAAAAAAATCACTTTCTTATAACTTCTCATATAACAAAATATAAAATATTTCATAGTATCAGTAGCTGATATGTGATATAAAATGGTGTCTAGATATAGAACGCCTTGTTAAAAATATGTATTTTAAATGATAGTTAGTATAACATGCTCACAGATAGTGATTAATTTCTGTCTTGTCAAACAAGGTGATTATTTAAAAAAACACCCATTGGGTGACTGTAAAGTTGCACCCATCAGAAGGTAAGTTTTATTACTTGAACAAAAACTACTGGTTGAATTCTCATATATTTTTATTATGTATATTTTCTTTCAATATACCAGGGCTTGTCCTGAATAGTAGAAAATTCAGTACCTAATTAGGATAGGGTGATCGGTGGAACACACAACAGGATTTGCTGCTGCAGTGCTCAATAATACAGTATGGGTCAATATTATTCAAATTACTCAGTTTTTGTTAATAAAGAGGCTTCAGTTTTTCACTAGTCCCTTAAAGTATTCATTATCATCTGTGATCCTGAAATAAACAATATTTTTATTAAAAATAGAAGGAAATTAACTAATGGGTGGTGAAGATGAATTAAATAAAATCCATGTGAGAACGGGAGGACACTTGCATTCTAATTTTTACAGTAATAACTACTACTGTGATAGCTACTCACATAATAATAATGCATTTTGCTGCAAACAAAATAATTCAAGCAGATCAATTTATTTTCTTTATATGGTAAAAACTGGGCGACTAAGATGCAGTATCAAACAACTGTCCCTAGTGAATGTGATAACTGTAATTTACAAATAAACGTTTTATCTTTACTGTTTTCAAAATCCATCCAAGTTTTGAGCGCCCATTATCTCATAAATTACAGCATTCTAAATAACTGAATTGCTTACCTGCTAAGATAGACTCCTTGAACAAGACAGCAGTAACACAACAATGACCAAAAAGCTGTTGAACACGAAAAATCTCATAAACCATAACACGGTGTCTTACAACAGTGATATTTGTCCAATTCCAGCTTTATATACCTAGTTGTAGATTGAGGTTATGGTCGTATCCTCAGTTCCCCACGACTTGATATTGAATCCAAGTGATCTATTTTGATTCATAATTGCTTATAGGATATAGAAATAATTTTATAAAATATATTTCACAAACTAACCAAACTTATTTCTGTGGTGATCTGTCAGAATATGTTAAACCCACAAATGTCAAAAGTTAAGCCAAGAAACGTCAAAGTTAAACCCTACTTTGCCTTTGGCTTAAAGTTAATTATGAGTTTGACGCTAACTACAACCGGTGCAAAGCAATTCGTACTTTAATTAAGGCTTAACTTTAATTACAACTTTAACTATGACTGGTGCAAACCACTGTTAGTGTAATAGCTGACACATTAGATATAAGTAAAATTTTTAGCGAAGAAAGGTTTTTTTTTAATAATTCTCATCTTGGTACCTTTGAGAATTAATTTTTTTTATTTGTATCTGTGATTTTTTGTTTATTTGACAATTTTTTTATTTGTATGTATTTTTTGTTACCTTTGTGCCAAAGTTTAAGTTAAAATTTATTTTTAAGGTAATAAATCAAAAGTTTTGTTTCGAATTTCCCGCCGTTTGATTTTCAGTACGCTGTCTATGTATTCAGTACGTTTTCTGTGTCAAATTCAGTACGCACCAGCGAACAGCAGCGGCAGCACTGGTATTTCAGTCCGTAGTTTTATTACCGAGTGTGGCATTGTGAATTTGTGTGTAATGCCATTATACAGGGTGGGCCAATAGTGCGTGGGCGGAGGATTGTGGGCTTACTGAAAAATATTTCAAAAATCTGTCACTTGATCATGGTAGGGACCCTTAAGGGCTATAACGTAAAAATATTTTCACTTAAATTTTGACGTTTATACAGGGTGATTCATATCAAACTTACATTTTTTTAAACGGAACCCCCTATATATTATTCCATATTTGGATTCCTTGGTTAATTTTAGTGTAACCTTATGTATCACACATGGAACTTTAAACGAACCGTTTAGGCGCAAATCACCATTTTTGGTATAAGTAGGTATCAGAAAAAAATTAAATATCGCAGCGATTATAAAACTTAGAAGGCCGTGACTTTGCGGTACAACTAAGCATGAAATGCGCCACCTTAGGTCAGACGGCTAAAATTGAATTCTTTTTGTACTTGGAGAAATCAGTAGATTAATTAAGGAAACTTCATCACAGATAACTTGATTTTTTCAAATGGCAATGTCTATTTTTGTTTAAAAAATCGAATGTAATATTTGATTACCTTTCTAACGATATAGCATACTCGACACCAATCTTTTTTAGTTTTCATTTTATTTCCAATTTTCAGTCAAATCGGTGTTTTTCAATTTTCCTGCATGCAAGCAACCTAGTAGGCCATGAAAAATAAACAAAATCGCGTTAATATGGAAGAAACCAACTAACTTAGTAGAAAGATGCAAACTAACTAGAGCAACGAGGCAAGATTATGAAAATTTCTTACAACATATTAGCTCTAACCAGAAACAATAGCGGTAACAAGAACGCTCATTTTTTCACAGCCTACTAGCTATTAGTCAATTTCCAAAGTCAGTAAAAAAATATTTAATCAAAGGAAAACTACTAGTAATTGTTGCTGGCAGTATAATATCTATGTCCTCTGAATAAATTTCCACATTTTATGCTATAAAAAAGTAGCCATTTCCGTAAGTCAAAAGTAATGGTACCTTTGACTGGAACCCTTCAAATTCTTCAGTAGGTACTTCTACTTATAAGCAAAATCGCGGAAAATGAAACTTGAATTGCAGTCTGTTTGAATTGTAAAACATAATTTAGTTTGCAGAAAACTACATGAAATAAACACAATTACAACATAGCGTAATTAAAAAATTCTAGCATTTATTTCAACAGATGTTCAGAATGCTCCAGTTGGAGATTTCACTTTTGACTTAACTAAACGGAAGTGACTAATCTTTTTATCCCATTAGATGTGAAATTCTAAACTTGTTAGACTGTAAGCAAAAATCGCTGGTAGTTTTCCTGTTGTTTCAAAATTTTTAATCGTTTTGGAAAGTTGTCAAGCTCTAGTAGAGCTCAATAGCTAGTAGGCTGTGAAAAACAAACACTTCTGTCATAGCCCAGCTACTCATTTACATTAGATATCTTGGGGCTATTCTATCCGGTTAGAGCTAATATGCTGCAAGGAATTTTCATAATCTTGCCTCGTTGCTCAAGTAAGTTTGCATCTTTCTACTAAGTTAGTTGGTTTCTTCCATATTAACAAGCTTCTGTTTATTTTTCATGGCCTGCTAGGTTGCTTGCACGCAGGAAAATTGAAAAACACCGATTTGACTGAAGATTTGAAATAAAATGAAAACCAAAGAAGATTAATATCGAGAATGCTATATCGTTAGAGAGGTAATCAAATTTTACATTCGATTTTTTAAACCAAAATGGGCATTGCCATTTGAAAAAATCAAGTTATCTGTGATTGAAGTTTCCTTAATTAATCTACTGATTTCTCCAAGTACAAAAAGAATTCAATTTTAGCCGTCTGACCTAAGGTGACGCATTTCATGCTTACTTGTACCGCAAAGTCACGGCCTTCTAAGTTTTATAATCGCTGCGATATTCAATTTTTTTCTGATACCTACTTATACCAAAAATGGTGATTTGCGCCTAAACGGTTCGTTTAAAGTTCCATGTGTGATACATAAAGTCACACTAAAATTGATCAAGGAATCCAAATATGCAATAATATATAGGGGGTTCCATTAAAAAAAATGTAAGTTTGATATGAATCACCTTGTATGAACGTCAAAATTTGAGTGAAAATATTTTTACGTTATAGCCCTCAAGGGTCCCTACCATGATCAAGTGACAGATTTTTGAAATATTTTTTATTAAGCCCACAATCCTCCGTCCACGCACTATTGGCCCACCCTGTATTATACGAGCAGTGGTCACACCGGAAAGGAATTTGCGCAGCAAGCCATAGGCAAGTATTACTTTGACTTATTCTAATTTATTGTATTGTCCGTTCAAAATGAACAAGGCTCATAGGCAAAAATGCCAAATAATTTCGAAAGAAATCTGTGGACAAGAACGTATTCAAGGCTTAAGGTTGTGTAGTAATGACATGGTCATAAATTATAACTATAACTTTTCAATTTTTAATGTTAATATGAGGTGATGAGGTTTGTGCTCTCTATCTCTTACTGAGGAAATGGAAAAGTATTGAAGCTGAAGGTGCTTAATGTATCGTGTTTTATAATTCACATGAAAAAGCAGAAAACTATACATAATTACAAGATGGAGCTTATTGAATTTATTGTATAAATAAATCAGTGGTGTAACTGAACATTTATATTGAATATTATTATAGCTACAGCCTTATATTGCCTTAAATTTCATTGATCTGATATTCCGTTTTGTTATTGTAAAATTTTGTTGTTTTCAGATTCAATGGTATCAGCCCAAAGAACAACGGAAAGTGTGTAGAGAGACATTGCATAGAATGGTTTCGACTAAGCCGACAAAGGCTCGGTAGAAAAGCAAAGGTGCCTTAGATATAAATGAATTAATGAACGAATGAATTATTTATCACTTTTACTTACAAATAGACAAGTTCAGGTGCAGTACTTTTGTTTCATTTATTTGTATCTACTATTATATATCTAGGTAAAAGTTACGTAACAATGAGGCGGACATTATGCGGTAACAACGCCGTAACAAAAAGATTGAATGTGACTTCTTTTGTGACGTAACAATGGCCGAGGGGCACGTAAAAGTTATGTAACTCTTATGTCCATTGTTTACTGGGATAAATATAATTGTATAAATTTAGTGTATGTTATATAATACGTTCTATGTTGTATCTACCAATTAGGTACAGTACTCAAAAACATTGACGGAACATCTCTTTGGATACCTGTAACTTTCAAAGTGTTAGTTACATTCAGACGGAGCTTACACATTCGAAAAGAAACACATTTTCTCAGAATAAATTAAAGAATATAACATTTAATTATCCATTTGTTTCTACGAAAAAAATTTCAAATTGAAAAAAGTACAAAAAACAAAGTGAAAATCGTTTTCTATAGCTAGTGTCTGCTTATTTAATTGTTATGGGGTTTAGCATCGCGTCTGTGTCCTCCTACTTCTTGGCATACAAGCTGTCGAACGTTTTTCTGTTGTATAATGTCGCATCCTTCGATAAGTGCTTATGTTGGTTGTTGAAGAGATAGATGTTCAATGAGATTGAGGTCGGGGCTCAACTCTGACCCATTCATTGTACGAATTTCATGCTCGCGAAGAAAATCCATGGTTATTATAGCAGCAGTATACGGCCTAGCATCATCTTGCGTGGAGAAAAATCCATGACCCGAAAGAATCATATCAACATATCCTGCAGCTGTAACGATTTCCGGTATAACTACAAGGTCTGTTTTTTCTTCCACACTTATTCCACCCCAGACCATTACCGGACCATCTCCAAATCTAGATATTTCTTGTACAGTGGTAGCGGAGTAATGTTCGTTAGGACGTCTGTACACAAGTACCCCACCGTCACAACGGGTTCAGCAGAATCTTGAGTCGTCTGTGGAAAGTACAGTTTTCCAATGTCTAAGCTACCATTTCAAATGATCACGAGCGAAGTTCAATCGAGAAGTTTTATAAGCTTGAGTTAAAACAGGTTTTCGTACTGGTCGTCTTAGTCTTAAATCAGCCTCCCATAATGTTTCTACCTGTCTGTCAGAAATCATATTACTTCATGAGCCACCCTAAGCCACTCTATTTTGGAACACTTTGGCTGTAGATGTTCGTTTTCGCAAAGAAAAAACAACTAAATACCGGTCTTCCAACCTTCCAACCTTGTCTGGCTAGTCTTCTATATTCTCCAGCCACCCTATGAGGCCATTCGTTAGGTCCCAAAAAAAAACTTTCATGAGCAAAAGGTCGGAAAAAAAGAAAATTTGGTCGGATGGTAGACATTGGTCCCCGGAAACTACACCTAAGTTTCTGACCTCGGGGAGTTGCACTATTTTGGTCATTGCACTTTTTGTGTGCGATCAATTGTTTCCGTCCTACAGCGAGTCAAAGTTGAGGGTGAGGGTCGGTTAATAATTTAAAAAAATTCAGAATGTTATGACGGATTACACACACATTAAAGGTAGGTACAGCCAAAGATTACAGAATTTGGTACAGCATTCTAACGCATATCGCGGTCAACAATTCTCTATTAGTTGAAAATCTGACGCTGATGTCATGATCTCCACACATCAGAATCTAAGTGGGAATCAACAACAAAATGCGGCGTTGTCTGTTTGGTGGTGGTTATTTATTGTCGTCGTCTCCTCAGTACGTCCCAGTACAGTGCAAACAGAGAATAACTTTTTAATCCGAAATTTACAGCAACCACAAGCAAGTCCACAACCTTTCTGGCATCTGCACGAGATGCTCGATCTTAAGTAAAACCGCTGGAGCTGGTTCTTTAGTCATTCATATTGCGTCCAGGCCTGTGGGCGTTCTTTGCCATCCATGCATGTATAAAATCAAAGGTACTAAAAGATTTTAAATGATATAGGGATTTCATTTATGTAGGAAAAGTTATAGGGTCCTATTTGGAGGAAGAAAGTTGGGGGTGAGTGTTAAAGGTTGAAGTACAAAAAACAATGTTTTGAAAACTAGGTATGATAAATCCTTATCCTTTGATACCTTCTACAATACCACTCATTTTTCGTTTGAACTTTTTTTATTACGAGAATATCGCGTGTCAAGGAAATTCAGGGACTATTTTCAATGCAGAACACACCCTTGAACATCTAGGCACTTTTTGTAATACAAATACAAAGTACATATAAAGTACAGATAAGTGAGAATTTATCTAGCATTATTTATCTAGCTTTGAAACCATTATTTTGTTTAAAGGTATGTTTTTTCGAGGCCTCCTAGATTTTAATAAACTTTCTTATCTAACATTTATGTTAACTAACACATATTATAGGAATAACTTGCCCCATAGTCATAGTCATAGCAACTGTCTAGACATAAATGCAAGATTAAACAAGTAAATAACCAGCACACACAGATTTTTAAAATCCATAGTGTTGGTAAAAATAATATTTATATTCAAGAAGAGGAACATATGTATGTTAACTGCCATCGCATTTAGGAACCCCCTTTATTTATTTAATCATGAATTTGATTTGATGAAGGCACTTAATATTATATGACCATATTGATTATAATTAAAATTATATTGTCGAATGTAGAGAACTATTAAGCACACTAATGTATGATGCTAAGCTTGCTATTATTGTTCTGATTGATAAATAACTTCTGCAAATATTGTAACGCTTCTTTAGAACTCGATGACATGTACATATATGGAATTATTGTCGAATAAAATGGAAAATAAATACAAGCAAAAGCTCACCAATATACGAGAGAATGCTTTCCGAATTGGAATTGTCTTGCTGAATGCCTCTTGTGTCACCCATGCCAGGAGTATCAATCAGTCGTATCATGTGCTTGCCCTCTTTGATAGGGAATACATAAGTTTTGACATCCTGCGTTGCTGAATCTCCTACGGTTTGGGTCTCGTTCTTATCTTCTCCTCCAACCTGTACCATACGGTTACAAAAATATAGCACCTTGAGGTACAGTGCAAATGACAAGTTAAATACTAGTCCAATTAAGAGTAACGTCGTCCTCGGTAATTTTTGTTTATTTTCAGTAAATTTTAATTATTAAAGAAAAAGAAGCACGGCACCGTTTTTTATCTCGCTTTGTTGATCCTCATCTAAATTCCTTTCGAATAAAATTGGGTGCGATCTTCTATTCACTAACATATGACGTTAAAAATTGAAGTGCATGTAAACATGTTGCTTATCAGCGCTCTGGTCCAGGCACTCTTTCAGGTAGAGACCCTTAAATACTTAAGGAAATGTGTAACTTGATGTGAAAATGAATAAGGTTTTAAACAAAAGTGATAGTTTGAAACAACAAATTATAATCAGCATATCTATAGGTAGTATTATGATTGATTGAAAAAGATACAAATTAATTGCTGTGTTCAATATGGTTATCATAATGTTGCAAATTGCTGGATGCAATGAAGTTTGCTGGGTCGCACTGAAAATCATGTCAGTGTCATTTTTCAAGTGTAGGTACCACACACTGAACAACTTGATCATGAAGTCTCAGTATTCAGTTATATGTTAGCTGCTGTTTTTTTCATACTGAAATGATTTTTTTATAATAATATTTAATATTTGTAGAAAACATGTTTTTTTATTTGATGCATTGTTTTTATTGTTTTTATTTGCTGAGCAGCATCTGTTATTAGGCATTATATTATTGTTTTCATTTCAATAATATACAGGCAATAGTGCAAAAGTTATTATTTCAAACAAAAAGGGCAACATACTTTTACCTTATATTGTATTAGATATAAAGAAAATACTTATTTTAGTGACGTGTACTGGGTGATGACAATCACAACGCCCGTAATCTTTCACAACTTTATTAATTCCACCCCCGATTACAATACAAGATATATGACTATAGGTTCATTATATCGCTCTAAGGTTAACACCCCCAACGCTTCTAACCGTCGGAACAGCTGACTGCGTGCTACTCTCGGGGTTGTCGCTACCGCACAGCTGACTGGTTCCACTGTTGCCAGCGTTGCCACATTGCGGACACGACACTCCTCCCCCCTCGCTCAGACTACCGATGGTGACATCGAAGTCTTCTAGCCGCCTTGGTGGTCTTCGTATTCTCTGCGGTCTGTTTTGCTCTGGTCCTGCAGGACTACCCGGCTCCTCCCTCATCGATGCTTCCCTTGACTCGCGTTGCGCCATGGGCGTTACTACTGGCGAGTTCCTAGGCTCTTCCAAGTGTGTAGTCCCTCTGGCCGGCTCTGGCATCTCAGTTGTCCCCTGGTCCTCCATGTTTGATCGTGGACGCAATTGGTCTGTATGCCTGCGAATCACTCGTCCATCTGGTGTTGAAACTCTGTAGCTTATAGGCCCAGTTGGCTCTACGACAGTCGCTGGGATCCATTTTGGCCCTGGTGTAAATGCACGCGCATAGACACTCTCATTCTCCTCAAAGCTTCTAGGTGACTCTGTAGGTAGTGTCCTGAGTTGTTTATCTATCATATCCTTTGTAAAGTCTGGTTTGACTTGATCCAATAATGTATTTAGTCTCCTGCCCATCAGGATTTCCGCCGGTGCTTTTCCTGTCGTACAGTGTGGTGTATTATGTTGAGTGAGGAGGTACCTTGCCAGGTTAATGTTGAGATCCCCTGAACACAGTTTCTTCAATGCTGTCTTGAAATTTTGTACCATGCGTTCAGCTTGGCCATTACTTCTGGGGTGATATGGTGCTATCAGCACTGAACGTATAGCATTCCTCTCCAAGAATTGTTTAAACTCTGTAGAGGCAAATGCAGTTCCATTATCTGACACAATAACCTCTGGTATGCCATGTGTTGCGAAAAGCTCTCTTAGTACTGCTATAGTTGCTTTTGTCGATGTACTTGGTACCTTCCTTACCTCCAGCCATTTGGAGTAGGCATCTACCACAATAAGGAAATAGTTATTGTCCATAGGGCCTGCAAAATCTAAGTGCAGACGTGTCCATGGGGCCCGTGCCCATTCCCAGGGATGTGTTGGTACCTTCCTTGGCATATTCCTGGTCTCCTGACATGTTTCACAACCTTTGACCTTTTCTTCAATCTGCTCATCCAGCTTTGGCCACCAGGCATAGCTTCTGGCTATTGCTTTCATCTTCACCACCCCTGGGTGTCCTTCATGTAACAGATTCATTACCCTTTTCCTCCCCCCTGGTGGGATTATTACCCTAGATCCCCACAATAGGCAATCTTGGTATACTGATATCTCATTTTTCCTTCTCAAATATGGCTGAAACTCTTCTGGAAAACCATTTGTTTCTTCAGGCCAACCCCTTCTTGTCCATTGTAGTACTTTAGACATAACTGGGTCTCTCACTGTTTCCTGTGCAATCTCTTTCGCTGAAAGGATCTGTTCTGGTACATTTTCTATCATGAGCACATCTGCCACTGATGTTAGCCCTCTTTCTTGACTCTTGAGAGGGAGTCTACTCAACGCATCTGCATTACTAATTTTATTCCCTGGTACATGTCTCAGATCATAATCATAGGCATTTAGTATAATAGACCAACGTAACATTCTGGGAGATATGATATCTGGCGAAGCAATGTCATTTCTTAATATCCCAAGTAATGGTTTATGATCTGTTTCTATTATTACCCGACGACCATAGATATAGTCATGAAATTTCTTCACACCTACTACAATGGCTAGTGCTTCTCGATCTATTTGCGCAAAATTTCTTTCTGCGCTAGACAAGGTTCGACTGTGATAAGCTACTGGTCCATATAATCCATTTTCATCTGGCTGACTGAGCACACAACCAACTCCATATGGACTGGCATCACATGTTAATTTTAATTCCTTCTTCTCATCATAATGCCTTAATACTGGTGCCTTTGTTAAGGCATGTTTGATGTTATCAAATGCACATTGTTGTTCTTCGCCCCATTTCCATGGAACACCTTTATGTAACAGGACATGCAATGGTTCTGCCATGGATGCTTTCTGTTTCAGGAATATATGATAGAAATTCACCAAACCTAAGAATGCTTGAAGCTCAGTCTTATTTGTTGGGGTTGGCGCTTCATAAATAGCTTTGACCTTTTCCTGTGTAGGTTTCAAGCCCTCTGCACTGATTTCAAACCCTAAAAATGTTATGTGTTTTGTGTAAAAAACGCATTTATCTTTCCTGAGATGTAAGCCATCCTCTCTGAAACGATCTAATACTTTTACTATCTTCTCTTGCAGGTCTTCATCAGATTCACCTACAATCAAAATATCATCATAATATGGTGATACCCCTGGTATGCCCTCTAACCGATTTTCAATAAATTTTTGGAAAATTTGGGGGGCTATTGATACCCCAAACTGTAATCTGTTGCATTTAAAAGCCCCTCTATGGGTTATAATAGTTTGAGCCTCTGCTGCTTGGGCATCCACTGTTAACTGAAGGTATGCCCGTTGCATATCCAGTTTTGCAAAAACTTTTCCTCCAGCTAAAATTCCTAAAATATGCTGAACTGATGGTACTGGGTATGGGTCAGCCCTTAGGACTTTATTTAAAGTTATTCGATAATCTCCACATAACCTCACTTCATTATTGTCCTTAACAACTACTACGACCGGTGTACTCCATCTGGGGTGTGACACTGGTTCTAAAACACCTTGGCTAATTAAGCGATCAAGTTCTTTCTCAACACGTTCCTTGAGAGCAAATGGTACCCGACGTGATTTGAACATGATTGGCTGCACATTTGAGTCTAGATTAAATGACACTGGTGGTCCCTTGTAAGTCCCTAAATCCTCACTGAAAACATCGGAGTATTTTCCCACATAGTCTATTGTACTAACATTCATGACATTGTCCACTGCAGCTATAGACAGTCCTAATTTCTCAAACCAATTCCTGCCAAGCAAACTGGCTCGGTTAGCTGCTACTATAATTAAAGGTAACATAGCCTTTCGCTTACCTCTAGTAACTTCAATGTTGCACTGACCTACTGTTTCTATGATTCCATTCTGATAGTCTCTCAAGATAGGTGCCTCTGTAACTATTCTCGGTGGGTTGCCCGAAAATATTTCTTGGAAGGTATCCATCCCCATTACTGTGTTGGCTGCTCCGGAGTCCACTTCCATCACAACCACTTTATTGTTTATTCGCACGGACACTGTAAATTTTCCCTTATTGTCCCTTGTGACACTGTTTATTGGTAAGTCACTATCACCTACACACTGTGTGACTTCTGATTCTCCCTGGGCATTAACATTACCCTGCCTCATGGGCTGCTTGTTTTGTCGTTTCTTTGCAAAACATGCTCTCTGTATATGCCCTTTCTTCTGGCAATACCTACATTCCACGTCCTTAAACCCACAGTTGTCGGCTGTATGGTTTCCCTCACACCGGAAACACTTAGCTTTTACCGGTCCCCCTTGTCCTTGTCTGTCAGCTGACCGTGAAAAACTCTGAGGATTACCCCGGATCACCTGAACCTCACTTAGCGTGGGTGCCGGCGTGACCGCCGACTCACTATCCTCGCCCCGGAGCACTGAGACACTTTTCGCCGCCGCTTCGTGTGCGAGGCACGCTTTTTGCACTTTTTGAAATGTTATATTTGATTCCGATAACAATCGTCGCTGCAACCCATCGTCTAGCACTCCGCACACTACCCGGTCCCTTATCATTTCTTCTAGATTGGCCTCAAACCCACAATTTTCCGCCAGGCGTCGTAGTTCTTTGATAAAATCGGATATACTTTCCCCCGATTGTTGATTTCGTCTGTAAAACTTAAAACGATAGACTATCTGCGACGTTTTTGGTGTGAAATGTTCAGTTAGCAACTTTACTAGATCGTTGTACGGTACACTTGCGACACGTGCAGGTGCAGCTAGCGTTTTTAGAATATCGTATGTAGCTGGTCCACAAATGCTCAAAAACGTAGCTTTCTTCTTCTCGTCGCCGGTGATGCCGTTGGCGGTAAAGAAAAACTCCACTCTTTCCATGTAGGCTTCCCATTTTGCGGTCTGGTTCACGTCGAATGGTTCGATGTTCCCTAAGGTCGCCATGATGGTTTCCCTTTTGTCTTTTGTTGGATTACTCTTTCTGTTCTTTCCCGTGTAGGTTACTGGTTACAGGAATCTTCGAGATCCCATCCTCGTCGCCAAAACGTGACGTGTACTGGGTGATGACAATCACAACGCCCGTAATCTTTCACAACTTTATTAATTCCACCCCCGATTACAATACAAGATATATGACTATAGGTTCATTATATCGCTCTAAGGTTAACACCCCCAACGCTTCTAACCGTCGGAACAGCTGACTGCGTGCTACTCTCGGGGTTGTCGCTACCGCACAGCTGACTGGTTCCACTGTTGCCAGCGTTGCCACATTGCGGACACGACATTTAGACAAATAAATTGTGGTCTAGTTTCACTCAGTTTCATTGAAATGGAAGATTAGGTATATTTAGGACAGCTTGTATCACTTAAAAAATATACTATATTGAGCAAGCATATACATGCAAGGTGTCCACTTAATGTGTAATTCTTTGACATGTCGCAAGATATGATAGAAGAAAATGTCAAATATAAAAGTTATTTGACTGTTTAACAGTGGTTTGCACCAGTCATAGTTAAACCTTTGGCTTAACTAATTAAAGCTTAACTTTAATTAAGGCTTAAAGTTGTGTGTCTTTGCACCGGTCATGATTAACTTTAATTATGAGTTAACTTTTTCTTACAGGGAAATTTAACGAATTTCAGATTTTACGTTGGCAATCATGTCGTATTTTTGATGTTCTGTGATGGAAATGAAGGTTCATGTCACTGTCGTTGATGGCTGTCAAACATTATCTTTCAAGTTCAACTGAGGCTATTTGTTTTGATTAAGAAATTTCGGATTCGTTTTAGTATTTTTAGTTTCATTTTCATTAATTGATAACCCATTATCGTAAATATCAAACTCACAGAATATAACAACAGTGGTAAAAGTAAATCCTTGAAGTAAATGCTCTTCTTTAGGCAAGATTTTGTCTATGAAATAGTTGATTGCAGTGACCCAACATTTGGTGGATTTTGGGTGTCTTAATTCTGGATTCTCTTGTATAGGAGTGGCTACAGAAGACATCAGAGTAATAACATTTATGCCGGATCTGTTTGTGGTAAGTAAAAATATAGAGAAATGTCCAAAGTGCTGAGTCAACTAAAGACATCTTTATTATACATTTATAGCCTTAAACTAGCAAAATGTCCATTCATAGATAATCATTACAATTTTTATATGTGTATATATAGGTGGTTTCAAGGAATGAAACAATTAAAACAGTAATCTTTTGGCATAACCTTAAGATGAGTTTCTGGAACAAGTGATATAATATGCAACGAACAATATACATATTATGACTATCAACTTCTCTATTAGAACAGATTTGTGATATATGCACTACTACAAAATACTTTCTTTTTGTCATTGCAGGTGTGGAGAAAGAATTATTCAGATTGCCAAGTATTTGAGAAAGAAGAGGCAGTCCGATACCATGAGGCGAAGAGCACATAATGTTATGCATTTAGAGCTTCATTGTGATGGCTTTATAGAAAGTAAATACTAATATGTTCCACATACTGTGTAAATTAATAGAACCAATAAATGCATATGTTATCCATATATTGTAATTATATCTGTTAATAAAGGTGGAGAAAAAAAATCACTTTCTTATAACTTCTCATATAACAAAATCTAAAATATTTCATAGTATCAGTAGCTAATATGTGATATAAAATGGTGTCTAGATATAGAATGCCTTGTTAAAAATATGTATTTTAAATGATAGTTTGTATAACATGCTCACAGATAGTGATTAATTTCTGTCTTGTCAAAGAAGGTGATTATTTAAAAAAACACTCATTGGGTGACTGTAAAGTTGCACCCATCAGAAGGTAAGTTTTATTACTTGAACAAAAGCTACTGGTTGAATTCTCTTATATTTTTATTATATATATTTTCTTTCAATATATCAGGGCTTGTCCTGAATAGTAGAAAATTCAGTAATTAGGATAGGGTGATCGGTGGAACACACAACAGTGATTTGCTGCCGCAGTGCTCAATAATACAGTATGGGTCAATATTATTCAAATTACTCAGTTTTTGTTAATAAAGAGGCTTCAGTTTTTCACTAGTCCCTTAAAGTATTCATTATCATCCGTGATCCTGAAATAAACAATATTTTTATTAAAAATAGAAGGAAATTAACTAATGGGTGGTGAAGATGAATTAAATAAAATCCATGTGAGAACGGGAGGACACTTGCATTCTAATTTTTACAGTAATAACTACTACTGTGATAGCTATTCACATAATAATACTGCATTTTGCAGCAGCAGCAAAATAATTCAAGCAGATCAATTTATTTTCTTTATATGGTAAAAATTGGGCAACTAAGATGCAGTATCAAACAACTGTCCCTAGTGAATGTGATAACTGTAATTTACAAATAAACGTTTTATCTTTACTGTTTTCAAAATCCATCCAAGTTTTGAGCGCCCATTATCTCATAAATTACAGCATTCTAAATAACTGAATTGCTTACCTGCTAAGATAGACTCCTTGAACAAGACAGCAGTAACACAACAATGACCAAAAAGCTGTTGAACACGAAAAATCTCATAAACCATAACACGGTGTCTTACAACAGTGATATTTGTCCAATTCCAGAATCAGCTTTATATAGTTGTAGATTGATGTTATGGTCGTATCCTCAGTTCCCCACGACTTGATATTGAATCCAAGTGATCTATTTTGATTCATAATTGCTTATAGGATATAGAAATAATTTTATAAAATATATTTCACAAACTAACCAAACTTATTTCTGTGGTGATCTGTCAGAATATGTTAAACCCACAAATGTCAAAAGTTAAGCCAAGAAACGTCAAAGTTAAACCCTACTTTGCCTTTGGCTTAAAGTTAATTATGAGTTTGACGCTAACTACAACCGGTGCAAAGCAATTCGTACTTTAATTAAGGCTTAACTTTAATTACAACTTTAACTATGACTGGTGCAAACCACTGTTAGACGCATATCTTAAAAATGTTTTGAAATATACAGGGTGTCGCAGAAAAGCAGGATCATGATCATCTTGTTTTTTTAAAAGGAACCATTATTCTTTTCTAACCTCATTATGTTTCAATTTCTCTCTATTTAACCCTAACGCATGTCTGGGATTGGTTATTGCTAGGTAGCCAAGTTATAATTTATTTTCAGTAAATTATTGCATGTGCATGGTTGTAAGTAACACGCCCAAATTGATGAATTCCTTTAAAATTCCTCAATATTATTATACTAATAGTTACTTGAATGTTAGATGAATATTATTTTGGATGTTACTATATGTTCGGAAAAATTTTAAATTATGATAATTTGTAATTAATTTTACTGGGTTTCTTTGAATGTAACAACCTATGTTTTATTCCGAATTGAAGTATCTACGAATACCCTATCTCACCCCGCAATATGTTTTTTTTGACTTTGTGACGTTGCCAAGTTATTAATTAATTTTCTAAAATAAAAACTTTTCCAAATAACTTTTTTATTTTTAATAATGGTAATAATATTTGTTCATCTCTAATATACATCACAAAGAGTTATATTAAATATGATATTTCACTAAGGGAAGCCCTTGGGTGAGGGTATGAAAATTCAACATCAAAATTTTACTACCAGTAGAGGTATCTTTTTACAGACTTAGTTTGCCATATGGTGATATATTACCTATGTGAGTCATTGCAATTTGTGTATCACTATTTATTTTGAGCTGATTCAGACAACAACTAACTTAGTGCGTTAATAAAATGGTAAAATAAGAAAAATGTATGTTTCAAAATTTATATTACCTACATTATTTCTATGGTTGAAACATATCGTCTAACTTAAACGGAATTGTCGTATTTTTCCAAAACATTGTAAAGAAGAAAAAATAGGAATAATAGTAACTATAAACAACAATAAGGTAATTTTGATTAAAAAAAATTGATCAAGGTGTCTTACGCCCTATAGTTTATGCACTTTTGAATCCAAATTTTAAAGTTCTTTCTAACCTGATATAAAACGTCTGCTATTATACTTTGAAACGCCTCTCTTTCAATCGTTGCTTCCTGTCATCTTTTGTTGTTGCAGGTATTTGATAAACTAAAGACTTGATATTGCCCAACAGAAGGTATAATATATACAAGTTAAATAAGATTTAAGAAGCCAAGCTACTGGACCTATCTTTCTTTCTTGAAACTGTACATCTAAGTGAGCACAGACATTTCCGTGAAAATGTGTAGTAGTACCCAATCAATATCACACTCACTTGCTAGATCAATTTATGGATTTATTAAATTAATCATAAGCAATAAACATATGCGACCTTGCAAATCCAAAAATTTACTGAAAGTAAATTATACACTATATATGGTAATGTTGCAACCAATCCCAGAAATATGTTAGATCAGTGATGGAAGCTAAATGAGGTTGAACAAAGATAATGGTTCCGTTTAAAAAAAATCAAGTTGATCATTATCCTACTTTCCCGCAACACCCTGTAAAGGTACTTCAAAATATTTTTAACATAATATGTGTCTTAAATAACTAGGTAAATAACTTTTGTATTTGACATTTTCTTTTACCACATAAACCTATGACATAAACCTTGCAACATATCAAAGAATTACACACTAAAAATGGACACCCTTTATATATTTACCTTTACAGTTTGTTCCTTTTGATCTTTATCTCTGATCTTAAAGGTGCATGGTATCAAAACATTCAGTTTCTCCTCTTTAGCTACCTCAAAATTTTCAAAACTAAGGTAATTGGCAATCGAGTTGATAAAGGTAGATTTTCCAACCCCAGTAGTTCCTAGAAGCAGTATATTAATATTTTTGTCCTCAATATGGGCTGATTTCATCAACTCGGATATTTCGTTTGCTTCTGCCATTTTCTTGGTACAAACACTACAAAAAAGAATTCAAGGATTTAAAATAGGCAATAGGCACTATAGTTTTCTTACTAGATCACATGTTCTCTATATAGGTTCAGAAAAATACTTTTAGACTGATATAAAACAGCATAAAATCTGGATAATGACTGGATGTGTAAATAGGCTGAAAATATGTTGATGAAAGATATAGGTACAGATATATACACAAAAAATAACACAGAGCTCAGAGATTGTAGACATGTTTATGTTTGCTATGTAGAAATCTGTTCTTCTTCTGGTAAATTGTAGGCCTCTTTCGTTGAAATTTGTGTTTAATTAAATTTATGTGTTAGATTTCAAAACAGATAGTGCAGTCCTTTGATGACTGGGTGTCAGTTTTAACCACAAAATAGATGATCTTCATTGTCCAACAGATTTTCTACATAATCTGGGGTAGTGGTGACATATAAGAGGATGATAATAATAAAGGTCTGGAGGTGCTGGAGTAAAAGATTTTTTTTTATTCAGAAGTGTTGCTTCTAATTTTTTGTCTTTACTACACTATACACTACATACCTAATGTGTAACATTTTTAAAAATTGACAAAAAATAATTTAGGGTGAATTAATGAATGAAAAAGGGAGAGAGGCTTTCTGGTGACCAGAATCACCAGCGCATAGGCATACAAACAGGCCCTTATGCACCTCTCCTTAGTCTATAGTTCCCAAGTCTAGCCCTTATTGCAAAGGTGAGTATGGCCTTGGGTCCTGCCCATCTTATATCATCCTCGGGTTCAAGAACCCTTGAACGCATCAGTATTCTTCAACCCAGTATGATCTGCCTGTGATAACCAAGGGCACCTGCCACCCTCATCAAGTGACATTTGAAGGTATTATGGCCAGCTCTGATACTCTGTAGAGATAGAAGACACTTATTTCTATCACCATGATGACATTGACGACCATAATGATCAGGCAGTTTTGGGTGCCTACCACAACATGCCTACTATGCTGACATATTTACGAAGCCACCCGATCCCATTGTGCATAGAAACAGATTTCTATGCTACAGTGCTACAGAGTACTGGTGCAGATAGCAGGTCAACAACCAATTTTAGCCAGCTTCTATCCAGTCTGTCTCTCGACAGAACTGCCCCACCTTGACCACAGGTCCTCAAAATAAGTTATCTAGCTTGACGAAAATGTCCAGAGATTCCTCTCCATTTCATAAGATGCTGATTTCGCAAACAAACTTCAGTCTTCCTTCTAATGATACCTGCTACCAGCCCCACAGCTGGCTCAGGACTCAGGAAATTATTCCGCGACCCTCGCCTTGCGAGCGCGTCCGCCATTTTATTACCCCAAATTTCCCAATAATGCGGGGTAGTGACATTTTTTATTTTTTGCCAAACACTATGTATTTTAAATACCAATAAACTAAGGATGAAAATTTCTAGTCTGCTTATAATATATTATGCTTCGGTATTACACAGAAAGTAGGTACAACAACAAAACTACAAATATTATTCTGCAGGCTTGGCAAAAGTAAGTTCTTTGTCAGCACATTTACAGAAGATTTAAATATTTATCTGTCCATCCAACACACATTCTCACAGTCAATGAAAATGAATAATTAAAGTAGAATTAATTCAGTTCTCTCGATTTCTAATAGGTACCTTGCTAGATTTTGGTTTTACAGTGAAAGTCTACAAAACTACAGAAATTATTTTTCACGCACATCAATTTATAGAATAGGCTTTGTCAGCACACTTACAGGTTATAATGTTTGTCTCTCCAAACAGCACACAGTTACAAAC
Source organism: Callosobruchus maculatus (assembly GCA_951848785.1). NCBI lineage: Eukaryota > Metazoa > Arthropoda > Insecta > Coleoptera > Chrysomelidae > Callosobruchus > Callosobruchus maculatus. The sequence continues at coordinate 353,438 of CATOUR010000087.1, read as the reverse complement.
TAATTATTACGTTAGGATTAATGAGATTAATTCAGCTTACGATATGCCTAATCCACAGCTATAGTCTACAACAATGAACAAATTACAGCTACAGCAGTCATGAAAGCAAATCGGGGATTCACATAAGGTTATCGGGTAACTACAAGGAACAAGGTAACCAGAGTTGCCAGACGTACGATGATTATCGTACATGTACGATAATTTTGCCTCTTGTACGATACACGATAATGATCTGCTATCATACGCCTTTTGTACGATAATTCTGGCAGGTCGGACTTGCTTTGTTTTTTCTTGTTTTTCAGAGCAAAGTCATCAGTCTTTAAAAAATTTCTATTCATTAGATCACACAATCAGATCATTCAGACACTTAAGACTGAAAATCTGAACGCATTTGAGTGTCATACATCAGGCAGATCTAAAGTGACCATTTTTTTCTGACTCCAATGCGGGACGGCGCGGCGCGTAGAAAGTTCTAGCCCAGATACTGCTTGTGTGACGTCACAGTTAAAGATAGAAAAACCACCACCGACGTGTTATTGTGATGTCACATGTCAAAATGTATGTCATCACTTTGGGTTATGTAACGTTAAAATGACGCGTCGGCGGTAAACATAGTAAACAGCCAGCACAATATCCCTGAGGATTTCCTATATAAAAACGATTCCCACAAAATTTGACCTTGGGATGATTTTACGGCTGATGAGAAGTTTGGGTAGAGATGCGAAAATGAAAATATCGATACCGGTACCAACTCGATATGTTTAGCCAAATTGGCGCGTTTGGTTTGTACAGAGAATTTTGTGCAATTGATTACACCCCGCAATGATTATATAATTATTTTCGATACCGATACCCCTACAAAGGTATCGTACCAGCTTGGAATCGCTCAAAAAGTATCTAAGATAAAAATACTCGATATTAGTGCAGAAGTACAAGTATCGAAGTATCGTTAGCATCCCTACAAAAAAATCATCCAAAAGTGGAGACGCGCGTGTAATTGGCGATTCCAATTACCGATGAGGGCGCTCGCGTTTATAAACAAACATGGAGGATAGCAGGTATCCTGCACGCTGTGAAACGCTTTTGGAGGAAATGCGTGGCAATGAATGCTTTCATCATAGCCTTTTTTGGAGTGGCAACCATAAACACTACAGTTTGTATTAAACTTGCTAGCCTTTCTTGATTTGAAGCCTGATTTAGATGCCATATTCTTGACAATAGCTTATGAAGAAGGTCCGAAGAAATATTCTAACACACTATATACCAATTAACAAAGCATAAACTCGAAAAGACGACTGAACGAAGAAACATAAACGGCATATAAACGGTTAATGGCATGTTAATTGTGTGTCCTCCGAAATTCGAGTACCTGCTTTGTCAGTGTAGATTTTTGCCGCTAGAGGTCTCATCGATTTTTGGAATTGCCAATTGCCGCCAACCTGAGATATTGTGCTGGTTGTGTACTATGCTGTGGTTTCTATCTTCCGCTGTGTCAGCCGTGGAGTGGGGATGAAATTGATTTATAAATGAAAAAAATACATACAAAAAATAAATATATAAAATCCGGGACATTCTCCGGGACGGTGTAAACGCGGGATGGCTCGTCTGAAAACGGGACAATCCCGAAAAATCCGGGACGAATGGTCACCTTAGGCAGATCGAGCCTGTCGTCATCTAGGATTAAAAACTTTAAGTTATGAGGATTGTCGTTTGTCGCTCAACATTTCATAAAAAGTTGTGTTTGGCCTGTTTGGTATTTACTAGTCTGGTCCACACAGGTTAATTTGTCTACGCTGCTCCCGTAAGGGCTCTTATATCAAGACGTACGTGTTAAAGAGTAAAGACCTATAATAATATGGTCTGCTATCGGTGAAATCGATGTCAGATCAGGTCAGGTCTTTGTGTTCATCAATGGTATTCACGTTGTTTTTATGCATATTAACGTTGTTTTGATACGTATATATTGTTTTTTGTGTTTTAAATATACTGTTCTTGTTTCCATTTTTTTTTTAAATAAGTTAGGTGCATCTGGTAGTAAAAATAACCGTGTAACCGCCTTCAGCCATTTTTTTTGAGAGAGCACTCATGGAGCACACTAGGTATGTAGGCGTCACAGACCGTTTTTTAGCGCTGGGCAGTGGCAAAAACCCTAGCAAAGCGTATGAAGCGTATGATAATTTTCGTCCCGAAACGATATTTTTCGCGCACTTGTACGATAATAAATTACTGCCGAACGATCTGGCAACTCTGAGAGTAACTCAAAGTTCACAGTTTCACAGTGGTTTCACACTTCACAGTACAGTACACACACTGCAGGGCTGCCACCTCGTCGTAACCAGATGTTCTTAACCACTGCCAAAAAATCCGTAGAAATCCGTAAATATCATTTTGCTATGCCAAGTAGCCAAGAACTATCCACATTGTGGGTTTTGTGGTTGCAATCTTTGAGGTGTGAACAGACAAAAAAAGCTCTCAAAACAAAACATTATTTCTATTGCACGTCATATGTCGCTATCAATACGAACACCGTTCAGGCGCAAAAAAAACTTTGTGGGCACCTGAATTTGGATGAAAATATAAAAATTGAATCCATCCAAAAGTCCGTAGATTTTAAAGTTAAATCGGAGAATCCATAGGCAATGCATAGTCATGTTCCAAAATCCGTAGATCTACGGATAAATCCGTAGAAGTGGAAGCCATAGATAGATGGATAGCACCCCCCCCTTCAGATGGTCATTCCCCTTAAAGTACACGTTGAAGGATTGTTGGGCGCCATCTATAATCTTCAGATCCAACTACCGTGCTAGGCCGTGAAAAAATCGTTGGTAGCGACATCTGTACGTCCATAATTTAAGTAATCTTATAATTCACTTTGAAACCGCTAAATGGTAAAAATCAAAGGGGAACAGGGATGTATACAGTGTGTTTATAGTGATAAAGCCACATTAGTGTTAGTGAAAAATGATACTCTTGCAAATTCGATTTTTTTACGTTTAGATGAAAGTACAGCTTAATTCATTTGTCAAGACTGTAAGATTAATACTGGGTCCCATGATATCATTTTGTAATGTTATTTATGATGATTTCGAATTGTGCCAATAAAAAATAGCGTAAAGTACTCGTGGATAACTGCACTCCGGGTATGCCGACAAGAAGCGCCTATTAGGATAATAGTGGATCACTTACACTTTAAAATAGGTACACTCGTATTATGTTGTTACGTCATTACGTGCGTTTGCTTGGAACTTATTATATTTGACTCTAGAATACCTGTTGACTTCCTCATATTAACCTTTGTTAAAAGATCGGGAAGGTTTGGCTGGGAGGAAGAGGCAGGCATGATCTGGTGGATTGCTTTCCAGGTAGAAAAACTCAAGAAAAACATGGATTTCACTAAATTTTTAAATGAAATGGAAACTACAAGAGACTAATATCAACAATATATCGAAAGGATATAAAATTTCACATTTAATAGTAAAAAAATAGGCATTCTCATCTAGAAAAATCAGGTGCGTCTGATTGACGTTTCCTTAATTAATCTACCAATTTCACCAAGTAAAAAAGGAATTCAAATCAAAAAGTCACAGCCTTTCAAGTTTTATGCAGTCTGCGATATTCAATTTTCTTCTAGTATCACCTTATCCCCGTTTTACATCGACGATTTCTTCGCGAATTTATTCATGGATTAATCCATGGTCTTTTTCAAGATTAAAAACCATGGATTTTGTGAGAGTATGCAGTGCTACCAAGACTGTTACTGTCATATGGTTTGGCGGTTTTCGCAAGATCTTTTCAATTCGCATTTTTTGTGGCCTTTTGGCAGTAAAACTCTTAATATATGATTTCGAATTTTTATTTAGAAAATGTTTAATAATATACAGAGACGGGTATGCAACATGCATGACAGGCATCATATGATTTTATAGTTGGCACTACCGAATTTGACGTCAAACTTGACCAAAAATTAGAGCAGAGTGGTGGGATTCTGTGTGGTATAGTATTCTACATATCGACTGTGGTCTACGCAATCGGTATTCGGTGTGCCATCGACATCGACAAGACGCGACATGAGGCCTCGCTTCGTCTCTATCTGCTTTTCTACTCAGAATGACATTGTTGGCATTTCATAGTGATGCGCACCGGTGCAGATGGCACGCAAATAACGGATCCATGAAGGCGCGACGTCAAATTCAAATAGGGTCGGCGGCGGCCTAAGAAAATTACACTCTAGGGGAAATAAGGATTTTCTCGTAAGACTCATTTACCCAGCAATCTGATGGGTCTTTGGGTCACATCTACCTACAAAAACAAAACTAAGCTATAAAAAAGCCATTTCTAGATTTTGAAAAATGTATTGATTGCTAAAATTGATAAAAAGCAATATATTTTACCGTAACAGTGACAAAAATGAATGTAGGACTCTGATATGAGGTCTCTTGGTACAGAATATGAGATCAAAATTTGGTACAATAAATACTTTGTTTATCCCACGTAGATTTTTTTGCTATGCTATATTACAGCTATAAAGATTTAGAAATTCTACGGGCAGAATATCACAGAAAAAGGCTCAAGCTTTATACCTGATTAAAAAAATGGTAAACAAATTAACATATTGCAAATTTTTTACGTAAAATTTTCTTCATGTCTCAAAAGCTGGTATTACTATACCGTACACTTAATTCAAAAAAATTATCGTAGGTCAATTTGAGCCAAAGTTAGCCGTGTTTCTTTTAAAATTCACAGATCCTTTGTTTATAACAACTAAGGAATCTAATTTACACCATTTAAAAGATAAAAATCAAAAACTTTCAGTAATTTTACATTGCAAGTTTCCTGATCCCCAAAATGCAGCTCAAATAGATTGGCTAAGTAGAAATCCATGGCTCAAAAAATGAAAAAAAAATTCTATTTATTTAATCATCTCTGGAAATCATTGACAGATTTTGACGATTCTTTTTTAAATTTACCTATATATGTTTGTGTACTCTTCGTATATATTACAAATATGTAATTTGTTTGCAAATTTAACATTTATTTAATAGTGTAAGTTGTTTAATTATATTCTTTCAAAGCATCATTTTATTTCCAAAAAAAAATTGCATGAAAAGAGCACAAAATTAGGGCCTTATCGTTAGATGATTTTGCAATATTAAAAATTATTCTTTTACCATTTTTTTTAATCAGGAGTAGAGTTTGATTCTTTGATACTCTATGTATAGTATAATGTAAAATAAATATGCGTGGGACAAACAAATTCAATATTGTCCAAACTTTTTGATGAATCGTACTGAAATTTTGCTCTCATATTCCGTACCAAAAGACCCCACTTTTAATGCCATATCAGAGTCCAAGATTCATTTTTGTCACAATGTTACTGTAAAATTGCGATTTATTAATTTTAGTCGTTTCTTTGCAATTTTCTTAGCAATAAACTTTTCAAATTCTAAAAACGGCCATTTTATAGCTTGAGCCATCTTCATCAAGGCAGTTTTTCTAATACTGTCAAGGTAAACAACGAAATAAAGTCAAACAAGCAAAGCCAACACACAAGACAAAAGCACAAACGATTGTTTTATCGTTGATGACAAACGACAAACGGTTTAGGTTCATTTGACGAAACGCAAACCCAGTCACAGCGGCATAGCGTCGCGTCAATAGAAGGAGATGTAACAAGTAACTGCAATTAGCATTTAAGCAACACAAACATTTTTTCTTTCTTTAATTTTGAAGTCTCAAGAATAAATAAACAGTGTAAAAATGTAACAGGTTAAAAAAATAATCAAACTCAAATCAATTTAAAAAAAGAAATAAATCTAGGTTACGTATCTGTTAGTTGTTAGAATTAAGCTTCATTCTTTTAGTCGCACGAGGAATCGTTCATCGTGACGCGCAACGATATTTTATTTTGTATCACGAACGAGATGCGTTTAGGAAACGGCATCACCTACCGACGTAAAACAGCGAACTAGACACAGTGGAGACGCAATCACATGCCTATAATTTGTGGGCCTCGGATCGCGTTCGGCGGCGTTCAAGATGTGACCAGGACAGTCGCATATTACTCGCATCATCGCGCTGTCGACTTATTTTTATTTTTGGCGTTTTGCATAGCCGTTATCTATAAAGCTCGACCAATACATACATCCAATAACTGAAATTGATTTTTATTATTTGAATATTTTCATAATTTTGATTTAATATGAGATCTTAGGGACTCTCTTAAATAAAAACGTATTACATTCCTTTGAAGGGATGTGACGCATCACCCGCATTAATGGACGCTACGCCACTGTCCAGTCACTAATAGCTTTCCACCATGAATATCCGTAATATCCGATTCTTGCCGAAGAGAAGTCGATGTCGACAGAATCGGCTTAAAACGCTCACTGTCGACTTCGAAAGTAGATTTCTATTGTAGAATTCGATATTTAGAATTCTATATATACACTATACCACACAGAATCCCACTGTAGCAGGTTCTGTAATGGGATTGCAAGTGTGCACGTGGAGTGCACATCACAACTTCTCGCATGTAGATTCTTGTTTGGGTATACTGAAACAGACAAATTATGTATCAAAATACCTGTTAGTGTTAAAATTCCATATTGTTTGAAATACGGCGGCATCACGTTTTCGAACTGACATTAAAAATACATCTCAGAGCACGTTTGTATTTTAAAACCATCAAAGGCTGAATATGCATAAGATGCGAGTCTCTAATCCTCCACCTAGTGCCCAAACCACTTAGATATCCGCATGCCGTTGGTGTCATCATTATGGTAACAATAAAGCATCACCTATAATGCCGGCTGCTGTATTTGCCCAAAGATTTGATGTATTCCCAAACATCTCACAAATATGCCTTCCTTCATCATCGATCGTGATCGTCCGCATAAATATTCATCTTATCTGAGTCTTTTGATGCATAATTTAAAACCGATAAGTGGACGGAAACATTTGTCTATTTGTTGCGCAAATGAGGCAAATATTCCCAATAGGTTCTCCACACAAATCGTCGTTTTTCAGCAGATCAAACAAATATACGAATACGCCAAGTGAATTGCCGGCATAACCAATGGTGTTCACCGAATCTTCGTTTTTACAGCAAACACTCCTTTTTTTCGTCCCATTATTCGATTACCATAGTTTTGGTCATAAACATAGGCGTAATTAGGTCCCTGAAGCGGGGGGGGGGGGGGGGGCTTAAGTCCCTGGATCTGGGGGAGCTCAAGTTCCCGCCCTAGATACAATAAACTTAACAGAACGAATTATTTTTGGATTTTGGGGGGGCTAATATCATTCATGGGGGGGGGGCTAAGCCGACAACTTGAGTTATTGTGCTGGTTGTTTACTATGCTGTGATACCAATAAACTCTGTTAAAATGACAGCCCGAGCGCAATCCAAATAACTGTCAATTGGACGTTGCCAGATTTACGACATAGGAGGGATTATTAACGAAATTCTGCTATAAACTTAACTGCAAGTAGTAAGAAATCTGTAGTTAAATAGTTCGAGAAAAATTTGTTAAAACTACCAGATTTGGAGGAAAATTGGAATGTGAATTAGCAGACGAATAAGAGATTGACACAGCGCTGCAGATGTTGTCTGCCCAATATTTAAATTAAACTCCATCTAGAGATGTTTACCACGGCATAATAAAGAACCAGCATAATATCTCTGAGGATTTCCTATATAAAAATGGTTCCTACAAAATTTGACCTTGGGAGGGTTTTTGGATGATTTTACGGCTGTCAAGTTTGGGTAGAGATCCGAAAATGAAAATATCGACACCGGTACCAACTCGATATTTTTTATCCAAATAGGCGCGTTTGGTTCGTAGAGAGCATTTTGTGCAACTGATTACACCCCTCAATAATTATATAATTATTTTCGATACCGATACAAAATTATCGACACCAGCTTGGAATGCCTCAAAAAGTATCGATGACAAAAAAAACTCGATATTAGTGCAGAAGTATCGAAGTACCGTTACCATCCCTACAAAAAACCCATCCAAAAGTGGGGATGCGCGTGTAATTTCCGCCAACTTGAGTTATTGTGCTGGTTGTTTATTATGCTGTGTGTTTACTGTTTACCACGCTGTTTACTATGAGGTTGCTGTTATTTGCGTCACTCTGAAGAACTTTGCTGATCAATTTCGTGAATTACGGTGTTGTAATTGTCAATGCTTATTGATCAGTCGCATTAATATCTCTGAAGAAAGATGGCGGTACATCTTTACCTTCTCCAGAGAGCTGACTTAGCAAAACGAGAACTTTTTGAGGTTATAAGGTAGAGGAAAATAGCTTACCTAGGCTACATATTGCGTGGGGAACGCTATCACCTCCTGCGTCTAATTCTTCAAGGTAAGATCGAAGGAGGGAGAAGAGGAACTGAAAGAAAAAAGCTATCATGGCTGAAAAACATCCGTCACTGGACAGGAATAAGCGACTTCCAGGAATTGCAGAGGGCTGCAATGAATAGGACGATCTGATGGAAGGTATCTGCATGGCACCATAATAATAAGAAGACATCTTTGCCTAGTGCAAGATAAGCAAGCTCTTCTCGATCGTTTTCGGACAGTAAACAATGCAAAACGTGACATCATTCTTCTCCTCCTTGAGTACCATTTTCACGTTTACAAACTGAATCTACCCCTAATTTGTATCCGTTACATCGCTGACAAAAGTCACCCTTGCGTGCTAGCTCGTTGGTGCTAGCACTAGGCAACAATATAGGCGAGAGTTTTCTTTGAAACATAGTGTAAACTGCATCGCGATCAGGCAAAATGTATCGTTATTACGACACCTAGAGTCCCTATAAGTGCCCCAAAAATTTAATCTGCAAAATTTTTCATGCGAGTTTTTCAACATTTCTGAATTACAAACCACCATCGCCATTCTTTTACAATGCTCAGATTTTTCATAAAAATGAAGTTGCTCACAAGTCGTACAATCGCAGCGACGTATTTGACCCGCAGGGCCCAGACATGCTTTTTTCATCACGCTTCCGCATTGTGAGTATGCGGAAAGCAGCACCTCAACAAATAAACGGGAAGAATGTAACATGCAGGATTAATCACTGTTTGAAAATCGTTGAAATATGATTATCTCACAGTTGGTATATGTTTTACATAATTATATTCCATAGAGTATCGTATAAAATGAATTAAATAACATAGCACAAAATGGAATATATTTTTATAGTATTTCAAATGGTAAAAATAAACCTCACTCAGAGAGAGGAATAATATAAAAAACTAATAAGCATTTTATCTGCTAAAAATAAATCCAAAATCTGATTTAACGGTAGTTATTGTGTCTATCTCTGGAACCATAATTGCCACGCCACTGCCCTTGGTTGGTGTGGTTGTAGTTATTCGGGCCATCGTGGTGATTGAACGATTGCTGGCGTTGATTGCCCGCTGCAACAAAACGAAGTTGTAATTGCAAATTTGTATTTTGATGCGATACAGTGGAATTAATTGTTAGTGAAGGTCAAAAGTATAAATATGACCCTGTCGTCACTAGTACATATGTCAAGTGGTGTCGGATCAAGAAATCTGAATCAGCTGTGTAAGTTAGGATCACCTCAGATCACCAACGACAAATAGGTTACACCCCCTCATCCCAATATACATTTGTTCACGTTGGAACATTGAAGGGTACAGCACGGGTGGGGAGGAACCGCGGGGTAAGCCAAAATGGTTGTCTTGTAGGTCAAGACATATAGGTATAACCCCAAAATCTAATTGAATCTTATCTTACCTAATGGAGATATGTGATTCAGGCTGGCGGGTATACATTTTACATAGATACCAGTAACGCATCAATATTAGCAGAAATTTCGCTCAAAACAATAAATACACAGAATGTGTGGGTTGACGACATAACCACAACAATAGCGAATTATGAATGACAAAATGACGTTAAGACAAATGGAACTGGTATACCGTCTAGCGACGTTATCCATAATATACAGGGTGAGTTTGTAGTACCGGCTCGGTCGATAACTCCACTACTGTAGAAGATAGCGAAAAAAGTTGTTTATAAAAATTGTAGCCATGGATATGCTCCTTGCTCAAAAAATATTTTGATTTATACAGGGTGATCCGTAACTACGTGGTGATGCAAACATGCATTTTTTTAAATGAGACACCCTATATATTATTCCATACTTAAATTCTACTAATGATTTCCGTTCTTCCGATATAGGGTATTGTTACATTATACAGGGTATTTCAAAAGTTATGACCATTTTTGTATCCAAATCGCTGTCAAATGAACGTACTGTATATCAAAAAGTGATGAATCAAAAATCATTTTTTTTACACGGATGGATAAAAAATATCATCCAGTCTTGAAATCGGCTATAAAAAAAACCAGCGACGCATATTCGTATACAGGGTGATGCAGAATGCAAAATCTAGATTTTCTCTATTTTTTTAAATGTAACCCCCAATATTTTATTATACCAAAGGATTGTTTTTATTATGCTCTTTCATCTTTGTACAGCACTTGTTATGGCTGCATTCATTAGTTTCTGAGATATTTCGATTTTTCTACAAATTTTAAATATACCTTCTATTTGGTTACTAAAATTGATTTATTTTGAGAAAATACTATCAAATTTTATTTTTGCTCAACGAAAAACTAAAATATAAGGCAATAATAGTACTTGATCAAGTCAAAACAAGGAATTAACGAGATATTATAGGTCAAGTGTGCTGAGGAAACAATTTTATAGGCGTCACGCGTAATTATCAAGCAGATCTATCAGGTAGGCTATGAAATATTAAACGACACAGTCCAAATAAAACGATTCTCCAATCTTTCAAACGCATTAGTTTTAGAGTGCCTCCGTTCTGGATATTGCTGTTCATAGTTGATATACTCTAGAGGCAAGTAGGCAATCTCTCAAAGATTCTCCTAAATACCCCCAATGGAAAAATTAATTTTTAAAGCTGGTTTTTCACACAGTACAGAATTGTTGAACAGGTTATGAGAACTGTCAATTTTTCAAAGCCTACCTGATAAATCTGCTTGATAATTATGCATCACGCCTACAAAATTGTTTCTTCAGCATACTTGACTTTATCATCCCGTTAATTTAGGATTTTGACTTCATCAAATAGTACCATGACCTTATAATTTAGTTGTTCGTAAAATAAAAAACAAATTCGACAGTACTTTGTCAAAATAAATAAATTTCAGTACACAAATAGAAGCTATATTTTAAATTTACCGAAAAATCGAAATATCTCGGAAAATGATGGTTGTAGGTACAACAACTGCTATACAAAGATGAAAGAGCATATTAAGAGCAATTCTTTGGGATAATAAAATATTGGGAGTTACATTTAAAAAAAAAGAGAAAATCTGGATTTTGCATTCTACATCACCCTGTATACGAATATGCGTCGCGGGTTTTTTCTATAGCCGATTTTAAGACTAGATGATATTTTTTATCCATCCGTGTAAAAAAAATGATTTTTGATTCACCACTTTTTGATATACAGTACGTTCATTTGACAGCGATTTGGATACAAAAATGGTCATAACTTTTGAAATACCCTGTATAATGTAACAATACCCTATATCGGAAGAACGGAAATCGTTAGTTGAATTTAAATATGGAATAATATATAGGGTGTCTCATATAAAAAAATGCATGTTTGCATCACCACGTAGTTACGGATCACCCTGTATAAATCAAAATATTTTCTGAGCAAGGAGCATATCCGTGGCTACAACTTTTATATACAACTTTTTTCGCTATCTTCTACAGTAGTGGAGTTATCGACCGAGCCGGTACTAAAAACTCACTCTGTATATCCCGGACGAAATGTACTACAAGCTACATTCTTTCAAATGGTAAAAAGTCGTTTATCTCTCCACCACTCTGAAAATAGTCTGTCTCGAGACAGTGTATTTGAATGTAATAATGGAATTAATATAATAGCTACCTAGAGAGTTGAGACATCCATACCTTGTGCGTTCATGTTAAACCATGTCCACCAATACCACGCGTTGTAATAAGCTTTCATCTCATCCTGTGATAGCTGCTGCTGTTGGGGGTTTGGTTGAGAGCCTCTTTGACCTTGATGATTCAAGGTTATGTCAATGTTGGGCTCACCAGCTCCTTCTGAAAATTATAAAACGATGTGGAGAAGAAACTTCGATTTAAACATTTTTAATATTTTATACAGATTTAGGAATTTGTATTTAAGACGTTGCAAAAGAGAAAGAAATACTTTTTAGTATATATGTATGCAGTGCTAGTATGTACCTATTTCTAACTACAATCGGTTGCCTGATTTGTAAATAGCAGACAATGGTCAGACTACAAAAACTGGCACGCGCAGCACACTACGTTATTAGCGCTCCTATTGGTCCATCATACATCAATCGACTTTGAAAATGACCAATGAAAACCAAAAATTTACCGGTGTCATACGAACCATTACGAACAGAGGCCGCTCCTTATGCCGCGCCTCAGTCGTCTTCTCTTGTTTACATAGGCGATTCTAACCTACTAAATTATTATTTATATAAAACTGATAATCGAGTGAATGCGTCGCTCAAGATGAACTTTGGCTGAGTTTTCTTAGAGCACAAAATAAAAACTAAGCAAATTATAAATAACATTACAAAGATGAAAATAGGTAAGTAGATACTAATACAATGTTTTGACAAAATGAGACATACGGCTACGTGGCTCAATAGGTAGCGCTGACGTATTTGAATCAGACGTTGGGAGTTAGGTTCCCAAGCTAGACGACTTTTTTTTTCTTGGATAGGTAGTATGATAGGTAAAAAACTTAAGAAATAGCATTTTGTGATGAGTGATAAATAAAACACTCTTAAGAAGTGACTTTTCTGATTCTAGCTAGTTAAACTTTTAAGAAATAACTGGGGGGTGGGTTTGCTCAGTGGTTAGAGTCGAGAGCTCGTGATCGGAAGGTCACAGAACACGAGGCTAATGACGAAAGCAGTCGATGCCGATGAAACACAAGTAAAAAAGAAATAACTGTTTGTGAAAACCAAAAACTTGTATTATGTGCAGGGTGCAGTTGCGCCTCAACAATCTATGGTAAGATTTTCGTGTAGTTTTTTTATTTAAAACTTTATGCGCCCCCCTTTCAAAAATTCAGGAACCGCCACTGATTAGCCTATCAACATTCGAAAATCGTATGTCACTCATTCCGCCGGTTTGTCTATCCGTTGGCTTTTGTCCCATCGTAGTTTTAGTAACCCCTGTACTGATTTTGATGCATTTTAGGAGAGGTAATATGCTGTAGAGCCATAGTAGGTAACGCTAGTATCGGTGGATTTGTGATGGAGTAATTAGAAATAAAATGTAAAAAACCTTATTTTTGGACGCTCCAAAGAGGTTGTAATGCTAAGTACAATATATGAACGGTGGAACGGCTGCAGTATGTGCGTAAAGTGCGAAAAGTTATTCCAGGTATCGCTATCGTCGTTCCACAGTCAGTCGTCTAAATGCAAACCCCGACAAGTCCATGGAAACAAATTTTACGGAAATCCTGAAAAACCGTATACAAACCTATTATTAGCGGAAATAATACTAAAACGAGAGAATGATAATCTACGATAGTTTAGGATGTTAAGTCTTAACGTCCCAAAATCTAGGGCAGATAGTTTTTCTGCGTCGGTACTCTCTAACTTAAGAAATAGAGACATGTTTCTATCACCATGACGACCATGACCACTCGATCCCATAGTACATAGTGCATAGAAACACGTTTGTAAGTTACAGAGTACCGGCGCAGAAATCTAGATTTTAAATTTGAACACTTCGGGTTTTGCATGTTAGGAACTGTGACATATCGTGTTTTGCGTGGTATTTTTGTAAAACTGGACGAAAATAAATTAAACACTTATCACATTGGGACTTTTTTACGGAATATGAAGAAAAGTAAACAAACAGTGACAACGACAGCAACTATAAACATAATACTAAATATTAAAGAGAATACATTTTGCGGCTTACAAGGTTTAAATGTCAAAATCCAAATTTTCTAACAAACAAAATTCTTCAGAACTAGGAACGGCGTTCTTAATTCGTTCTTAAATTGATAAATAGTTTATCAATACGACATAAATCAATATTGAAAAAACTGTGAACACGTTAAATATTACGTTTAATTCAAAAATAGTGGATTACTATTTATTATTCTTGGGAGGCAATTACCCCCATTACCCCACCTTATCAACGCCCTTGATCCGAAATATATGAAGGGTCTTGAATTTTTGAAGTTTAGGCTCAGAAAGATAATTCAGTTTGACCCGAAATTTAAAGAGCTTTTAGCCATCCCAAAGGATAAGGTTGAAACTTGATGGGTATGGACTATAGCAATTAGCTGTAGTAATTGCAATAAATGTTACACAGAGAAGACTAAGACTAGGTTTTATAGATAGGTATATGATATTTTTAAGATATAAGATAAGTCTAGCGTATCTGAACAAATGTTCGACAGCGCTATTAGTTTTCATAATTAGGTCGTGACAAAAAAAATGTCCAATATAAATAAAAACTTACCGCTATTGACTCTTAGGTTGAGGTTCTGTTTAGCAGCCGTTTGGCTACGGGGTTCTTGCCCTCGACCATGATTGTTTGAGACCCCTAAAGGTGGAGCCCAGTTACCAGGAAATCCAGTAGGTGGAGTCCAGTTAGCAGGGAATCCTTGAGCCGCTGCAAATTCTTGGAATGAAGAATAGTTGGGAAATCCTTGAGATTGTGTTGGGCTTGGTGGAACACCTGCAGTTAAGTTATGTAATGTTTACCTATGCTATGCAGCAGACATTTTGCTCTACACAGAATATTGGCGCAAAGAAGTCTTGTCAAGACGTATTTATAAATTTGAATACTCTTACTCCATCTTTGCATTAATTTATATACTCGAATGCCTAAGATCATACCAAAAGCTCTTCTTTTTTTCCATTAGTTGTTCTATAATCAAATCTTGAAAATAAAACAAACAATATCAAAATGCTTTTATTCCACCTGATATATTAGTGGAAGAACATAACATAATTCCATTCACAGATAAAGTGAGGCGATGTTTTTTATAAATAGGTGAAATCCAAAATGTCTTGGTGAGTAAGTGGACAACTTAAAATGATAATGAAAAAATCACATCCATTATGATGAAAATCTTGGCATATTTAAAAATTTTGTCATAGGAAGGACCACATTTGTCAAATTTCGTAAGACACTTCTTTGAAGCGGTTTTCCTTCTTCCTGAATGGATGAGAATATAGCGAATATAGAATTAAGGCCCGGTCAAACAGGGGGCGTTCTAGAACGCGGCGGTCCGGCGTTCTTTAACGCCGCGTTACCCCATTCCGTTGTTTGTAGCAAACAGGCCTATTTGATGGGTTGAGCAAAAGCGCTACCCTAATTTTTGTCAAGATATCTAGTGATTCAAACATAGATGAACTCAAGGCCCGGTCAAACAGAGAGAATCCTACAACGCCGTACCGCCGCGTTACAGCGTTCCATTGTATTACTGGAGAACGCCGGAACGCCTCGTTCTAGACCGCCCTCTGTTTGACCGGGCCTTTAGAAAGAGATAAACATGCTTCAAAGCTGCTCTACTAGTCCAATCGTTACGTCGTAAAAAAGGCTTTTGACAGCAAAAGGCCAGAAAAGGTTCAAATCCGAGAATTCGATTTGCTACCTCTGGGGTTTTGCCACTCGAGGGTGGAGGGGGGAAGAGGGTGAATTTTGTTCCATTCCTTTTTTCGATAGCATTTATCAAAACGACCGTATTTTTCGAAAATCTTCGCGCAGCAGAGTTTTCACCCTCACACCCCTCGAGCGGTAACCCTCCTAGGTGTATATTCAGGGGACCAATGTCACCATCCCACCAAATTTTATTTCTTTGTGGCCTTTTGAGCTCAAAAGACTTTTGTAGGACTTAACGATTGGCTAATATCGGTAGTAGGTAGAGATGTGCTCCCAAATGTCATACTTTTTTCAAGTCCAAATATGTCTAGGCAGCTGCAGATAATAGAGATATGAGAAATGCTATTCTCTTAGAAGAAAAAGTGTTACAGAGCTTTTTGATAGCGTACTTCGACTTAATACGCGATAAAATTCTGATTTTAGTAAATATCAAATAACACCCCTAACTTTGAGGCACTGTAGAATGGAAACTATTGATCGCACAAAAAAATGTAATGCCAAAATTGTGCATAATTTTATTGTCTCCAACAACCCCTAGAGGTCGCAAATTGAATCTTATCTTAACTGAACAACGTCGAGGTAGTATCATTTCCACTAAAAGTATGCACAAATACGATATTTTTCGCAACAGCACATATCGGTAGCGGTGGGTTGATAAATGACATAATTTTTTTTAAGCCAAATGCGTGCGTTTATGCAGATCCTGATAATAAAGTAATGAGAAGATATCATTTAGACAAAAGAAAAATGTTACACGAATTTTTGATAAAGTCCTTCGCCTTAATCCGCGATGAGATTCTAATTTTAGTGAAATCACAAACAAAACCCCTAACTTTGGAGCACTGTAGGATGGAAACTATCGGTCTCACACAAAAAGTGTAAGGATCAAAATCATGCAGAATTTTGTTCACTCCATAAATTAATTGAAGCTTTTTTCGATATCACTACTCAAAACTGCGCTATTTCGTAGCGAAGCAAATTTTTCACCCCCCACCCCTCGAGCGGCAACCCGCCCTCCCCCCGAAGTCGCAAACTTAGGTGTACATTCAGGGGACCAATGTCTACCATGCCATCAAATTTCATTTCTTTCCGATCTGTTGCTGTCAAAAAACCCCTACCGCTTGGACTATACAGCATGCTTGAAAAAACACAAAACGCCTATGAATTATAAAAAAACATCACTTGATTCATTTCAAATTTCAAGGTGGCTGATTACCCAGATGAGGAATTTTTGAAATACGACGTACCAAAATCACCTTTCTTTTACATGAGTATTGAGGTAGTGAAAATGGGTCTTTCCTGATTATCTGCAAGTCTAACACACGACTTTGTCAGCAGACACGAATGATATATAAAAATACATTTTTCCGAAGACGCTATCCACTAAGCGCATATTTTAAACTAAAATGGTACCGAGAATGGCATATAGGGTGATTATGACACTGAAGTGTGAGATGTGCTCTGCTACTTATGCCCGCACCTGGATGTTGAATGCAATGTCAAACAATTCGTCAATGGTCGTCACAGCGGTTAGTAAGGCCTCTGCTCATGGTTAGAAGTTAGAATCTTATCGGTCAATCGGTCTGACCGTTCTGGTTACCATGACATTTTGAGTTTATCCAAAAGGATATTTTCTGGATTCGACATTCAAATGAAAGAGTAATTTTAGTTATCTTCAAAGTTGCACATTTTGTTTTAATCGTAGTACATTTATGTACTTGCGACCTTTTTTCACTAAGATGCGCAACATAGGGTTGCTGTGAGATTCGATTTGACTATAAAGTCGTTGCGCCTGCTGTTTAATGTAATCCCTTACCTAAGGGATGACAATGTCTTAAGTACGTTCATTCGCTACGCTACAAACAAATGAGCACTAACTTTCTATGAAATTTATTGAGGACTTCAGAAAAGTTGCAAACTACAATAATAAATCTAGCAATTAATCATAAATTCTTTTTATATAAACTAGATATGTATAAGGTCCCTATTTTAAAATATTAGTTAATTTAAAGTAGTTATTATTTTGACTTCATTGTAACCACTTCACGAACAGGGATGGGATTCCGTTTTAAAAATGATAGTGAGTTTAATATCAAAAACGATAGTAGCGATTGCGTTCGATTCGATGCTTAGATTCTCAAGAGTGAGGTTATACATCTGTTTACACAAACATTGAAATTTTATAGTAAACTCTGTACTTCAGTTTTTCCAAACTTAAGGGAAATTGTGAGTATATCAGTGGTTGCAGTAACTAGAAAATAAACTTTTATTTCACTATGGATGTTTGACTCATTCCAGCTGTATATTCTTGTCCAATACCTACATCGTAGGTATGAACCTGTGGCGTAGAAACTAAGGTAGCAAAGAACTTAGTCTCCAGAAATGCCCTTTCTTGAAAATCTCTCCTGAACCAAAGGTCGAATTTCCTCAATCATATGCCTACAGGACCTTTTGTTTATGTTATTTTATAATTTTGTTAAATATACATGTATGTACTCTTTATTTAATCGAAACAGTTCTATAAACCTATTGTCGGGAAGTTCGAAAGGATTGCTTTTTGCTCTAATTTCCATTCTTCTCCGAATATTAATCAAGAGTTGCTGATCTCTCTGTTGCTGTAATAGATGCTCTCTCACAATTGGCAACTATTATGTCTATGAATATTATTATTACAAAGAAGGAAACAAAAAAATAATGAGGCTAATGAGCAGAGCAGTGGAAGCCGATGATACAAGTAAAAAAAAGAAAAAATAATTTTTCTATGGTATATTTGAGGTTAGGACCAAACAACAACGATTATGTCATAGGTAGTTCATATGTGTCATTTCAACTATCGAATTCACGAAGATTTCCGAAGCCAAAACAGATCGAGTAACAGAATCCGGGTTTATAATTCTATCGAGTTGATCATCTATCGAGACCGAGTTTCTCGATTCAGAACGGAATCCCACCCCAGCGCATTTCTGCATTGACGTCAACAGTTCTCAGATAAATCAAACGGTAACACACAAACGATAATCAACAAAGCAACCTAACCTCCCCAACAAACACTGCGCACTTACGTCACTGTCACTATGGGTTTTTGTGAAGAGAAAGAGATAAGGTTTTGGGTTTGTAAAACAGCGCGTTGCCAGTTTTCAATATGGTATTAATTTCCAAAAAAGTTTTAACTACCTTGACTGAAATAATTAATAACTAATGCAAATGCGAATATCCTTAACCATCAATCGATTAACCATCACCTTTGATCAGTCTTGTTGGTGAAACCTATTTTCAATGCTCTACTGCAGGAGGTATTACACCGTTGAATGGGGTTAGGAAGTTATGAGTTTTCGGGAGATAACGTTCATAGGAACTTCTTGATATATCCAGATGCAGAATCGGATCCGGGAATTTAAGAACGTTATTACAGAAACTCAGTAGGTATACATATATGTTGCTCTATAACTACATTCCAACCTGGAAACTGAGGCCAGTTGGTACCCAAATGCTGATGAGGAGGTGGTCCCCAATTGGAGGGAGGCCCTTGGTTGGGTCCCCAATTGGAAGGCGGCCCTTGGTTGGGACCCCAGTTGAAGCTCTGATTGGGAGGAAACCTTCCACGACCGCCTCGATTATGGAACCCACCCTGTGGTTGTTGGACATTCTGCCCTTCTTGCCTCCATGGTCGAAACTGATTATTGGGTCTGCGCCTCTCTCCTGAAACACGTGTAATTTTACAAGCATGGTTAGGTAATGCACCTATTTTAGAAAGGCATTTCTACTTATTGCGGGGACATCAGGAAGGAAAAATTGTAAATCGTTCTCCTTTTTTATAACAAAAATATTACGCCTCAAACAAATCCCTATTTTATTTATCTTATACATACAAGATTTTAAATAAAATCATGACTTCATTTATGTAGGAAAAGCTGTGAGGTGCTATTTGAAAAAAAAGTCAGGGATGAGTTTTAAGGTTTGAAGAAAAAAACTCGAAAGCATAGTATGATACGTCATTCAGTACCTTGAAAGGCTTACTCAGTTTTACTTCCCACACCGATAGGTGAGGGGAGTATTGTGATCGCGAAAATTTTCGATTTTGAGATAATACGTTTTTTGGGCGTTTTATGATGTGTACATAACGAAAATCCACGTCACTCATTTCCGTCGGTCTGTCTGTCTGTCTGTCTGTCTGTCTGTCGTCTGTCTGTCTGTCTGTCTGTCTGTCTGTCTGTCTGTCTGTCTGTCTGTCTGTCTGTCTGTCTGTCTGTCTGTCTGTCTGTCTGTCTGTCTGTCTGTCTGTCTGTCTGTCTGTCTGTCTGTCTGTCTGTCTGTCTGTCTGTCTGTCTGTCTGTCTGTCTGTCTGTCTGTCTGTCTGTCTGTCTGTCTGTCTGTCTGTCTGTCTGTCTGTCTGTCTGTCTGTCTGTCTGTCTGTCTGTCTGTCTGTCTGTCTGTCTGTCTGTCTGTCTGTCTGTCTGTCTGTCTGTCTGTCTGTCTGTCTGTCTGTCGCGTTTTTCTACCCTCGTAATCTCAGTAACCGCTACATGGATTGTGGTGAAATTTGGACAGCGTTATGCTGTGGGGTCGTAGTAGGTAATGTTCCTATAATTTTGAAAATTGTTATACAGGGGGCGGAGTAATTAGCAAAAAACGAAAAATTTCAAATACGCTTCAAACTTCGTTTTTAGACGTTTTAGGGGTTCCTGATCATTTTCTACTTTTTTTTGGGTGGGGGTGAATTTGGGGTGGTTGGGGGGTGGGGGGTTGTAATACTGAAAAATTTGTTGTATTCATAATGGGCTCTCTAATGACCTGTGAATGAAAGACCTAGCGCCATAATACAATTTTTTAGGTCCATCCGAACATTGCCTTGCTTATAATAGAAACCAACGGACTTAGAATAATTTGTGATGTATACATCCGAGTGTTGTTTTAGTTTTAGATCGTTCTTTATTGCGTAACGCCAAAATTATCGAATGGATTTTAATGAAATTTTGACACAGTATTACTGCCACGGCGAGGATGGAAAGCGCGCATGTTTTGGAAAAATCGTGTCAGTGGCGGCGCGGCAGTAATAAAAAAACTAAAAATGTAAAAATAGCTCAAACTTTGTTTTTCGGCGTTTTAGGGGTTTCTGATCATTTTTTACTTTTTTTTGGGTGGGGGTGAAATTGGGGTGGTTAGGGGGTGGGGGGTTGTAAAACTCAAAAATTTATTCCATTTATAATAGTGTCCATTGACCTGTGAAAGAAAGACCTAGCGGCATAATAGACGTTTGTTAGGTCCATCCGAACATTGCCTTGGCTATTACAGAAATCAAGGGATTTGGTATTGGTAGGGGTAGGTATTGATTCAGGTCGTTCTGAATTTAGTAACATGTAAATTATGGAATTAATTTTAATGAATTTTAGACACAGTATTATTACCACGGCAAGGATGAAAAATGCGTATGGTTTTCAAAAATCGTGTCAGTGGCGGCGCAGCAAAAAAATCTAAAAATATAAAAATAGTTCAAACTTCGTTTTTAAGCAATTTGGGGGTTCCTGATTGTTTCGTTTCGCCCAGTTGAAGCTGAATTGTGTCGTTTTAGTTCCTACGGAGAGATTTAGGAAACTATTTACTAGTTTTTGTGTTGGATTTTTTTTTGACGACAGGCGGGCGATGATTTGGTTGCAAGTGTTATGTGTGGGAAGTACTGAGTCAATCAACTTGACTCCATTTTTTTCATCTGTTTTTGTTACGAAAACAAATCCTTATTTTATTAATCTTATGCTTAAGACTTCACCTCGAAAAAAATAGGTTTATGTATAAATTCAAGGTTTTAAACAAAATATGTACTTAATTTGTATAAGAAAAGCTATTGGGTGCTATTTGAAAAAAAGTTGAGGGTGAGTACAGAAAAATGTTTCGACAGCATGCTACGATACGATAGTACTACTTGCAAAAATACCACTCAGTTTTGGTTTAGACTTGTCTTTGTTGTTTGTGTCAAGGGAATTCTGGGTGGGACACACGGTGGAGCATTTCTGAAATATGTTTATGCATATAGAGGCAAGTTGGCACATCCTTTCTACTGAGTAGTGATTTTAGCCGTTGGTCCATCTAAGCAATCCCACAAAAGTTCGACCCACAGTAAATGTTCAATAGTTTTTCTTGTTTGCTTGTGTACGAAGATTTTATAGATTTAATTTCATTATCCGAAGAACTTGTCAATTTTACATAATATATTTGTGACAATAAAGCTTGAACGTAAATTTTCACTTTATTGCATATCATAAACTAACATCTTATGTTATGCGATAAAATTTTATTATAATATAATGAGTGTGACAATCAATTTTATTTAATTATATCCACATATGTTTTAAAACAAATAGCACAATAGCAATATTTGTTATTTAAGTGCACGACATACAATGTTTTGTATTGCTTCAATACGAGTACACCTCTTTGTTATGCCCATCGATTGCATCTAGCATGTTCGAGTTAGTTAACTGACAACAATTATCCCGAACCATTTTGGATAATTCACAAACATATATTTTAATCAATGGTCAGGTGAACTTAATATTTTGAGATAGAGAATCAAATCCCGAGATACGAGAACATTACTTCAATATTAATCAACAACCAAGAGTTAATATTTAGCCTAAGTGTTCCCTTGAACATCTTAATAAGCAAAATACACGTCGGATCCGAAAAAAAAATCGTTTTGGAGCATGGTTGCAGTGGTATAGTTTTATAGTTGCGCCAGAAGGACCAGCGTCACCGTTTCTTCTTCATTTTAAAATATTACCTCTGAAATTTGACTGTCTCTCACTTTCCCTTTTCGAACCTTGTCCCCTACTATAAGGTGTATGATGGATGTACTCTGAATATTCGTGTTCTCTTCTCACAGCCCTCTGCTGACTTTCGAACAATTCCTTGATCTTCGCTCCGTAATGTTTCAACGCTAAATAGAAACCTCAATTAGCCTTTCATTGTTGAAAGATCGTTTCATCGGAGATGTACAATTCATATACAAAAGTGATTGAATTTTCCGCACAGTAACATTAATGGCAACACTGTTCCCATTAAATGTCCCCTGTCGGTAAACTAGAGTAACATTTCGAGAAAAAAGCGTCATACATGAATATTTAGATATGAGAAAACTGTCTGCGTGATGGGTGCCGCGGTTGCTCGAGATCGACCATACACATCATCGCGAGACCACTTCAAAGGAGTGTTTAGGGATTAGAGCGAGCGCTAGGGGTAAGTATGCAAATCCATGGCTAGGGGTAAGTATGCAAATCCATGGCGAATATCGTGCATTTAATGGGTTTCCCAAAGGCATGAGAGCTGTTTGTACAAAATTTTCAGACGCAGCTTTCAAACTTTGCATTTTGCTACTAAATGTGTTAGTAGTGTTGCAATCACTTACAGCATGTAATGCTGGCAAAATATCGCATATTATGCTTTAACCCAAGGATTCAGCAGCCACATGACATCCTAGAAAACTTGAGAGTGAATGAGCATCATCAAACCATAGACCGAGACACCCAATATTTGTTAAATATTTCCAGAAATAAACTGCCCAGACGAATACATCTGTATCAGCGCTGATTATTATACGAGCAGATTGACTCCTTACTGGGTGAAATAGGTGGGAAAACATTCTTGAATCAGCAGCTTCTAAGTGATTTGATTGGAATTCAAGTATCTTACAAATTAAAGATCCTTGAAACTTGTGCAAATTTTGCAACATAGCGAAAAGAAATCGAACGAGTTGCAATTTATTATGAGTGTTAGCAAAAAAAGCCTATGGACGAAGAGGGACATGGGAAAGGAGCGGGAAGGGACCATAACATCTGGCAGCAAGATGTGTTTTGTTATTATTTGGGGTTTTAGGGGTAAGAATCCGGTCATAGTTGCCGTTACTTGGATTTTGCATACTCAGCTACCTCTAGCGCCTGCACTAGATGTCCAGGCGCCATTTCTGTACAGTCTCACACCAGAGGCCATTGCCATGTTTTGGGATTCGCGCGGTGCCACTGTAAATGGTAAAATGGACTACGAACTGCTACCTTATTTCGAGGCAATGAAAAAATCATGCTAAAAGGAGATACAAAAATAGAATTATTGTTTTGCGAAAAAAGATTAGCTGTGTGGACGATGAACCTGCTATGATACCCAGTACACAAAATGTCGTCTAACACAAATTAACTTCTTTATAAGAACATCATATCGCCCCTCAAATCCAACATGTTATTTCGATATATACCTCATTGTATTGTTACAAAAGATATGGTTGTTGTATGTTAAAATCATATTTACAACAACACCCTGTAATTTTACACACACAGACTAACGACGGACTGAGGATTATGTTCTAGCACCGTTTTCATTTATTTTATTTATTATATATACAGTTTATGCAATTATTGGGATATTGAATTATTCAATTAAATTTGAATCTTCGAAAAATTATAGCATGAACTTGTAGTAGGCTTTAAAATGCATAAGAAACACTACACTGTCTAACCATCGGGTTTTTCTTAGATTTAGACCAAACTTTAACTACTAATCATTGCCTACTACAACCAACCATGACATGTGCTATCTATGAGCCTCTACTCGTACTACCTGTCAAGAAGTTTCTTATGCCATATTCTCCTTCAATCATAAAAAAAATTCATGATACTATACCTTATCCACCGAACAAACGGAGTAACCATGCACAATATATGTAAATTTTTACTGTATGGTGAAGGGTTATATGCACACCGTCTACAAAACTGCATACTGAGAGCAGTGATGTTATTATAAACAGAAAAATTAAGTTCGATTTATCCGAGTAAAGCCCCAAAATATGGGTTTGAAATAATTTTTTACTCCTTTTCTTCAGTGAATGCAGTATAGTAGTAATATTTTCCACGTCCGGTGAAATAAAGGCTATTGGAGGCAAAATATTAAATTTTCTTTTCCAATTTCCGTTCATATTATCTGCTATACATTATTAGTACTGCACTTACCGAATAGCTCCTGAATAGATGAATTTATTTCCGAAGAGGATACCCCTGGTTCTGATTTGTTTAGCTTCTTGTCCTCTTCCAATGCCAAATCGAATGAGCGTCTCGCTTCATCATATTCATCCAAAAGTCGTTGCAAACTATATAGTGTATCCTGGTCACAATTTTTACCGAGCGCTCTTTCCCTGTCAACATTAAATAATAGAAATTTTGCACACAACTTGGATCCTTTAGAAACGATTTTCTAGAAGACTATCAATAAAGAAAAAATAAAAAATCAATGCAGGATAAATATTGCAGTGTAATCCGAAAATTGTTTGAAAGCGTAAACGATATACAGGGTGGGCCAACAGTGCATGGATGGAAGATGGTGGGCTTACTAAATCATATTTCAGAAACAGAGATTAGGCTACAGCCTTAAAATATTTTCATTCAAATTTTGGAGTTTATACACTGCGATTTACATCAAAATTAATTTTTTTAAATAGAACCCTCGGTATGTTATTGGATCTTTGAATTCCTTGGTTGATAGTAGTGAGATTTTATATATCGCACATGATACTTTTTCAAACAAACCGTTTAGGCGCAAATCACTATTCTTGATATAAGAAGGTGTCAGGAAAAAATTAAATATCACAGAGATCATAAAAATAGAGGACTTTGCGGTGTGACGAAGCACGACATGTGTCAGCTTAGGTCATACTCTGTCAAATTTGAATTCTTTTTGCGCTTGGTGAAATCGGTAGATTAATTGAGGAAATTTCAATCACAGTGACAATGAATTTTTTACTAGCTCATGTTTTTATTGTTTATTTCATGTATTTTGTTGGTAAATAAGTAAATTCTGTTTTACAATTTAAAGATACCTTAATTCGGTTTTCTGAATTTACTTGAAGTGAGGTATCCTTACTTTTGTCCGTAAATTACTACCTTTTAAATCCTTAAATGTGACATTTCGTTTTGAAGATACTAGATTCCCAGCAACAATCGACGGTATTCTTCCTTTCAGTCCAAAAATTTTAATAATTCCGGAAACTTGTCAATCTCGGTCATCATCGGTACGTCTTAAAAGCCAGTAGACGGAAAAATAATCATTTCGGTCATATTCCAGCTGCTCATTGACCTTAAAGTTCTGTGTGTCATCGAGACTCCCTCACTCACTAGCGTTTAAACTCGCCGACTAGTAGCTCATAAGCTAGCCCCGTGTCATTGATGCTTAAGCCTCAAGTACAAGCGGCGAGTCTACTAGCTACTAGCCGGCTTTTTTACTCGATACACTCGCTCCGTTAGCTGCTAGTAAAAACGCTCTGCAAAAAGCTGAACTGCCGGAGAGTTTCCTCGCCACTCGCCGGCTTGTAAGCGAGCTAGCTTGTAAACTAGCTACGGGTACTCGCACGCCGGTAGGGCCGTGGTGGCATGTCGGCTGGACGCTTTCGCTTCCGTTGGACATGCGATCAGAGGACTCAAGCTGGTTCAGCTTCGGCCGGGCAGACCTTTTCTCACACCTTCCGGTGTGTTACAGCTTCTGTCCTTGCGATCAAGCCGATTTCCTAAACCCTCTATAATCAAAAAACGTGTACTCGCACTAGCTTGTGCACAAGTGGCCAGTAGCATTGGTTTTAAAGATGTGATACACATATTATGATATAGTGATAGATTAAGTCACCCTAGATTTGACGAACACATTCATATATGTAATAATATACAGGGGATACTATCTAAGAAAATGACTTTGAATATGAATCAACCTGTATAAAGGCAAACTTACTTACTTACCTACTTAATTACTCCATGGCTCTCCAACCCGGGGTGGGTCTTGGCCGACTGTACTATTCTCCTCCATTGTTGCCGGTCTTCCATCAATGCTGGGCATATTGTATACCGATGGTTCTTAGGTTCGATTTTATGTTATCGCGCCACCTCATTCTGGGGCGCCCCAAAGGTCTTCGTCCCAGTGGTGCTCCTTCTCAAGCCAATTTAACCATCCTCTAGTCTGTCTGTCTTTGTACATGCCCTGCCCATTGTAGCCTTCTTGCCTTTATCTCCTGCACAATATCTGGATCTTTGTATAACTCTGATATCTCTTGGTTAGTTCTTATTCGATGTTGTTGTGTTATTGGGTCTCGCAGCGGCCCAAAAATCCTGCGCAGAACCTTTCTCTCAAAGACTTTTAATTTTCGTTCATTATTCTTGGTCAGAGTCCAGGTTTCGCTAGCGTACATAACAGTTGGACGTATGACGGTTTTGTAAATTGCGATTTTTGTTCTTCGCGAGATGTTTTTCGATGCTAAAACTGGTCTTAGTGCATAGAGACATTTGTTTCCACTTTGAATTCGGACCTCAATTTCTTCCGTTAGGTTATTATCATGAGCAACTGTGGCTCCCAAATACTTAAAAGTTACGACTCTCTCGAAATTGTATTCCCCCATAGTGACGTTTTGGCCCACTCTATCTCTACGTCCTGTTCTACTGGTGTGCATATATTTGGTTTTGTCCTCGTTTATTCTGAGTTCTATTACCTTAGCTTACCTCTCTGCTCTCAAAAAGAGGTTTTTAACCGTCAGTACTGAGTTACCACCTCGTCAATATCATCAGCAAAAGCCAGTAACAGTCTTGGGCATCTTGACCAAAAGGTTCGACGCTTATTTCAGTGGTTCTTATTACCTTTTTAAGGGCAATGTTAAAGAGAATTGGAGAAATCGCGTCTCCCTGCTTAAGCCCGCTGTTCACCTCAAATGGTTTGGAAAGCATGTCACCGATTCGTATTCTGCTTCGGGAGCCGCATATACACATGGTGGTTATATTTATTAATTTCTTAAGAATTCCATAAAGGCAAACAATTAAGTGAAAATATGTTGAGGTTGTAGCCTTCAAAGCTCCCTACCATAATCAAGTGACAGCTTTCCGAAATATGTTTTAGTAAGCCCACAATTTTCCGTCCACGTAGTGTCGGCTCACCCTGTCCCACACAGCACCCGATATCCCTAGGATATCCTAAATGAAGCCGTATCGCCCAAATTTGGGATAAGACCAGAATGACATCTACAGGTCATCTGTAGGCTATCCTAGGTTGTCCCATAATACAACAATATTTTGTATTAGTGAACAACAATATTTGAGGTTATTTTGTTGATCTCACTTGATTGTACTCGACCAGTCTAACCATCCAAATAATTATTACCTCATGCAAATTTTGCTGGTTTGTGCTTGATCGTGCTTAATTACTCAGTGACACTGCGGCTGTAGTCACCTTTGTAGTTATTATAGTATGTATTCAGTCATATAGATTTCGTCTGGAGTGTGAGCTATCAACAATATTTCAGGTTGGTGTTTATAGGCAGTATTTATTACCAGTTCAAAAGTAGCTTCTAATCGCTCGATATTAATATATTGTTCAACGAGCGGTAATGACGGTAATAACTCACACAGATGAAGTTTGCACCACGAGCCATATGCGAGTGCTGTATATTAACAAGTGTAAAGTAAATCAAAGTTTTAAGTAGCTTATTGTCAAAACTGTCGAGACCCCACGTCAAAATTTGTTGTCTGAGATATCGTATTAATGCATTTATATACGAAATGAAGACTTGTGGAAAGCTGTAGCAGCATCATTTTCAGTTTAGGGGCCAGGATAATTCATTGGATGGGAAGCATGCAATAGGTTAGATAAATTGTAGTCTCTCTATATGTATACCTATACCTCACACAAAACACTGCTTTCGAGGTGAAAATATTTGTAATTCAAATAAATTGAAGTTTCATGCAAAAAAGACAGTGAGGCTTAAAAGTTGGTGGAATGAAGGAAATGTAGATATACATTAGTCGAGCAATCCTTAAGAACAGAAGCGCTACAATTTCATTTTTCCTATTATCGACGACGTCACCACTGTGGAGTGCAAGGGTGTCATTTGTTGATTACACATGTGGTTTGATAATTTTATCATCAGAAATTTTAATTTGTTTACATATCTTTACTACTCTTGACTGGCATCTGTGAATAAACTGCTCAACTCAATTAAAGGAACGCTTTTTGGATGCTTTTTTCTCCACCTGTATGTTCTCGATGAAATCACGGTTTAAACGTGAATATAGCCCTGAGTTTTCTCTAAACAGTAGTGCGTTGCGATCGACACCTATCACTCCAGCAGCGGCACATTTTACGCGATCGCGACGCAAATCACACTACAGTTTAGAGAAAACTCAGGGCTATATTCACGTTTAAACCGTAATTTCATCGAGAACGGAGAGGTGGAGCAAAAAGCATCCAAAAAAGCGTTTCTTTAATTAAGTTGAGCAGTTTACTTTGAATCATCATCATCATAGTCACAATGTCTTAACAGACAAGTTGCGAACTCGTAAAATGCATTAAGTCGGAGCTAGAGCATTGCCGACACGAATATTATCAATAGTTTTGAGAACTGTAGCTCGCCATCGTTCGCGATTTACTGTCAGTTCAGTGCCGCTCTTGATACTCATATCTAGCAACTGTTTCGTCGTATCCACCCAGCGTGTAGGGGAACGGCCACGGCGCCGCCCACTCGGGGCGTGACCCTGAACTACAAGTTTCTCCATATTATCGCTTCTGTGAATATGTCCGAAGAATGTAAGCATTCTCATCGACACAATGGAGGATAGTCTCTTTGGATTACCGAGCTCATCCAGTATGGAAACATTAGTTCGATGGGCGGTATAAGGAATTCTCAGCATTCTCCTCCACGTCCACATTTCAAAAGCATCTATGCGAGCTCGATCTGCCTTTTTAACAGTCCAAGTTTCCGAGGCATACAAAAATATGGAGAACACAAGCGACTGAACCAGTGACATTTTGGTAGCTTTAGTGATGTTATGGTCACGCCATATTTTAGTAAGCTTTGTCATGGCCACCCGTGCCTGTTGAATGCGCCGTCGAATCTCATTCTCACCTCTTTGGATGGAGGTACATAATTTTCTTTTATTACAGATCATGTGTCGAAAAACACAGACCGAAATAATATTTCGCTATGATTAGAATTTTCTAATATATGGTCTTACCTGTCTAAAAGATATTCTATGTAAGCCTTATACGAGTCGGTAAACGGAGTAATAGCGTTATTTTGAAGAAAATGAGCAAATCTCGCACTGCATCGGACGATGAATGTGTGCTCCTGTTCCAATTCTTGTTGTCTGATGTCCATTTCGGCTATTAGAGACTGCGCCCTTCTTTGAGCTTCTTCTTTTGTCTTGATGCCACGCATAACGTTATCATCTACTATCTTGGCCTCCTTTTCTCTGGTCAAGTAGTAGACATGCATGTGCACCATGAAGTAACAACCGCATTCCCTACACTGCCTAATAAGTAGAATACAAATTAAGTTGAAAATTACTTATCATCTTCAATTCAGGATAAAAGATGCGTCTGATTGTTGCCAAACGCTGAATGCGATTACTCAAGAAACCATAAGGGTATTTACTGAAACGGCTGTTAACTACGGGTTTCAGATATATTACCCATTCACCATTTCAATTACTTTCAAAGTGTTTAGAGCTTCAAGTACTATTGAGAGTTTAAAGTCAGTTTAAAGGAATCAAAGCACTTTTGGAAGGGCCCTTATATTCAAATCAAATGAAAATATGAACGACTGTAAACACGTTTAAATAAATCAATTATTAAATTCTCCCGAATCAAAACATACACTCGATTTTTATTCATTTCACTCATTAAATACCAACCCTGGAGACTGATCATGGACATTATTCTTCTTAAGCTTGATACATATCAATATTTTAATATTTTCATAAACACAAGCAGTTGCTTTAGTATTCTATACCTGAAGACGTGAGTAATATTACAAAAATACAAATACAAAGCTGTCTTGGGATACATTATAGGTTCCACGATTTTTTTAGTGATTATATTATTAGGTCAAAACAAAGCTATGTACTTGATAGTAATTTTAATAATTAATGCACTGATGGGAATACTTACTTATCATGCATGGCTGCACAGCTGACCAGTTCTGGCGACCCGACGATTTCCTTTGGGACGTTAGTCAAATAACATGGATCATGGCATCTCTGTTTATAATGCCAACGATTTTTGTCGCCAACCTGGAATTTGAATAATATCGCTATTTGAATGTAACGCAAATAACTCGAAACCAACGAAGGTTTAACGCAAGTTTTCTGATTATTCATATATTTGTCGAGCGAACATTTGAAAAATCACGTTATTAGAGAATAGGCTATACTTAAACTGCCGTTCAAAGGCAGCCTACTAACATGCCGTTAACAGATATGACGTCATTGAAGTGACGTATTTGACGGCTTTGTAATCGCTGTACTTAAACTGCCGTCAAACGGTAGCCCACTAAAATGCCGTTTGCAGCAGTGGCATCATTGAAGTGACGTATTTGACGGTGTTATAATCGTCGTGATTAAACTGCCGTCAAACGGTAGCCCACTGAAATGCTGCTAATAGCATATTCGATTTCTTGTAAAAATCGCTATGTTTCATTATCGGTTATATTGTTTTTGACTTGTTTGCATTATAGTTATGATAATTTTTGCTGAATTATGGGAATACGGATATTATTGGCATTGACTGGAGTAAGTTTTCCGATTAGTTTTGAGCAGCTCAATGGACAGACCTGGAGACCTGTTGTCTGAGCAAGGAACCTAATGTATTGAAAAATCTTAAAACGCTATGAGCCAATGACACTGACCCTGTAATTGTAAATGTAAACAATAGTGGCGAGGATCAGACTCAGTTTTTCATTGTAAGCAATGATGAAGTGTTTTTTATAACTGAGCAGACCGCGTAGGCAGAGCCTAAATACCAGAGTACCGCGGCTGCTGTGAAAAGGTTATGTTAGGGGAAGTTTGTTGACGCGTGATTTTGATGGGCCAATACTGCGGGCCTGCGGGGCCCAATAAATACATCTCTTGGCAGTCCTGAGAATAAATCTGCGGTCGTATCGCTCGGTTCTTGATGTATGAAGAACGACCGCCATGGGATGAGATGCAGCGGTCGCGCGGATGCCTCTGATTTGTATTTGAAAGCGAAAATCAAGTTTCTATTGAACAATCTGGAGTATTTGATCAGGTGCTTCCTCCAGGCCAAAGCAATACGAATAAAGCCTTTTTATTAGATAATACAAATCTATCATCTCAGTGTCAATTATCTGGAGAATCATCTGCGCCCAGTGACAAAGCGATTCTGGTATAAGACAACAGAAATCCCTCATCTCTAAGACCATGTGACATTGTAGAGGAGGATATAATGCCTGATTCAATTAAAGTTGATGAAGCTTAAATCAATGAATTAGATCCAAATGACGTGAACAGTTCAGCAATCATCTTATTAAAAAATTGGAGTCAGTGATATATCACATTGCCGATAATGAAGATGTCTGTTCCAATAAAAAAAACGAGGTCAACCAAAAGGACAAGACAAAAAGATTATCATAAGAAAGAAGTACTGTAACATCTGTGAAAAGATCCCATAATGTTGGATGATCTATTTCTCTGGGTAAAGTTTTCATTAAAAATCTTGAACCAAACACCAAATTTTAAATTTCATCGACAATTAGAGAAGCAGACAGACTTTCAAATTGCGTTTTGTCCATTATTACAAATTTTTAAGAGAAGGAAAAAACTGGTACAGAGAAACCAAATCATAGAGAAAACATATTTGGGATAATATACTCTATGGGGTCTATGCAACTCAATCGCAAAACTAGATACAAGAAGTTGAAAAACAAGTTGTAAAAATTAAAAAAAAAACAGTTGGACATAATGCAGTATGTGTAGACGATTATTAATTATTTTTAATAAAATCATTTTGATTATTCTCAGCGCAATCAAAAACATATAGTCCCTATCTAGTTCCATATTCCACTAGTTTGGCACAGTTTTCTCACGTATTGCGGCTATTATTTCAGTTTCCGAAAGAACAATATACGAAAATTAAATCGCAATCAAAATGCATTTTATCCATGGACTTTAGTCGAATCAGACTAGATCTAAGTATGATTTCCTACCGATTAGCACAGAGACTAAATGCATCTTGTCTGTCTTACGGCTCATAAAGAGTAGGTACTTGATCACAGGAATACTGATGAAGCTGTTGGAACGTCAATTCAGTGGGCTTTCGTTTGACGGCAGTTTAAGTATAGCGATTACAAAGCCGTCAAATACGTCACTTCAATGACGTCACATCTGTTAACGACATTTTAGTAGGCTGCCGTTGAACGGCACTTTAAGTACAGCGATAAAAATATCCCACTTCTCATTTTCTCTTCTCATTTATGAAGTGCATAAAAATATCCCTGTTGTGCAAAGCACGCATTTGGTAATTAGGGTTCTAAAGACTTAACTAACGAAACATAGGCTGCAATGGAGAAATGAATGGTACTGGGTAAGATCCCTTGGCAATTAATGGTTGAAGCGTTATTCTTAACGCTTCCTACGTGAGAACGAAAGTTCTCTTTCGTTCACGAGGGTTGTTGGTAATGGGTGGCCATCTAGTGTTTGGAATTTGAACGACCGATTATTTGAAATCTCATTCAGACAGTGACACATATTTAGCACATTATACAAAACCAGCAGAAGATCTCTGAGGATTTCCTACATAAAAATGGTTCCTACAGAATTTGACCTTGACGGCGTCATTATGGAGTCGATATTTTGGCCAAGTATCGAGCTGTACACGCCAATGAAGGCGCGTTTGGTTCATACAGAGAATTTTGTGCAATTATTGATTAAACTCATCAATAATTAATTATTTCCGATACCGATAAAAAATATCGATACCAGCTTGGTATCACTCAAAAAAACAGTATCGATGTCAGAAATACTCGTAATGTATATTTTCAAGTAATATTTTGTTTGCTATTTTTTATGTTGTTATTCAAATAATATAAAATCAAAAATATATATACTTGGTATTTTGCAAAAAAAATTAAGTACATCTTTCAATTGTGATTGAGAAACTTTATGCATGAAAATATAGGGAAGAATATCAGTTAGGTACGTTTTTGTACATGCACTACAGCACTATCGTGTTCTGAAGTGTACTGGAATTGATCCAAAAGATGTACTGAATTCCAGTAAAACATTTTAAAAAATGAAGTCAAGTTGATTGACTCAGTACTTCCCACACATTACGATGATACCAGTTCATTATTTTTGCATAACATGAAGCTATAGTCTGAAATCCCTTGCAACCAAATCATCGCCCATTTGCCCGCAAAAAAACACCCAACACAAAAACTCTGGTAAATAGTTTCTTGCGTCTCCCTCCTTAGGAACTAGGACGCCACAGTTTTGATTCTGCATGCAATGCGAAATGCTCAGGAGCCTACAAACCGTCTAAAAACGATGAGCTGTTTCTATATTTTTAGTTTTTTTATTGTGGCGCCGCCACTGACACGATTTTCTAGAAACTGACGTGTTTACCATTCTCTCCGCGATAGTAATTCCTGTGTCGAAATTTCATTAAAATCAATTCAATCATTTTCGCTTTACGCAATATACATAGAACGAAATTAAACAACACCTGTATGATGTAAACATCACAAAATTCTAAGTCCCATGGTTTCTGTAATAGACGAGCCAATGTTCAGATGAACTTAAAAAAAGAATATGCCGCTAGGAATTTTTTCCATAGGTCAATGGACACACTATTATGAACACAACAAATTTTTCAGTTTTACAACCCCCCACCCCCCAACCAACCCAAATGCACCACTACCCAAAAAAAAGTAGAAAATGATCAGAAACCCCTAAAACCCCTAAAAACAAAGTTTGAGCTGTTTTTATATTTTTGGTTTTTTTATTATTGCTACGCCGCCACTGACACGATTTTTCCAAAACATACGCGTTTTCCATCCTCGCCGTGGTAGTAATACTGTGTCAACGTTTCATTAAAATCCATTCAATCATTTTCGCGTTAAGCAATATAGAACGATCTAAAACAATACTCGTATGTATACATCACAAATTCTAAGTCCCTTGGTTTCTATTATGAGCGAGGCAATGTTTGGATGGACCTAAACAGGTTAATTATGCCACTAGGTCTTTCATTCACAGCTCATTGGACGGCCCATTATGAATACAACAAATTTTTCAGTTTTACAACCCCCCACCCCCCAACCACCCCAAATTCACCCCCACCCAAAAAAAAGTAGAAAATGATCAGGAACTCCTGAAACGTCTAAAAACGAAGTTTGAGGAATATCTATTTTTTTTGTTTTTTGCTAATTACTGCGCCGCCAATGCACTGATTTTCAAAATTTAGCATTACCTACTAGGAACCCACAGCATATCGCTGCCCAAATTTCATCAAAATCCATGCAGCGATTACTGAGATTACGAGGGTAGAAAAACGCGATAGACAGACAGACCGACAGACAGACCGACAGACAGACCGACAGACAGACCGACAGACAGACAGACCGACGGAAATGAGTGACGTGGATTTTCGTTATGTAGACATCATGAAACGCCCAAAAAGTGGATTATCTCAAAATCGAAAATTTTCGCGATCACAATACTCCCCTCACCTATCGGTGTGGGAAGTAAAAGCAGTTTAAAATGGCATAAAGTATCATCAATAGGCTTGTATAAAATTTAATTTTTTAATTTTAAAATTATATGGTCAACCTCTCTAAAGGCTGAAAGACTATGGCGCTGTAGAAACTCAGTTGATCCGTAAAAATAGTGTCCGTACCTTAGATAAGGAAAGAGAGGGGATACCACACGCCCGTTTGATGCTATGAATAGCTGTTTGACAGCTGTCAAAATATTTTTTTATAATATATTTAGCGTTTTTAAGACCAAGCATTGTAAAATATTGTGGTGTGCATTATGGTAGGGTGTGCAGCTTGCGGTTGTAAAAGCCACAGCAGCAGCAAGGAGCCAGGAATCACGTAACACAGGTAAATTTAATAGCGCTTTAGTACATTTTTGGTATCATTTGGTAACAGAAATTTCAGTCCTCTCTCTCTCTCCTTGTCTAAGGTCCGTACATTTTTGAGTACATATTTTATTTGTAGGTTATATGTACTTACCTTACTGTATCATTCAAAAATCTAAAAAAAAACTTTTCTGCAATTATTATAGTAGTATTATTTCTGCAATGTTTAGCAGTACACACATTTCCATTACAATGTTTATCCATTT
This sequence comes from Callosobruchus maculatus, assembly GCA_951848785.1. NCBI lineage: Eukaryota > Metazoa > Arthropoda > Insecta > Coleoptera > Chrysomelidae > Callosobruchus > Callosobruchus maculatus. The sequence goes on along the minus strand of CATOUR010000087.1, from coordinate 317,579 downwards.
TAAAGATCGTACACTATCAACACTGTGTATACAAAATCCCACAGCGTACGCCTATGCATTTTATCTCATAAATGCGAGCGTCGACCTTGCGACAATGATCTTCACCGACGTATATATATCGACATCAATATGCGTCATCGTTCTCAACAATTGGACGCGTTTCTCGCACTTCTTTGACGCGAATTTTGCGTAAAGATGTTACCACGAAGCCATATATTATGAAGTTCAACAGATAAAGCCAGTTGCCCATCCGAACCGTCTACGGCTCGCAAATTGGGAGGAGATCGTTTCACCGAGGATGGCGAATTTTACCTAAAAATTATCTTTTAGGACGAAGCTCATTTCCACCTCGGCGGTTATGTTAACAAGCAGTTGTCGCATCTGGGACACAGAAAAATCGCACAACTTCAAGGAGAAGAAAATGAACTCACAACGAGTAACTGTTTTGTGCGGATTTAGCTCTGACGGCATCCTCCAGCCATTTTTTCGAAAATGAAGTAGGAGCAGTAGGAGTCGCTGTAACCGTCAATGGCGAGCGCTACCGCGCGATGTTGAACGATTGGTTTTTCGAAAAAAAAATGAAGCTGAAAACTTGGACGATATTTGGTTATAACAGGACGGAGCTACGAGCCACACAGCGAACGCCACAATCGATGTTTTGCGCCCTATCTCGCGCCCTAAATCGAACAACCAGCCAAAATGCTGATTGGAATTGGCCACCAAGAAGCTGCGATTTGACGCCATTGGACTATTATCATTGGGGAGCGGTGAAAAATGAATGTTACGCCACCAATCCCGAAACAATTCAAGACCTCAAGAGCGCAATCGAAGCTGCTATAGCTGAGATAAGGCCCGCAACAATCGAAAAAGTACTCAAAAATTGGGTGAACCGATGGGCTACTACCAAGTCCGCCGTGGTGGTCATTTAACCGACATTATGTTTTATGAATAAATGCCATGAACTAATCTTTTAAATAAATGTTCAACTATTGAAAAATATTGAGCTGACGACTTGATGTCGATGGTTGTTCACGCACACTGTCAGCAACAGCAGCAATGTTTTCGGTTAAACGCACTGGACGAGTACGTTCGCGGGTTGGTTTATCTACCAATTGGGTTTTTGGAGCATTTTTGTCATTATTTTTTCAAATTTCTCACTATTGAGTGGAAGACTCACTACTCTGGAAATAAGTTTTCAATATTTCCCAACTTCGTTCAAGCGAATGGCGTCCCATTTCGTAAATGGCAGAGTTTATTTTGAATATTTATGACTTCCCAAATCACATTTCACGTTCTCAAAGTCAAATAATCGGTAGCTCAAATTCCAAACACTAGATGGAGTGCTCACTATAAGAGGAAAAGAGAAAATAAACTGAAAGCTACGACAATCCCATTCCATAATATTGTCTTCTAGCCCTTCACAACCAATAAAATACGAGTTGCATCGTTCCTAATCATACAAAAACTAAAATTCAGAAAATCGTAAAATTGAATCGTAAAATTGAACAATCTGCAGATAACTACTACTTGGAAGAAGGCATCAGGTCATGATTACGATCCAGCAATTGGGTAATAGGTGGGGCACAGTGACACCACCTCTTTTGATCAAGGAATCTACATAAATTTCAGAATTTGTGGATGTTCTTAACCTTAACATTACCTTATACAATTCTGCGCATTTTCTACTAGTGCAGACCGTAGCTGGTCTAGGCAGTTCCTCCAGTTCCAGTGTGACAACAGGCATGTACATCTTTTTACGCAGTTGCGTCAGCGACTGATCATGCAAAGCCAGATCGGCTCTGTGGCGTTCAAGCACCCACATGTTTTGATGAATCAGCTGAGCGATGTCCGCCAGTGGTTTGGATAGATAGGTAATCATGCGCCGCGCCTCGTTGATTGCTTGTGTATTCTGAACCAGATGAGGCTTCAAAGGTGGAATTTCCTTACCATTACCCGTTATGTACTTGATCAGTCTGTAACGATATTGTGCTTTGAAGCAAGCAAAAAATAGTGAAGTCAGCCCGTCAAGTGCTTCGCGTAGTTTAAGGGGTATTAGTTATTGTGCTGCTGATGGGTTACGGATTAAGGTATTAGATTTATATTACTACTACTATTTCATTACTACATAAGATTTTTTTCATCATCTTATTGACATTTATATCCAAGATGGTGATTTGCGCTAAACGGTTCGTTTTAAGTATCATGATACATGAAGTCATACTATAATCGACTAAGAAATCCAAATATGCAATAATAGACAGGGAATTAGATTTTAAAAAATGTAACTTCGATAAGTCAGAAATTTATTGGACACCCTGTATAATGGTAAATATTTTTATAACCTAGACTTCATTGCCCTCTACATGTTTTATATGAGACATTTTTTCCTATCTTAAATAGGGAATCGTCCAACCACACATCACTGACACACCCTCTAGATGATCATGCGCGCAGCTAACATGTTAAGTCATAGAAATGTTGCGGCTAACATATTTTTTCGTGATGAAAATTTAATCAACTATCTGCAAGTTTTCAAATTCAGTAAAATACCCCGAATTTTTTTTTGCGATATGCGCAGACTCAAAATCTTAGGTCACGTATGTGGACCAGCTAACATGGACATTTTTTTTCATCAACATCAGGAAAGCCTACACTAATAAATCCAGCCTCAGTATAATGGCCCAGAGAAATTTGATGCTACCTCCAGGACCACGTCAGTAGCCAGTGCGCGACCTGCTACCCATCATCAAGCTGCCGCTTTAGGATTATGCAGACCAACAAAATCCTTGTTTACTCCTTATCAAACCTACTCGAATTCGTTGATACCAGGTTATTCACTTATTCGACAAGAAGCATTATGGCTAAACTATCTGGATAGGGACCCATCAAGGCTACAGTTTAAAAATATTGTACAGGGTGTCCCCAAATCACGAAACGAATCAAAGTTGTATTTTTAAATAGTTTATTATTCCATTTTTGGTTTGTACGATCAAAATTAGGGCGAGTTTGGTTGGTTTTGGTTTTCGAAGCTGGCCCCCAAGGCCACCCGACTTGACGCTATCTAATTTTGTGGGCATACATGAAAGGGATCGTTTATAACACACCCCCAACAACACCAGATGATCAGAGAAGCTTTCCGAACCGGAGCCCGCGTATGTCGGCAAATGCTGCTGAAGGTTCTAGAAAAAGGATACGTTTGTGCTTAGAGTCGTATGGTCGTCATTTTGAACAATAAGGTCCAGTTTCACAATCATTGGTGACCTCTGGTAGTCATTCAACCGACAGATAGAAGTTGACCAGTAGTTGTCGGGGAGCTCTGTTTCACAAAGGAAACCAATGGTAAAAGCTCATTTACCTATCTTTATGTTGGCACCACGTATTGGTCTCAGAGCACTGCCATAATGGTGTTCCGTGAATACAACCTAACCCTTTGACAAAGAAACCTAACCTTTCTTTTCATATTTTTCATTTATGTCATTACAGAGTATAATCAAAATCCGTCGACGTCTTAAGACGTCAGTGTCAAAATCCAAGCTTTTATAACCCACAAAGCTGTCATCGGTTGACTCCAACAAACATACCTTGTCCTAGGGTCAACATAACTACTGGTTGACCAGAGCTTTTGACGTAAACTGTCGAATATGAAATGGAATATTCTCGTTAACCACTAGTTTTCTTTTGACCACTAGTTAACTAAAGATTGTGAAACTGGGCCTTACAATACAAAATTGTTGTATTTCCACTATGTTTTTTTCTTCGTTCATAATTTTCACTACAATCTAAAATCAGTTTACATAATGTAAGACTTCACCTGAAAACGTGAAATTAGCTATAGAATGGTATAATAATATTCGATAGACAATTAAATTTTACATCTGTTGTTGACGTAAAAATATAGGACATTCCGTTGAAATCAAACAAGTTATTACCGTTTAAAGATAGTGATTATTTAACCATAATTTTTAGACACTCTGTACAAGTTAGCGAACATTACACAAGTGCGAAATAAAATTAAACTAATTAGTAGGATTAAGTATTAATTTGTCGAAAAAAAAGAAAACACCAGGTGAGAAATTAAGCATTGAAATGTATACATTTTCGCAAAAAAAAGGCGATTTCGGAAACCACAAGGTTTAGGTGCATTAAACCATAATTCAACTTACCTTAATTTTGATCGTAGAAACCAAAAATGAAATAATATACATGGTGTTCGTTTCATGTTTTGGGGGCACCAACATGAAAATATTTTTAAAATGTAGCCTTAGGGTCCTCGCTCACGGCGACCTTTTGTAGCGATGCTGTGGTGATGCTGTCGCGCGTCCGCATCGATACAGTCACGAAGCGGTCGCCAGCTGTGTGCCCTCGCCACGGTCTCAGATTCAGAAGCGATGCAAACGCGATACTGTCGCGCTTCTATCTCGATGCCAACGCGATTCAGTAACGGCACAAAAATACCTGCGATCGCTATAGTTGCAAGATGGACTCCGTTGAGACAACATTAGTCACGTTGTCTTTGGCGATGCTTTTACGTAAGCAGCCGAAGCGTAGGCAACGAAAGCAGCGACAATATTGGATGTCGTCCAACACGGCCGCGTGTTTGCATCGATACAGTTGCGCGTTTAATAAACAGCATCGCTACAAAAAGTCGCCGTGTGTGAGGAGCCTTAATGAGTCCCTATCCATCCGAAATGATTATTCTTTTTTCCATCAGATGCTTTAGGCCATAATACTTCTTGGCAAATAATGATACTGTAAGCCATAATACTTCTTGTCGAATAACGTGAATAATCCGGTAGATTGCACCTTTCTATATTATTATAGTACAAGTTGATGTAGTCTGGAAGCCAGATGGAACACCTAGTCATAGCTCATTTTAGCAAGGCTCAAGTTGCTGAGAAATTGAATGTCCGCTGGCAGAGTAGCGACGGGCGTCTCAAACATTGATACTTTTTTTTCAGGTTTTTTGGATCATTCTGAATAAACCAATTATTATAAGTAACTAGTATCTAAATTTAATCGTATTCGAGTTATAAATTCTTCAAGATTCGAAAACACCAAACCACTTTACCTAAATAAAGGTATTTATCAGTAAAACTAAGTGAACTGATACACAAAATCACACCTTTGCTAGAATGATTTACTCTAAGAAATTAATACCATCCATACATATTTCCCCGCTAACTATGTGCGTAAAAATATGTATATTCTCCAATTCAGATCCGATTTTGTTTTCCAATCTAATATACCTGTTATTATACGAACATATTTAACTACATACAGGGTGTCCCACGACGATTAAGACAAGCAATATATCGCAACTGGGCAGTAGTAGCGAATTATAATTTTGGGGGTGTAAATTAGAGCAAATATAGTATCTTTTTTTTATTATTATGTCACCCAATGAGGTATTTGTTTTTGGTCACGTGGCGTCCGATTCAAAAATTTTAATGGGACACCCTGTATATTTGTGACTTTTTGTATTCCTCCCGATAAAACAATTCCAACAAACTAGCACACTTCGGGTCTAAAGTGATTAATTCAAGAGCTACAGGGGTACCACTACCATTGATTATAACATGTACCCCTACAGTTAAATATTATTTTGGTTTGTTGGAATTGTTTTATCGGGAAGAACAAAAAAAGTCACAAATGTACAGGGTGTCTCATTAAAATTTTTGAATCGGGCGTCACGTGATCAAAATCAAATACCTCATTGGGTAACACAATAATAGGAGAAGATACTATATTTGCTCTAATTTAAACCCCCAAAATTATAATTCTGTACTACTGCCCCTTTCCGATACATTGCTTGTCTTAATCTTCGTGGGACACCCTGTATATTCACGCGAAGGTATATTTTTTATAAAATTATTGTATTCAGTATTGATATGGTTTTGGGACACTCATTCATTCTTAAATGTGATTATTATACCTACTTACGTTATACAGGGTGTCCCAAAAAATAGTGTCAAGCGGAAGTCCAGAGATAGAGCACACCTAGAAGTATCTGAATCACCCCCATATATGTTATGCAATTTTTTGTAGTTTCCGAGATATGAATTTTTTTCTGAATTTCAGAGAATCCTCTACCTCGACAACTTAAAACTGTTCCAAAAGAAAAATTAAAAGACTTTTCCAAATTATCTTTTTTGGTAATTAATCTCTAAGAGTTTACTGTTCATACATAAAATAATCGGCTTCGTAACTTTGATGAAAGTTATAAAAATTTTAGTGTAGAGTGAAAAATTTACGATCTGATAATTATGACTTAAATCTTCGACCCTCAATTAAAAAGAGGTGATTTCATAATTTCTAAGCAGGTCTAAAAACTTCTTCAGACTCTCAGCTATCACAATCATTGAAAAAAACTAGTACTTAATGGGTAATGGGGCTACTTGCGCTCCAATTGACCTTCAAAGACAAGAGACGAAGATTTCTTGAAATTAGCGATGTGTTTTTCAATTCATCAATAACCTATGTTAACGCGTTAATAGCAGATTGATTGTCAGTACCGCAATAATAAACGTTAAAAACGTTGCACAAGTGAAACATTTATTAAAAAAGATCCTATTTCTTGCTAAAAAACAACAAGGAGCGCATTCTTCAAAACCGGTTTTTACCTGAGCGCCAACAAAAAGGGCTAACGCTAACCCAGTAAACGATGGCGATGTTAGAAAGAGATAGCTATGAATATTGCTGTGACGTCTTTTCAAAATGTGTCATTGCATATGTTGTATTTGTTGTTTTTATTCAGTCGTCTGTCTGTCTTTGCGGCTTTAAAACGATACGCTTTTGTTTGGATTGGTGTTGTTTCTGTTGTCTGACTACTTGGCTATTCCTACGGACCTTGAGTGCACGACAACTGAATTTAACGATGCTGTTTTCTGCAACAGACTATGCAACAAATGGATAGGTCGTGGTGGACCCACCGAATGGCCGCCACGGTCACCTGACTTAACTCCGATAGACTTTTTTGTTTGGGACTACTACAAAAAACTAGTTTATGCTAAAGAGTGTCGAAACATCAGCGAATTACGCAACAAATTAACACAGGCTGAAGAAACAATAAAAAACAATCAAAGAGCTTCTGTTAATTTTTTCAGATGATGTAGATTATGCATCGAACAAGAAGGTAGACATTTTGAAAATTTCTTGTGAAATTTAATAAACTTAGTGAAGAAATTTGATAATCTCGTTTCATTTTACAATTTCCCACTTACAAAAAAATGAAGTCAAGTTGATTGACTCAGTACTTCCCACACATTACGCTGACACCAGTTTATTATTTTCCCATAGCATGAAGCTTTAGTCTAAGATCCCTTGCAACCAAATAATTGCCAACCCCCCCCCCCCCCTAAAATTGTCTTATGCCGCTAGGTCTTTCCTTCACAGGTCAATGGACAGCCTATTATCGATACTACGAACTTCTCAGTTTTACAACCCCCCCCCCCCCAACCACCTCACTTTCACCCCCACCCAAAAAACTGGTAGGGAACGATCAGGAACCCATAAAACATCTAAAAACCGAATTTGAGTTGCTTTCATACTTGTCGCGTTCTTTGATTATTGCTACGCTGCCACTGACAAGATTTTTAACAAACATACGCGTTTTCCATTCTCACCGCCGTAACAATATACTGTGTCAAAATTTCATTAGAATCAATTTAATAGTGTCCACGTTACAAAATACAAAACGATCCAATGCAATAAATACTCGTATGCACAAGTCTCTTAGTTTCTATAATAGGCTAGATGTTCGGATGCACCTAAAAAGGTGATTTGTGTCGCTAGATTTTCCTTCACAGGTTAGTGGACAGCCTATTATGAGTATAAGAATTTTTTTAATTTTTCAACCCCCAACCCCCAACCACCCCAATTTCACCCCCACCCAAAAAAACGCAGAAAATGATCAGGAACCTCTAAAACGCTTAAAAACGAAGTTTGAGCTGTTTTTATATTTTTAGTTTTTTTATTATTTCTGCGCAGCCACTGGCACGATTTATCAAAACCATACGCGTTTTCCATCTTCGCCATGGTAGTAATGCCGTTTCAAAATTTCATTAAAATCAATTCAACAGTTTCCTCGTTACAACGATCTGTCGCAATACTCTCGTATGTTTACATCAAAAAAAATTCTAAGTCCTTTGCTTTCTGTAATAGGCAAAGGCAATGTTCGGATGGACCTAAAAAAGTTATTTATGTCGCCAGGTCTTCCTTCACAGGTCAGTGGACAGTATATTATGAAAGCAACAAATTTTTCAATTTTACAACCCCCCACCCCCCAACCACCCCAATTTCACCCCCACCCAAAAAAAAAACTAGAAAATGATCAGGGACCCCTAAAACGCGTAAAAACGAAGTTTCAGCAATATTTAATTTTTTTTGTTTTTTGCTAATTACTCCGCCGCCTATGCACCGATTTTCAAAATTATAGGAACATTACCTACTACGACCCCACAGCATACCGCTGCCCAAATTTCATCACAATCCATGCAGCGGTTACTGAGATTACGAGGGTAGAAAAACGCGACAGACAGACAGACCGACAGACAGACCGACCGACAGACAGACCGACAGACAGACCGACGGAAATGAGTGACGTGGATTTTCGTTATGTACACATCATAAAACGCCCAAAAAACGTATTATCTCAAAATCGAAAATTTTCGCGATCACAATACTCCCCTCACCTATCGGTGTGGGAAGTAAAAGAAGTCGTACATGTAAAAAGAATCTGAGCAAAGTGACACAGGTGGGTCATCTATCGATATTCTGTTCGCACTGAATGTGTTTTATTGCGGCACTGACAATCATTCGGCTATTAGTGCCCTAAACTTAGTTATTGTTTTATTTAAAATTCCATCGCTAATTTCAAGAAATCTCCACCTCTTGTCGTTGAAAGTCAATTGGAGACAAAGTAGCCCCATTAAGTACTCCTTTTTTTAATGATTATGATAGCAGAGAGTCTGAAGAAGTTTTCAGACCTGCATAGAAATCATGAAATCACCTCTTTAGATTTTTAATTGCCAGTCGAAAATCTAAGTCATAATTAACAGAATGTAATTTTTCACTTTACACTATAATTTTGATGACTTTCATCAGATGTACTAAGCCGATTCCTTTATGTTATGGACAGTAAACTCTTAAAGATTAATTAGCAGAAAAGAGGATTTGGGAAAGTCTTTTAATTTTTCATTTGGAACAATTTAAGTTGTCGAGGTAGAGAATTCTCTAAAATTACAAAACTACAAAAAATTGCATAACATATATGAGGGTGATTCAGATACTTCTAGGTGTGCTCTATCTCTGGACTTCCGCTTGACACTATTTTTTGGGACACCCTGTATCATTACACTTACTTCCAACATTGATCACTGGATGTACCCCAACTTGTTTTCATATTTTTTTCCTGTAGTTTGGAAAACTTTATATTTTGTTGGACAGCTGCCAGATACTTGAAGGCCTCATTTTCGAAGCAGAATATATTATTGTTTGTGGGTACTCGTACGTATGGAGGTCTTTTCGCTGGAAAGACATGAATTACTAAGTTGAATCCAAGCATACATTCAGCAATATTATTAGAGGTAGGACATATAACGATAACCTACAGTGCGAATCAAATTCAAAGTTTAAAGAAGAAAAAATATGAAAGTAAGAGGTAGTATCAATGAAACACTACGATAAAGGCTTATCATAATAGTGGCTAAGTTTAACCTACCATTGTACTTATCTGCATATAAAGAAATCTACGCCACTTTTCAGTTACTGCCTACAGTATCATTGGAAAAAGAAATTTTTATAGAACGAATATTTACAATAATTATTCTGTTACACCCATACCCGGTTGAACAGCATAAACGGTTATCAAAATCCAGGAAGACTTACAGAGATTGACCTATGTTATGAATGAATTAATTATATTTTGCTATCGAATTTAACAAATTTCATTAAATCTGTCATCTGTTGAATTTATTTATTACTTACCTATTCCTTCAACTATTTTTTGAAGAATAGAAATTGAATCGCCAGGGGTGTAATCAGTGCCTCTGGTGTTGGTAAAAATGAAAACAAGGTTGTCCGTTGCAGACTTGTCCAGGCGAGAAAAGATCTGCGTCAAACAGTATTCGAAAAATACTGTACAACGGGTCTCGTTTGATTTTAGTAGATAGCATATTGCGTGTAGGTGTTTTAATTTTCCTAAAAAAAAATAGCAATCAACAATAACACAGAATTATATTTTTTCTGCTGGTCGAGAATAATTTTCAATAATTTCAATAACAATAGCTTGAAAAATACCTAGAACAACTGTCGGTTTTTAAAAGCATAGATATGATTCTTTTGAAACGAAGACGAAAATGAGAATCATTTAATTTATTTTCCTCAATATGTTGTATCATACCTTTGCACCCAGTTATGATGATATTGAAATAGCGTAAGCATACTGAACTAAAAGAGGTGAACATGAAACTGATTTTTAACGTAGAGTTTTCATTATTTAGACAAAAATGCCAGATTTAGGGTAATTATTAGAATTCCGTTAAAATTAAAAAATCTTATAAAAACCAGCAAAATTTGTTGCATTTTACCTGTTCTTATCATGCATGGTAGTGTTACAGTTATGCTATACACATAAATAAATCAACGTTTTAAGTTTTGTTGTAAAGATAATTGAAACAGGCCTTGCTAACGTTTTATCGATTGTTTACTTCAACTATTAGGTATTCATTACGTTTTGATTAAAAAAAATGTTTTTGTTCCTTATGACGAAACTATTTTTTTTCTTTTTTTCGCAATAATTCAATAGGTATAGTTCCCAAACAAAACCAAGCGCGTGTGACGTCAAAATGTTATATTTTCACCAACGACGTCCTACTGCGACACCTACTACTATTATTTTTTTTCCAAGATGCCCAGTTAATTGTGAAAATATTTACTTGTGTAACTAGTGTATATTTGTTTCACGATAGAGGATGAATGAAATTTACAGCTCAAGACGAAGTCTACACGAAATAAATATGTTTTTGAATGTTTGAAATTAGATGACAAATTCGAGTAAAAAAGTACCTAACCAAATATGTTTTTTAAAACATTTTTTTTTTACATCAACAGCTAAGCGCCCAGCATTCCACTCTTCAATGTCCGTTTTCGAGCCCAGGGCCTCACAACTTTTTTTTACCATAAAAATTATTGATATGCTTTTTGCACGTTACATTTTTTCTACGATCGAAATAAGCATGTTTTTGGATTAAATTTTATTAGACATTTAACTTGCACTGGTGCAAAGAGTAAGTACCGGAGGCACAGTACACAGCCACTAGAAATCGGAAAATCAGTGGAAATGAAGTTTGTCCGTCAATATCAATCGTCAATTGCTCTAATTGCAATATCAAAATTGAGCTTGATAAAGTAAAATTATTCGTAATTTTTTGTTGTTTTTGTATAATTTCTAATAAAATTTGATCAAATACTTGATCAAAAAAGACGTCACCAGTGCTTGACTGGAATACAAGTATATATGTTCAATTCTATTTTGCTTGCATATCGTCGGCTTAGTAAGAAAATCACGTAACTCCTTTTCACAAAATTTTACAGGAGACAGTAAAAACTGAATTTCTCAGGTTATGTTTGCGTTTTGTCTGTGAAACTTTTGTGACAATGAAAATATGAGATCAGATGCTAGAATTTGTTTTAGGCAGTCATTTTGACCTATTTTGAGAATATTAAATGGACTTACGCGTTAAGCAATTCAAAGGATACAGGAGTTACGCGGTATTCCTTATTAAAATAAGAAACATTTCATAAAGTAAAAATTTTAATTCTAACAAAAACAGCAAGTTTATCCTGAACTAAACAATTTTTTCTTAATTAAATAGACGGAATGTTAAAATACTGTTAAAAAAACATAAGGATTGTACAAAAGGAAAACTATCAACACAAAATGGAAGGTTTTCTATTCATACGGCAGTTCATCATAAAAATTATGATAGTCTTCCAAGAGGCTTGCCTTTAATATCTGAAGGTGGTCATATTTTTCTTTCTTTATACTTCTTCTTTGAGCGTGTAGAGGAGGCAGTTCTTCAATATGACAGGGTCTAACTTTTTTATTCATTCGAACGTCCAGTTTAGCAAATTCCTGACTATGCCTTAGTTTGTATAAAATTTCACCACTGGGTACGTACCGTAATGCCTTAATATCTGTGACAACTGGATCTCCTGGACTTCTACCTGGACGAATGGAATTATAAAATTTTAGTCCGTCAAACTTCTTAAAATGAGTGTGATTCAAATATTTCACTTCACAAGGTGCGGGATTTCTTCTGGCTTTCATACAGTGGTAGGCATAATCTGCGGGAAGATTAATTTTTCGATTTCTGATTTGGCGCTCAATTGAAGAATGCATGGAGTCAACCTCCATTTGAGTATGACCTTTACATAAAAATTTTTGAGTTATTGTTATGCCGTGAATCATACAGATGTTCAGAAGAGCGTTAGCTAAAGTAGAGTTACGATTTTGGCCAGTACAACCGTCACTATATAATATTATTTCTTGTATATTATTGTGGGATGATATTTGTGACTGAACAAAATACGACAGAATGCTAGAGAACTCGTTAGATGTAACGCCGCCCTCACTTTCATTCCATAAAAAGCAGAATCCATCTTTGTTCTTCAAGTTGTACAAAGTAAAATTATGTACGATTAATTTAGTTTTATAATACATGGCTGACACAGTCGATTTTGGACTTAAGAGGACAGACTGTAGATCCATTGTGTATACATTTACATGGGAATTGGTGGAAGCTTTGTCCTTTTCCTTTTCACCCCGTGCTTCTTGCTTTAACGTTTGATGTTCAAGATATTTTTCTTCGGGCAAATTTTTGGTTCTATAGGCTTCACAGACGTCGCATAAGTCTTTTTTAGGTGTGTACAAGGCTAAATTTAGTTCTTCAAATATTTTGTAGAATGTAAAAATTGACGAACATTCTAACTTCTCTTCCACACAGTATCTATCTTTGAAAAATCTATACAATTCTGCTTTTGTGCTCCACATTGGCTCTAAATACATCTTTTGAGTTGAAGATCTACAATAATGACTCTCTAATTTTGGAAGCGACTTAAAAAACTTATACACGGCTGCATTTTTCTGCTCAAAACATTCTTTGCGCACCTCGCTTTTTCTGCTAACAGTGACAACGTCGGCGACAGCAAGATGTTCTGCACTAGGAGTCACACCCTCTTTTATCCAGTTAAGCACCATAGTCTCTTTCAGACCTAATGTGCCAAGAAACATTCGCTTACACACTCTTATTGTCTCTAAACCGATTTTTAAGAAATATTTCATTGAAAACTTTCTTCTCGATATAGTCTGATCTCCTCTTCGTCGTTTAACCCCCTCACTTTGTACCAAAGCTTGGACCAAAACCTTCCTCTCACCCCAATTCAAACTGTTCCAAAACTTCTGAAAAAATTTCAGCCGGCTTTCAGGAGATAACATCTGACAACGTATCACACAATTCTTTTTACTCAAGGAACAGTTGCAAGGATTTGCTAAAAATTTGCCAGGCTTATGTACATCATACTGCCAATTTTCTCCATTTTTTATTTTTCCCAAATATGGTAAACCTTTTAGACGTTTCTCCTTGTTCACATTGTCTCTCCATCCAGAAGGCATTTTTCTTTTACTTCTACCCCTGACGTTCAAAACATCTTCATCGCCTTCAACGTTTATCGACTGACTGGGAGAGAGTATACCGCTAATAGCTACCTCAGCAGAATTCCTATTTTCACTATTACCAATACTTTCTTCACTGTGAGGAGCATAAGTTAGACCTAAGACATCTGCTTGATTAGATTCTTCTGAAGTTGCAGGTACTATTACTGTATCGTTTACATCTAGTAATAAAATATCTTCTATTGGAACTACTCCATCAATATTTGGGGGTACTTCTTCAGCTTTCTCATTGCCATTGCTATTATCGAAATTTATTGGAAGGGCTTGGGTGAATGATTGATCCGATTCCAAATTTTGAGACTCTAGTATCTCATCAAATTCATGTGTTAGAAAACCTGTTTCTTCATTTATGGTAAAATTCATTGAAGTAACATCTTGCGAAGCCGGAGTGACCAACAAAGCCATTATTTTGTCTTTACGTGACGTCATATTTCCAACTAAAAAAAGAAAACCATTTTAAGTTTCAAGTTTTTTAATTACTTTATTTTGTATATATGTCACTAGATTCCACAATAACAAAACAAGTTAAAAACTGTCCCATCGTGAACAAAATAATAGGATAATAAGTAGATTTTGACCACGACTTAAATCCGTAAACATTTTCAGAATGTGAATATAAAGGACTTGTTCATGATAAATATTCCTTCTAATAGACTAATTCAGGCTCTAAAGAAAATACCACACTGTCGTTAGGAGCACGAACACTTTCCAATAACGTAAAAAATCAACTTTGACTTCAAACTAATAGATTTTTAATTCGATGTATTAAGATCTGCCTATGCCAAAAAAACCTGAAGTACCCTTATTTTTTTTGCAAAAGTCCATAATGATAGTAGAAATGCATAACGGTGCTTAAAAAGTTCCAACAGTCTCTAGCAGATTACATAAAAATACAATGAGAATACGCGATTGAGTCTAGGATGATCACGTATCTCCAGAGGTTTGGAAATAAGTGTAATTAAGAAAACCATGTATCTCCATAAGTTGAAATATGTGGAGAATACATAATTATCAGGTATTATTTTATTATAAACAAAGCATCAAAGGGTTAAGTGACAAATATACTATACGCTAAATAACAATTTAACCAAATTTTAATATTATTGAGATCTTACCAGTGAAACTCTCACCACATGGATCACATTCCGCTTGAAGATGCATACATAACTGGGAGATACACGCTTTGCTATGTTAAAAATGGAGGAATGGATTTAAGTGATTTTCTGGACAGGGATTTGGACGGTAACGGATATCGTTACAGGTGCCTGGTTTTTAGATTTGATCGGTCCGATAATTTGCCACAAGATGACGCCAAAACCTCGTTTTGCTCTTAAAGTGGAGTTACGCGCTTTTCTTACTAAGCCGACGATATTTTTTACGTATTTTTAATGCAGATTACACCTAAAGGCTCACCAATATACGACAGTATGCTTTCCGAATTGGAATTGTCTTGCTCAATTCCTCTTGTGTCACCCATGCCAGGAGTATCAATCAGCCGTATCATGTGTTTGCCCTCTTTAATAGGGAATACATAGGTTTTGACATCCTGCGTAGCTGAATCTCCCACGGTTTGAGCCTCGTTCTTATCTTCTCCTCCAACCTGTACCGTAAGGTTACAAAAAATATATCATTTTGACGTCCAATACATAACATGAAAATTACAAGTTAAATATCAGTCCAATTAAAAAAGTTAATTTTCTCGGTAACTATTGTTTATTTTCAGTAAATTTCAATTATTAAGGAAAAAGAAGCACGGTATCATTTTTATCTCATTTTGTTGATCCTGATCTAAATTCCTGTCTAATAAAAATAGCTGAGACCTTCTAACTCTAACCAATGACATTCAATTGGAATGCCTGCGTGTTGCTTACCAGAGTTCTGGTCAAGCCGCTCTTCCAGGTAGAGACCCTTAAATACTAAGGAAATCTAACTTTTGTCTAATATAGAATCTACAATAAATGTTAAAATAGCTTCCACCAGCTTGGACACAAGCATGTAATCTTCTCATCAGTGATTGCCGAACTCTTTCAAACGCATTAGGTTCGTTTTGAATGGAGTTACATCCAACATAATTACCCAATTTTGCAAGTCGTCCAAATGTTCCACAGGGATAGCGTAAACTAGTGACTTTAACTTGCGTCGGACCGTGCAACTTTCCAACCCGCAGTTCCGAAGACCTCCGAAGGTTTCCGATTATTATCCGATGATGCCACAATGGCGCCAAATTTGAATCTAATGTAACGTTATTGCTTGTCTTCTTAACTTCACGAATGATTAACACCCGTATGCACCGTAAGTCAATTGCGCGATTAGTTACGTAAACCTAGATTAGATTACTTGTTTACAATGCACCGCAAACTGACAATTTTGACACTGTCACTGTCAAAACAATCTTGCGAACACAACCTTGCCGTATCTCCAATCTAGATTAGTTAATCTCTTGACGGTGCATGGCTAGATGCCAAAGATTAGCAAAACGCGATTAGGGAACTAGGATTAGAATCGCCAAACGGTGCATACGGGTGTAAGACTTTATTTCATGAAGGGGCTGAAGTCAATTATTGGATAATAGATATCCTCTATTCTGAAAAGGCGCTTCATCGAGAAGAAAAACGATAAAAGGCGCCTTTATTGACAGCTCAAAATGTAAAAAATTAAAGTAGGACACTTTAATAAGTAATGTAAAAGTTTTCTATCTTTCTGTAACATTAGGGATAGATGTGGATTACTATTTGTGGCTAAAAAATAATATGAACAAATTTCGAAAGAAAAGTCTGAGTCATCCAATAAATAGTGAAATTTATCATCTTATAAAAAATTATAGACACATTAAAAAAAATCTTCCTTAACCCTAATGAAGTAGGGCACTTTAATAAATAATGCAAAAGCTTTCTATCTCTCTGCAACATTGGGGATAGATGTGGCTAAAAAATAATATTAACAAATTTCGAAACAAAAGTCTGAGTCATCCAATAAACAGTGAATTTTATCATCCTATAAAAATCATAGAAACATTAAAAAAAATCTTCCTTGACCCTAAAAGTTAAAAAAATCTTTGGTCACTTGGGATTACTGTATAAAGAGCAAATGTGGTACATATATACCTATCACCGTGTTTCAAATCAGTTGTAAAGGATTATTAGTGAAGAAGTCACAAACTGCCTCAAATAATGCCACCGACTATAATAATACTAACGTATAAGAGAAAGATGGACCCAGTTCTGAAGAAGCAACTCTCCTTGTTAACTTTTACACCAACTTTCTCTTATATTAGATATACTAACGTAAAAAATGAAATGCCTCCAAAAACATTCCTGAATTTTAATTAAACATGTGAGACAGAAAATAATATGATACCCAAAATTAATTTCAAAACTTACTAGCTAAATTTTCTGGGTTCAATACTGGTCAAGTAATGCCAATAAGAAGGAAATTTTGGGTAAAGGAATTTCTAGACTTTTCTAAGCTTAGCATAAAAGTAGAAAACATTTTTCAAAAGACTTCATTATACATTGCTCGATCTGGATGGTGGATAAACAAGTTTCATAGCAATTTTATCAATGTCATCTGGTTGAAAACACCACGAAAACAGAGAAGTTCTTCCAAAACAACACACCTTTTTCAATTCTGCAAATCGCACATAGAAATGTCAATCTCGGTAGTCATGACAACTGCGCATGCGGAACTGCGGGTTGAAAAGTTGCACGGTCCGGCTAGACGCAAGTGTGACTTTAGATTACCCCCACAAGCTAGAGAACTTATTTTAGGATCTCTGGCCAAAGTGGGGCGGTTCTGTCTCTCACTGGACAGAAGCCGGCACTTGTATGGGGGTGGCAAGTGACCCGACGTGCATACGCTGTGACGAGGAAGAGTCCTCGGCACACATTCTATATTGCTGTGAAGCCCTTGGAAATCAAAGCCAGACTATGCTAGGTTCAAGGTTTCTTGAACCTGAGGACATAAGATGGGCAAGATCCAAGACCATCCTCACCTTTGCGATTAGAGCTGGACATGGGAACAAGGGTAAGGAAAGGTGCATAAGTAAAGTGACCATTTTTTTCTGACGCCAATGCGGGACGGCGCGGCGCGTAGAAAGATCTAGCCCCGTCGGCGCGGTGGGGGGGGGGTGCAATTGATGTTAGGTATATGTGCGTGAATATAACGTTTTATTCAAAAATGGTGGATTACCCGATACATTTACCTAGTCTCGACACCAGTACAGGACAGTCTGGTCAAAACCGAAAAGAAGAATAGACAAGCAAAGCAGCAATCAGTGCGAAAAAAGATAGTAACAGAATTTTTCAAAAAGTCGCTACAAATCGGTTTATTTTGTAAAATCGCCGCTACGTATCAAGGTAATCAAAATGCCGCTACTTTCGCGACAAGTCACTACGAGAATGGCAACACTGCCCAGACACTGCTTGTGTGACGTCACAGCTAAAGATAGAAACACCGCCACCGACGCGTTATTGTGACGTCACATGTCAAAATTTATATGTCACTTTGGTTTGGGTTATGCGACGTCAAAGTCAAAATGACGCGTCGGCGGTGGTGTCTATCAGGGGTGTGAAACTCAAATGAGGACCCTGTGTAGCGGCGTTAGCGCTAGCCACCTAGCACACCTAGCGGGGTTGCGTGAACTATTGATCAGCCAACTCTGTTTCAAACAGATTCCTAGATGCATCAATAGAAGTGGCCCAATTGTTACGCCTAACGTCATTTTGACAGCCATTGTCGTAACTGACATTGTCGTTGCTCGCTTTTGTCGATTGGTGTCTTTTTGCAATTTTGCATTACTTTTGAGATTTTTGTCTGCCTATTGTTGTCTATGTGTATATAGGAATGGGTTCTAAATATTTACGCTGTTGTCTTGCGCCAAATTGCAAGAATGT
Source organism: Callosobruchus maculatus (assembly GCA_951848785.1). Lineage (NCBI taxonomy): Eukaryota > Metazoa > Arthropoda > Insecta > Coleoptera > Chrysomelidae > Callosobruchus > Callosobruchus maculatus. The sequence goes on along the minus strand of CATOUR010000087.1, from coordinate 298,955 downwards.
GGATGCGCGAAGGTAAGTGATTTGCCTGATTTATACCGCTCACCTCATTTTTGTATTGTGAATTTTGATGCAAAATGAATACAAGATTGATCATTTCTACATGAAATATACATATATCATTTGAATGCATTACTAAACACTACTACTCATACTCATATAACTTGTATTACTATTCACAATCACATATGCTGCCGTAAAGGTGTGCAGCATTCCCTCTCTTTGGCAAACCATTGCATTGAAGGTGAGGTCCGATGGTCTAAAAATACATTTTTTTATTTCAGTCATCAAATCCCATCTGATCAGCGTATACAGAGATGCTAGTTAGAACGGATTGGCAACCCAAACCTACAAATATACAAACATCTTGCCTGCATCAATATGAATAGTTAAGGAATATTACCTCTTTACTCTTCAAATTATATGCCATCAAAGGATTGTAATTATCATGAAATAGTGATTCTAGTGAATAAATCATGCTTTACTTTTATATGAATTGTTTTTGTACCTTGTGTAGCTGATTTTATTTAAGCAATTGTATTGAAATAAATTACAAAAGGGTTTGTTTTGCTTTATTACAGTAATACATATCTAATATATTCCCATTCTTACATAATCAGTTGAATGTCCTATACAACGTGGTAGCTTGTCAAAGTTAAAACACTAATTAAAAAAAATGGAGTACGTGTCGCGAACAATATTAGTTTTATTTATTATTACGCCACTTATCAATTCCATTTTTTTAAATTAATGCTTTAATTTTTTTTAATCAGGTCCATTTTCAAAACGGGTAATGAATGCGTAAGGTAAATTGTTATGACAAGTTACCACGTTGTCTGGAGGCTGAATAAGCTTATATGGTATTTCAAAAAACCCGCTCTTTTCGTAACCTACCCCCACCTATCGTCGGTCACCTACACCAAACTTTTTAGATTGACCTAGGTCGTGAATATCTACAGTTTCCTGTAATCGATTCGTGAATGCATTGTAGTGACACACGCAACCCGAATAGATGGCGCGGATGTCCGTCAAAAATGCCATACCAAATTTTCATACACAGAGTGTCCAGTCTTTCAGTGGATCTATTGTCAGTGGTGTCTATCTTCCGCTGTGTCAGCCGTGGAGTGGGGATGAAATTTTTTTATAGGTACCTAAATTAAAAAAATATATACAAAAAAGAAATATACAAAATCCGGGACATTTTCCGGGACGGTGTGAATGCGGGATGGCTCGTCTGAAAACGGGACAATCCCGCAAAATCTGGGACGAATGGTCACCTTATGCATAAGGGGCCTCGGCCAAACGACGGATCTTCGTATGTTACTGTTGAATATTCATAAGCAACCAAACTAGAAGATGGCGGTGCACGATCGTGCGTAAACTACATATCACATCTTGCTGCTAATGGTACACAATCCAGGAAGCCGGGTAGAGTTTATTAAAAAAAGTTACGATATGCACTAATTACTTTAAAAAATATCGTGAATAGTACTCGCAATTTTCATCCTGTATCTTTGAAGCGGTTTTTCAACAATTATCATTGAACAAAATATTCATACAATAGTTCAAAGAATCTGCCTTGCCACATGTTTACCAAACACCCCGTTATATGTTTACCTTTACAGTTTGTTCTTCTTGGTCTTTATCTCTGATCTTAAAGGTGCATGGTATCAAAACATGCAATTTCTCCTCTTTAGCTACCTCAAAATTGTCGAAACTAAGATAATTGGCAATAGAGTTGATAAATGTAGACTTTCCAACCCCAGTAGTTCCTAGAAGCAGGATGTTAATATCTTTATCTTCAATATGAGTTGATTTCATCAATTCGGATATTTCGTTTGCCGCTGCCATTATCTTGGTACAACCACTGTAAAAAAAACAAGCATTTAAATAGGCACCATAATTTTCTTAACTCTCATTAGTTCACCTGTCTTCTTGTTTTCTATGAATGCAAAAATACTTGTAGACTGATATAAAACAGCAATAAAACTAGACCATGACTAAATGCTTAAATATGCTGAAAATATGTTGATACTATATGAACACAAACACACAGATCACAGAGAGTGTAGCCATGATATGTTTGGTATTTAGAAATTTGTGTTTCCGGTTAATAGTGGACTGTTTTTGTTAAAATTTGTGTAGAAATTAAATTTCGTGAGCAGTCCGTTGATGACTTGATTGTCAGCGGAGTTTTGTGGCTGTAGGTATAAAAAGTTTTATAAGAATCACAGCATTGAAGTAAAAACTTCAGCACTGATATCGCTTCCTCGGCAAATTCTAGCCATCCAGAGGCGTAACAAAATTTTTGAAACAAGGTGCGCATACCAAACTGTATAAATGTGTATTTATAATAGATCTTATTAGTTCTTGTTCGTAGTTTCAGAGCCAGTTATATCTTCGTAATAAAGTCGCAAATTGTGTTGCATACAATGAATATACAGGGTGAGTCAAGCTCAACGCCTCGGACTCTTGTCCCCCAAACGATATGTCATTTCAGGAAAATAACTATGTGGGTGTATGTACCTATGTATGTAGAGTTTGACTGCATTATAAAACAATGACTTTTGTACAGGGTGTCTGATAATAACGTGACATATCAAGGGTTTTTTTAAATAGAATACTCTGTATATTATTGCATATTCAGATTCCCTAGTCAGTTCAAGTGTGACTTTATGTATCATATATAGCACTCAAAACGACCCGTTTAGGTGCAAAACATCTTTTTTGGTATGTGTAGATATCGGAAAAAAATTGGATATCGCAGCGATTATAAAACTTAGAATGCTGTGACTTCGCTGCGTCAGTAAGCATGAAATGAGACAGCTCAAGTTAGAGGGTCAAATTTGATTTACTTTTGCACTTGGAGAAATAGGTAGATTAATTAAGGAAACCTCAATCAGAGAGTAACTTGATTTTTTCAAATTTATCAAATGTAAATTGATAGCCATTCTAATGATAAAAAGGTATATCTGGTAGTAAATTTGGTTGTCTTCATGAATTAAATTCATAATATAATGCATTTAATAACACGACAACAAGTAGACGCTTTCTGTACAGACTTTACCAAAGCTTTTGTCAGGGTAAATCATCATCTACTGCCCCCAAATATTAATAGCTTAAGAATATCCGGCTCGTGGATTAGACGCTACTTATCTGACAGAGCAGCCTGCAAAATATGCTGGTTGTACATCAAATCCTATTCTGTATCCTCGTGTGTTCCCCAAGGTTCTCATTTGGGATCAGTTATGTTCAACCTGTTCATAAACGATGTAACCGAAGTTATCTCAACCAGCTCCTGTTATCAATTTCAACACTACAAGACGCAATATATCGGTACGATCAGATTTAGATAATTTTGTTGGATGGTGTAAAATATCAACCTACTGAGAATAAATTTCTCAAAATGTTTTCAAATTACATTCTCGAGAAGCAATAACCCCATAATTACAAATTCTAGTATAAAAACAAATATTATAGAAAAAGTCATTTCGATTTCATATTATGGGCATGACGTCCAAATCCTACAAAACACAAAGATTTATAGAAAGACGTGCTGGTTTATTTTCAGTAAATATGTAGGAAAGAGTATTTTATATTGTTCATTAGTCCGTATAGTATTCTTGAATATAATACAGTCGTTTTGGTCTCCACATCTTGAGGTTGATATTAGCTCAACTGAACAAGTTGAGGATAAGTTTTCCAGATATGCTGAATTTAAGATGGGCTTACCAGCGGTTCTAACAAATTCAACTGTTAGTAATTTTTTAAACCTTCAATCATTTGAGAATAGGACAATCGATAATGACATGCGATTTATTCATAAACTGTTAAACGGTTTGATTGTCCTGAACTGCTTGCTTGCGTTCAATTTGATGTCAATTACCAGAGGACTAGAAACACAAAACTGTTTCATATAAAATTTTGTACAACAAACCATATGGAATGAATGAACTAGTAACAGGATTTTTGAAGATTTTGAATGACCTCCAGCAACAAATTGAAATCCTTTGACTCAAATCCAACTTCATTCAAAACGGCTCTGAGAGATTTAGAACACTGATCTTAGTTTTAGTTTGAACTATTTTTACATGTTAATATTTTTTATACATTTCTCCATATTGCTAAATTTTTCGCCATTTTTAATTACGTATTTCATATAATTTATAAAAAGTACCACTGCGCCTGACAGTATGCTGAACTGTTAAAGTTTATTTCAGATTCAGTTTTTACATTGTAAATGGATAATCTGTTAAATAAATATAAAATATTATACAAGCATATTTATTAGATGAAATCGTCGACTTTTTTATGAACTAAATTTAATTATCTATTGATATTTCAATGATACATTTTTGAATTATTGGCAACAGTAAGAGGATTGGAAATTTAATTTATTTAATAATTTTTTTTTTAATAAAATTGCAATAAAATAAAATGAAGGAAAATTTGTAGTCATCGGTAAAACCCGCATTCGAAAGGGCTTTTATGGTCAGTGAAGTTTTTTTAACGTATACTTAAAATGAATAATGAGGGAGTTATAAAATACTAGCAAAAAAAGGTGGAACAAATACTGGTAATGTGCAAAAAACTGTAATGTGCAAAAATCTCGAATCTGATATGAGTTTTTTAAACATTTCATAGAATGTTTTACGATATCTGTTATGACAAAATCTATGTCCTCCACCCTTACTACTAGTTGCTTGTCAAATAGCATATCATATATATGGCACTGCCAAATAATGTCAAATTGTGGCAAGTATAACTGTACACCAGACCCTTTTAGGAATAAATTTGCACAAATTTTTAATCAGCAATAATTGACTGCAGCAAAAATAATAACTGATTACCGATAGAGAAAGTAACTTTGTGAGTGGAGTTGATAAAGCGTTTAGCAAAAAACATAGCTCCACAAAAATTGTAGGAATTGTTATCAGAAACAACTACGGTCAGTTTAAAACAGGCCAGCGTTCTGGCAGCAATGAATTAAGAAAAGAAAAAATGCCGCGAAGTTGATTGACTCAGTACTTTCCACACATTACGGTAAAAACATTTTATTAATTTCCCATAGAATGAAGCTATAGTCTTAGATTGCCTTGCAACCAAACCATCGCCTTGCCCGCCCGCAAAAAAACGTCCAAGGCACACTCTCGTAAATAATTTCCGGCATTTCTCTCTGTTAGAACTAGGACGACACAGTTTTTATCCTGCGATCTGCAACTGATATTCAAATCACATGTCATACGATGCCGACATTATCGGTATCAAAGTATGAAAAGTGTATCTGGGTTTCCCAACCACCCTATCCGAGACTCCAAAAAAAAAAAACAGAAAATGATCTATTAAGAAATAGAAATCGAACTCCTTTTATAACGTACCTAATGTTTGAGTTTTAATTAAGTTTCACCGCCACTAACACAATTTTTTCAAAAACCATAGAGTTTATAAATCTCTCCCATGGCTCACGTTACGGTTTAGAAATTTAATTTCTGTCCATTTAGTGATGAGCTACACACATTGCAAAATTATCTACTACAATATAATTTCAAAAAGGCAGGGCAGCTGTCGGATAAAGCTGAAAAGTATATTATGTTGTTCCTTTACAGGCAATGAAGAGCCCACTACCAATACAACAAATGTTTCGGTTAAACAACCCTCTACCCTTTAACTACCCCAAATTATTTCCTTCTAAATAAGTGTGATAAACGACCAGGAATCCCCAAATCACCTAAAAACGAGGTTTGAGCTGTTTTTATATTCTTAGTTTTCCATCCTAGTTACGGTAGTAATAATGTGTCAAAATTTCATAGAAATCAATTTAATAATTACCATTACATAATACTGAATGCACATCAGAAAATTTGGTATACTTCAGAAAATTGTGAGTACCTGGGTTTCTGTAATAGGCAAGACCGAATGGACCTAAAAGTGTATTATGCCACTAGGACTTTCTTTCATACGTCAATGGACAGCTCATTATGAAGATTGTTCTGTCAGAGCTATGAACTGCTGCCATTCTGTGGTTCTGTGGCCATGTGCGGTCTGTCAAATGTCATTGGGCTGACGGAAGGTCCCACCCAAAAGGAGGAATATACAGGGTGTCCCAGAAAGACGGTCCCATAGAAGAACCCCCATCTCACTGAGTCACAATATTGGCAATTCCAAAAATCGATGAGACCTCTAGCGGCAAAAATCTACACTGACAAAGCAGGTACTCGAATTTCGGACGACACACAATTAACATGCCATTAACCGTTTATATGCCGTTTATGTTTCTTCGTTCAGTCGTCTTTTCGAGTTTATGCTTTGTTAATTGGTATATAGTGTGTTAGAATATTTCTTCGGACCTTCTTCATAAGCTATTGTCAAGAATATGGCATCTAAATCAGGCTTCAAATCAAGAAAGGCTAGCAAGTTTAATACAAACTGTAGTGTTTATGGTTGCCACTCCAAAAAAGTCTATGATGAAAGCATTCATTGCCACGCATTTCCTCCAAAAGCGTTTCACAGCGTGCAGGATACCTGCTATCCTCCATGTTTGTTTATAAACGCGAGCGCCCTCATCGGTAATTGGAATCGCCAATTGCGAATAAACACAACATACCTATATACCAAGTTGCACCGTTTGACCGTGAGAGGGCTTCAAAGTCAAGAATAATTTTTCAATTTTTGTTGATAACTTCACAACGACATTTGCGATTTGAATGAAATTTGGTAAACGTGTAACACCATAAAAATGCCACATTTTAGTACTTTTAACTCTAACACTATGGTGTTTTGGAATGGTGAACCGATGTCTTCGCCACTTACATTAACCACTATTTTTCTTATTTTTAGTGCTTTCGGTTTGAAATTTTTCCACAACAAAGATACATCATTGACAAATATTTTTTGACTCTTAGTAAATTTTCGTATCTGTCACGGTTTAACAGTTAAAAATAATTCTGTGATACTTTAGTAAAAGCGCACTTCAAAAAATACCGGGGGTCTATTTTACCCGGAAATCAATTGATTGCATTTTGTTAGTCTTTTGCTTGAATAATTATTGTTATCAGAGTGAAGTGACAATGATGTAGGTGGTTTAAATATTTTTGTTGGCCTTAATGGTAAAAACAATATTGTTTTTCGTCAGATACAGTTGCGAGCAATAATTTTTGGACGTCATTGGCCGCATTCAGCAGAGCAAGCTGCTACCGTTTGCGCTATGTAGCGGTAGCGTGAATCTGCTGGATGTAACGCTACAAGTTGAGAAATATGACAGTAACTGACAGTTGTTGTCTTTGTGGTTAATAAATACCCATTTAATACCTACCGGTTATTCAAATTTAAACGGGTTTGCTGTCAGTTGTGACGTACAGCTGTCAGCTACCAAAAGTGAGCGTAAAAATTTTTCGCTACAAACGATCGCTACCGATCCGCAACATGTTGAGACGTAGCGTTATACAGAAGCATTGGAGGTCAGCAAAGGGCCGGCCAACATGAAAACGCTATGCATGAACCCCACATCAAAAGTGATTAAAGACATTGTGCAAGAACTAATCAAAAACAAAATTAAAATATAAATCGAGGGCAAACAAAAACACTGTGAAATATGACGTAATGGAGACAAAACAAGAAATTTGGGCAGCTGTCTAAATAGACACGAGTCCACAGGAAGAGAAGAAGAAGAAGACGTAGCGTAGAGAATAGCAGAAAGATCGGAAACTGTTACGCAACCGTTCCGTCTGCTGAATGCGGCCATTGTCATTTGAAATGTCTAGAGCCTAAAAACAAAACATGAAAAAACGGCACATTTTATTACTTCAACATTTAGTGACACCACTGTCATTTTTGACTGAATAAGTTTTAAAATGGATAACCAGTACAGTTTTTCTGAGCAAACTGATATGCTGCTAGTTCTGGGGCGCTGCGACGGAAACTACAGAGAAAGTGTACGCGTTTACCAAGAAAGGTTTCCCAATCGACGAACACCATGTGCCAAAACGTTTGGCAGAATCGAAAGACGTCTTCGTGAAACAGGATCTTTTCACGGTATGCAAAAACTGTCTGGTCGTAGTAAACATGTGAGAACAGCAGAAGCAGAAGAGAACGTTTTGAATTTAGTGGCAGAAGATCCAAGTACTAGTTCTCGATTAATAGCTACACAACTAGGTATCAGTAAAAGTACTGTGAATAGAGTTACTAGAGAACAACAATTGCATCCGTATCATCTCCAACCAGTTCAAGCACTGTTACCTCCAGATTATGCAGCAAGAGTTCACTTTTGTGAAATTATTCGACACAAAAGGCAAGCAGATTTGTATTTCACTTCAAGAATTCTTTTTACCGATGAAGCTTCTTATACTAGAAGTGGAGTTACAAATCTTCATAATAGACACGTATATGCAGACGTGAATCCACACGCTATTGTTGAAAGACATTTCCAGCACGAGTTTCGCATTAATGTGTGGATGGGAGTTGTTGAAAATATGTTGATAGGACCCTTCCGACTTCCCATACGCCTCAATGGTGAAAACTATCTTTATTTTCTCCAAAACAATTTACCACAACTGTTAGAAAATGTCCCACTGGAGTTACGAAGGAATATGTGGTTCATGCAAGATGGCGCACCTGCACATTTCACACGTGCAGTACGAAATCACTTGTACGAGCATTATCCTGGAAAATGGATTGGAAGAGGTGCAGATGTTCCAATTCAGTGGCCACCGCGCTCGCCAGATCTTACTCCATGCGACTTTTTCCTTTGGGGGGCCATAGCTGACAAGGTTTATAAGGAGCGAATAGACACAGAAGAACAGCTATGGAACAGAATTGTAACCGCCGTGCGCCAACTTCAAAATGTCGATTCTCTAAGAATGCAGTTCAATTTTTTAAGGAGAATAAATTTATGCAGAGAAGTGAATGGTGATCATTTTGAACAACCTATGACATAAATAAATAATATGAATCTGCTCTAGTCCTACATTTGTTTGGTCAATACATTTAACGGTTTTACACGATCTCATAACCGGATCACAAAAATTGTTACTCTTCATCTGCGATTTGCTTGTGGATTGATTTGGTACAGTTTGACATTAATGAATTTACTATCCGTTCAATTTTTGATATCTAATGTTTGTTGAAATTGCGAAATATCAATAACATTTTTTCAATTTATTTACTGTCAATTTGTGCGAAAAAGTACCGAACCGACACATTTAGAAGCATAACTGATTTACCCTGATAACGATAATTTTACAAGCGCAAGACTAACAAAATGCAATCAATTAAATTCCGGATAAAATAGACCAGTGCGCTACTACTGAAGTATCACAGAATTATTTTTAACTGTTAAACCGTGACAGATACGAAAATTTACTAAGAGTCAAAAAATATTTGTCAATGATGTATCTTTGTTGTGGAAAAATTTCAAACCGAAAGCACTAAAAATAAGAAAAATAGTGGTCAATGTAAGTGGCGAAGACATCGGTTCACCATGCTAAAACATCATAGTGTTAGAGTTAAAAGTATTAAAATGTGGCATTTTTGTGGTGTTACACGTTTACCAAATTTCATTCAAATCGCAAATGTCGTTGTGAAGTTATCAACAAAAATTGAAAAATTATTCTTGACTTTGAAGGCCTCTCACGGTCAAACGGTGCAACTTGGTATATAGGTATCATGTGTTTATTCGCAATATTTTGACTCAGTGAGATGGGGGTTCTTCTATGGGACCGTCTTTCTGGGACACCCTGTATAACCTCTTTAACTTTGTGCTTGAACTTAGGTTTGACACGTGCAAGATGCAAGACGCTGGAGCTTAGGTCTCAATATAAAGTTAAACCAGTCAATCGTGTTTCTCTTGAGATCGGACCCAACAGAACATGGTGTCAGAAGTGTAGAAAAAGCCGTGTTGAAATCATACACGCCGTCAGACGCGAAGAAAAAAGCGAATCCTTGAAATCATACATTCGCTGTTCGCTCTACATTCTGCAAAATGGCTACAAATGAAGATACCTTCCAAGGCGTTCCACCGTCTACAAGTACGTCGGCCGCAGGTCCAATGGTAATAGCTCCCATAAATGTTAGCGCACCAGAAAGGTTTAATTTCTCAACCCCAGCAGCATGGCCGGCTTGGCGAAAAAGATTGGAGAGGTACATGTCAGTTTCTGGACAGCTTCAAAAGCCAGAAAAAGAGAAAATCGATATCCTGATGTACATTATGGGAGAAGAAGCTGAAGAGATAATACTTCAGCTTGAAAAGGAGCCAGTTACCTTTCAAGAAGCCTTAACAAGTCTTGATAAATTTTTCAACCCCAGGCGAAATATTATCTACGAACGATATAAATTCAACTTGAGGGTACAAAAACAAGCGAAAGTGTGGATGCCTTCATTACCAGTCTCCACAGCTTAGCTGAACATTGCAATTATGGATCGTTGAAAGAAGAATTGATTCGAGACCGTATAGTTGTAGGGATGTCAGACACTAGGACATCAGAGAGGCTACAATTGAAAGAAACACTTACTCTACAACAGTGTGTTCTAGAAGCAAAGCAAGCAGAACTGCAAGCTTCCCACAGTAAAGAACTCCATAACAGCCACCAACAAATCAGCAGAGTGCAAGAATATAGGCGTAATCCAGCTTCATCCACAGCAAACACCAAGGGCAATAGGAATCCTGGGCCTACAAGAGGGAGAGTGCCTTCAAGATGCTCTTTTTGTGGCCTCCAACCACACAAGAGGGAACAATGCCCAGCAAGTAAGTCAACCTGTAGGAAATGCCAGAAAAAAGGACACTGGGCCTCGGTATGTAAAAAAATTAGTGTAGGTCCTATTTATGTAGATACCATTGTTGAGCTAGAAAGTAAATACAACACTAGTGATTATGAGTGTTCTGATACTGAAAGTGAAGAAGTTTCAGATAAGTTCTTGGGGCCCATCTCTGTCATGTATGAGGTTAACCATATAAATTCCAAAGAGTGGGTTGTCCCTGTTTTTGTGTCTAAATTAGAAAAAAGTTTAGATTTTCTTGTAGATAGCGGAGCAGACATAAGTTGTGTTCCCAAACATCTTATTAGCTCTAAGTTGAAGAGAGAAATTAGGCCATCTAAGAGTATTGTAACTGGTCCGTCTGGGGTTAAATTGTCTCTTATTGGCACACTTATTTTTTCGTTAAGCTGAGATATAAAAACCAAACATTTAATACAGAAATCTATGTCATTGATAATCTAACTAAACCTATCTTAGGAAGAACATCCATACTTGAATTAAATGTTCTTGATTCTCTACTGCATCAAATTGTTCATGCTAAACCAACTATATCCGTTAAAGAACAAAACATCTCCAAGTTTCCAAAAATCTTTACTGACATAGGAAACTTTAAGACTGAATTGAAAATTAAACTTGTTGAGGGAGTACAACCATATGTACAATCCTCAGAGTAACAACTAAACATAGAGGTAGTAAACAATTAATTCTAATAGGCCAACATCTTTTCTTACGTTGTCATATTGACCACCAGATACGGCAATCATAATTGTTTACTATCGTCTTAATTGTACGATATCCAGAAATATTCCATTCTACGTTAAAAAAGACGGTATTTTGAGGATTCAGGAATGATCACAGCAAATTAGATAGATATGTTGACCTCTACTGCGTTACTGCATGTTTCTTCATCATAAACGTAAATTCTGTCTTGCATAAATTTTGAGGAGCTGGCAACGCCTATATACGGTAACCTCCGACTGTCAAACGTTTGTTTTGGTTTGCGTCCTTTATGCTTGGTTAGTAAAACCGAATTCGCTATTTGTTGGTAACTGTAGTGAAGCTTTACGGACTTGCTGTGCTATATTCGAGTGTAGTTTAACAGTTTTTCGAGATGGGACAGTGCAGAGCAGTGTTTGTAACATGGGTTGCATTGGAAGAATTTTCAGGTTAGTTGGCAATGTTTGGGGGCTGAAGTGTCAAAGATGATGGCTTTGAGCACGCCATGCTGAAGTGGTTTGTTTACTACCTCTATGTTCAGTTGTTACTCTGAGGTACAATCAGACCCAAGAATAGTTCCCATACCCCTTTTAAAACCTTTAAAAAAAGAATTAGATAGGTTGCAAAAATTAGACATTATAGAGGCTGTAGACTATCCAACGGAGTGGGTCAGCCCCATCGTAGTAGTACAAAAACATGATAAGATTAGACCTTGTGTCGACTACACAAAGTTAAATAAAGCTGTTTTGAGAGCTCATTACCCAGTTGGTAAAGTAGAAATGATTTTAGCTAAACTGTCTGGGTCAAAATACTTTACTAAGTTAGATACCAATTCTGGATTTCACCAAATTAAGCTTTCACCAGATTCACAGCTCTTGACTACTTTTATTACTCCATATGGAAGGTATTTCTTCAAACGTCTTCCATTTGGGATAAATTGTGCTCCAGAATATTTTTCATGTCTCCTTAGTAAAATTTTATCTGGTATAGATGGGGTAGTAAGCCACATGGATGATATTTTAATCCATGCACCAAATCTGGAGGAGCATAATAAAATATTGAGAGTAGTCCTGAAAAGAATACATCAAGAGGGCATAACCCTCAATAAGGATAAATGTGTTTTTGCTGTTCAGACTTTGACCTTTCTAGGGCATAAAATATCCAATATGGGGGTCTCAGTAGATCCTGAAAGAATTAGAGCTATTGGTGAGTTTCAGCTTGCTTTGTTGTCATGTCTCTGCTTATTGTTATCGTTTATTCGCCTTGCTATAAATCATTACTAACATTTCTTTGTCTCTATCTGAATTTGACACTATTGAAACTGAAAATCATAATCTATTAATAGCACATTTGAATTGCAGATCTATTGTAAATACTTTTGAAGACTTGAGGTCGTATATACTTATGCAAAATTTTGACATAATAGGTGTAACAGAAACTTGGCTTAAACCAGACATACTTTCTAGTGTTGTGGAGATTCCAGGCTACAATTTTGTTAGACAAGACAGACTAGAAAATAGAGGTGGTGGTGTCGGGATTTTTTTGAGGAAGGGTATGAAATTTATAAATCTTATGGATAATCTTCCCGATGTCGCAGGGAGCGGTATTGAGCAGGTATGTATACAAATTTCATTAAATTCACTGAAGTTTACTGTAGGTGTTTTATATAAGCCTCCCAATGTAAGTCATGGTTCCCTTGAGAAACTAGGTGATGCCTTATCCATAGTATACCCAATGTCATCTGAAACTATTGTGATGGGAGATCTGAATATTAATCTGCTTAATGAAAACGCTGTTGATGTAAAGTGTTTAAAACGTTTGGCAGACAGTTTCAATCTGACACAGATAGTACAAGAAGCGACTAGAATCTCTGATAATTCTTACTCTTTGTTAGACATTATACGGGTCAGTAATGCTAATGCTGTATCCAGGACTGGAACTGTGCTACTTCCTGCCGTGAGTGATCATTTACTTACATTTTGTTGTTTGGCACTCTCTTCTAATTGCCACAGTCCCAAAATAGTTACATATAGAGACTTAAAAAACATGGATTTGGATCTGATGAATAATATCTGTAGTAATGTCAACTGGTCGTATATTGAGCAACTCAATGATATTGATACAAAGGTATTATGGCTAAATAATGTTATTAATTATGTGCTGGATATTTGTGCCCCTTATAAAACCAGAGTCTTCAATAAAAGAAAATCTCCTCCATGGATCACTTCGAATATTAAATTTATGATGAAATTGCGAAATCGGTCCTACTCAGCTTATAAGTGTCTAATGAAGAAAAATAATGTTGATCCAGCTTTACTGACTAGCAAATGGATATATTACAAACAGTTGCGTAACTTGGTAACATTTTCCATCAGGATGGAGAAAAAAGCATATATTGAATCCAAGATGAAAAATATCACAGATTCTAAGGGGTGGTGGAGAACTGTGAATGATCTTGGCATACACAAAAAGAGCCAGATATCCCTGCCTCTTGAATTAAACGATCCAAATGAATTTAATAACGTTTTCATCAGTTCCATACCCAGTTGTAAACCCTCATTTGATTATATTACAAAATATAGAGAATCGCGATCAAGTCAGGCTCGTACAGAACTCAATTTATCAACGATTACAGATAAAGATATATTAAATGCAATTTCTTTAATTAAATCCAATACAGCGGGCGGTGATGGATTCTCACTTGATATAATTGAACTTTTTTTACCTCACTGCATTTGTTCCTTGAAACATTTGTTCAATTATTCCATTATTAACGGTGTTTTTCCATCTTCTTGGAAAATAGCTATTGTGCTACCTCTACCGAAAAAACAGAATATTTCCTCATATGGTGATTGCCGACCAATAAGTCTTTTAAACGTAATGTCCAAAATTTTAGAGCGTATTATTCAAAATCAGCTAGTCGAGCATATAAATAATAATCACTTGCTTCCGCATAATCAATCTGGTTTCAGGAAAGGTCACAGTACAGTAACTACAGTCTTAGATGTAGCAGACGACATACTCAAAGGTTTTGACGAGGGTAAAATAACAACAGCACTTTTCTTGGATTACACCAAGGCCTTTGATTCGATAAATCACCAGTTATTATTAAATAAACTTTGGCATTTTGGACTATCAGAACGCTCTATAAAATGGTTTGAAAACTATCTCTGTGGCCGTAAACAGAAGGTCAAATTGGTGATGGAAAATGGCAATTCAAGTATGTCCGACTGTCGAGACGTTAGCTGTGGAGTACCGCAGGTATCTATTTTAGGCCCAACTCTATTTGCTCTGTACATTTCTGACTTACCTTCAGCTCTGAATTATTGCAAATGTCACTACTACGCTGACGATGGTCAGATATATTACACATACTATCTTCAAGATGTCAATCAAGCTTCAGATTATATCAATTCAGACCTAAGTAGGATAGTCAGCTTCTCTGAAGGTCACTGCTTAAGATTAAATCCAACCAAATCGGCCGTCATCCACTTTCAAACTAGAACTATGGTTAATTTTGATGTTTTTATGGGTGATCAAGCTCTTCCGGTAGTGGACAAGGTCAAAAACCTTGGTATAGTGTTTGACAATAAGTCAAAGATCATGTTACACAGATAATGAAGTCATCCTACTCTAAGCTTAAACATCTCTATAGCTATAAACTACTACTGTCAACTGAAACTAAACTGAAGCTGATTGAATCCTTAGTTATGTCAGCAGTGCAATATGGAGATGTTGTTTTTGGTCCTTGCTTAAATACCATCGAGATGAATAAGCTACAAAAACTACATAATTCATGTATAAGATTTGCTACGAACACACCGCGTAGACAGATTATAACCCCGATTTACGAGCATCACAAAATTTTGAAGTTTAAATTACTGTGGATATTACACCTTATCTGCTTGGTACATCGTATCATAGTGAAACAACTGCCGTCATATCTTAATAGCCGATTAGTTTTTAGAAACTCCTTGCATCAAACTTCGTTGCGCTTTGTTCAAAACACCTTGGATATACCACAACACAGAACAGAAATGTATAAAAATTCGTTTACTTATAATGCTGCTCATTATTACAATAAAATACCACCTGTCTTAAAAACATACAGTCCACAAGTCTTCAAAGATAAGGTAAAAAAACTGTTTCTGTCAAACGAAATCAACCTAAGCTAGGTTATATATTATTTGTTTTAATTTACCTTCTTGTTTATGTAATTTGTTTGTTCTTTTCATTTGTATACTTCACTGGTTGGGATTAATACCTGCCTGTCAGACACCCCGCCAGGATAAATAAAGTTATATATGTTAAACCAAAAAGGTGCAGCCCGGGCTCCGACACACCGGGCTGCTGTTCCATTACCCAATGACTACTCCTCACACCGTGAGGTGAGCAATCACTGGGTCCGCGAATCGTGCGCCCTAAGTAGACGAAGGGACCCAAGGATGACTGCCTTCTGCATTCTGGCGGCTAAGATGTGCGCCGCCGCACGGCACACCGGTATTTTGCGCAGTGCAGAGAGCAGCGTATTCCTCATTCCACCTAGGGATCCAATGACCATAACCAGCAGACTTACAGTGTAGTCTGGCCAGAGCCTGCGAAGTTGTCCGAGCAACTCCTGATATTTAGAGACGATGTTCACCTCGGCAGGCGCCGAAAACTCAATAACGAACATCGTCTTCTGTTGGTGGTCGAGAAGGACTATGTCGGGCTTGTTTGCCTGTACAAGCTCGAGCGTGGGGAACGAGTAGTTCCAGTAAATCCGGCACCTCTCGTTCTCCACAACGGACTCTATATCCCCTGGAGCGTATGATAGCACCGGTGTCTCATCGATACCGTATGAGTGCCTCAAATGATAGTATAGCACTCGTAGAGCCGCGTTGTGCCGATGGACGTAAGCCGTCCCAGCGTACGTCTTACACGCCGACAAGAGATGCATAAGCGTCTCTGGCGCCTGTCGGCAAGCTCTACAAAGGGTGTCGGGTACATCTACACCCATAACCCTTTTACGGTACACCAAGGTGTTGAAGACACCGTCTTGGCAAGCCATTATAAAGCCCTCAGTCTCCGACTTCAACCCACTAGACCTTAGGAAAGAGAAGGTCAACTGCTCAGACAAGCCATGCTCTTCCAGATGTTTGTAGAAGATTCCATGCATTGGCTTATCTTTATGAAGTCTTAAAAGGAAGTCGACTTCGGCAGTTTTAAGGTGGGATTTTAATTCTGCGGGAGCAAGTTCCGTAATGGACTGCTGACACCTCCGCTTGAAGTCGAGTGTGAGGCTGAGCTCCTCGGCTGCTCGTTTCGCTGCGCTAAAAAGAAAGGCTCCTTTTCCCGCATTCTCGTGCTCTCGCACAAAGCGGATCAGGGGATCGGTGCTGTTCGTTACATAGCAGGCAGTGGCCAGTACTACTCTGTGTGCAGACGCTCCAAACTCAATAGTCCACGCCCTCCCAGGTGTCGCGGGAGGTATATTCGCGGGACAGAGGACTTAGGATGCAGGCTTCTCTCCATATTCATCCTTTTGCGGGTCTTCGTGTCGATTTCCTTCAGCTCGTTCACTTTCCAGTGTATAGCACCAAAGGTGTATAATAACAATGGGACCGCAAGCATGTTTGTGGCAGCGACTTTGTTCTTGCCGGACAGTTCTGACGACCAGATCTGCCGGAGTCGGTGCAAATACTTGCGGCGGAGACACTCTTCAACCAATGCTGCCTCTTGGACATGACGTTGCGCCACTCCAAGGTAGGTATAAGTATCTCCGGCATGCAGTTGTCGCAAGATGCTCCCATCAACGAGCTGTTCCTCATCTCCACTATCTCCGCTTCGTCCTTTCTTGAGATGAACCAATGCACATTTGTCTGTCCCGAACTCCATTCCGATAGCATGACTGTACTCCTGCACCACCCTCAGCGATTGTTGTAGTTCGCGTTGGCCGGAGGCATAAAGTTTTAGGTCATCCATATAAAACAGATGGGTGACCTTGTGCCTCCGGTTATTGGGCGTGCCACAGCTGTATCCTGTATTTCTCAGCGCTATGGACAGAGGCAAAAGTGAGATGCAAAAGAGCAAGGGACTCAAGGAGTCTCCTTGGAAGACACCTCTTTTCAATGACACCAACTCTGTCTGAACCCGAGTTTCACCTGATGTTATAGTGAACCGGGTCTTCCAGAGTGGAATCAGTTGTTTGATGCATCCCACTGATTATCCACCGAAAGACATTCCAACAGCCGCACAATGAGCTCATGAGGCGTGCTGTCGAATGCCTTGCGATAGTCAATCCAGGCCATAGAGAGGTTTCGCTTGTACTGCACGGAGTCCTGCGTGACACATCGGTCAATCAACAAGTTCTCCTTGCAGCCAGCTACTCCTTTCTTTGACCCTCTCTGTTCATACACGTCGAGAAATACAGGATTCACAGCTTGAAGGAGACGCATGTACAAGATTCTGGTGAAGAGCTTGTAACATGCGTTCAGACATGTTATTGGCCTGTAGTTTTTGGGATCAGACAAATCTCCGGTCTTCGGGAGAAGCACGGTTCGACCCTCGACAAACCAAGCCGGAATTGGCTGCTCCTGATTTAGCCACGAGTTAAAACCAGTAGGTGTTTATACCATCCGGGCCAGGTGCTGCGAAATTCTTTGCGCCTCGTAAGGCGTCAAGAATTTCTTCCGTGTTTATCGGGTGACGCAGTACATTCAAGTTAGGAGTCCTCCTACAAACGGACTCGAACTGCGCCAAGGCCGGAGTGTCTGCTGAGAGAGGTTTGGGTTGTTCGTAAATGTCCCTCCAAAAGGCCTCCACGCGATCAGCAGTTGGCGGCTGCTCTATGGCTGGAGGCGGCTGTTGGAAAAGGCGAGAAGGTCTTTCGTAGAACATTCTGTTCTGTTCCAGACCTCTCGCCCGCGCCACCAACGATCGCTTAGCAGCGATTAGCATCCGTATCCTGTCAAGACAGTGTTGCTTGACAACAACCAGTACCGCTTGACTGAGTGTATGATGGTCGCGCCTCAACCCGTAGGCTATCTGGCGCACTCGGCGCGTAAATGGCTTCCCAGCCGCTCTATATTCCATCACACACTGGATACGGGATGCTTCCTGGCGAGCCAACTGGATTTTCGCTTCCATTTGGCGCACCCGTCTCTGTGCTCTCTCAACAGGAGAGTCTCTCACTCTCCCCTGTCTAGCTAGCCTCAGAGCCGCAGCGTAAATTTCGCAATTGATGCTCCAAATGTCAGAGGCCTCCGATAGACGTTCACCAACAACCTCATCCTCTCTCTTTAAATCTGCCAGCTTCAAGGACCTTCCGTTGTTATGCAAGGCCCTTCGGTCTCTGAAATCCCCAGGTGAGACGACTTGGTCGATTTCCCTCTCAGCTGGCCTTACCGGCGAACTTTCAGCCTGGTTAACAGGCCTTCCGTCCGCCGAAGGGGCAGGCTGAGCTGGAGCACGAACATATCCCTGCCTCCGGAGGTACGATACATAATCTCGCAAATTCTGAGAGGTAAGCGTGCTATGCTCTGGGTGCATTTCACACCACCTCTCATACATGCGGGACATGTATCCCCTACGGCGCGGGCTACTGCTCTCGTAGCAGCTCAGCAGGTCATCCTTGAGCTCCGTCGTCCACCTAAAACGGTCCATGTTATTGCGGGGGTCGTCATCAGGGCAAATTATTATTATTATTATTATTGTTTATTATAAAAAAGAAATACTGCAATATTTAGGGATGCTAAATTTCTCTAGTCGCTTTATCCCAAATCGTTCACAACTTTTGGAGCCACTAACTTCCTTGCTCAAGAAAAATGTTAATTTTACATGGGAAATCTCTCAAAAAGAAGCCTTTGAAAAATCGAAAAAAATACTATGGGAAGGTCCATCTTTAGCCTATTTCGATCCTAGTAAAGATATTTCTATTCAAGCTGATTCTTCTTGTTACGGAATGGGTGCTTGCTTAATGCAGAGCTCCAATGGGAAAACAGAAATTGTTTCCTATGCTTCGCGACTTTTGTAAAACACTGAGAAAAACTATGCACAGATAGAACGAGAAGCCCTAGCTTTGACTTGGGCTGCTGACAAATTTGCAGAATATGTTACAGGTTTGCCATCACTCTTGTTGGAAACAGACCATCGCCCCTTAGTACAAGTCCTACAGACCAAACTTATAGATGAGCTAACACCCCGATTACAACGCTTTAGAATACGCTTAATGCGCTACAACTACAAAATACACTATGTACCTGGGAAAGAAGTAGTACTTGCGGATGCTTTATCCCGTAATTTTGCTGAAAATGCCTTGCAACCAGAAGATGAAGAGTTGACTAATGAGACAGAAGCTCATGTACGCCTTATAGTGCAGTCAATTCAGGCAAAAACAGATTTTCTTGAAAAAATCAAATTTGAACAAAATCAAGACCCTGTCTTACAGAAAATAAAAAATTTTACAAATGACGGATGGCCAGACAAAAACAGATTAGATCAAGAAATTGTTCCACATTGTCAGTACCGTTTTGATTTTTCTTTTTCTGAAGGTATATTACTTAGAAATTCGCGTATTGTCATTCCCAAATCTTTGCAGCTGCAGGTTTTAAAATTTATACATGAGGGTCACTTTGGTATAGTCAAATGTAGGAACCGCGCTAAGTCTTCGGTATGGTGGATTGGTCTGTCAACGCAAGTCGAAAATTTAGTGAGAAATTGCCCACAATGTGTGGAACATAGAACAAATCCCAAAGAACCTATGGTAATAGATGACTTTCCAGAGAGGCCTTGGCAAAAAGCAGCACTAGATCTCTATAAATGCAATGAATGGTGGTATTTAATAGTGACTGATTACTATTCTAGATTCTTTTAAATAATTAAACTTAGTAAAATGCCAGAGTCAGTAATTATAGAAAAGGTGAAAGACATTTTTTCTCGATACGGTATTTGCGAGATAATGCGTTCTGACAATGGACCACAGTTCCAAAATGAATTTCTTAAATTTTCCAAAGAATATGACTTCAAACTTATAACAAGCAGTCCCTTTTTCTCACAGTCTAATGGCTGTGTAGAAGCAGCAGTTAAAACTGCTAAGGCGTTGATAAAAAAGAACGAAAATATCCATAAAGCTTTGTTGTCTTATCGAACTACCCCATTAGAATGTGGCTTTTCACCAGCTGAATTGTTATATGGTAGAAAAATTAGATCATTCCTTCCGATGTTGCCCAGCCAATTAAATGCACATGTAGATTTGAGCTCCTTAAAAGAAAGGGAGAACGGATCAAAAGGCAAAAGTGCTAAACAATTTAACCACAGACACCGGACTAGACAGCTGTCAGATCTGAATATAGGAGACTATGTCTGGGTGACTGATCTCAGAGTATATGCAAAAATAATTGAGATCTTAGATGAACCACGTTCATTTTTAATAGAGTCAAATTCAGGTGGCACATATCGTCGTAACAGGTGGCACTTGACACCAGCCCCGTATTATGTAAAACCTTGCAAGTTCACTCCGGCTTTAGTCTCTTCAGAACTATCAGACCCTTCAGATTATAGTAGCTTTAAGAATGTAAATGTGAGGGAGGAAGGGGATATGCCAACAAACTCAGGTGAAAACTTTAGTGAACAACCATATAGTGTTAGTGATCCTGAAAGTGAGAAATAACCTCTTTAACTTTGTGCTTGAACTTAGGTTAGACACGTGCAAGATGCAAGACGCTGGAGCTTAGGTCTCAATATAAAGTTAAACCAGTCAATCGTGTTTCTCTTGACATCGGACCCAACAGAACAAAAATAACATATTTTTCAGTTTTATAACTCCCCATCCTCCATCCACCCCAATTTCACCCCCACCAAAAAAAGTAAAAAACAATCTGCAACCCCTAAAACGCCTAAAAACGAAGTTTGAAGAGTATTTTTCTTCTTTTTTTTCAGCCGGCCATGCACCAATTTTCAAAATTATAGCAGCTTTACCTACAACCCCACCGCATATACAGGGTGAGTTTTTAGTACCGGCTCGGTCGATAACTCCGCTACTGTAGAAGATAGCAAAAAAAGTTGTATATAAAAGTTGTAGCCACGGATATGCTCCTTGCTCAGAAAATATATTGATTTATACAGGGTGATCCATAACTACGTGGTGATGCAAACATGCATTTTTTTAAATGAGACACCCTATATATTATTCCATATTCAGATTCTATTAATGATTTCCGTTCTTCCAATATAGGGCATTGTTACATTATACAGGGTGTTTCAAAAGTTATGACCATTTTTATATCCAAATCGCGGACAAATGAACGTACTGTATATCAAAAAGTAATGAAACAAAAATTATTTTTTTTACGTGACAAGATTAAAAATATCCTCTAGTTTTAACATCGGCTATAAAAGAAGCCCGAGACGCATATTCGTATACAGGGTGATGTAGAATGCAAAATCTAAATTTTCTCTTTTTTTTCAAATGTAACCCCCAATATTTTATTATCCCAAAGAATTGCTTTTAATATGCTCTTTCATCTTTGTATAGCACTTGTTGTACCTACATCCATCAGTTTCCGAGATATTTCGATTTTTCGGTAAATTTAAAATATAGCCTCTATTTGTGTACTGAAATTTATTTATTTTGAGAAAGTACTATCTGATTTGTTTTTTGTTTAACGAACAACTAAACTATAACGTCTTTATAGTATTTGATGAAGTCAAAACCCTAAATCATCGAGATAATAAGGTCAAGTATGCTGAGGAAACAATTTTTTAGGCGTCATGCATAATTATCAAGTAGTTTTATCAGGTAGGCTTTGAAAAATTGACAGTTTTCATAACCTACTCAATAATTCCGTACTGTGTGAAAAACTAGCTTTGAAAATTAATTTTTCCATTGAGGGTATTTAGGAGAATCTTTGAGAAATTGTCTACTTGCCTCTAGAATATATCAACTATGAATAGCAATATCCAGAACGGAGGCACTCTCAAACTAATGTGTTTGAGAGATTGAAGAATCGTTTTATTTGGACTGTGTCGTTTCATATTTCATAGCCTACCTGATACATCTGCTTGATAATTATGCATGACGTCTATAAAATTGTTTCCTCAGCACACTTGACCTATATTAACTTGTTAGTTCAGTGTTTTGACTTGATCAAGTATTATTATCGCCTTATATTTTAGTTGTTTGTTAAGCAAAAACAAAATTTGGTAGTATTTTCTCAAAATAAATAAATTTTATTAAAGAAATAGAAGGTATATTTAAAATTTGTAGAAAAATCGAAATATCTCAGAAACTAATGAATGCAGCCATAGTAAGTGCTATACAAAGATGAAAGAGCATATTAAAAGCAATTCTTTGGTATAATAAAATATTGGGGGTTACATTTAAAAAAAGAGAGAAAATCTAGATTTTGCTTTCTACATCACCCTGTATACGAATATGCGTCGCGGGATTTTTTTATAACGTATTTTAAAACTAGAGGATATTTCTAATCTTCTCATGTAAACAAAATAATTTATGATTAATTACTTTTTGATATACAGTACGTTCATTTGATCGTGATTTGAATACAAAAATGGTCATAACTTTTGAAACACCCTGTATAATGTAACAATACCCTATATTGGAAGAACGGAAATCATTAGTAGAATTTGAATATGGAATAATATATAGGGTATCTCATTTAAAAAAATGCATGTTTGCATCACCACGTAGTTATGGATCACCCTGTATAAATCAAAATATTTTCTGAGCAAGGAGCATATCCGTGGCTACAATTTTTATATACAATTTTTTTCGCTATCTTCTACAGTAGTGGAGTTATCGACCGAGCCGGTACTAAAAACTGACCCTGTATGTATAGCTACCCAAATTTCATCAAAATCCATGGAGTGGTTACCACGATCACGAGGGTAGAAGAACGCCAACAGACAGACAGAAAGGAGTGACATGTTTTCGTTATGTACATGTTAAGAGCAAACACCGATTTCGGCCAATGGACGAAAAATTTGGCCAAAACGCGTTTTGGCTGCTACCATTTTACCAATGTCCGAATTATCGCTTTCCGACTGTTTAATGTAGCCCAGAACGTGTTTTGGCTCAACTACGATTGCCAAAACGCGTCCTGTTCTACTGCGATTGCCATAACGCGTGGTGGATCTTGTGAGTGTCTCAGCTTGTAAACGATACCTCTGGAGCTAGTGTATTCATTTAGTATTTGATCTTTTTGCAGGTTAGACAGTAGCTAGAGAGTGCCATGGAAGACCTAAGGTTATGTTTTAATGAAGAACCGCAAAAAGTCATAAGTGGTAGCAATGATCCTAGTAGTATTTGTACAAGAGAAAGATACGACCAAACACTCACAAAGGTAAAGGCGGCAAAAGCTTATAAAAGTAACGGTGATACAATATTTTCGAAACAAAGACAACGATTGAAAAGGTATGATATTTTAAAAATTGGCTATATCGAAAAGCTAATTGAAAGAAGGACAGACGAAACAGCCGAACTGCGTTATTTTTGCATGACCCACGAGTTATTTGACATTATTCATTCCGCTCATGTGGGAGCTGGACATAAGAGATTGTGAGGTATGTTTCTTTCAGTTTTTTTTTCACGGACTTAAGATCTACAAGTGCTTTTATTCATTTTAGTTATGAATTCTAAGCTCAGAGGAAATATTGTAACACAACACGGCAAATAATTGAGATTTATTTATTCGTAGTAGAATATAGAACGTGTTCTGGCAATCGTAGTTGACCCAAAACGCGTTCTGGGCTACATTGAACAGCCGGAAAGCGATAATTCGGACATTGGCAAAACGGTAGCAGCCAAAACGCGTTTTGATCATATTTTCCGTCCATTGGCCGAAATCGGCGTTTGCTCCTAACATACATATCATAAAATGCCTAAAAAGTTTATTATCTCAAAAAGTAAAATTTAGCGATCTCAATAATCCCCTCATCATCTATCTGTGTGGGAAGTAAAATGAATGGAAACTAATTCAAAAAAAAAAACTTCTAAAGCGTATGCTGTGGCTGTCTCTCTAGTCCATCATTGCTTCACTGGCCCATCAATAAAAACCACAAATACTTGAAGATAAACTTTACAAGTGTTTTGGCCACCTCTGTGGACTATCAAATTACAAAGTTTGCTAAAAGTAAATGTTTAAAAAGCGACACCGCCTGACAGTTTTTCCAGTAGACAACTTTTTTTGTTAACTAGCTATGGAACTAACTAACAGTGATTGTGAAACATTTAAGAACATAGTGTTGCATTCGCATACAACAGCAACTTAGGACCATGATGCTCCTTAGCTTTAAGATAATGTAAAACCTTGATACACTTAGGCACCATGCTTGGGTTTGGAGAAAATTGCTATAGATATTGCAGTGAAGTATATCGAACCATAGTAACAGTCAACTGATTAGATATGCAATTCAATTTTGTATAGGCAGAAGTTTCATTAATTTACAACTATTGTCCAGGGACACTGTGTATATAGTGACCTCATCAATTGACTGTGACTCAGTATTGTAGGATACACTTCAAGAAAAAATCTGACCATGTTCTCCAAAGGGTGGACTGTATAAGTTTTTCCAGGTTTCCTTATAGTTTTTCATTAGATCACAAATAAGAGGTGGTATTGTCTCACTCTGTGTGTCACATTATTCACTTATAAGACAGACTTGTATTAGGTACTGACCCTCAATTTTGGATTTATTGACAATGCAAACACAACACCCTGTGTTCTTTAAGATTTGACAATCAATGTTAGTTAGGAAGTTAGTTTGCAAAAAACAAAAGATGTTTTTAGTACAATACCACTTTTTCAAAATTAAGCTTTTTTGACCAGTAGGGTCAAATTAATACTTTTGAGGGTCAGATTGAAAACTGTGTCTGCAACATTGGTTCCTTTTGATGCAAGCAGAATATTAGGTCTTATATTTATTTATACTTATTATAATCATATGCATTCTGTACCACTCAATAAACTATTAAATAATTATTATTACTATGTCATTTTTACTGGTAGGCCAGTGAAGAATGATAAACTATATAATTCAAAGTGTAATAACAAGATCCAAATCATCATTTTATATAATAGAAAGATTTGTTGAAATAAAGGAGCTTGTTGCAGAAATTGTTAATCTTATATTAAATCAGCTGAGCAGATGCCATCTATACAGTATTAATTGAAATTTGGGATATTGTGGTTTGTAAAAAAGTACTGAAGTTGCAACAACACAAGCATGTGTATTTGTGACATTTAGCACAATGATACCAATTGTGAAACCATCTATAGAATCTACAGCAAACATTAATTTGATAGAACACATTCCAGAGTTTATTGGAAATGTGAATACCAGTATCAAAGATACAACATAGTTGTGACATGAGCGGATGGGCCATCAGAAACCTCATGGGTGTTCTAATGGGCCACTGTAGACTCAGGTGGCATTTATCACTATTAGGAATTGAAGACAACTCCCTATGTATGGGCTGTGGAGAAGATGATGAAACCACTTCCTTCCAGAACGTGAGTTGTAGGCAGGCTGAGATATAAGATCTTTGGATCTGATAGACTCCAGTCAGAGGAATTACCCTCAGCACAAAGCTGACTCGACATAGTGGCCTTTGTCAAAAGGTCAGGAAGGTTTGACAGGGAGGGGGAGGCAGGTAATAGTGGCTATGAGGTTATATTTGGGTTAGCAAAAAGGGCCTACTGGGGCCTATTTGCCAGGTGCAGCCTGACAATAATAGGCCTCCCAAATTTAAAAAGAGTGAATAATGTTAGCTATTTATTTTAATTTACTCAATATTGAATTTCTGTATCACTACTCAGCGTTCAGTAACTATTGATTCTCTGCTACATTGCCACAGAAAATACCACAACTCTGTTAAACGCAGAGTACACCACATTGTATACTTTTTGTAGGTAGGGTAAACGTACCGGTTGTCCGGCCGCCACCAGTTGTCGGCCACTTCCACCAAAATTCAAATAAAATAGATATATGCACAATTAAACCTCATATACACAGGTATATTTCTGTTCCTTGCATATCAGCATATCTAAGATTTTCGGTGTGTAATGCGCTGACGTGTGAAAGGAAGCATCAGTATTCAGAAAATATTCAAAATGATAGTTACTTTGAGGTGAGATGAGGACAACTGAAGATGTGCATTTTATTCAGTGAAAAGGTCCCTAGGAAATAGTAATTATTTTATTGAATTCATGCTTAAATGCATGTTTAGGTATGTTAGCTTGAAGGATGATGATTAAAGATTAAGTTTAAATCGATAAAGTTTAGAAAAACATTGTTTTATAATAAAATTCGGGATGGCCGGTTAAATGGTTCGTCAAAATGAACATAAACCGTCTCTCGGCCCGGGAGGCCGAGAAGTGGTTAAAATCAACGACAATATTCTATCCTTTTTCAATATACCAGACGCTTCCCATCTAAGCTGTATTATTTCATTTGATTATTTATTATTGCAAGAAAACTGAGACCGTTTTCCGCCGTTATTTTATATGAAAGGTGATAGCATACACACAAAATAATTTTTAAGAAAATGCTATGGCCGAGAACCAGCCTCCTCTCAGCCACTACTTTTTAAATACACATTAAATAAAATTATTATTTTTTGGATGTCATGTACAAGAAAACCAATCGAGAGAAACTGCCCTCTTCAAGAGATGCTTTGTTCAAAAGCATTATAAAAGTAGTTCCATTAAATAAACAAAACAAAAATAAGACCTGTGAATAGGCGAATTATTCGCAGATATGGGGTTCCAAGAGTAGTAGCTCTTGATAGAGGCTACATATGGCAGATTTGCCGATTTGCTTAAAAACACAAGGTTCAAAGGCAAAAAGCGATTTGCTGAATGGATAATAGAAATAGCGAAATGTGGTTTTCCGATAACCAAAGGTTTTAATTGATACTGTTACTATAAAATTGTGCATACTAGTTGTACGCTCACTTACAGGCCAAATGGTATAAAAATTTCTTAAAACTTCATCCAAAAATCTCAGTTCGATCTGAGCTGAGCTGGAAAAAATCGACTGCCCTGATATATTGGAAGATCCCTGTAGAATAGGTATTCAACGCAGATGAATCAGGCTCTGTCTTATGTCCTAAGCAGATAGCCAATCTAAAGAAAATCACTTAAACTGCTTCCTCTGTGAAGATGACTTATACAGTAAAGCAGAAGAAGATTCTGATAAAAATATAGGCTGTGGCTATTGTAAAATATAGTAGCATCGTACCATCTATGTTGCACTGAATTTGCTGGGTTTTCTTAAGAACATGTTGCAAACATGGATTACAGGTGTGAAATGTCTAAGGCCTAAATATGTTGCCTAGAGCGAAAAAAAGGTTACATTGAAGTAAACAAAAATGTTATATACTGTTCAGAAAAATGTGAGAAGAAGAAAATGTCTGAAGAAGAAAAAATAGAGAGAATCTACCAAGAAAATAAACAGAACTACGCACTTATGGAAAATTTAAAGTCCGATACTGAAGAGAGGCTCAAATCATACGAAAACGAAATTGAAATGTTGCGAAAAACTGGACAAGAGAAAGATGAGTACATAAAAAGATTGCAAAGAAGAACAATAGATATGGAGGATGAGGTCACAGATGCTGAAAAGGATTTTGTAAGTAAAATTAAAGACCAGAATAACATTATAGAAGGACTGAATAAAGAAATACTCGAAGTAAGGCATAAATACAAGGAATATGAATTAAAAGTGCATGAGTATGAAGAAAAATTAAAAAAAAATGAGTGATAAATTAAATGAGGAGCAGACGATTAGGAGGAATATGATTGTGACCATTGACACCCTAACAGCGGAAAATGACATGTACAGCAAGGACATTGCGATACTCAAACATGAACTGGAACATCAAAAATCCGACAATACTCAAACCGCAAGACCTATTCAAGCCAACGAGGAATCTCATGCTTATTTGTTGTATAACAACTTGTACGAACAACTAAAATCCGAACTCGCATCCATGTTCGAAAAATTTGAGGAGAAAATGTCTATCCAAATAAACCAAGTCGCACAAAGAACTACAATTCCATCTCCACAACTTCGATACTCCAGTGCGGTAAAAGGGCAGACAAAAAACCAACGAGAGAACACAACTAACCAAAATATAACAATAGAGAATGGCGGCTTGGGTAGTTCTAGAAGCAGTCTTAGGCGCGAGAGAACTAACAGCATTGACACTCCACAAAATCAAAAATACAACCAACCGTATGAACTTGCATCGGATTCGAGAACAAAGTCAACTAGTAAATCGGAAGAGCAACCAATGAATTCAGTGCAACGCAAATCAAACAAACCTGTTACTAGAATCCAGCCAAAAGTTATTTACGGAACTGCACCACCTGCTGACGGTACTGTATTAAGGGCGGTACCTAGAAGAATATGGTTATATGTCGGCCGCGCAGCTCCTGGTACTACGGAACAAGACATCACAACCCAACTTGGACAGATTTGCCACAACAGAGTTTTTGAAGTAACTAAGCTCCCACGGTGGAAGAATGGTATTACAGAATCTTTTAAAGTAGGTGCGGATTATGACATCGCAGATAAATTGTTTAATACTGCCAATTGGCCCAATGGCATCTTAGTTAAAAAATATAGGTTTTTTCGATCAAATTGATACAGATCTAATACCAATCAATCAACCGTCTAATATTCTCAAAATATGTCATGTTAATACACAAGGAATAAGCAATAAGCTCAATCAGATAGAAATACTGCTGAACAGCAGTAATATAGACGTACTAGCGCTTACAGAACATCACATCACTAATAATGATATAGAAAATATTAATTTTCCTGGCTACAGAATACTATCAAATTTTTCTAGGCAGCACCACAAGAATGGTGGATCGGTAGTCATTACTAAGTGTAACTTAAACTGTACATCTATGAAGAAAACACAAAGCTTATCTGTCGAAGGTGATGTCGAAATATCAGGTATCTTGATAAGTCTACCTATGGTAAAATTGGCAGTATTATCAATTTATCGCCCTCCCAGTGGAGATTTGACTGTGTTTTTTAATAATCTCACAGAACTTCTTGTTATTACCTATAGTATTGCTGACTATGTTGTTCTTTGCGGAGATTTTAACATTGACTTGTTAAAGAGTGAACAAGATACAAAGCTTTTGATAGATATTTTAGACTCTTTTGGCTTAAGTATTACAACTAGAGAGCCAACTCGTGTGTCTGTCAACAGAAATGCACATATCAGTTCTTCTGCTATTGACTATATGATAACTGATTATCCTAAAGAACAAAGACATTGTCTAGTTTTTGATCCTACCCTTGCAGATCACTTTGGGCATCTACTACAATTAAAATATGAATTAACTAGAGCTAATAAAAAAGAAGAAATAGTTACCTATTCTACAAGGCCTGTAACCGAAAGTAATATAAATTATTTCAAGCACCTACTTTCCCAAGAAAAATGGCACAAAATGGACAATATGGACGTGAATGATAGCTTCAAGTTTTTCATCGATACACTCATGTGGTCACATGATGTAAGTTGTCCAATGAAAATGATAACCAAGAAAATGTCGGAGCAAGTTAGGATAAAGAAACTAGACAATGGATGGATTACTCAAGATGTTTTTGATCAAAGTAGGTATCTGAAGGACCTTTTCTGGCTAATGACCAACTATCCATCTGAGGAAACAAGAAACGCGTATGTTGCGGAAAAACAGCGATATAGAAAAAATCTAAATGATCTAAAAAAATCGTACTACACCAAAAAAATTTCAGAATCCAGCAACAGATCCAATCAAATATGGTCAACTGTCAATCACAGATTAGGCAAGGCAAAACAGAAACCAATAAACATAAACCTGATCACCAAAAAAGAGCTGAATGATACGCAAATAGCTAATACATTTTCAGACTTCTTCTCAACATCTGCACCAAACAGTGTCCAACAAGCATTCGGGGAAAACCTGTCATTGCCTTCTACATATTGTTCATCCCACGTAAAGTCCTTATTCATTGCACCCGTAACAACGCAGGACATTGAGGGGTTAATGAAAAAATGCAAAAATAAACACTCATCTGGGTTTGATGGATTGTCATTCATAATACTTCAAGCAATACAAAATGACATAAAAGATCAGCTATCTACCTTATTTAACAGATCGATTGAAAATGGTTGTTTTCCAGAAATTTTAAAATTAGCCTGGGTGGTACCGATCCCAAAAAAGGGTAACGGCGAGGATCTGGAAAATTACAGACAGATTTCGCTCATTAGCAATATATCAAAGTTGTTGGAAAAACATATTTATAACCAAATAAGTTCTTTTATAGAGCATGAAGGTCTGCTTACTAAATCGCAGCATGGATTTCGGCCAAATAAATCTATAGAGACAGCCACATTTCACTACCTGGAATATATTTATACACATTTAGATAAGGGTGAGTATGTAATATCAATGCATTTCGATTTAAGTAAAGCATTTGATACTATCAATAAGGAATATCTTGAAGACAAATTGGAAAAATTAGGTATACGTGGGATACCATTAAAGTTGATAATGTCATATATGACCCAGAGGAAGTTACAGGTCAAAATAGGGCAAGTCATGTCAGCAGTCACAGAATTGAGCATGGGTGTTCCGCAGGGCTCTGTCCTGGGGCCGTTGATCTTCCTACTATACGTAAACGATCTGCCTCTTCATATATCACATGGAAGAGTAACTATGTTTGCAGATGACACGACCATAACAGTTAAGGGACGGGATCTTGAAGAATTACAAGAAAATGTTGCACTGGTTTTAGACCAGTTCAGTGGTTGGTGCCAGCGTAATAGACTGATACTGAATGAGACCAAAACGGCTATCGTAAACTATACAATTCAAAGACAACTTCCCAATAACTTCCTTACAACGTATGGCTATGACGTTGCTCAAGCAACAAAACTTCTGGGTACATACTTTGATGCAAAATTAAACTTTATCCATCATATTGACAACTTATGTAAAAATATTAACAAAGCATATTATGCAATTTTGCAACTGAAAGATCTATTAGACGAAGAAGGGTTGATATGTGTATACTATGCATTGGTTTATACTCACCTAAGCTACAACATTCTGGCTTGGGGAAACTCAAAAGATAAGGAAAGAGTATTTATAGCACAAAAGCGTATCTTACGTTTATTATTTAACATCAAGTCTAGAGAAACATGCCGAGGTATTTTTAAATGTAAAAGGATTTTAACTGTGTCGTCTATTTTTATTTTTAAATGTGCTCTATTTGTTAAAAGGAACATAAATCTCTTTACTAACCTAGGACATTACCATGAATACAACACTCGAAGTAGTGAAATCCTTTGTATTCAACGGCACAATACGAGCCACTTTAAAAAGTCGCCATATTACAACTGTGTAATAATATACAACAAACTACCGCTTTATCTCAAGACTAATAATGACTATAATGTTTTTAAAGCCAAATTGAAATATTATTTACTTGATCATGTATTTTATACTCTCAATGAATTTTTAGAACAGTAGTAGTTTTCATGTGTTTAATTTTAGCATTTTATTTTCATTTTATTTTGTTATAACTAGTATTTTAACTAAATGTAAGTTTTAAGTATTCTAATTATGTTGTGATCATGTATATGGATGTCATTCTAACCTGACCATATAGCTTTAGATAAATTTACAATGTGACCTGTCATATATACGCAATGTATCAACATGACCAATAAAGCTATCTATCTATCTATCTATCTATCTATGATGTGACAGCGAGTACCTGCTACTGTTTATTTTTTCTTAGTGTTACCTATTCATTTTTACCAGAGGTCAATTTTGTTTCAGTTTTAATAAAAACTAGTTTATATCACATATAAAAATGAGCGATTTCTTTAGATTTCTCGATATATCTACCTATTTGTGTATGGTCAAACTTGTATCATCAAAAAACGAACATCTGAATATCATAAGGCCGAAAAACAACCATTTGTCAGCTCCAGGGCCGAGAACCAGCAAATACATGGCCGAGAATTTGCACTGGACGGCCGACATCAGGTATATATTGCATGTTTTCAAAAAATGTTCTTTACAAATTTTTAACATGAAAATTCCACATTTTTAATATATCATTATCACTAAGCGCCGGTTGTACAATGCAAGCATAAGCTTCCGCTTAAGGTAAGCCGACGTTAAACCACGTCAGTGGCAAAATGTCCGTTGTACAATGCTGGCTTAACCCCCCACTCCAAGCTTAACACGAGCTTACGTAAGCCGATGCTCAACGCGAACTTAGCTGAGGTTTAAACCTAACCTGATATAAAAATGACATGTTTTGTCAAGAATGAACCTTCAAATTGCTTGTCACTTTATTAGGTCAAATTTTTTGGAAGATATGTGCCTAATTTAACAAAGAGAGCGAATGAAAGAACAGAAACAAAAACGGTCGTTGCCAAAATTTGACACAAACTGTCATAAGTGCCTAACCAAAAAAGGTAATTTTTCAGATCATTATGTCAGTATGTATTGCTTCATTGATGCCAACTGTAGTGAATTTCATTATCAACCACGTTTAACTAAGCCGACGATTGTACAACGGGTGTCGACTTTAAGCCTGAGCTTAGATAAGATAGATAGATATATATTAATCCTTTTGATCATAAATAAATGATATAGGACAAGTCACAGAAAAGTTACATAAATCAAATTACAAGGCACACACTATATATACATGTACTCATGTACAAGAGGACACTTACTTAGAAAGTACAAGTATTTATATACTATAATAATTATTTAAAACAATCACACATTAAAAATTCTGATGTAGAATAGAACGCTTTTTCTAATAAAATTCTCTTAATGCTTTTTTTAAATTTTGCTAGTGGGAGCATTTTCAAGTCATTGGGCAGCTTGTTGAAAAGTTTGACAGCCATATATTTAGGGCTCTCTTCCGTTCTCGCTAACCTATGTGATGGCACTTCGAGCAGTTCTTTACTTCTGGTATGGTATATGCCACTACTTAAGGTATTAAATTGACCACGATGAGCCTTAACGTGCATCAATGTATTCAAAATATATACTTACCTAGCTAAGCTTAGGCTTAACAAAGCTCGTGCTAAACCAGGATTTGTACAACCGGCCTTAAATATACTATAGGATAATATTTTATATGTTCCAAACTCTGCTAAACTGAATCATTTCATGTATGTAGCTACTTTAATCTTGATATCTGGTTAAACGGCCGACAACAGATACATTCACCCTATTCTTTATAGTTTGCCCTTACAGTTATCCCAAACACTATTATGTTGGAATAGTTTATAATTATGTGTCATGTACCTACTTCTACTTTCATACAAATAAGTACCAAATGCTTGAAATGCAACAAGCAACTATTATATTCAGCTGTATCTGCACATGTCACATAAATAAAAAGTAAGCACAAAGGTTATTTAAAACACAGTTGTCTACTTCAGATTGTGTTATCTGAGTTATCTCCAATTTTCATCTAGCTAGTCAAACAAAAATGATATCAATTCTAAACAAAAACATCTTAGATAAACATAAAATGAGAGAAATAAGAGATATAAAGAAATATTGTGAATACACTTATAATTATATGTTGAAAAAACAGAGGTTAGTAAAAGGTCTGGATGGGTCTGGAGGTGCTAAATTAAAATATTGGTGTCCTCTATACGGTAAAGTTAAAATGGGTGGGAAGATATAAAGTTTACCATCACCAGATTATTTTGCAGGCTTGGCAGAATTAAGTGGTTACAGAAGGTTCAAATTTTTGTCTCTCCAATCAACACACTCTCACATGGTTGCTCACAGTCAATGAATAATTAAAGTAGAATTAATTCAGTTACGATGTCTAATGCCTTGCTAGGTACTTTTTGGTATCACGCAGAAATTACTGCAAAACAACAAAGATTATATTTTGCAAGCACACGTCAACTTATAAAGGCTTTGTCAGCACACTTACAGGTAACAGGTGTAATGTTTCTCTGTCCAACCAGCACACAGTCACAAAATAATTACGGTGGGATTAATCCAACTAATTGAGCTTACGATATGGCTAATCCACAATTATAGTCTACAACAAATTACAAGATTACAGGCACATTTACAGCACAACGGCCTCAAGCCTCACGAGGTCAAGAAAAGAAATCGGGGAATCACAGAATGCAGAATGAGTAGTCTGCATCACAAAACAGGTACGGTTAAGAAGGCACAATTCCCTGTTATTTCACTGGAAACACGAATGACTTATGTCAATGTCAGCGGCCATTATTTTGGGTTGCAACATGGCCGCCGCAGGGTTGTCAGATGTATCAAGAATTCGAGGCGATGTTGCCACATCGTTGCGCAAATCTGTAGATGCTCTACCTTTTTATGTCGAAATTATCATAATTTTTGATGTTAGCCAATCATTGACTGATTGATTGATGTTTGATTTCAATCAATCATTCAGTGATTGGCTTAAAAATTTAAAAATTGGAGCAAAACAACGAAAATACCTATACATTCATTCATTTATTTGCAAGAAAATATTAAATATGATTAATATGATTATTGTATGTGTAATTTATAAATAATATAATACAAATTGTCTTAAAATACATTTAAGTATAACAATAATAATAATAATCTTCTTTACTGAAGTTCCATCAAGCATATGGTTTATGTTTTCATTCCTCACCTCGTCTCAGTTTGACCTACAGTGAATAAAGTAACCACATGAAACAGGGTAAAAAATATTAGCAAGAAATGCAATAAGCTACTAAACTAGAGTATTCAAGGTCCATGCTTTTTAATCTTGCACCTGATTACTCTAGTATATAAAAATTTCCACACCACCTCGGAGGTATTGTTCTGGCACATTACCCTTTATTTTAAGTGGTGGTATGCGAAGTAAAAAAAAATAATATGAAACTAACAATCAATAAATAAACGAAAATCTCAGCTATCTCTTCTACTTTATAAAAATTAATATCTGTATTTATGAATACCAACCAAGATAAGTCAAAATAAATACTTTTTATCGATCATGAAAACTATAGTATATACCTAATAGTTGTCACAGATAGAAGATTAGAAATAATTGAAACGTAATCAATATCCACAATTTCACAGCCTAGCAAACCTGCAGCATAACCTATTGAACCATATGGAGCCTTAGCATTTAACTTTGTCAAACTATAGGATTAAAACAGGAACACATGATATAATTTTGTGTTATTTATGATTTCAAATTGTACAATCAATAAATAAATAAATAAATAAATGAAAACCCCAACCATATCTGCCACTTATAAAAGGGAACATCTGCATTTATGAATAACAACCAAAATAAATACTTTTTATTGATCATAAAAACAATAGTAATAGTTGTCACAGATAGAAGATTAGAATTAATTGAAATGTAATGCATATCCATAATTTCATATCCTAGTCAAATCACAGAACTGCTTATGAGGAAAACTTTGAAATGCAAATTTTGAGAGTATAAACATGAAATACAGCAAATAGGTTTGAGACATAATAAAGGTGAATTAGTTATAAAAATTCAAACTTTCAATTGTACCTGGCCTTTTGTACAGTTAAGTCTTTAGGCTGATCAACTGTATAACATCACTGGCTTTTTCTTGAAGTAAATAGGATGTACTTACTTAGCTTTGCTGTAGAATACTTCAAGCGCCCTAGCCTCTGCAAGTATTATTTTCTAGTTTCATCTGTGTTGAGTATCTTATTGCCAATCTGTCAAATCCATAACTGAGAAGGCACTGCTTAACATAGGTTTCTCCATCTTTATTGGTCACTTGTATGTATAAGCTCGTCCACTGAATAGCTCGTCTCTCATTGCAATAATATTCATCAAAATTATTAACATGAAGGTAGACACTGCAGACAACGCAGCATCCTACAACCTATACCTCAGATGTGGTTGTGTATGATCTAAAATAGAAGAATAAAAAATTAAAGTAGTGAGAGTGTATGAATGACTAATAAATAGTATTGCACAGAAATTCAGTAATAAATATACTTACGCTTTGTACTCGCTCATTTAACTAAAGTTGCACTTCAATCAGGAGCTTATAGTGTTTGAGCCCCATTTATTTCTTGCTTGCTGGCTGCACTTCATACCTACTTTGTGGTTGTAAAGTCTGAAGCCTTCAGTTCAAACTCCCTAAAGAATTCATTCACACATTCGAGTATAAAAATAATGTTTAAAGTATAAAAAATAATGTTTTCCATTAACAATTTCACAAATAAAGCAATGTGTGGAGGAAACCAAAACAACACTCAAAGAAAAACGAGGTTAATGTCGGCGGCGCTTGGAGGGAAATTCGAATGTTCTTCTTCTTCTTCTGGCTATACGGTATTTGCCACAAAATAAGTTCATATTTGATCTATGAGGGCAACTGGTTGACGCGTTTGGTGTGGCTGTAAAATTTTTGTCATTATGCATTATTACACTCAGTTTTTAATAGCTTAAAGTTAATGTGTCGCTTTTAAAAACTGAAGACATCACGAAGAACAGCTAGAGAAGACCATTGAATTTCGCGCCGTTGTCAACCATGGATCATTGAAATGCGGGCTGATCCAGTGTTTCTGTGGTCTGGGCCGCCATTATTTTGGGTTGCAATATGTCCTCCACCTTGGCCCCGCCCTGTTTCCCATTCTGTAATGCTAGTTGCCCCCACGTGGTCTGCATTTTGGTCTGCATCCTGGTAATTCACAGTACTCACCACAACTCGTACTCATACTAAGGCTGTTCCAAATTACGATTCTATCACCATACCAGAACTGTTACCATCATGCCCCGCTCATTCTACAGTTCTAAAAACGGTGATTGGTTGGTCCATCAGCGTACCAACCAATCATCGACTCTAGAATCACAAAATGGGCGGGGCATGATGAAAACAGTTCTGGGACGGCGATAGGACCGTAATTTGGAACAGCCCTGATGTCACACACAAAACAGGTACAATAAACGGTTACTGTCACACTTGGCCATTTTACTCACTAGGCCGGAGCATGAAATATGGCAACACTGAATCGGCGGGCCGAGTTGTATTTTGTGGTTAAGTCATGTGTATTCTTCCAGAGCAGAAAATATGGTTGGAAGGTGATTTTTAATGTGTTTCTAATTATTTACCTGCACAAACGAAACTATAAAGGTAAAAAGATGCCTGCAAAGTGTGTAGTACCAGGTTGCACTAGCAAATCAAGGACATACCAACATAACCTTCCAGAGTAACAACGAAGAGTGGAAAGTGATTTTTTAATGTGTTTCTAATTATTTACCTGCACAAACGAAACTATAAAGATAAAAAGATGCCTGCAAAGTGTGTAGTACCAGGTTGCACTAGCAATTAGTGCTTCCAATGGAGGACATAAACAGAAGTGGGTGAAAGGTATTCCTCATAAGGGATGGTTATATTTATAAGAATAAAGACAATAATTACAAACATTTTAAAGGATAAGTCCTATTTTAAACCACAATGTGGCACCTACAATGTTTTCTGGACCTAACAAATATCACAGTTAATAGAACTCATCTGGGCATACCTACGAAAAGATTTGATAGTGAAAGGGAATACAAAACCAGCAAGAATTGCTTCAAAGTGACCTAAGAGTGAATTTTTCTAGCTCAAGTTAAAATTTACAAAGTAAATTGAGTGTTCATTAGCAATTGTGCTTCCAACAAGGGACATAAACAGAAGTGGGTGAACGGTATTCCTCGTATGGGCTGGTTATATTTATAAGAATAAGGACAATACTTTACAAACATTTCAAAGGATAAGACCTATTTTAGAGCACAATGTGGTACCTACAATGTTTTCTGGACCTCCCAAATATCACAGAAAAATACAGTTAATAGAACTCATCTGGGCATGCCAACGAGCGCATGCATCTAGGCATACCTACGAAAAGATTTGATAGTGAAAGGGAATCAAGACCAGCAAGAATGGCTTCAAAGTGACCTAATAGTGAATTTTTCTAGCTCAAGTTAAAATTTACAAAGTAAATTGAGTGTTCATTAGCAATTGTGCTTCCAATAAGGGACATAAACAGAAGTGGGTGAACGGTATTCCTCGTATGGGCTGGTTATATTTATAACAATAAAGACAATACTTTACAAACATTTCAAAGGATAAGACCTATTTTAGAGCACAATGTGGTACCTACAATGTTTTCTGGACCTCCCAAATATCACAGAAAAATACAGTTAATAGAACTCATCTAGGCATGCCTACGAAAAGATTTGATAGTGAAAGGGAATCAAGACCAGCAAGAATGGCTCCAAAGTGACCTAATAGTGAATTTTTCTAGCTCAAGTGAAAATTTACAAAGCAAATTGAGTGTTCGTTTAAGTGGAAGTGACAGCAGGAAACAGGTTGCGTTTATTTTTTTTGTATTGTTTGACTACGATGAACCAGACATCAGATGTAAGTGGTATTAGTAGTAGTAGTAGTTCTAAAAAGTATTTTTCTTAATTTATCAACCGAGATGAACTCTTAATACATATAAAATGTAATAATTATTATTCTGAAACTATAGAACAATTTACGGTAACTGGACCACTATTTGACAGCTAAGCCACGTTGCCACATCTTATAGCGTTTTCGACTTATTGCCCTATCACTGCACTCATAGGAACAGAGTGTCAAAATTATGTTCGTCTTAGATTTGAGTGCAAAACTAGTGTGGTTTTTTGTTTTCGACTTATCCGCTTAATTGCACTTGAGTGCAAATTATCGCCACGGACTCTCTGAGCTCGTGGAGATTTCAGTGCATTTTAACGTCTATAAAATATTAATTATAACCTGTTTTTTTTTGTCAGAGAAAATAATTTTTTGAATTAAGAACTCGGTAGTGGTGTAGTATACATAGTAACATGAAAGGTGCGGAAAGTGTAGTTGGAAGAACTGCGAATATCGTTATCCTCGGATGATGAGGAAATTGAAGCATATCTGGTTAAACTGCAAACAACGGCTGCGGGTGTCCCAAAAATACGAATATTTGTTGAAGATGTTCATAAACTGACGGAAGAAGAGATACAATAAGATATACATAAGTATTTACCGATATACGATAGATATTCATTTCTGGTGCAAAAGCCCAAAATGCTGTTAGTTTTTATGCCGATAAATAGAATAAATGATTGGATAAGGCGGATTCAAACTATTCACATTCCAAAACCACCACAGAATGAAATTAAGCTCTCGGGATGCAAAATGACATCAAACTGTCATCAGTATCATCAGTTGGCTGACAGAACATGTACTTGAATTGCACTGAAATTTGGTGTATGTTCGACTTACCAATTCAGATTTATTGCACTTCTGGGCACCTGACGAGTTTTCAATGTGCACTGTAGTGGAATCGTGGTTAAAATCGGTGCAGTAAGTCGAAAACGCTATTAGGCTCCGGCCTAGTGTAGAGTCTGCCATGGCTGTCCACCACGTGGGGGCAACTAGCATTACAGAATGGGAAACAGGGCGGGGCAAATGTAGAGGACATATTGCAACCCAAAATAATGGCGGCCCAGACCACAGAAACACTGGATCAGCCCGCATTTCAGTGATCCGTGGTTGACAACGGCGCGAAATTCAATGGACTTCTCTAGCTGTTCTCATGCTGTTCTTCATGATGTCTTCAGTTTTTAAAAGCGACACATTAACTTTAAGCAATTAAAAAGTGAGTGTAATAATGCATAATGCCAAAAATTTTGCAGCCACACCAAACGCGTCAACCAGTTGCCCTCATAGATTAAACACGAACATATTTTGTGGCAAATACCGTATAGCCAGATGAAGAAGAACATTCGAATTTCCCTCCAAGCGCCGCCGACATTAACCTCGTTTTTCTTTGAGTGTTGTTTTGGTTTGCTCGCTCCACACATTCCTTTATTTGTGAAACTGTTAATGGAAAACTGTTGATGGAAAATTTGCTTAAACATTATTTTTTATACTAGAAACCATTTCATATGTGAATGAATTTGTTAGGGAGTTTGAACTGTTTGAAGGCTTCAAACTTTACAACCACAAAGCAGGTATGAAGTACAGCCAAGAAGCAAGAAATAAACGGGGCTCAAACACTATAAGCTCCTGATGAAGTGCAACTTTAGTTAAATGAGCGAGTACAAAGCGTAAGTATATTTATTACTGAATTTCTGTGCAATACTATTTATTCGTCATTCATGCACTCTCACTACTTTAATTTTCTATTCTTCTATTTTAGATCATACACAACCACATCTGAGGTATAGGTTGTAGGTTGCTGCGTTGTCTGCAGTGTCTACCTTCATGTTAATAATTTTGATGAATATTATTGCAATGAGAGACGAGCTATTCAGTGGACGAGCTTATACATACAAGTGACCAACAAAGATGGAGAAACCAATGTTATGCAGTGCCTTCTCAGTTATGGATTTGACAGATTGGCAATAAGATGCTCAACACAGATGAAAATAGAAAATAATACTTGCAGAGGCTAGGGCGCTTGAAGTATTCTACAGCAAAGCTAAGTAAGTACGTCCTATTTACTTCAAGAAAAAGCCAGTGATGTTATACAGTTGATCAGCCTAAAGACCTAACTGTACAAAGGGCCAGGTACAATTAAAAGTTTAAATTTTTATAACTAATTCACCTTTATTATGTCTCGACCCTATTTGCTGTATCTGATATTTATACTCTCAAAATTTGCATTTCAAAGTTTTCTTCATAAGCATTTCTGTGATTTGACTAGGATACGAAATTATGGATATTGATTACATTTCAATTAATTCTAATCTATCTGTGACAACTATTACTATTGTTTTTATGACCAATAAAGTATTTATTTTGGTTGTTATTCATAAATGCAGATGTTCCTTTTTATAAAGTGGCAGATATGGGTGGGGTTTTCATTTATTTATTTATTGATTGTACAAATTGAAATCATAAATAACACAAAATTATATCATGTGTTCCTGTTTTAATCCCATAGTTTTGACAAAGTTAAATGCTAAGGCTCCATATGGTTCAGTAGGTTACGCTGCAGGTTTGCTAGGCTGTGAAATTGTGGATATTGATTTGGTTTTGTTTCTTGTTAAAGCTATTTTGTGTACGAACAACTTTCTTTTCAGGGTGATAAAACAGTCATATCGATCTCCAAATTTTTATATTTATTATTTGTATTGTCAAAAACCTAGGTTATAAAAACAAATACTAAAATACATCGGAGAACGGTGAACGAACGTGTCTCTTAGTTAATCATGTTTTATATTGATGTGTAGCTAATGATGTGATAAATATGGTGAAATAATAAGAAAACTGATTCATAGACTAAACCTTTTTTTGCCCAGAACGCGAATGATCAGTGTAAAAACAGAGGAAGGTTGTGAGAATCTATAAACAAAACACGGGATCGTATCCAGAAAAATTTATCGACGGATGATGTGACAATGGAAAACTATTTCAAGTGCTGCAAGAAAGACTTATCTTGTACAATATGCATTAAATGTCTTTCTGTATTTCACAAGAGTTGTTTGGAACGTAAAAAGAATATAATTGAGTTAGGAAAAAATACTATTTACTGTTCTGACAAATGTGAGACGAGAAAGAAATCAGAAGAAGAAAAAATAAACAGAATCCATGATGAAAACAAAGAGATGCATAATTTGCTAGAAAAAATCAAAATTGAAACCGAAGAAAGACTAGCACAATATGAAGTGCAATTTGAAAAGCTACTAAAAGAAGGAAAAGAAAAGGACGAATACATCAAAAGACTGCAAAGAAGGACAATCGATATAGAAGATGAAGTATCCGATGCTGAAAAAGATTATGAGATGAAACTTAAT
Source organism: Callosobruchus maculatus (assembly GCA_951848785.1). Taxonomy (NCBI): domain Eukaryota; kingdom Metazoa; phylum Arthropoda; class Insecta; order Coleoptera; family Chrysomelidae; genus Callosobruchus; species Callosobruchus maculatus. Next base: position 256,637 of record CATOUR010000087.1, on the reverse strand, counting down.
GAACAACAAGCTACTTTGGTTGTCTTAAGTAAAGAAATAGCCGAATGTAGACGCAGGAATGCTGAGCTTGTGCCGAAAAACAATGTCTTGAGGAAGAAATTATCGGATTGAAGGGTATTATTAGTAATAGTAATATTAAACAGCAGAATATGATTACAAAGATCGAGACATTAGCCAAAGAAAATGATGCTCACCGCAAGAAAATTACATCTGTGGAAAGTCAACTAGATGGCTTGCGCCAGAAAGGCCAAACAATAACCCCACTTACAGTTAACATGAGTGAAATGCATGATACGATATATAAAAGCCTGTATGAAAAATTGAAGGGTGACATATCAGATATGTTTATGGCATTTGAAAGCCGGCTATTGGCTGATGACAAACTATCCTTCTGACGAAATAAAAAAGATTTACTCTCGAGAAAAGCAATGCTACAAAAAAACATCATAAACGCTAAAAAACAATTTTATGCTAAGAAAATTGAAGAATCTCAAAATAAATCAAAACAAATTTGGTCCATAGTTAATAAAAAAATTGGCAGAACAAAAAATTGTAACTCTAAAATTAACTGTTTGGATGTGAATGGTTCCAAAATCACAGATGAAGAATCGATAGCAAATGCTTTTGCAAATTTCTTTACTACAGCTGTATCTGAGGGTGCTAACTTATTTTTTGGACAAAATATGTCTTTGCCTTGTTCAACTTCTGTACAGAATCCTAAATCATTGTTTATTTACCCAACAGTTGCACAAGATATCATCTGCCTCATAAACAAAAGCAAAAAGAAACATTCTTATGGTTTTGATGGTTTGTCATTGAATATAATAGTTGAGATACAGGATATAATCGCAGACCAGCTGTCACTTCTATTTAATAAATCAATCAATGAAGGCTGTTTCCCTGACATTTTGAAATTAGCTGTTATAATACCACTGTATAAAAAAGGTGATCCTGAAGTGATTGATAATTACCGTCAAATTTCATTGATAAGCACTGTATCAAAACTACTGGAACGATATGTTTATGACAGTATTGCATCATTTCCAGAAACACATCAACTGCTGACAGAATACCAACATGGCTTTCGAGCAGGCAAATCAGTGGAGACTGCAACATGCCAATATTTAAACTATATTTATAATCATTTGGATAGGGGCGAATATGTTGTCTCCCTGCAATTTGATTTGACAAAAGCCTTTGACTCCATAAACAAAATTCATCTGGAAAAAAAACTAGAAGCCTTAGGTATACGTGGAGTAGCACTGCAATGGTGTATTTCCTACCTGGAACAACGAAAGCTGCAAGTGAAGATGAGGAATGCCCAGTCCACAATCAAGGATGTATCTCTTGGAGTGCCTCAAGGTTCTGTCTTAGGACCTTTACTGTTTCTACTGCATATAAATGATCTTCCTCTAAACATATCACAGGGAAATGTCACCATGTTCGCAGATGACACTACAATTACAGTATGTGGTAAGAATCTTGAGGAACTCCAGGAAAACATAGCCATTGTAATGGATGAATTTAGCAGTTGGTGTCAGTGCAACAGGCTGATCCTAAATGAAAACAAGACTGTCATAACTAACTTTACCTTACTACGAAGGCTGCCTGGTGAGTTTGCTACAGTGGAAGGTATTGCTTTAGCAGATAATACGAAATTTTTAGGTACATACTTTGATTCGAAGTTAACTTTTTCAGATCACATTCATTATGTATGTCAATCATTGAATAAAGCATTTTACGCTATACTGCAGCTAAAGGATGTTCTTGATGAATCTGGGATTGTATCTGTGTATTATGCACTTGCACATTCACATATGTCTTATAATATCATGGCATGGGGTAACGCAAAAGATAAAGATCGCGTCTTTATTGCACAGAAGCGTTTGGTAAGACTTATGTATAATATTAAACCTGGGAATACATGCAGGCCAATTTTTAAAAGTAAACAAATTTTAACCTTTCCATGTATATACAGGGTTACTGGTAACTCGACCACTTTCCTGCAGGAAGTGATAGAGGGACTCAAATGCAATAGATTTAACCCCCCATATGTAATTCCGGAAACCGATAGTTTTCGAGATAATTAACATTTAATGTTTTTCAACGATATGTCCAAATTTCCATACTACATCCCAAATTTAGAAAAAACCCTGGTGTCGATTTTAGTAATTTTCAATTTAGTTTTTCACTGACAAATACACAAATCTAACTTAGTATTTAAATGTGTAAAAATACTAAACAGTTTCAAACTACATACAATTATTTAAAAAATAAAGAACAAAATGTTTACATTCACCGTGAAAGAAAATTGTCTAGCTCAAAAAAAGATACACAGGTAGCAAGTAGCAAGATCTCTAGAAACTTTGAGTGCATTTCATTTGTTTTACTTGGATAAAATCATCGACCGCATTTGCAAACATTCGAGTATGTAACTGAGTTATCAATAATGATTGTACTGTCATTCGTTCTTTTTAAATAGGTGATTTTTATTCAATGCTGTTTATAATCTTTCTGAAAGGGTTATTAGGTAGGAAAGTTTTTTTTGCGATTTGTTCAACCGTTTGTATAATTCTTTTGAGCTAGATAATTTTGTTTCACGGTGAATGTAAAAATTTTGTTGATTATTTTCTAAATACTTGTATTTAATTTGTAATGTTTAGTATTTTTAAGCATTTTAATACATAGTTGGCTTTGTGTATGTGTTAGTTAAATACTAGAATAAAAATTATCAGAATCAACAACAGGTTTTTTTCTTAGTTTAGGATCTAGTGTGGAAATTTGGACATTTGGTTGAAAAACATTAAATGTTATTATCTCGAAAACTATTGGTTTTCGGAATTACATATGGGGGGTTAAATCTATTGCATTTGAGTCCCTCTATCACCTCTTGCAGGAAAGTGGTCGAGTTACCAGTAACCCTGTATATTTTAAAGTGTGTACTTTATGTTAAGAGAAATCCTTCATGGTTCAATACATTAGGTCAATTTCACCAGTATAATACTAGAAATGGATCTATAGACAATCACACTACTAATAGCTTTAAACAGTCGCCTAACTATAATTGCACAGTAATTTACAACAACCTACCAAACTTTTTAAGGGACATTGATAAATATGAACACTTTAAGCATAAAGTTAAATCCTACTTGGCAGATAATGTATTTTACTCGGTGAAGGAATTCCTTGAAAAAAGCGACTAGTGAATAATATTTCGATGTTTTTAATTTGTAAAGTGTTTGTTAATTTGTAATTGTTTTTTTTTGCCAATAGCTGACGTGTCATATATGCAAACATTGTATCAATTTGACAAAAATATACTACTACTACTACTACTACTACATTTCGACTAATTCTAATCTTCTATCAAATCTGTGACAATTATTAGGTATATACCTACTATAGTTTTGATGATCAACAAAAAGTATTTATTTTGACTTATCTTGGTTGGTATTCATAAATACAGTTGTTAATTTTTATAAAGTGGAAGAGATAGCTGAGATTTTCGTTTATTTATTTATTGTTAGTTTCATATTAATTTTTTTTACTTGGCATACCACCACATAAAATAAAGGGTAATGTGCCAGAACAATACCTCCGAGGTGGTGTGGAAATTTGTATATACTAGGGTAATCAGGTGTAAGATTAAAAAGCATGGACCTTGAATACTCTAGTTCAGTAGCATATTGCATTTCTTGCTAATATTTTTTACCCTGTTTCATGTGGTTACTTTATTCACTGTAGGTCAAACTGAGACGAGGTGAGGAATGAAAACAAACCATGCTGGATGGAACTTCAATAAAGAAGATTATTATTATTATTGTTGTTATACTTGAATGTATTTTAAGACAATTTGTATTATGTTATTTATAAATTACACATACAATAATCATATTTAATATTTTCTTGCAAATAAATGAATGAATGAATAGGTATTTTCATTGTTTTGCTCCAATTTTTAAATTTTCAAGCCAATCACTGATTGATTGATTGAAATCAAACATCAATCAATCAGTCAATGATTGGCTAACATCAAAAATTATGATAATTTTGACATAAAGAGGTAGAGCATCTACCGATTTGCGCAACGATGTGGCAACATCGCCTCGAATTCTTGATACATCTGGCAACCCTGAGGCGGCCATGTTGCAACCCAAAATAATGGCCGCTGACATTGACATAAGTCATTCGTGTTTCCAGTGAAATAACACGGAATTGTGCCTTCTTAACCGTACCTGTTTTGTGCTGTCCACAGACCATAAAACAGAGGGTGCTGCCTATGTTTTGTGCTGTTACTCCTGTCAGACTATGTCAGAGCTCTGTGCTCATGTGCTGTGGTGTGGTTATCAAACAATTTATCACCTATTTTGTGGTGATTATTTGAGGATTATTTATTAATTATTATTATTATTTTATAATTTGTATCACGAGTATCCGTTGCGAGTATCACCTCTCTGATTTGTTAAGAGTCATAGTACTTCACACTTTCTAGATGCAAATGAAATATCCACGAAGTTACGTGGCTGTAATTATAAGGTGCTGACTGCGGTATATGGTTTATCAGTGATAGACAAAAAAAAAGACACGACTATAACTGTAGATAATGGTCAAGAGGCAACTTTTGCTCCTTTCCTCTTCTAGGGTGCATGGATACGGATTCCTGGACTATGCCTCTAATGATATCTGCAATATATTGACTGAGTAAGAAACATTTTATTCATTTTATGTACCTCCTTTGTTAGATGAAAGATAATTTGATAAATATATAACACACGGTAGTAATGAATTGATTTTATGTGTTATTTCCAATGAACTGCTAGGTACTTTTGAATGAAAATATATAAAACATCTCAGAACGTGCCAGAGTAATCTAAAAATACCTGTTTTTGTGAGAAAAATAAAAGATTTTAAAAAATTTCAATAGAAAATGACACAGTCACACTTTCAATGAAGAAAATAGTCTTTAAGTAAGTATTAAAAAAACGTGCACATGTGCCTAAGCCTAGCCTAGCTGCAGTACGAAGAGAAACTTATAGTGTAGATACTGTAGGAAAAATCATGACAACACATGCATTGATCCCTAATTCTTCATTTCATCAAACCAAAAACACAAAAACAAGCAGCAACTCAATTTTTCCCAACCCTTTGACAACAAAACGAAAACATTCGGGCAAATATTTTGCTTTGATGGAGTTTTTAGCGACTTTTCATTATTTTCATGTGACCGGTCAGAAAATGTCAAAGTGTTGATGTTCTCTCCTCATTTCTGGAAACTATTGGTCTGATGTGTATGGGCTCAACTAGAAGAAATAAATCCCTGGTTCAGTTTGCCCCATTGATGTGTTCTACAGACTATGTTGTGTGCAAGAATAAAATATAGTGTTGAAAACATGTGTAAATTAATTGAACTTTATACAGAAGTTATGTTTTCATGTAATCTGATTATAATATCACTATAAAAGGCTGGCACATTAAAGGAATTAGGAATGTTTTATGATTCTTCTTCTGAGGGTATGATGATTTGTATTATAATTTCATTATTAGTGCTGTTTGTTCTTATACAATTTTTAAAGCTTGATTACATTTCTCTACTAATACCAACATCACCTTTTTGAAATCTTGCAATATTTCCTTAACGTGGTTCATCACGTTGTCTAGTAAGCTAAATCCGCGAGAGGGCAGCATCTGTACACAACCCAGCATTATTTAGAAGCTCCTCCTATTTTCTGCCAGAATTATAGAAAAGAGCCATGGCCCCAACAGCAATGTTGCCAAGGATGCTCAAAGAACCACCCGACGGGATCTCCTTGTCCGATAACCTTTGTGGACACCGATCCGAGACCCGTGTCGTCAACAAAAAATCGCTCGGCTTGTCCCTCAAAGGCCAAGCAACTGAAGCAACAGCACACATGGCGGTCTGCATTCCATCATTTGGGATATGCCAACGATGATGGATAACTATGAGGATTGACGATATGAGTAATCTGTAAACTTTGAATTGGGGAATGGCTAGACTTAGGAACTATTGTATTATTTCGCAAGTGGGCATTATATAGGAGGGTTTGTGTATCTTATTTTCGGATAATTGGTATTTCCTTACTATTGATAAATTTTTTTCAGTGTAGGTGTGTATGCGTGTCTTTGCTGGAAGTTTGAAAATTTGATCAGATATAAGGTTGACGGTTATTTTGGTTATGTACGATAGCGATTTGAAAACATTTTACAGGGTGTGACATGTGGTTAAAAATGAAATTGAATATTAGTACCTAGTATTTTTAAGAATTTATAAAATGCAAATTCTGGCCGTTTGGCTGATGGGTCAAAGAAGATGATGAATAGGTACCTAATTTGAAAATATGTACCTATGTAGCCAGGTAAAAAAAGAGCTAAAATGAATTGAGATGCTTGGTGATGGGCCGTAGGAGCAAAATACATTTGCGGTATTAGCATAACATATTGTATACCTACCTACTACTTATTACTTCCACACAATCGCACAGGTGAGATGAGTGAGTATTGTAAATGCGACCATTTTTTCGTATCGAGATCGATTTCTGACGTTTTGTGGAGTCTACACGCCATAATGAACATTTAATAATGTCACTGATTTAGTCGGTCTGCCCCTCTATCTATCTGCCGTCATTTTTCTACTCGCATCATCTCAGTAACCGCTGTTACAATTTTCTGTCGGATGCAAAAAATGAAAATTACCAGAACAGCTCCTAATTTCTTTTTTTTTGCGTTTTGGGGGCTTCTAATAATATTTAGGTTTTTTTTTCGGTAAGGAGCATATTAATAATTAGGATCGCTGGGAGAATTGCTTGAGGGGCGAGCTGCAACCATTTTTGTATTCACATAGAACTTATGATAAAAAAACAGGCCCACTCGACCATTGTCTTTGAAGATATACCTGTTGACGTGGAAGTGGACAAACCTCAGCGGACTATTATAATGTATTATGATTATCGTAATTTCAGTACCTAGCTACTGGACCGATTTTGATAGCGTTTACACAACAACAATACAACGTATGTAACAAATAAAACAAGTGATCAACAAATGAAGCAACAATGAAACAATGAAGGCGAACTACGGGTAAATGCAGACAAACCACTAATAACAACCACTGGCGTATATAAGGGGGGCCCGGGGGGCCTAGGCCCCCCCCGAAACCAGCCACGCATTCAGTTTTGACGCTTGGGAAGAGGCTGACGTAGTTGTCAAAAAATATAGTACTGAATAAAATTAGCAGCGACATCAAAATGTAATCTAATAATAAAGCAAATAGGACAACTTTAACGATCATAGATGTCTGATTAGGAAGTACACCTTGATTTCTTTGCTTCCATTTAGAATTACTATCTATAGAAATATTAGAAATAGAAATTTACATTTCCAGTTGCGTAGTTATTTTCGTAGATATTAGTACATTGTTATTTTATACAGGGTGTCCCACGACGATTAAGACAAGCAATATGTCGGAACTGGGCAGTATTAGCGAATTATAATTTTGGGGGTGTAAATTAGAGCAAATATAGTATCTTTTCTTATTATTGTGTCGCCTAGTGAGGTATTTATTTTTTGTTATGTGATGTCCGATTCAAAATTTTTAATGGGACAACCACACCATATTTGTGACTTTTTGTGTTGCTCCCGATAAAACAATTCCAACAAACTACCACACTTGTGGTCTAAAGTGATTCATTCAGGAGCTACAACCACTACCATTATGATACACTACCAAAGTAATTTAACTGTAGGGGTACATTTTGGTATCATCCTTTAAGGTACCTGTAGCTCTTGTATAAATAATTTTAGACCCCAAGTGTGCTAATTTGTTGGAATTGCTTTATCGGGAGGAACACATAAAGTCACAAATATACAGGGTATCCCATTAAAATTTTTGAATCGGACGTCACGTGATCAAAAACATTTGCTCTAATTTACACCCCCAAAATTATAATTCGCTACTATTGTCCAGTTCCGATATATTGCTTGTCTTTATCGTCGTGGGACACCCTGTATTTAGGTTAGGATTAATTATAGCGTATTAACGCCAATATTATAACGTATGAAATAAACTTTAATTTTTCCGATGGCCCCCCCCGAAATCGATTTCTATATACGCCACTGATAACAACCACTCTGAAGAGTGAGAAAACTAAATAAATATTCTGGAGAAGAATAGAAGACAATGTATACATATATATGTCTCAGCATTTACAAATTGCAAGGAAAAAATCAAATTATCTCTGTGGTATACAGCACTACCTCTACATATAAAAAAGGGGTCCGCGGCGGCAGCTTTGTAACCACCAGGATTACATACGGGCTGGCCACTCTTAGCGGCTTCACTTCAAACGCTTTGCGAAAGCCGCTGCGCCGTCGGCCGATACGCGCTATCGGTGCTCGTGCCGCTCCACGCCATAAACTAATTCATGTATCATTTTTTTGAATCGATATATAATTTGCTTTAGCTTTAGCTATTCATCTAAGATACCGTGATGGCACGCGGATAGTTGCACAGGTATAAGTGTTTTCCAGTTTTCAGATAGAATGAAAAAAAACAAACAATCGTACATTGCTATATGAATATATTATGTAGACAAATGTATATATGGTAACATCGCTTATCGCATAATATCCGCATAACTCATAAACACGTTTCCAGTAACTATTTCCTGGAATATCCTTCTCTTTGACAGTTTGGCAACAAGGCCGGTTATTTCTTGTTATCGGCCAGCCTAAAGTTCTCTGTCTCACTCTAAGGAGGACGGATCAGTGGGAGGCGTGTCGGAACCGATTTTTTGATAGTTTTTCATCAATCTTTCCGTTATTATTAGAGATATCGAAAAAAAGTTTTTTTTATTTGATTGAATATCTACGATTGCGTTGTGCTACGCTCAGAAATGGCGTAAAAAGAAATAAATTAAAAAACTAAGCAAAGTATCTTTTTGAAAAATCAAGTTTTTCAAAAAAACTTAGCGTCAGTCGGAACATATTGTGTCACTAATTATAAGGACAAAATTAGAAAGTTCTAGTATCGCTATATTTTGAAATGTTATTGAAATAAAATTCAAGAAATCTAGTACAAAAAATACCCACAATCCTCGAAAAAACCATATACATTCAACGAAATACACCCTCTTAGAAGGCATGACAATATAACATCGATAAAAAATAGCTATTACTGGAAATATAAACCATTTATAAAACGTGACGAACCACCTTAATATAGCTTTTGTGTCAATTCTTTATTAGGCTGGGTCTAACCCAAAAAAGTTTTTCGTTTTTTGGGCTAGTAATAGAAATACTGAATCGCAATTTTGAGCAGGCCACATTTTTTATCGGAGTCCATGAAGTTGTCTAATTGTAGTCTATATTTGGCCAGCAGTTGACAATTTGTTTTTGTTTTCAAAAACTTGCAGTTTTGTTGTGTTGCTTTTTGTTGCCAGTTTTTGTTTTGTTGTGTGGATGTGGACCTCTATCGACTGACCTGTGTATGCGCCTGCTATATATAGTGATGTATGTGTAGACTTAGGGGCTAGTTACCTACTCTTTGCTTATGGAATAAAAAGGGAAAATGTCAAATTGTGCTTAATCTAGATTCCCATCTATATTATCAAAAAGCATGTGAGATTGGACTTCTAAGTTTATTAAATGTAAAGAAGCGAAAAAAGTTTACACTATGAATTGGGATCTAAAGATTGTGTAGAGAAGTAAATGAATCAGTATAATCAAGCATAAATAGCCATAATTTGGGTTACAATGGATCATCATTGCTGCCTATAACTGTCACAATGTATGTTGATTGATTACTAGGTAGTAAAATATTATTAGCTCTGCTACAATAATGCATCCTGATGAATTCCCATGTGACTTTAACCTATTTCTCATATTGCTCAGTTATTTTAGATATATATTGATTGATATATATGTATTCTAGAAAAGTTCTAAAACATTTTAATTGGTGGGCATGCTACAAATAATTTGGGTATTTTAAGCATACTTGTTCAGTGGTCTAAGTTGCAGAGTATGGGTATTTTTCCATGTACTTGAAAGATTGTTAAAATCAATATTTGATAAGATACAATGTGAAATATTAACCACAATATCTAAGAACTTCTGAATTATTCTCAAGTTCAGGATTCTGATGAAGTAAAGTATAATAAAATATTTAGGTACTTGAAAAATTACCCAAAGAAAAAAGTCGTGTTGAAGAGTTTTGTTGATTAATGAACAAGGTGGATCTCTCCTTAGACCATTTAGAGACTAACAATATTATGATACTTATCAGAGTTGTTACCAGTACTAAATTATAAAATTCCCAAGTAGTCTAGAAATTAGTTTAGTTCCAATTGATGAAGACATACAAAGTAATTACAAAAAGTAGTGGTAGTATTAATTTACTAACAAAAAGTAAGTGTAATGTGCTTCACATACTTTAACTATTCCAATAATTTTGATATTAAGATACTTTCAGTACAAAAATGTCTTATTAAAATGACTGACCTTGTTTCAGTGCTACTTAAAATGTATATAGAACTTTTAATATTTGATCTAAACAATCCACCAATTATAAAGTGTAAGGCTTTCGCGGCCATCGTCCAATGAATTTGTGGTTCTTGGGTTTTTAGGCCGGCGTCGTTTAGCGTTAAAGCTTGACGTTTCGCCACCACGAGTGGATGGCATCTTCAGAAGCTATTTCACTTCGGCGACTTCCAAAATACTGACCTCTGGTGGATCTGCACGTGTATTTATACCTGCTAATGGTGACGTGGCCCAACCAGGTAGCGTTGGTAGCCCCGCCCCTTCGCGATATGGTAGTGTCTTTAGGTCCTTTAGGATGGGTATCCATGTCCGGTTGACTTTCTGTGTTTCTTCTTTCCTATTGAAATTATTTTGATGTTTTTGTATTTCGATGGCTTCTCTTTGAAGTTTGGCATGGTATGAAGACGCAAGAACCTGAGTTTCTTCAAACTTGATCCTGTGACTTCCCTCCTTAATCGCATGTTCGGCTACCGCTGATTTGTCCATATGGCCTAGTCGACAGCTAGCCTTATGTTCTGCAATTCTTGTGTTTATAGATCGCTTCGTTGTTCCTATGTATACACTCCCACATGTGCATGGTATGCGATATACCCCCGGTGTTGTGAGTGGGTCTCTTTTATCCTTCAGCGTTCTCAAATATTCCTGTATCTTTTTGTGGGCTTGTAGATGGTCTTGACGTTTTCCTTTCGTAACATTTTTCCTATTCTGTCTGTTATTCCAGGCACATAGGGTAGAAAAGCTTTTGCTATCGGTTTAGGTTCTGGTTTTGCCCTATTTCTTCTCATTGTTCTTGTTATTTCCTTTTCTGTGTAACCATTTGCCTTAAGAGCATTCTTTAGATGTTCCAGTTCGGTGTCGAGTTCTTCTGGTTTGCACACTTTTTTAGCCCGTTCTGTCAAAGTTCTAATAATTCCGTACTTCTGTGATGGGTGGTGATTTGATTCGTTATGTAAGTACCGGTCAGTATGAGTTGGCTTTCTATATACCTTGTGCCCTAATCTAACTCCTTTTCTTGTTAGAAGAACATCAAGGAAGGCGAGATTTTTGTTTTCTACCTCCATGGTGAACTTGATGTTTTCATGCACGCTGTTCAGGTGTTCTAGAAATTCTTCGAGCTTTTCTCTTCCGTGATTCCAAATGACAAACGTATCGTCCACGTATCTGAGCCATAACTTGGGCTTGTATTGAGCGCTCTTCAAGGCTGCCTGTTCGACCTTCTCCATTACAAAGTTCGCTACTACCGGGCTTAGAGGGGTTCCCATGGCTACACCTTCAATTTGTTCGTACATGTTGGCGTCCCAGACGAAGTAGGTTGTCGTTAACACGTGCTTGAAAAGGTTTGTAATGTCTTCCGGAAATATGTTCTTGATGTGTTCGATTGCATCGTTTAATGGCACCTTTGTGAATAATGACACCACGTCGAAGCTGACCAGCATGTCGGAATCTTCCAGCTGTATGTCTTTGATTTTCGCAATGAAATGGGCTGAGTCCTTGATGTACGAGTCGGTTTTTCCAACGTATGGCTGCAAGAATGTAGTTAAGTGTTTTGCTAATTCGTAAGTAGGCGAACCTATTGCGCTTACGATCGGGCGAAGTGGAACGTTGGGCTTGTGGATTTTTGGTAACCCATAAAGCCTAGGAGTCAATGCTTTACTCTTGCAAACCTTCTTTTTGGTTTATTCGTCAAGGCTTGAATTCTTCACCATGGTTTTAGTTTTTCTCAATATGGTCTTGGTCGGGTCTTTTGCTAGAATGCGGTAGGTGTCTGGATCTAGCAATGCTTTTATTTTATTTTTGTAGTCTTCGGTGTCCATCACCACTGTGGCGTTGCCTTTATCCGCAGGCAGAACAGTGACATTTGTGCCCCTATTGGTGTCCCTTAATGCTTTTAACTCCTTCGCTTTCAGATTACTTTTTGGCGGTTTTGCTTTTTTAATAATTCTTGCTGATTCTGTCCGGATTTCCTGTGCTTTTTCCTCAGGTAATGATCGTATAGCCGATTCCAGGTTAGCAATAATCTCTTCAGTTGGTATTTCTTTTGGTGTAATTGCAAAGTTGCCTCCTTTCGCTAAAACAAAGATTTCATCTTCAGACAGGTTACGTTTGCTTATGTTGACTACTGTTCTTTTGTGTCCAGTCCGGGTGTAGATTTCTTGTTACTTGCCAGTCTCTCGAACTTTTCCTTCTGGATGTTTGTGTATTTTTCTCGTTCTTTTTCCATGATTCTGAATGTTATTGAGTCGATCTTATCCCAGTCGGTTCTGTGAAGTTCTGTGCTTAACCGGTAGTGGATGTTCAACAGTTTCTTCCCAATTCTGCCTAGAATAGATCTGGTATTATGAATTCGTTCTCTTAGCAGTGCTCGTTCAGTACGTTCGAATATTCTCCTGGCTTGTTCAGATTTTATATAGGTATATAGAAAGCCAACTCATACTGACCGGTACTTACATAACGAATCAAACCACCACCCATCACAGAAGTATGGAATTATTAGAACTTTGACAGAACGGGCTAAAAAAGTGTGCGAACCAGAAGAACTCGACACCGAACTGGAACATCTAAAGAATGCTCTTAAGGCAAATGGTTACACAGAAAAGGAAATAACAAGAACAATGAGAAGAAATAGGGCAAAAACAGAACCTAAACCGATAGCAAAAGCTTTTCTACCCTATGTGCCTGGAATAACAGACAGAATAGGAAAAATGTTACGAAAGGAAAACGTCAAGACCATCTACAAGCCCACTGACTTCTTCAGCTCAGACTCTGGAAGATGAAGGTAATTAGTAAACAGAAAGCAATGTGAACAATTGTTATCTATGGTTTTTATTTTTTTAAGCATTTTCTTTTTTAAATTTCTGTTGTGTAATATGTGTAAAATTTTATAGAATATTACGAGGTGTCTCTTTTGACTCAACTTTTAAGTGGTGTAAAAATGATCTATTTTAATGTAACTAGGTTAGGTTAGAAATATTGACATGATCAACACCCTATGGGTAAAATTGTAATGTACAATGATCGAATAAAGTCTTCTTCTTCTTCTTCTTCAAGAAAGATACAGGAATATTTGAGAACGGTGAAGGATAAAAGAGACCCACTCACAACACCGGGGGTATATCGCATACCATGCACATGTGGGAATGTATACATAGGAACAACGAAGCGATCTATAAACACAAGAATTGCAGAACATAAGGCTAGCTGTCGACTAGGCCATACGGACAAATCAGCGGTAGCCGAACGTGCGATTAAGGAGGGAAGTCACAGGATCAAGTTTGAAGAAACTCAGGTTCTTGCCGCAACGTCTTCATACCATGCCAGACTTCAAAGAGAAGCCATCGAAATACAAAAACATCATAATAATTTCAATAGGAAATAAGAAACACAGAAAGTCAACCGGACATGGATACCCATCCTAAAGGACCTAAAGACACTACCATATCGCGAAGGGGCGGGGCTACCAACGCTACCTGGTTGGGCCACATCACCATTAGCAGGTATAAATACACGTGCAGATCCACCAGACGTCAGTATTTTGGAAGTCGCCGAAGTGAAATAGCTTCTGAAGATGCCATCCACTCGTGGTGGCGAAACGTCAAGCTTTAACGCTAAACGACGCCGGCCTAAAAACCCAAGAACCACAAATTCAATCCACCAATTCTCAGGTAGCAGAAACATTTTTCAGTAAATATACTTTCCTTGCCCCAATTGCATCTGAGGTTGCACTAATACAATGTTGCCTAATGACCACTTCAGTAATGTTGTGATGCCACATTATGCCTAAGTAGCTTTCTGATTTTAGGCCTTCTAGTAAATTAACAGTGCTGTACAATATACCAGAGAGACTTATTTCTGAACAAATGATTGATTATTGTAATGATAAATAAATTGCTTCCCGATTTTGGAAAGCATACAACTGCAGCTGCTTTAATCATGGTCATGTATGACAATGTCTGTTGTTGATAGAGGTCACTAGTTTTACTTGATTTCAGTAAGGTCTTTGACATCTTACATTAAAAGATCTAACTCACATCCTGTAGTAAAGGAAGCACCACAGGTCCACTACTCTTCCTGCTACATAGAAGAGCAAAAGATATGAGGGAAAAACTGGTGTATTGCACAACCCACCAATTTGCTCATGATACTCAACTTTATGAATTGAAAAAAATGAATCAGATCCTGCCTGTTGAAGCATTACTGAAGCAAACATCTATTATTACTCTTGTAAGCATGGCTGCAAGATCAACCCAATTAGACAAAGCTAATTCATTTTGGTTGGTATTTCTGACCATAATCTAAACAAACTTTTTGATGGGGTTCAGTTTGAGCCTTGTGATAGTGTCAAAAGTATGGCTCTTATACATTTTGACAAGAAAAATCGATTCCATGAATATATCAATTAAACCTTACAGAAACGTTACATAGAGCCAGGAAATCTTTAAGGAGTTTTCTAAGCTTGAGTCTTGAAAAGCAATTATCCATGCTACTAATACTGAGCTATCTAAATTATGTAGACTTAGTTTATGTGCAAAACTTTTGCACTAAACACTCAGCAGGTAAGACCATGTTTCTCAAAAACTCAGAGCATTGGCTCTCAATGCACAATAACAGAAAATGTCATTTAGCTACTCTTGTCTATAATTTACTGCATAACAAAGGTCCTTGTATTGGGTGATAAATTTAGACCTTTGTTTTTCATGACTTTTTTTAAAAGATTCCTAGTGACAGCTGTCAAAAGTGTCATCCTATTTTGATTCAATATTGACATTTCAATTATTTCATTATGGAAAGACTCGCACCACATTAGAGTCTCCAAATTATTCAGCTATATTATGAAAATAAATAATCGTTGTGTAAGACAAGTTTTTCATGCACTTCGTGCAACATGTGGTGCATCATCGATCTTCCGAGACCACTATTGCCAATACCATCCGCAAATTTGAGTCTCAGTAATGAGGTGAATATAACTGCTGTAGTGGAGAGTGTAGCTGAAGACCATGAAGGATCAATTCGATGTTGATCTCAGCATTTGGGCCTATCGTATTCGACAGCTTGGCGAATGTTACACAAGGATTTTGGTTTGAAGTCTTACAAAATCCAGCTTGTTCAAGAATTGAGGCCTAAAGACTTGAATATACGTTTAAATTTCAGTCAATAAGCTCTGACACAGATTAATGCAGATCCGCTGTTTTCGTGTCGAATTTTGTTCAGTGACGAGGCACATTTCTGGCTCAACGAATATGTCAGTAAACAAAATTGTCGTATTTGGGCTAACGAACAACTGAAAAAGACATTCGAACTACCGTCGGTTATGGGCCTGTGTAATGCCGAGCAATACCGCGCTATGATAACAGATTTTTTTGTTGCCTGAAATTGAAGCCCGTAATATCGGTGACATTTGGTTTCAGCAAGGCGGAGCTACGACACACAGCGCGCGATGTTGTTATGATTCGTTGCAGTGGTGGATTTATCATATAACTCGGGATATCACTCGATATTAACGTGGTTCATCACGTTGTCTAGTAAGCTAAATCCGCGAGAGGGCAGCATCTGTACACAACTATTATTTATTTCGAAGCTCCTCCTAGTTTCTGCTAGAAATACAGAAAAGAGCCATGGCCGCGACAGCAACGTTGCCAAGGATGCTCAAAGAAGCACCCGACGGGATCCCCTTGTCCGATAACCTTTGTGGACACCCATCCGACACCCGTACCGGCAACAAAAAATCTGCCGGCTTGTCCCTCAAAGGCAGCAGTAACAGCACACGTGGCCGTCCGTATTCCATCATTTGGGATATGACCATAATATATGAGTAATCTGTAAACTTTGAATTGGGGAAGGGCTAGGCTTAGGAACTGTTGTATTATTTCGCCAGTGGGCATTATACAGGAGGGTTTGTGTATCTTATTTTCGGATAATTGGTATTTTGTTAATATTGATAAATTTTTTCGATGTATGCATGTATGTCTTTGCTGGAAGTTTGAAAATTTCATCAGATATAAGGTTGACGGTTATTTTGGTTATGTACGATAGCGATTTGAAAACATTTTACAGGGTGTGACATGTGGTTAAAAATGAAATTGAATATTAGTACCTAGTATTTTTAAGAATTTATAAAATGCAAATTCTGGCTGTTTGGCTGATGGGTCAAAGAAGATGAGGAATACCTAAGCTAAAATGAATTGAGATGCTTTGCGTCAGTCGAGACATATTGTGTCACTAATTATAAGAACAAAATTAGAAAGTTCTAGTATCGGTACATTTTGAAATATTATTGAAATAAAATTCAAGAAATCTAGTACAAAAAATACCCAAAATCCTCGAAAAAACTATATACATTCAACGAAATACACCCTCTTAGAAGGCATGACAATATAACATCAATAAAAAATAGCTATTACTGGAAATATAAACCGTTTATAAAACGTGACGAAAACGTGACGAACCACCTTAAGCAATAAAAGACGGCCATTCAACGCGATCATGTATTGTATTGTAGACTCACATTTTACAACTGACAAGACAATTGACATCATTGGTTGGCAACAACAATACCACTAGATTTAGTTAGGTATCAAAAATAACTACATAACAATGCGACGTTGCCACATGAATTCTCAGAACTTTGTTATCTACAACACGCGAAACAATGACTTTATTAAGAAATCATTTTGGTGAGCAGATAATTACGCGTTTTGGACCTGTCAACTGGCCTCCTAGATCGTGCGATATCACACCTTTGGACTTTTTCTTATGTGGATACGTGAAGTCAAAGGTCTTTATTGATAAGCCAGTTACAATTCCGGACTTGCAAGCCAACATCACTCGCATAATTGGCCAGATACCGATCGCAATGCTGGAAAGAGTGATCCAAAATTGTACCTTCCGAATGGACCACCTATGAAGAAGCCACAGCCAGCATTTAAACGAAATTATTTTAAAAAAGTTAATGTCAAAGGTTGTTTTTTTAATTATAGTAAATATTTTGTCGTCAAGCTTCATTTTATGTATTTTATTTAGAATGTAAAAACAAAGGTCTTAATGAATCACCCTAAACTTCTATGGGAAACTAACCTTCAACTTGGTTTGCTTCAATTGCGTATGGAACCTACGTCTCATTTGCGTTAAGCGCCGAGCTTTCGTTCACGATTGCACGAGTACATCCTCAGCGCACTACGACAACTGAGACTAATCTTAGCACTTACCTAACTTTATTATGGTACTCGGTTAAATAGAGCAGCGCCAGCGCCGTTAAAATAAAACCGTTCATTATTACTATTATTATGCAGCTATGTTATGTATAATGATTGTAAAATGTATTGGAAGTATTTCCTGGGGCTACTTAAAAAATACTGAATGTAAATTTTAAAGAAGTGTAAATAGTTTTTTGGCCCATTGAACTACATGTATCTAGTATATTTTAATAAAACTGCTTGAGGCTGATGAATTAGCACTAATATTGTGCAGGTAGTAAAATCAAGAAGGCTTGAACCTAATGTGCTTCTTATATTTTTGTTGATTGTTATTGAACTATTTGAGAAATTCAATCACATTAAATAACTATTTTCCAGTTTAGTCAGATACAAATATGGTGCTTCTGGAGTGTGATGTTTCCAAATTGTTACTATACTGTCCATTCTAACAACTTTATTTGCTTTTTTTTAATTTCAGTAATAACGTGTCATCTGTGCTTTTCATTCCTTATGCCAAAAGAAACCATGATGAATATCTACGGTTGGCTGAGAAACCATTCAAAAAATGGGGTAACTATATATCTTTCCTCCTTCTAGCTATCTTATTGTGTGTGATGTATTGATGGTTTACAAGATAATTTTAGAGATGAGGTAGTCTTTATGAAAGTATAAAAAATTGATGAAGAATTAATTCTTAATAACATTGTTCCAGGACACCACTTTTTTTAATTACCTTCCTAACTCACTCATTGTGATTCTGAAATGTTCAACTACTCCAAGTTTGGCGTTAGCATTATTAAAAAATCCAGAATGAGAGCTAGCAATACATCAGAATTTTGGTTTCAAAATACTGTCTGTCTTATAAAATAATATTGTAACATACAGACTGCAATAGAAGAGTCCAATGCAAGAACCGGTTGAGTCCAATTTTTAACGAACTTGCGTTAAGCAGCTATTTTTGCATAGTTTCTAGATTTCTACATCGATCGTTTAGTATAAACAAGCGGCTTCTGCCTTATACTATATGGGATTCAGAACTGTTTTGTTGGTTGACTGGTTCTTCACACTGTGCAAAAATCGGTTCAATCCTGGACTGGCCTTGTTCTTGCACAATATTTACTATAATAGTCGTAACCGGTTGTTGCATTGGATCTTTCAGTTCCAAGATGAGACAATACCAACAACCAATAACAAACCATAAGGAAACCTGAGCCCACCCTTTGGTTTGAATTACAAGTGTGTGAAACCTTATTATAAATGTTCAGCCCATTATATTGTATAAATTGAATTTCTATTAATTTGCTATTGATTGGGAGGGCGGCAAAGTAACACAAATGTGGACTCTTTTCACTGTTTATTCCAACCTTGGACATCAGTGTTTCTTAAATGTGTAATTTATAATCTCTCTCTTTCTGTCCGTGCATAACTGTTTGTGTTTAAAGACACCATTTCGCTACAACCTCTCTAGTAGTAGTAGCAGCTGTGGGGGAGCCGCGCCTGGCAAGTAGGCCCTGGTAGGCCGTTCTTTGCTATCCCGAATATAACCCCTCAGGCACCACTACCTGCCCCCCTCTCCCTGCCAAAACTTCCCGACCCTTTAACAAAGGCCAGTATGTCATCCCAGCTTAGGGAGAGTAATTTCTCTGGCTGGAGTCTATCATATCCAAAGATCTCGTATCTCAGCCTGCCTAGCAACTCATATTTTGCAAGGAAATGGTAGGCCGTTTCATCGGTCTCCACAGCTCATACATAGGGAGTCATCTGCAATTCTTCCTAATAGTGATAGATGTCACCTGAGCCTTCAGTGCCCCGTCAGAATACCCACAAGGTTTGTGATTGCCCATCGGCCTTGGTTTCGTAGCCATGCTGATCTAGATATGTTTAGCTCGGCTATACCCACTTTGTTACAACCTCTCTAACTTTGTAAGTAAAAACCTTTATTACATAAGATTGTTGCTTGTTATACATTATTTGGCCCTGAAGATCGAATCATGGGTTTTCAGAAGCTTAAAAAATAGTTAAAAGTGTCCACTTTTGTGCTGCTTTGTCGCACTGCTAATCAATGGTGGATATTGTGACTCCTCACTCCCCTGTATATATGAATGTATAATTTATTTGTTGCTAAGATTGGGTCTTCTGTCTTCCACAGGATTTAACATAACCAGTATCCACACTCAAAATCCACAGAAAGCAATACAAGAAGCAGAGGCTATTTTTGTAGGAGGTGGCAATACTTTTAGGCTGTTGAAAACATTATACGACTTGGACCTTGTGAAAACTATAAATAGAAGAGTTTTAGAAGAAGGAGTACCATATATAGGAACAAGTGCTGGTAAAGTAAAAGTTACTTTACGCGGTCAGGTAATCGATCAAATTTGTGACCTTGAACAAATTCATCAAGAAATTGACAGTAAGAATCCTACAATTGTCATTTATAAAATTCCACCACCAACATACGATGTAGAGAATTTATAATAATGCCAATTGTTATTGTTCGGTGTTAATCTGATTACTATAAATTATGCAAATCAAGACCGAACATGTTCTAATCATGTAATTTTCTTCGCGAATTTCTCAAAGGTCGCAAATTTGATGGATTTCTTGACCGTGTAAAGTGGTTATAACAGTACTAATTAAACACAGATGGGTTAAACATTCAGTTGACCAAGCTAGGCTATTTGAGCTTGAAACATTTGTTTTCTTGAAGATACCATTAGTGTAGCTAGGGGGTAGAAAATAAACGAATAAGTCCCAGTTTCGCAATCGTTAGTTAACTAGTAGTCAAAAAACGTAAAACTATTGGTTAGCGAAAATAATTATGTATCTTTTTAAACATTTATTTTATAACTCGAATTAAATATAGCTATGAAAATGTTTTCATGCAACCCGTTGGTTGGATTCAGAAACATATTTTAAATAATTAAATATACTTTTCATTCGGTAATCAGATCAGTGAAGGTCAATTTTAGTTGGGATCTTCTACAGTGAATTTTAGAAGAATATTTTTATAATTTAAATTAAATATAGCTATGACATTTTTTAGGCAGCCCCGTTTTTTAGTGTTTAGAAAGATATTTTAATAAATTAATAAAATATAATTTTCATTCGGTAAGCAGATCACTGAAGGTTGATTTTACTAGAGATCCTCTACAAAGTTTTTTTTAAATATTTTTTAATAAATAAAAATAATAATTTAAATTAAATATAGCCTTGAACATTTTATTTTAGGCAAACCTGTCGGTAAAAGTTTGGAAACATATTTTAATTGATATAATATAATTTTCATCCGGTAGACAGGTGGGTGAAGGTCGACCTTATAGGGGATCCTCTACTATGAGACTTGCGATGGCATCATGATTACTGAATGAGGAAGATAGCTTTGCGTTATAATTTTGTACGTGGTTTATACATTGACCAGTGCTTAAAAGAAATGACTCACGAGTCATTTCTTACACTGCACTTAGTGTACGACCGAACTTTCAGTTTCGGCCTAGTTTTGGCAAAAAAAACTTGTTAAAAGTTGTTATACGCGAAACTGTTGATGTTGTCGGGCGAAGATAAAAATGTTATCTACCACCGGAGAGGAAGTCTGCTCTGACTACCCACAAAGCTCACAGAAAGGTCGTTGGGCGGATACTTATTTAGAAGCGCTGCATATAACATCAAAGGAGATTAATTTGCTCTAGGGGTGTGTGACGTAAGCCAGAATATCTTCCGTTGATCTGCTATGCCAGAATCTATAATAACTACCGTTCATTATTTGAAAGTACTTAAACTAGTTCATCAGTAATGTCCGAAGGCAAAAGTCGTGGGTCTCTAGCTGGATAGGTAAATTTTCATCGGCCAAATACTGACACTTCCAGAGCTTTGGGAAGAGGTCAGATGTGTGTCATTCAAAATTCGTAACTACAAACAAGTATAATAGCTAAGGCAATGACGCGTAATTTTAGTGTCGCGAAAGGAACTGGATGACGCTTGGTATTTGAGTTCTAGAGGCAGTTTGGAAACTTTTTTGTCATTGCAACCTAACCCCAAAATGGAAGGGATCGGAGATCGAGGGGGGTGTAAAAACGTGAAAAAAAAATCGTTAAGTAACCGTATGAAAATGCGTCAACATTTTAGAACACCTACCAGCTAATGTTCAAAAAGTCGTCATCCGAAATCTACGGGCGGTTTGCGCGTATCGATTTTTTTAAGATGAAAATAAAAAAATCGCGACGAAACTGGTCGGCACTTGATGGAAAATTCTTTGTTTTTTTTGTAGATAACACAAAAAATACTGTCATCCGTTTCTGCTGGGCAGTTTATGAGAAATTTGAGTTTAAAGTTCGATTTCTCACGTCATTTTCGTTAGAAATCGTTAAAAAACTGTTCATATTTTTTAAAAGGGATGACGTTTTTTATACATGTTCTTGGAGGTCCAGCCACCGACTATTAAGTCAAATAGTCGGTGGGTCCAACTATGACATGTATCAATATAATATGAAAGGTTAACGAAAGCGTTCAATACTGTCACCTCCTATACGGGTTGAAAAATGGGGTTAAACATAATAAAAACAGATGACATTGATACATGTCATAGTTGGATCCCATGAACATGTATAAAAAAACGTCATCCGTTTTAAACAATATGAACAAGTCATAGTTGGACTGGGACCGTCGAGAGCTATCGGGCCTGATGCTGCTGCTGCGTGTTATCTACAAAAAAAAAAACAAAGAATTTTCCATCAAGTTCCCACCGGTTTCGGCGCGATCTTTTATTTTCATTTAAAAAAAAATCGGTACGCGCAAACCGGCCTTAGATTTCGGGTGACGATTTTTTGGAACATTAGTTGGTAGGTGTACTAAAATGCTACTGCATTATCATTTACTCAACGATTTTTTTTTCACTTTTTAACATCCCCCCTAACTCCGTTCCCTTACATTTTGGGGTTGTGGTGCAATGACAAAAAAGTGTCCAAACTGCCTCTAAAGCTCAAATACCAAGCGTCACCCGGTTTCTTTCTAGACACGAAAATTACACGTCATTGCTCTGATTATAAATAGATGATTCGTTGTGGGCATAAAATACGCAACATTTGAAGAGAGAAATCAAAGCACAGTTTATTTTTGAAGCATGCAATGCGTCCTCAATATCAACTTACATTGGTCTACTGTGTGATTCGAATTTAACACTCTTCATTGGGTATATTACTAACCGTTAACTGCACGATATTAATGCTATGTCAATATTTCCTTGAACTGAGACACGTAGCCGAAAGTTACACATATCTTTCTGCACTGTTGAAACTTTTAACTTACAATTACTAGGCTAGAAGAAACCGTCTCAATAAAGTTTGGAGGTGGTCAATGATTGGGTAAAATATTTGAGGGGCCAAAACAAATTTAAACAAAAATTTTAGAGTTTCTGTGTATCCACTATCTAAGTTTTAAGTGTTGCTCATAAAATAGTTGACAAATAAAATATAAATATTAACAATTATTTCTATTTCTAATAGTACTACTAACTAGTGATACATGGTTGAACAGCTAGAATTAAAAATTTGCAGTTTATGCCAAATTTCCTTGTTTTGATATTGATGAAAATAAAAAAATTCTGAAACAGTACAGGGTGACCTAATAAGAATGGACGCCGGCAATAACTCAGTAACCGTTAATCATATAACTTCGAGCAAAAAATATTATTAGGTAAATCGGCTAAGAGAAATCGCTGGAAATTATTTTCCAATTCCCCAAGTGGCCGCTAGGGGGCGCAACTGTTACGATTAATCAGAAAAACGGCTTTTTCTCAAAAAATATGCAAGTAAAGGTATATTATTAATTCTACCATCATGTAGACAGGACAAATTCTGATTTTTTTTTTTGTAAATAGTTTTTCGCTCTATCTTGTAAGATGTAGTGGTGGGGAATGTTAAAAAAGTTTTTATTCCAATGGCCATAAGTTTGGTATGAGTTAACGGAATTTAACAAGCGAGGTCTCGTTGGGAAGAGCTCTTTCTACCTAAACCTGTTATATAAAAATTTTGAAAGTTTATCTTGACTTAGTAGCTACAGGGCAGTATGTGACATCATAACAATTATTACGCATTATTACGAAAATTTTAGATGGTATGCTCTTTCATCATGGATATATAGAAGATGACATTCTTAAAAAGTCAGTGCAAAATTGAACTTTGGGATCAACTCAAATTGACGTTGACGTAAAAATAATAATCAATTTTATACTGTTACTTATTTTCATTTGTTTCTTTTAAAAGTTCCATTATTATGAAAATTGAATACAGCACTTATTGGCGACTATTACGCCACTTGGTGGTTATTTTAGAAAGTCAAAATATGATTTCTAGTAGTTTTACTTGAGTATTATCTATAGAATGATTACTAAAACGATGTGACGAAGGCTATATTCCTATACGGCAGCAAATGTTTCAGAATCTCACATCACATTTGTTATGATACTTGTAATATTGATATCTCCAGTTTGAAAATACACTGCTCAAAATAATTAGAGGAACACTTATTAACGTCTCAATAACTTTTTTAATTGCAACAATATACAAATGTAATAACACTTATTTAAAAGATTTACATTTTCTTCGAATAAATTTGCTAAATCAAAACAAATTTTACATGACACTTTCAAGATCACGGCACCAATTCAAAAGAACTACAAGAAATAAAGTGGGGCAAGCAAGCATCTCTTGCCTGTACAACCTAAAATTGTTAACGCGTGTTAACATTAATAACGCGTATGTCTTCCATTAGCACGAATTACTGCTTGACATCTCCGAGGCATGCTTCGTACGAGCCTACGGATGTCTTCTTGCGGTATATTTTCCCATTCTTCGATTAGTGCATTTGTTAGCTGTTGGAGGGTTTGAGGTGGATCTGGGCGCCTTCGAACTCGTCTATCTAACAAATCCCAAAGATGTTCAATGGGATTTAGATCTGGACTTAGCGGAGGCCAATTCATGGTATGAATCCCGTGGTGCCGAAGGAAGTTCATGGTGATGGCTGCAGTATGAAGTCTTGCGTTATCTTGCATAAACACAAAATTTTGGCCTATCCCATAAGCGGCTGGTATAACATGATCCTCCAGAATGAGATCGATGTATCTTTGAGCGTTCAGTCTTCCAGGAACTACCACAAGTTCTGTTCTTTCATCAAGACTAATTCCGCCCCAAACCATCACAGATCCACCACCAAATTTTTCGACTTCTTGTATGGTAGCAGCAGAATGGCGTTCATGTGGACGTCTATATACACGTACTCGACCATCACAACGACTCAAACGAAATCGTGACTCATCTGTGAAGAGTACTGGTCTCCACTGTCGAAGCTGCCATGCGACATGTTCACGAGCAAAATTTAAACGAGTCCTTATGTGGTACGGAGTTAAAGCAGGTTTTCGCACAGGTCTTCTTGGTCTCAGGTTGGCTTCTTTCAGTCTGTTTGGTCGGATAACTCCACGCCATGAGTTGTTCTAAGCCTAACTTGAAGATCTTTTGCTGTAGATGTGCGGGTACGCAAGGAGGATAAGACGAAAAACCACCGATCCTGAATTCGGTTTGTCTTCCTTTTACGACCTTGTCCAATGCGTCTTTTGTATTCTCCGGTTTCTAGGTATCGATTCCACACACGATGGATGACGGAAGGGCTAACGTTAAAATTTCTTGCAACTTGACGAATACTGGTGCCATTCTCGACAGCAACAACAACGCGAACAACTTCTGTCTCATTTAAATGCCGCATTTCGATTACCAGGGTAAAACTTAACAATTAATGATGAACTGTCAACATTGCTTACTATTCCAAAGCACACTACAGTATTTTGAATTAAATTTTCTTGTTTGGTTTCTTGTCGTTTCTTTAAACAGGAAGTGTTATCTTAAGAGTGATGTGTCAAATATGCTTTGTTTTTGCATTTTATTCAAACAAAATGCAAGTCTTTAAGATATACGTTACCAGATATGTATATCGTTTCAATTAAAAAAGTTATTGAGAAGTGAATATGTGTTCCGCTAATTATTTTGAGCAGTGTAGATAGGGAGTTAAATCTTGCACTGACTTTTCAAGAATTTCGTCCTCTATATATTTGTTTAAAAATATATATAACATACTATTTAAAATTTTCGTAATAATGCATAATAATTGTTATGATGTCAAATACCGCCCTGTAGCTACTAAGTCAAGATAAACTTGGATAATTTTTATACAACAGATTATTAGCTAAGAATAGCCTAGCTTGCTTAATTCTATCAACTTATACGAAAGTTATGGCCATTTGAATAACAACTTTTTTGACATTCCCCCACTACTACATCTTACAAGATAGAGCAAAAGACTATTAACAAAAAAAAAAATTAGAAATTGTCCTGTCGACGTGATGGTAGAGATTATAATATAACTTTACTTGCATATTTTTTGAGAAAAAGCCGTTTTTCTGATTGATCGTAACATTTGCGCCCTCTAGCGGCAACCTGCGGAATTTGAAAATAATTTCCAGCGATTTCTCTTATCCGATTTACCTAATAATATTTTTTGCTCGAAGTTATATGATTAACGGATACCGAGATATTGCCGGCGTCCATTCTTATTAGGTCACCTTGTACACATACGAGTATTATGTTGCATACAATTTTTACTCAGAATTCAAAGAAATCATTTTTATGTTTCACCTTTACCTTTACCCAAGTAGGGTATAATGAATATTTTTTGAGTTTAGGTCCTTGATAACGTGAAATATGAACACCATTGAAACATGCAACATTATAATTATTCACATCGCTTGGTTTTTCTATATTTGATATAGTTCGTTTTCTTATACCAAAGACTGGATAATAGATAGCAAAAAAAATATATCAAGCTCAAGCCCCCCCCAGGTGCTTGGGGGATATTTAGATAAAAACCGGCTTTGAATATTCCGAATACTCAACAGGTCCTCCGCCCTAGGTAGGGCTGCCACCTGTTCGGTTTTTGCATAGCGAGTAGGAGCCACAAAAACCTGTATTTGCTCTAACGGTGACACTTCTTTACTGCTCCTTCAGGATGTTTGAGAAACAGAAACCTAACCACCCCCCCCCCTTTTTTTTTGTTCGCCAAAAATGGTGATGGCCAACGACGTCCTACTCCTGATACCCAAACCCAATACGTCTTTCAGTAGGACGTTGTTGGTGATACTTCACTGTTCCCGGTTTCTACCCCACCCCGCAGGTCAGATGATTGACGATTAAGCTAGTAAGCCCCCCTAACTCCCTTAGTGTCAAGTAGACCAATTTGCATCGATTTATTGTTGTTCTTTCACAGGTTCGAATGTGGCGACCCGTAGCATACACACAACAAATGATATGCCTATAGTGTGGCCACCAACCCTGTCTGCGCTCAATCTGGTTCCGTTCAACATCAATCCCCACTTCGTAGACAGCCCAAAGGACAGTACGCACATGGGAGAGACCCGCGAGGACAGGATTCTCGATTACCATGAAGAGCCAGACTCATCCACAGTGCTTGGACTCAGGGAAGGAGCCACACTTTACGTCAAGGATAACCAAGCTATCATCAAAGGAATTTGTGGAGCCAGGCTATATATAAGGTGAACTTACGGAACAAATAAATTTATAAAAACTCGACTTGTATCTGCAACATTAAAAGAAATTTCCATGTTCCATACATTTTTATACCTTTGTAGCCAACGAATTCGAATAGGTTAGAAGAACCTAAGCCCATGCTCTAACAGGCATGCAAGATCATGTTTTTATTATTTACCATTTGTTTATATTCTTACTAATGATAGCTCGGCACTCATCACTCTCAATTATTGAGATCTATAATACTAAAACGTGGGAAGTGAGAAGTTAATTTGCCTGACCCTTTTTTGTTAATTGAACTTTGAGCTTATATCAAAACGTATAACTTCTGTAACTTAGCTTCATTGAATACAAAAAAATATGTACATAGCGCTTATGGATAGCTATACCAAAGATTACAGAATAAAATATATAAATATTTTATTCTGTAATCATTGGCTATACTTTGTTATGCCTCTGAGATACAAAAACTAATGACTCAACATTATTGCTCCAATTTTAGTTGAATTTTAACACTAATTTACTCTTTGATAAGAGATTTTTTTTAATGTTTGCACAGTAGTTTTTTTGAGTATTTTCTTGGCCTATGATCATTTAAGGATTAAATTTGTTGTTTGATATACTCTACAATAATGCAAGTTTTGCCATGCTTCTGTTGTAACAGCTATTATGTAATGTGCTAATTATATTAATTATTTATTCTAGGAACGAAAAACCCAAAGACATAAAAGTAGGCAGTGATGTAAGCTACTTACTACAGTAATGAAAATCGAACCAATGGACCAAAAATAAATAACCAACCCGCAACAAATAAGTCTTGTCTGAAAGTGATTTGTGATTTATGATTTATCTAAAAGAAGTTGAAACAATTTTATATTAAAATTACCCTTTTTTCATGTGTTGTTTTAATCTATTTCCCAATTTAAACATATCATTTCGGGTACCTCTGTAGCATTTGTAAGTCCAAAATATTTGAGAAATAGCAATTTACTCGTAGAATAAGCGACATTTATCGATTGATTACCTGCCCCAGCATCCAAGCTTTCGTTTTAAGTAATGTATTCCCAGATAAGTCATAATAATGATGTATTTATTAGTTGTGGTGGTATTAATAATGAGGAGACGAAGCTATACAAGCAGACACCCTTGGATGAGGAAAGAGGGAATACCGCACGCCCGTTTGATGCTATATGAATTAGCTGTCATTAGCTGTTACCGAAAATGAATAGCCACCAAAATATTTTTTTATGATATTTAGCGTTTTTAAGAGCAATCATTGTAAAATATTGTGGTGTGCATAATGGTAGGGTGTGCAGCTTACGGTTGTAAAAGCCACAGCTGCAGGAAGGAGCCAGGAATCACTTTATCGCAGGTAAATTTTGGTACTTTTTTGGTGCGATTTGGTAACAGAAATGTCAGTCTCGCGTTCTGTCCTCTCTCTTTCCTTGTCTAAGCAGACAACCCCTGAGCCTATTTACCGACCTCACGACGACTATGGTCTCATTAGGCCAATCGTTACGTCGTGAAAAAGGGATTTTGACAGCAAAAGGTCGGAAAGAATGAAATTTGGTGGGAGGGTAAACATTGGTCCCCTGAACCTACACCTAAGTTTGCGACGTCGGAGGGCCGCCCCTCGAGGGGTGGGGGGATGAAAACTGCTTCGCGCCGATTTTTGAAAAATAAGGCTGTTTATAGTCCAAGAGCCCAGTCGAAAATCCTATTGTGAGGGGCCAGAACCTTCTTATTATCATCATTGGATTCCTTTTTAAATGATGTATCCATTAACGTAACTGTGCTAGCGCAAATAATGCCGTAAAATATCGAAAATTAATTAAGTAAGTACTTTTTTGATACAAAAACCTATACATTGTATCAGAAGATTGAAAAATACGTAGGAGCGTTCATTCGTGTGCGTACATGTAGAAAAAGTCACTGTGCCACGTCATATCCTGCCGCAACCTATGGCACAGCGTGTATTTTCCGAGGGGTAAATCGGGATAATCTATTTTTTCTCCCACACGAAAAAGTCCTTGATGAAAATTGTAGAAAATGACTATACAAACTCGAAAAACCAACTGTGCCGACTCTCAGATTGCCGAAAGTCCTCGGCACAGTGAATTTAATCCGAGCCCGTGCACACGTCTATTCCGTAGGTTTTTGCGTCGAGTGTACGCCCATGATCGGAAACTTTGGAGCTGGCTGTACCGATTTAACCTTGACCATGTACGCAGCGAAAAATAAAGAGGCTGTACTTAAACTGCCGTTCAACGGCAGCCTACTAAAATGCCGTTAACAGGATGTGACGTCATTGAAGTGACGTATTTGACGGCTTTGTAATCCCTGTAGGCTGTACATAAACTGCCGTCAAACGAAAGTCAACTGAAATGACGTTCCAACAGCTTCATCCATGGGCGCCAGCAGAGGGAGGCAGGGGGGTCCGTGCCCCCCCCTGGAGCAGCGAAGATAAAAAACTTGTATAACCAAAAACCGAATTTGTCTCGTCTGCCCCGATTTCAGCACTCAATTTAAGTAAGTCACCCCCCGCTGCACAATCTTCTGGCGGCGCCAGTGGCTTCATCAGTATTCCTATGATCAAATACCTACTCTTTATGAGCAGTAAGACAGACAAGATGAATTTAGTCTATGTGCTATTCGGTAGGAAATCATACTTAGATTTAATCTGATTTGACTGAAGTCCATGGATACAATGCATTTAGATTGCGATTTAATTTTCGCTATTGTTCTTTCGGGAGCTGAAATAATAGCCGCAATACGTGAGAAAACTGTGCCAAACTAGTGAAGTATGGAACTAGAAAGGAACTATATGTTTTTGATTGCGCTGAAAATAATCAAAATGATTTTATTAAAAAAAAATTAATAATCATCTACACATACTGCATTATGTTCAACAGATTTTTTTTTAATTTTTACAAGTTGTTTTTCAACTTCTTGTACCAAGTTTTGCGATTGAATTCCATAGACTCCATATGAGTATATTACCCCAAATATTTATTCTCTATGATTTGGTATCGCTATACCAGTTGTGTACCGAACATAACCTTTTCACAGCAGCCGCTGTACTCTGGTATTTAGGTTCTGCCTACGCGGTCTGCTCAGTTATAAAAAACACTTCCATCATTGCTTACAATGATAAACTGAGTCTGATTCTCGCCACTATTGTTTACATTTACAATAATTGTAATTATTGCAGCATCAGTATCATTGGCCCATAGCGTTTTGAGATTTTCCAATACATCAGGTCCTTGCTCAAAAACAGGTAGGTACTAATCGGAAAACTTACTCCAGTCAATGCCAATAATATCTGGATTCCCATAATTCAGCAAAAATTGTCACAACTATAATGCAAACAAGTCAAAAATAATATAACCGATAATGAAATATAGCGATTTTTAAAACAAATCGAATATGCTATTAGCAGCATTTCAGTGGGCTACCGTTTGACGGCAGTTTAATCACGGCGAATATAAAGATAAAGCCGTCAAATACGTCACTTCAATGATGCCACAGCTGTAAACGGCATTTTAGTGGGCTACCGCTTGACGGCAGTTTAAGTACAGCGATTTCAAAGCCGTCAAATACGTCACTTCAATGACGTCACATCTGTTAACGGCATTTTAGTAGGCTGCCGTTGCAGTTTAAGTACAGCCTTTTTTTATTTTTCACTGCGTGCATGGTCAAGGTTGAATCGGTACAGTCAGCTCCAAAGTTTCCGATCATGGGCGTACACTCGACGCAAAAACCTACGGAATAGACGTGTGCACAGGCTCGGATTAAATTCACTGTGCCGAGGACTTTCGGCAATCTGAGAGTCGGCACAGTTGGTTTTTCGAGTTTTCATAGTCATTTTCTACAATTTTCATTAAGGACTTTTTCGTGTGGGAGAAAAAATAGATTATCCCGAATTATCCCTCGGGAAATAGACGCTGTGCCATAGGTTGCGGCAGGATATGATGTGGCAGTCTGATATCAAAAAAGCTTCAAATGATTTATAGAGAGAACAAAATTCTACATAATTTTGATCTTTACATTTCTCGTGTGCGACCAATAGTTTCCGTCCTACACTGCGTCAAAGTTAGGGGTTGGTTTGTGATTTTCACTAAAATCAAAATTTAAGCGTGGATTAAGGCGAAGAACTTTATCAAAGAATCGTGTAACATTTTTGTTTTCCTAAATAAATGATATCCTCTCAGTGTTTTATTATCTGCAGCTGCCTAAACTCGCGCATTTGGTTTAAAAAAATTACAGCATTTAGAAACGCACCCCAACCTACTACCAATAATATGTGCTGTTGCGAAAAATATCGTATTTGTGAATACTTTTAGTGGAAACGATACTACCCCGGCGTTGTATAATTAAGAGGAGGTTATGGTACGTATACGAGAGCTATTTGCAATGGTTCAGCTGTAACCATTTTTTGACTATTAATTTTGAGATTACTGAACTGAAAAAAATATGAGCATGAAGAAAAAGGATAGTTCTATAGAAATGTCGACGTATTTTTTGAAATTTCCTAATAGACGAATATTAAAAAAATGCCAAACGTGGCGGTTTTTTGACTAAATTCTCGTTAATCACCCTGTATAGTTTTCTTCTAAAACCTGGATCGACATTTCTCTAGATTGAAGTTTTAGGAGCACGGAAATCACGTTTTTGTGGCAAACATTATTATTTCAAAAATGGTTACAGCCAGAGCCTTGCAGTAAACAATCGCGCGCCTATCGGGACACTGATAAAGGCGCCACCAATACAAAAGTATGCAAACTACTTTTTATGAATTCATTTCTAGAATGAGATAGATATTGCTTTGGGCATCGACTGAATTTTGTAGTCGGTGACTTTGGGTGAAAATTCTGATTTTAGTAACAATCACAAACCACCCTCTAACTTTGGGGAACTGTAGAATGGAAACTATTAGTCGCAGACAAAAAATGTAAACTTGAACTTTTTTTATAGCACCACAACGGCGCTATTTGCCAAAAAGCGTCACAAAACATCTTTCACCCTCCTCCCCCTCCGCCCACCTTCGAGCGGCAACCACCAAATGTCGCAAATTGAATGTTACCTTAATTAAACAATGCCGGAGTAGTATCATTTCTACTAAAAGTATGCACAAATACGATATTTTTTCGAAACAGCACATATCGGTAGTAGGTAGTGGTGCGTTTCTAAATGCCGTAATTTTTTTTAACCAAATGCGTGAGTTTAGGCAGCTGCAGATATTAAAAAAAAAACTGAGAAAACATCATTAGTTTAGGGAAACAAAAATGTTACACTACTTTTTGAAAGTTCTTCGCCTTAATCCACCCTCAAATTCTGATTTTAGTGAAAATCACAAACCAACCCCTAACTTTGACGCAGTGTAGGACGGAAACTATTGGTCGCACGCGAAAAAATATGCAGAATTTTGTTCTCTCCATAAACCATTTGAAGCTTTTTTCGACATCATTTACCAAAACGGCGTTAGTTTTCAAAAACCGTCGCGAAGCAGAGTTTTCATCCCCCCACCCCTCGAGCGGCAACCCCCCGAGGTCGCAAACTTAGGTGTAGGTTCAGGAGACCAATGTCTACCATCCCACCAAATTTCATTTCTTTCCGACCTTTTGCTGTCAAAAAACCCTTACCGCCTGGACTACATGGGGAAGTCCTTTTTTTCGAAATTAGCAGACTTCCTGCTTAAAGTCGGTATATATCAACTAATTTACTGAATGATTCTTTTTCAATTTCCATCGTGCCAAATACCTGAAACCTAACCTACACAGCACACTGCACAGGGCGGTGAAACGAGTTTCGCCTTTGCAACATCTAGAGCAGATGAGGGCAGCC
The DNA here is from genome assembly GCA_951848785.1 of Callosobruchus maculatus. Classification (NCBI taxonomy): domain Eukaryota; kingdom Metazoa; phylum Arthropoda; class Insecta; order Coleoptera; family Chrysomelidae; genus Callosobruchus; species Callosobruchus maculatus. The sequence continues at coordinate 223,465 of CATOUR010000087.1, read as the reverse complement.
GTCCTAGAATACTTTTCCACCAAATTAACACAACTGTCACACCTGTGCGATGCTGACCCTACCGCGATTGCGCGGAACTCCCAATCTCATGTTCTGAGAAAGAAAGAACTCAGGCTTTCCTAGATTATATGTCGTCAGATGTTTACTGGCTCTTAGACTATTACAGAATACGTGAAAACCCTTTCATTTTATGTTTCTTCTTAAATGCCATAGGATATAGGATTTGTTCTAATTGCTTACATACAATAGAATACCTACCAAATTAGGCGATTTTTTAAAAACTTTATGACGGTGCTAAGTAAACCATTTCATTGGTTAGGACAAATTATTGTTTTAGTTGTGAGATTTTCTAATCGGTCTTGTAACTACGGTAAAATAGCGGTACGAAGTGACTCCAATAAGCGCGCGGTGCATTCTAGCGGCCTTAGTGTTTAAATTAGAAGAAAATGACTTGAATAAAAAATGTTTCTTTTCAAATGGTCTACTTGTAGAAAATAATTTCAAAGATGACATCTGGTTGTACCGGAAGTAGGTATTAACTTCCTTATTTTAAATGGAACACTGTGTATATTATTACATTTTTGAATTCAGCATCAATTTTCAGATCCAGTTTGTTAACCATAGTTTATGTCTACAAAGCCTATTTTCGAAGTTATTCAGCAATCTTCATAAAATTTGACGTTTCTAGTACTCACAAAAAATATTAATATCTCGGAAACTAGATACGACAGAAATATGTGGTTTTCGGTTTTTAAACGGGCACGAAACATACTTGTGTTTCGGTAAGATCATTGTTTGGAAGCACATTAAACGAGTAAACTAGAAATTTTCAAATTTGAAACGTTAAAAACTTTTTTTTTCAAATGGGATGGTATGATAAATTTCACATCAGTGGGTGCGAAATTAAATTCTCTTTCACTATTATCTAGGTATATGTGGCTCTATCTTTAACGGTTTTCAAGATATTTACAATTTTGTGATTATTCCGTAATGGCGCGTAGGAATTGGAAAAATCGTAGGCGGCGTGGCTCGCAGATGAAACAATTGGCAGCAAGCCTTTGATCTAAAGTGTTTCGGCCTCTTACTGAAATGTGCTTTCGCTCCATCTAACTGTAACTACATTATTCTTAAAAAAGTCCAGTGGTAAATTTTCCAGCAAGTTTTTTAAATCTCCATTTAGAGAATTTTGGAAAACATTAGTTTATCATGCGGTTGCCAGTAATACCACCTCAAATCTTTGGACTCTGAGCTGGTGGTCAAAAAACCTCTCAAAATTTGGAATTACGTCGGCGTAAAATATGAGATGAGGAAACATGTAGTTAATGAAGATAGTGAGTTTAACGATCTCGCAATTATTGTAGTTAGAGATCCGCATAGCAGTACTACGGCAGAAATTAGTCGCTATTTGGGCACTGGTCAAACATCTGTGAACATGATCTTAACGAAAAACATATAGCATCCTTATCACGTGCAACTAAATCAAGCACTTGAAGGACAAGACTTTGAAAACAATTAATTTTTGTAATTGGAGTCGTGCTCGAGTCCAGGAAGATGCACTCCTTTTCAACAGTGTGTTGTTCACGAATGAAGCTACATTTCTTTCTTATGAGATGTAACTTCACCGTTATTACTAATGTAAACTGGCATAATTTACATTTTTAGATCGACGTAAATTCAAATTAGGAGACGTTTGTTGACAACCAGCATGGAGACTAAACATTTAGGGTGATATTATTGGAAACCGCATAATAAACTAATGTTTTCCAAAATTTTCTACAAGAAAATGTGGAAAACCTGCTGGAAAATTTACCACTGGAGTTTTTAAGAATAATGTGGTTACAGTTAGATGTAGCGAATGCACATTTCAGTATTAGAGGCCGAAACACTGGATGAAAGGTTTCCTGCCAATTGTTTCATCTGTGAGCCACGTCACCTACGATTTTTCCAATTCCTAGGCGATATTACGGAATAATTACAAAATCGTAAATATCTTGAAGACTATCAAAGATACAACCACGTATGCCTAGATAAAAGCGAAAGAGAATTTAATTTCGCATCCACTGATGTAAAACTTATCATACCATCCCATTTGAAAAAAAAGTTTTTAACGTTTCAAACTTTCCAAATTTGAAAATTGCTAGTCCATTTGTTCAATGTGCTTTTGAACAATGATCTTACTGAAACACAAGTATGTCTCGTGCTCGTTTAAAAACCGCATCTTTCTGTCATACCTAGTTTCCGAGATACTAATATTTTCCGAAAGTACTACAAACGTCAAACGAAGATTGCTGAATAACTTCGAAAATAGGCTTCGTAGACATAAACTATGCTTAACAAACTGGACCTAGAAATTGATGCTGAATTCAAAAACGTAATAATATACAGGGTGTTCCGTTTAAAATAAGGAAGTTGATACCTACTTCCGGTATAACCGGATGTCCGCCATCTTTGAAATTATTTTCTACAGGTAGACCATTTGAAAAGAAACATCTTTTAATCAAGTCATTTTCTTCTAATTTAAACGATGAGGCCACTTGAGAGCACCGCGCGCTTATTGGACCACCCTGTATCCGATTTAATAACATTAAAAAAGATTATCAGCAATATGAGACTGCAATTCAGTATAACGCCTGAAGATATATTTTTGACAATAATCTGACAATTTTAGACGAAAGCGTCTGATTGGAGGAGAATAATGTGAAAAGTCTTCACAGGCTATTTTGGAGTGACAAACAAAAATATTCTTACTCCAACATGAAATAAATAGTATGATTGAATGATTGCTAAAACCTAACAATATAACCCAAAATCACCTCCACATAATAGCTGTCAAGCTGAGGAGCATAATTACAGAAAACATGCTAACTATTCTGACGTCAAACCTTGTACCATCCAACTAAAACGCGACATTATATTGTTGCGTTTATGCATGACGCGAAATCAGTATCAGTTCAAATTCAGCCAATTGACGTGGTAGTTGAGTAGGTACCCAAATATATGTAGTGGAATAAAATAACTTATTTTATATCATTACTATTTGTAAAAGAAATCCATTTTCTTATAAACCGTTTATTTCGACAACATTAAAAAAATTGCAACATATAAAGCTTTGCAGTTTGCAATTTTCGTTGCGACTGCAATTATTGCAGTCTGTTTTATAATCCGCATTCTTTATTGCACAACTTCGTCTTTCAAGCAGAGCAGCCAACTCTGTGGAGAAAATGGAATTTGAAGAATATTGAAATTAACATGGCTGACATATGACATTTTTTGTTATATGCCAAACTGTAAGAATTGTAGTTTAGACTATTGATAAGAACCAATAAACCTCCATCATCCATTTTGTAGCGTTCACAATTCCACAAAAAATGACGACTGAAGTGGGCACCGTAGATATAACCTACTAGAGATTTTGCTTGCCAATCACAAAAAAAGTTATCAGAATTCCAGCTCCAATTTGAGAATTTCACAGCAGACGCTAATTTCGTACAAGCCGGTAGAAGTTGTGAAAGTGACACCATTGCTCTCAACTGCGCAAACTGGCAATATGTATTGCAATTGCCGGTAATGAAAATTGAAAACTGTAAAGATACTTTTAACAACTTTCTACATCATTGAAGGAACTGACATGTCAAAAATAAGCATTCGGTATCATATTTTTGGCATCTCTTACAAGAATTATAAATATATGTTGTCTTCAGAACTATCCAGCAAGATGGTGGACAATAAGTAGAAACTTGGACGAGAAAAACTTTTTGAAATAATAGTTTATTTATTCCGATGTTCCAGATGAAATTTTTACTAGTTATAAAAAATATTTTTAGGTAGACGTTGTTATAGCTAATAAAAAAAAATTCCGAAATTCGATAGTTGGGAGGTTATTATTTTGGAACGCAATATTTTTAAATTTATAGATTACATTTTCTCAGCAGCTGCACCCGAACTGCAGGATCTTGTTTACATACAATCCAGATGTTTCTTGTTTTAAATAGTGCCGGAACGTCTAAATGTAATGCAGAAATATTAGATTTCCAAACTGAGATTTCGGCATTTTTTGTAAGGGTTGTTTGAAAATGTCACTGAGTGATAAATATGTAGAAAAACTGACCAGTTTTAATAGTTCTGTCCATATTGTCATATTAAGCTATGGAAAGTTTTGGGTAAATCGAATGGCTCGATTTTTTGGGCTCTATTAACAGTTGAAACAGTAGAGTATTCAACTAGATGCTTGTTAGAAGATATGTACAAATCGGCATCTGATATTTCTTCACTAGGAAAATCCTTAAGAGGGCGACAGATTAGCCGTCTGGTTGTATTTATCTTTCTGGGCTACAAACACCTCTCGAATAATCTTGTAGCGATTTGCAACAATTCCGGATCATGCCTTTTCGGCGGCTCCGCGTATGTGTCATTGTGGGGCAGATTGCAGAGATGTCTTCGAAGCAGTAGGTCTCTTCTTGCAGATAGAGCTCTTCGATAAGGCCCAGCGCTGGAAAACAAAGATTTTCGCCACAACTGTTTCTCCTTGTCTGCTGATTGGACTGCTGCTATAGGGTGGGAGACCGTTACACTATCTTCCATATCGACGACAGTAGTTGACGGAAGGTCCTGTTAAAAAAGTGACGATCATTAATTGATTCAGAACTGAGTAACATACAAGGGGTAAATATACAAATTTGGTAGGCAGGCATAAAACCCTTGGAAGTTTAAATATTTAAATATATTGCAAGCGTTTTACATAAAAAATCCGTGGTTTTATTTATGGATTTAGTTCGCGGTCAAATTTGACAAGTGTTTAACAAAAATTTGACGTCAAATTAGTCAAGTAAGGATTTATTCTTCTTCTATCGCTATGGTTTATGAAGGCTGACTCTTGTCCATGTTACGGTTCAGAAAGTAAATACTGTATCGTAAATATAATTTTTTTTTAAACTGGCCTTAGCAGTATGCTATTCGGCCAAACCGTAACTTATTTATCTGAAAGAAAAGATGCGACCCAGAAAATTCGGCTCATCTCAACGTAAAGTCTTTGTTAAACCTATATCGACCACGGAATATGAAAAAAGAAGTTATAGCAACAAAACGGGGACACACACTTCACGCCAAGGGGTCTGTCATGGCGACTTTATTCACACACAAACACATAGAGGACCACGGTAAGGGAATATAAGGGAGCCAACAAAATATAAAAATATATATTAAATATTACGATTAACATAGATTAAAATAAAATGCACGTGGTATAACGAACCTATCTTAAAATCGACTCGCCAACTAAATAAGGATTTCTTCACGGATTTTTACCCGTTTAACAGTGAAATTTCTTCGCGAAATTATTCACGAATTAATCCATGGTCTTCTTTAAGGTCAAAATGATTGTGTTTTACATCCATGAATAAAACCATGGATTTGTTGTTGATGTAAAACGTGTATTAAAATCTGCTCTAATTTGTGGTCAAGTTTGACGTAGTGCCAACCGAAAGATCACATAATCATGTCATGCATGTTGCATACCCGTCTCTGTATATCATTAAACATTTTCTCAATAAAAATTCGTAATCAAACTAAGAGTTTTATGGTCAATACCGCAAAAAAATACCAATTAAATAGATCTTGCGAATACCGCCAAGCCATGTGACAGCATCAACAGTTTTCGCAGCATAGCATAGCACAAAATCGGTGGTTTTATTCACAGATATAAACGGACTCAGTTTGATTAGAATCATGGATTAATCCACGAATAAATTCGCGAAGAAATCGTGGATGTAAAATGGGTATAAGAGTATGGTGTTTTGAAATCGCTGCCGACAGCGAACTCGCATTTTATATGAATAAAAACTATGACAATCTATTTTCGTTTACAGAAAAATAAGCTTATCTAACTACAGAAGTAACTCCGCCTATGAATCACCCCGACAGACATTGATGAATTACACCTTGAGAAAAAATTTATATTCAAAATTTGTAAAAAATAATGTTATCTGTATACTTGCGTAGTTTTTTTATGCCTTCCAAATACTTGAAAATGTCAACTAAAAGAATGGATCGTTATGCTAAGAGAAATGTTAGGGAAACAAGATGGAAGTTAACAACAAAAGAGCTCTCCTTTAGCATGATAATCAAAGATTAAGGGCCGGTTGTACAAATGCGGGCTTAGCACGAGCTTTCTTAAGCCTAAGCTTAGCTAAGCTCAGGCTTAAAGTCGACACCCGTTGTACAATCGTCGACTTAGTTAAACCTGGTTGATAATGAAATTCACTACAGTTGGCATCAATGAAGCAACACATACTGACATAACCATCTGAAAAATTACCTTTCTTGGTTAGGCACTGATGACAGTTTATGTCAAATTTCGGCAACGACCGTTTCTGTCTCTGATCTTTCATTCGCTCTCTTTGTTAAATTAGACACAAATCTTTCAAAAAATATGACCTAATAAAGTGACAAGCTATTTGAAGGTTGCTTCTTGACATATACCCTGTTACCCGATACTTTAAACTGTCAGCCGTGTCATCAGCGAACAGCTGTTCGGCTAGTGATAATCAAAAATACCCCAGATTCAGTCTTGACGTATCAGTTTTAAGCTTTGAATGAATACAGAGCTGTACTGAGTACAAGATGACAAGAAATTGACACTTGGTGACGTTTTTCGTCTATGCTCAGAGGTCTATGCTTATTTTACATTTTCTCGGAAAATCCGGCGTTTCTTATAGTATATCAGTATGGCTGGTCTGAATGATGATGATTACGCTTTAAATGAGGTAAGAATGAAGATAAAAGCATTTTTAGCCTAACCATACACAAGCACTCCATGTACTTACTTTATACTCTTCTCCAATTGTACGTGGTATACTCTGTTACCTGATACTTTAAACTGGCTTGACGTCTATTTGATAGGTATCAGCTGACGAAGAAGTGTATCTCAAATTTAATTTTTACTTCCCACACCGATAGGTGAGGGGAGTATTGTGATCGCGAAAATTTTCGATTTTGAGATAATACGTTTTTTGGGCGTTTTATGATGTGTACATAACGAAAATCCATGTCACTCATTTCCGTCGGTCTGTCTGTCGGTCTGTCGGTCTGTCTGTCTGTCTGTCGCGTTTTTCTACCCTCGTAATCTCAATAACCGCTGCATGGATTGTGATGAAATTTGGGCAGCGGTATGCTGTGGGGTCGTAGTAGGTAATGTTCCTATAATTTTGAAAATCGGTGGATAGGCGGCGGAGTAATTAACAAAAAACAAAAAAAATTAAATATTGCTGAAACTTCGTTTTTAGGCGTTTTAGGGGTCCCTGATCATTTTCTACTTTTTTTTGGGTGGGGGTGAAATTGGGGTGGTTGGGGGGGTGGGAGGTTGTAAAATTGAAAAATTTGTTGCTTTCATAATAGACTGTCCACTGACCTGTGAAGGAAGACCTGGCGACATAAATAACTTTTTTAGGTCCATCCGAACATTGCCTTTGCCTATTACAGAAAGCAAAGGACTTAGAATTTTTTTTGATGTAAACATACGAGAGTATTGTGTCAGATCGTTGTAACGAGGAAACTGTTGAATTCATTTTAATGAAATTTTGAAACGGCATTACTACCATGGCGAAGATGGAAAACGCGTATAGTTTTGATAAATCGTGCCAGTGGCGGCGCAGAAATAATAAAAAAACTAAAAATATAAAAACAGCTCAAACTTCGTTTTTAAGCGTTTTAGAGGTTCCTGATCATTTTCTGCGTTTTTTTTTTTTGGTGGGGATGAAATTGGGGTGGTTGGGGGGTTGGGGGTTGAAAAATTAAAAAAATTCTTGTACTCATAATAGGCTGTCCACTAACCTGTGAAGGAAGATCTAGCGACACAAATCACCTTTCTAGGTGCATCCGAACATTGCCTAGCCTATTACAGAAACTAAAAGGGACTTAGAATTTTCTGTATACTATACGAGAATTTATTGGTGTAAATCGTTTTGTATTTTGTAACGTGGACACTATTAAATTGATTCTAATGAAATTTTGACACAGTATATTGTTACCGTGGTGAGAATGGAAAACGCTATGTTTGTTAAAAATCTTGTCAGTGGCAGCGTAACAATAATCAAAGAACGCGACAAGTCTGAAAGCAACTCAAATTCGGGTTTTAGATGTTTTAGGGGTTCCTGATCATTTCCTACCAGCTTTTTGGGTGGGCGTGAAAGTGAGGTGGTTGGGGGGGGGGGGGGAGGGGGGGTTGTAAAACTGAGAAGTTTGTAGTATCGATAATAGGTTGGTATCAGCGTAATGTGTGGGAAGTACTGAGTCAGTCAACTTGACTTCATTTTTTACTAGTCGTGTTGATTGGCAATCCTGCGATCAGGACCGTATTAGTAATATTCTTATTGAATATTTGCCAAAAAGTAATGACTATTGTTGTAAGTTGCTTCAATATCCAGAAATTCGCAGCAAAAATGGTTAGTTAAACGAAATAGATTATTGTATTGATTTGTATATTGTTAGAGACTATCACAATACTCCTATATTTAGCAATGAGGACGATTCAATGTATAGCTTGCATCACTAGTAGGATATTTATAGGTTGAAACGTACAAGGTACAATTGGAACAAGTATAAAGTAAGTACATGGAGTAAGATTAATATTGTAACACACTGTATGTTATGGTATTCGTGTATTTGTATTAGTTGTCATTAGTTGTCATACATGATGTAAAGTCAAAGGGCTAGGTTAGATCTTTTGAAGTGTAAACGTCATCGAATCGTCTAGAGTTTTCGAGAATGACGGATGGATTCTAGAAATGTCATCGAATGCTCTAGATGGTTCGATGAAGTATATATAAGGTGCTACGGGTAGCGTAGGAAGTCAGTTGAGTTGAGATCTAGTTGAGATAAGGTTAAGAGCTATTGTATTAAGTTCTGAAGTAAAACGGTGAAAGTTACGTCGAGTTTCATTCCTTGGGTTAAGAAAAAGAGGCCGTCGTGACAATATAATAAGGTAGTTTAACTGAAGCTTGCACTAAAAATGCTTCATTCTTACCTCATTTAAAGTGTACCTAATCATCATCATTCAGACCAGCCATACTGATATACTGAAAGACACGCCGGATTTTCCGAGAAAATGTAAAATAAGCATAGACCTCAGAGCATAGATGAAAACGTCACCAAGTGTCAATTACTTGTTATTAGTAATGCTTCCACTCAATACAGCCCTGCATTCCTTCAAAGCTTAAGATTGATACGCCATGACTCAATCTGGAGTATTTTTAGTTATCACTAGCCGAACAGCTGTTCGCTGTTGACACGGCTGACAGTTTAAAGTATCGGGTAACAGGGTATACGTTTATACGTCAGAGCAACAACTGAACATAGAGGTACTAAACAAACCACTTCAGCATGGCGTGCTCAAAGCCATCAGTTTTTGATACTTCAGCCTCCAAACATTGCCAACTAACCCGAAAATTCTTCCAATGCAAGCCATGTTACAAACACTGCTCTGCTCTGTCCCATCTCGAGAAACTGTTAAACTACACTCGAATATAGCACAGCAAGTCCGTAAAGCTTCGAAGTCGATTTTACTGACCAAGCATAAAAGACGCACAAACAAAACAAACGTTTGACAGTGGGGGTTTACCGTAAACAAATCGCAGGAAAATTATATAGGCGTTGCCAGCTCCTCAAAATTTATGTAAGACAGAATTTGCGTTTATGATGAAGAAATATGCAGGTACGCAGTAGAGGTCAACATATTTATTGATTTTGCTGTAATCATTTCCGAACCATCAAAATACCGTCTTTTTTAACGTAGAATGGAATATTTCGGGATACTATACAATCAAGACGATTGTAAGCAATTATGATTGCCGTATATATTTGGTGCGGTCAATATGACAACGTACGAAAAGATGTTGGCCTAATAGAATTAGTTGTTTACTACCTCTATGTTCAGTTGTTACTCTGAGGTTTTAACCAATAAATATCCCACTAGTGATGCAAGCTATTCATTGAATCGTCCTTATTGCTAAATATAGGAGTAGTTTGATAGCCTCTAACAATATACAAATCAATAAAATAATCTATTTCTTTTAACCAACATTTTTGCTGCACATTTCTGGATATTGAAGCAATTTTTTGTTTACAAAAATAGTCATTACTTTTTGGTAATGAGATATTCAGTAAGAATATTACTAATACAGTCCTGATCGCAGGATTGCCAATCATCACCACTAGTAAAAAATTAAATTTGAGATACACTTCTTCGTCAGCTGATACCTATCAAATATACGTCAAGCCAGTTTAAAGTATCAGGTAAGTATATCATGTTATTTGTATGAGGTTAGGTTTAAACCTCAGCTAAGCTCGCGTTAAGCTTCAGCTTACGTAAGCTCGTGTTAAGCTTGGAGTGGGGGGCTAAGCCAGCACGTTTTGCAACTGACGTGGTTTAACGTCGGCTTACCTCAAGCCGAAGCTTAAGCTCGCATTGTACAACCGGGCCTAAATGGTTTTTTTGCTCAACTTCCAGAATTGTCATATTGAAGAAAAGGCAAAAAGCGTTTTTAGAGAATAATTATATTCATCGAACTGTCAAACTACATCACCAAGATAAAAATATATGGTTAGATGACAAGAAAGAAATACGGAGGTAGTCATAACTATACCTTTTCTGTAAAATCTCTTTCAAACCTCATACAATCATCATGTAACTGCTTAGGTACATTAACAGATCATATCATATTATAAACGACATTTAGGTGAATATGAAGAAATGAAATGTTACGAATGAATTAAATTTCGCAGAATTGTAGTAGTACATACAATCGTGCGCGTAGCTAGGAGTTTTTCAGAACGTTTTCAACGTTCAGATAGATCGCCTATTATTAAATACAATAATAATGCACAACACAGGCTCTGTAGGCCTCTTTGGCAGAAGATATTTTCAATTTCGATTCAGTTCAGTTTGTATTACTTTGACCAATTGATAGATAGGTAGCAGGTTTTTTCTACTGACGGATAGCTGTTTAGATTATAGCATTATTTTATGTTTTTGAATACAATGTAACGTAGATTGCTTGTCATAACGATAATAATGGCTGTTTTTCCCGTTAGACGAACAACGAAAGGTTTCAAGTTTCGTATATATCTACTCATTAAATACAAATTTTTTTTTTGTAAAACTATCAAATGGAAGCTTACCTCTTTAACTTCTTGTTTTATCACAGTTTCCGCAGGTTCTTGCTTGATAGCAACTTCTACACCATTCACATTGACTTCTTGAGGTTCCATCTTCACTTTAACCTTCTTTACCATCACAAGCTTTTGTTGTTCCTCCGCCTCAGCTTGCGCGTGCTGTTTTAATATATCCTTCACTAAATCTTCACCTAAATAAACGATAAGATTTATAGACTGATTCTAAGCAACACTGGATAGATTGGCTTAGTAACCTGGAATACCGCTCAGTTTAACCGCTTACTAAACCATCAAATTCGTGTTTCGGTGTTTTAGCATATACAGGGGAATGTAATTTCTGGAACTTATCCTGTAGTGGTCTCTTTGTTTCATCGTGCTACAATGGTCAATCAATAAAAAATCACATCACACTGAAAGGTAAACTTTAGGGACATTTTGGCTACCTCTGTGACGTTCATCAAACTACAAAATTTGGAAAATAACCAATTTCAAGTGACACTGTTTGACAATTGCGCCACGAAACATCTTTTGTTTTTTGCGAACTCACTTTCCAACGATATTTCTGAAATCTTAAATAACATAAACAGTACAGTGCTTAGTAGTGTGTTTGGGTTCAGTTTCCCTAACGGCTGCCGTACAGCCTTAAAGCTTATTGTGCACCCCTCGTCAAAGGGGTCAGACAAGAGTCCCATTCTAAGTGTTTTGGGCAGCTTGAGATGAATTGGACTATGCTCTCCTGTCTTTCATCTTCTCCTAGACTCAGACAGGAGTTCCTACTTTCACTCAATACAGGACAGTGGAAGATAACGTGTTTAGCTGTTTCCTCTGCCTTACCGCACTTCCTGCATAAAAGGAAGGTGTGCATTGAACATCCAATGGCCAGCTATAAATCCAACAACCTTTTGTATCCCTTCCTACTCAATCTGACAGCATCCGCGGTATTAGAATTCAAGAGTCCCCACCACTCTGTCTCAGCGCTTCTAGTGCTCATTTAACACTCATCTGGTGACAGCTATCCGTACCATGTATGATATACTACATGCTGGTTCTGGACCGATGAGACGGAGTTCTGCAGCTTCCTTGACACACCTGTCGGCCCTCTCATTCCCACCAGTTCCTATGTGATTAGGCACTCAAAGTAATGTTACCTTGTTAGCCTTAGCCAGTGTCTTTAGGGCATAATGGCAGTTCCACACTATTTTTGAAGTCAGGGGTTACTTGCTAAGGCCATCAGATCCGCCCGGCTGTCTGTGTTTACACAGATAAGTCTTTTTAGTGTATCCTTTATCTATGCATTTTCTGCCGCATTCTATAATTGCGGATATTTCTGCTTGGAAAAAGGTAGTCAGTTTACCTATAATAATAAGTGACATTGTTGACACCTGTACGAGGAAACATCTTTTTTTTGCAAAAAAACTTCATAACTAATCGTGATTCTGAAATCTTGAGAAATACAAAGTGTTTCAATTGCATTTACTACGTTTACACGTTTGTCTTAAAATAGTAAAACCAATTTATAAACGTATAAACTAATAATAGAAGGAAAAATCGAAGGAAAACGTGGTCCTGGTCGCAGACAACATTCATGATTAAAAAACATACGCGACTGGACTGGTATGGACACATCATCCTTAATTCGTACCACTTAAGACCGAAGTAAGTATGCCGAAATTGCCGCCAACCTTCATTAAATGGAGATGGCACCTGAAGAAGTATAAACGCTTGTTAAAACGATTCAAACCGTTAAAACCGTTTACCTCAAAGCGTTTGAAAACCGGTTTCACGTGCCGTATGAACAGTGAAAACGGTTCAACTCGTTTTAGATGCAGTGGTGCCAACGAACACTTACGAATTCAAAATCGCGTTTACGAAATTCACATAACCTGTCAAAATTGAGTTCTCATAAAGTTGCAGAAAAAATGTGGAAGTTTACGGGAAAAACTTATTATGACCAGTTTAAAGCTACATTTACATGGACTTTCAACTTAAGTGACATTTCATTTCTCTCCATTTAATTTTACATTACCGAATTTAGATGTTAGAAAACGTGTAAACAAACTGAAAGAAACCCCTAGAACCAAAGTAGAAATTAAATTAAAATACTGGTCTATCAGCTAATTGCCTTACTGGGCACTGCCGCATCGTCGGCTACTTTGGCAAGGTATGAAATAGTGAGAAAAAAAATAAGAAATAGAAGGATGTGGATCGCTGGCGCTATCATTCATCTCCATCGTGAATTCAAAATACTGATTGATAATATTGATAGTGAAGTGATTTAAAATCACAGAACGTCGAACAACGACAGTCCTACGACGTTTTTAACCTAAATATTTTATTTCTGCTTGGCTTTTGCAAGCTGCTTGCGCCTGTCCAAATTGCAATTTGAAGTAAACTTCGAATTTTGTGCAATGTAAATGTCGGCATAGTGTTGACATAGGTTAAGCGCATCAATTTGCTGTCAAATTGCTAATGGGAGTGAATGTAAATGTAGCTTTAGAGCGTACAAACGTCGTGCTTACGAGTGTGAGTGCATGCAGCGTAGCAGATGCAGAATATCAAGATAAGTAATCAAGGGATAAATCCAACACCAAATCCATCGTGTATGTCACTTTGTTGATGGCCGTACACAAGATGATACCTTCCACGGACGATAGCCAGTTTATTTGCTTTGCATAAATAAATAAATATAACATAACAAGGACAGCATTAATAAAATAAGACACAAAACAGATGTTATTTACACTTTCTCATGGTTAACGCCTTTGGAAAAAAGTGAGGTTATTTTTGTTAAAGTATTTTCATTTTGACATTTTTAACCAATCAAGTGATAGGTTGGCAAAACTATTATTATTTTTAATCAGCTAATTTAAATTGGTTCGCAGAATTGTGTAAACCCACAAGTAATGCGGTTTTAGTTGAAGTGTTTCAAAATAAAACCGGTTGAAGCAGACGTGTAAACGTAGTAATTGATGATAAACCCAAAATTAGTCCGAGTAATACATCAGCGTCTTAGTATCAGGATGATGTCTGTCTTATGAGTGAATGACGCGACACGGAGACTGCAACCCTAAGGTGAGACAATACCGCATCTCATTCGGGACCGAACAATAAACCATAAGAAAACTTGGCAAAACTCATGGCCCACTCTTTGATTTGGAGAGCATTGTTCCAGATTTTTCCTTAATGCATATCCAACCATCATGAGTCACAGTTAACCGATAAATCAGAAATGCAATCGTGGTTTCTTTATTTTTCTTTCATAACTACGAGGCGCAACCAGGAAGTAAGTCTCCTTATTTAAGAAAAATGAACAGGCATACAACATCAAGTACATTTTAACAGGAACAAGTACGGCAGTGTTTTGGCAATTTTTCAACATAACCACCATCAGAAATGAGAAACTTACCATATCGTGGGATCAACTTTTTTTATTACAGAGACTTTAGGAAATCGGCATGTTCGCCAAGTAGAAGCACTCCCACACTCGGAAGTGTGAGAGAGAATCTACCCGCTGCGACGTTGTACCAGCTTGAGTCCTCTGATGTCATGTCCAACGGACGCGGTTGCGTCCACCCGACATGTCACCACGTCCCGACCGGTTAAAACCCATTCCCTCCTTACCACCTCTATCTCCACCTACACCGGGCATCATCGTAAACGATATTCTTTGCAGAGCAAGATGAGGTATTTTCTATTCCAAGTGTCTCCGTTCTTCTGACTCTTCCGCTTTCAAGATGTTTTGTATCATCTTATGTACGATCTTCCATCATACCTCGCTCGATAACAGGACGGGCACCATATTTTCAGGGATGAGATCCTCAAACAAGTTTGCTCTTGCTGCTGTCTATAACGGGACCATCTACCGCAGTCAAACAGTGTGCTCCGCTGTGTCCTATACATGACAGTGATGGCTCATGTCGTCAACTACTGCTCTGATTGTTCGATGTCTATACACGCTGAAAGGGTCATGGCCTGATAGCACCTAAATGAGGAAGTAGCACGTTATCCTGTGTTTGCACTCCACCCTTATGGATGGTATCAGCCTCTGTCCATTGCGCCAGCTCCGATGTATCTACCCATAGCTGCTTCCATTTTTTTAGCGTGCTGAGTTGCTGGGAGATCTTTACCTCTATGCATGCGTGCTCTTTCCTCCGCTAAAAGGTACAGAGGCGGTGTTGTCGTAATGACATGTAGAGCTGTGGTCGATGCGGCTACCCTTAGCAGGGCCTTCCTCTGCAGGATATCCAACGCCTGCTGATGTTTATTCCTCCTCATGGCTCAAGCATACTTTCTGGCTGCGCCTCGTATTATCCAAGGAAAAGGAAAGGACTACGACGAAAAATCGGTTTAGCAAGTGGCTAGGCTGGGGTAGTGTTTGTGTTCATGAAAAGTTTCTTGTTACACATTTGCAATACCAATTTAGTTTACCTGCTAATCTAATCGAAACTCCCAGACTTAAGAGGACATTGTGGCCTTCCCATCTCAGCTTAGCGGAACTTGTAGGTTTTTGTCTAGGCCTTGATTCAGCCACCAAACTTGCCCAGTCTACTCCCAAAGCATCACCAATGCCTGGAAATGTAAAAACAGTTTCACTAAACCACATCGTATTTTAAATTGTAATAAACTTTTTTGAGGATAAAATCCCTACACCCTTATTTTATACAAAAATCACTACGATCGTACAAGGACTATTTGTGCACTGCCATTTTCAGCAGTTTAGAAGCATGTACTTGCTTTGTATATAATTTTTTTTCATATATGAATTCGTCCGAGAGATAGAGCCACTCTATAGCCATAAAGAGTTATAATTCTTTTTTTTCAAAATGCCTAGTACTTTGTGACAAAATAGAGCATACACTTATTTTAACTATTCTGGTTTTTCATAACTTTGATGAAGAAATGTTCTGCGTTTGTTTTCACATTAATTTGATACCTTTGCACTTGGATTCTTCTTCTAACTCATCCTCTGAAATCTCCTCGAAGTCCAGCTCCATATTTTCACCGTCTACGGACACTGCGTCCTTCTGCGACTGCTGATGACCAATTGGTGTCGGAGATTGTGATTTCTGGGATGCGGTGGACGTATTTTGATCTTTTAAGGAGGCCGAGTCGCCAACAGCGTTTGATGACACATCCAAAAAGCCTCCTGAAGATGGGATATCTTCTATTATTTCATCTACGATCTCCTACAAAATAGTGAGGATGTTAATATACGGAAAATCCAAAAATAATTAGCAAATTAGAGAAAGAGTTACGACGAAATAGCGTCTGAGTCGCATAGACACCTTATCTTCACTATTCACCTGATGAGTTAAAATCAAATTAGAAAACGTAGTGGAACTATGGGTACATCCTATGACTCGTTTCGAAGTACTTTGTTTTTTACCTTCATTACACTTCCGATCGATCGAGTCCGATCAACTAAACGACGCCCTATTTAAAATTAGATCCCATCTGTTATAACGTTTTCGACTTATTGCCCTATCACTGCACCAATAGGAACTGGGTATCAAAATTATGTTCGTCTTACATTTGAGTGCAATACTGGTCTAGTTTTTTGTTTTCGACTTATCCGCTCAATTGCACTTAAGTGCAAATTATCGCCAAGCACTCTCTGAGCTCGTGGCGGTTTCAGTGCATTTTTGACGTCTAAATATTAATTATAACCTATTTTATTTGTCAAAGAAAATAATTTTTTGAATCAAGGACTGGGTAGTCGGGTAGTATACATAGTAGCATGGATGATAGGATAGGTTACGGAAGGTACAGGAAATGTAGTTGAAAGAACTGCGAACATCGTCATATTCGGATGATGAGAAAATTGAAGCATATCTAGTTAAATTGCAAAAAACGATCCATGTGTCCCAAAAATACGAACGTTTGTTGAAGATATTGTTCATAAACTGACGGAAGAAGATGTGTAACAAGATAAGTATTTACTGATACAGAAAAATTAATATGATATTCATTTTTAGTGGGCAAATCCTAGACTGGCGCAAATGTCGTATTGCACAAAGGGCTGTTAAGTTTTATGTTAATAAATTAATAAATGATTGAACAAGGCGGATTCAAACTATTCAAATTCGAAAACCACGACACAACAAAATTGAGCTCTCAGGATGCAAAATGGCATCAAACTGTCATCAGTTGGCTGATAGAACAGTTACATCTATTGCACTGAAATTTAGTCCATGTTCTACTTACCAGTTCAGATTTATTGCACTTCTGGGCACCAGACGTGTTTTCAATGTGCATGTAGTGCAATCGTGATTAAAATCGGTGCCATAAGTCGAAAATGCTATTAGTTACCGAAACTTGCAAAACGCTTAACAAATTTCAAGCCACCGGATTGAGAGTTAATCAAAGTGATTTTTCCAATAGGTGCAGTCTCAGATACTACTGCCCTATTTCGAAGTCTAACATAGCGGATTATATCGACCTATTTAAAACCTATTTAAAAAAAAGGTCAGACTTCGTTTTAGCGGAAACCGAAATGGGGGGTCACAGTAGTGTCAAACGACTCGGTTTGACGTCCTGAATCGAACGAGATCTCTCCCAGACCGAGGAAACGTTCTGGTTAAAAACTACGGCACCTTCAAGTTTCATAACCTAACCTAACGTATCCAAACCAGTTGAGTTGTTGAGATCCAAATGGGTGTTAATCGACGTGGCTGGGCATGGTGTCTCGAATTCGACCACTTTCAGAGTTAAAAACATTCCTGTGAAAATCTAGGCCACTTATAATTTGGAAATTTCAATACCTTACCTGACATAACCAAATCGGTCGGGCTAAAAAGGGGTGTCAATCGACTCGGTTTGATGTCCTGACTCGAACTGTATCAATCGATAGACTGAAAAAACGTTTATTTGGATTCTCAATTTAGGAAATTAGGCTAAAAAAAGGTCTTAGAGGGTCTGCGCCTTAAGCCTATTCCGGTACATTGTGAAAAAACTGAACAAGTGACAACCATACCTGGGGGTATATTGCTTACAGCATTCAAAACAGTGACGTCTGGGGGGGCACCCCCCAGCCCCCCCATATTTACGTAAATGCACAACCTAAGCTTACCTAATTTTTAGGATCATTAAGAATTCAAAGTATCATAACTTTTTTATTTTCCATTTTTAGTGTTGCTTCTGGTGTCGTTGTCTCTGTACTTTCGATTGACCATATATTTCGTGAAAAAAATATCAACATTTCGAAGACTTCGAAACACAGTGTTTTTTAGGTTAGGTTTGAAATTTTAAATAGGCGTAGATTCTCATCGGGCCGGTTTTTCAGTCTGGGAATGGTTAATCCAAAAATCCAACTCAAGACGTGGTTACGATTGGTATTTACCATTTAAATAACTTTGTATATTCGAATCTCCCGCGTTTTGACTTGCGAGTTTGAAGTCTGACGGTTGACGCGGAAGAAACAGAGAGTCGTGCTTCAACTACCGAGGTGAACGGACGTGTGCGTGATATCCGTCACCCCGTGTGTAGCGGGTACCTCCAACAAGGGCGACCACAGCCTTACATCGCTCAGCTAACTAAGAATCTGGATAGAGCAACGCAGTACCCAGCTGGGGAAGACATCCGACGCCAACCAACAAGGGGTGAGTCAACCGATGCATGATTAACCTTCAATTCTCGTGAGTCATTTGCGGGTATTTGCCAATTTAGTTGGTCCTTCACAATTGGCTACAATTACTTTATTGATCGAATTGTAACCATTTTTTGGTCCTTCGAGCCGGATAAATAAATCGCGCTATAGTAAAATAGTCTACGTAAAATCTAAATTGGTACGTATCCTTGACAAAAAACGGAGTTCTTTTGTGACATCGGAATTTGTTAGTGTTGCGCGCTGTTTGTAAAAATTGGTTATATTCGAAAACAAGCAACTTTTGGTGTATTGTGTTGGTAATACATATCTGGGGAGTTTTCTGGGCATTTGAAATTGACATTTTGCGAATTGCGTGAGCGCAAAGTTGTTTTGATTCAGTTGGTTACATTCGGTTGGGGGTTCGAAAACCGGCGTTTCGACAAGTGGTGTAGTCGACGGAGATTTCGAAAAAGAATAACAACTGAAAATTTTGTGATTTGTGTGTGGTTGCCGTATTGTTTGTGTAAAGAAGTTGTGTTTACTAGCAGATTGATTCTAAATTTGATTATTTTGGTCTTGTGTTTACATTGAATCGTTACCTGATACCTGAACATGCCTAATGCAAATGTTGTGAAGTTGCAACGGCAACGCGCGCTAGTTTTAAAATCTATTAAAAATGTTCTTGAGGCGGCCAAGAAGGCTCGTGATAATGGCGAGTATCGGACGGAGTTTTTTCTCAGGTATGGAGAGCTAGATGGGTATGTAACGAGGTTTGAGAATTTGCAATATGAAATAATAGCCTTGGTAGATGAGTCTGCCTTAGAGGAGGAGGAAGCAGTTCATACAATGTTTGATGATATGAGATATTCAATAAGGGGCATTCATAAAGATCTTTCTGATGAGATGATGGCTCGTAGTGAGCATGAAACATCTGCAGTGGTCGTAAGAGAAAATTGTTTGAGGCTTCCCAAAATTGAAATACCGAAGTTTGATGGTGACCTTACAAGGTGGCCTACGTTCATTGACTTATTCAATACTCTTATTCATAGAAATAATTCGCTGTCAAAAATAGAAAAGTTTCAGTTCTTGATTTCTTATTTAGAAAAAGAGGCAGGTCGAATAGTAAGGAATGTGCCCATTACTGAGGATAATTATGAAATAGCCTATAATGCATTAATGAGTCGATATCAGAATGAACGTGTTTTATTGAGCAATTATTGGTTTTCAATTCATAATGCTTCTCCCTCTAGGCATGATTCTGCAGTTGAACTTCGAAAATTGTTGTCAATATTTTCTGAAAATTTGGTGGCTTTAGAGATGAGTAACTTGAACCTATGGGATTTTACCAAATTCAATTTATTGTTGCAGAAATTACCTTCTTCCCTTAAAACGCGATTTGAACTAGAACATAATGGGAATAATGTTCCGGGGTTTGACATGCTTTTTGGATTTGTTGAGAAAACCTGTCGAGCTCTGGAAAATACATCCCTTACTTCCGCATATCAAGGGAGTAATGTGTCTAATGCTAGTGGTGGGTTTAGAAAGAATAATAGTCCTGCTAATACCAAGGGAAGGCAGACACTTAGTTTTTCGACTGGCACATTAACACAGGAAAAGTGTAATTTTTGCAAGGGTTCACCACATTCGTTGATCAAATGTGATAGATTCTTGCAGGCAGAATGTCGTAAGAGGCATGCCTTTGTCAAGCGGACTAGAATGTGTTTTAATTGTTTGGGAGCTACTCATCTAGTAAATAAATGTAAATCAAAAGAACTTTGTGGGGTTTGTGGTGGAAAACACCATGTACTATTGCATTTTCCGGACACTAAAGTGACAGATTGTGATGTCAGTGGTAGTACCTCTAATGAATCTGAGAGTCATGTTCAAGTCATGGCAAGTAAGTTGTCTGTGCAGCCTAGAATATTGCTTGCTACTGCACTAGTCTCAATATTGGATTCTGAGGGTAGATCCACCAAATGTCGTGTTTTGTTAGATTCTGCTAGTCAAGCCAATTTTATTAGTGAATCTTGTGTGAGAAGGTTGAATCTTACTCGTAAGGAGTATTCAACCCCTGTTGTTGGCATTAATGGAATGTCATCGAATGTGAGTTCGGGAAAAGTCTCTTGTGTTATCTTTCCCTACAGCAAACCGTATCCTAGCTTCAATTTGGAAGCTATTGTGATACCTCAGATTTGTGAGAAGGTACCTCAAATTCCTGCTGTTGTTCAGAAGTGGAAGTATTTAGAAAATCTTTGCCTCGCAGAGCCTTTGGCTGCACATGATGAAATGGAAATTGATCTGCTTCTAGGGGTAGAAGTATTTGGTGAGATCTTACGTTCCGGTTATGTGAGAGGACAGAATGGTGGGCCACATGCTATTAACACCGTATTTGGGTGGGTGTTAATGGGCAAGTTGGGTGGTGTTTCCACTAATAGTGTGCTGAATTTTCTAACTTCTGTGGGGGAATTGGATTGTACATTGAAAAAGTTTTGGGAAATTGAAAGTATCCCTAAGTGTGTCGCATTGTCTGAAGAGGAACAGCAGGCTGAGGAATTCTTTACGTCATCTTGTTGGCGTATGGACTCAGGAAGATATGTGGTGAAGCTTCCCTTTTCTGAATTCCCCCCAGTTCTGGGTGATTCCTATTCACAGGCTTTACATAGATTTAAGCTGTTGGAAGGACGTTTTCGTCGTGATTCCGTCTTACATGAAGCATATTGTGATTTTATGGCTGACTATTTGGAGCAAGGCCACATGTCTGAAGTTGGGAACCAAGTGGGGTCTAATAGTGAGTATTACATTCCTCATCATGCGGTGGTGAAAAGGAATGCGAATGGTGAAATAAAGCTTCGGACTGTCTTTGATGCTTCAGCTAAAACTACCAATGGAAAGTCCTTGAATGATGTTCTTCTAGCAGGTCCCAAGTTACAAAATGATATCGTCTCAATATTGTTATCTTTCAGGTTGTATTTGTATGTGTTTACCGCGGATATACGGCAAATGTATCGACAGATTTTAGTTGAGGAGTCTCACACTAGTTATCAAACTATTTTGTGGAGACCTAACGGTGACGAGCCTATAAGGAAATATCAGTTGAAGACCGTTACCTATGGAGTAACGTCTAGTCCTTTTCTAGCGATTAGGACGTTGCTGCAACTGTGTAGGGATGAGGGTGAAAGGTTTCCGTTAGCTGTAAATATTTTGGAGAATTTCTGTTATGTTGATGACGCCATTGGAGTAGCAAACTCCAAGGAAATTGCCTTGGATACTCAAAACCAGTTGATTGAATTATTGGCGTTGGGAAAGTTTGAACTGAGGAAATGGGCAAGTAATTGTTCTGAAGTACTTGCTCAGGTACCTGAGGTTCATCAGCAGCCACTTGTATTTGATAAGGATTCTCTTGGAATAAAAGTGTTGGGTTTGCAGTGGTGTCCCACTACGGATTGTTTTTCTTATTCTGTACATCCTCAGATACGGTCCTGTACAAAGAGGAATATTTTGTCAGAAATAGCAAGACTGTATGATCCTCTAGGATTCTTAGCTCCAGTAATCATTGTTCCCAAGCAAATACTTCAGCAATTGTGGGCTTTAGGGATAGGTTGGGATGATGAGCCACCGCTGGAAGTTGCAAACCAGTGGAAAACTTTTGTGGCTGAGTTACCTGAGCTATCTTCGTTGAAAATTCCTAGACATATACTTCATATAGAGGCAAAGTTTACAGAAATTCATGCTTTTTGCGATGCTTCGGAGAAGTCGTATGCAGCTGTAGTTTATCTGAGACAGGTTTCCACGGAGAACAGTATTTCTGTACATTTGGTGTGTGCCAAAACTCGAGTGGCGCCTTTGAAAAGACTGTCGATTCCACGACTGGAATTGTGTGCAGCCTTATTAGCCGCAGAGCTGATTGATTGTGTATCCCATATAATGGTAACACAGAAAATAGATAATGTTTGTGCTTGGACGGATTCGAAGGTAGTTGTGACGTGGGTCAAATCTTCTCCGCATAGGTGGCGGAGCTTTGTAGCCAATCGTGTAGCTATAATCCAGGAGAAGGTAGCTCCTGATTCATGGTATCATGTGGTTGGGAAAGAGAATCCTAGTGACTGTGCTTCTAGGGGGACTTTTCCTCGGCAATTTCTAGAACAACCCTTGTGGTGGGAGGGGCCAACTTGGCTTAAGCTTCCTCGGGATGATTGGCCTGTAACTTGTGTAGGTGAGCCTTCCTGTACAGATGTACAAGAAGAAGCAAAGGTTGTTTGTATTACTATTCACGGCTCTAGTATTGTTTCAGAATTGTTGAATAGATATTCTTCCTTACGCAAAATTGAGCGTGTTGTTGCTTATTGTTTGAGATTTCGTAAAAATTGTTTGTGTCGAAAAAGGGGTTACCCGCGTGAGATAGGTAATTTATCCGAGGCTGAATTGTATGAGGCTATGGTGGTTCTGGTCAAAGACGTGCAAAGAGTTGAATTGGATAATGAACTGCGGAAAGTTCGTCGAGCGGAGGTCTGTCCCAAAGCTATACAGAAGTTAGCTCCTTTCATTGATTCCCAGGGTGTCCTGAGGGTGGGCGGTCGCTTGAGACAGTCTAGTCTAAGCTATGATCGGAAGCATCCAATTCTGCTCCCTAGGAAGCATCGATTGACTTATCTCATTATCCAAAGTGTGCACAATAGGAGTTGTCATCCTGGACCACAAACTTTGCATTATCTGTTAAGGCAGAGATATTGGATACTATCTGCCAAACGGGCTATAGCTTCAGTGTTATCTCGTTGCATAAAATGCTTTAGAGTTAAGCCTCCTCCAGTGGTCCCCATAATGAGTGATTTACCTTCCGTTAGAATTTCGGAAGTCAAACCTTTTTCCCATAGTGGCGTAGACCTTTTTGGTCCTTTGAGGATGTCTTTAGGTAAAAGACGAGGCATTAGTTCTCAAAAGGTGTATGTGTGTCTTTTCGTGTGTATGGCTACTAAAGCAATACATTTAGAAGTTGTGTCAGATCTAACTAGTGAAGCTGTTCTTGCAGCACTTAGGCGTTTTATAGGGCGGCGAGGACGTTGCAGTGATATTTATAGTGATCAAGGTACGAATTTTGTTGGTGCTTATAAAACTTTACAGTTGTTGGGTGCTAAAGCTTCTGAAGCTTTGCAAATTAAGTGGCATTTTAATCCTCCAGCTAGTCCTTCCTTTGGAGGTATATGGGAGTCCGGAGTGAAATCTGTGAAAACTCACTTGCGGCGGGTGATAGGTGCGCAAGTGTTGACTTATGAGGAATTGAGCACCACTTTAATCCAAATTGAGGCAATGTTAAATTCGAGACCCTTGTGTAGTTTGAGTTCTGATCCTAACGATGTAGGCAGCTTGACTCCGGGTCATTTCTTGACATTAGAGCCCCTGAATGCTCCGCCTGACGAAGATTTGTTGTGTGTGAAACATAGTCGGTTGAACAGGTGGCAGTTAGTGCAACAGATGCAGCAACATTTTTGGCGGCGCTGGCATATGGAGTACCTCCACACCCTTCAGCAACGACATAAGTGGAATACACCACATAATCCTCCCTCGGTCGGCCAGTTGGTTCTTCTCAAGGATGAAAATACCCGTCCTTTACAGTGGCCATTAGGCAGGATTATTAAGTTATATCCCGGTACGGGAAACATTTCGAGAGTCGCCCAAGTTAAGACGAGTAAAGGGCTGTTAGACCGTCCTTTATTGAAACTGTGCCCTTTGCCGGCACAATAGGCCATGATTTGCTTGTATATGATAATTTGTTTTTTTTTCTTTTCGTGTTGTGTTATGGGTGGGATAATTCCACTAATTTTCTTTTGTGGGTAATATAGGAATTACTATGATTGGAAAAAATATTTTTTTTTTATATTTTTTGGTGGGCGGAAAATGGTTACGATTGGTATTTACCATTTAAATAACTTTGTATATTCGAATCTCCCGCGTTTTGACTTGCGAGTTTGAAGTCTGACGGTTGACGCGGAAGAAACAGAGAGTCGTGCTTCAACTACCGAGGTGAACGGACGTGTGCGTGATATCCGTCACCCCGTGTGTAGCGGGTACCTCCAACAAGGGCGACCACAGCCTTACATCGCTCAGCTAACTAAGAATCTGGATAGAGCAACGCAGTACCCAGCTGGGGAAGACATCCGACGCCAACCAACAAGGGGTGAGTCAACCGATGCATGATTAACCTTCAATTCTCGTGAGTCATTTGCGGGTATTTGCCAATTTAGTTGGTCCTTCACAATTGGCTACAATTACTTTATTGATCGAATTGTAACCAAGACGTCAAACCGAGTCGATTAACATTTCTTTAAATCTCATTTAATCCATTTTGGGTTGACAAGTCGGGTTAAGTAAGATTAGGTACTGAAACTTCAAAATGCCGTAGTTTTTCACCAGAGCGTTGCTTCGGTTTGGGAGTGGTCTCTTTTGACTCGGAACGTCAAACCGAGTCGATTGGCACTACTCTCAACCCCTATTTCGGTTTCTGCTAAAACGAAGCTTAGCCAAAAAAACTATTTCTAAAAATTCCAATAAATGCTGATAAATTTTAAAAAACAACATCATTCCGGCAATACTGTTCATCGGCCTGACATACAGGGTGAGTTTTTAATACCGGCTCGGTCGATAAATCCACTGCTGTAGAAGATAGCGAAAAAAGTTGTATATAAAAGTTTAGCCACGGATATGCTCCTTGCTTAGAAAATATTTTGATTTATACAGGGTGATCCGTAACTACGTGGTGATGCAAACATGCATTTTTTTCCGATATAGGGTATTGTTACATTATACAGGGTATTTCAAGAGTTATGACCATTTTTGTATCCAAATCGCTGTCAAATGAACGTACTGTATATCAAAAAGTGGTGAATCAAAAATCATTTTTTTTACACGGATCGATGAAAAATATCATCTAGTTTTAAAATCGGCTATAAAATAAGCCCGCGACGCATATTCGTATACAGGGTGATGTAGTATGCAAAATCCAGATTTTCTCTTTTTTTTTAAATGTAACCCCACAATATTTTATTATCCCAAAGAATTGCTCTTAATATGCTCTTTCATCTTTATATAGCGCTTGTTGTATCTACATCCATCATTTTCTGAGATATTTCGATTTTTCGGTAAATTTAAAATATAGCTTCTATTTGTGTACTTAAATTTATTTATTTTGACAAAGTACTATCGAATTTGTTTTTTATTTAACGAACAGCTAAATTATAAGGTCATGATACTATTCGATGAAGTCAAAACCCTAAATTAACGAGATAACAAAGTCAAGTATGCTGAAGAAACAATTTAGTAGGCGTGATGCATAATTATCAAGCAGATTTATCAGGTAGGCTTTGAAAAATTGACAGTTCTCATAACCTTCTCAATAATTCCGTACTGTGTGAAAAACCAGCTTTAAAAAT
Organism: Callosobruchus maculatus; assembly: GCA_951848785.1. Classification (NCBI taxonomy): domain Eukaryota; kingdom Metazoa; phylum Arthropoda; class Insecta; order Coleoptera; family Chrysomelidae; genus Callosobruchus; species Callosobruchus maculatus. The sequence continues at coordinate 197,290 of CATOUR010000087.1, read as the reverse complement.
TAATTTTTCCATTGGGGGTATTTAGGAGAATCTTTGAGAAATTGCCTACTAGCCTCTAGAATATATCAACTATGAACAGCAACGGAGGCACTCTAAAACTAATGCGTTTGAAAGATTGGAGAATCGTTTTATTTTGACTGTGTCGTTTAATATTCCATAGCCTACCTGATAGATCTGCTTAATAATTACGCGTGACGCCTATAAAATTGTTTCCTCAGCACACTTGACCTATAATATCTCGTTAATTTCGTGTTTTGACTTGATCAAGTACTATTATGGCCTATATTTTAGTTGTTTGTTAAGCAAACATAAAATTTGATAGTATTTTCTCAAAATAAATAAGTTTTTGTAAACAAATAGGAGGTATATTTAAAATTTGTAGAAAAATCGAAATATCTCAGAAACTAATAAATGCAGCCATAACAAGTGCTATACAAAGATGAAAGAGCATAATAAAAGCAATCCTTTGGTATAATAAAATATTGAGGGTTACATTCAAAAAAATAGAGAAAATCTAGATTTTGCATTCTGCATCACCCTGTATACGAATATGCGTTGCGGGCTTTTTTTATAGCCGATTTTAAGACTAGATGATATTTATTATCCATCCGTGTAAAAAAAATGATTTTTGATTCACCACTTTTTGATATACAGTACGTTCATTTGACAGGGATTTGGATACAAAAATGGTCATAACTTTTGAAATACCCTGTATAATGTAACAGTACCCTATATCGAAAGAACGGAAATCATTAGTAGAATTCGAATATGGAATAATATATAGGGTGTCTCATTTAAAAAAATGCATGTTTGCATCACCCCGTAGTTACGGATCACCCTGTATAAATCAAAGTATTTTCTGCGCAAGGAGCATATCCGTGGCTACAACTTTTATATACAACTTTTTTCGCTATCTTCTACAGTAGTGGAGTTATCGAACGAGCCGGTACTAAAAACTCACCCTGTATATGTACTGGCGACGAAGTTTCTGGCAATTGTGAAAGAGCTCCACTTGTCTGTTAGCAATTTTGGTATCGTCTTTCCGATGTCGTATCGGTATATCTGTAAATTCCTATGACAAATGACTTGAGCCATCTTTAATGAGCTAACTATAAATTACAGCATAGGGCGTTAATGGAAAATTGTAACGAAAAAAAACTACAAAAGACGTCTAATATAACTAAAAAGATTTTTCGTATACCACCATTATTTTTCCAAATTGCAATAAAAAAGAGGAGTCATCACTACGATTTCAGGTGAGAACTGGCAAACATGTTTCAAGACTATTTATTCTCGTCTTGCTAAAATGTTGTTCTTCGTGGCTTCTTCCTATTCGTTGGCTTGGGGTTACAGTTCAGTGGTACTCGTTTCTGCTGACATGGCCGTTCGATGATTAACACTTACGAGGTTTTAGTTCAAGTATGGCCTCTTATGAGAGTACCGTATCAGATTGATTTTTACGTTAGGTTGGCTGTATATGTTTTTGTTGGTGAAAAGCTGCTTTGCATTATTATAAGCAGTTGCCCAGTAGGAAACTGATTGTAGTTAAGACTTTTAGAAATCAATTGACAATTTACGTGCATTATAGACCTGGACCCCGATTCTCGTAATTCACCTCAAAACGATACGTTTTGAAAGTGCTAAGCGACACGTATCAAATGGCACGTGCGCTCAGCGATCCGTTTTAGTATTCTTGTTGCCATCCGTGACGATTTTAGCCAATACGTGTGGCGCATTTTGGCAATACAGTTCTTTATATCAAGTTTCGTTTTGTGTCATCAGATCCATGTGTTTGTGGTTTTGCGTGAAAGTGTATGTTGTTTTGAGGTTTTGCGCTTCTTTGAAACGTCAAATGTTTAACCCCAAGATGTTTTGTGACCTTTGTGACCCCAAGTTAACCTAGCTGAGCGTAGTTGTAGTAGCAAATAAATGTGGGTTTTTACAGTAATATAAACTGTCCGTGAACATGAATATGAGCCGTTCTCAACACAAAGCGGACCTTGTTAGATTCGTAGATAAACATCCTGGATTAATTACTCAAACGCAACGCAATGTTTTCGTACTCTCAATAATTTCACGAAATTATGATCTGAAAATTCAAACGAACCTTCTGGTCCGAAAACCCTTAAAACTTCATTAATCAATATCCCTCCTATATATGGAAGAGAAAGGTAAGATAATTGAAACAGCAAATAACTAACTACCAATAACAAAATGCAATAATGAAATCAACAAACTTCGAACGAAATAAACATCTATTCTCTCTTCTATTACAGGGTTATATTACACATACAAAATAAAAAGGTTCTATTTCATAGGTTAAAATTTCAGTGTTTAGTTTGACGTCCGAATTACGCGGCAAAGCAGCAAACAAGTGGTAGGTGTTTTTCACGCGCTAAGCGTTTTTTAAAAGCGCTTAGTGTTAAATGCACGGGAATACATATTTCTCTTTTTTAATCACGTGCTGAACGAATTGACATCACAAAATGCTCAGCGACAAAACAACCCTCAGCGAATTTGATTATGGGAATCGGGGTCCAGAACCATTATAAGAATGGACCAAGCTCGTGACGCCAAAGCTTCCGTCTCTGGTTAAGTAGTAGTTATTTGCTTAGTGAGTGGAAATGTTCGATGCGCTCAAGCTACCTAGAAGCTGACACAGTGCCGTCCATCGATTTAGATAGTGACGTATTTAAGAACGTCACAAGTCTCTTATACAAAATCAGGCACGACTTCGCGCGGCAACTCAACAAATCAAAACATTCAATAAAATCGTGTAGCAGGGTAAAAAATTTTTTCTCACCTCATCTCGATTCAATATCTCGTCCGCATCGTCACTAATCTCACTGAGATCATCTTCGAGTACTGGTGGAATAGCTGGTACTGACTGTGGACCATCCCACTTCGTTTTCTTGACACCCGAGCTATCGACTGCTTCGTCTGCGGGTCGTTTTGAAGCATCGCCTTCCTGCGAAGATGCTCGAATCTCACCAGCCGCAGAATCCTCTGTTACGAAAGAAAAACATATGAAAGGTATCCCAAAATATCAGATGTTCATATGATTTGCAATATATTTACATGTATGATCTTAGTTAAACAATTTAATTTTACATACATAGTTCTCAGAAACAAAAATGTTTCTTGGTATACATTGAAAATGATGTCGATCTCTTTTCAAAAAAGCTATTTTAAACTTCCTTAAATGATAATTTTTATCTTACATTTATAGGACAATTTAAATGCTATAGTAGAAATTATTTAAAAACTATTTCGTTCTCTCATATTTTGTACATAAATAATTAATTCCTTTTTCTACTATTCAGGATTTAGTTTTAGGGAGCGATCTGTACAACCTCACGCTTCGACTTAACGCGGAGGTGTCACCGGTCCGTTATGGAGCTTGCTCTCGCACAATTAAAAACCCACATTAAAGCTGCTGAAGTCCAATTTCTTTGAAGACTTCACAAAGATAAGCCAATGCTCTGAATCTTCTACAAACATCTAAAAGTGCATGGTTTGTCTGAACAGTTGACCTCCTCCTTCTTAAGGCCTAGTGGGTTGAAGTCGGAGACTGAGAGCTCTATAATGGCTTGCCAAGACGGTGCCTTGAACACCTTAGTATACCGTAACAGGTGTATGGGCATGGATGTACCCGATATCCATTGTAGTTTGTCTACAGGCGTCAGAGACCCTTACGCACCTCTTGTCGGCGTGTGAGGTGTACGCTGGAACTGCCCAAGTCCATCGGCAGAACGCGGCTCTACGACCATCTAAGGCACTCATAACTCATACGGTATACATACATGAGACACCGGTGCTGCCTTACGTTCCAGCGAACGTGGTGGAGAACGAGAGATGCCGAATTTATTGGAACTACTCGTTCTTCACGCTCGAACTTATACCGGCAAATAAGCCCGACATAGTCCTCCTCGACCACCACCAACAGAAAGCGATGTTCGTTATCGAGTTCCCGGCGCCTACCAAGGCGAACATCGTCTCTAAGGAGGACGAAGAGCGAACCAAATACCAGGAGCTCCTCGGTCAACTTCGCAGGCTGTGACCGGACTGCTCTGCTTGTAATGGTCATTGGATCCTAGGTGGTATGAGGGACACGCTGCTCTGTGCACTGCGCAAAATGCCGGTATGCCGCGCGGCGGCGCACATCTTAGCCACCAAAATGCATAAGGCTGCAGACCCAGTGACTGCTCACGTCACGGTGTAAAGAGTAGTAATTGGGTAATGTAACAGCAACTTTTTTGTTTTTTAGTAATGTACTTTCCCACTGCCAAAGGTGATTATATGAATTTTTGATATTACTGCCTCTTTAACTGGTGATTATTGTTTAAATACCGTCATGTCAACCTTCAGCTGGACAAACATATTTCAGAATAAGCATACAATACATGAGAAAATTGTGTATGCATTTATATCAACACTTTTCAAAATAAGAATATACAGTTGTCACAAAAAGCGCATATAAGCTGGAAAATATGTTCTAGTTAAGATAAAATATGAATAATGAAACAATCAAAGAATTACAACACACAGATTAATGACATCGACTCATACATAAACATGATATTGGATGTATATTGCAGATTGTTTACCATTAGTAGCATCCACATGGTGAGACGTGGCACTTCGAGGCCTTGATTTTTCTCTCCAATCCTGATTGCCCCATCGACGTCTGTCTTCTGCAGCCCAGCCATCTACCGACCTATGCAAATTTACAGCAATTCGCACTATTAATAATGGTTATACTGAAGGAAAAGTCATATAAGTCTCAAAAAATCAAAGTATGATAAAAAATTCACTCTCTTATAGTTTTTATTACGTTCTCTGTGCCTCTCGGGCCATGAATGAATGGCATCCACAACTTGTAGTCAAACTTTGTTTCAGCAATAGAAAATAGTTTTGATACGTTTATTTTTATTTAAATTTGATCATGGGACCACCTAGAGCGCGGACAGATTACCTACCCTGTCTCAGTATCAGTTTTTTCGTGTGGTTTGAGGACTGCCTTTGCCCGGTGCGTCTTGTCTTGAGCGCAACAGGTGTCTCTGATTTCAGGGTATAATTTCCTTAATTTAGGATTCGATCTCCTCCTGAACACAACTTAAAGACAATTTGGGTAGTTTATTGTCCAAGTTGGTAGTTGACGACATTTGACCATGTCAAGTGGCTCTTGGTACGGCTGAACGTGAAAACGCGGCTTTTTGCCACTGGTGTTCATTTTGACGAGACGTGCAGCGGTTTTCGTCGATCTTAAAATTGGATGTTTGTTGTTCCCTAGGAGGCAGCCGAATTTGAAAATATGGACAGCCGATTCCCCAATAAGATCGTCTGGTTCCCCACTGTGATTGCCGTTTCTCGTTGGCTTACGAGCACCTCTCGTTGACTTCAGCTCGCCAGTTTCATTCTCGTTGGATTTTATGGGATTTTCATTAGTAACACCCACGGTTTGTGGTAAGTCTAAGGTGAAGTAATGTTAATAAAAGAAGTGATAAACACTGTTCCAACTTTTGTATAATGGCCTCCATTTTAAGAACGCTCTAGACTCTTTATACAGGGTGTCCCACGACGATTAAGACAAGCAATAAATCGGAACAGGGCAGTGGTAGAGAATTATAGTTTTGGGGATGTAAATTGGAGTAAATTTTGTGTCTTTTCCTGTCATTGTGTTACCCAATGAGGTATTTGTTTTTGATCACGTGACGTCCGATTCAAAATTATTAATGGGACACCCTGTATATTAGTGCCTTTTGTGTTCCTCCCGATAAAACAATTCCAACAAACTAGCACACTTGGGGTCTAAAGTGATTAATTCAAGCGCTACAAATAATTAAAGGATTGTACCCCTACGATTGATTATAACATGTACCCCTATTGTTAAATTATTTTGATAGTGTTTCATAATGGTAGTGGTACAATCCTTAAGGACATGTAACTCTTGATTTAATCACTTTAGATCCCAACTGTGCTAGTTTATTGGAATTGTTTTGTCGGGAGGAACACAGAAAGGCACAAATATACAGGGTGTTCCGTTAATAATTTTGTATCGGACATCACGTAACCAAAAACAAATACCTGATTGGGTAACACAATAATAGGAAAAGATACAACATTTACTCTAATTTACACTCACAAAATTATAATTCTCTACTACTGCCCAGTTCCGATATATTGCTTGTCTTAATCGTCGTGGGACACCCTGTATATTATAATGGTTTATGCACCAAACCCTTTAAGTTTGTGTGGCAGTTTTACTTTATACAAGGTGAGTCGGGAGGAACGCACCACACTGTACACGTGAAAATAATGTAAAAAACATATATGCCCTTATCCGATTCTCATTTGTTTTCAAGTTAAGGCTAATAACAAATAAACAAATTTCACACATTAAAATTTTCTTAATCAACGCGTTTTTTTTTAATAAATGTTCAAAAATACCGACACTGATCTCTAAACATTTTCTGCTTCGTCTGCGAAGATCACTTGTTGTTCTACCATTGATTTATTTCTTTCTTCTTTATATGGGTTGCAGTATTTATTCATTTTCAACGAATTGGTGCATCCCGTGTATCTGGATTTTTGCAATAGATAATCACATAAACGTTCAATTACTGTCACTGAACACTGAGACTTCATCAAAATATCAGAGTTATCAAATGCTTTGAGCATCGAAGCATACTTTGATGACAAAATTCAGCTATAACTGGAAAGATAGTTAAACATTTTTAATTACGCTATAACTTGAAAACAAATGAGAATCGGATAAGAACATATGAGTTTTTTCATTATTTTCATGCATATAATACACTCCTAGAGTTTGGTGCGTTCCTCGCGATGCACCCTGTATAAGGTACACCATCAGTTGAGCACACCGAAAGAAAGTGGTCGACGTAGTTTCATAAAATAATTTGGGCAGTCACTGACAAATAACTTCACAGGTAACGCCTAAAATTCCTAGAGGCACATTCCTCACCAAGAACAAAAACATTTCGACTGCACTTAACAGAAACGTCAGCCAAAACCAATTAAAATTTGCCGTACAACAAAAATTCTATCGACAATGCAAGTTAGAAACACGTTTTAAACGCATGTTTTAAACTTGCACTTGTTAGCAAATATAGTCCATTGAATATTAATCAGTCAGGATTTAGAGAAAAAAATCCTGTAAAACCGCTCTACAAAAAGTAATAAATGATTTTAGATGCTCGTTAGATAATGGACATGCTATTGTTGCAGTTTTCATCGATCTTAAACGTTCGTTTGAAGTTGTCGATAAAAAATTGCTTATTCAGAAACTTGAGATGTATTTTGGCATAACAGATTGAGTTTATCAATGGTTTTTATCTTATCCATCTCAAAGATATCAAGTCACTAAGGTGAATGATAAATTTTCAAACAAAATTTTGGTTGAGCATGGTGCACCTCAAGCAAGCGTGTTAGAACCCCTGCTATTTATACTTTTTATCATTGCCATTTTCTTTGCTGACGTTGGAGGTTGTAGCATGGCAGCATGCACCTTCTTGCAGATGATATAATCATATATTTATCTGGAACTGACGTGAACCAAAAACCTAAGCAAATGGTTTCATAATAATAAGCTAGTAGTTAACTACCAAGTCAAAATACATGCTAATTTCGAAGAGTTATAGTCTGATAATGGTGTTACACTTAGTGGTAAAAGATTACACCGGGTAACTGAAATTAAATACTGGGGGGTCGTTACAAATGAACGTTTGCGATTTAGTAAGCATGTTAACTACATATCTAAAAAAAATCAAAAAAATGGTTTCTTGTACAGAATTAGCAAACATCTGTCACGATTTGCAAAACATATTGTTTGCAATACAATTATTAAACCTCACTTTGATTATTGATCATCGATATTAATTATGTGTAATAAAGCTGATTTGCATAAAATGCAATTGTTACAAAACAAATGCTTGAGGTCGTTGCTGGGTTGTGATATTAATTATTATATACTAATATAGGTAAAATACGAGTAAAATACAACAAATATTAAATTGGAAGTCCATAGAGGATTATATCAAAATACGGACGCTTATATTTATTTATAAAATTGGTCTAAGTCCAGATTATTTATATGTGAATATACAATACCGAAACAATGTGCATAGCTACAACGACAAATGCATCATGCTGATATAAGACCTACCAAATTAACAATAAGCAAAACAAGTGTATTTGGTGATGGGATGAAAGAATATAACAAACTTCCTCTATATGTAAAATGTTCTCCAAAGGATATTGTGTTCAAAAAAAAGACTAGGAATCTATATATAACCTCTAACATGTAATATCTTTTTAGACTTATAATCATAGGTTTAGTGGAGCTTATGAGTTGTACTCATAGTTCTATTTTTCGTTTTATTTTATTGTTTTCCTGTAAATAGCTTGTGTATGCTAAATAAACGTCTATACTACGACTACTACTAAACTTTCGTTGAAGTGAGATCAAACAAGAACATTAACCTGTTGTATGCCCTCCATTCGTCGTCCTGTGTTGCTCCGCCTCCTTGGGGTAGTGCAGCCCCACTGGCGGGATCCCATTCGCCGCTTGTCGCTTGAGACGTCGGCACCCCTCCCGACCAATCGCCACTTCTGTTAGCGCGTCCTGCCCAATCGTCATTTGTGGCCGCTGACGTGGAGCCGCCCCTATATTCAGATTCCTGCCAATCGGCGCCGCCTGCTCGACCAGAAGTGCTTTTCATGCTGGATCGGGAATCGTATCTGCCTCCACCGCTACCGCGGTCCCTGAGAAAAAAATTCGCTAAGTTGTGACCATGGAAATGGTGAACGTAATACTCGAAATAGGCTATTTCAAAGACCTCGTATTTTAACCAAAATATGTGTGCTAAATATAATGTCATGATAAGACAAAAAATATTTTAGATGATGTATAATTTAATTTCAAAAAATTGATAGCTTCACGATGGATGAATTATTTATTTTATAATTGGTCTAAGTTATACAATGTGTGCCGCTATCATGTTGACAAACTTTGAGGTATGAAAATACAATTAAAGTTACGAGGGTTGCTCTATATCTCCGTCAATCCACCAGTACGCCGACAGTTGTGTCACGCTTATTAGCGATCATCAGTGCGCCATAGGTCGATTGACGGAAATAGAGAGCATCAGATTTTTCATGTTTACTAAACATGTGACCTTAGAAATTATGAGATATCGTTTTTTTTGCCTTAGTTGATATACCCAGTTATTCTTCTATAAAATGAGTCCAAAAAGTCGTGAATCGTTCGATAAATAATCAAGATATGGCGTGAATACATGGCGCTGTGATACAGAAGTCATAATACAAAAAGGACTATTCTGTCGAAAATTTTAGTGCTACATACACGAATTGCATGTGGTTAGACGGGAAACATACTGCTAAACATTAAACTGTCTTAATAAATTGGCACTAATACGGCTTTTTTCAAATTATTTGCAAGTAACCAAAACAAGTGCATTACAAAAAAAGATATTGTTTTTTTACCTTAGTTGATATGCCCAGTCATCCATAAAATGAGTCCAAAAAGTCGAGAATCGGTCCATAAATAATCAAGCTATGGCGTTAGCAGTTGTAGCCAACCTTAATTAAAGACGGCACCTTAAGAAGAATGGCGTTACAACTGCGCGATCCCATAGAGTCGTGATATAGAAATTTAAAATATAATAAAATAATTAATTGAGAGGTTGATCCCTTTTTTTCGCATTTTTTCTCGATAACTTTAATTGTATTTTCGTACCTCAAAGTTTGTCGACATGATGGCGGAACACATTGTATATGTTTTAATATATCTATACGTCCCTGGACAAATCCCGAAAACTTTAAGGGATGATTTCTGGCACCGATTCATTAACATAACTCTACTAAATGACCTTCTCCGTTTTTTTGCTGTAAAATATATAAGAAATTCCGAAAAGTGAAATGTGGACCACACACGTTTCAGTTATCTTTACAACCAAACTTCAAACGTTGATTTCTCTGTAACAAATGGGAATTTAAGAATAATTCCTTTTGATATCGGGTCCACATTCCGAAACCTGCGATTTCTTTTTTCGCGATTCGACCTACCAAAATATCTGAAAAAAATGTATTCATGTATAATAGGAAACCTTTTTTTGTTTTATTAAAATGTGTTTAATTATAGAAACATATCCTAAATATCAGCGTTTAAATCGTAGTAGTTAATTTAACGATAAATATCAAATTTGAAATCATCGCTTACAAAATCGTAACCTGGATGAACGCCCAAGAGCCGAGTCACTTCATATGCTGAGCAACTACTCTGTATTTATTTCAGAAAATATAAACAATCTCTCTGCTTAAATTATATATGCGAGTTCTTCACAATAGTGGACTTTAATTTCCCAAATTAATTACTGTTTTGTTGCACAAAAATGAATCCACTCCGATTTATAACAACTAAGGCCCAGTTACACGTTCAACCAACCTCTTATAATCACACTCTCTCTCTCTCTCTCCCTCCCGCTCTCTCTCCCTCTCTCTCTCTCTCTCTCTCTCTCTCTCTCTCTCTCCCTCACTACTCACTCTCTCCCTCACTACTCACTCTCTCTCTCTCACTACTCACTCTCTCCATCTCTACTCACTCTCTCCCTCACTACTCACTCTCTCCCTCACTACTCACTGTCTCCCTCACTACTCACTCTCTCCCTCACTACTCACTCTCTCCCTCACTACTCACTCTCTCCCTCACTACTCACTCTCTCCCTCACTACTCACTCTCCCCCTCACTACTCACTCTCTCCCTCACTACTCACTCTCTCCCTAACTACTCACTCTCTCCCTCACTACTCACTCTCCCCTCACTACTCACTCTCTCCCTCACTACTCACTCTCTCCCTCACTACTCACTCTCTCCCTCACTACTCACTCTCCCCTCACTACTCACTCTCTCCCTCACTACTCACTCTCCCCTCACTACTCACTCTCTCCCTCACTACTCACTCTCTCCCTCACTACTTACCTCTGTTCAATCTCCATCTGCACCGGGCATCATCGTGAACGATATTCTTCGCAGTGCAAGATGAGTTAAGTATGTTTTTTGTTCTCCTTCTTTCTACATGTCCCTACGCTCCTCTGCCTCTTTTGATTTTAGAATGCCTCGAACCATCTCATGTACGATCTTTCAGCGTTGCTCGCTAGATATCATTATGGGCACCATGTTGTCTGGGGTCAGGTCCTCAGGCAGGTTCGCTCTAGCTTCCTGCCTGTAGCCGGACCATCTGTCACACTCAAATAGGGTGTGCTCGACTGTGTCCCTCTGGCCGCAATGTCGACAACGATCGTCCGTCGCTCGCCCTATTTGGTTCCTGTATACCCGAAAGGGACCATGGCCCGACAACGCCTGTGTGAGGTAGTAGCAGGTTGTCCTGTGTCTACATTCTGCCCATTCTCGTATATTTGGAATCAGGCGCTTAGTCCACTGCGCCACCTCTGTTGTACTGGACCAGATCCCCTGCCACTCGTCCATTGTTTTCTGCCTGGCGGTCCTCCTCCGCTCTGGCAAAGCACCTTTCGCGATATACATATGTCTCCTCTCCTTGGCCAACAAATGCAGTGGCGGTACTGCTGTTATAACATGCAGCGCTTTGGTGGAGACAGTACGATACGCACTGGCCACCCTCAGCAGCGACTTCCTTTGCACCCTGTCTACGGTTTGCTGGTGCTTTTTCCTCTCCATTGCTTTATACCATACTGGAGCTCCGTATAACATAACTGAGTGGATAACTCCGTTCAAGATCTGTCTCTTCCTCATACTTGGGCCGCCAATGTTTGGCATTATACGTGACAGTAGTGCCACCTTTCTTTCTGCTTTCACCGCAGCTCTCTTTATATGTTCGTTGAAACATCGTTCATTGTCTACGGTAATCCCCAAGTACATTATCGATTTGTTGGGTACTATCTGCACCCCTCTAAGACAGAATCTCACTTGGTTTCTAGTGATCCTAGAACCCCGGAGAATGACCGCCTCAGTTTTGTTTGGTGCGAGCTGAAGTTGATGCTTGGACATCCACTCATCTATCCTTTTCAGCGCCTCGTTTGTCGTTTGCATCAAAGTTTTTTCGTCTCTCGTGGATGCTACCAGAGCAAGGTCATCCGCGAATGCCACAGTCTTTATGTTTCGAGGAAGAGCTATCCTTAAAACCCCATCATACAGGACATTCCAGAGAAGAGGACCCAACGACGATCCCTGTGGAACGCCTGTAGACATCTCCAGCTCTACGTTTGCTATTTTTATAGCTCTGTCACTAAAATAGCTGCCAATCAGGTTTCGTAAATACCTCGGTATGCCACGTTTATTCAACTCCTCCATTATGATGCCCCACGACGCCGTGTTGAAGGCATTTTGCACATCAAGTGTGACCAGTGCTCCCCATTTATTGGAGGCTCCTTCTACGGAGCATAGAACTGCCTCCAATGCGTTGTTTGTGGACTTGCCACTGCGGAAGCCAAATTGGTTTGGCGACAAGCCTCCCGTCTCTTCGAGTGCCGCCTCTAATCTTTGCCGGATGAGTACTTCATACAGCTTTCCCACTGTGTCCAGAAGACAAATGGATCTGTAAGACGAAGCAAGCACCGGGGGTTTACCTCCCTTAGCGATCAGTACTACTGTAGCCTTTTTCCAGATGGTCGGGAAAGTTTGTGTTTTCAAGAGACGGTTCAGTAGTCCTAGTAGTAGGCCCGGTGCAGTGGCAATCAATTCCTTGATGACCTCTGGGGGAACTCTGTCTGGACCCGGTGCTTTCCTGGTCTTAATCTTTCCTCCCGCTGCGCGTAGTTCGTCCGTTTTGAACGATTCCACATTTTCGTCCAAGTTGTCATGTTGCCAGACATCTTGCCGGACGGGGAAAAAGTTCCCGCACTATCTCGAGCTTCCTTTCGATGCCCAAGTTGCACGTGGGCGCCACGCCTGTTATTTTCTTTGCTGCTATTCGGTAGCCTTCACCCCAAATGTCGTCCTCAAGAGAAGAACATAACTCCTTCCATTTTTCCCTCTTGGCTGCAAGGATAAGGTTTTGCAACCTATTTCTTTTTTCCTTGTACATGTCGTGGAGGAATTTGACGTTCGGCTCTGAGTCATTTCTTCTGCGCCGGGCGCGTGTCAAGTCGCGTCTTGCTGAATTGCAGACTACTCGTGCCGATTCAATTTCCGAATTCCACCAATAGGGAACCATGGCGGTCCTTGTTCCTCTTTTAATCGTACAGCTTTCCGTCATTTCTTTTATTAATGATGTATACTGGTCTACTGTATACTCCACAGGATCTGGGATATCTTCCAAGCGTCATTTCAAAACTTCTCGAAACTTGACCATGTCGACAAAAGGTGTATGGTACTCATAAGTGGCCTTGCGTACCTTGCCTGCAGTCCGAATCTCGAAGTATATGAATCTATGATCGCTCATTGATTCTGTATCTAAAACTTGCCATCGTCCTATATTCCTGGCTATGTTCTCCGAAGCAATGGTGACGTCGAGGTGTGATTGGTAGTCTCTCCTGAAGAAGGTAGGTGTTCCATCATTCATTACTACCATATTTAAAGCTGTAAGCCATTCGCATAGTAGCCGACCTCTCTTATCCGTATTTGGGGAACCCCAATCTGTCGCTTTTGTGTTTAGATCTCCAAGAACTATGGCTTTGCCTTCTGATGCCTCCACGTCAGTCCGAAGTGCTTCCATGTACTTCTCGTATTCTTCATACGGAATATTTGGAGAACAATAACAACAGTACACAGTTAGGTTGTTGAGATAGCTACAGACATATCCCTTTCTCCTTGTAATGGACTCTACCACGATGCTCTGGTTTCGGAAGTAGACCGCCACATCGTGATTTAAGTCGGTATGCCATTTGGGATGCATGGACGCCTTTCTATTCGGCTCAGATGTTATAATGATGTCGATATCCTTTTCTAAGGCTACCGCATGAGCCATATCATGCGCCGCTCGGGATCTATTCAAGTTGATTTGTAAGACCTTAATCATAATCGAGGAGTTTCTACATGACTGAGACTTCCTGATCCACTGCTACCTGCTGGCGCCTGCTGTTCCTCTGCAGGTGTCTCAGCATACGGCCATAAGCAGGGCAGGAGTACGATCCTGCTCTATGACCCGCCTTTCCACATACAGGGCAGTACTCCTTTTCTTTACACTCAGCCTTTTTATGGCCCTCTTTTCCGCAGTTTAGACAGAGATTTGCCCTATCTGGTCCCTGGCAGTTTTTGGCCTGATGGCCAATCTCCCAGCACCTCCTGCACTTTTGCACCGTCACACGCTCTTGTATCGTGCACATCACGATGCCTATTTTCACGCGGCCCCTGGCCAATCGTCTGCTGGAGATTTCCCTAGAGGTTAAAACCGTTGCCACTTGGTTCCCGTTCCTTGTGGGTCTCAGGGATCTTACTACTGTGGTATTCTTGTCATCCCCTACCGCTTCTCGAAGTGCTGACTGCACTTCCTTGTCGGTCGTGACCCCATCTATACCACGTACGTGCAACGTGACACGGCTGGTATTCCTGGTGGAAATTCCCGCAACATCCAGTTTGTCTATTGCCTCCCTTTCTCTCTCTTTCTCTTTTCTCTCCCTCTCTACTCACTCTCTCCCTCACTACTCACTCTCTCCCTCACTACTCACTCTCTCCCTCACTACTCACTCTCTCCCTCACTACTCACTCTCTCCCTCACTACTCACTCTCTCCCTCACTACTCACTCTCTCCCTCACTACTCACTCTGTCCCTCACTACTCACTCTGCCCCTCACTACTCACTCTCTCCCTCACTACTCACTCTCTCCCTCACTACTCACTCTCTTCCTCACTACTCACTCTCCCCCTCACTACTCACTCTCTCCCTCACTACTCCCTCTGACTATCTCTCTCTCTTTCGCGCTCTCTATCTCAATCTCTCTCTCTCTCTCCCGCTCTCTCTCCTGCTCTCTCTCCCTCTCCCACTAGCTCTCTCTTCACTCTCTCCCTCTGACTCTTTCCCTCTGAATCTCTGCCTCTGACTTTTTCACCCTTACTCTCTCCCTCCGAGTCTCCCTCGCGTTTGAGAAAACGCGAAAAATAGATAGATCTCTCTCGTTTTCTTTCTCTCTGGTTTTCTCTCTCGATTTCTTTCTTTCTCGCTTTCTTTCTCTCTCGCTTTTTTCTCTCCCGCTTTCTTTCTCTCTCGGTTTCTTTCTCTCTCACTCTCTCTCTCGCTCTTTGAAAAATCTTATGACGCTATCTATATAAGTGTAATACATGCCAATTTCATATTAACGTACCTATCGACATCTCTATCATCCCAATGATCTCTACGACGCCTGTCATCATAATGGTCGTCAGCTATATCGGCGTAACGTCTGCTATCATCCAGACGATTCCTGTAATCATGTCACTGTTATCACGCTGTAAAAACTCACGTGTGTCTGTGTGTGTACTGAAGAACTCCAAAACGTAAGGAAATTGTATGGTAAATAATGCATAATTATCGATCTAAAAAATTTGTTTGCCTTTTATGAACAGTTTAATTTCTTTGTCCTTTTTATTTGAAATCGTCATAACTTTTGAAGCATTGCGCGCATTCGTTGAAATGAATATACTAATAATGCCTACTAATAGATGCTGCGTAGCGAATAAAAAATGCACCAAGGTAACTAAGTGCACTTCACAAAAATTGGTTATTAGAAGTTTAAGGCCCGGTTTTTCAAAGTGTAATTAAGTATAAATTAAAAGTTAATCTTGAAATTAGAGCAAAATATGTGTTTTTCAATTAGCAGTTAATTCATAATTTGCTCGCAACTGGGGATTAATTACAAATTAAGCTAATCAGGGGTTTGGGTAATGATTACCAGGAATATATAATTATTAATTAAAATAGATTTGACAGTAACATGTCCGAAGTTACGATACTCTGATATCCTATAATCGCTGTTATCTTTCGATTTCAATGTGGAATATGACATAAATGTCTATTCAAGTGATGAAGAATAAACTTAAGCTTGGTTTTTAGTTTCAAATTGTTATATTTGATTTTTATAACTTCTCCAATCTTTAAATTCATTTTCATTCACATTAAACTCTTGATAATTTTTTCTCTAACACACGTCTTTTTCCTTCCATGTACTGGTTCCGCTCTTTTTACACTCAATAGTCCAATAGTGCAATTATATTTATTCACTAATTTTACAAGGGCTTCTTCTTGACTTGTGAAGTTTGGTAACCTCTTTCGATGTACATTATTCTTACCTCTGCAATATTTAAAATTTACACAGCTATATTTTCTGATGAATTATTGAAAGTATATTATATGATACAGAATATCATGCTTACCTACTGTTAGAGTCCATGATCAAGTTATGTTTTCATCAAAATTTAATTTGTTTTTTCAGGAGCGTAAATCACAAAATAGCCGTAAAACTAAACGTGATTTCAGGTGGTTAAGGGGGTGCGGATACTCGAGATCACCAGATGTTTATAGGTCCTCGAGCCTCTTCACTCTCAGGAGGGTCGTAAGGCCCCCAAGACCGTCCAGGAGTGGGTAGGAGACCTATCTGTCACCTGCCCCGTGCAGAAATGCACCTTTCTCGTAGTGGCCCCTGTCTTCGTCAGATATGACGAAGCTAGTCCTGGCGGATCTAGGCTGGAGCCCCGAAAGGCTCCCTGGCAATGGGCAACAGCATTGCCAGTATCGGTGCCAGCTCCTGGGAGAGGGTGTACTCACGATAAAAGTGAATGCACCCTCATCAGGGGACCCCGAACAGCAGCCGGGTGGCCTCTCACCAGGAGACCCCGATAGAACCCTCACTGGCGACGAGCAAGTGAGTGATATTTCAAGGGAACTCGCCAAGAGGGTGGGGACCTTGAATTTGAAGAGAAAGGGTAGGACGGGAGCTCAAAAGAAGCGGGCCCGGAGGCTAAGGCTGGCGCAGGAGGGGCAGGGCTCCGGAAGTCGAGATGCCTCTTCGGGGGCATCTGCTTCGGGGGGCGCTGCAGCTTCTGTGCGGGCTAGGGCGCCTTCGGGTGTTGCAGCTGCGGCATCGGCGGGGCCTAGCATTGCTGGGAAGCGTCCGAGGTCGGCGCGTGTGACACCGGAGGGTGCCTCATCGCGGAAGAGAGCTCGCACTTCCGCTCACGTTAGCTACGCAAGAGTGGCGCAAACCGGGCACACGGTGGTATTCGTTCCCGAGGACTACCCTAGTGCTCAGTTGGTGGAGACGCAAGTCTTCAATATCCAGGAGTCAGTGAGCGGACTGATGGACGGGCTCCCACTTGAAGGGGCCTTTCCAAGGTTTTCTGACTGCTACTTTTCGAGGGGGGCGGCCATCTTCTGGCTGGAGACTCAGGTTGGCAGCCCTCACGTGAAAGAGGACATCCTCCTGAGGAGGTTAGGCAGGCGAAATCCTGGGATACACTCCAACTCGTGGAGGGTGATGGAGGTAAAGATGGAGCTGAAAGGCGTGCGTCTGGTCCTCAGCGTTGACTCCATTAGCTGGGGTGTAGTCGAGGGCAGTGGGCTGCGGCTCTACTGCGGAGCGAGCTCAGCAGTGTTTACTCTGCTGAGCAAGAATAAAGATCAACGCGGGACTGCTGCTACCGGCGGTGATCAGGGCCCAGGCGAGAGCCAGGAGCCTAGGAACCAAGGGCAGCTGGCAACTGGGGCATCTGTTGCCGCTCGGGCTCCTTCAAGGGGGACCGAGCGGCAGGAACAGACTCCTCAGGAGTCTCTGGAGTTGGACAGGGATGTGCCCACACCAAGAACTAGTGGGCCACAGAGCAGCACACCAGTGAGCGGGGGGCAACTATTGGATAGTGACTCCGACTCAGCACTGGAGGGAGCTAGGATGCTGTGGCAGTCAGATGAACGCCACAGTCAGAGCGAGGGTAGCGGCAACGAACGGGGCTCCACCGTGGGGCACTAGACGTTGGTTCGCTACAGACGGACAAGAATGGACTGCCCGAAAAAAAAAAAAAGAATGGTGAGTTACATTTCATTTATTCAAATTAATTTACAGCATTGCATAGCGGCTTCTAGGGTTCTCACTCAGACGATCACTAGGGGTCGCTATGACATAGCTCTTATTCAGGAATCCTGGATAAGGAATGGCATTATTAGCGGGCTTAACATTCCAGGGTATACCATTTTTAGTAGCACTCCGGAGACAAAGCCTAGAGTGTGTGTATTATGTAATAATATGAATGCACGGCAACTAATGGACTTTACAACTAGGGACATGATGGTTGCGGTGGTGATTCGCCTTACAGAACAAGGTATCGAAAGGAGTTTAGTGGTATGTTCAGCGTACTTACCGTATGATTCAGAAGATCCTCCTCCTTCAAAAGAGATGGAGGACCTTGTGTCTCACTGTCGAGATAATAATCTCGAGCTTATCGTGGGGTGTGATAGCAATGCCCATCACACCCTATGGGGTAGCTCTAACACTAATAGACGTGGTGAAGAGCTGATGGAATTTCTAGGGACTTCGAACCTAGAGGTTCTGAATGTTGGCGACACTCCTACCTTCTCAAACAATGTGAGGGACGAGGTCCTAGACATAACACTGAGCACTGTCGGTATCTGTAATGAGGTCAAGGACTGGACCGCATCCTTGGAACCGTCACTGTCCGACCATAGACATATAACGTTTAGGATTGACGGAAAAAAAGAGGAAATCTTCGTTAGAAATCCTAGGCAAGCAAATTGGGCTTCTTATAAAGAGGACTTAGGTAGCAGGCTCCATCCTATAGATCAGGATCTCAGTAAAGGGGAGGGCTTGGAGGCTGCAGTTGATTCCCTGTGTAGGGACCTCCGAGCCTCCTTTGAGGATAACTGTCCCCTACGCAAAGTGGGCGTGGCGGGCAATTCCACCTTCTGGACTAAGAAATTAGAAACCAGGAAAAAGTCCCTGCACAAACTACTCACAAGAGTTAAGTACACGAAAGGTACTCCTGAATGGGAGGAGTATAGGATAAAGCTACAGGAATATAAGAGGGAAGTCAGGAGGGCCTCCAGGGAATCTTGGAGGAACTTCTGCAGGTCCATCAATGATATTCCTGCGACGGCAAGGATGCATAGGATCCTTAGCAAGGACACCAAGTCCAAGTTGGGGACCTTGACGGACTCCAATGGTAGTAGAACCAATAATGAGGAGGAAACGCTTAAATTGCTGATGAGTGTGCACTTTCCGGGATCGGCTGCTGGTCAACAGACAGGTGCACATAGGCCACTCCGCCGTCCTCACAGAGAGGAATGGCAGATGGCAGGAGAAGTCGTCACTGATGACCGCACAAGATGGGCAATAAATACTTTTGCTCCATACAAAAGTCCAGGCAAGGATGGCGTCATTTCAGCCATGCTACAACATGGACAGGATCTGGTACTACCATACCTAGTTAGGATATTTCGCGCCTGTGTGGCTACTGGCTTCACACCGAAGAGCTGGTTGCATTCAAGGGTCGTTTTTATTCCTAAGCCGGGCAGAGGTAGCTATACTCGTTCGAAGGACTTTAGACCGATTACCCTTTCGTCGTTTTTACTAAAAACACTGGAGAGGTTGGTTGATAGATATATCAGGGATGGGCCCTTACAAAGGGTTGAAATCCATGCCTATCAGTTCGCATACCTGGCTGGAAAATCAGCTGAGCTGGCACTTCATCATTTGGTCAGCAGGCTTGAGAAAACGTTAGATCAACGAGAAGTGGCTATGGTAACATTTCTTGACATCGAGGGTGCGTTCAACTGTACCACTACCAATTCGATAAGACGCGCCCTAGAGAGACATGGAATTGCTCCAGACCTAGCGGAGTGGATTCTCACCACTCTAGAGTGCCGAGTGGCTTCTGCAACGCTTAATGACATAAACTATAGCGTTGCAGTGGCGCGAGGCTGCCCACAAGGCGGTGTTCTTTCACCTCTACTATGGTGCTTAGTGGTGAATGACCTACTCGTGAGATTAAGTAACACAGGGGTCTACGTGCAGGCCTATGCCGATGATTTGAGCATAGTGGTCAGGGGTAGATTCATTAATACAGTCTCCGAGGTAATGCAAGGCGCGCTGCGCGTTGTGGAAACGTGGTGTAATGAGGTAGATCTGTCAGTGAACGCTGAAAAGACGGAGCTCGTAATATTCACTAGGAGAAGGAAGATGGAAGGCCTCGTGAGGCCTACCTTTTTCAGAACGACACTTGAATTGTCTCAGTCAGTAAAGCATCTAGGAGTCATACTGGATCACAGGCTGACTTGGAGGCAGCACGTGGATTATAAGGTAAACAAGGCTCGAAACTCATTATGGGCCTGCAGAAGTGTTGTCGGTAGTAGCTGGGGCGTGAGCCCAAAAGTGGTGCACTGGCTCTATACTACAATAGTCAGACCGTCATTAATATATGGCTCCATAGTGTGGTGGACCTGTATAAAGACGGAGGAAATAAGAGCCAAACTTAATAAGGTTCAACGTTTGGCATGTCTTAGTATAACGAGTGCAGTGCGCACAACACCTTTGGGTGCCATAGAAACACTATTGAATCTTCCTCCTTTGGATCTGGTAATTCCAGGAGAAGCTAGAAAAACTGGGTTCCGCCTCTGGAGTCAGGGTAGCTGGACTTTTATGAATCCAGGCAAAGGACATTCTAGCAGAGTTGCATGAGGATTGTCCTATTTTGTTGGCGAGGAGCGATACAGTTTCTCCTACGCATCGCTTCAATCGCAAATTTACGGTGGTGTTTCCGTCAAGGGAAGAGTGGGAGTCTAGGGAAAGACAGCTCATCGAAGGAGGAGGACAGGTCTGGTACACAGACGGTTCACTCGCTAGAGAGGGCTCGGGCTCGGGAGTCTACGGACCCCATACAAGACTTTCACTCCCTCTTGGGGGGCACACCACAGTATTCCAGGCTGAGATCTATGCGATACATGCTTGTGTAAATCGTATTCGGGAAATTGACGGGTCTAGGAGGCGGATTACTATCTGCTCTGACAGTTAGGCAGCCATCAAAGCACTGAGTGCTTGGAAAATAACGTCGGGACTGGTCCTGGAGTGCAGGAGGGCTCTTGACAACATCTCAGCTAAACACAAGGTATCACTGATGTGGGTACCTGGGCACGCTGGGGTAAAGGGTAACGAAGTGGCAGATCATCTAGCCAGGATGGGATCCGGCAACAGTTTTGTGGGCCCGGAACCAGCCTTAGGACTATCTGCAAACTTGATTAGGATAACAACTGGAGAGTGGATCCAGAATCAACACTCTCTGAGATGGAACAACATCTCTGGTCATCTCCGTCAAGCTCGGGAACTATTAGCAGGGCCTGCAGAGAGATAGGACGATTTTGTCCCTCTCTGGATAGGAGTAACTTGAGATTGCTAGTAGGCCTACTAACGGGACACAACACCTTCAGGCGTCACTTGTTCGTGATGAGGGTGGTCAACGACCCAACGTGCACGTGGTGTGGTGAAGAGGAAGAATCCTCGGCACACATCTTGTGTCGCTGTGAAACCCTGGGTTATCACAGGCAGACTATGCTGGGCTCAAGAACCTTGGAACCAATAGATATAAAACAGATAGGACCTAAGAATGTACTTGCCTTTGCCAAAAGGGCAGGTCTTAGGAACTAGCGCGGATAGAGGCGCAAAAGGGCCCATCGTGTGGCCTATGCACCAGCCACATTCCGTGCTGGATAGCCTCTGGTCCTTATTAATTCATTCATATTCATTCAAACGTGATTTCATGTGAATTTAACGAAATAGTATTTCCAAAAGTAACGTTATGATGACTAATTGTGACATATATCACCATTACAAAGGCCAAAATACCACCGAACAACAGCATTAGACAAATATCGCTCAACTTACAACACACAATTCAATAGAATGGTGATCCCCAGTGTAGCCAACATTACGTAATCAAAAATTAGCAAATTATCAATTTATCTCTATTTGCTATGAAATACACTTCTGGAGTTCAATAGGTAATTAAGACGTAATTCGCAATTTCATGATTCAAGATTAATTAATAGTTATTGCTACTTTCTTTCTTTTTTTTTTTTTTTCATGATAGGGTCCAAATTAAGCACAACTTTCGTTTAAACTTGCCAACGTTTCGAAAAAATTTATTTTCCTCTTCAGGGCTCGTTAATGTTTAAAGTTGTGTTAGTCAGTTTTTCAAAATACACTTGCATGTCTCCTAGATATTGGGATTTTTGTTTTGTATACAACTACAGATGTTCCTTGTTTTAACCACGTTAGAAGTTAATTAATAGTTAATTACAGTTTGAAAAACCGGCCCTAAGACTTTTTTAACTAAATTTTGATGTTTAAGCAAATACTCACAAAACCACTTTTTTTTTCTTTCGTCCCATTGATCCTCATCTACTATTCTATCTAATAAGAAAAATTAGAGCATTCTATCTTTAGTACAAGCTTTTCTACACGACATTAAATTGAAAAATCCGCGTAGCGTCGCTTATTAATCATTATTAGGCATCGCTCAAGTACGGACCCTTTTTTTACATCATCACCGTTTTCACACACATTCCAGTTTAACGACTTCTATTATTAGGCATTATTAATGTTTTTATTTTAACGAAATGCCCACACTGCTTCAAAGTTATGATTATTTCAAAAAGAATTGTCATTAGGTAAGGTAAACAATTTTTTTGAGATTTTTTGAATATGCTTTTTCTCGATAAATTGTGGTCTGGTTTCACCCAACTTACTCTGTCTGCTTTGTAACAAAATTTTTAAAGAGATATTCATTTGAATTCATTCAATATCATCTTAAAATTAAATACGAATTGTCTGAATTATTTTTTGTTACATACCTTTCATAAGGGCTGTCATAATTTTTATCACCGGACCCTATTCTATGATCAGCATCCCTTCCACTAGTTGAGCCAACCCTATACTCCCTATCACGATCCCGATCTCTATCATAACCACCTCTCTCAGAACCACGGTCATAACTTCGATCATAACCTGTATGGATATATCAAAATAATAGTGTAAATATAAATATTATATTCAAGAAAAAATTCTTAGGCGTAAAAATTTCGTCAAACGCACTTTTGAGAGTCAGGATACAGTGTATAACAAGGTTAAGTATGCAGATTATAGTCGTCTCGTCGATAGTTCCACGAGATCCACCAACGCATGATAGGAAAATGCTGAGCCACGCAGAAGCTACTTGGATAGTGAATTGCAGCGAACAGCCACATTTGACATAGACTTTATACGCAAAACATTCTTATTTTCATAATTTTGAAATGAGCAATTGTATTTTTTAAAGTTGTAAAAGAAATAAATTTTTCAAAAACCAAATTTCAAAACCCGAAATTTAAGTGTCTCTGTCGTACAGAAGGAGGATAATACTTACTAAAATAAAGGAATCTGCCTAATAGGCGCTAGAGGTAGTTGAGTAGCTCCTGAAACCCCAAATAATAACAAAACACATCTTGGTCCCTTCCCGCTCCCTTCCTACGCCCATCTTCGTCCATACAGTAAGCATAGCGGGCGTACGCATTTAGTGTGTTTCTACTCCGTTGACGTAAATACGTTCTTAATAATACTTTAAACAGCTATACACACAAAATGAGGCTCGACGAAGTTGCGAAGAAAAATTGAAAGATCAAGTGACTCACCTGTAGGAAGTTTGATCTTAATTTTTCGAGCAACTTTGTCGAACCTCATTACAACCCAACCTCTAGGGACTCCCACCCATAGAGCTAACCATCGGAGGTGCCCAAAATCATACTGAGCTAAATAAACACGCCGATAGGAATGGAATGCCTGGTGGTTTTTTGGGGTACTGTAAAAATTGTGCCGGCTGGGAACGAAATCGTACACTACACACACAAAATGAGGTTCGACGAAGTTGCTCGAAAAATTGAGATCAAACTTGCTACAGTTGAGTCGCTTGATCTTTCAATTCTCATCTTTAAATTTATGTACCGCCACTGATACTCAAAGTTATTATATTTCCTACTTTAACTGTAATGTTATGTAGGATAGAAACTAATTACATGATACTCAGGAACTCAAGTTTCTTCATCTTGAATGTCTATAGTAACATGTGTTTCAGTTAAACAGGGTACTAATAGTTACTCTAACAGCAATAAATGTTGTACCGCATCTTTACGTGATAAGAATCCTTGTATGTTTATATGGTATATGAGGTTGGTACATTGTTTTTCTTGTAATTGCTATGAGCTCTCGCCATAGTAAGGTCTATTTTTTGAGTTTCCATTTGTACAATATTGCGCATTCTGTCGAATGATGAATGATTTGTATTAAAATTTGTATTGTACTTCAAATTTGAATCTTTGCAGTTTGGACATGTTTCTACATTTTTTGCTATATTACAGTTTTGGGACTGATGTTCAGTTGAACAGTTTATACAGATATTCTACTTTGTACAATTTTTAGCTGTCTGATGAAATCCAGAACAGTTGAAACACCTCAGGAGATCATAATGTTCAAAAACTGTACAGACATCCATGGTTATAAACAATACACCTTCTTTCATAATTATCAAATGTTGTCTCATCTAATTCCAGGATATGTAGCTACCGATACTTCATTTTTTTAACTACAGCTACTCTTATTGAAGAATCGTTATTTATAACACTGTTATTGTCCCTTAAGTCTTTTATCAATTCATCTTTGTTCATATCTTCACTAAATCCCTCAACTTTAACCATTTTCACACAATGCCTTCTATTGTAAGTTAATCTTTGGTCAAATTTTATACTTTGCTAAAGGCTACAGCGCCGGCGGCTATGTGAGTATAGTTTGTCTCAAGTATATGTGGTTTATATTTTAGAGCCAGTGAAACACTGTGGAATAAATATTATATTCAAATGTTCTACAAAGAAATAACGTCAAAAGAAATTGCAAAAGCAGATTCAATATGGAAAAAATGCAAAAAACTAATTGAATCGTACTTTTCAAGGTCGGATCTTACCTCTTTCTTTGTCCAAATCTCTGTCGTGTCTGTCATGGGTCGGAGGTGATTTTCTACTCCCACCTCTTCCTGCGAGTGATTCCGGCGTACGGTCGTGCCTGCTGTCTCTGTCCCTACCTCTATCCCTGTTGTCCCTCTCACTGGAATGAGCCTTTCGTGATGGTGGTATGCGGTCTTCTGGAAGTGGCAGCAGTCTTTCGACTCTGTCGCCTAAAAAGTAATAATTTCTGATTTTTGGTTTGAAAAGGTATGATATGATCTGTAGAGAACATCTAGATCACTGAAAAGGCAACAACACAACATAACTGGCGTTGGATAGCGGCGTAACAAGATAACCTAGCGCCCCAGGGCGAAATAGTTAAGATGTCCTACTTTTTCTACTACGAAGGAAATTTACTATCCAATACTCAATGACTTAGGCCCGGTTTCATAATCAAACTTAATTCACCCATTATGTTTAATCCGAGCAATAGGAAATAAATAGTTTTCATAATCGCTAACTGACAGATTAAAATGACATAATTGTCCAATAACGTAATGGCTCGCCCTCGGCCAATTAAAGCGCATTAATTGAAAAAGCAACCCATAAATCTGACATGTCGTTTGGATGACGTTTAAGAGTTGACACACATATCAGAATTTCATTAGGTTAAGGTTGAGTTGACAATGGGTCTTCACTTTTATCAGTATTTATAAAATTTCACAGATTATATCGATTCATAGCTGCTTTTGAGCAAAATTAAAAGCAATATTCATCTAAATTGCATGATCTTTTCTTTATCCACCTTTATCCAATACTTATGTATTTGTAGAAGACTGTATTATACCTACCTTCTCCTGACTGTTCACTTTATCTGTAAATTTGCGTTCTATAATGCTTTTGAATATTGCTACTGTACGAATGAGTAGCAGCTCCTCTTCTTTAGTAAAGTTACTACCACGCGCGCGTTTTGCTTTTTGTGGCTTTGATTCCAAACCTGTCTTTATGAGTAATAATGCTATAACAATATTAATAGAATTGCAAACACGAAAACTTATGTCTCAATCTGACACATTCAATTTTATAGGTCAAGCAAAATGTCATAATGTCGTTCAAACAGCTCAAAATGTGGTATAATAAAACCTTCTTTGAGGTGTACCAACCACATTTTATTGCCTGTTTATTAATTCACGTTTCCAAATGCATTATGAAACGCGCATTACTTTAATGGGATGATTAAGTTAATATGTACATTTGCTAATCAACGCATTAGTGAATGATTATGAAACCGGACCTTAAATTAAAGCAGAGGGAATTAGAACATATTGGAAACATAATGGTTTTGTGGTTAAAACGTAAGTAACTCTATCATGACATGATACAGTTATAGGTTATAGCAAATATAATCAACCGCAGCTCAAGCTCATTATACAGGGTGTCCCATGACGATTATGTCAAGCAATATGTTGGAACTGGGCAGTAGTAGAGAATTATAATTTTGGGGTATGTAAATTAGAGCGAATGTTGCATATTTTCTTATTATTGCATTATCTAATAAGGTATTTGTTTTTGGTCACGTGACATCCGAACACCCTGTATATTAATGCCTTTCCGTGTTCCTCCCGATGAAACAATTCCAACAAACTGACACACCTGGGGTCTAAAGTGATTAATTCAACTGCTTCAGGTACTTAAAGGATTGTACCATTACCAAAGACAGTAATAATGAAACGAACACTATCAACAGATATTTTAAACGGCTTAGATATACTTAAATAAACCAATCAAAACCGTTCTATTAGTGATTTGGACAGACAACACGCTAGAAAACGCGTATTTTGAAGAAACACTTATGGACACAAATTCGTTTATAATGCTGGTAAGACTATAAATGTCTAGAAGAGATCCGGGTTCGATTTCCACCACCGCCCGGTTTTCCTTAGGTTCTAACAGAATTATCTTTATTGGAGTCCTATCTATCTTGCACATTTGATAGTGAACGACAATGCCCACATGTTAATGGTAATGCTCTTTGTCTATACATGAAACAGTGTAGCTATATGTCACTGATAAAAGTACCTCATGAATAGAGTCAGGACACAAGGAAGCCCCACAGTGACGTCTGCACCAATCTGGAAATGCCAACAAAACCTGGATATTATGCTGGCGGAATACAGCAAAGTAACGCTGGAGTGAGTGCCAGGACACGCAGGTATAGCTGTTAATGAAAAGGCAGATGAGCTTGCAAGAGAAGGGTGAAATTCCAGCACAAGGATTGTTGGAACTTGATGTCTGGATGTATCAAAACCCTATGCCAGAAAATAGCTTTCTTTGAATATGAATCACTACAGGATATTGTGGCCTGAAGACATACCCGAAGAGAATGGAGCCATGCGATGGAGACCTTGACTGCAGATTATGTATGACAGTCAGCCTTCTATGTGATGTATCGGTGCAAGGCGCTAGATCAACAGGCACAACAATACTTTGGAAAGCCTAGGCTAGAACCAACAGATTTTAACTCTGTACCAGGACCAGTACGGAAACTGTTCAAACTAATGCAGAGATCTAGGTTGCTGGAATGGGTACTCTTAGAAGATACGAGTTACAATACAATTACCCTTTGGATGCAGTATTGACGAGGACAGTTCTGTGGAATGGCTCCTAGGAAAAAACCTTATGAGCTGAAATACAGAGGGCCCAAAACCCCTACTGGCAAGACGTACTGTGCCCCTGAACTCGATGTCCGAAATTTACATTTATCCTAAACCCAAGTAAGTCCAGGTCACATTTCAAAAGCCTACGATGGAAGTGGAAGTGAAATCATCTTTTACGCATTTGTTTTAATTAGAAGTGTCCAGTTTGTACCTATCACTTTTATCTATCTTATCAATGTCCTATAAAAAATTCTTTGGATATGGACACAACTTAAACGAGTTCCAATCTGAAGCAGTTACTCCAAAGAAAATAATGGATGCTGTGCCTTTTGTTTCTAGTTCGAAAAAGTTTTCATTCTAAATAAGACGGCTGAGTCTACCTTTACGAACTATACTCCCAACTGCAACTTGTACGCTTCTTTAGGAATAACAGCAATGTGACCCAAAATATATAAATCAATAATATATTATTACTGACCTGATGGTTTCTCCAATCCTCTGTCATCCCTACGTCTGTCTCTTCCTCGCCTTTCCTCCTCTTTCTTTAGTCGTTCACGTTCACGTTGTCTCTCCTGACATCTATAGAAACATTAAATAGACTGTCTTTTATTTATGACACATATTCCTTTAACCCAAGATGAAACAAGTTTACATTATGGAATTATTCAATGACAACGGCTATAAAGTTATTTACACTGTGTGAAAAAACATTTACCGGGCAAGTGCTTCTTCTCTTTCCTTCTCCCTGTCCTTTTCTCTGTCTCGTCTACTGTCTCTGTCTCTGGAATCTCTTGATTTATCTTTATTAGAACCTCTTACACTTCCCTTATCTGACATTCTACAGTCTTTGCCCCTGGATCTAGACAAGAATAAAAAAATTACAATTTTGAAACCTGTTAATGCTATTAACTACCGAGTTTTAATAAATATGTATGCTCTTCATTGTGATAGATAAATAGCCTTGTAACTAATAAAAATAATATATTTTCAACCTTCGAACTTTCCAGAACGCCCAGTATTTGCCTTAATTGATATAGTTTGTTGATTCCTCGATCACAAAGTGTATGCAAGGTGGTTTTTCTATGAAGTTCAAGATGAATAGTATCAACATTTCCAAACATAATTATATATAATTAGCTTTTCAAAGTGTGATCAAGAAAACAGAACAAGAGGTCAATTCGTAAAAATGGATTGGAATTATGGTTCCAGCACAATTTAACGAAAAAGTTTATTTTTAACAGAGGGAATACTATAACATGTTACTGAGGCGATTATATGAATAAGAAATCATGTGAACCATTATAACAAATTTTTAAACAGATTATAGTTTTTATGCACTATAATAATATCAGCGTAAAGCCGGTTGAAGTACGCTGATCTTTGCCCAAGGCTGAAGTATCAGTGTAAAATAAAATGCAAAATAGAATTACTTTTTTTACAAGACTTTTTGATGACTTAATGACAACATCAAAAATCATTTTTTTTAATTTCAAAATATTATTATAGATCTTAAACAATACGGTAATGTCTACAAAGCGTCGTAACTTTAACAAAACCAACGTAAACCGTATAAGTAAATTCAGGAAACAGATGGTGGAAACAAAAAACCTGTACTCTATTGGAAGGGGGTTCAGTATGACAGAGTGACTAAGGACCAGACAGGAAACCGCCCGCATCAGACCCGTCCGGGAAAAGCTTAATTCACATTCACACGATTTCCGATATACGATTTTTATTCGCACTAATTATATCGCATAATCTGAACATATCCATTAACATAAATCCAATTTTTTCGAACGAAATATGGTTATAAATTTGGGGAATTTGGACCTTCATTCGCCGAGGTGATGTCAAGTCAAGTGAATTTAAATTTGTAGATATGCGATTTGAGGTTGTTTCAAATCAAATCCAATCCACCAAATATCTCGATTTCTTTCCAATATTTACCACTTAAGGGTCTAGGGTACAGCGCGCGAAATTGAGAATCCAAAAAATACGTATATATGTGTTAGAGAGGAGGCGTGGCCGCCTGTTCCCTTTCTCCAGTGTGTGTGTGTACAAGATGAGGGTAGATAAGTCCAAAAATCTAAAGGTAAGGTCAAAAGGACCAAAGGTAAGGTCCAAAGGTCACCATAAAAATGAATTTCGCATTTCCAAGCTCCCGACGTTACCTTTAATTTACAGTAATGATTCAAAAAGCAAATTGGAGAAGAAAGCTTGCGCTTTGTCACGGTGGTGGCCTTGTTTTCATATCGTGTTTGGTTGTTAAATTGCAGACATTTGAAGAATGTATTTCATTGCGAGTTTTTTTGCACACTAAAAATTTTTTTGAAAAAATTGCTCTTAGATGACACTCAATAAGGTCTTAACTATCACCTTCTAAAATACTGTGTATGTAGTTTGAAAAACAAGTGACTTCTGTTTGAAATGGAAATTCGTGTTTTACATGGCAAATACATATGTATAACCACAGGTATAACTGTGTGTACCCAGGCCCCTTAAGAATATCTATTAGGTCTTAATTCTCACCTTCTGAAATACTGCGTATGTAGTTTGAAAAACAAGTAAGTTCTGTTTGAAATGGGAATCTGTATTTTACATGGCAAATACATATGTATAACTGGGCCCTTAAAAATATCTATTAGGTGGACGGTTGATTAGTTAACCCATGAAGGATATATTTCATGATTGATGATGATTTAATGAATCATTTATGTTCTACTGTGTTTAAATACCGCAAAGTTACAGCAAGTCTTTCCGCAGACGAAATAGGTTCGCGAATACAATAAGTTCTTTTCAGCAGTGGACAAATGATTTCACGCAGTGACTTAAATGCATTACTTGGCATTCGAAAATATAGTTAAAATATCTCCTGCAACAGATTATGGTACTGTCCTTGCTCCTTCCTGTTTTTGAAAATGTCCTGAACCTAAAATATTCGCTTTCTTCCTCTTTTCTTCATTTTCATCCATAAGACGGATAAAAGTAAAATATTTATTGAATTCACATATAATGAGCTCGCTGGAAAATGTCAGCTGTCAAATTACAAACGATATCGGATAAAAAGTTGAAATATTTTCAACTCATCCGATCGCCTTATAAATTTAAATTATTATTACTTATTATAGGTTTGGCGACACTTCATGTTGAATATTTCAACCAATAGGAACAGCTTCGTACCATCGTATTGTCGGAAATCGAATGCATGTGAATTGGGCTAAAGTCACATCATTCCGACGATCGATGACCGTGCATCGCTCTCTCTAGGAGTAGAAGGGCAATAAGCCTAAAGGCTCCTAGGGGAAAACCTATTGAAAGATATTTAGAATTTTGACAAACTGTGATAATTGTCATTGATCACCTACCTAGCCCTGTCATCTCTCTTGTCACTTCTGCGGTCATCCTTCAAAGGACTCTTGTGATCTCTTCTACTACTGCTGCTTCCTTTGTTTCTGCTGGGAGAATTCTTTCTGTCTCTCGAATGTACGGAATCAGGAGTATCTCGCCTTTTGGCATCTTTGAGTGAACGACTCGAGTCACGTTTTGGAGACCTGTGCAGAAAAAAATATAATAGCTAGAAACGCTCAGAACTTTAATTTAATGTAATGGAGCAATAGAGTGTGATTTTATAAACCACACCAGAAAGTGGTTCTTAAAAAAAAGTAACACAAAGGTTTGATACAGAGTTGGTAAATACTCAGATTTTGCGGTCGCCTAAGCAAGGTTCATTCAACAATCACCTCGATGAAAATAGGATAAAAAACTAGGAAAATTGCCATAAACAGCTTTTCAACGATGCGTCACTAGTCGGTGGTACTATTATAAATAACTGTTAAGTGTTAATACTGTTTATTTGTCAATTACTTTATGGGCAACTCTAAGATGTGTAGTAGATACTTAGAGAGCCTAAGACTTTAATTTATTCAAATAGTCCAAATATTTTACCAAACAACCGACCGTTTCCAAACTTTGTTAATACGGTTTCTTTGAAGCTCGTCACCTAGTAATTGTAGCATAACAGTTTGGAATATTATAGAAATAAATCGCTACATTTATTAGCGTTGGTAGCGCCACCTGCAAGCCAAATTACACAAATTACTCGGTCGACTATCCGGTACTCGTGTTTTTCTAAAAGTAGTACTCGGTGCACCTTTTTTATGGTCAGCCTCCCGCAAAGACTGAAAGCTTATGGCGCTGTAGAAGCGCTGCGAGAGGATAGGTTTCCGTGTTCATTAGATTTGAAACGCTACAGGTTCTAGCCATCCGGAAACAAATTCCCCGGCAGCTCATTCAGCAGCGCGAAATTCTCCAAAAGAGGGAATTCTGGAGGAGGTCATTCGGACGGTCTTCTGTGTTATTATCTAGGGGAGCTCACGCGAGTGCTTCGGTTGATGTTGATCCCCAAAAAACTTGATGAAAGTTGACTCGACTATTGAGTGACCCTCCATTTATGTCCACAGTTGGTAAGCCAACGTGAGAATTCTTTGTCAGTGATGTTGCCTGAGTTTTCTGTACGTTAAACTGTGCTTTATTTAAATCACCATTCGACAATTGTTTTGTCCATGTATTTCAGGAACTGTATGTTAACGACAGTCTCCATAACTTTAGGCATGATGCTGAGAAGAGCCACAGGTCTATAGTCGGGGGATCGGTTTTTTGCCTTTTTTAGGATTGGATTGTACCCAGCCAATTTTCCATGCAACAGCAAATACGCCTCGCTGAAGAGTTTGCAAAGAATAGGTGTAAGCTCAGCGGCACATCGTTTAAGGACTATGGCTAGAATTTGGTCAAGACCTGATGCTTTTTTCGTGTTTAGTTTTTGGAGGATGCTTTTTACATATCGATGACGAAATTTGACCTCTGCCATTCTCGAGTTCACGTTTATGGTGGTGGTTGGAGTACTTTCTTGGAAGTCTACACTATAATTGGCTGCGAAAAACCTCCCTAAGATGTCTGCTTTTCCTTTAAGAGTAGAAGCGATGGACTTGTCCTCTCTGGTTAAGGGTGGTATTGACGAATATTAAAAGCACTGACTAACACCCTTAGCTACAGACCAGAATGTTCTGGACTAACTAGGACATGCGAGGAGCTTGCTCTTAATTTTTTGGTTGTGTTCCGCCTTGCTGCTGTCAGTCACGCGTTTACAGTGATTTCTTGCATCGATAAAACTGCGGTGCGCGCAAGCTGATGGGTCTCGTGACTTGAAGCAGACCTATAATAATGAATTTTAAATTCAAAGTGTATATTTTATCGACCAAACCTAATGATTTTTTTGGCTTCATGCCTTGCACCGCTGTATTTTTCTTCAGTCATGCGTTATCGCCTCGCTCTTATATGGCTTTTTTTGTGCGCTGTTATCGTGATTGCTACTATTTATTCTAACTAAATGATTTTTCTAGTATTCCACATGTAATATCTAATGCGAAGCGCTCGAGTAATACAGCTACAAGCTACAGCTAAAATCATCGAAAAAATTTGTAGAATATAATTTATCTACTATACTTGACACCGTTCTTTTTTAGGCAAATGAACATGTCGGCTTTCGGATAAAAATTAAGCTATTTTTGACGTAGGGCATTAAATTCTTGTTATTAGTGATGAAATCGTGGTTTGTCAGAAACTTACATGGCACTATATTACAAACACACCTATAAAATTGTAGCTAGTTTTGAACAGCACACCCAATACATTAGTGAGTAATAAACATGTGAAGATCATGCATAAACTTTAAGTATTCCGTTTGTATATGAGAATAATAATGTTTCGGTGACGTAGGATTAAATTTTGATTCGATTTGAATTTCAAACATCCCCTATTCTCACCTGTTAATTGATTCTTTTTTCTTTTCTCGTTCCCTTTCTCTCTCCCTTTCTTTAGCGCGTTCCCTTTCCTTCGCGCGTTCCCTTTCCTTTTCTCTCTCGCGTTCTTTTTCTCTTTCACGTTCGCGTTCTTTTTCTCTTTCCCTTTCCTTTTCCCTTTCCCTGTCTTTGCTTATCTTCGGAGACGGCGTTCGGTGTCTTTCTTTGTTGCTGCTGGACCTGTCAAAAACAGCGAATGTTTGGGCAGTTGTTAGAGTTATTAGTTATTAGCAGTTGTGGGTTTAAAAGTCTACACAGACTGGCGCGAATGATTCGCAACGACTGCGAATAATTCGCGGCGGCTAAAATCGCACCATACTGTTTACGTAGCGGCATACGTGCCTGTTCAGACCTGTACGACTTTTTCCGCCGCGACTGCGGATTTGACGGCGTTTATTTCGCCGCGAATTCCATTTCGCTTCCGACTGCGTTTTGGTCGCTACCGCTCCTGATTCGCCATGGCAAAACAAGAGAAACTAATCGAACTGTTAAAAAATTATCGTATATTGTACTACTTCTCCCACAAAGATTATAGGAATAGGCAAAAAAAGATCAAATATGGGACCAACTATCAAAAGAACTTGGTGTAAGCCGTAAATACCAATAATTTAATATAAAATGACACTAAACCAAAAACAGATTTATGTAATTGCCACGTGGTATTTTAAAGGCTTTCAAAAACGGATGGAATATATGAGAAAAATATATTATTCTTAGTAATATTTTATATAGGTACTTAGAGTGACAAAACACCATTTTCAAATTCGTTTAGATTGTGACGTAGCATGCTAAAAAAAATTAATTAAACTGATACATGAGAGGCGCTTTTACTAATACCAACTGAAATTAGAAGGATATTGTGCAACTGGAGATTATTTCACTTCACTGCAATATTTATTTCAGTGTTCTGCTTTCCACTTCCTTCTAGCCATATTTACCAAAAATAAAATTCACAGGTTAGTAGCTCCACCGAAACGGAATCAAACTAAAAACGTGTTTTTTCCGTGGATTTGTGTCTGGTAAAAAAATGAAATTCTTGCTGCCCTCCTTTGGTCAGTCTTAACTAGTAGAAGTGTCATTTATGTGTTTTATATTATATTTTTTAACAATACCTTCTTTGCGACTATCGCTACCGCAGCTAACGCGAAACTTCCGCAACTAAGGCGAATCCGCGATAGGCACGAATAGTTCGCGCCAGTCTGTGAAAGTCTTAACTCAAAATTTTGTCTGGGAACTGAGACTAATTTACAATCTGCAAAAAAATCTTGCCTATAAATGCATTGTTGACTCTTGGGCTGTTCGACGTGTTCCGAGAAACGTGGTTACGGTTTCTGAGGATGCCAAGCACTCGTGTTGGTGAAACGTCAAGCAGCGAAGCTTGCCGACGCCAAGACGGCGGAGCTTGTCGACGCCAAGACGGCGGAGCTTGTCGACGCCGGTCGAACAGCCCAAGAGCCAACAGTTCATGTTACCTATAACTTAGTTCCAAAAAAACTAAGAACTTTTTTTTGTGTTTTGTCTTGAATTTTAACTCAAGCTGTGTCAATCAATGATAGTGATATAGAAAGTGTTTAAGCTCTACATAAGGATCTCTTATTTGGATGTAGGCCAGGAGGTAAGACAGGAGAGAATAGTCCAATGTATCTCAAAGTTCTCAAAGTACTTAACTAATTTAAGACTAAGCGCAACTATCAGGGCAACTGAACTCTAACCCCCCTCACTAAAAAAAAAATGTATAAACGATGCCTTTTTGAAGATATTTTTATTCATTGGTTATATCTAGAATTGTCCAAATTACACCTTATCTACTGAAATCTTGCACAGAGTAAAATATAGGAGCATACATTAAATTGGTTGTTACGGCAACGCTAATTGTTTTTCAAAAGCAATGCGATTTTACAATAAATATATGCAACAACGTGAGGTTTCAGCAAATAACCGTACATTTCCGTCAATTTTAGAGATTATCAATGGTTAAATAAAATTCTCTAAAATTAGGTTGAGATGAAACATAGCTTGAGTTTATCACTACTAAAAATAGTAGTTTTCAAAGGGATAGGGGAAGAGTAGCAAAATATTAAAAATCAGACAACTGGTTTAAAAAAAGATAAAACATTGAGTTTAAGTCAAAAACAGAATAATGTGTAGTTTGAGATGTTTGAATGAAAATGATCTAGCTTTGGATAATAAAATCGCATAAAAACGATGCTTTTTCAAACATATTTAGGATTACAGCTTTTTCTGAACTGAATGTGAAATAAGGTGGGTCACACACGTTTCAATCATCTCTACAACAAAACCTCAAACCTTGGTTTCTCTGTAACAAATGTGAATTTAAGAATAATTCCTTTTGATATCGGCTTCACATTCCGAAACCTACGTGCGATTTATTTTGTCGGGATTCGTCCTGGGACACGGTGTATAACTACTTAAATAACACAAAATTGAACCGTTCAAAAGCAATGTGAATGTGAATAACTAACAGTGCTTTGCAGCGCTTATAGTTAAGTTTGGTTTAACTAACTGATCATTAACTGTACCGGTCAGTTTTAACCATGAGTTAGTAAACCACGAGTTGTCCTTTTTCAGGATGTTAGTAACAATGGGTACTGGGAATTTGAACGAATTTTCTATGTAAGGTTGGCAATAACATGATGTTCATTACTGGAAATTTCATGTCACTGTTGTTGGCGGTTGTAAAACATAACCTTATCTTTCAGCTCTGGTTGCGAATTGATCAGTTCAGTTTCGAAAAATTCAGCGTTCTTAGTTTAGTTTTCATTAATATAATTAATTATTCGTATTAGAGCAATTCCATGATGATGCGGCGTAACGTCTCGATCAGCTGATTCAGGACAGATAAATCAATCTGTGGTATTTGTTAGCTAACTTTTATCGTATTTTTACAGTGTTTTCTCACCTTTTCATGAAAACTGATAGCCCAATATCACATATTTCCATCTCACGGAACGTAATAACATTGTAAAACCTGATCCTCGAAGTAGATGCACTTCTTTAGGTAAGATTTTATTCGTGAAGTATTCCCAAGTCTACGAATACCAGGAGGCGAAGAGCACAAAAAGTTATGGCTTCAGAGCCTCCATTATGATGGCTTCATAGAAAGCAAATGCTGACCTGTCCCACGTACTGTGTTGTATACTAACAGCACCAATAAATGCTTGTGTTATCTATCTATGTTTATCTGTCAATAAAATGTGGAGGAAAATGAATCACTTATTGTTATATATTTTTCACATAATCGAATAGAAAATATGTCATAATATCAACAGCTAATATGTAACATAATCCTATTAAACAAGGTGGTTATCTGAAAAACACTCATTGGGTGAGCACACAGCAGAAGGTTTTTTCGTGTAGAACTTCACGAACATCAATTAATTATCTGCAAATTTTCACCTTCAGTAAAATACCCCGAATTTTTTTTTGCGAGATACGCATACTGTCAAAATATTAGGTCAAGGAGTCGCGTCAGCTAACATACTTTTTTTCGTTTTTCTACAAAGAACTAATCTACAAGAAACTAAATTCTCGGTATACTAACCCATGAACATTTGCCGTCAGCTCCCCGACTATTATCTTTTGACTTATCCGACAACCACTGACGTCTAGGACATCAATGGTAAGAAACGCGCTGTTGACAGTTTGATTAAGTAATTACAATGGAGTCAAAATAATAACTAATTTAGATTAACTGATATTTTAAAATAGTGAGCTTATAAATCATCATCATCATAGTCACAATGTCTTAACAGACATGTTGTGAACTCGTAAAATGCATTAAGTCGGAGCTAGAGTATTGCCGACACGAATATTATCAATAGTTTTGAGAACTGTAGCGTGTTGGGGAACGGCCACGGCGCCGCCCACTCGGGGCGTGACCCTGAACTACAAGTTTCTCCATATTATCGCTTCTGTGAATACGTCCGAAGAATGTAAGCATTCTCATCGACACAATGGAGGACAGTCTCTTTGGATCACCGAGCTCATCCAGTATGGAAACATTAGTTCGATGGGCGGTATAAGGAATTCTCAGAATTCTCCTCCACGTCCACATTTCAAAAGCATCTATGCGAGCTCGATCTGCCTTTTTAACAGTCCAAATTTCCGAGACATACAAAAATATGGAGAACACAAGAGACTGAACCAGTGACATTTTGGTAGCTTTAGTGATGTTATGGTCACGCCATATTTCAGTAAGTTTTGTCATGGCCACCCGTGCCTGTTGAATGCGCCGTCGAATCTCATTCTCACAGCTACCTGAATTGTCGATCAAAGAACCGAGGTACACAAAACT
The DNA here is from genome assembly GCA_951848785.1 of Callosobruchus maculatus. Taxonomy (NCBI): domain Eukaryota; kingdom Metazoa; phylum Arthropoda; class Insecta; order Coleoptera; family Chrysomelidae; genus Callosobruchus; species Callosobruchus maculatus. The sequence goes on along the minus strand of CATOUR010000087.1, from coordinate 159,498 downwards.
TTGAACCACCTCACAACGGCCTATTCACTTTATTTCTCGATGATTGTCATGCTCTCTCTCTACGATAATAACCTTGGTCTTGTTGTAGTTAATACCAAGACCATATGCTGCACTGTGTTGTTCTAAAACGTTCAACAGAGCTACTAGTTCTTCCTGAGAAGCAGCAATAAGGGTTGTATCGTCAGCAAATCTTAAGTTAGATATTTTGCTTCCGCCAATAGTTATACCGCCATACCAGTTGTCCAATACCTGTCTCATCACAAATTCAGAGTAAATGTTAAATAACATCGGAGCTTATAAATACCTAGTACGTATAAAAATAATTTATAAATAATCAAAAGATTATTCACATACTTTGCAACTTCATAAATGAATAGCACTCATTTGACTCTAGGTGTACCGAACGAACGTCCTTAAACCGGTAAACACTAATACGAATATTTACTGACCTGCTGTGTGGCCTAGGCGACTTGTCCCCACCAGCCGCCGATATGCCCATCTTTTTGGCTTTTTCCTTCGATTTGAGTGCCGCTTGTGGCGGAGTCTCGGATTTTTTGCGCGCAGCTCGCAGCGGCGATGGTGACTTGCAGCACTTTCCTCCTGCGCTTGCCGCCGGCTTAGCAGGCTTTTTGCCGCTGCCTCCCGCAGACTTGTCCCGCTGCGAGGACTTCGAGGCGCGCTTCAATTTTCCGGCCTTGTGCTTCGACCGGGAACGGCGGTCGTCCGAAGACGTCGACGACGGACGTTGTTGCTGCTGCTGCTTGACCGGCTTTGACTTTTTTTGCTTCTTGCGCCTACGAAAATGTGTAAACCACACGTCCAATTATTCACTTTGAAACAAAATAGGAAAGACGTTTTAAAAAATGCAGGTAAACAGGCGTAACTATCTCATATTAATTTAGACCGAAAAAATGGCGTAGTGCCTTGACTTTCCACACATTCTTGGAATTAACAAAAAATTTGGTGCTACTAAATTCCTTACTCTCCTCACCATCCCAATTTCATCCCCATACCGGAATATTACCAACAATTATCCCAACATATCAAGTGAATGTCGATGCCTTGATGGACGCCACACCACACTAAATAAGCTTTTAAATATAGGTTTAAACAAGCTAACTTATACAGGGTGTCCATTTAGTGTGTAATTCTTCGATATCTCGCAAGGTGTACCTGATAGAAGAAAATGTCAAATGCAAAAGTTATTTGGTTACTTAAGATGCATATCACAAAAATATTTTAAAATATACAGGGTGCTGCGGCAAATAGGATAGTGATCAACTTGATTTTTTTATGAAACTATAACTTTTTTTAATTCTTCTAGTGTCCATCATTGATCTCTATTTAACCCTAAAATATTTTTGGGATCGGTTGCGACGTTACCAAGTTATAATTTATTTTCTATTAATTTCCAGATTTGCAAGGTCGCAAGTAATGTAATGCATTGTATGTAATTTTAGTTTTTTATAATGTTCCTAATAAAGGCATTTTATTATTATTATTATTGATCGGAATTTGGAAGGATCGCACAATATTACAGGTCTTCAGGATTATAGACTTTTGGAATACTTTGTGTAACTTTTCGTCCAGGCCCAACTGTTGAAGGTGTTGTGTAAACGTGTTTGGTGTAAGGCCTGAGACAGACATAATGAGGGGGACAATTGTGCCTTTGTTTTCTTTCCAAAGACGTTTTATTTCCATGGCAAGGTGCGTGTATTTAGATATCTTCCCAGCGTAGGTGTTTTGAATATTCACATCATTGGGAATGGCAATATCTATCAAATAGGTAATTTTGTCGACCTTTGACTGGAAAACTATATCTGGTCTATAGGCTGGGATAGTCTTGTCTGTATGTATTTCAAAGTCCCAGTATAGTTTGTATTGATCGTTTTCGAGTACTGATGTTAGAGTGTAATTGTGATACGGATCTGTGTTTTCTATTAGTTTGTTTGTTGTGGCTAATGCTTGGTGTATGACCTTGGTCGCAGAGTTATGTCTGGCTGTGTATTCGGTACCGGCAAGTGTTTTGAACCCGCTTGTTATGTATGTGATCTATTGTTTCTTTTTGTTGTTGACATTTTCTGCAATTATCGTCTGTTATGGATGGATCTTCAATTATATACTTTTTGTAGTTTCGTGTTGCAATCACTTGGTCCTGGATAGCAAGCATGAAACCATCCGTTTCTGGGAACAGCTGGCCATCCTGCAACCAGGTGTATGACTGTTTTTTGTTAATATGATCTTGGGTGACACGGTATCTATATTTGCCGTTGCCGTTGCCTATGCTTATTTTTAAAAAACAAAAAAGTGCAGCCCGGGCTCCGACACACCGAGCTGCTGTTCCATTACCCAATGACTACTCCTCACAACGTGAGGTGAGTAATCACTGGGTCCGCGAATCGTGCGCCCTAAGTAGACGAAGGGACCCAAGGATGACTGCCTTCTGCATTCTGGCGGTTAAGTTGTGCGCCGCCGTACGGCACACCGGTATTTTGCGCAGTGCAGAGAGCAGCGTATTCCTCATTCCACCTAGGGATCCAATGACCATAACCAGCAGATTTACAGTGTAGGCTGGCCAGAGCCTGCGAAGTTGTCCGAGCAACTCCTGATATTTGGTCCGCTTTTCCTCCTCCTAAGAGACAATGTTGACCTCGGCAGGCGCCGAAAACTCAATAACGAACATCGTCTTCTGTTGGTGGTCGAGAAGGACTATGTCGGGCTTGTTTGCCTGTACAAGCTCGAGCGTGGGAAACGAGTAGTTCCAGTAAATCCGGCATCTCTCGTTCTCCACAACGGACTCTATATCCCCTGGAGCGTATGGCAGCACCGGTATCTCGTCAATACCGTATGAGTGCCTTAAATGATAGTACAGCACTCGTAGAGCCGCGTTGTGCCGATGGACGTAAGCCGTCCCAGCGTACGTCTTACACGCCGACAAGAGATGCATAAGCGTCTCTGGCGCCTGTCGGCAAGCTCCAAATATTTTAAATTAAATTATTAAAACTTTATTTAGATATTTGTATTGTATTAAAATTATATTATTAATGTTAATTCTTATACCTATCAAAAGGTGTCGGGTACATCTACATACACCCATAACCCTTTTACGGTACACCAAGGTATTGAAGACACCGTCTTGGCAAGCCAGTATAAAGCCCTCAGTCTCCGACTTCAACCCACTAGACCTTAGGAATGAGAAGGACAACTGCTCAGACAAGCCATGCTCTTCTAGATGTTTGTAGAAGATTCCATGCATTGGTCTATCTTTATGAAGTCTTAAGAGAAAGTCGACTTCGGCAGTTTTAAGGTGGGATTTTAATTCTGCGGGAGCAAGTTCCGTAATGGACTGCTGACACCTCCGCTTGAAGTCGAGTGTGAGGCTGAGCTCATCGGCTGCTCGTTTCGCTGCGCTAAAAAGAAAGGCTCCTTTACCCGCATTCTCGTGCTCTCGCACAAAGCGGATCAGGGGATCGCATCGGTGCCGTTCGTTACATAGCAGGCAGTGGCCAATACTACCCTATTGTGCAGACGCTCCAAACTCAATACTCCACGCCCTCCCAGGTGTCGCGGGAGGTATATTCGCGGGACAGAGGACTTAGGATGCAGACTTCTCTCCATATTCATCCTTTTGCGGGTCTTCGTGTCGATTTCTTTCAGCTTGTTCACTTTCCAGTGTATAGCACCAAAGGTGTATAATAACAATGGGACCGCAAGCATGTTTGTGGCAGCGACTTTGTTCTTGCCGGACAGTTCTGATGGCCAGGGTGCAAATACTTGCGGTGGAGACATTCTTTGACCAAATTTGCCTCTTGGACATGACGCTGCGCCACTCCAAGGTAGGTATAGGTATCCCCGGGATGCAGTTGTCGCAAGATGCTCCCATCAACGAGCTGTTCCTCATCTCCACTATCTCCGCTTCGTCCTTTATGAGATGAACCAATGCACATTTGTCTGTCCCGAACTCCATTCCGATAGCATGACTGTAATCCTGCACCACCCTCAGCGATTGTTGTATTTCGCGTTGGCCGGAGGCACCAAGTTTTAGGTCATCCATATAAAACAGATGGGCGACCTTGTGCCTCCGGTTATTGGGCGTACCCTTGCTGTATCCTTTAGTATTTCTCAGCGCTATGGACAGAGACAAAAGTGAGATGCAAAAGAGCAAGCGACTCAAGGAGTCTCCTTGGAAGACACCTATTTTGAATGACACCAACTCTGTCTGAACCCGAGTTTCACCTGATATTATAGTGAAACGGGTCTTCCAGAGTGGCATCAGCTGCTTGATGCATCCCACTATCTGATTATCCACCGAAAGACATTCCAACAGCCGCACAACGAGCTCATGAGACGTGCTGTCGAATGCCTTGCGATTGTCAATCCAGGCCATAGAAAGGTTTCGCTTGTACTGCACGGGGTCCTGCGCGACACATCGGTCAATCAACAGGTTCTCCTTGCAGCCAGCTACTCCTTTCTTTGACCCTCTCTGTTCATACACGTCGAGAAATACAGGATTCACAGCTTGAAGGGTACGCATGTACAAGATTCTGGTGAAGAGCTTGTAACATGCGTTCAGACATGTTATTGGCCTGTAGTTTTTGGGATCAGACAAATCTCCGATCTTCGGGAGAAGCACGGTTCGACCCTCGACAAGCCAAGCCGGAATTGGCTGCTCCTGATTTAGCCACGAGTTAAAAACTCTAGCTAAATGCCGGTGAGCTCCGTCGTCCACCTAAAACGGTCCATGTCATTGCGGGGGTCGTCAACAGGGCGATCCGAAGCACCGCCACCTTGCCCAACGCCTGCTTCCGAAACCGGCTCGGTGTGGGTGCTTTTCTTCCGGGGTGGTCGAACCCGAAGATAGGGCCCGTCAGGTGGTTAGCCTTAGGGCCCCCAGTCGACATTTCCGGAGGCAACCGTCCAAATTGCCTCCTGAGGATGCACCTACGAAGGTTGCCGGCTGGCTTACATCCTTGGGCTTGGTATACCCCTCGGTGTCGCCACGCACCGAATAGCCTCTTGATGTTGGGCGGCCTCCTGGGGGTTTATGAAAACAGCCGCTTCTAACATGAAGAACAGACGCTGTCGGAGTACCGCTCCTCACATGGAGATCCGTCGTGTCCTATTAATTGTGGAATAGCCGATCCTCTAGATGCAGACGCTATTCCACTGAGCTAGTTTTGGTCCGCCCCGGGTATTTGATTTCCCCGGTACCACCCATATCTGGGAGGCGTTCCCCTATCCGCCACCTTGGGGAGGCGCCACTGAGGGGATCTAGCAACCCCTCGCGGATATTATTATTATTACTTTGCATTTCTCATTTTTTCTCGCATGGTTGCGGTAGTCACAAGTATTGACGGGCTGTGCCAAGTCAATACCTGACCTATTATTATTCTGAATTCAGGAAGGACCGTACAATGCTACAGGTCTTGAGGATTACAGACTTTTGGAAGGTTTTATGTAACTTTTCATCCAGGCCCAATTGTTGCAAGTGTGGCGTAAATGTATTTGGAGTAAGGCCTGAGACCGACATAATGAGGGGGACAATGACAACTTTGTTTTGTTTCCATAGTCGTTTTATTTCTATGGCGAGATCGGTGTATTTAGATATCTTCCCAGCGTAGGTGTTTTGGATGTTCATATCATTGGGAATCGCAATATCTATTAAGTAGGTCACTTTGTCTGTCTTTGACTGGAATACTATATCTGGCCTATTTGCTGGGATGGTTTTGTCTGTATGTATTTCAATGTCCCAGTATAGTTTGAATTGATTGTTCTCGAGTACTGAGGTCGGTGTGAAGTTATAATATGGATCTGTGTTTTCAATTAGCTTGTTTGTTGTGGCTAGTGCTTGGTGTATGACTTTGGCTGCAGAGTTATGTCTGGCTGTATACTCAGTTCCAGCGAGAGTTTTGCATCCACTAGTTATGTGTTCTATTGTTTCCTTCTGTTGGTGGCATTTTCTGCAACTATCGTCGGTGATAGATGGATCTTTAATTATGTACTTCTTGTAATTTCGTGTCGCAATCACTTGGTCCTGGATAGCAAGCATAAAACCTTCCGTTTCCGGAAAGAGCTGGCCATCCTGCAGCCAGGTGTATGACTGCTTTTCATTAATGTGATCTTGTGTAGCACGGTATCTATGTTTGCCGTGGAGTACCTTCTGCGACCAGGTGTTTATTTTTTCTTGTTGTGCTTGTATGTGGTCGTGTGCGTCTGCTGCGTGGTTTGGACAAGAAAGGGCGAGTGGTGTGTAGTTTTTGTCTGCTTTTACTATTGCTTTATGCAAGTTTGTTTGTTTACTGTGGAAAAAATGTCTGAGTGATTTTATTTGTTTTGCATGAAGTGACTGTATATCTATAATTCCTCTGCCCCCTTGTTTTCTGTCTATGGTGAGCCTTTCCTTGCATGCGTTGGGATGTGACATTCTGTGTTTTGTGAGTTCTGTTCGGATGAGTATATGGATGTTTTCTATGTCAGTGTGCGACCACTTGATAATGCCAAATGAATATGTTAGGATTGGTATAGCAAATGTGTTAATAGCTTTTGTAAGATTTCTAGAATTTAGTTTCGTTTTTAACAGTCTAATAAGGCGGTCTTTAAGCTCTTGTGTTAGTTGTGATTTGATTTTTGTGTGGTCTATCTTAACGTTTTGATTGATACCCAGGTACTTGTACGTTTCATCCTTGTCCATGTTGTTTAGCGCCTGGCCAGTTACTACTTCCTGTTCGGGATGGTTTTTCCATTGGCCTTTATTGATGTGAAGCACCTTGCATTTACTCATGCCAAATTCCATCTTGATATCTGACGTACAAACTTCTGTTATTCTAAGTAATTCTCTCAGTTGCACTTCTGTGGCGGCATATAGTTTTATATCATCCATGTAGAGAAGATGATTGATTTTGTGTTGATTTGCTTTCTGGTGCCTGATGGTGAAACCACAGTTTGTGCTGTTAAGTGTGTTGGAAAGCGGATTGAGACAGAGGCAGAACCATAATGAACTGAGAGAGTCACCCTGAAAGATACCACGACGTATATGTAGCTCATCCGTTTGGATATGACCGTCCTCAGTTTGAAGGTGTATATTTGCTCGCCATGTCTCCATCGTTCTTGTAAGAAACTGACGAAGCCCTGGGTTGATTTTATATATTTGAAGAGTTTTTGTTAGCCAGCTATGGGGTACAGAGTCGAAAGCTTTTTTATAGTCGATGAAACAGGTATCAAGGTTCCTGTGTCCTTTTCTGGTTTGCTCCATGATCACACTATCAATTATAAGTTGTTCCTTGAATCCTTGGCTTTGTTTTCTACATCCTTTTTGTTCTTCAGTCAGGATGCTGTTTTCCATAAGGTGTTGTTCAATTCTTCTGCATATTGTTGCGGTGATGATCTTGTACAAGGTGGGAAGACATGTGATTGGGCGATAGTTGGCAGGGTTCTTGGTGTCTGCGTTTTTGGGTTTTATATACGTTATTCCTTGCGTGAGGAATTTGGGAAGCCTATTCGGTTGGAGTATGGCTTTATTAATTTGGTCTGTGAGCACTTCGTATACTGAGCTGAACTGTTTGTACCAAAAATTTTGTATATTATCCACGCCTGGACACTTCCAGTTGTGAGCATGTTTTATTGTTTCAGCTATTTCCTCTGGCGTAAGAATAACGTTTCCCTGTTCCGCTATATATTGATGTTTTTCCTCTTCCTGTCTGATCCATGGAGCGTTTTCATTATGTGTTTTGTTGTCGGTTGTCTTTTGGTAGAATTGTTTTTCACTTTTCTGAAAAAGGTTATTAGCGTCCTTTCTGTCGTTTGATTCATTGTATCTGCGCAGTCGAGCTGCGTAGACTGCAAGTTTTTGTTTGAGTGTATCAGATATTTCTGGTATTGATTTTTGGGGCGACTTGGATTTGAGTATATCTATTGTTGTCTGTATGCGTTTTGAACGGTTGTTGTTGTTGTTGGTGTACTGTGCGAGGTGTGCCAGTTCCTTTCTGATTGTGGTAATTTTGTTTTCGATTCGCATTTGCCATTTAGGTTTTGACCTTTGGCTTGTGTGGTTATTAGACCGTTTCGGAAGTTTTTGCCCGTTAACTATAAGTGTGGCTGCTGCGGCAGCATATATGACAGTGTGGATGTCCTCTAGGTTACTGTCGCGTGTTAAGAATTGTGGTATTACGTTGGTATTTATTGTATGTAATATTTTTTGGGTGTTGCTGTTGAAAATTAGTCTGGGCAGAGGATCTCGCAGTGCAGGGTTAGTGCCAAACCATTTGTTAAATTGTGCGTTCATCACTTGTTCGGCAGATTGTATGAAGGAAGGTGTTTGAGTAACGTTTTGGTTTCGTGTGGTTGTGGGAGGCCGGTTAGTGCATGCTGTGTCTGGGGCATCCGGTATAAACTCATGTTCTGGGTTTACTTCTAAGTCTGTGCTGGTGGTGTTGGTTGTGTTTGTGTTTGGAGTCTTATTGTTTAGGGTATTATTGTTTTGTGTTTCCGTGATTGATTCATTGACTAGAGAATCATTCGTTTCAACTGTATTTATGTCGTCCGCTACAAGATTCTTTATAGCTTGTAGTTGTTGAGGTGTAAGTCGGTTGTTTTTGGTAATGACACGTTTTTGGTCAATAAGTCTTTGTTCAGTTACCCGTGCTGAGAGGTGTGGGTATTGTGCTGTAAATAGCCTGTGTAATTCATGCCTGTAGCCTGTGGAGATTGTTTCTAGTTTTGTGGCGGTATAGTAACAGTGCATTACAGATTTGTTCATCTCAGTAGTCCACTGTAAGCGCTGTCTTAGTTTGCCAGCTTTGGTGGTTGCCGGCTCTACCGGCAAAACATCCGCAACTGGGTTATCTCCTATTGGTTGTTCTTTTTCGGTTTGGGGTTCAGGTGAGTTTAATCGACGTACCCTAGGCCGTCGTTGGTTATTTATAAAATTAACTCTATCCATCGTGTTCCCACGAGTAGGGATTATTATTATTATTATTATTATTATCATGTTCTTTCAAACTTCTCTCGCATGACTGCGGTGACGACAAATGTTGACGGGCTAAGCCAAGTCAACACCTGAACTATTACTGATCGGAATTTAGGAAAGATCGTACTATATTACAGGTCTTAAGGATTACAGACTTTTGGAATATTTTATGTAACCCTTCGTCCAGGCCCAACTGTTGTAGATGTTGTGTAAATGTGTTCGGTGTGAGGCCTGAGACCGACATAATGAGGGGGACAATAATAACTTTATCTTGTTTCCAGAGTCGCTTCACTTCTATGGCAAGGTCAGTGTATTTAGATATTTTCCCAGCGTAGGTGTCCCGAACATTTACATCATTGGGAATAGCAATATCTATTAAGTAGGTAACTTTGTCTGCCTTTGTCTGAAATACTATATCTGGTCTGTTTGCATTGATGGTTTTGTCTGTGTGTATTTCAACGTCCCAATATAGTTTGTAGTGATCATTATCGAGTACTGATGTTGGTGTATACTTGTAATATGGATCTGAGTTGTCGATTAGTTTGTTTTTTGTGGCTAATGCTTGATGTATTATTTTGGCTGCCGAGTTATGTCTAGCCGTGTACTCAGTTCCAGCGAGAGTTTTGCATGCGCTGGTTATGTGGTCTATTGTTTCCTTCTGTTGGTGACATTTTCTGCAATTATCGTTGGTTATGGATGGATCTTTAATTACGTATTTCTTGTAGTTTCTCGTCGCAATAACTTGGTCCTGGATAGCAAGCATAAATCCCTCAGTTTCTGGAAAGAGTTGGCCATCCTGCAGCCAGGTATATGACTGTTTTTCATTTATCTGATCTTGCGTAATACGGTATCTATGTTTGCCATGGAGTGGTTTCTCCGACCAGGTGTTTATTTTTTCCTGTTGTGATTGTATGGGGTTGTGTGTGTCTGCGGCGTGGTCTGGACATGATAGGTTGAGTGGTGTATAGCTTTTGTCTGCTTTTGCTATTGCTCGATGTAAATTTGTTTGTTTGCTTTGGAAGAATTGCCTGAGTGTTTTTATCTGTCTTGCGCGGAGTGACTGTATATCTATGATCCCTCTGCCTCCCTGTTTCCTGTCTATGGTGAGCCTTTCTTTGCATGCGTTTGGATGTGACATTCGGTGTTTCGTAAGTTCTGTCCGTATGAGGATATGGATGTTCTCTATATCAGTGTGTGACCACTTGATGATGCCGAAGGAGTATGTGAGGACCGGTATCGCAAATGTGTTAATTGCTTTTGTAAGATTTTTGGAATTCAATTTTGATTTTAGAAGCTTAACGAGGCGGTCTCTGAACTCTTGTGTTAGTTGAGCTTTGACTTGTGTGTGGTCGATCTTAATATTCTGATTGAAGCCCAGATACTTGTACGTTTCGTCCTTGTCCATGTTATCCAGCGTTTGGCCAGTTAATATTTCCTGTTCGGATTGGTTCTTCCATTGGCCTTTATTGATGTGGAGCACCTTGCATTTGCTCATACCGAATTCCATCCGGACGTCTGACGTACAAACTTCTGTTATTCTGAGTAATTCTTTTAGTTGCACTTCAGTGGCTGCATATAGTTTTATATCATCCATGTAGAGAAGATGATTTATTCCGTGCTGATTGACTTTCTGGTGTCTGATGTTGAAACCATAATTTGTGTTGTTAAGTGCGTTAGAGAGTGGATTTAAGCAAAGGCAAAACCACAGTGAACTAAGCGAATCACCCTGGAAGATACCGCGTCGTATGAGTAGCTCCTCTGTTTGGATATGGCCGTCCTGAGTTTTAAGATGTATGTTGGTTCGCCATGTCTCCATGGTTCTTGTAAGGAACTGGCGAAGAACTGGGTTAATTTTGTATATTTGAAGAGTTTTCTTTAGCCAGCTATGGGGTACAGAGTCAAAAGCTTTTTTATCATCGATGAAGCAGGTATGAAGATTTCTGTGTTCTTTTCTGGTTTGCTCCATGATGACACTATCGATTATGAGTTGTTCTTTGCATCCTTGGCTTTGTTTTCTACATCCTTTTTGCTCTTCAGTCAGGATGTTGTTTTAGGTGAGATGTTGTTCAATCCTTTTGCCTATTGTTGCGGTGATGATCTTGTACAAGGTTGGGAGACAAGTGATCGGGCGGTAATCGGCAGGGTTTCTGGTATCTGCGTTTTTTGGTTTTATATAAGTTATTCCTTGTGTGAGGAATTTGGGAAGCCTATTAGGTTGTAGTATGGCTTTATTGATTTGCTCTGTTAGCATTTCATACGTTGTACTGAACTGCTTGTACCAGAAGTTTTGTACGTTATCTACGCCTGGGCACTTCCAGTTGTGAGTGTGTTTTATTGTCTCGGCTATTTCCTCTGGTATAAGAACAATGTCTCCCTGCTCCGCTATGTGTTGATGCTTTTCCTCTTCTTTTCTGATCCATGCAGCGTTTTCGTTATGAGTTTTTGGTTCTGACCATAGGCTTCCCCAGAACTCGGTTAACTCTTGTCTACTTGGAGGTTCCATTGTTGTTATCTGATTATTTGATGTCATCTTTTGGTAAAACTGTTTTTCACTTTTCTGAAAAAGATTGTTGGCATCTTTTCTGTCGTTGCATTCGTTGTATCTGCGGAGTCTAGCTGCATAGACGGCAAGTTTCTGTTTCAGTGTATCGGCTATTTCGGGTATTGTTTGATGTGGTGATTTAGATTTGAGTCTGTTTATTGTTGTCTGTATGTGTTTTGAGAGGTTGTTATTGTTGGTGTATTGTGTGAGGTGCGCGAGATCCTTTCTGAGTGTGCTAATTTTATTTTCGATTCTAATTTGCCATTTAGGTTTAGATCTTTTGCTTGTGTGGGTTTTAGATCGCTGTGGAAGTTTTTGGCCATTAACTATGAGTGTGGTTGCTGCAGAAGCGTATATAACAGTGTGGATGTCCTCTAGGTCACTGTCGTTGGTTAAGAATTGTGGTATTATGTTGGTATTTATTGTGTGTAATATTTGTCGGGTGTTGTTTTTAAAAATCAGTCTCGGCAGGGGATCTCGCAGTACAGGATTGGTGCCACACCATTTGTTGTATTGTGTGTTCATCACTTGTTTGGCAGAATGTGTGATGGCAGGTGGTAGAGTGATGTTTTGGCTTTGTGTGGCTGTGGAAGGTAAGTTTGTGCATGTTGTTTCCGGTGTATGTGGTGCATGATTATGTTCTGGATCTATTTCGAAGTGTGTGCTGGTATTATTGGTTGTGTCTTTGTTTGGAGGTTGGTTATTTCGAGTATGAATGGTATGTCCTTCTGTGATTGATTCGATAGCTAACGAATCATTAGGTTGGACAGCGTTGTCTGGTCTATCCTGGGTATGCTCATGTTCTGGATCTATCTCTGTGGGTATGGTAGTGTTGTCGCTTGTGGTTGTGTTTGAGGTCTGCGGGTCATTCTGATGGGGAGTATTTATTTCATTGGATACAAGAATCTTTATAGCTTGTAGTTCTTCGGGTGTCAGGCGGTTGTTTTTTGTTATGACTCGTTTTTGGTCAATGAGTCTCTGTTCCGTTACACATTCTGCGAGGTGTGGGTATTGTGCTATAAATAGCCTGTGCAGCTCATGTCTGTAGCCTGTAGATATGGTTTCTAGTTTAGTGGCGGTGTAGTAGCAGTGCATTACAGATTTGTTGATTTCAGTGGTCCACTGTAAGCGCTGTCTGGGTTTACCAGCTTTGGTGGTTGCCGGCTGTGCCGGCAAAACATCCGCAGCTGGGTTGCGTTTTATGGGTTGTTCTGTTTGGGTTTGGGGTTCGGGTGAGTTTAATCGACGTACCCTAGGCCGTCGTTGGTTGTTTTTAGAAGTAACTCTACGCATCGTTGGTTATTTATAAAATTAACTCTATCCATCGTGTTCCCACGAGTAGGGATTATTATTATTATTTGGCTTTCTAAGTTCCTCTCGCATAATTGCGGTAGTGACAAGTGTTGACGGGCTGTGCCAAGTCAAACCCGGACTATTTAGATCGGAATTTAGGAAAGATCGCACAATATTACAAGTCTTCAGGATTACAGACTTTTGGAATGATTTGTGTAACTTTTCGTCCAGGCCCAACTGTTGAAGGTGTTGTGTAAACGTGCTTGGTGTAAAGCCTGAGAGGGACAATTGTGACTTTGTTTTATTTCCAAAGTCGTTTTATTTCCATAGCAAGGTCCGTGTATTTAGATATCTTCCCAGCGTAGGTGTTTTGGATATTCACATCATTGGGAATGGCTATTCTATCAAATAGGTAATGTTGTCGGCCTTTGACTGGAAAACTATATCTGGTCTGTTGGCTGGGATAGTCTTGTCTGTATGTATTTCAACGTCCCAGTATAGTTTGTATCGATCGTTTTCGGAGTGTAATTGTAATATGGATCTGTGTTTTCTATTAGTTTGTTTGTTGTGGCTAGTGCTTGGTGTATGACCTTGGCCGCAGAGTTATATCTGGCTGTGTATTCAGTGCCGGCAAGAGTTTTGCACCCGCTTGTTATGTGATCTATTGTTTCTTTTTGTTGGTGACATTTTCTGCAATTATCATCAGAGATGGATGGATATTTAATTATGAACTTCTTGTAATTTCGTGTCGTAATCGCTTGGTCCTGGATAGCAAGCATAAAGCCTTCCGTTTCCGGAAAGAGCTGGCCATCCTGCAGTTAGGTGTATGACTGTTTTTCATTAATGTGGTCTTGTGTAACACGGTATCTATGTTTGCCATGGAGTGCCTTCTGCGACCAGGTGTTTATTTTTTCTTGTTGTGCTTGTACGTGGTTGTGTGCATCTGCTGCGTGGTCTGGACAAGAAAGGGCGAGTGGTGTGTAGTTTTTGTCTGCTTTTACTATCGCTTTATGCAAGTTTGTTTGTTTACTGTGGAAAAAATATCTGAGTGATTTTATTTGTTTTGTATGAAGTGACTGTATATTTATAATTCCTCTGCCCCTTGTTTTCTGTCTATGGTGAGCCTTTCCTTGCATGCGTTGGGATGTGACATTCTGTGTTTTGTGAGTTCTGTTCGGATGAGTATATGGATGTTTTCTATGTCAGTTTGCGACCACTTGATAATGCCAAATGAATATTTCAGGATTGGTATAGCAAATGTGTTAATAGTTGTTGTAAGATTTCTAGAATTCAGTTTTGTTTTTAACAGTCTAATAAGGCGGTCTCTAAACTCTTGTGTTAGTTGTGACTTGATTTTTGTGTGGTCTATCTTATCGTTTTGATTGATACCCAGGTACTTGTACGTTTCGTCCTTGTCCATGTTGTCTAGCGCTTGGCCAGTTACTACTTCTTGTTCGGAATGGTTTTTCCATTGGCCTTTATCGATGTGAAGCACCTTGCATTTACTCATGCCAAATTCCATTTTGACATCTGACGTACAAATTTCTGTTATTCTGAGTAATTCTCTCAGTTGCACTTCTGTGGCGGCATATAGGCCACATCTCCTCTACATATCCATGTAGAGATGATTGATTTTTGTGTTGATTGGCTTTCTGGTGCCTGATGGTGAAACCACAGTTTGTGCTGTTAAGTGTGTTGGAAAGCGGATTGAGACAGACAGAACCATAGTGAACTGAGAGAGTCACCCTGAAAGATACCACGACTATGTAGCTCATCCGTTTGGATATGGCCGTCCTGAGTTTGAAGGTGTATATTTGTTCGCCATGTCTCCATCGCTCTTGTAAACAACTGACGAAGCCCTGGGTCGATTTTATACAGGGTTACTGGTAACTCGACCACTTTCCTGTAAGTAGGTGATAGAGGGACTCAGATGTAATAGATTTAACCCCCCATACGTAATTCCGAAAACCGATAGTTTTCGAGATAATTAACATTTAATGTTTTTCAACCAAATGCCCAAATTTCCACGCTAGATCCTAAACTAAGAAAAAAAGCTGTTGTTGATTCTGATAATTTTATTTTAGTATTTAACTAACACATACACAAAGCTAACTTAGTATTAAAATGTTTCGAAATACTAAACAGTTCCAAACTAAATACAAATATAAAAATAATCAACAAAATTTTTACATTCACCGTGAAAGAAAATTATCTAGCTCCAAAAAAATTATACAAACGGTCGAACAAATCGCTAAAAAAACTTTCCTACCTAATAACCTTTTCAGAAAGATTATAAATAGCAATGAATAAAAATCACCTATTCAAAAAGAACGAATGACAGTACAATCATTGTTGATAACTCATACATACTAGAATGTTTGCAAATGCGGTCGATGATTTTATCCAAGTATAACAAATTAAATCCACTTAAAGTTTCTAGAGATCTTGCTCAATGTGCTGCCCTTGATTTTGGATACAAGTACGGATCCGCTTCCTCACTTCGGTTTTTGTAACTCGTGTTGAAAGAGTTCGTTTCATCTCCTCCACCGCATTGATAATTTTTTGCCTTAGTTCGTCAGCAGGATTAGCTGGAGTCTCGTAAGCCTTCATGTGACCCCAGACGTAAAAATCAAGAGGTGTCAGATCTGGGCTCCGCGCAGGCCATGGGATGGGTTCACCCCTCCCTATCCATTTGTTCGGGTATGTGTTGTCCAACAACTGCTGAATTGTGATATGGTAATGTGCTGGAATAGCATGTTGTTGATGATTCTGTATTATGTAGACAAATTTTGTTAAATAGTTACTTGTTGTTATACTGTCATTCTTGTCCTTGAAGTAGGCCATCAGAAGTTTTTAAAATAATTTGTTTGACTGATTGTGTATCGTTTTTTGAGCTAGACAATTTTCTTTCACGGTGAATGTAACAATTTTGTTCTTTATTTTTTAAATAATTGTATGTAGTTTGAAACTGTTTAGTATTTTTACACATTTGAAAACTAAATTAGATTTGCGTATGTGTCAGTAAAAAATTAAATTGGAAATTACTAAAATCGACAGCAGAGTTTTTTCTAAATTTGGGATGTAGTGTGGAAATTTGGACATATCGTTGAAAAACATTAAATGTCAATTATCTCGAAAACTATCGGTTTTCGGAATTACGTATGGGGGGTTAAATCTATTGCATTTGAGTCCCTCTATCACTTCCTGAAGGAAAGTGGTCGAGTTACCAATAACCCTGTATATTTGAAGAGTTTTCGTTAGCCAGCTTTATTATTATTATTAATACGTCGAAATTGATATATTCCTTTAACTTTTTCAATAATATTATACAGCGAGTAACTTGAATATTAAATTATTATTATTTTGGATGTTACAAACTATGTGCATCTACAGGGTGTTTTTGGCAGAATTTTAAATTACGGCAATTTGAAAGTCATTTTACTGTTTTTTTAAATGTAACACCCTGTATTTTTTATTTTAAATCGAAGTATCTACTAATACCCTATCTCGCCTTGTAATTTTTTTCGCGTTTGCGACGTTGCCAAGTTATAAACTATTTTTCCAAAATTTCAAACATATCCCCGATTTTTATTAATAGATCGCATTGTATATTTTATTTAACATAGAAGTACTCCCTAGTAATGGTTTACGGCGTGACCAAGTTTTAAGTGGTGTCCCTAAAAAAAAAACCGTTTTCCTTGCTCATACTATCTATTCCGAATACCAGGTCAGTAAAAGGTACAGGAACGCTTAAATATCTCCAAAACTTGCACAGCTGGAACGATAAAATCAATACCTGCAGGTTTTCGAACATGCAGAATTCAAAAATTCTAACAGCAGTGTTGCCAGATTTACCACTTTTACGTTACACGTCATAATTTTGTTATTTAAAATAGAATCCTCTACTTATTTTTATTGCAATAAATTGCGCATGTCGAGTTTAGTAAGATCTCACAATTTCAAAACTTTGTTTCTGTTAATTACTGAGATACGGCAACACCACTTTTTCAGTAAACAGTAGCGGAACGCTCAAATATTTCCAAAACTGCCACAGCTGGAGCGGTGAAATTCAATAGTTGGAGGTTTTTGAACAGAATTCAAAAATGCTAACATGGGTGTTGTCAGATTTACCAATTTTACCTTTCACGTCAAAATTTTCAATGGAATGCCCTATTTAGGAAGTCTAACGTAAAAGTGATAAATCTGGCAACACTGATGTTAGCATTTTTGAATGTTGCATGTTGAAAAACCATCCGGTATTGATGTTTCGTTTTAGCTGTGGAAGTTTTGGAGATATTAAAGCGTTCCGGTACTGTTTACTGAAAAAGGAGTGTTGCCGTATCTCAGTAATTAATAAAAACAACATTTTGAAATTGTGGGACCTTACTAAATCAAACGTGCGCAATTCATTGAAATAAAAATAAGTAGAGCATTCTGTTTAAAATAACAAAATTATGACATGTAACGTAAAAGTGGTAAGTCTGGCAACATTGCTGTTAGAGTTTTTGAATTCTGCATATCCGAAAACTCGTAGGTATTGAATTTTAACGTTCCAGCTGTGCAAGTTGTAGAGATATTTAAGCGTTCTTGTACCTTTTACTAACCCGGTATTCGGAATAGATAGTATGAGCAAGGAAAACGGTTTTATTTTTTTAGGAACACCAGATAAGACTTGCTCACGCCGTAAACCATTACTAGGGAGTACTTCTATGTTAAACAAAATATACAGTGTGTTCTACTAATAAAAATCGGGGATATGTTCGTTTGAAATTTTGGAAAAATAATTCATAACTTGACAATGTCGCAAACGCGAAAAAAAAAAATTACAAGGCAAGATAGGGTATTAGTAGATACTTCGATTTAAAATAAAACATACAGGGTGTTACATTCAAAAAAACAAAGTAAAATGACTTTCAAATTGCCGTAATTTAAAATTCTGCCAAAAACACTGTACCTGCACCTGTAGACGAACATAGTAACATCCAAAATAATATTCATTCAATATTCGAGTAACTCTTTGTATAATATTATTGAGAAAAGTTAAAGGAATATATCAATTTGGACGTATTACTTACGACCTTGCAAATCCGGAAATTAATAGTAGTATAGTAAATTATAACTTGCCAACGTCGCAACCGATCTCAAAAATTGGTTAGGGTTAAATAGAGATCAATGATGAAAACTAGAAGAATTAAAAAAAAGTTATAGTTCCATATAAAAAAATCAAGTTGATCACTGTCCTACCTTCCCGCAACACCCTGTATATTTCAAAATATTTTTAGGATACGCATCTTAAGTAACCAAATAACTTTTGCATTTCACATTTTGTTCTATCAAGTATGACTTGCGATATATGGAAGGATTAACCACTAAATGGACACCCTGCATATCAACTGAATATATTATACAGGGTTATTCACGTTATTCGACACGGAGCATTATGGCTAAAGTATTTGATAAAAAAGAAAGTAATAATTTGGGATGGATAGAGACCCATAAAGGATACATTCTAAAAATATTTTTATGTTATACAGGGTGTCCCAAAAGCACGAAATGTATCAAAGTTGTTTTTTTAAATGGAACACCCCGTATATTATTGCATATTCAGATTCCTTGATGAATTCTATTGTGACTTTATGTATCATACATGGGGCTTAAAGCGAACCGTTTAGGTGTAAATCACCATTTTCGGTATAAGTAGATATCAGGAAAAAATTGAATATCGCAGAGATTATAAAATTTGGAAGGCTGTGACTTTGCCGTATTACTAAGCATAAAATGCGTCAGCTTTGATGAGACTGTCAAATTTAAATTTATGTTTATGCTTGGAGAAATCGGTCGATGAATTAAGGAAACTTCGATCAGCGATAACTTGATTTTTTCAAATGGGAATGCCTAATTTTTTTTTATACGGTTAAACGTAGAATTTGATAAGCTTTCTAATGATATAAGGTTGTGAATATCAATCTCTCGTAGTTTTCATTTAATTTTAAATTTTCAAATAAATTGGCGTTTTTCAATTTGCCTACCTATAACCAACGTAGCAGGCCATGAAATATAAACAAAAACCTGTTCAGGTAGCTAAAGCTTAAAATTGATACGTCAAGACTCAATCTGGAGTATTTTTAATTATCACTAGCCAAACAGCTGTTCGCTGATGACACGTCTGACAGTTTAATGTATCGGGTAACAGGGTATACTTTTGTGTGTGACTGTGTTTTGTGGTTATAATGATCAATGTCAAAATGTTAGGTTAGCACTGGCTATCGATATCGAATATCAATACTTTACATCCCATCACTATAGGATATCACTGACGTCAGAGGTTGTTTGCGCGGCATTTTCCGGCATTTGAAATAATTTTTGGAACATCTCTCACAGCCGATTCCAAAAAATCAAACAAGTGATTTTGTCACGTTTATTAGGCTCTAAGAAACGCGTAAACGACATAATATTTTTTTCTGCAAGTACCCTATTTGGAGCTGTTCTGAGCATGTTTGTTATTTGCTAATGGGCCTATACCGTGATCTCAAATTGATCAATTTGTTTACTGCGGTATTATTTTTGATGATACATAGGACCGTTTACTGTAAAGTTAGCAGAAAACTTAATCCAAATGAGAATAACACTAAAAATAAAATTGTACTGTAATTTGAAATAGCCGATGATGACGTCACCTGTAGGGAACCAATGAGAAGCGTCCTTTCTGCAGGGAACCAATGAGAAGCGTCCTTTCGGGGTCCGATGACTACGAGCAGATGCTATTGTTTTGTACCAGTGAGCTCTTATTGGTTCCCTACAGGTGACGTCACGACCTGGGCGGGAAGTGTATGGATTCAAAAAATTCAATATTTAGAGCAATTTTTTTCGGTTATAAATACGATAGAAAAATTTTGTAAAATTATTTATGGCATCTACGTGGTGTCAGGGTTCGTTTAAGCCAATAAACCAAAAATGTGGTATAGGTCCATTCTGTTGCCGCCAATGCAACGGTTTCGAAAAATGTAGCGGCACCTCCTACTGTAAAAAATTCCCGTTAAAACCGAATGCTTGTTATAAATAAAATAGATTTTATAATATAATACCTAGCATCCACACTTGAACTGCTAGAGCTCGAATCTTCACTACTGCTGCTTGAATCAGACGTTGAAGTACTGCTCACTGTCGATGGACTGCTTTCCTTCTTTGACTTTTTTTCTTTCCTTTTAGCTTTACTTTCCATTTTCATCTGTATGAAATAAGAAAAAAAATTATAAATGATACTTGTATAATAGTGAAGGAAGGTCTCACGAATTAGTATAGGACTAAATCCTCAAATGCCACTAATGCCATTTGCAGTGTTCAAACGAAATACCCTGTATATCGCTATTTTACTTCGTTATACTCTCAGAGTAACAGCTGAACATAGAGGTAGTAAACAAACCACTTCAGCATGGCGTGCTCAACGCCATCATCGTTTGACACTTCAGCCTCCAAACACTGCCAACTAACCTGAAAAATCTTCCAATGCAACCCATGTTACAAACACTGCACTGCACTGTCCCATCTCGAAAAACTGTTAATTCACACTCGAATATAGCACAGCAAGTCCGTGAAGCTTCACTGCAGTTACCAACAAATAGCGAATTCGATTTTACTGACCAAGCATAGAAGCATAGAAGACGTACAAACAAAACAAACGTTTGACAGTCGGGTTTTACTGTAAATAAATCGCAGGAAAATTATACAGGCGCTGCCAGTTCCTCAAAATTGACATAAGACTTCAGAATTTGCGTGTATAATGAAGAAATATGCAGTAACGCAGTAGAGGTCAACATATCTACTGATTTTGCTGTAATCATTCCTGAACCATCAAAATACAGTCTTTTTTAACGTAGAATGGAATATTTCTGGATCCTATACAACTAAGGCGATAGTAAATAATTATGATTGCCGTACCTGGTGGTCAATATTACTACCTCTATGTTCAGTTGTTACTCTGAGGTTATACTATATCTAAACAGCCACATTTTGAGCGACTTATCGCGCTGGAAGTTATTATACAGTGCTGCTAGTGTACCTAGAGTTATAATCTCAATATATCATAGTTAAAACAAACTATCGTGATCTCAGTGTTCTCCAGGTGGTATTCCGGGCGACTCATCCATCAGCTTTCCCTGAAAATTCCACCTCATCACACAGGTTTGTTTACTCTGTATACAGCAAACTATTTTTTTTTATTGAACAAGATCGTAAAAATTTCTGAAGATTGGCATATGAGATTAAAGGGTGTTTTAGCACTCAGTGCATTTAAAACAGGGCCAAAGTATTTGCACAAATACTAAAAATAAAAAAACACTTCATTGGATACAATAAGAATGGGAAAAGAAGAAATACGACCAAACATGTAAAAAGCTATAGAGGGAACTAAATTTTATATATTATTATATAGTATTTTACATACTTATGGTCTAACTAAATGTTTAAATAACTCACGTTATTTTTTAGACTTATAAATATAAATTATTATTTTATAAAATAAAGTTCCATCGCAAGTGCAAAATCTTTTTACGAAACGTAGCAACATGTTTGTTTATTCCTGTTTGTCTACTTGTTGCTGTATTGAATTTTGTATTTTCAAGGATAAAGAAGAGTGCCAGTGTAAAAATAAACCGTGGACTATATCTACTACTATTACGTCAATCAAATTAATATATTCTGAGGAATTAAGTTCCAGCAAGCTGGAAATCACTTTAATTCGTTTATTCGATCCGAGATGCGTGTAATCTAAGTATGCAGTTTATCAGAAGGCAAGCTTAACTTTTTTGCACATTTTTAATTTTTTGCTTGTAGCTGGACCATGGCCGACTCTACTCACTAGGCCGGAGCGTTGAAATATGGCAACACTGAATAGCGGGCCGAGCTTTTATTTGTTTATAAGTCATTAGTGTAATCTTCCAGAGTAAAAAAGAAGATTGGAAGGTGATTTTTAATGTGTTTCTAATTATTTACCTGCACAAACGAAAACATAAAGATAAAAAAATGCCTGCAAAGTGTGTAGTACCAGGTTGCACTAGCAATTGTGCTTCCAATAAAGGACATATTAGGGTGTTCAATTTTCCTCAAGACGAGGG
Organism: Callosobruchus maculatus; assembly: GCA_951848785.1. Lineage (NCBI taxonomy): Eukaryota > Metazoa > Arthropoda > Insecta > Coleoptera > Chrysomelidae > Callosobruchus > Callosobruchus maculatus. The sequence goes on along the minus strand of CATOUR010000087.1, from coordinate 137,585 downwards.
TGAAAGGTATTCCTCGTAAGGGCTGGTTATATTTATAAGAATAAAGACAATAATTTACAAACATTTCCAAGGATAAGACGTATTTTAAAGCACAATGTGGTACCTACAATGTTTTCTGGACCTCCGAAATATCACAGAAAAGTACAGTTCTAATAGAACATATCTGGGCTCACCTACGAAAAGATATGATAGTGAAGGTGAATCAAGACCAGCAAGAATAGCTTCAAAGTGACCTAATAGTGAATTTTTCTAGCTTAAGTGAAAATTTACAAAGCAAATTGAGGGTTCATTTAAGTGGAAGTGGCAGCAGGAAACAGGTTTCATTTATTTTTATTTTGTAGTGTTTGACTACGATGAACCAGGTGGTATTAGTATCAATGAATATAGACATTCCTTTAAATCAATAAATCACTGTCATTAAGAATATCCTGTTGGTCTCAAATAGAAAATATTTTGGCACATTATTTTCAAATAGGTTTTCTGTTGATTTATTGTTAAAACCTTTTCTATGTCCAGCCAAAGAAAGTTTACAATTTTGTGAGAGAGAATAAGTTGTCAATTTTACCGCCATCCTAAATATTCCTCAAAACTTTGCAGTTCTTTCAAAATTGCACCTGACAGAAAATATGCCTTACATTAAAACTGTTGCAGAGGGTTTATTATTCTCGGAGAAGTACATTGTTTTGCAAATTGATGAAATATCAGCCTGTATAAATGTTCTTGTCATTACAAAAATTATAGGTAGAATATGAAGGACAAAATTATTTGATAGGTATATTAAATACATACAGCTTATAGTTGGTAGGCGTAACCCTTCCATCAGAGTATACAGCTTAAATTACAGTCCTTATTCACAATAGGTATTGTTAAAATTTTAATTTCAGGCCAATAGGTATAAAAGTAAGTTTTTGGGCAATTGCATAAAGCAGTTTTAATGGAAATTGCATCAATATACAAATAGATAAGTTTGTTTTAGACACATTTGTTCATGTAATCTACCCCAAACTGATGAAATTCTGCTTGGATTAATGTTGTTAATGTAGCAAATATTTTTATTAATAATTACACTGAAACAGTTCAACACAAAATACGGACTAACAAAACTAAAAAGAGGAAATCTAATGGAAATAAGAAATGTCTAACAGAAGGGAAAATCTCTAAATCTAAATACATGTACTGTTACTACTGGCATTTTTCACCATTCTTATTTTTTCAAAAAGTATTTTTCTTAATTTATCAACCGAGATGAACTCTAATACATATAAAAATGTAATAATTATTCTAAAACTATAAAACAATTTAAATTTTCCGCGGAATGCCCGCCGTTCGACCCACGGTAACCGGCCCACTATTTGACAGCTAAGCAACGTTGCCACATCTAAGGCTCCGGCCTAGTGTAGAGTCGGCCATGGTTGGACGGAAAATATACTATGCTATATTAAAAGGGACTGAATTTTGCGTCGAATGACATCTAAAACATTCAAGGCGGTTTAGTGGCAGAGCCAAACTAAATAGAAACGGTGATTTTTTTTCATTTTTTAATAATGATATTCCTATTAAAAAAATACTTAAGGAATAAAAGTTGTAGGAAATAAAATTTTACATTATATACAGTGTGGTCCAAAGAGTGTGCAACAAATGGGATTTTTTTTTATTAGCTGCACAATCAAAAATCCAATATTGCCAAATGTTGGTGCATGTCCGATAACTAATTTAGGTGCACTTAGAATGGTTCCAAGTTCATCAGTATACGGGGTGAATCAAAAAATATAAAAATTGTACAAGAGTAAAGTACCCTTATTTTCAAAAATTCAGCAAAATGTTATTAACAAAAGTTGTTTAGGATCAAGAGTTATGCCTAAATACCAAAACTTGGCCTCCTCTGAGAAAAAAATTTTTTTTGAAAAAAGTGCAATAACTCTCCCAAAAATTTTTTTTTTTTTTTAGTAAAACTGTTTGATACACTAATTGAAATTGAATTAATTTTGTAGAACTTTATTTAAATTCAAGCATTTTTGTGAAATTTACCTGAGGTTAAAATTTTTTTGGGAATCACAAGCTAAATGTTTGTTGCAAGGATATTAAATATGGCCATTGATTAAAGTATTTAGGGGAAGATGAACAACCACACAGTAAAATCGCGCGCTCGCAGTCTATCTCACTCAATCTAGTCTATCTCACTCACTCTCATAGAAATCACCGACACCGTCACCTGGCGCCCTCTGGGCCAATCTCAGAAGCTTCAAAAATTCCTGAATCCTTTATCATAAATATGCCCAATAGATGGAGCAAAGGAGCATCCAGCTATAAAAATACGACCTTGAAGTGCCAATGACCTATCCACCGACAATAAAAATACGGTTGGTCGGTGGACCTAACATTCGAAATATGTTTTGTGTTCGGAACTTCGGATTTGGGAATGATCAGCCGATCAGCGATCAGCTGGCAGCGGTTGTTGACCTTGTTGTCCGTATTTTATTTGTTTTTTACAATTTCTTGGACATTTTCACCATAATTGTTGTTGTGATGTGTTTTTTAAGGAACCTTTTTTGTCAGGTAAGCACATCTGTCAATTAAAATGATGTAATTCATGAGATAATGCATGATGAAAACTTGAATGCATATTGAAAACAGCAAAGAAAAAAAAACGTTTATTCGCCAATTACTGTTATCCCATGAGTTATCACATTCACTAGAGCGATAGTTGTTATAGTCATACTGCATTTTTGTCACTTGATACTCCAAAATAATGCATTTCTTACTTGAAGTTTTATCTGTGAAGTATATAGAAGTAATGAAGTTGTAGTGGCCAACCTTTGGTGGATTATGTTAAAGTAGCAAAAACATCCATCCGTAGGTAATAATTGCTAGTTGTATACCTATGTACATATAGGCAAGTTCAAAAAATGGATCATTTAATACATTCATCTTTTGACATAACCTAAAAGTTGCGTTTCTGGAATAGGTACATTATGACTATTCACTTCTCTATTCGAATAATTTGCGCACTATTTCAAAATGCTTCCTTTTTGTCATTATAGGTGTGGAAAAAATTCTCCAGCTTCCCAAGCATTCGAGACAGAAGAGGCAGACCGATACCAGGAGGCGAAGAGTGTGCTGACTTTATTCCACATACTGTGTATACTAACAGCACCAATAAATGCTCATGTTATCTATCCATATATTTTTTAGTAAATGGTGGAGTTAAAATGAATTATTTATTATTATAGGGTATGCTTCTCACATAATCAAAATGAAAATATTTCATATCATTAGCTTATACCCACATTCATACTTTTTTTCCAAATATGTAACATGAAATGGTGTCTAGCTACAGAGAGGTGAACATATGTATTTCAAATGGCACTTTGCTTAACATAGTGTGATTAATTTGTATCTTATCAAACAGGGTGACTATCTCAAAAACACTCATTGGATGATTGTTAAGTTGCACCATTGATTGTTGCACACACCAGAAGCTAAAGGATTATTGAATGAAAAACTATTAGTTATATTTTCCTATGTATTTATTATATATATATATATTTCTTCGATGTATTAAGGCTTGTTCCGAACAGTATATAATTCAGTGTATCGAAGGGCAATGAGTGAAACACCATTCAGTGATGTCAAAATCCCTATATAATTTACATAAGAGTAATTGTCTGTGCACATATTATAGTTATGTTTATTCAAAACAAATTTCATGTCTGATGTTGCTAACAAATTTGATTTTAAATGATGTTCTTAATAATCACATTACTTCATAATTTTAAACGTTATTATTATAATTAACCATAAACGTATCGATGAGGTAATGAAACAGGATACATTTCAAAAATGTTATTATTCTAAATGATAAACAGTTGAATCTTTCTTTACAATTTTTGTTTCATTTTTAACAACCACAGATAATACATCTCGGGACTGACATGCTGAGTTCAACATTTGCTTTAAAAGCTGTCTTAGACCAGTGCCGAAGCCTTCAAAAATAATAAAAAGTGAAAAAAAATTACAGTAGGATGAAACTCATTAGAAAAGGAGGAGAATATGATAAGAATAAAAGAAAAAATAAATTACGGTCGATTCGAGATCGGGAAGTGGGAGGGGGTGAGCTTTTAAGGGTAGAAAATGGTTTATCTTGATTTCTGGCTAAACTACAAGTCCTATGGAAAAAAGTTGAATGGCAAAGATGTAGGTAATAAAAAGATCTACAACTCTTGTATTTTTTTTTTTTACATCTGCCGATTATCAATTTTTTCACATAACCTCAAAATTTTGGTGAAAAATTCAAAAAACCAAGTTTTTGGTCCTTTATTTTTATCTTTTTCAAAAAAAATATTTTTTTTACGAAATTTGGTGAATACTTGCCTATTATGTCCCAAATACACTGTAATTTATTTGATTTAAAATATTTATTTTTTTCGCCTTATTTGACCTTAAGATCAAAAATGCACCCCATTTTTCAATCAAAAATTCTCGCGTCAAAATATCAGCTTTTTTCAAAAAGTTTGGGAGCCTTTCGTTCGTTGAAATCTCTATTTTCTGGTGGTGTAAAAAAAATATACATTACTATAGAAAATCTTCTCAGAAAATGCAAAAAACTGAAAAAAAACTCAAATTCGAAAAATTTGTTTACTCACCATGTACAATTTTGAGCTATTTATTAAAATTTACACTTATTTACTTAAAAAACGTGAGATTTCATGTTACATTGATAAACTAAAAAATTGCAAATTGGAATATCCTACTATAATTAACAAACAAATAAGTTAATATTTAATAAGACATCCACAGTATTTTGAAAAAGTTGTAGAATCTTCTTTAAATAATATTTGTACCTGAGTGACATACGGTGAATGTTAGCCCATTGTAAGGTATTTCATGGAGAAGTGGGGGAATTACATTTTTGATGGTTATGGTGGAAGGACAAGTGACAAGCATCTAACAGAAAATTGTGGCTTTTTAAATTTAATTATACCTGGTGACATAATATTAGCAGATAGAGGTTTTTTAATTAGAGACTCAGTTGAAGTTCTAGGAGGTCACAAACTTACATATTCCAGCATTTACAAAAGGTAAGACGCAACTTCACCCAGTAGAGATAGAAACCACTCGTAGTATTGCTAGAGTTAGTCCATCTCAAATTCCACTTGATTAGTCTCAATATTTTTTACACAACTGTACATCATATTCAAATGCATTTATATTGTTCACATAAGTTTATACTAGATATATGTAAATTATATCCTCACAATTACTAGGAATTCTGTGAAACTAACAATGCCTAAACAAAAAATGCAGTTTTTGATAGATGATTCTCATATAATGTAGCTAAATCATACAATAGCGTCCCTAATTATATTAGAAGTAGCTATAAACTATAACAATGTTTTTAATGTCACAGAAATTCTTGTCATTTTGTTATGTATAACAATATGATACTTCAACTCTGTGTATGCCAACTTTTTTTTAGAATATGTATATATAGCTTTCTTGTTGGCCGACACTTTTAGGATGTGCTTTAAGGAAGAAAAGAACTGCTGCTATGTAGCTGCAAACTTCACTTAATCCTGCCATACAAGTGCAATGAGCACATGATATAGCACCATCTGACAGTATGATAATCCATACCTGTAGTGGTTTATCATTTCTTCTTTGTGAGTGCATAACCTGTAACAAAATAAGGGCTGTTTTAGTAGGTATAGTTTGCTTTTATGGGCGAAAACAGGATGGATGGTTCTTTCTAATCTCTAAAACAATTTTTTTTGATAGATTAAAATATTTTAAGCAATATTCTGTATATGATAGCTTTCAACTCTCCTCAACATAATGATGATGAAACCAAGTCTTGTGAACATGTATTTCAGCAGGTAGGTATATAAAAAAATCATCAACATGCTAATCATCTCACATACACTAGAATCTACAGTGAATTTTACAGCAGTACACGTGAAAGAAACAGTTAAATATGCAAACTAGCTTACCTTGCCCATGACAACATAGCAGTTTGTGTTCATCATTTTTGCCATCGTTTGTTGGACATACCCTGCTTCATAATATTTGAAAGCCTGCAAATATTTGTATGCCTTCATCTGCTATCCAGTATAAAAACTATGCGTTAGCACCAAGTAATTCCTCAGATCCACGATTTTCACTGCTGGTAAAAAGCTAACATCTTCCGAAAGTTCATCAATCCTCAGAGCATAGGGATCAACACCATCGTTAATTTCATTTTTTCATCATAACGAAGTTTGATGTCGCCACTAAGCGATGAATAATACTCACTACGAGACATTATCACCAGAAATTAAAAGAAAATAGCTCAAAAATCACTTTACAAGTACAACGTGCAACGAAATCGTATGCAAAACAGGTAATAAACAAAAGCTTGTTTGCCCATCAGGCCACAAAACAGGTACGGCTAAACAGCCGATCTGTCAAAACCACGAGACACGAAATGGTCACCAACGATGGCGACACCTGTAGTGAATTTTAGTAATTAGCGTTTATAGATGGTGGATTAAATAGTAGCAAGTAGGGTACTGTAGACTTAAAAGTCGATGGTTCTGGTATACTATCAAAGTTGTATCAGTAGAGGTACATTTGTGCTCATATAGGTGGCGACAGTCCAGGAGAAACAAAAATTAGGCGCGAGATCTTAGCATCTGGTGGCCCATCTTCCCCTAAATACTTTAATCAATGATATGGCTTTATAATTTCGGAAAAAATCTTTTTACTAAGGCAAGACGTTGCTTATAATTACATGCATATCAGAATAACTCTCAATAAAACCGCAAACCTTTTATTAATTTTTTATTTCTAAACATGTATTTAAATTAATCCACAAACATGAAATCTTGCAAAAAAAATCATGGATACCCATGGAAAAAAAACAAATGTGGGTTTTAAGTAAACATTATGACAGTTGGATGACATTAGTCTCACTTTCTTACAATATTGTAAAATTATTGCTCGGTTGTTGTCTTTTTACGTACCTAAAATGCCTCCTCCCAAACAGTTAACGTTACCCGAGAGGGCGGAGTTGGTTTTAAGATGTGGTGACCACTACAAAACAGTTCGAGAAGCAGCAGATATTTTCAATGAACGGCATCCAGATAAACAGGTTCATTATTCAACAGTAAGCCGAATTTTGGTTAATTTTAAAGAAACTGGGTCTCAAAACTACAATTATAAACATGAACATGTTAAAACCGTATGTACTGAAGACAATCAATTGGAGGTACTTCAAGCAGTTGTCGAAAATCCACGACGATCTACCAAAGACATTTCCGCCTATACGGGTGTGAAGAAAACCAGCGTGAAGAGAATACTCAAGAAAAATAAATATCATGCTTACAAACCTATGTTCATCTGTACTCTCCAAGAACGAGATTATGATTTGCGGTTCGATTTTTGCATGTGTATTCAAGGCGAAATAGAAGGTCAGCAAGACTTCCACAGGCACATTCTTTTTGGGGATGAATCCACCTTTACAACAAATGGGGTTGTTTCGTCCCAAAATTGTCGATGGTGGTCGGATGAAAATCCAAATTTCGTTATTGCTAATAAAAACCAGTATTATCAGAAAACAAATGTGTGGTGCGGCATAATGAACAATCAATTAATTGGACCTTTTTTTTTTCGCGAAAACCTAACTGGTAACACTTATTTTCAGTTTTTAGAAAACGAACTAACTGGCTTTTTGGACAATTTAAATTTGCAAGAACGGAATCAGTTGTGGTTTATACATGATGGATGTCCGGCCCATTCAGCCATAATCATTACTGAATGGTTAAATGGGGAATTTGGAAATAAATGGTTAGGACGAAGTACTAATCCTCGGTGGCCTCCTCGTTCACCGGACCTTACCCCATTAGAATTTTTCTTATGGGGCTATCTAAAACAAAAAGTGTATAAGGATAGACCCTTTAACAATCTCGAGGAGCTTGAAAACTCACTACGAGTACATTGCCGGAATATACCGGGAAATGTTTTACGATCTACTCTTAGCGAATTTTATAACCGGACAATTAAGTGCATTGAACGAGAAGGTGGACATACCGAGACGCGCCGATAATTATTTTATGTTTCTTAACTATGTTTTTCTTTTGTTTCTACTTTTCACATATTTTTTCATTTTAGCTTTCAATTTTTCACTTATGGTAAAATACGGTTATGACATGTCCATTTATTATAATTATGTATTAATACACACAGTTCACTTTGTTTCCACGCTTTGTTTCCTTCATGGGTATCCTTGATTTTTTTAGTAAGATTTCATGTTTGTGGATTACATTTAAATACATGTTTAGAAATAAAAAATTAATAAAAGGTTTGCGGTTGAATTGAGAGTTATTCTGATATGCATGTAATTATAAGCAACCTCTTGCCTTAGTAAAAAGATTTAATCCGAAATTATAAAGCCATATTTAATATCCTTGCAACAAACATTTAGCTTGTGATTCCCAAAAAAATGTTTACCTCAGGTAAATTTCACAAAAATGCTTGAATTTAAATAAAGATATACAAAATTAATTCAATTTCAATAAGTGTATCAAACAGTTTTACTAAAAAAAAAATTTTTGGGAGAGTTATAGCACTTTTTTCAAAAAAAATTTTTTTCTCAGAGGAGGCCAAGTTTTGGTATTTAGGCATAACTCTTAATTTTAAACAACTTTTGTTAATAACATTTTGCTGAATTTTTGATAATAAGGGTACTTTACTCTTGTACAATTTTTATATTTTTTGATTCACCCCGTATACTGATGAACTTGGAACCATTCTAAGTGCACCTGAATTAGTTATCGGATGCACCAACTTTTGGCAATATTGGATTTTTGATTGTGCAGCTAATAAAAAAAAATCCCATTTGTTGCACACTCTTTGGACCACACTGTAGATAAATTCTGCATCAATTTAAAGTCTGTTTGTTTTACTTTTCCCTTTTTGCTGGACTTTATCGCACCCCTGATATATACGTAGTAAAGCTATATATCATTCGAATCTTCGCGAGAGCACAATGACACCAGTCGTGAAATCCGCAAATGGAAATAAAAAAGTTATGATACTTTGAATTTCTAAGAATTTATTTTAACGCACCCCTGGTTCGTATCTATGGGAAAGCTAACTTGCGCACATCTGACACATAAAATATATGGTCAAGCCAAGTCCAACGAAACCAGTCGCAACATCCGCAAATGAAAAATAAAAAAGTTATGCTACTTTGAATTTTTGATGTTGAATCTATCGGGAAAATATGGATAACCAAATATTCAGCCTTTTTAGTTCAGCGACGATTTTGATCTCATACTTATGCGAGTGCTTATGCGTGCTAAATAAGTCTTCACAGTGTACGGCAATATCATCAGTAATTTTACGTGTATTATTCATGCATCTTCAATTGTGTCGTGCCCACTAACTATATGATGTCTTTGAGTATGTGTTCAGTGCTGGATGTATCTTTATTATTGGATTTTATCAGAAGAAGTGCTGAGTTTGAATCACCTTCTGTGTCGCTTTTGCAATTGTAATTTGACGTTTTTGCCACATGGCAGTAAGGTTTATTATTCAACGAATTTTGCTCCAGTTCTAGCAGTTTTTATTTTTGGATTTGAATTATCGCCTTTTGCAATTCATTTGAATATTTGACCTCGGAAACAAAATTGTTTAGGATTTCTTTTTATCTCTACAAGCAGTTAATTTCTTTTCTCGAAATCTCGAAATCACTGCCGACTTTGGGCACAATATTTTCCTTACAATTATCACACACCCGGAACAATTTTTTACAGTCTGAAAGCACCATTTTGACTAACAAACTTACAGAGCCCACATGTAACTGATTTATTTGAGATTATGAAGTTATTCTCATACCTGCTGCATGGTTCCACCGTATGACTGCGATTGACTGGACTATTACGCCTACCAAACGATGCAAAACAGTATATTAGCTTTTGCGGGAAAGGTATTATTTTTTATGAAACAATGATCGTTAACTCACCCATACATTAGTACGGTTGGATATCTGTATCTGTAGAGTGAGGAGGGTGAGATGTCTCACTACACTTAGGCCACAACTGCCCCATTGTGCATCCTCCTAGGGAATTGTTTTCTCAGGTCATCGTCCATCCTGCCAATTGTAGGAAAGTGGACAAGTCGCTAGGGGACATCTTCCTTATGTGGGCAGGTGTAGGCCAAGACGCGCCGATCGCACACTCTTTAATAGAAGATAACTCTGGGCATTCACATATGACGTGTTCCACAGTTTCGTCTTCGCTTTCACACATTCTACATATCAGTGTGTCACTTAACCCCATGGTGTGGAGGTGTTTCCTGAGTTGACAATGGCCAGTCAGGAATCCTACTATGAGGCGTAGGTTAGGTCTGGTCATCGCCAAGTACTTCTTGGGTATTGCCATATTCCTTGGCAAATTGACATCCTTGTAGTTCTTCCCATCGTTTTACCATTTGGACAGGGGAGTGTTTTTGGCTATTTCCGCAATTGTGGTTGTCGAAATTCCAGAAAGGTCACATGGTCCTAAAATTCTTTGGTCAGCGGCCTTCCCGGCTAGACCGTCCGCTATACGGTTGCCTTTGTTGTTGTTGTGCCCTTTAACCCACCTCAGGACAATATTGTTTTTGTCCCAAGCATGGGCTAAAGATTGGTGGCATTCCATTGCTAGCCCAGATGTGATTCAAGGTCTTTTCAGGGTTAGAAGTGCAGATTGCTAAGGTTGGATATCTTGTAAATGTAGTGATGAATCACAACACACTTCTGATAAAATGTTAGATACATCAATCGAAACTATAGCAGGAATTATTTGCCGGGAAGATCCAACTAAAACACTTTACAGCATCCAGTTAACATGTCCGACCGTATCGCAATGGTTCGGTTGTTCTCAGACAATACGTTGTCTGATATTTTTATTCTTATTATTATACGCATTTGTCAGGTTTTTCCCTTTGGTCGACACGTAACATCTGTTCCTTGTGACTCATTATTTTTGAGTTATATTGATGACTTTGCTACCTCTCACCACTTACAAATCAGTAACGCCACTGATTTGCGACAAGTGATTTTCGTTAAATGATCACCTCACCTCACCTGTAGTTCAAGTTCTCGTTGCAGCTCCTGTCTGCGTTTCTCGAGATCATCGGCGTCGGCATCTTCTAGGTCCTCGGGGTCCCAGCACCTGTCCCAGTCTGCGCCGGCGCAGCCACTGCCTGAAGATCGGACCACGGTAGCTGCTGCAGCCAATTTTGCATGCCTACTGCTATCACAACAACATGAAGCAAGTGAAAATTCGACCAAATTTCATAAGTTACAGATAATTTTAGAATTGAAAATTTTTACCAATTGTGTTCAAAGATACCCAGAGAGATAACACAAGCTTGGAGTCCATTCGATACACCATTACAAAAGTGTATTCAGTTGATAAACTTGATAGGTGTAGAATATATTTAATTAGCTAAAGTGATTGTAACAAATGTTACATAGGGCAAACTAGAAGATATACAGGGTGTCCAGTTAGTGTGTAATTCTTCGATATCTCCGAAGGTATACCTGATAGAAGAAAATGTCAAATACAAAAGTTATTTGGTTGCTTAAGACGCATATGCTAAAAATATTTTGAAATATACAGGGTGTTGCGGAAAATTAGGACAGTGATCAATTTGATTTTTTTATATGGAACTATAACTTTTTCTTAAATTCTTCTAGTTTCCATCATTGATCTCTATTCAACCCTAAAATATTTCTGGGATCGGTTGCGACATTGCCAAGTTATAAATTATTTTCTATTAATTTCCGGATTTGCAAGGTCGTAAGTAGTACGTCCAAATTGATATAGTCCTTCAAGTTTTCTCAATAATATCATACAGTGAGTTACTTGAATATTAAGTGGATATTATTTTGGATGTTACCAGCAATTTGTATCTACAGGGTGTTTTTGGCCGAATTTTAAATTACGGCAACTTAAAGGTCATTTTACATTGTTTTTTGAAATGTAACACCCTGTATTTTTTTTAATTGAAATATCTACTAATACCCTATCTCGCCTTGTAATATTTTTTTCGCGTTTGCGACGTTGCCAAGTTATAAATTATTTTTCCAACATAAACATAACATAAACATAAATTATTTTTCCAAATTTTTGAACAAGTATCCCCGATTTTAATTTATTTTAAATAGAATCCTCTACTTATTTTTATTGCAATGAATTGCGCAGGTCGAATTTAGTAAGATCTCACAATTTCAGAATTTTGTTTCTATTAATTACTGAGATACGGCAACACCGCTTTTTCAGTAAACGGTACCGGAACGCTTTAATACCTCCAAAACTTATATTTCCAAAACTGCCACAGCTGGAGAGGTGAAATTCAATACTTGGAGGTTTTTGAACATACAGAATTCAAAACCGCTAACATCAATGTTGTCAGATTTACCAATTTTACGTCATAATTTTTAAAGGAATGCCCTATTTATGAAGTCTAATAAAACATACAGGGTGTTAAATTTAAAAAAAAATGACCTTCAAATTGCCGTAATTTAAAATTCTGCCAAAAATACCCTGTAGATAAAAAGTGCTGGTAACATCCAAAATAATATCCACTTAATGCTCAAGTAACTCGCTGTATAATATTGTTGTGAAAATTTAAAGGAATATCTCAATTTGGACGTATTACTTGCGACCTTGCAAATCCGGAAATTAATAGAAAATAAATTATAACTTGGCAACGTCGCAACCGATCCCAAAAATATTTTAGGGTTGAATAGAGATCAATGATGAAAACTAGAAGAATTTAAGAAAAACTTATAGTTCCATATAAAAAAATAAAGTTGATCACTATCCTACTTTCCCGCAACACCCTGTATATTTCAAAATATTTTTAGAATATGCGTCTTAAGTAACCAAATAACTTTTGTATTTGACCAGGTATACCTTGCAAGATATCGAAGAATTACACACTAACTGGACACCCTGTAGTAGGACTAGGTTTGAAGAGTCTATGTTGAAGACCATATGACACATTTAGGATATAGTAGAACAGATAAGACAAGCATGGCTGAATACATACAGACACAGAAGATCCGGTATATTTGAGTAATTTAAAATTAATTCATACTGTAGTAAACTTTAATTGTTCCTTGTAATGGTTCGTAGCACATGTTGGTAAAAATTGGGAGATTTTCCAGAAGATGCTAATATAGATAATGAAACACATGGTGAATTGGAAAAGATCAGTTTGGATACAAATTAGACTGTATAGTGACTGTCCTTATAAATAGATTAAAATGTGAAGTTCAAGATATACTATAACACTGAATTTTGCTTATTATTTCTTTCTTTCTGTCAAAACCTCCTGTTGTCAAGAAGATATTCCGTGTAAAAATTACATTTTTATTATATATGTATAGCTGCAAAAAAGATCCTAGCCCCATCTATAAACAACACAAACCAATGAATGAGTTAGGTAAGTGATTTCTGTAATAAGATCAATTTTCGTAGTAACTTTGTTTTTGGGCTGTTTTTTAGATGTTATATAGGCAAATGATCAATGTGCAGATCCAACCAATCATATTACCTGCTACTGCCGCTTCGTTTGGAGGACCCTCCTGATGTGACAATGACAGATGTTCCCTTGGCAGCTGCTTGCCTTTGCTTGGAGGGACTGGTTAGGGTGTGAGTGGCTGCGTACTTGCACCCCTTGCCGTACGGACAACTGCCCGTTTGCGCCCAGTGGTGACAGTACTCCTTAGCCACCGCGACTACAGAGCACGCCTATAAAAGAACTTTATTGAAACAAAAGATATATTTCTGTACTTACTACTATCACAATACCCTTCAATGTGTAGACATTCTACTCTCATGACAAGACTATGGCGCTGACTATCATGAGAATACTTTCATGATATATCTTGTTACCACAATAATTGATGACACCAATAACATGTGAATATGTGAGTGGTTTGGGCACTAGATGGAGGATTAGAGAAACATATTAGTAACAATAATAATAAACGAGGGTTGCTCTATACCTCCTTCAATCCACCAGTACGCAGACAGCTGCTTCACGCTTATTAGCGATCATCAGTGCGCCATAGGTCGATTGACGGAAATAGAGAGCATCAATTCTTTCATGTCTACCAGACATGTGAAGCATGTTGTAGCAAGTGACGGATGGTTCTGCCGATGCGCCATCTGGTACCCGAAGGTAAAGGCAAACCAAGGAAATCGCTGCACAGCAGTATAGATTTCTTGGTGGGACGCCACGGTGCGTCCGCCTGGCCACCAGAGAGCACGGGATTTTTATATGCTGCTGCGTATGAACGCCGATATACGAGGGTTGCTCTATACCCCTGTCAATCCACCAGTACTCAGACAGCTGTTTCACGCTTATTAGCGATCATCAGTGCGCCATAGGCCGATTGACGGAAATAGAGAGCATCAATTCTTTCATGTCTACCAGACATGTGAAGCATGTTGTAGAAAGTGTAGTAGTGTAGAGAGTGTAGCAAGGTATAGAGCAACCCTCGTATATCGGCTTTCAAACGCAGCAGCGTATAAAAAACCTGTGATATCTGGTGGCCAAGCGCACCAGCAGCAGCCTTAAATAACATATTCATATACATGTAAATGTAAACCTACACCCTACTAATTACCTATTATTGTATTGTGCATTTTGATCTTCCTAAGCTTTATGTAAAAGCTTAAGTGAAACCATTGGCAGACATTATTAATTTTAAATCTCTATCTAGAATGTTGTAATGTCTAATAGCATTATAAAGGACAGTTTTTTGGAACAGTGATGTATTCTGACTTATGATACTTTAGAATGAGGTGTTCCTTACATTGATATTATGGGCTGTTCCCCTGTTTGTTAATTTGCAGGACAGATATGGAGGGTTACAAGAGCGTAGCATTCTATGTACAAATATAAAAAGATGGAATGTATAGAGATCATTCAACTTTAATCAGCCAATTTCAAGCATTGGCTCGGAAATATGATCATACTTTCAGAGATTATTCACAAATGGGCAACATGTATTTAATATCTTTTGTATGTGTTGTTTGTTGGGAAAGTCTAAAAAGGGGTAATAGACGATAAGGCAATATATTATTTTAGATATAATCAGTGACTGACAAATATCCTTTTTTGTGGCCCTGCACAATCTGTCTTTATTACAATATAGCACCCTCAGTGTAGTATAATACTGCAACACCAGAGCACTGACATGTGAGGTAAATTTGAGATTTTCGTTGATAACTAGAGCAAGATTTTTTGCACTATCTACTGGTGTCTCCACCAATATTAACAAAAATTTTATCTCTTGAACATTTTTTTTGTGAACCCTACTGGAATAAATTATTAATTTTGATTTATGTGGAATTATGGACAAATTATGCCGACTGCTGTAGTTGCTTATTCCTTCCTAAAGGTGTACACCTCTTTCAGGTGTAAATTGGAAAGCATCAATTGTAATTCAGAAAGCATCATATATAAATCAGATCAATGAATTTGTGGTTCTTGGGTTTTTAGGCTGGCGTCGTTTAGCGTTGAAGCTTGACGTTTCGCCACCACGAGTGGATGGCATCTTCAGAAGCTATTTCACTTCGGCGACTTCCAAAGTACTGACGGCTGGTGGATCTGCACCTATATTTATACCTGCTAATGGTGACGTGGCCCAACCAGGTAGCGTTGGTAGCCCCGCCCCTTCGCGATATGGTAGTGTCTTCAGGTCCTTTAGGATGGGTATCCATGTCCGGTTGACTTTCTGTCTTTCTTCTTTCCTATTGAAATTATTATGATGTTTCTGTATTTCGATGGCTTCTCTTTGAAGTCTGGCATGGTATGAAGATGTTGCGGCCAGAACCTGTGTTTCTTCGAACTTGATCCTGTGACTTCCCTCCTTAATCGCATGTTCGGCTATCGCTGATTTGTCTGTATGGCCTAGTCGACAGCTAGCCTTATCTTCTGCAATTCTTGTGTTTATAGATCGCTTCGTTGTTCCTATGTACACACTCCCACAGGTGCATGGTATGCGATACACCCCCGGTGTTGTGAGTGGGTCTCTTTTATCTTTCACCGTTCTCAAATATTCCTGTATCTTTCTTGTGGGCTTGTAGATGGTCTTGACGTTTTCCTTTCGTAACATTTTTCCTATTCTGTCTGTTATTCCAGGCAAATAGGGTAGAAAAGCTTTTGCTATCGGTTTAGGTTCTGGTTTTGCCCTATTTCTTCTCATTGTCCTTGTTATTTCCTTTTCTGTGTAACCATTTGCCTTAAAAGCATTCTTTAGATGTTCCAGTTCGGTGTCGAGTTCTTCTGGTTCGCACACTTTTCTAGCCCGTTCTGTCAGAGTTCTAATAATTCCGTACTTCTGAGATGGGTGGTGGTTTGATTCTTTATGCAAGTACCGGTCAGTATGAGTTGGCTTTCTATATACCTTGTGCCCTAATCTAGTTCCTTTTCTTGTTAGAAGAACATCAAGAAAGGCGAGATTTTTGTTTTCTTCTACCTCCATGGTGAACTTGATGTTTTCATGCACGCTGTTCAGGTGTTCTAGAAATTCTTCGAGCTTTTCTCTTCCGTGATTCCAAATGACAAACGTATCGTCCACGTATCTGAGCCAAAATTTGGGCTTATATTGAGCGCTCTTCAAGGCTGCCTGTTCGACCTTCTCCATTACAAAGTTCGCTACCACCGGGCTTAGAGGGCTTCCTATGGCTACACCTTCAATTTGTTCGTACATGTTGGCGTCCCAGACGAAGTAGGTTGTCGTTAGCACGTGCTTGAAAAGGTTTGTAATGTCTTCCGGAAATATGTTCTTGATGTGTTCTATTGCATCGTTTAATGGCACCTTTGTGAATAATGACACCACGTCGAAGCTGACCAGCATGTCGGATTCTTCCAGCTGTACGTCTTTGATTTTCGTAATGAAATGGGCTGAGTCCTTGATGTACGAGTCGGTTTTTTCCCACGTATGGCTGCAATAATGTAGTTAAGTGTTTTGCTAATTCGTAAGTAGGCGAACCTATTGCGCTTACTATCGGGCGAAGTGGAACGTTGGGCTTGTGTATTTTTGGTAACCCATAAAGCCTAGAAGTCAGTGCGAGGGGTGAACCGGTCACGGAAATTTTGTACACCACAATTCAAACAATTCACACAATTCATATGCTTTCCATGTAAAACAATTCCAAAAATTCCAACAATTCACACAATTCAAGGAATTGCATGACAATTCATAAAAAATCGAGACAATTCATGGAAATTCAAACAATTCATGGGACTTCCTGACAATTCATGCCAATTCAGTACTGATGTTTTTGCACACCACACTACACTTATTATTTGAGACACCTAGACTGTACTCATATCCTTACATCTACAATAATGCGATTTTTTGTAATAAATTTTTACCCATTTATGCCTTGGTTTCAAATATTTCCTTTTCTGGTTAATTATGTATAATTTATGCATTTTTAAACACAATCAGTTTACCAACACAACCCACATATTTTGCGGACCCCCGAGTTGGTAAAATAGGCCTATGAATCTCGTTTTGCAAGGCTAAATATGGCTAAATATCATTTGGGTTATTCTTCATGCAATGGGAAAACAAGAAAATGGTATCATTATTATTATGTGTGACTGTTGATTCGAGTAAAAGAACTATTAAACTCTCTATTTTGGATGTTACTAACTATGCGCATCTACAGGGTGTTTTTGGCAGAATTTTAAATTACGGCAATTTGAAAGTCATTTAGCTTTGTTTTTTTAAATGTAACACCCTGTATGTTTTATTTTAAATCAAAGTTCCTACTAATACCGTATCTCGCCTTGTAATATTTTTTTAGCGTTTGCGACTTTGCCAAGTTATAAAATATTTTTCCAAAATTTCAAACAAACATATTCCCGATTTTTATTAATAGAACGCACTGTATATTTTATTTAACATAGAAGTACTCCCTCGTAATGGTTTACGGCGTGATCAAGTTTTAAGTGGTGTCCCTAAAAAAATAAAACCGTTTTCCTTGCCCATACTATCTATTCCGAATACCAGGTCAGTAAAAGGTACAGGAACGCTTAAATATCTCCAAAACTTGCACAGCTGGAACGATAAAATAAATACCTGCAGGTTTTCGAACAGAAAATTCTAACAGCAGTGTTGCCAGATCTACCACTTTTACGTTACACGTCATAATTTTGTTATGTTAAATAGAATCCTCTTACTTATTTTTATTGCAATGAATTGCGCATGTAGAATTTAGCAAGATCTCACAATTTCAAAATTTTGTTTCTATTAATTACTGAGATACGGAAACACCGCTTTTTCAGTAAACAGTACCGGAACGCTTAATTAAATATTCCCAAAACTGCCACAGCTGGAGCGGTGAAATTCAATACTTGGGGGCTTCTGAACATACAGTATTCAAAAATGCTAACATGGGTGTTGTCAGATTTACCAATTTTACCTGTCTCGTCATAATTTTGAGTGGAATGCCCTATTTATGAAGTCCAACGTAAAAGTGGTAAATCTGGCAACACTGATGTTAGCATTTTTTTATTTTGCATGTTGTAAAACTCTCCGGTATTGATGTTTTTCGTTTCAGCTGTGGCAGTTTGGAGATATTAAAGCGTTCCCGTACTGTTTACTGAAACAGCAGTGATGCCGTATCTCAGTAATTAATAGAAAAAAAAATTGAAATTGTGAGGCCTTACTAAACCAACTACCAACTAAACCAACGTGCACTATTCATTGAAATAAAAATAAGTAGAGCATTCTGTTTAAAATAACAAAATTATGACGTGTAACGTAAAAGTAGTAAGTCTGGCAACATTGCTGTTAGAGTTTTTGAATTCTGCATACATATCCGAAAACCCATAGGTATTGAATTTTAACCTTCCACCTGTGCAAGTTGTGGAGATATTTAAGCGTTCTTGTACCTTTTACTAACCCTGTATTCTAAATAGATAGTATGACCACTTAAAACTTGCTCACGCCGTAAACCATTACCAGGAGTACTTCTATAGGCCTTTACGGAAACACTGATCTGGATCCGGATAGATCAGTTATATGTCAAACGGCCGTCAAGTGGAATTTATGATTCCATTAATTTAACGAACATCGAACAACGAAAAAGTTGGTTTAACAATAAAAAACAGATGGTAAAGTAAAGCAGCTACTGATCTGAATCATCCGATCGCAATCACTTACTGTACAAGAGTGAATTACCCTATTTCTGACCGATCCCAGTTCACTTTCCGAACGTCAGGATCAGTGATCCAAATGATCGGGTTAACCCGATTACAGTTTGCGTAAAGGCCTTATGTTAAATAAATTATACAGTGTGTTCGATTCATAAAAATCGGAAATATGTTTGTTTGAAATTTTGGAAAAATAATTTATAACTTGGCAACTTCGCAAACGCGAAAAAAAAATTACAAGGCGAGATAGGCTATTAGTAGAGACTTCGATTTAAAATAAAACATACGGTGTTACATTCAAAAAACACTACCAAAATAATAACTAAAGGGGTACATGTCATAATCAATGTAGTGGTACCATCTTGTAAGTACCCTTAGCTCTTGAATTAATCACTCTAGACCCCAAGTGTGTTAGCTTGTTGGAATTGCTTTATCGGGAGGAACACAAAAAGTCCCAAATGTACAGGGTGTCCCATTAAAAATTTTGAATCTGACGTCACGTGATCAAAAACAAATACCTCATTGGGTGACACAATAATAGGAACAGATACTACATTTGCTCTAATTTACACCCCCAAAATTATAATTCGCTACTACTGCCAGTTCCGATATATTGCTTGTCTTAATCGTCGTGGGACGCCCTGTATATGAGCTGTTTACATTTCTTTCAGGTCTCAATCAGTGTCGCCACTTCTATAGTGCAGTTACGGTATTATGTAGACCTGAACAATGACACAACCGTAATTATATACCGGGTGTCCCAGAATTTCCTTGACGCGTTATATTTTCGTAACGAAAAACGGTTCAAGCAAGAACTGAGTGGTACTTTTGAAGGTACTATAGGGTCTATGATACCATGCATTCAAAACATTTTTTGTGTACATAAACCCCCAAAAACTCACCCCCAACTTTTTTTTTCAAATAGCACCCCATAGGTTTTCCTACATAAATGATATCCCCATTTCATTTAAAATCCTGTGGTACCTTTAATTTTATATGCAAACTTATTTTTCCGTAAAATCATAAGCATAAGACAAATGAAATTATAATTTGTTTGACGCCAGATATTTTTGTAACAAAAACGGATAAAAGAGAAACGTAAGTAGGTTTTTCAAGGGTAGTGAATGACCTATCATTCGTTGCTTATGAATCACTTTTTCTTACTTAAACCACTAGAATCCACCCCTAGCTTGTTCTTTCAAATTTAAATCCACAATTTTGCCTGGAAAAATAAATTCTTTACTTGAATTTCATTATCGTAGTGTCTTACTTTTTATGCCCCTACTGCAATTTATCGTTAATTTTGGCGCGGCCCGATGTAGCCATAAAACTTTTTCACGTTTTTGCACTGTTTTGTTGTCACATTTTTTTTTTTTTAGTTGATTCATGATAATAAAAAAAAATATTTTCCACACATGTGTTTTAATTAATTTATGCTTACGATTTCATGGATTAAACGAAAACAATTAACGATAAATTGCAGTAGGTGCATAAAAAGTAAGGCACTACGATAATTAAATTCAACTAAAGGATTTATTTTTCCAGGCAAAATTGTGGATTGAAATTAAGTAAGAAAAAAAAATGATTCATAAGCAAGGAATGATAGGTCATTCACTACCCATGAAGAACCTACTTACTTTTCTTTTTTATCCGTTTTTGTTACAAAAATATCAGGCGTCAAACAAATTATCATTTCATTTGTCTTATGCTTAGGATTTTTCGGAACAAATAAGTTTGCATATAAAATTAAAGGTACCACAAGATTTTAAATAAAATGGGGATTTCAATTTATATAGGAAAACCTATGGAGTGCTATTTGAAAAAAAAAGTTGGGGGTGAATTTTAGGGGTTGACGTACAAAAAAAAATGTTTTGAATGCATGGTATGATAGACCCTATAGTACCTCCAAAAGTATCACTCAGTTCTTGCTTGAACCGTTTTTCGTTACGAAAATATCACGTGTCAAGGAAATTCTGGGACACCCGGTATACAAAATATATTATAACAATTCAGAAAGTGATAGGAGATCAAAATAATCGAAAATACCAATTTGCAATAAATAAAAACAAAATAAATTGATCTACATCTGATTATACAATTTTGACTACACTAACGAACATATCAGCTTTATCGCCAGGGTAATAAAACATGCCTAAAGGCAAACAGTCGCCCCACTCGTCGGGCTTCTTTGATCCTTTGTAGTTTCGGCACTCGGTAGGAAGACACGTGTTGACGATTCGGGATCTACTGATCATGCGCAGTGGATGGTAAAATTTGAGAAACTCATCGCAATTCATGACAATTCTAGACAATTCCTAAATTCCTATTGAATTCGACACAATTCATGGTAATTCTGGCAATTCATGGCAATTCATGACAATTCACGACAATTCTTGGCAAATTCAAGGCAATTCATGACAATTCATGCCAATTCCTGTAACTTGTACACCACAATTCACGACCGGTTCACCCCTCGAGTCAGTGCTTCACTTTTGCAAACCTTCTTTTTGGTTTCTTCGTCAAGGCTTGAATTCTTCACCATGGTTTTAGTTTTTCTCAATATGGTCTTGGTCGGGTCTTTTGCTAGAGTGCGGTAGGTGCCTGGATCTAACAATGCTTTTATTTTATTTTTGTAGTCTTCGGTGTCCATCACCACTGTGGCGTTGCCTTTATCTGCAGGCAGAACAGTGACATTTGTGTCCCTATTGATGTCCCTTAATGCTTTTAACTCCTTCGCTTTCAGATTTCTTTTTGGCGGTTTTGCTTTTTTAATAATTCTTGCTGATTCTGTCCGGATTTCCTGTGCTTTTTCCTCAGGTAATGATCGTATAGCCGATTCCAGATTAGCAATAATCTCTTCAGTTGGTATTTCTTTTGGTGTAATTGCAAAGTTGCCTCCTTTCGCCAAAACAGAAATTTCATCTTCAGACAGGTTACGTTTGCTTATGTTGACCACTGTTCTTTTGGTGTCCAGTCCGGGTGTAGATTTCTTGTTACTTGCCAGTCTCTCGAACTTTTCCTTCTGGATGTTTGTGTATTTCTCTCGTTCTTTTTCCATGGTTCTAAATGTTATTGAGTCGATCTTATCCCAGTCGGTTCTGTGAAGTTCTGTGCTTAACCGGTAGTGGATGTTCAACAGTTTCTTCCCAATTCTGTCTAGAATAGATCTGGTATTATGAATTCGTTCTCTTAGCAGTGCTCGTTCAGTACGTTCGAATATTCTCCTGGCTTGTTCAGATTTTATTACTGGTCTTATGTGTACAGCTTTGGGTATCAGTCCTTCATCCCTGCACCGTGACAAGAATGCCAAAGAGGCTAGGAAATGTGCCTTCTTCTTCCGTAGATGTTCCAGTTGACGGTATAATGTCGTAACTTCCTCCCCATAGAGGCGGCAAATATACTGTGTAAGGCTTTCGCGGCCATCGTCCAATGAATTTGTGGTTCTTGGGTTTTTAGGCTGGCGTCGTTTAGCGTTGAAGCTTGACGTTTCGCCACCACGAGTGGATGGCATCTTCAGAAGCTATTTCACTTCGGCGACTTCCAAAGTACTGACGGCTGGTGGATCTGCACCTATATTTATACCTGCTAATGGTGACGTGGCCCAACCAGGTAGCGTTGGTAGCCCCGCCCCTTCGCGATATGGTAGTGTCTTCAGGTCCTTTAGGATGGGTATCCATGTCCGGTTGACTTTCTGTCTTTCTTCTTTCCTATTGAAATTATTATGATGTTTCTGTATTTCGATGGCTTCTCTTTGAAGTCTGGCATGGTATGAAGATGTTGCGGCCAGAACCTGTGTTTCTTCGAACTTGATCCTGTGACTTCCCTCCTTAATCGCATGTTCGGCTACCGCTGATTTGTCTGTATGGCCTAGTCGACAGCTAGCCTTATGTTCTGCAATTCTTGTGTTTATAGATCGCTTCGTTGTTCCTATGTATACACTCCCACAGGTGCATGGTATGCGATACACCCCCGGTGTTGTGAGTGGGTCTCTTTTATCTTTCACCGTTCTCAAATATTCCTGTATCTTTCTTGTGGGCTTGTAGATGGTCTTGACGTTTTCCTTTCGTAACATTTTTCCTATTCTGTCTGTTATTCCAGGCACATAGGGTAGAAAAGCTTTTGCTATCGGTTTAGGTTCTGGTTTTGCCCTATTTCTTCTCATTGTCCTTGTTATTTCCTTTTCTGTGTAACCATTTGCCTTAAAAGCATTCTTTAGATGTTCCAGTTCGGTGTCGAGTTCTTCTGGTTCGCACACTTTTCTAGCCCGTTCTGTCAGAGTTCTAATAATTCCGTACTTCTGAGATGGGTGGTGGTTTGATTCTTTATGCAAGTACCGGTCAGTATGAGTTGGCTTTCTATATACCTTGTGCCCTAATCTAGTTCCTTTTCTTGTTAGAAGAACATCAAGAAAGGCGAGATTTTTGTTTTCTTCTACCTCCATGGTGAACTTGATGTTTTCATGCACGCTGTTCAGGTGTTCTAGAAATTCTTCGAGCTTTTCTCTTCCGTGATTCCAAATGACAAACGTATCGTCCACGTATCTGAGCCAAAATTTGGGCTTATATTGAGCGCTCTTCAAGGCTGCCTGTTCGACCTTCTCCATTACAAAGTTCGCTACCACCGGGCTTAGAGGGCTTCCCATGGCTACACCTTCAATTTGTTCGTACATGTTGGCGTCCCAGACGAAGTAGGTTGTCGTTAGCACGTGCTTGAAAAGGTTTGTAATGTCTTCCGGAAATATGTTCTTGATGTGTTCTATTGCATCGTTTAATGGCACCTTTGTGAATAATGACACCACGTCGAAGCTGACCAGCATGTCGGATTCTTCCAGCTGTACGTCTTTGATTTTCGTAATGAAATGGGCTGAGTCCTTGATGTACGAGTCGGTTTTTCCCACGTATGGCTGCAATAATGTAGTTAAGTGTTTTGCTAATTCGTAAGTAGGCGAACCTATTGCGCGAACTCGACACCGAACTGGAACATCTAAAGAATGCTTTTAAGGCAAATGGTTACACAGAAAAGGAAATAACAAGGACAATGAGAAGAAATAGGGCAAAACCAGAACCTAAACCGATAGCAAAAGCTTTTCTACCCTATGTGCCTGGAATAACAGACAGAATAGGAAAAATGTTACGAAAGGAAAACGTCAAGACCATCTACAAGCCCACAAGAAAGATACAGGAATATTTGAGAACGGTGAAAGATAAAAGAGACCCACTCACAACACCGGGGGTGTATCGCATACCATGCACCTGTGGGAGTGTATACATAGGAACAACGAAGCGATCTATAAACACAAGAATTGCAGAACATAAGGCTAGCTGTCGACTAGGCCATACAGACAAATCAGCGGTAGCCGAACATGCGATTAAGGAGGGAAGTCACAGGATCAAGTTCGAAGAAACACAGGTTCTGGCCGCAACATCTTCATACCATGCCAGACTTCAAAGAGAAGCCATCGAAATACAGAAACATCATAATAATTTCAATAGGAAAGAAGAAAGACAGAAAGTCAACCGGACATGGATACCCATCCTAAAGGACCTGAAGACACTACCATATCGCGAAGGGGCGGGGCTACCAACGCTACCTGGTTAGGCCACGTCACCATTAGCAGGTATAAATATAGGTGCAGATCCACCAGCCGTCAGTACTTTGGAAGTCGCCGAAGTGAAATAGCTTCTGAAGATGCCATCCACTCGTGGTGGCGAAACGTCAAGCTTCAACGCTAAACGACGCCAGCCTAAAAACCCAAGAACCACAAATTCATTGGACGATGGCCGCGAAAGCGTATATTTGCCGCCTCTATGGGGATGAAGTTACGACATTATACCGTCAACTGGAACATCTACGGAAGAAGAAGCCACATTTCCTAGCCTCTTTGGCATTCTTGTCACGGTGCAGGGATGAAGGACTGATACCCAAAGCTGTACACATAAGACCAGTAATAAAATCTGAACAAGCCAGGAGAATATTCGAACGTACTGAACGAGCACTGCTAAGAGAACGAATTCATAATACCAGATCTATTCTAGACAGAATTGGGAAGAAACTGTTGAACATCCACTACCGGTTAAGCACAGAACTTCACAGAACCGACTGGGATAAGATCGACTCAATAACATTTAGAACCATGGAAAAAGAACGAGAGAAATACACTTACAAACATCCAGAAGGAAAAGTTCGAGAGACTGGCAAGTAACAAGAAATCTACACCCGGACTGGATACCAAAAGAACAGTGGTCAACATAAGCAAACGTAACCTGTCTGAAGATGAAATTTCTGTTTTGGCGAAAGGAGGCAACTTTGCAATTACACCAAAAGAAATACCAACTGAAGAGATTATTGCTAATCTGGAATCGGCTATACGATCATTACCTGAGGAAAAAGCACAGGAAATCCGGACAGAATCAGCAAGAATTATTAAAAAAGCAAAACCGCCAAAAAGAAATCTGAAAGCGAAGGAGTTAAAAGCATTAAGGGACATCAATAGGGACACAAATGTCACTGTTCTGCCTGCAGATAAAGGCAACGCCACAGTGGTGATGGACACCGAAGACTACAAAAATAAAATAAAAGCATTGTTAGATCCAGGCACCTACCGCACTCTAGCAAAAGACCCGACCAAGACCATATTGAGAAAAACTAAAACCATGGTGAAGAATTCAAGCCTTGACGAAGAAACCAAAAAGAAGGTTTGCAAAAGTGAAGCACTGACTCCTAGGCTTTATGGGTTACCAAAAATACACAAGCCCAACGTTCCACTTCGCCCGATAGTAAGCGCAATAGGTTCGCCTACTTACGAATTAGCAAAACACTTAACTACATTATTGCAGCCAGACGTGGGAAAAACCGACTCGTACATCAAGGACTCAGCCCATTTCATTACGAAAATCAAAGACGTACAGCTGGAAGAATCCGACATGCTGGTCAGCTTCGACGTGGTGTCATTATTCACAAAGGTGCCATTAAACGATGCAATAGAACACATCAAGAACATATTTCCGGAAGACCTTACAAACCTTTTCAAGCACGTGCTAACGACAACCTACTTCGTCTGGGACGCCAACATGTACGAACAAATTGAAGGTGTAGCCATGGGAAGCCCTCTAAGCCCGGTGGTAGCGAACTTTGTAATGGAGAAGGTCGAACAGGCAGCCTTGAAGAGCGCTCAATATAAGCCCAAATTTTGGCTCAGATACGTGGACGATACGTTTGTCATTTGGAATCACGGAAGAGAAAAGCTCGAAGAATTTCTAGAACACCTGAACAGCGTGCATGAAAACATCAAGTTCACCATGGAGGTAGAAGAAAACAAAAATCTCGCCTTTCTTGATGTTCTTCTAACAAGAAAAGGAACTAGATTAGGGCACAAGGTATATAGAAAGCCAACTCATACTGACCGGTACTTGCATAAAGAATCAAACCACCACCCATCTCAGAAGTACGGAATTATTAGAACTCTGACAGAACGGGCTAGAAAAGTGTGCGAACCAGAAGAACTCGACACCGAACTGGAACATCTAAAGAATGCTTTTAAGGCAAATGGTTACACAGAAAAGGAAATAACAAGGACAATGAGAAGAAATAGGGCAAAACCAGAACCTAAACTGATAGCAAAAAGCTTTTCTACCCTATGTGCCTGGAATAACAGACAGAATAGGAAAAATGTTACGAAAGGAAAACGTCAAGACCATCTACAAGCCCACAAGAAAGATACAGGAATATTTGAGAACGGTGAAAGATAAAAGAGACCCACTCACAACACCGGGGGTGTATCGCATACCATGCACCTGTGGGAGTGTATACATAGGAACAACGAAGCGATCTATAAACACAAGAATTGCAGTACATAAGGCTAGCTGTCGACTAGGCCATACAGATAAATCAGCGGTAGCCGAACATGCGATTAAGGAGGGAAGTCACAGGATCAAGTTCGAAGAAACACAGGTTCTGGCCGCAACATCTTCATACCATGCCAGACTTCAAAGAGAAGCCATCGAAATACAGAAACATCATAATAATTTCAATAGGAAAGAAGAAAGACAGAAAGTCAACCGGACATGGATACCCATCCTAAAGGACCTGAAGACACTACCATATCGCGAAGGGGCGGGGCTACCAACGCTACCTGGTTGGGCCACGTCACCATTAGCAGGTATAAATATAGGTGCAGATCCACCAGCCGTCAGTACTTTGGAAGTCGCCGAAGTGAAATAGCTTCTGAAGATGCCATCCACTCGTGGTGGCGAAACGTCAAGCTTCAACGCTAAACGACGCCAGCCTAAAAACCCAAGAACCACAAATTCATTGGACGATGGCCGCGAAAGCCTTACACAGTATATAAATCAGATCAGTCAAATGAAAATCAGAAGGTATCAAATGTAAATCAGAACAGTCAATTGAAAATCAGAATGTGTCATATGTAAATCAGAATAATCAAATGAAAATCAGAACATATCAAAAGTAAATCAGAAAGAGTCATGTTAATTTCAGAAAGTATCAGTTGTTGGTTGTATATGGGAACCGATCAATTGCAATTAATACATGTACTACGTTTTACATTTTCTTCTGATTTACATTTGACCCCTTCTGAATTACAATTGATGGTTTCTCATATATAATTGATACCTTCTGAAATTCATATGATCCTTTCTGATTTTCAATAGACTATTTCTGATTTACATTTGATCCATTCTGATTTTCAGTTGATTATTCTGATTTTCACTTGACTGTTCTGATTTACATGTGATATGTTGATTTTCATTTGACTATTCTAATTTACATATGATGCTTTCTGATTTACACCTGGAAAAGGTGTAGTGGCAAGTTGGAAAATTAACTTGACCCTTTTGAATTATCACTTGACACTTTAGAAAGTACAGCTGGAAAAGGTGTAGTGTCAATTTTTTCAAAGAGTAGTTTTGTTTTCTCTTCCAATTCTGTGATGATCTTTTCTTTGTCTTTTATTCTACCCAGCAACATATCAGTAAGTTCCTAATTTCTACATCTATTACAGTGGTAGATGAGAAGTTACTTCTGAAGAGGTAATCACCTTATTTCCGATGGTGATGAATCAGAACATTTAACACATATCAAGTTGTTACAGGAATAGCATGGAAAGCAAGGATATTTGAGGTCCAATGCTTATGAATACACTAATCCTCATGCAGTTTGCAAACCTGTTGTAGATTTGCCAGAAGTAGCATGAGAACATTGCTTTCACTCGACTCAACAATGTCAATACATGGTATAGTGAAAACGAGGCTTTAAGGCAAAGTTATCTACCCCTGATGCCTAACCTTGGGGCTCCAAATGAAATTGAAGAGGCGCGCAGTCAGTTCATAGGAAAGGTGACAATATCAATTGTCTTTGTCATAATTCTAGATGCTATCACCCATATCGCCCCCCTTGAATCTAAAACTGCACACTTATGATTATTAATATTTAGGAGAGCAAGACTCGATCTTTCTTGCCTGCCGTCTGGTGCCCCCAGTAGGTTTCATTATGCTGGACGACACCTCCTTGTATAGGAGATTAGACAGACATAATATCACAGTTTACATGATCATTCAATTAATTACCTTGGTGCCGAGTCGCTCGAAGACGCTCGGCCTCGACTTGCTCTTGGAAGTGGTCAAGCTCACAGGGTTCACAGTAATCTTGCGCTTGTTTTGTTTAGACATCTTCAACAGCGGCAGTTCTTGTGAAATTGAAACGCGATACCGAGCACCGGTGCAAGCCTGGCTCACACATATTTATGCGAATTCGGACATATAATACAAACAATTGAACTAGTATGATATTATCAACTCACAACTTTTTCCAAAATATAAAAATAGAGAAGAATAATTGACCAAAACACCACTTTGACAACACAGTCACACCACTGCACACCACCAACCAGCTATTGTCAATCTACAAATCTACACCACCCACAAAACATATACACACCACCTACCAACGAAATGTCAACCACAAAACAGGTACGGATGTCAACTGATGTCAACACACAACACAGATGGAAGAGGCATGCCTGCATTGGTTTGAAGCAACGACGTCATACTGATAGACTACGCTTTGTATACCGAATGTTTGTAAGCGTTTCTGGCGGTGCGACGGAAGAGGGGAACATCAGCTGTATTGACATAGACACACCCGACGTTGCCAGTTGTGCATTAGGGCATGCTTGGTGCATGCAGCAATGTTTGTAAAATATAAAAATGGCGTTAATTCTTGACAGAATTGCAAAATTAAACGTGTTTTACAAAAGAGTATCTTCAGAGTACTTTTTTTATTCCAGATAAGCAAGCCACAATCATATTTTTACTTTTTTACAACATACGTTCCATACATTTTTCTGAAAATTCATTCCAAATGATTGTCAACTTGGCATGCTGCGATGTAACTTGTAAACAATGACGTCGTTGCTTGTAAATATTTTGTTGACATTCCCAATGTTTGGAATGCCGACAAACAATTTGCCTTGGATGCGTAGTCTATCAGTATGACGTCGTTGGTTTGAAGCCTCTGTTTTATGGTCTGTGGTTTGAAGCATGGCCGACTTTACTCACTAGGCCGGAGCATTGAAATATGGCAATACTGAATCGGGGGCCGAGCTTTCATTTGTTGTTAAGTCATTAGTGTAACCTTCCAGAGTGAAAAATAAGATTGGAAGGTGATTTTCAATGTGTTTCTGATTATTTACCTGCACAAACGAAACTATAAAGATAAAAGGATGCCTGCAAAGTGTGTAGTACCAGGTTGCACTAGCAATTGTGCTTCCATGCTTCCAATAAAGGACATAAACAGAAGAGGGTGAAAGCTATTCCTCGGCAGGGCTGGTTATATTTATAAGAATAAAGACAATACTTTACAAACATTTCAAAGGATAAGACCTATTTTAAAGCACAATGTGGTATCTACAATGTTTTCTGGACCTCCCAAATATCACAGAAAAATACAGTTAATAGAACTCATCTGGGCATGCATCTGGGCATACCTACGAAAAGATTTGATAGTGAAAGGGAATCAAGACCAGCAAGAATGGCTTCACAGTGACCTAATAGTGAATTTTTCTAGCTCAAGTAACAATTTACAAAGTAAATTGAGTGTTCATTAGCAATTGTCCTTCCAATAAAGGACACAAACAGAAGTGGATGAACGGTATTCCTCATATGGGCTAGTTATATTTATAAGAATAAAGACAATACTTTACAAACATTTCAAAGGATAAGACCTATTTTAAAGCACAATGTGGTACCTACAATGTATTCTGGACCTCCCAAATATCACAGAAAAATACAGTTAATAGAACTCATCTGGGCATACCTACGAAAAGATTTGATAGTGAAAGGGAATCAAGACCAGCAAGAATGGCTTCACAGTGACCTAATAGTGAATTTTTCTAGCTCAAGTGACAATTTACAAAGTAAATTGAGTGTTCATTTAAGTGGAAGTGGTAATATATTTACTGAATATCTCATTTCCAAAAAATTACGACTATTTCTGTGAACAAGAAATTGATTCACTATGTAAAAACTCACAGCAAAAATGCTTGATCAAAACAAATACAGGTTATCGTTTATATATTGTTAAGAGTCAATTATTCGTTAGTAGAGTTACGAGCACCGAGTGCAGCCCTGTACGTGCGCCGTCAAAATATGTTGTGTCAAGATTCATTCTGGGTGATTTTCAGTTATCACTAGCCGAACGTCTGTTCGCTATTGACACGGATGACATTGGGTGTGTTCAACGGGACCTAGCTCAAAAGCACTAGCGTGGAAGCGCTGGCAGGCGCTAGGAATGACCCATCCATATCCATTTCCATATTTTAATATTTATTATTTGTATTGTCAAAAACCTAAGCTATAAAATTACAAAACCTGATATTAAATTGACACTAAACAAAGCTAACTGCTTCTCTCAGAACTACAAATAACTTTTTTCCAGTTATGTGCTGCTTTGCTAAACAAACAGCGCTTTTTTAAAGCGCTTACCAAGCTGACTGGCGCTTTTTTGACAGCTTGTCGTTCATCGGTTAGTTAGCGCAAAGCGCCCACAAGCGCTAAGTCCCGTTGAACACTACCATTATCTCTGCGGATGGCAGTTTAAAGTATCGGGTAACAGGGTATAGTCCATTTGGGGAAACATAACCTAAACCCTTCTCACCTTCTGCTTTCTGACTGGACAAACGGCAGTAAGCGTCTTTAGGGAAAATCAAAATCCAAGCTTTCACTTTGTTATATAACGTCCGAAACATAGATTACAAAGAAATCGGTATACCGAGACGTTACACTTTCAAAATAATTTACGTTTCTGATCACCTCAATTCTATTTTACAGGCCATCGAGTGGTTGCGCAAACTCTTCCACGATAGGTAAAACATCATTAATATGAAAGCTGGTATCAATAGCTATTGCTATTATCTTTTGATCCATCTTCAACCCTTCACCGGTATTATTTACGGTTTTAGGGCAACAAACAATAAAACAAAATGTTAATCTGGCGGTTGCGAATGAATGTATGTCAGTATGTCATGTCAAGGGGGTCAAGGAAGTGCGGAGGCTCGAGATCACCAGATTTTTACAGGTACTCGAGCCTCTTCACTCTCAAGGGGGGTCGCAAGGCCCCCCAAGACCGTCCAGGAGTGGATAGGAGACAAATGTGTCACCTACCCCGTGCAGAAATGCACCTTTCTCGTAGTGGCCCCTGTCTTCGTCAAATTTGACGAAGCTAATCCTGGCGGATCTAGGCTGGAGCCCCGAAAGGCTCCTGGCAATGGGCAACAGCATTGCCAGTATCGGTGCCAGCTCCTGGGGGAGGGTGTACTCACGATAAAAGTGAGTGCACCCTTGCCTAGGAGATCGCACCGAACGTCCTCTAGGATAACTGAAGAACCCAACCCAATGTGTCATGCGATCCGTGCTAAAGGGTGCGTGGCGGTGGGGGTGCACCGTCGCTAACGGAGCCTCTGGGATACCAGGCGACCTCCCAGAGTAACAAGCCTTACACTCGTGCAGGGGGCGCCGCGAGTGTGGACCATGTAGTTCCCCCTTACTCGTGGGATTTATTATGAGTAAAAAAAACAATAATAATAAACCCAAATCCGGGGGCCCCCCATCAGGGGACCCCGAACAACAACCGGGTGGCCTCTCACCAGGGGACCCCGATAGAACCCTCACTGGCGAAGAGCAAGTGAGAGATATTTCAAGGGAACTCGCCAAGAGGGTGGGTACCTTGAATCTGAAGAAAAAGGGTAGGACGGGAGCGCAGAAGAAGCGGGCCCGGAGGCTAAGGCTGGCGCAGGAGGGGCAGGGCTCCGGAAGTCGAGATGCCTCTTCGGGGGCATCTGCTTCGGGGGCGCTGCGGCTTCTGTGCGGGCTAGGGCGCCTTCGGGTGTTGCAGCTGCGGCTTCGGCGGGGCCTAGCATTGCTGGGAAACGTCCGAGGTCGGCGGGTGTGACACCGGAGGGTGCCTCATCGCGGAAGAGAGCTCGCACTTCCGCTCACGTTAGCTACGCTAGAGTGGCGCAAACCGGGCACAGGGTAGTATTCGTTCCCGAGGACTACCCTAGTGCTCAGTTGGTGGAGACGCAAGTCTTCAGCATCCAGGAGTCAGTGAGCGGACTGATGGACGGGCTCCCACTTGAAGGGGCCCTTCCAAGGTTCGCTGACTGCTACTTCTCGAGGGGGGCGGCCATCTTTGTGTGCGAGAACAAGTTCTCGCAGACGTGGCTGCAGGCTCAGGTTGGCAACCTGAGGCCCTGGGAAGGAGCACGACTCAGGGCGATGCGATTTGAGGACCTGCCCGTCTTCAGGAGGGTGATGGCTTGGTTCCCGGGCCCTCACGTGAAAGAGGACATCCTCCTGAGGAGGTTAGACAGGCAAAATCCTGGGATACACCCCAGCTCGTGGAGGGTGATGGAGGTCAAGATGGAGCCGAAAGGCGTACGTCTGGTCCTCAGCGTTGACTCCATTAGCTGGGGCGTAATCGAAGGCAGGGGGCTGCGGCTCTACTGCGGAGCGAGCTCAGCAGTGTTTACTCTGCTGAGCAAGAATAAAGAGCAACGCGGGACTGCTGCTGCCGGCGGTGATCAGGGCCCAGGCGAGAGCCAGGAGCCTAGGGACCAAGGGCAGCTGGCACCTGGGGAGGCTGTTGTTGCTGCTCGGGCTCCTCCAAGGGGGACCGAGCGGCAGGAACAGACTCCTCAGGAGTCTCCGGAGTTGGATAGGGATGTGCCCACACCAGGAACTAGTGGGCCACAGAGCAGCACACCAGTGAGTGAGGGGCAGCTACTCGATAGTGACTCCGACTCAGCACTGGAGGGAGCCAGGATGCTGTGGCAGACGGATCAACGCCACAGTCACAGCGAGGGTAGCGGCAACGAACGGGGCCCCACCGTGGGGAACTAGACGTTGGTTCGCTACAAACACACGAGGGTGGACTGCCAAAAAAAAAAATGGTGAGTTACATTTCTTTTATTCAAATTAATTTGCAGCATTGCATAGCGGCTTCTAGGGTTCTTACTCAGACGATCACTAGGGGTCGCTATGACATAGCTCTTATTCAGGAACCCTGGATAAGGAATGGCATTATTAGCGGGCTTAACATTCCAGGGTATACCATTTTTAGTAGCGCTCCGGAGACAAAGCCTAGAGTGTGCATATTATGTAATAATATGAATGCATGGCAACTAATGGACTTTACAACTAGGGACATGGTTGCGGTGGTGATTCGCCTTAGAGAACAAGGCATCGAAAGAAGTTTAGTGGTATGCTCAGCGTACTTACCGTATGATTCAGGAGATCCTCCTCCCTCAAAAGAGATGGAGGACCTTGTGTCTCATTGTCGGGATAATAATCTCGAGCTTATCGTGGGGTGTGATAGCAATGCCCATCACACCCTATGGGGTAGCTCTAACACTAATAGACGTGGTGAAGAGCTGATGGAATTTCTAGGGACGTCGAACCTAGAGGTTCTGAATGTTGGCGACACTCCTACCTTCTCAAACAATGTGAGGGATGAGGTCCTAGACATAACACTGAGCACGGTCGGTATTTGTAATGAGGTCAAGGACTGGACAGTATCCTTGGAAACGTCACTGTCCGACCATAGACATATAACGTTTAGGATTGACGGGGAAAAGAGGGAATCCTTGTTAGAAATCCTAGGCAAGCAAATTGGGCTTCTTTTAAAGAGGACCTAGGCAGCAGGCTCCGTCCTATAGAGCAGGATCTCAGTAAAGGGGAGGGCTTGGAGGCGGCAGTTGATTCCCTGTGTAGGGACCTCCGAGCCTCCTTTGAGGATAACTGTCCCCTACGCAAAGTGGGCGTGGCGGGCAATGCCACCTTCTGGACTAAGAAATTAGAAACCAGGAAAAAGTCCCTGCACAAACTACTCACGAGAGTTAGGTACAGGAAAGGTACTCCTGAATGGGAGGAGTATAGGATAAAGCTACAGGAATATAAGAGGGAAGTCAGGAGGGCCTCCAGGGAATCTTGGAGGAACTTCTGCAGGTCCATCAATGATATTCCTGCGACGGCAAGAATGCATAGGATCCTTATCAAGGACACCAAGTCCAAGTTGGGGACCTTGACGGACTCGAACGGTCATAGAACCAATAACGAGGAGGAAACGCTTGAACTGCTGATGAGTGTGCACTTTCCGGGATCGGTTGCCGCTCAGCAGACAGGTGCACATAGGCCACTCCGCCGTCCTCATAGAGAGGAATGGCAGATGGCAGGAGAAGTCGTCACTGATGACCGCACACGATGGGCAATAAATACTTTTGCTCCATACAAAAGTCCAGGCAAGGATGGAGTCATTCCAGCCATGCTACAACATGGACAGGATCTGGTACTACCATACCTAGTTAGGATATTTCGCGCCTGCGTGGCTACTGGCTTCACACCGAAGAGCTGGTTGCATTCAAGGGTCGTTTTTATTCCTAAGCCGGGCAGAGGTAGCTATACTCGTCCGAAGGACTTTAGACCGATTACCCTTTCGTCGTTTTTACTAAAAACACTGGAGAGGTTGGTTGATAGATATATCAGGGATGGGCCCTTACAAAGGGTTGAAATCCATGCCTATCAGTTCGCATATCAGGCGGGAAAATCAGCTGAGCTGGCACTTCATCATTTGGTCAGCAGGCTGGAGAAAACGTTGGATCAACGGGAAGTGGGTATGGTAGCATTTCTTGATATCGAGGGTGCGTTCAACTGTACCACTACCAATTCGATAAGACGCGCCCTAGAGAGACATGGAATTGCTCCAATCCTAGTGGAGTGGATTCTTACTACTCTAGAGGGCCGAGTGGCTTCTGCAACGCTTAATGACATACACTATAGCGTTGCAGTGGCGCGAGGCTGCCCACAAGGCGGTGTTCTTTCACCTCGATTATGGTGCTTAGTGGTGAATGACCTACTCGTGAGACTAAGCAACACAGGGGTCTACGTACAGGCCTATGCCGATGATTTGAGCATAGTGGTCAGGGGTAGATTCATTAATACAGTCTCCGAGGTAATGCAAGGCGCGCTGCGTGTTGTGGAAACGTGGTGTAATGAGGTGGATCTGTCAGTGAACGCTGAAAAGACGGAGCTCGTTATGTTCACTAGGAAAAGGAAGATGGAAGGCCTCGTGAGGCCTACCTTTTTCAGACCGACACTTGAATTGTCTCAGTCAGTAAAGTATCTAGGAGTCATACTGGATCACAAGCTGACTTGGAGGCTGCACGTGGATTATAAGGTAAGCAAGGCTCAAAACTCATTATGGGCCTGCAGAAGAGTTGTCGGTAGTAGCTGCGGCCTGAGCCCAAAAGTGATGCACTGGCTCTACACTACAATAGTCAGACCGTCACTAATATATGGCTCCATAGTGTGGTGGACCTGTATAAAGACGGAGGCAACAAGAGCCAAACTTAATAAGGTCCAACGTTTGGCATGTCTTAGTATAACCAGTGCAGTGCGCACAACACCCTTGAGTGCCATTGAAACACTATTGAATCTTCCTCCTTTGGATCTGGTAATCCAAGGGGAAGCTAGAAAAACTGGGTTCCGTCTCTGGAGTCAGGGTAGCTGGACTTTTATGAATCCAGGCAAAGGACATTCGACGATTCTAGCAGAGTTGCATGAGGATTGTCCTATTTTGTTGGCGAGGAGCGATACAGTTTCTCCTACGCATCGCTTCAATCGCAAATTTACGGTGGTGTTTCCGTCAAGGGAAGAATGGAAGTCTAGGGAAAGAGAGCTCATCGAAGGAGGAGGACAGGTCTGGTACACAGACGGTTCACTCGCTAGAGAGGGCTCGGGCTCGGGAGTCTACGGGCCCCGTACAAGACTTTCATTCCCTCTTGGGGGGCACACCACAGTATTCCAGGCTGAGGTCTATGCGATACTTGCCTGCGTAAATCGTATTCGGGAAATTGACGGGTCTAGGAGGCGGATTACTATCTGCTCTGACAGTCAGGCAGCCATCAAAGCACTGAGTGCTTGGAAAATAACGTCGGGACTGGTCCTGGAGTGCAGGAGGGCTCTTGACGACATCTCAGCTAAACACAAGGTATCACTGATGTGGGTACCTGGGCATGCTGGGGTAAAGGGTAATTAAATGGCGGATCATCTAGCCAGGATGGGATCCGAAAACAGTTTTGTGGGCCCGGAACCAGCCTTAGGACTGTCTGCAAATTTGGTTAGGAAAACAACTGGAGAGTGGATCCAGAATCAACACTCTCTGAGATGGAACAACATCTCTGGTCATCTCCGTCAGGCTCGGGAGCTATTAGCAGGGCCTGAGGAGAGAATAGGACGATTCTGTCTCTCTCTGGATAGGAGTAACTTGAGATTGTTAGCAGGCTTATTAACGGGTCACAATACCTTCAGGCGTCACTTGTTTGTGATGAGGGTGGTCAACGACCCAACGTGCACGTGGTGTGGTGAAGAGGAAGAATCCTCGGCACACATCCTGTGTCGCTGTGAAACCCTGGGTTATCACAGGCAGACTATGCTGGGCTCAAGAACCTTGGAACCAATAGAGATAAAACGGATAGGACCTAAGAATGTACTTGCCTTTGCCAAAAGGGCAGGTCTTAGGAACTAGCGCGGATAGAGGCGCAAAAGGGCCCATCGTGTGGCCTATGCACCAGCCACATTCCGTGCTGGATAGCCTCTGGTTCTTATTCATTCATTCATTCATGTCATGTCAAGATGTAATATGTTGAGTGTAATACTTCAGACGTGGACCGTTCAATATTCCGCTGTAACAGAGCGCTCTATGCAAAGCGCTTCGAAAGAGCGCTCAGTTCCCTGAACGCAACCATGGTAACACTTCACAGCAAAACTTCTTATAATACACAATTTAGAAAAAGAACTTTTATTTTCACATTAATGCCAAAGGATCACAACATTTCAAAACTCTACATATACATAGAAACACGTTTGCTCCTCATTTGAAAATGCTGCCTGCGCCAGAAACCATTTTGTTAATCTCTTCCAATGCTTCCGTGTCAATCTCATATTGAGACGAGTTGTCAGAATTTTCATCGGAATCATAATCCCTATCTCCTTCTTCTCCATGCAATAATCTCTCTTGGTCTGCGTCAGCCTCTTCCTCCTCATCGTCATCTTAAAGAACAAGTACCATTAACTGACGTCAATCATTTGGTATTTTAGATGTTACATTTGGCAGAGCTTTGTAAACATGTCATCGTTTAGCGTTCAACAGCGTGTTAAAATCATTCACACTCATAACAAAAATTCGCGTTCTGTGAGAAACATTTCGAAAACTGAAATACGGTCGGTTTGATAGACCATCTGAGAAGTCTATACAAAAAATGGTGCATAAGTTTGAGTCCACCGGTTCGGTGTGTGACCTGCGGCATATCCCGCATCAGCGCTCAGTGCATTCAAACGAAAACATCGAAGCAGTTCGAGAGAGTGTCGTCATCATCGTCACAGTCACAATGTCTTATGTCTTAACAGACATGTTGTGAACTCGTAAAATGCATTAAGTCGGAGCTAGAATATTGCCGACACGAATATTATCAATAGCTTTGAGAACTGTAGCTCCCCATCGTTCACGATTTACTCTAAGTTCAGTGGCGCTCTCGATACCCATATCCAGCAACTGTTTTGTCATATCCACCCCGCGTGTAGGGGAACGGCCACGGCGCCGCCCACTTGGGGCGTGACCCTGAACTACAAGTTTCTCCATGTTATCGCTTCTGTGAATATGTCCGTAGAATGTAAGCATTCTCGTCGACACAATGGAGGATAGACTCTTTGGATTACCGAGCTCATCCAGTATGGAAACGTTAGTTCGATGGGCGGTATAAGGGACTCTCAATATTCTCCTCCACCTAAGTAAACCCCATCCAAAAAAAAGTAGAAAATTATCAGGGACCCATAAAACGCCTAAAAACGATGTTTTGAAATTTCTGAATATTTTTTTGCTAATTTACTCCGATCATAAAACCTCCAAAAAGCGTATTATCTCAACATTTTCTCGATCACAATACTCCCCTCACCTATCGGTGTGGCCAAAGGTGATCTACTTGAATGGCTTCGCCTCTCCATCGCTACTAATACAATATCTTACCATCGATCAAGTCAATTACGTCTGCCTCCTGGGCGTCCTCATCGATAGCTTCTTCGACTTGACTGGTACCCGGTTCACCCACACTCCTGTGTCTCCCTCTAGCGAGGTTGCTCAGCATCCTACTGCCGTACGCGAGTGATCCTTCGTCACCCTCGCTCGTCTGTGCGTCAGTCGGTTTGAGCCTTTCCTCTTGGTAACGCTTCTTAAGCTGTTCGCGCATATGATTACGCACGATTTCACGGCTCTGCTCTATGAACCTGATAAGAGAAACGTTAAGCCATGTACAAATTTGTAACCGAACAGCGTATCGTAACATGGCTGCGTATCACACCTCGTTCGGGATTATGATATGATACGAAGCGAAAATTATTCTAACTCCGACTGCCGTTTATAACAACGTACCGTATCATATCAGCGTTCCATTTTCAATTTAGTCATTTGTGTTGAATGTTACTTCATAATTTGTTCTGCTTACCTTTACCCGTTCCGTAGCTCGCCTTGATTTTTGCACTCTCTCTTCTTAAGCCAGAAAGTAGTGTTCATTTTTTTGTTGCACTCTTCAGCACAAATACTGAGTTGCTTTGCAAAACCTTCCCACGTGTCATCTTCTTTTAAATTTAATTATAATGGTTGGGGTGTCTTGCATCCCACAATATTGCCGCGTTTCTGTACCGATCGATGAACTGCAAGGTATTTTCTTGACTCCAATTCAAAGCCATTGCAGAAGATTGTACTTGCTCTGTACGGATCGGACGAAAAACAACTGTGAGAATTGCTGAGTAGTGGTGGTACACATACTCGTCCAAACTTGCAAACTTACTCCCGTAACGAGAACACATAACACCCTTTGATGTTTCGGCGAAAGACCGACAGCCGATGGATCGCGGCGCTCCGCGATCCTGCAACATCTTTGATACTCGAGAGTGTTCGCATCGCTGTTATTCTAGACGTCCAAAGTGATACGTGATCATGTTACGATACGCTGTTCGGACACAAAACTGTACATGGCTTTAATATGTCACTATACTTTCTCAGCAGTTGCAGTAGCTTGTAACCCAAGATTAGATCTCAATATGCTTAATAGTGCAAGAGAATTAGGGCTTACTGTCGAACTAATAGCAGCCTCAAAAAACTTCTATAATTCACCAAAAAATCTCAAAAGTTTAGTCGCGCTTTACTGCCCCTTCTATAAATCCAATATGCTGGAAAATAATCTGATAACAAAGTTGAAGTCAGTAATGCAGGTTAAGGGTCACCGAAACGGAAGAAAAGATGCGACAACAAGCCCATTTTCACCTTCTGATCAAAGATATGGATTCAGGGGACTAGTATATAAAATTTTCCTAAATTACTTAATAAATGGAACTCAGATAACTAAAATAGGAAACAATTTTTCAAGCGTCAAGAATATTTTAGTTTGAGTTCCACAGGCAAGTAAATTAGGTCCATTACTATTTATTTTATATACAAATGACATACCAGATATTTTAGAGCATTGTAAAATTCAAATATTTGCTGACTATACTTTAATAAACATAATTATCGAATACAAAATTAAACAATGCGTTGGAACTTCTAAAGAGGATATGAAGAAAATTATCAATTGGTTGAATGTAATACTAATAAAAGAAAATGTATGATAATAGACAAACATTCAAACGAAACACCAATTACTATTTTGGTTAATAATGACAAAATTGAACTAGTTACATCTATCAAATATGTGGGCATATATGTAGATAGTAAATTAAAATTTGAACATTACTTTGATTATATTATTTCGAAAATATCCAATTACTTTTCTAGAATTTCCCAAACCCTCAGTGTTCACTCTAAAAAAAAAAAATGTGTACAACTCTATAATTTTTCCTCATTTATTGTAATGTTCAACTCTTTTATATCCTGCAAATGATACCATATTTTCAAAATTACAAGTGTTGGAAAATAAATCAATGAGAATAATTTTGCATAAATGTAAGTTCACAAAGGTAAGTTATATGTTGAAAGAACTTCAGTGGTTGAATATAAAGAATTTTATATTGTATCATAGATAAACAATCACTATCATAACTATTCGACTAGACGAAATATAGATTTTCATGAAATATACATTTTCACCTACAAGTTTGCAATAGCAATTTGGCAAATAATCAGCGCCGGCGTTTCAAAAAAGGTTAAACACGAATTTAATAAATTAGACAATATATCAAATTAATGTATATCTCTCTATATGTATATGACAAACTTAAAAACGCCATTGTATTGACACCATTCAATTGCAAACAGCGACCAATATAATTTGAATCCTTCCAATCAGAGCAATTAATGTTGGTATTCGTATTCACAAATTCAAGTTCTCATATTTACCGTGCAGGGAACCATCCATTTTTTATGTCATACTTCACGTAAGTAGGTAGTTTGGGTAACCGTTGAAGCATCTCTTGAATCTCTGGCAGCAAAATGTCACAGTACTGAAAATAAAATTGTAATTACCAACTATGAAAAAACAATCAAATGGAATAAGAGTTTTAAATTTGAATATTAGTCTTTTATTCTTGTTTAGTTTTGATCATATCTTATGAGGTTGTTACATTTGGGTTTGATCAAACTTTGGCGCAGTGTTTTCACTTAATCCGTATTTTAGTAGCAATGTACTAGTATCATGGGTTTGAAAACAATGATTAAATCATTATAACCTCTTAGTGTATACAAAAATAGGTGTACTGATGCAGTTCGTTACTCTCTGCATCATTTTGCTTACTAGTAACTCCATTTTAAAGTTTAAAGAAAGGAATTAAAATTTAGCCAATCAGTGCTAAGCGCACCATAGATAAGCAGTGAATTGCTGCCTCGTCAACTTTTAAATCGCAGTATTGACGCAATTTTTACAAAGCAAACTACTTTTTGTGATTTGTCTTCCGTCAGGGGGACGCCCTTGGGTTTCATCTCTTAGCTGTCACATGAAGAAAGGTTCTGTGACAGAAAGCTTTGTTTTGTGAATTGTGCTGTTGGTTACCAAGCTAAGTTAAACTCAACCTTATAACTTTGTAAATTTCCTGTCCCGAATCGAAGCTTTTTGTGTCTTTAGTTATTGTGCGGTGAATGATTAATTCCGAGAATTTAAAAAGTATCTACAGATAATTTTCGCATTAGTGGATACTCATCACAGGTTGCGCTTACTACCGTATTATCTCTACCTGCTATACACAAACCTTTCAAGTATCAATCAGATTAGCAGTCTTTTTCTCTGACCGCATATACAGAGTGTTTTCTAAGTTGGGACTTGTCTTCAAACGGCACATAGTACTCGTCTAAAGGAATTAATTTTTTCCAGTAACATTTAACCGAAATGTTTAGGGATATCGAGATATTGACCAATAATTAAATCCTCATTTCTAATTCCGTCCCTGTGCGATTACATCAAAATAGTGGCAAAAAACGAATAAACCCTGTGTACAATGGAGCGGTGCATAGATGTACGTATCACGTGTGTGACACTTCTCGAGAATGTTGACGTGCTACATCAGACTTTAACAACAACAAAAATGGTGCAATCGGTATAACTAATACTGAACTAGTGGATATGATTTTAGTGTACGGTGAATATGACCGTATTTACCCTGCACCCTATCGATTTTGCCATCTCGTGCAAAGAGCTAGAGACACGGGATGTTTGTATCACATCATCATGGACACGTTGGAAGACCTAAACAGCTTCACATGGTCCAAAATCAAAGAGAAATACTTGCGCTTGGCAGTATGGCGGCGCGAATTTCGAACTGTATCTATAAAACTATTGTGACAGGACCGCACTTAAAAGTTCGCAGCGAACAAATAGTAAGTATTTTTGGACACATTTTTTTTATTCTTCTGCTGCTCATTCTACCACACATTAGCTTTGTCATTTCAAAGGCAGTCGTTTCTGAAAAGGAAAGTCCCAACTTTGATGCATTTTTTCGAATACGCAGAGGATCACATAAAGGTATGCATTGAATATTGGGTACTCAAGTTAGAGTGGCAACTGGCACACAAACCCATCTTCCAGTTGGCTGTTCCCCTATGGGAACGTGACGTCACGGTCATAGAGGAATTCAAATGTTTTCCTCATTTTCTCACTTTCTCGTGCCCAAAAAAATCGCGGAAAAATATGCAGTCATAAAAAAACATGATACTCGTCCAGTTCAGATTGAAAGAAAAATAAAGTGATGCACACAACGTTCTCCATTTACAGAATATCTGGTAACAATGACAGATATTTTTTTTAATTCGACCAACTGTTGATAATTCCCGTATTACACAATGAAACAATGGCTGACAGTTTTTTTGTGACACAAAGTGTGGCCTTCCATTTGAAATTAATTGAAATTGAAATGTTGTTTACAAAAACAGCCATAGTTCAAGTTGGTCTTTGTGAGAGAGCACTGGCTGTATTTTTGGAAACTCAAGTGGACTATGGTTGTTACTTATTTTTGTAGGATTATCAAAACTTTATTGTTGTTTCGGCGCTTTCTAATCTAATTTTGGACTTCGGCTGTTTTGTAAGAAACGCCTCAATCGATAAAACAGTACGTTGTCGTGTATGACGTGTACATGCTGCCTATAGTAACATTCGCTATCAATAAATCACCGGATAGAAGTGCTCTTTTAACTCAAGATACTGTTTATAAACCTCTTTAAATCAAAGATAAATCGTTGCTTATAGCTATTACCGTACATACCTGATACAACCTTTGTTTTCTAGGTGGAATAATATCCGGTTTCAAAAGATAGGAGGATTCATCGATCTCATCGTTGAAAGGTTTCAGATTCGCAATGTGTCTACCTCTTTGTCGTGCTCGTGAATTCAGCTCTGCATCTGTAATTGAGAACAGCGAAAATGACAAAACCTATCCATTGAACTCTATTACAAATTTATGCATTGATTAAGGTATTAACGGGAAGATGGGCCACCAGATGCTAAGATCTCGCGCCTAATTTTTGTTTCTCCTGGACTGTCGCCACCTATATGAGCACAAATGTACCTCTACTGATACAACTTTGACAGTATAACAACCATCGACTTTGATACGAATAAAGTACCCTACTTCCAACCATCTATCAACGCTACTTACTATTATCTCCACGAGGTGTCGCTGGAAATTGGCACTTTGACATCTGACATATTGATTTCGATTTATCATCGTTTGTATTGAATTTTTCGCGATTTCGGGAAGCAAAATGGTTTACAGATGTTATTACTATAACTGTCCAAACAACAAAACTCGTAATCCAGAGATGTTCTTTGCTTTCCCAAAAGCAACAGCTATACGTGATATTTGGATCAAGAATAGTGGCAATGTGAATTTGTTCCAATATGTTGGAAAGTCTGACCCACTGCCAAAACAATTAGTTGTCTGCGAACAACACTTCAAACAGAACTATATCCAGAGATCAGATACAAAGAAATTCTTGGTCAGACACGCAGTACCGTATGAGTATAATTCAGGTAAGTACCTATATCATTGAAACCAAACTATTGCCTTCTATTACTCATCTACATCACTAAAAACTTGAAGCAATACGCAAATTTACCATACTTTGCCATTTTCTTAAGCCTATGGGGCATTCCACCACAACAATTTCAAACATAACGCTTTTGTATCTTGACTGAACTTATATACTGCCCAGCACAAATGCATCAGCAGAAAGAGTCTTTTCTTCAATGGTCTAATGTTGAATGCCTCAAAAAACCCAGTGATTCATTCTGGTTATTAGGACGATGTTGATACCTAAAATGGA
The DNA here is from genome assembly GCA_951848785.1 of Callosobruchus maculatus. Lineage (NCBI taxonomy): Eukaryota > Metazoa > Arthropoda > Insecta > Coleoptera > Chrysomelidae > Callosobruchus > Callosobruchus maculatus. Next base: position 93,005 of record CATOUR010000087.1, on the reverse strand, counting down.
TATTGAAAACACCTTCTAAAAATGTTATTCCTACTCAAAATCAGCACCAGCTGACCAACTGCATCAAAATAACTAGGTATTTTTCAATAAATAAAACAAAAACTTTGTGAACACTTTTCAATAAACCAATGCCAGTAACATTTCTCAATGCAGTAACTCCAATTTCATGTCACAATTTAAGCTTGCTAAATATTATGGCAAACAGCAGCAAAATGAATTTCTTTTGAGAATTACTGATCCCAAGAATTTGGCAACAAACAGACAAGAGTGGTTCCAAGGCATGGCATAATCATTATAAAGATGTACGAGTGGCTGATTAATGGTCACTTTAGGTATACTATGCTCAAGCATTGATTAAGGTATTAACGCTCAAGCTAATGTGTGGGTTTATTAGTGTGGGTAACAGCATAAATCTGCCATACTTCTGGTATTTCGTTTTGTTTTGTTGACAGTCCAAGGTATCAATGGAGCATTCCAATGATCACTAAACTAGATGCTTGCAATTACAGCTATTTAGAACATGACAAACCGTATGGTCTCACTAAATTTCAGTTTAAAAAAAGTTGGTGAGAAAAATGCAGAAAAAAATGCTTGTTGTATTCTTAATTTCAAGTGGCTGAATCACTAGTGAATACACCTTCCTTTTTTTTCTTGTCAGAAAAAGTAAAAAACATGTCTACTTCTTTATTTCACTCAAAGTTTTACTGGGTGATACAAATAATTGGCCTGAACATTTTTTTATAATTTTATTTTATGTAAAATTAATACAAAAGAACAAGCATGTGTAATGTAGAATATCCTTGTTACATGATATTTATGTCAAGTCAATTTTTCCATGTTGTTATGTGAAGCGAGAACAATCTATCAAAAAAAAATAGTTTTAGAGATTAGAAAGAACCATCCATCCTGTTTTCGCCCATAAAAGCAAACTATACCTACTAAAACAGCCCTTATTTTGTTACAGGTTATGCACTCACAAAGAAGAAATGATAAACCACTACAGGTATGTATTATCGTACTGTCAGATGGTGCTATATCATGTGCTCATTGCATTTGTATGGCAGGATTAAGTGAAGTTTGCAGCCACATAGCAGCAGTTCTTTTCTTCCTTAAAGCAAGTCCTAAAAGTGTCGGCCAACAAGAAAGCTATATATACATATTCTAAAAAAAAAGTTGGCATACACAGAGTTGAAGTATCATATTGTTATACATAACAAAATGACAAGAATTTCTGAGACATTAAAAACATTGTTATAGTTTATAGCTACTTCTAATATAATTAGGGACGCTATTGTATGATTTAGCTACATTATGTGAGAATCATCTATCAAAAACTGCATTTTTTGTTTAGGCATTGTTAGTTTCACAGAATTCCTAGTAATTGTGAGGATATAATTTACATATATCTAGTATAAACTTATGTGAACAATATAAATGCATTTGAATATGATGTACAGTTGTGTAAAAAATATTGAGACTAATCAAGTGGAATTTGAGATGGACTAACTCTAGCAATACTACAAGTGGTTTCTATCTCTACTGGGTGAAGTTGCGTCTTACCTTTTGTAAATGCTGGAATATGTAAGTGACCTCCTAGAACTTCAACTGAGTCTCTAATTAAAAAACCTCTATCTGCTAATATTATGTCACCAGGTATAATTAAATTTAAAAAGCCACAATTTTCTGTTAGATGCTTGTCACTTGTCCTTCCACCATAACCATCGAAAATGTAATTCCCCCACTTCTCCATGAAATACCTTACAATGGGCTAACATTCACCGTATGTCACTCAGGTACAAATATTATTTAAAGAAGATTCTACAACTTTTTCAAAATATTGTGGATGTCTTATTAAATATTAACTTATTTATTTGTTAATTATAGTAGGATATTCCAATTTGCAATTTTTTAGTTTATCAATGTAACATGAAATCTCACGTTTTTTAAGTAAATAAAGTGTAAATTTTAATAAATAGCTCAAAATTGTACATGGTGAGTAAACAAATTTTTCGAATTTGAGTTTTTTTTCAGTTTTTTGCATTTTCTGAGAAGATTTTCTATAGTAATGTATATTTTTTTTACACCATCAGAAAATAGAGATTTCAACGAACGAAAGGCTCCCAAACTTTTTGAAAAAAGCTGATATTTTGACGCGAGAATTTTTGATTGAAAAATGGGGTGCATTTTTGATCTTAAGATCAAATAAGGCGAAAAAATAAATATTTTAAATCAAATAAATTACAGTATATTTGGGACATAATAAGGTAAGTATTCACCAAATTTCGTAAAAAAAATATTTTTTTTGAAAAAGATAAAAATAAAGGACCAAAAACTTGGTTTTTTGAATTTTTCACCAAAATTTTGAGGTTATGTGAAAAAATTGATAATACAAGAGTTGTAGATCTTTTTATTACCTACATCTTTGCCATTCAACTTTTTTCCATAGGACTTGTAGTTTTGCCAGAAATCAAGATAAACCATTTTCTACCCTTAAAAGCTCACCCCCTCCCACTTCCCGATCTCGAATCGACCGTAATTTATTTTTCCTTTTATTCTTATCATATTCTCCTCCTTTTCTAATGAGTTTCATCCTACTGTAATTTTTTTTCACTTTTTATTATTTTTGAAGGCTTCGGCACTGGTCTAAGACAGCTTTTAAAGCAAATGTTGAACTCAGCATGTCAGTCCCGAGATGTATTATCTGTGGTTGTTAAAAATGAAACAAAAATTGTAAAGAAAGATGCAACTGTTTATCATTTAGAATAATAAAATTTTTGAAATGTATCCTGTTTCATTACCTCATCGATACGTTTATGGTTAATTATAATAATAACGTTTAAAATTATGAAGTAATGTGATTATTAAGAACATCATTTAAAATCAAATTTGTTAGCAACATCAGACATGAAATTTGTTTTGAATAAACATAACTATAATATGTGCACAGACAATTACTCTTATGTAAATTATATAGGGATTTTGACATCACTGAATGGTGTTTCACTCATTGCCCTTCGATACACTGAATTATATACTATTCGGAACAAGCCTTAATACATCGAAGAAATATATATATAATAAATACATAGGAAAATATAACTAATAGTTTTTCATTCAATAATCCTTTAGCTTCTGGTGTGTGCAACAATCAATGGTGCAACTTAACAATCATCCAATGAGTGTTTTTGAGATAGTCACCCTGTTTGATAAGATACAAATTAATCACACTATGTTAAGCAAAGTGCCATTTGAAATACATATTTTCACCTCTCTGTAGCTAGACACCATTTCATGTTACATATTTGGAAAAAAAGTATGAATGTGGGTATAAGCTAATGATATGAAATATTTTCATTTTGATTATGTGAGAAGCATACCCTATAATAATAAATAATTCATTTTAACTCCACCATTTATTAAAAAATATATGGATAGATAACATGAGCATTTATTGGTGCTGTTATTATACACAGTATGTGGAATAAAGTCAGCACACTCTTCGCCTCCTGGTATCGGTCTGCCTCTTCTGTCTCGAATGCTTGGGAAGCTGGAGAATTTTTTCCACACCTATAATGACAAAAAGGAAGCATTTTGAAATAGTGCGCAAATTATTCGAATAGAGAAGTGAATAGTCATAATGTACCTATTCCAGAAACTCAACTTTTAGGTTATGTCAAAAGATGAATGTATTAAATGATCCATTTTTTGAACTTGCCTATATGTACATAGGTATACAACTAGCAATTATTACCTACGGATGGATGTTTTTGCTACTTTAACATAATCCACCAAAGGTTGGCCACTACAACTTCATTACTTCTATATACTTCACAGATAAAACTTCAAAGTAAGAAATGCATTATTTTGGAGTATCAAGTGACAAAAATGCAGTATGACTATAACAACTATCGCTCTAGTGAATGTGATAACTCATGGGATAACTGTAATTGGCGAATAAACGTTTTTTTTTTTTTGCTGTTTTCAATATGCATTCAAGTTTTCATCATGCATTATCTCATGAATTACATCATTTTAATTGACAGATGTGCTTACCTGACAAAAAAGGTTCCTTAAAAAACACATCACAACAACAATTATGGTGAAAATGTCCAAGAAATTGTAAAAAACAAATAAAATACGGACAACAAGGTCAACAACCGCTGCCAGCTGATCGCTGACGCTGATCATCCGAAATCCGAAGTTCCGAACACAAAACATATTTCGAATGTTAGGTCGGTCGGTGGTTAGGTCATTGGCACTTCAAGGTCGTATTTTTATAGCTGGATGCTCCTTTGCTCCATCTATTGGGCATATTTATTATAAAGGATTCAGGAATTTTTGAAGCTTCTGAGATTGGCCCAGAGGGCGCCAGGTGACGGTGTCGGTGGTTTCTATGAGAGTGAGTGAGATAGACTAGAGTGAGTGAGATAGACTGCGAGCGCGCGATTTTACTGTGTGGTTGTTCATCTTCCCCTAAATACTTTAATCAATGATTTATGATAACCTGTTTTTAAACCATATACCAAACCTTTTCCAGCTGTAATTTCTAAGGCATCAAATGATAATTCAAAACGGTCACTTAATTTTCCAACTCATCAATTGCCGTTTCAAATAGTCAGTTGAATATTCCAAAGCATCGAATGTAAATTCAAATAGTCAGTTGTAAATTCCAATACGTCAATTGTAATTTCAAATCGTCAATTGAACATTCAAAAACGTCAAATGTAACTTCCAAATAGTCAGTTATAAATTCTAAAGTATTATTTGAATATTCAAAAACATCAATTGTAAATTACAAGGTGTCGTTTTTAGAATTTTATACAGGGTGAGTTTTTAGTAGGGCTCGGTCGATAACTCCACTACTGTAGAAGACAGCGAAAAAGGTTGTGTACAAAAGTTGTAGCCACAGATATGCTCCTTGCTCAGAAAATATTTTGATTTATACTGGGTGATCCATAACTACGTGGTGATGCAAACATGCATTTTTTAAATGAGATACCCTATATATTATTCCATATTTAAATTCTGCTAATGATTTCCCTTGATCCAATATAAGGTATTGTTACATTATACAGGGTATTTCAAAAGTTATGACCATTTTTATATCCAAATCGTTGTCAAACGAACGTACTGTATATCAAAAAGTAATGAATCAAAAGATATTTTTTTACTAGGAAATATTAGAAATATCCTCTAGTTTTAAAATCAACCATAAAAAACCCGCGACTCATATTCGTATACAGGGCGATGTAGAACGCAAAATCCAGATTTTCTCTTTTTTTCAAATGTAATCCCCAATATTTTATTATACCAAAGAATTGCTTTTAATATGCTCTTTCATCTTCGTATAGCACTTGTTGTACCTAAGTCTATCAGTTTCCGAGATATTTCGATTTTTCGGTAAATTTAAAATATAAATATATTTTTTATTTTGAGGAAGTACTATCGAATTTGTTTTTTATTTGACAAACAACTAAATTATAAGGTCATGATAGTCTTTGATGAAGTCAAAACCCTAAATCATCGAGATAATAAAGTCAAGTATGCTGAGGAAACAATTTTGTAGGCGTGATGCATAATTATCAAGCAGATTTATTAGGTAGGCTTCGAAAAATTGACAGTTTTCACAGCCTGCTCAATAATTCCGTACTGTATGTAAAATGAGCTTTAAAAATTAATTTTTCCATTGAGGGTATTTAGGAGAATCTTTGAAAAATTGCCTACTTGCCTCTAGAATATATCAACTATCAAAAGTAACATCCAGAACGCATGCACTCCAAAACTAATACGTCTGAAGGATTGAAGAATCGTTTTATTTGGACTGTTTCGTTTAATATTTCATAGCCTACCCGATAGATCTGCTTGATAATTATGCATGGCGTCTATAAAATTGTTTCCTCAGCACACTGACCTATATTATCTCGTTAATTCAGTGTTTTGACTTGATCAAGTACTATTATATAGCCGATTTTAAAACTAGAGTACATTTTTTATCCACCCGTGTTGAAAAAACGATTTTTGATTCATCACTTTTTGATATACGGTTCGTTCATTTGACAGCGATTTGGATATAAAAACGGTCATAACTTTTGAAATACCCTGTATAATGTAACAATACCCTATATTGGAAGAACGGAAATCATTAGTAGAATTTGAATAAGGAATAATATATAGGGTGTCTCATTTAAAAAAATGCATGTTAGCATCACCACGTAGTTATGGATGACCCTGTATAAATCTAAATATTTTCTGAGCAAGGAGCATAACCGTGGCTACAACTTTTATATACAACTTTTTTCGCTATCTTCTACAGCAGTGGAGTTATCGACCAGGCCGGTACTAAAAACTCACCCTGTATGTGTAATCCAGTAATTACATATTTTTTATGTTGTATCAGATATTGTAGACACTACATACCTACGACCTTAGCATGTATAATCTTAGATTTGAAATTACGTAAATCACAAATTACAGTAATAAAGTAACGTAATATGATTTGAAGCAAAACAATAAATTCCTTTGGTGCCATGATAGCTCAACGGCTAAAGGCGCTAGCCTCCTATTAAAAATGGTCCTGTTCGAACTTGGTTCAAGCCCAGGGCATAACATCTTTGTTTTGAATTTTTTTACAAAAAAATGACTGATGCTTTTTCACATGCTACATAAATTGTTTTCTACGATCGAAATAAATGTATTTTTAAATCGAATTTTATTAGACTATTTTACAAGTTTTGCACTCCACACTCTATTCAATCTTATAATTCTTTAATTCTGCTATTGCCCAATAGATGGCGAAAGGTAACATCATACATATCAATTGTTAAGTGGGCTTGAGGATTTTTATATGTAAGCTACTTACTTTTTGCAGTATGTACTGCAAAAAAGTGCCTGCAAAGTTATCATGACATCACATTTTTTTGCCAATACCACCTTTTGGAGGCTTTCAATAATGAAGTCGTACTATGGTATAGCCTGTTGCCGAACAAAAATGTGACACCTTAGGGAACTATCATGGGTAGACAAAGTTACAAACGAAATAGTATTAATCAGAATGAAAACACAAAGGGAAGTGTTGCTAACCATAAAGAAAAGAAAATTAACAGTACCTGGGACACATCATGAGAGGGGAGAAATATCATCGACTTCAAGTAATAATTGAAGGAAAAATTTATCTAACAAATTAGTCAAATTGGCATTCATAACATAAGTCTGCGCCACTGACTATAAACAATGTCTTCCGCCATGTTCTTCGCGCCAGTACGTCATCAATTGTGTAACGTCACTGTTATCTTCTTACGTGAAATGGACTGTAGTTTGGATTGGCTGTTGGAATTCTGTATATTGGGTTGTTTAGTACTATCATTGATTAACGCCGTATAAATGTGTTAATCAATGGTACTATTATATTAAGAAATAGTTCAGTCGTTTCACAAAAATCTCATTTGGATCCATTCAATAAATGTAAGAAGGAAAGAAGTTGGAGCATTGTATACGTTATCTAATTATTATCAGCTCTACAGGTTAATTAATGAATACTGTCTGACACCAACCACAGATTGAGAACGATAAAAACCGTCGAATGTGTAGACCCTGTGACCCTGTTGTAGGTTTCGGGCTCAGAGTAACAACTGAACATAGAGGTAGTAAACGACTAATTCTAATAGGCCGACATCTTTTCGTAGGTTGTCATATCGACCCGCATGTACGGCAATCATAATTATTTACTATCGTCTTAATTGTATATTATCCAGAAATATTCCATTCTACGTTAAAAAAGACGGTATTTTAATGTTTCAGGAATGATTACAGCAAAATCAATAGACATGTTGACCTCTACTGCGTTACTGCATATTTCTTCATAAACGCAAATTCTGAAGTCTTGCATTATTTTGAGGAGCCGGCAACGCCGCATGCCCTCAACTGTCAAACGTTTGCTTTGTTTATTGTTTGTGCGTGGTGCGTCTTTTATGCTTGGTCAGTAAAATCGAATTTGCTATTTGTTGGTAACTCTAGTGAAGCTTTACGGACTTGCTGTGCTATTTTGAATGTAGTTAACAGTTTTTTGAGATCGAACTCAAAAAGTTCAGTGTTTGTAACATGGTTTGCATTGGAAGAATTTTCAGGTTAGTTGGCGTTACACAGCATTGTTTACAATTTGAACTATCACTGCGAGGTCACAGCTGATCAATATTTGGTGGCTGAAGTGTCGAAGATGATGGCTTTGAGCACGCCATGCTGAAGTGGATTGTTTACTACCTCTATGTTCAGTTGTTACTCTGAGGTCCCGGGACACATTGCTGAATCCGAGAACGAAAGAGCGGACCGTCTAGCTAGGATAGGATCCGGAAGTCCCTGCATCGCTCCAGAATCGACCCTTGGTATTAGTAGGCACGACTGCACGAGGTCAATGTTACAAAGGACTGTGAAGTGTAAATGCTTCTATTCAATTCTATGCACGTTAAAAGCCACTCACTGTGTACCGGCGTTAAGTGATACATCAAAGTGTGGACACTTACTCGATTTCAAGCGAAAGTCCAAGGTTTGATATTTTCTGGAGTTGAAGTCCTTCTGTGGGTTGTACCCGTATCGAATCCATGTAGTTCTCCAAGGCCCCAAAGTGCAGTAATATGCCACTGCAGGCAGAAGAATCTTTAAGTTCTCGTTCAGGAAACGTGTCAAGTGTCGGATTGCTGATCGTAGATAAATAGGACGTTCGTCAAAAAGCTGCAATGTAAGACGAAATGGTACATAGGACTAACCTCAACAATCAACAATGCAAGTCCAACACTCTACATTATTTTCTGACACGGCTACCAGTCGTTGTGATTTATTCCAATTTTTTTTTCAATTTATGTATACTGTGATAAAGGCTATATATAGGGACAACACGTAATCATTCCACGAAAGTAGTTTTAATGATGGGCAAGTAAAGTTAAAATGACAACCTTCAAAAGTGATCTAAAAGTAATTGATGATTTCAAGGGCCGGTTGTACAAATCCCTGTTTAACACAAGCTTTATAAACCCTGAACATAGCTAAGCTTAGGCTTAAAGTTGAAATAAGTTATACGATCGCCGGTTTAGTTAAACCTGGTTTACCGGTTAACCGCTTTTGGTTTGTAACTTATGATAGTTTGTGTCAAATTCGGGCAACGGCTGTTTCTATCTCTGTTCTTTTATTTGCTTTCTTTGTTAAACTAGGCACAAATCTTTCCAATATAAAATATAACCTAATAAAATGACAAGCAGTTTGAAGGTTACTGGTTGACACATCATGTCATTTGAATTTTAAACCACAGTTGGTTAGCATACGTTAGGTACGCCTAGAGTCAAATGAGTGCTATTCATTAATGAAATTTATCCGGGACTTAAGTATATGAATAATCTTGTAATTATTTATAAATTATTTCTATATGTACTAGGTATTTATAAGCACTCCATTTAATAATAACAGTTAATCTAAATTAGTTATTATTTTGACTCCATTGTAATTACTTAACCAATGTGTCAACAGCGCATTTCACAGCATTGACGTCCTAGACGGACACTGTCACTATAGCTTTTGTATAGAGAGGGAAGCGCTGTTGCCAGATGGCAATTGGTACCGTTAACTACCATAACTAAAATAATTAATAACTAATTCAAACTGTCGTCAAACCTTTTTTTATGCAATAATATAAATTACATAATTATTCCAAAGAATATTTCTAAACGTTATTTATTTTTTTGTCTAATCTTAAAATATGTTTATTCTACCTTTAAGTACAAAAATTCGCTGATTTCTCATAACAGCACATGTTGAAATTCTGATTTTTAACCGTTAATAACTTTCTGAAATGATCGATAACAGTTATTGATTTTTTTAGGGTAGATACCTATGTGAATAAACTTATCAAAAATGAAAAAAAACAATTGCATCTAATAAACACTTTCGTTAACGAACGTCCTTTAGCTGATTCGCCAGTTTACGCTAAGCTCGTGTTAAGCTTGTTAAGCCAGCATTGTAGAACAGAAGTTTTGCAACTTCGGTGGCTTAACGGCGGCTTACGTTAAACCGAAGCTCAAGCTTGCATTGTAGAACCGGCCTTTGAAATCATGCATTGGTCAGGCCTATCAACTAGAGTGGGCATGACGGTAGGTAATATATTTTGTTGCTTACCTTTTTCAAAACCAAATATTTATCCATCAATCCCTTGCTACGCACTTTCTCCATGACACCAGCATACGGTTGATCTGGTACTTCGGTATTTATATTTTGGAAACTGATATAGAAGGAGAGTGTTCTGAGTGGCTAAATAAATATAGAAAATATTTTGAAACGTATTCGAACTTTTTTATTCAAAAATCTTAAGTATGTTATTATACTAAGATTACTTTGCCGACTAAGCGCAACGCTAATCAAGGCCGTTCTTGAAAAAAAATTCGTGAAAAAAATTGCTTTTAAAAAAGAAAACTAGATCATTTCTGAAGGCAATCTATCCTATGAAATTCATTCTTTTTAGGGTAAATAAACCTCACCCAAAAAATTGAAAATTTAAAAATAAATACAGTTCTTTATGTGTACTGATTTATGGTTACCCCGAAACATTCATTCAAAAATTAAATTTATCGGATCTTCCATTTAGTTTTCGTGTGGCACAACTAGATTTTCTGGCGGTTCCTGAATGCTCATACTGTGACAAAACTTACTGCTTCTTGAATGATTTAAATGTTTCTGTTCCGTTTTTCAATATTACTTATCATCTCTAAAGAAAGGAGTATCAAGAATATGAAATTCTAAAGCTTTTAAATATTATTAGCAATTTCGAATTGCAACTGTTATTAAAGAGTAATGAAATTATGATTGGAAGTCAAGGCCCAACTGTTGAAGGTGTTGTGTAAACGTGTTTGGTTAAGGCTTGAGACCGACATAATGAGGAGGACAATAGTGACTTTGTTTTGTTTCCAAAGTCGTTTTATTTCCATAGCATGGTCCGTGTATTTAGATATCTTCCCACCGTAGGTGTTTTGGATATTCACATCATTGGGAATGGCTATATCTATCAAATAGGTAATGTTGTCGGCCTTTGACTGGAAAACTATATCTGGTCTATTGGCTGGGATAGTCTTGTCTGTATGTAGTTCAACGTCCCAGTATAGTTTGTATCGATCGTTCTTGAATACTGATGTCGGAGTGTAATTGTAATATGGATCTTTGTTTTCTATTAGTTTGTTTGTTGTGGCTAGTGCTTGTTGTATGACCTTGGCCGCAGAGTTATGTCTGGCTGTACATTCGGTGCCGGCAAGAGTTTTTGTTTTGTGATATATTGTTTCTTTTTGTTGGTGACATTTTCTGCAATTATCGTCTGTTATAGATGGATCTTTAATTACGTATTTTTTGTAGTTTCGTGTTGCAATCACTTGGTCCTGGATGGCAAGCATGAAACCCTTCGTTTCTGGGAACAGTTGGCTATCCTGCAACCAGGTGTATGACTGTTTTTCGTTAATGTGGTCTTGTGTGACACGGTATCTATGTTTGCCGTGGAGTGCTTTCTGCGACCAGGTGTTTATTTTTTCTTGTTATGTGTGTGAGTGATTGTGTCTGCTACGTGATCTGGACAAGATAGGTTAAATGGTGTATAGTTTTTGCCTGCTTTTACTATTGCTCGATGTAAGTTTGTTTGTTTGCTTTGGAAAAAATGTCTGAGTGTTTTTATTTGCCTTGCGTGAAGAGACTGTATGTCTATAATTCCTCTGCCCCCTTATTTTCTGTCTACGGTCAGCCTTTCCTTGCACGCATTGAGATGTGACATTCTGTGTTTCGTGAGTTCTGTTCGCATGAGTATATGTATATTTTCTATGTCAGTGTGCGACCACTTGTTGATGCAAAAGGAATACGTGAGGATTGGTATTGCAAATGTGTTAATTGCTTTTGTGTGGTTTCTAGAATCCAATTTCGTTTTCAGTAGCCTAATGAGGCTGTGTGGGGTTGCTAGTCCTCCATCAGGCGCCTCCCCAGGTGGCGGATAGGGGAACGCCTCCTAGATATAGGTGGTACCGAGGAAATGAAATACTCGGGGCGGACCAAAACTAGCACCTGATGAAAGGCAGCAGTTTCATCAGTACCAAAGCATGGCGCAAGAAGACGAACTTCTCAAAACGGTGTACTCTGGACGCGAAAAGCGCAGCTGGAACAGCCTCACCGGTTTTCGCACTGCGGTGTAGAAAGGAAACGGAACTCCTACTACACTATACTACTTCCAAATCATCTAAATGGCTAATACAAACAAAAATACGGCCCTCAGTCCGGGGCACCCCTTAAATGGGGAGAGGGTGCTAAGAATCCCCCCGTCAAACATAACCAAACATCAAATATATAATAAAATAACACGAATCGCCACGTGGAATGTGCGCAGTTTATACATGACCGGGAAACTTGCTAATGTTGATGCAGAAATGAATAGACTGGAAATAAAGATATTGGGTCTTAGCGAAGTTCGATGGCCCGGATCGGGAACACAAAAAACCAAACATGGAGTCATACATTACTCTGGCGGTAATGATCCAGATCACCGTTACGGGGTGGCCATCATCACCGCGTCTGAATTAGAAAAATCTGTTGTGGACTTCATTCCGCTAGGAGATCGAGTAATGTTGCTAAAGCTAAACACCTCTCACCGTGTCATGAACATCGTACAGGTGTATGCACCAACAAACGATAAAACAGATGACATGGTTGAAGAATTCTATGTCAAACTTGAAGAAGCCTTAAAATTAACAAAAAATGGAGAGATCACAGTAATTCTCGGAGATTTTAATGCAAAGATCGGATCAGAAGCTGACGATGGTGACCACGTCGGGAAATATGGTTTAGGGGAACGGAACGCAAGAGGCGACCGATTAGCACAGTTTTGCTCAGAACATCAACTAAGCATTGCCAACACTTTTTTCAAGCTCCACATGCGACGTTTATACACCTGGCGTTCACCTGCTGATCGCGATGGTCATATTATAAGAGATCAAATAGATTATATTCTCATTAAAAAAGAGTATAGAAAGTTCATTAAATCAGTCAAAGCATATCCTGGAGCAGACATTAACAGCGACCATAACCCAGTTGTGATGGACATTAAAATACGACGCTGTGTCAAATCCAAGCCGGTCCCACGCCAGAAACGCATTGATATAAGGAAACTCGAAAATCCTGAAGAAAGATCACAAATAAGTGAAAAACTCGAAGACAGGTTGAAACAATTGAAGTGCTCTAAAAACACTGAATCAGACGAAGACATTGAGTCTTCATGGGAAAATCTGAAGGATACGTTAATTATGACACAGGAAATAGACATAGGATGTGCAAATAACGCCAAAAAACAGGAGTGGATGACTGATGAAATTATGACACTTATGAACGAAAGAAGAGAACAAAAACACAAAAATACAGTTAAATATGACGAAATCAATAAGCTTATTCGTGCGAAATGCAGAGAAGCCAAAGAAACATGGCTCGCGAGCAAATGCGCGGAAATAGAAACCCTCCAGGAGAAACATGATCTCTTTAACTTACACAAAAATATCAAGGAGCTTACAGGCAGGCAGCAGAAAAGTCACAGGGGAATATTACTCCCATTAAGTTACACAGCGATTACCAACTACTTTTAAACAGGCTATACTACCTATACCGTATTCAAATCCAAGGTGCAGAAGATTGTAAACAAATAGGATACCACGCACGCCGCCGGAGTAAGGCGGCATTCTTTGCGATTGGCCGAAAGGCAATTAACACCTTGCCGCTCTTCCGCTCGTCTGGGTCGTTCAACAGAGTACAGGGTTGTATTTTATTCAGTTGCTTCGTGTGTTCATCATTGTATACGACGCGTCGTGTTAATGATAGCGTACATCGTGCTTTTATCATCGCATACCTGCCGTGTTGTGCGAATTTTAGTGTTGTCTGTGTTTGTTGTTTTAATAGCTATTAGTGATGTTTGTGTTATTTCCCGATAACTTGAAGGAGATATTAAAGGATGTCTAGTAGTGCAGGCACTGCAGATGAATCCATGGATGTGACTACAAGTCAGGATTTGAGTCCACCAAGGAAGAGGTCAAAAAAGAGCCATTTTGACGTGAGGCTTAAGGAGGTAATATTAAACGTATATAAATACGAAACCCAGGAAAATCATTAACAACTGCTGCTGACGATATTGTGGAAGAGGTTGCACTCAAAATAGCTATCTGCAAACGGAGTGTCTATAAAGTGCTGCGAGAATACAGAACCAGACACTCTTTTGCTGCACCTTTAACTAATCAGAATCGCAAACGTTGCATTGACCTTGTGGACCATGGCGATAAAAGTGCAATTAGGAGAAAGGTGCATCAGTTCTTTCTCCGAAATGAACTTCCGACTATTGACAAAGTCCTGAAAGAGATGAATGACGATAATGACTTGCCCAATTTTAAGCGTTACTACGTTTTATAAGCTATTAAAGAAGCTTAACTTCGTATTTGGGAAACGAGGAAGGAAAAGTATTCTCATCGATAGGAAAGATATAATTGACTGAAGTATTGACCCCTTCTTAGCGTTACCCCCAAAATGAAGGTTTCTAAGATAAGAATAATATATAAAATCTAAAATACCAATACAGCTGTAATGGAAAAATATGATTCATAAATGTCACTCCACATCCGATACTATGGACTTTATGACTGCTATTTTGAATACGGCTCTGGCGACCGACATCCACAGGCCAGCCGCCGAGCGCGTGTTATTGTTTACAGCCACTGCACGACGGATTTGAATACACTTTATAAACAAATAGCGTGAGCTACTAGAGCCTACTAGATACCAGTATAGATCTCTTGGAAACGCAAATACACGCTATAATAACTGCAACGTTGTCCTGGCCATGCCATGTGACGTCAAACGCTAATTCGTAATTATTATGTATTTAAATCGAACTATTAATTGTTTCGGTCGTAGATAAAGTATAGTATTCAACTCGCGGTAATGGTAATAACTCACTTGTTGATTCACAGCACGAGCCTTGCAAACTTCAACGCGTGAGTTATTACCATCATTACCGCATCGTTGAACAATATACTATACTTTACAATTATTTAAACACAGTTGTGAAACTAACTTAATTTCATACTCATATGGTAAAGAAGTAGAGTGTTTAGTGTCACAGTAGGGTATGAAATAAACACAGCGGAAATTCATTTCTTATGGAACTATATATTACCGGCTGTTTTCTATTAGGTAACTCTACGTGTTTCTCTCTCACTGCCGCTTGGTGGAAGTGCCCCAGCTTATTCTGATTGCAGTATTCATTTCGTGCAGAACAAGGCGGGAACAACATAGCTGGCATAGAAGCACTTTCTCTAGAACTAAATATTTTGTAATTAAGAATTATGGGACTAGCAAATAATGATGGTTGGGTGCTAATGCGAAATTCCCTACTATAGATACGACTATCTATTGAGGTGTCCCAAAATGTAGTGTCAAGCGGAAATCAAAAGGTAGAGCATAGAGCACCCCTAGAAATATCTGAATCACCCCCATATACAGGGTGAGTTTTTAGTACCGCCTCGGTCGATAACTCCAATACTGTGGAAGATAGCGAAAAATGTTGTATATAAATGTTGTAGCCACGGATTGCTCATAAAATATTTAGATTTATACAGGGTGATCCATAACTAAGTGGTGATGCAAACATGCATTTTTTTAAATGAGACACCCTATATCTTAATCCATATTCTACTAATGATTTCCGTTCTTCCAATATAGGGTATTGTTACATTACACAGGGTATTTCAAAAGTTATGACCATTTTTCTATCCAAATCGCTGTCAAAAAGTGATGAATTAAAAATCGTTTTTTCAACACGGGTGGATAAAAAATATACTCTAGTTTTAAAATGGGCTATAAAAAAGCCCGCGACGCATATTCGTGTACAGGGTGATGTAGAATGCAAAATCTAGATTTTATCTCTTTTTTAAATGTAACTCCCAATATTTAATTATACCAAAGAATTGCCTTTAATATGCTCTTTCATCTTTGTTTAGCACTTGTTATGGCTGCATTCATTAGTTTTTTAAATATACCTTCTATTTGTTTATTAAAATTTATTTATTTTGTGAAAATACTATCAAATTTTATATTTTAAAAACAACTAAAATATAAGGCCATAATAGTACTTGATCAAGTCAAAACACTGAATTAACGAGATAGTATAGGTCAAGTGTGCTGAGGAAACAATTTTATAGACGTCATGCATAATTGAGGTTTTGAATCAATTTTTTTTGCCATAAATCGAAAGATCATATATAAGTTTTATAATAAAACTGTTTTTGTTTTCTTTTTTTTCGCAATAATTCAAGAGTTATATCAAAATAAAAATGGGTTTTTGAATCGAGTACCGAAAACACGCCGACGGCTCCCGAACCCCTGTGACGTAACGATGGCGGTTAAGATGCTCCTTTGACCAACGACGTCCTACATCGATACTAGATTCTAGATTCCCAGCCAATCGTGAAAATACTTGCTAGTAACTAGTGTATATTTGTTGCAATATAGCCGATGAATGGAGTTTGCAGCTCGAGACGACCTCTACGATCGAAATAAATATCTTTTTGAATGTTTGAAATCAGATTACAGATTCTAGTAAGTAAGTACCTAATCAAATATGTCTTTTGAAACTATCTGGTGCATGTTCGGCTGGCCTAGTGGTTAGAGTGTTGGGTAATGGATCCGTTGGTCTAGGTTCAAAGCTCAGCCTGTCCAATTTTTTTTTTTGATCAAATAATTCATTCATGTGCTTTTTGCACTTGTTACGTACATTTTTTTCTACGATCAACATAAATATGTTTTTTTTTTGAAACAAATTCTATCAGACATTTACTTGCTCTGCATAGTGCAAAAACTAAGTACAGGACGCGGTGGACAATTCAAAAAAAGAAAACAGAAACAGTTTTGTTATAAAACTTATATATGATCTTTCGATTTATCACAAAAAAAATATATTTTTTTCTTAATTCAAAACCTCAGTTATCAAGCAGATCTATCAGGTAGGCTAGGAAATATTAAACGACACAGTCCAAATAAAACGATTCTTCAATCTTTCAAACGCATTAGTTTTAGATTACCTCCATTCTGGATATTGCTGTTCACAGTTGATATATTCTAGAAGCAAGAAGGCAATTTCTCAAAGGTTCTCCTAAACAACCTCAATGGAAAAATCAATTTTTAAAGCTGTTTTTTCACACAGTACGGAATTATTGAACAGGTTATGAAAACTGTCAATTTTTCAAAGCCTACCTGATAAATCTGCTTGATAATTATGCATCACGCTTTATGTAGCATTCTTCCAAAATGTATACTTACATTAACCATTCAAAAGTTGGCAGTTTCTCTGGGAAAAGTTTGTCGTATAGAAATTCCACATCTGATTCTTGCCCATTTTTTGGCATCAATGGAAGATATACAAATTCTGCTAGTCCTACAAAAAAAACAAATAAAGCTTTTTAAGCTAAATCCTGCCTATTCCATATTGCAGTAATAAAAACGACAACTACTTTATAACCAAACAGGGCATTTAAATAAGAAAACCACTGAACACAGAAAATTATGAAACAATATTTTATGTAAAATATTTTACCATTTGAGGGTCCTTACTCGCTTAGGTCCCTCCATTTAATATGCCACCTATACACACAGAATATTATGAAACAATATTTTAAGTAAAATATTTTACCATTCGAGGGTCCTCACACGCTTAGGTCCCTCCATTTAATATGCCACCTATACACACTAACCACTTGCAGGTTCACAATTATTTTAAATTTAATAGTATTCAAATATCTAGAATAAATATGTTGCTTAGTGTCTCTGCAAAGTATATAAGTATAAGTATCACTATCCAATAAAATTTTGTTTCCATATTCTCTCAACAATGAATTAAACGCAGTAGTATAGTGGCAAACTTTCATATATGATAATATATTTATTACTGTTATTAGGGAACTAATGCAGAGGGCATTATCTCTATTGGGGAGTTGGTGCGTTACAGAGGAACTATCTGTGAATCCCTCAAAAATCATCATGGCACCATTCACGAAGCAACGGAACGCAAAGATCACCAAGGCACCATTTCTCTTTGGAAAGCAAATAGAAGTTGTCAGAGAAGTAAACTAGTAAAGTTAGACGATAATCTACATGATACGAGGTTTCGTCCAGATAGGAAGCCAAATAACGATTTTAGATTTTTAGGGTAAACTTGGAAATCTGAGGGTCTGAAAAATTTTGATTTTTATTTACCTGAGGCTGAAACTCAAAACGACCGACGGATTTGTAAATAGCGCACTAAAGCTACACATGATACGAGTTTTCGTCCAGATAGGAAGCCAAATAACGATTTTAGATTTTTAGGGTAAACTTGGAAATCTGAGGGTCTGAAAAATTTTGATTTTTATTTACCTGAGGCTGAAACTGAAAACGACCGATGAATTTATAATTAGCGCGCTAAAACTATACATGATACGAGTTTTCGTCCAAATAGGAAGCCAAATAACGATTTTAGATTTTTAGGGTAAACTTGGAAATCTGAGGGGCTGAAAAATTTTGATGTTCGTTACCTGAGGCTCAAACTCAAAACGACCGAAGGATTTGTAATTAGCGCATTAAAACTACACATGATACGAGTTTCCATCCAGATAGGAAGCCAAATAACGATTTTAGATTTTTAGGGTAAACTTGTAAATCTGAGGGGCTGAAAATTTTTGATGTTCGTTACCTGAGGCTCAAACTCAAAACGACCGACGGATTTGTATATGTAGTTTTAGTGCTCTAATTACAAATCCGTTGGTCGTTTTGAGTTTGAGCCTCAGGTAACGAACATCAAAATTTTTCAGACCCTCACATTTCCAAGTTTACCCAAAAAATCTAAAATCGTTATTTGGCTTCCTATCTGGACGAAAACTCGTATCATGTGTAGTTTTAGTGGGCTAATTACAAATCCGTCGGTTCTTTTGAGTTTGAGCCTCAAGTAACGAAAATCAAAATTTTTCAGACCCTCAGATTTCCAAGTTTACCCTAAAAATCTAAAATCGTTATTTGGCTTCCTATCTGGACGAAAACTCGAATCGTGTATAGTTTTAGCGCGCGAATTATAAATTCATCGGTCGTTTTGAGTTTCAGCCTCAGGTAACGAAAATCAAAAATTTTCAGTCCCTCATATTTCCAAGTTTACCCTAAATATCTAAAATCGTTATTTGGCTTCCTATCTGGACGAAAACTCGTATCATGTGTAGTTTTAGAACGCTAATTACAAATCCGTCGGTTGTTTTGAGTTTGAGCCTCAAGTAACGAAAATCAAAATTTTTCAGACCCTCAGATTTCCAAGTTTACCCTAAAAATCTAAAATCGTTATTTGGCTTCCTATCTGGACGAAAAATCGAATCATGTATAGTTTTAGCGCGCTAATTATAAATTCATCGGTCGTTTTGAGTTTCAGCCTCAGGTAACGAAAATCAAAATTTTTCAGACCCCCAGATTTCCAAGTTTACCCTAAAAATCTAAAATCGTTATTTGGCTTCCTATCTGGACGAAAACTCGTATCATGTGTAGTTTTAGTGCGCTAATTACAAATCCGTCGGTTGTTTTGAGTTTGAGCCTCAGATAACAAACATAAAAATTTTTCAGATCCTCAGATTTCCAAGTTCACCCTAAAAATCTAAAATCGTTATTTGGCTTCCTATCTGGACGAAAACTCGTATCATGTACAGTTTTAGCGCGCTAATTATAAATTCATCGGTCGTTTTCAGTTTCAGCCTCAGGTAAATAAACATCAAAAATTTTCAGACCCTCAGATTTACAAGTTTACCCTAAAAATCTAAAATCGTTATTTGACTTCCTATCTGAACGAAAGCCCGTATCATTTATAGTTTTAGCGCGCTAATTATAAATTCATCGGTTGTTTTGAGTTTCAGCCTCAGGTAACGAAAATCAAAAATTTTCAGACCCTCAGATTTCCAAGTTTACCCTAAAAATCTAAAATCGTTATTTGGCTTCCTATCTGGACGAAAACTCGTATCATGTGTAGTTTTAGTGCGCTAATTACAAATCCGTCGGTTGTTTTGAGTTTGAGCCTCAAGTAACGAAAATCAAAATTTTTCAGACCCTCAGATTTCCAAGTTTACCCTAAAAATCTAAAATCGTTATTTGGCTTCCTATCTGGACGAAAAATCGAATCATGTATAGTTGTAGCGCGCTAATTATAAATTCATCGGTCGTTTTGAGTTTCAGCCTCAGGTAACGAAAATCAAAAATTTTCAGACCCTCATATTTCCAAATTTACCCTAAAAATCTAAAATCGTTATTTGGCTTCCTATCTGGACGAAAACTCGTATCATGTGTAGTTTTAGAGCGCTAATTACAAATCCGTCGGTTGTTTTGAGTTTGAGCCTCAAGTAACGAAAATCAAAATTTTTCAGACCCTCAGATTTCCAAGTTTACCCTAAAAATCTAAAATCGTTATTTGGCTTCCTATCTGGACGAAAAATCGAATCATGTATAGTTTTAGCGCGCTAAATATAAATTCATCGGTCGTTTTGAGTTTCAGCCTCAGGTAACGAAAATCAAAATTTTTCAGACCCCCAGATTTCCAAGTTTACACTAAAAATCTAAAATCGTTATTTGGCTTCCTATCTGGATGAAAACTCGTATCATGTGTAGTTTTAGTGCGCTAATTATAAATTCATCGGTCGTTTTCAGTTTTTCAGTTTCAGCCTCAGGTAAATAAAAATCAAAATGTTTCAGACCCTCAGATTTACAAGTTTACCCAAAAAATCTAAAATCGTTATTTGGCTTCCTATCTGGACGAAAACTCGTATCATTTATAGCTTTAGCGCGCTTATTATAAATTCATCGGTCGTTTTGAGTTTCAGCCTCAGGTAACGAAAATCAAAATTTTTCAGACCCCCAGATTTCCAAGTTTACCCTAAAAATCTAAAATCGTTATTTGGCTTCCTATCCGGACGAAAACTCGTATCATGTATAGTTTTAGCGCGCTAATTATAAATTCATAGGTCATTTTGAGTTTCAGCCTCAGGTAAATAAAAATCAAAATTTTTCAGACCCTCAGATTTCCAAGTTTACCCTAAAAATCTAAAATCGTTATTTGGCTTCCTATCTGGACGAAAACTCGTATCATTTATAGCTTTAGCGCGCTTATTATAAATTCATCGGTCGTTTTGAGTTTCAGCCTCAGGTAACGAAAATCAAAATTTTTCAGACCCCCAGATTTCCAAGTTTACCCTAAAAATCTAAAATCGTTATTTGGCTTCCTATCCGGACGAAAACTCGTATCATGTATAGTTTTAGCGCGCTAATTATAAATTCATAGGTCATTTTGAGTTTCAGCCTCAGGTAAATAAAAATCAAAATTTTTCAGACCCTCAGATTTCCAAGTTTACCCTAAAAATCTAAAATCGTTATTTGACTTCCTATCTGAACGAAAGCTCGTATCATTTATAGTTTTAGCGCGCTAATTATAAATTCATCGGTCGTTTTGAGTTTCAGCCTCAGGTAACGAAAATCAAAAATTTTCAGACCCTCAGATTTCCAAGTTTACCCTAAAAATCTAAAATCGTTATTTGGCTTCCTATCTGGACGAAAACTCGTATCATGTATAGTTTTAGCGCGCAAATTATAAATTCATCGGTCGTTTTGAGTTTGAACCTCGGGTAACGAACATCAACATTTTTCAGACCCTCAAATTTCCAAGTTTACCCTAAAAATCTAAAATCGTTATTCGGTTTCCTACCTGGACAAAAACTCGCATCATGTGTAGTTTTAGTGCGCTATTTACAAATCTGTCGGTCGTTTTGAGTTTGAGCCTCAGGTAATGAACATCAACATTTTTCAGACCCTCAGATTTCCAAGTTTACCCTAAAAATCTAAAATCGTTATTTGGCTTCCTATCAGTCATTTTGAGCTTCAGCCTCAGGTAACGAACAGACTTTTATACATCTAATTTCTTCATGACAATCTAGTTATAGTTCTTCCATTTACCCTTGGTTATATCCATAATTAGCTATCACCAGTACCAAAAGAGAAGACAAAATGCCTACATTGCTACAAAAAACCCCAATCTGTGGCTGGAATTTTTACTTCTCCCTTTATACTGCAAATGGCGCAAATGTCCTGCCCTCAAGCAGTTGACTATCATCTCCTCTTAAATTTTCTTTTAAGTGTCTGATATTTAAGGAGAGAACCATCTAATAAAACTTTGCATTTGTTTGGATGTTTTCATCAAATAAGACATAGATAATGGAGTAGGCATCAATGGCATCAATATATGAGCAAGTAAAAAAGAATTTTACTAACTATTAAATTTGAAATGTGTTGTAACCACGGCAACCAAATCATAATCTAACTCATCCCCATTTTTTATAATCTTTATTAAGATACCAGCACTGTGGTCTCTGTCTGCAGCAACTGGTTTGCAAAGCATGTTTTTTGGGTTTAAACATAATTCCAGCTTCTCCTTCTTGTCAGCAATGGCCTAAAAATGAATCTTTTATTACTACTTCAATAGAACATTGCCACCATGACAATGGGTGGATAGCAGATTTTGCACTCCTTATTTGTTATAAAGTTATTTTATAAATAGTACTACTCTTCAGTGGCTGATTTAGAGGGTGTGAGGGGGGCATATGCTCTATGGAAGCATATTTTATTTATATAAATACCAAAGTTTGCTTTCTTTTTGCTCTTCAGAGGGTGACTAGACTGGTCCCCCCCCCCCCCTAGACCTGTATTGGAAAATGGGAAGTGTCATGGAAACACTGAATATCATATAAATACCAAAACTTGGTTTGAGAGCTTTTTTTTGCTCCTCACAAATTTATAGTGGGTCCACATAGGCAGGATTGTTCAGTGCCCCTCCCCCCCCCCCCTTAGAACTAAATCTGCCCCTGCTACTCTTTTTTATAAAAATGAATTTGACATATTTGACTGGAAATGAGAATTTTAAAAAATAATAACTATTATACTGTTACTTTCATGAAACTGATATTTCTTATGTAATATTTTTTTTATCAAAACACTTTTTTATGGTCTATACTCTAGCAAGACCTTTTTATCTATAGATAGAAGAGAGGCAAGAACAAGAGTACCTCCAGAACATGAGAACAGCGTTAGGTGTTGTTCTCATGGCACCTGTTATATCTGATGCTGCTAGCTAGCTTGTGCATAATAGAGGTCTTCTTTGCACTCTGACACCACATCAAGCAGCCATACTAATCCTGGATCTGACAACTGCTCTAAGAGCCAATCTATGACATTGGGCTTGCACCTCAAGATTGTACTAACTACCCAACACACCCACTTGATAGATATTGACTTTTTGTAAGAATGGTCACAATGCTATGCCAATGTGTATTTACACCACAGATACTAGGTGATTTAAAGTCGTCTACTTTCTAGATGTGAATTGGACCAACTCAGTCTTCAAAGGATTGACTAAGAGTCCTGATGACAGTGATGGCTGTGATTTTCTCAAATCAAAGAGTATGGAGTATAAAAAAATTCTTGGTGAAATCAATGTAAGTTGCAAACTTGTGATTGAAAGTTTCAGATATAGGTTTTTAATTAAAATGTGACATACCTAAGTACTAATTGGGGATAGTAGTTAACAAATAGCGAACACAACCTGTTAAAAACAAAAAGTTTAAACTCAAATGAGAAGTTATAAAGACAACAAATAGCTCAACTCATAGGAAATGTCTTTTTTCATCCTGTGCTAATATAATATTAAGTCAATAATAGGTATTTATTTTGGCCTCAGCTGAGTCAAGCTCAGTTTATCAACTTCAGTAATCTGCTTCCAGCACCTCTACTACTTCTTCTGTACACATGAAATGCATCATGTAAATTTGCTATACCTGAAGCACTTTTATATAAAATATATACTAAACAAGGAAAATAATAATTTGAATCTTTGATAAACAATAAATGGACATACCGATTCTATACTATGCATTCCTCCAAGTGTAGATATAGCTTCAGATTCATTTCTTACAAGTCCAGGGTACTCGACCCTAACTATTCCCTTACGAAGATTGAATAAAGACGATTTGTCCAGATTTTTTTGACTTGCATTTTTCTTAGTCATGAAACCTAACCGGTGCGTGTCAGTGCCGTCAATCATTATAGGTATCTAAAATGTGTATACGTATTTAATGTTATTCCTTCAAGTGAACAATCTCTAAATTAATAAAAAATATATTAATAACAAATCTTTAAAGAGGAAAACTTAGAGGTTAGGTCAACTCATCAAATGTCAACAACACTCAACAGTTCAACTCTAAGGTTCAACTGTTCAACACTTGTCAATTGTCAACTGCTGTCAACAGTTGATGTCCATTGTCCTGGCAATGAAGTGTCAATACCTATGGAATGGCCCATGGCCGACTCTACAATAGGCCGGAGCCTTAGATGTGGCAACGTAGCTTAGCTGTCAAATAGTGGGCCGAACGGCGGGCATTCCGCAGAAAATTTCAATTGCCTTATAGTTTCAGAATAATTATTACATTTTATATGTATTAGAGTTCATCTCGGTTCATAAATTAAGAAAAATACTTTTTGAAAAAATAAGAATGGTGAAAAATGCCAGTAGTAACAGTACAAAAATGTACATGTATTTAGATTTAGAGATTTTCCCTTCTGTTAGACATTTGTTATTTCCATTAGATTTCCTCTTTTTAGTCTTGTCAGTCTGTATTTTGTCTTGAACTGTTTCAGTGTAATTATTAATAAAAATATTTGCTACATTAACAACATTAATTCGAGCAGAATTTCATCAGTTTGGGGTTGATTACATGAACAAATGTGTCTAAAACAAAATCATATATATGTATATTCACAGACCATAAAACAGAGGTAGACACTGAAACTCATTCATAAATCCCCAATTGCTTACATGAAGACATGACTTGTGGGCGAGGGGAATGAAGACGTAAGAGGGTACTGATAGTGGGGATGAAAATGGCGAACGAATTCTCCTACTAAGAGAAATGTGGCAACTATGCTGAAATAGCTTTGATAAAACTCATAGGCGTATCCAAATTTATTTTATTAGCTGTTCAAAATTTAAAATACAAACGAAATGTATTTGAATAAGTCATGTCATGTATATATCTACATGTTAGGAAATAATGAAAAAATAAAAGTGTATACATTTATAGAGCCTTTATTTCACAATACATTACTCATCAAAAAAAAAACGAAATGTAATAATAATGTTTATTTAGCAAAGATAAGTATAATTCAACAAAATAATGCTTAAAATCAGAAGCAAAAAATCTTTGCTGCAAAATAAACAGAGAAATTCACAGGGTGTTTGTTAATAGACACTGTATGTGGATATAAAATATGATACAAATGTTACAAAAAAAATACAAATATTCATGCTTATGAAATAATCGTTTCCGACAAAATAATATGCTAACACTAAAAAATTCAGAAACAGAGACATATATACGTATTTATATAAATACAAACACATGCATTCACGTATCTAGATTTTGAGAGACAAGGGCCCCTTAAAAATTTCACTGTGACACATTAATAAATCATTTTTATGCATTCTTTTGTACACGGAGAAAAAAACTGATTTACATATACAATGGAAGAAAAAGGCCTACGCCAGTTATTCAATAATTTAAAGCGAGGTATTGTAATCAAAACTCATTACAAATTTCTTTAACTATTTTTTAAAAAGTATCTGCGAGCTCAATACTTTAAATTATAAAGTAGCAAATTATATTATAGCTTTATCCCTAGAGGGGGGGTGATGGTAAATATGACAAGGGGGGACATGGAAAATTCAGAAAGTATGTAGCAGTAATATAAGTTGCCATGTCCTCCATTATATAGATATATGGTATACAGATTAGAGTGTAACTAGACTACTTTCAGACTCTGTGGATGAAGTGTTTACCTTGTCTTTCTTATCTGAAGCCACACTAATTGAAATAGAACTGGAAAACATCCAATAATATATATTTTATTAATAAATAATTGTAATTATATATATGTAGCAGGAAAAGTCGTTAAAGTGATGTAGTAGAGTTTTCACATTGAATAAAACAACAAAGAGATAGAGTAGAACAGAACAGAATAACATATGAGTGCTACTTCTAACATTAATATTCAGATATATACCTGGAGGTTCCTGAGCTGGATGGATCAAAAGCTGTATGCACTACATTCGGTACAGCATCTTTGTTTAGGAACAGATCCATCCTCCCTATGTTTGAAATCTCTTGTATTAAAATGCTTTGCGCATATTTCTACTCTTTTGAGAAACTGATGTTCATAACCCAAAGCAGGGAGCCAAAGCCGCCTTCTTTCAATATTTTGAGGGAGTCTATAATTGAGAAAAGATGCATCCTTAAGCATGCCCATTAATTTACATATTGTCTACTACTACAATATTTTGCATTAAGCTTATTAAATATTATTATTTCAAGTGAACCGTCTTAGTTAACCCTGAGTTTAAACCTTAAACCATTTTCTAAGAAAAAGTATTTTTCTCCGAGCTTATTATCATTTCTACTCAATAAAATATGAAAATTTTGAGTTGATAACAATCAATTACTAGCTCACACAAATTCCTGAACAACACACTTGAAAATAGATGTTTGAGATTCATATACTTTATATGTGGAAAGAAAATCATTTAAGCCACAGAACATTATTTATATGATTTAAGAATTATAGGATCTTCAGCACTTTTCAGTGTGAGCTTCATAGTAATTATCGAAAGCATCAAAAAGCTATTTGACGGCGCCAATGGTGTCCTGAATTCTGACGCTGCCAATTCTCTTACCTGTGGAATGTTAAGTGTTTAGCCTCAGGCTTGTAATCGTACACTTTACACACTGTCTCACCATTGTTTATTTTGTCTACAAAACCACCAAAAAAGCAATAAAAACTGTATTTAATCGCAAATAATTAAGCACAAACTCGAAAACCGCGTACTACGGCGTACTACTACACAACGCAAAACACAAAACATACGCAAAATGGCGGATCATGAATGGGTTCCTGACCATCCTTTACAGGTGACGTTGCCAACTTGCCAAGCGGTTTTGCGGAGACATCTCCATTATAAACTGACTAATTATAGAACTGCAATATTGGGCAAAATAACACATAATTCATCAACTTGTCAGCGAAGAGCTTTAATATCCGTTTCTGTAAGCAAAGAGTTTCACTTGTAGTATGAAAGTCGGTTTGTCGAAGTTTTCTCTTTTGGCAGGACTACATTCGCCTGCGACGTTATGGCAACGTGGCTTCGCGCCGGCGACATCCTTTCAATAAGTTTTCGTCGCAATTGCAGGGCTGTGTGTATATTGATGTATTCTTTTGCAATTTTCATTAAAACTGCTTTGTGCAATTGCCCAAAAACTTACTTTTCTACCTATTGGCCTGAACATGGCCAACTTTACTCACTAGGCCGGAGCATGAAATATGGTAACACTGAATCTGCGGGCCGAGTTTTCATTTGTTGTTATGTCATGTGTATTCTTCCAGGAGCAGAAAATATGGTTGGAAGGTGATTATTAATGTGTTTCTAATTATTTACCTGCACAAACGAAACTATAAAGATAACAAGATGCCTGCAAAGCGTGTAGTACCAGGTTGCAGCCCAGTAGAGGACTACCAACATAACCTTATTTCAGATTAAAAAGAACGTTGCAAGGTGATTTTTAATGTGTTTCTACTTATTTACCTGCACAAATGAAACTATAAAGATAAAAAGATGCCTGCAAAGTGTGTAGTACCAGGTTGCACTAGCAATTGTGCGTCCAATAAGGGACATAAACAGAAGTGGGTGAAAGGTATTCCTCGGAAGGGCTGGTTATATTTATAAGGATAAAGACAATAATTTACAAACATTTCAAAGGATAAGACCTATTTTAAAGCACAATGTGGTACCTATAATGTTTTCTGGACCTCCCAAATATCACAGAAAAATACAGTTAATAGAACTCATCTGGGCATGGCCTGGGGCATACCTACGAAAGGATTTGATGGTGAAAATGAAATCAAGACCAGCAAGAATGGTTTCACAGTGACCTAATAGTGAATTTTTCTAGCTCAAGTGACAATTTACAAAGTAAATTGAGTGTTCATTTAAGTGGCAGTGGAAGTGGCAGCAGGAAACAGGTTGCGTTTATTTTTATTTTGTAGTGTTTGACTGTGATGAAACAGACATCAGATGTAAGTGGTATTAGTAGTAGTAGTTCTAAAAAGTATTTTTCTTAATTTATTAACCGAGATGAACTCTAATACATATAAAATGTAATAATTATTCTGAAACTATAGCCTAGTGTAGAGTCGGCCATGTTTCAGGCCATGGCCGACTCACTAGGCCGGAGCATTGAAATATGGCAACACTGAATAGTCGGCCGAGCTTTTGTCATTAGTGTAATTCTTCCAGAGTAAAAAATAAGATTGGAAGGTGTTTTTTAATGTGTTTCTAATTATTTATCTGCACAAACGAAACTATAAAGATAAAAAGATGCCTGCAAAGTATGTAGTACCAGGTTGCACTAGCAATTGTGCTTCCAATAAAGGACATACCAAACATAACCTTCCAGAGTGAA
The DNA here is from genome assembly GCA_951848785.1 of Callosobruchus maculatus. Lineage (NCBI taxonomy): Eukaryota > Metazoa > Arthropoda > Insecta > Coleoptera > Chrysomelidae > Callosobruchus > Callosobruchus maculatus. The sequence continues at coordinate 64,356 of CATOUR010000087.1, read as the reverse complement.
AAAGAAGATTGGAAGGTGATTTTTAATGTGTTTCTAATTATTTACCTGCACAAACGAAACTATAAAGATAAAAAGATGCCTGCAAAGTGTGTAGTACCAGGTTGCACTAGCAATTGTGCTTCCAATAAAGGACATACCAAACATAACCTTCCAGAGTGAAAAAGAATATTGGAAGGTAATTTTTAATATGTTTCTAATTATTTACCTGCACAAACGAAACTATAAAGATAAAAAGATGCCTGCAAAGTCTGTAGTACCAGGTTGCACTAGCAATTGTGCTTCTAATAAAGGACATAGACAGAAGTGGGTGAAAGGTATTCCTCCTAAGAGCTGGTTATATTTATAAGAATAAAGACAATAATTTACAAACATTTCCAAGGATAAGACCTATTTTAAAGCACAATGTGGTACCTACAATGTTTTCTGGACCTCCGAAATATCACAGAAAAATACAGTTCTAATAGAACACATCTGGGCACACCTATGAAAGGATTTGATAGTGAAGGAGAATCAAGACCAGCAAGAATGGCTTTAAAGTGACCTAATAGTGAATTTTTCTAGCTCAAGTGAAAATTTGCAAAGTAAATTTGTGTGGCAGCAGGAAACAGGTTGCGTTTATTTTTATTTTGTAGTGTTTGACTACGATGAACCAGACATCAGATGTAAGTGGTATTAGTAGTAGTAGTTCTAAAAAGTATTCTTCTTAATTTATCAACTGAAATGAACTCTTAATACATATAAAATGTAATAATTATTCTATAAAACAATTTACGGGAACCGGACCACTATTTGACAGTTAAGCCGCGTTGCCACATCTAAGGCTCCGGCCTAGTGTAGAGTCGGCCATGCCTGAAATCAAAATTTTAACAATACCAATTGTGAATAAGCAGAATAAGGACTGTAATTCGAGCTGTATACTCTGATGGTAGGGTTACTAGGGTTACGCCTACCAACTATAAGCTGTATGTATTTAATATACCTATCAAATAATTTTGTCCATGTTCTACCTATAACTTTTGTAATGGCAAGAACATTTATACAGGGTGATATTTCATCAATTTGTAAAACAATGTACTTCTCCGAGAATAATAAACCCTCTGCAACAGTTTTAATGTAAGGCATATTTTCTGTCAGGTGCAACTTTTAAAGAACTGCAAAGTTTTGAGGAATATTTAGGATGGTGGTAAAATTGGCAACTTATCCTCTGTCACAAAATTGTAAACTTTCTTTGGCTGGACATAGAAAAGGTTTTAATATATGTTTTGTGGTTTTAACATTAAACCAACAGAAAACCTATTTGAAAATAGTGTGCCAAAATATTTTCTATTTGAGACCAACAGGATATTCTTAATGACAGTGGTAAAATCTAACTCAAATCACCAACAAATTATGATTTATTGATTTAAAGGAATGTCTATATTCATTGATACTAATACTACCTGCATCTGATGTCTGGTTCATCGTAGTCAAACACTACAAAATAAAAATAAACACAACCTATTTCCTGCTGCCACTTCCACTTAAATGAACACTCAATTTACCTTCTAAATTTTCACTTAAGCTAGAAAAATTCACTATTAGGTCACTTTGAAGCCATTCTTGTTGGTCTTGATTCCCGTTCACTACCAAATCTTTTCGTAGGTATGCCCAGATGTGTTCTATTAGAACTGTATTTTTCTGTGATATTTGGGAGGTCCAGAATACATTGTAGGTACCACATTGTGCTTTAAAATAGGTCTTATCCTTTGAAATGTCTGTGATATAGTAGAACGTCGTTGATAAATTCTTATAAAATTTATTATTTTTTGCCGTGTAAGAAATCATTAAATTGACGAAAATATGTTTCTCAGTGTAATATTGTGGATGCGAGTCACTTCAAGCTGATGCAAGCACAAAGATGCAAGGTTACCTCACCAAAGGACCAAACATATCAAAGGTGCCGACAGGTTTTGTCGCTTCTCTGTGATGGCTATTCTCGGGTAATTATTATACGAGAAAAGCTTAATTCAGATGCATACGACATCCGACGATACGACGGTACGAAACTGTTCCTATTGGTTGAAATATTCAAAATGATGTCAAATCAAAATATTTCAACCAATAGGAACAGTTTCGTACCGTCGTATCGTCGGATGTCGTATGCATCTGAATTTAGCTAAAAAGTAGTCTCTGGAGAAAAGTCGACGAGTTTTGTCTATGCATGTCAATTTTTTTTCATTCATAAATATACCAGTACCAGTGTATGTTTTGTGAATATACCTACTGAACATGCCTATTTGAATTTCAAATTTTAAAGTGATTCGTATCCAGCCATAAACTGCTCATACACATTAATTAATTATTATTCATTTATTCCTGTCTAACTGGATAAGTCATATTTTATTTGTTATTTCTTTTTCTTTATTTGAACTTTGAAGAAAAGACAAAACGACACTTCAGCAGACTTTAGTTTCTAAAATAGGCGTGGCGCCAGTTACACTGACCCTGCCAACTTGATCTGTCAAAGTCAAAAATATTATTCCCATTTTCCGTATTTTTGTTTTGGAAATTCTTTCATATATAACCAAAATATGGTTATCAAAGTTTATATAAGCGGAATATCCGGCAACAAAGAAGTAAGTTCATTTTTCATTCTTCTAAATAAAGATTTGTCACGTATACACCTGTTACGTTCTCTAGGTAAAAAAACGCCAACAGCGAGTTATAATGATCCTAGACTCCAAGAATATCAAATACGAGGTAATCGACATAGCAGAGCCTGGTGCTGAAGAAGCGAAAGACTTTATGCAAAACAATTCCACTGCTCTAGGTGCTACAATTGGGGATCCTAACCCTAGACATCCTTTGCCACCCCAAATTTTCAATGATGATGCATACTGTGGAGTAAGTAGAGCTTCAAATTGACTTTAACATTGTTTATGATGCTATAGTTACAGAGGAAGCTCTTGAGTCTAGTTCCATTTACACATTTTAGACTAGGTATATCACTTTTCTGGTTTCAGAGCCAACTGATAGTTTGTCATGAAATTTTTTTCCTATTCATATTGAAATGCCAAAAAAAGCAAATTTATGTTTTTGGCGTATTTGTAGTTGTAATATTTTTATATTCAAAGTCTACATTTGATCCAAATTATTCTAACAACTCCAATAATTAAGCTAGATATGCCTGATAAACAAGCAATACATTACAGAATAGAGAATGTTTGACATGGTAGTTGTTCTGCCCAACGAATTCGTATAGGGTTCTGCCTATAATATTGTTATTACTTTTGATTAATTTCTGGGTCAAGCAGTAATTTTCTGGTCCCTATTGAAAATCCTGAAAAAATGTTTGCATAGTTTTTCAGTTTATGTCAGTGCCATAGGTATGGAATGTAAGGCACTTTGGCTTGCACACCTTACTTTTTAACATAATAATGAAACCTAAATCTCATTCAAATATCTGTTTTGGCTATATAATTTTATGTATTTTTCTTTGTTAAACAGTTGAAATGGTTCTGTTATGAACTAGGATTGAAGGTATTAGATATATAAGAATATTGAGCACAAGCCATAAAGTTCAACATTTCTTAACACTAATTTAGAATGTGACAAATATATATAGAAGCTGTGCCAAGAACGAAAACCTAAAAGTTAAAAATTAGTAAACATGAACAAAATATTTCAGTTAACAGTAGAAAATTATTTGATTTGCCAAGTAATAAATTACTTAGAAGTTTGTCTTCACAATTTATTGTGAGAACAGTCATTTTATTTACCTTATTTTTAGAAAAAAAATACTATCAGGGATATATCAAAAGAAAAAAATTGAGGCAAGTTGATTGACTCACTACTTCCCACACATAATGATGATACCATTTTATTATTTCCCATTGCATGAAGCTATAGTCTGAAATCCCCTTGCAACTAAATCATCGCCCACCCGCCCGCAAAAAACAACACAAAAACCCTTGTGAGTGGCTTCTTGCGTCTCCCTCCTCAGGAACTAAGAGGCCATACTTTTTTTCTGCATACTTCAACTCGACGATGCGAAATGATCAAGAGCCTCTAACCCATCTAAAAACAAACTTTGAGCTGATTTTATATTTTTGGTTTTTTTAAAACTGAGTCGCTTTCCATTATCGCCGCGGTAATAAATTCTGAGTCAAAATTTCATTAAAATCAATTTAATAATTTTGGCTTTAAGCAATATACATAGAATGAAATGAAGCAAAACACGTATGTACAGATCACTAAATTAGTTTCTGTAATAATAGGCACGCCAATGTTCGAATGACCTAAAAAAGTGTAATATGCCACTAGGTATTTCTTCTACAGGTCAATGGACAGACTACTATGAATACAACAAATTTTTTAGTTTTACAACCCCCACCCCCCAACCACCCGATTTCACCCCACTTAGAAAAAAAAAATTGAAAATGATCAGGAACCCGTAAAACACCAGAAAAAAAGTTTGAGCTGTTTTTATATTTTTAGTTTTTTTTATTATTGCTGCGCCGCCACTGACATTATTTTTCCAAAGCATACGCGTTTTCCATCCTCGCTGTGGTAGTAATACTGTGTCAAAATTTCATTGAAATCAATTGAACAATTTTCGCGTTACGCGATATCGAACGATCTAAAACAATACTTGTATGTATACATCACAAATTCAAAGTCCCGTGGTTTCTATAATAAGCATGCAACATTCGGATAGATCTAAAAAAGTGTATCATGCTGCTAGGTTTTTCATTCACATATCAATGGACAGCCCATTACGAATACAACAAACTTTTTAGTTTTACAACCCCCCACCCCCCAACCGCCCCAAATTCACCCCCACCCAAGAAAAAGTAGAACAGACAGACCAACAGTCAGACGGAAATGGGTGACGTGGATTTTTATTATGTAGACATCATAAAACGCTCAAACAGCGTGTTATCTCAAAATCGAAAATTATTGCGATCACAATACTCCCCTCACCTATCTGTGTGGGAAGTAATTAGCATCCTTGAGACACGCATGTTTGTATACAAAGCAATCTTATAGGCATTTGTAATTGAAAAATCATCCGACAAATAGTACTCAATTATCTCTACAGCTTCCGCAAAACAAACCAGCAATAGATATAAATACCAAAACCAAATCATCGCGCACCCGCCCGCAAAAAGAAATTCAACGCAAAAACTCTCGTAAATAGTTTCTTGCTCTCCCTCCCTAGAAACTAGGACGCCACAGCTTTTTTCTGTATGCTTCAACTGATGGACGACGCGAAACGATCAGGAGCCTCCAACCTAGGCCGCACAGTAAGACAGGCCGGCAGGCAGCTTGCGTGACGTCACAAACTTCGACCGACTTTTATATGTGTTTATATGGGGCGCGCGGTATTTTTATTATATCAGCTTGCCGTAAATCGATTTTTTGGCATAGTTGCATATATAATTTACTCATCAGGAGTTCTGCTATATTGTGAAGTATAAAAGAAAATAAAGATACCTACCCATAATTCTTAATTGGATATTATAAAACAATGAAAATGTCGATTTTCAGTTAAAATAAGGCATTTCCCATTCTGGTTCAAACTATTTTACTAAGCAGGTGATATAAAAAAATAAAAAACTACACTAATAGAAAAATAACTCTTTAGGTGTTGAAAAACAGGAACAAACATACAAATCAAATAGTAATATAAAATAGGAACAAATAATAAATAGGTTATATTTTCAGGTCATATAAAAATAACAATAACAGAAAAGTAACTCTCAGCTATTAGAAAATATAGGAATAAACATGTAAATCACAAAGTAATACGAACTAAAAACAAAAAATAAAAACATTTTCGGGCCATCTAAAATAAATAAGAAACTATAAAATAAAAACGACTCTTCTGGTATAAAAAAATATAGGATCAATCATATAAATCACGAAGGAATACAAAATATGAACAAAAATAAAAAATATGTAGGTGATATGAATTAAAGGAAGAAACAACAATAACAGAAACGTAAGTCTTTAGGTAACACAAAATATGGGAACAAACATATAAATCACAAAGTAATAGAAAATGGGAACGAAAGGATATGTAGTGTTTTAATTTTCGGAAGAACTAAGTACTGGACAGCTTATCAGTTTTTCTTTTCTTATTAGATTTCACACAATTGTCATTGATGGCATTATTGTATAGTTTCTCAATATATAAGCCTGAAATTCCGGAAATAATAAACACAAGATCAAATCAGAATATCAAATAAAAATTTCACCTTGTCGATATAATAAAATAACACGTTTTGCTCAAATCTACTCAAATGCACACTCGTCTGCTGTCTGCACAGGAATACAACGTGCCAGTCACAAGTGCCAGTACTGCCAGTGTTATCCCGCGGAAATCGGACAGCGCGGCAGACGGCTTAGGTCGATATTTGTGACGTAGGCGACGACAGAGATAGATATATATGCCGGCCTGTCTTACTGTGCGGCCTAGCTCCAACCCGTCTAAAAACGAAGTTTGAGCTGATTTAATGTCTTTGGTTTTTTGGTTATTGCTGCGCCGCCACTGACACGGTTTTTCAAAAACAGAGTCGTTTTCCATTCTCGCAGCGGTAATAAATTCCGTGTCAAAATTTTATTAACATCAATTCAATAATTTTCGCTTTACGCAATATACATAGAACGAAATAAAGCAAAACTCATATGTACAGATCATAACATTGGTTCTGTAATAGGCAAGCCAATGTTCGGATGGAACTAAAAAAGTGTAATATGCCGCTAGGTATTTCTTTTCTACAGGTTAATAGACGGACTATTATGAATACAACAAATCTTTTAGTTTTACTACCCCCCACTTCCCAACCGCTCCGATTTCACACCACCCAAAAAAATTGAAAATGATCGGGAACCCGTTAAAACGCCTAAAAACAAAGTTTGAGCTGTTTATATATTTTTAGTTTTTTTTATTAATGCCGCGCCGCCACTGATCCGATTTTTCCAAAACATACGCGTTTTCCATCATCGCCTTGGGAGCAATACTATGTCAAAATTTCATTAAAATCAATTGAACAATTTTCGCGTTACGCGATATCGAACGATCTAAAACAATACTCGTATGTATACATCACAAATTCTAAGTCCCTTGGTTTTTATAATAAGCAAGGCAATGTTCGGATGGACCTAAAAAAGTGTATCATGCCGCTAGGTTTTTCATTCACATATCAATGGACGACGAATACATCATATTTTTCAGTATTACAACCCCCCACCCCCCAACTACCCCAAACTCACCCCCACCCAAGAAAAAGTAGAAAATGATCAGGAACCCCTAAAACGCCTAAAAGCGAAGTTTGAGGCATATTTGAATTGAGTTTTTGCTAATTACTTCGCCCCCCGTATAACGATTTTCAAAATTATAGGAGCATTACCTACTACGACCCCACACTCCCCACAGCATAACGCTGCCCAAATTTCATCACAATCCATGCAGCGGTTACTGAGATTATGAGGGTAGAAAGACGCGACAGACAGACAGACCGACAGACAGACAGACCGACAGACAGACATACCAACGGAAATAAGTGACGTGCATTTTCGTTATGTGCACATCATAGAACGCCCAAAAAGCGTATTATCTCAAAATCGAAAATTTTCGCGATCACAATACTCCTCTCACCTATCGGTGTGGGAAGTAAAAGTGCTTATTTTTATATCATCACTATCTTATCATATTACATAAGGCTCTGAAAAACCACATTTATAGTATTTTTACTCCATTTTTCTTAATGTTCAATATACATATATTTGAAAATGGTAGTTTTTTCCTAGAATTTACAGATGTAGGTTCCAACTCTTTTCAACCAAATGGACATGGTGCAAGATGAATACTTTTCTATCAGCATTAACTTGCAAAACATCTCTGCAACATTTTGAAAACATTCACCAAATCTCAGATCCAGCTAGTTCATTATAGCTATAAAAGTGCTCTGTTCTTGTTTTACTCAAGTTGGAGTTATGATGTAAAGGACACGTTAGTGTTAATGTAACATTTAAAAAATATAAGCATGTGTATGTTCGTCTCCATACTTCAAAGACAGTTTGTTTTGGGGACAGTCATTTTGGAGAACAGCTTTTAAAATGGTACGAAGAAGTTGGCAGCGATGCTAGCGATGATAGAAAGTATGTAGGTCCAAATTTTGCACCAGAAAGTGACACTTAGAAAGGCAGAAAGTACGCGTCTACCTCGGAAACTACAAGAAAATATAAAAGAGGTTCAGAGTATCTCAAAAGAAATTTCGGGCCTGTCGTCAGTGCGAAGTTGCTGCGAAGGACGGCTTCTGTTGTTAGCTTGACGAGGAGTGGCAGCACAATTCTTTAAAAAAACTTCGCTCAATGTTCCCCGGATCACCTGGTACCCGGAGATCCGAACGGCCAGGTATTTTACCTCCGTAATCTTTTGATCCTGGAAGAGCCATTGAGCATCTTTTACTTCTAATTAATCCAATTTGTCACTTATGAGAAACCGGGAATATCGGCCCAGCGACGGAACATGAGCCGTGAGGCCATTTGCGCCGCCTATTTCCGGGAACCTATTTCTTGTTTCCCGGAAATATTCCGATGTGGGGGTGATTGCACCGCGGGCGAAGCTAAGTGACTGCACTTCTCCCCCCTGTGGCTGATTGCAGAGCTAATAGTACATGATGCACCGTCGGCGGTGCAAGGTGTACCATCACCTCTGAGCGATGGGTCCCACATCCCTACGCCGATGTATGTGTATTTATATAATATGTATGTATATATATACATAAATACTAAAAAACTAACAGAAAAAAAGGTCCAATAAGTTCAAATTCAAAACTGGTGCACTAAATATGATGAACATTCCTAAGACCGCTCTTCTTTCGTGTCGCGGACTATACGTGATTCTCAGGGATTTCCACCAAGTGATTTACAGTACCACCGATAATCCGCAGTACGGATAACCCGTCCACGGATAATCGGGGTTCTACTGTATCTTGTTTTTTAAAAACTTGTATTTCCCCATACTAAGCAGGCAGTAAAGCTGCTAGGGATGCTATAAAAAAAATACATTGATATTTAAGGACCTCTGTATCTATGAATATGTTGATGAATATAAGTAAACATTTCACAAATGTTTTGTTTGTATTACCATCAATAAATAATCAATGTTTATTCTTTCAGGACTATGACATGTTCGATATGGCAAATGAAGTGGATGAAATGGAGAAATTCTTGAAAATAGAGCCGAGCGACACCCCTATTGCACAGGAACTGATGAAAAATGGTGATGTTATTAAATCGAACGAAAACGACAATGGGCCTAGTGAACAAAATGGCGATAAGACGGACATAAAAGACGAAGGTAAAATGATAACGACAAATTGTACTTTTGTCGGCTTTATAAGTTTTACTACTACGTGAGTAACACTTTTATATCGTCCCATCTCGTGTGCGGAGCCCCGTCAATATACATCATCTATTTTATATTCGACTAAAAATTGTACATGAACGTTTGCCACCACATGAAGTTTTGTGCTTGCTGGAGACACTTGATAAATATAGTTATGTACCTTAGTTAACAGAATGTCAGAAGTAATGATAAAAGTTAATAAAACCAACATTTTTTTGGTGGACTGAAGATGGTCAGGGAAAGCAACTAGGTAAAAGGTGATTTTAATTGTAATTTAATATAATATTTAATAGCGTTATGGTCTCGATAAATTATTAAACTGAAATCTGGTTTATTGGTAATTGTTATTTCTTGCTTAATTCACTTCTACTAAAAATATCATGTATGTGTGTGTCAGAAATTAATAGATGTTCTGTGATCCCATGTTTACTAATTATTATTCTTCAAATGATCATGTTTTCCTCCACCTTTTCGAATGACGTCTTCTTTTAAATAGGTTGATTTTTGTGAATAATTATGTCTTGAGTATGTTTTCATTTTAACCTAAATGTTTGGTGTTCTAGATTTCGATTCTCATTTGTTATTTTATTTTCAAAGTAGTTGTAATTAGACCCAGTTTTCAAAATCTATATTATTTCTGTTAATTTTGATGTGGACAGCATAGTAAATAGGCCCAGTTGTGAAGTGTCAGCAGTAATGCAACTTCATCCTCATTTTCTTGAGAATGCTAATATAAGGTAAAAAGCTCTTTTGATATTTGAACACTTACGTTTTCTGTAGTATGCAAAAATGACTTTTGCATGTTGCGTTTTTATATCAAATCGCATATTTGATAAGAAGTAGTTCTAATAGATGACTTAAAACGTACGAATCAATGAATCTTATATTACTATATCTAAAGATAATTTTGCAATGCCGTGATATTAATCGCTCCAGCACTCATTTCTTTAAACATTGACTAGCGGTCGTATTGTTTTTAGGGAGATAAAACAAAATTCTATGAATATATTCACCCCACTTCATTTCGGTTTAAATTCAAGTTGTATTCCATCTCTCAAAGTCAAAATCTTGTATCTCCATTTTCAGTATTTTTATGAACAATTCTTCATTCATTCATTTATTGAGCTACAACATCAAAAAACCCAGTATATAAATTTCTATGTATATACTATGATCTTTGCAGCATGAAATTTTTGAACAAACTTATAAATCGCTCACTGTTCAAATCAAAACCTCAAGTGTGGTTTAACAAATTAGACCGAAAATCCAGATTCAAGATTTTGATGTTGAGCTAGCACCTCATTACATGTAATAATTTTGATTAGGCGAAACGAATGATGTTCAAGACTTGAATGCAGTAGGAGACCAGGTGAACGAGAATGGTGAACAAGCTGAACAATCCGAACAGGAGACTTCCCCAGAAAAGGCTGATGAATAAATATAGTTTTGATACGATCTACATATTTATATCAATATTTCTGGAAAAAAATCAACACATACTCTACTCCTCTTCCTTCTGGCTTTGAATCAGACATGGTTTTTGTAAGGCACTGTTTTTTTTCAGGATATTGATTTTTTTACAATCCAAACGTGTTTCAGAAACTATGCATGATTCAATATGGTTAGAAATAAGATAAAGATGTGATTCTGAGTAAATGTATACACTCAGATTCCCATCATAATATATTATATTAAAACAATTATTTATTGGTGCATTTGCCAATATTTTTGCCTTAATAGACATATGTTTTTGACTTGATCAAGATGTAAATGCTATATTATTAATACTACCCAGATATTTAAATTATTTGCTCACTAGAAATATCATGATAGGTATGGTAAATCTGAAATACAAGTAATAAACCTATTTTAAAGTTAAGTTTTAATTTTGGTATTTATTGGATAATATATTTGGCTTGCTTAAAAATGACATTATTTCTAATTCATTATTTTCACATATTGTAAATATTTTTTTCATTAAAATATATCTATATTATTATCTTTTGAACTTGGTTCTTTCTTTTTCATTCCTTAATTTTAGCCTCAAATTCGTTATTTGACAGTAGGGTTTTTTAATAACTTCATAAAATTAATAGCAAGTTTAAAATCAAGAAGTTTTGGAACTGTAAATTGTTCTATTTAACGTTTTAAAAACTAAGGATTTTAGCAGTCACGTTAACATTAATGATCAGAATTATTACACTCCTCGCGCGGAGTGATAACGATGCCTTTAAATGCGAGGGGATCGAAAATCACTGCTGTTTCGATTCCCACATCCTCTCCTCATAATTTAAGCGTTCGCGTCAAAGAGGAGTGCTTTCTGTCACTCGTGTCACTGGTGTATCAATGTAGATAGGTAATCACGGACGATTAGGGTGCATTAAAATATTTTTGTTATTTATAAGGGACAATTTTGTGTATATTGGACAAATTAGATCCAGAAGAAGGAGAAATTTATGTCAGAGCCCCATAGGATGTGTTAAGAAACCGTCTAGGGCAACTCTGTGGAAACAAATTCTAAAGGTCATTTAGGAAATCACGGACGATTAGGGTGCATTAAAATATTTTTGTTATTTATAAGGGACAATTTTGTGTATATTGGACAAATTAGATCCAGAAGACGGAGAAATTTATGTCAGAGCCCCATAGGATGTGTTAAGAGACCGTCTAGGGCAACTCTGTGAAAACAAATTCTAAGGGTCATTTAGATTGACCCAAACAGACTTTTAGATATGTCTTTGACGCAATAAGGACTTATCTGGATGGACCTGTAAAAGCTACAGATTTATATCCTGAACTAATGTAAGAATTTTGTTTTATTTTTTTGGGTGATTTTGTAAGAAATCTAGGCTCATAAAAGTTTATAGTTCAATGTAGCATGACTGAAATTGGGGCACAATTTGCCTCTAATTAATCAGGTTTATCTTTTACCAGCTCTATGAGTGTTGTTTTTTGGTTGACACTAATCTTCATGTTTAGAATTCATAGTTCTACTTTGATCTTTATGTATACCACCGACCATGGCCGTATATAAGGGGGGGGGGGGGGGTTAGGAGGTCCAAATTCCCCCATGAGTATTCCCATGAATGAAATCAACTGCTAAAATCATTCAAAATAAAAGTTATCAAGTTGGTTTCTACAAGCTTAGTGATTCATTCTAGTATTGTTTACTTTTCTTTGTATGCATCCTCAGTTTATGCAGTTTGAGCAGCGATACAACATTATATACAGCTTTTAGGCAAATTAAAACATTACAAAATCAAGTCATTTCGTTTATACATGAACCCCTCCCATGGTCAAAGCCTAGCTACGGTCCTACCTCCGGCAATTTCTATTTATCGTGGGTGATGTATACCGGACTTTAACAAACGACTAATCGTGTTATGTTTCGACTCAGTGGATCTATTGTCAGTGGTTTTGACAACTTGACGCTTTGTTTGGACATTGTCGTTTCTCAATGCTCGCCTTCCAAATTTGCGAGGAGAGTGGTAGATGAGAATCTAGAAATGCCATATAAATATCTCTCCTTTGATGGATTGCTCGCTTGTGAGGGAAGTGAATTGAGAATACTGGCCCAGGTGCCATCAATTCAGATGATACCCCAAACATGGAAAAGATGAAGACCGTTCGAAACACGTTGCAAACGCATTGGACTAGATCATAAGGCTGGTAGCTAATGCTTCCCTGTGAAGGTTCTATAGATCACTCTAAGGGGCATGAATAATATATCAGACAGTGAACTTCTGGTTCTGAAGAAGACTAAGTGCTGCTAAGAAGGGCGTTACTAAAGCTTATAGCGGTCTAGATTACAGAACTTTTGATATGACACAAACATTTCTCGTTAGTAACAGATGCTGACATGAAGCTTGGATACCTACTTAGAACTATGTAGAAACAAACTCGCCTACCCTTTCTGTTATAGCAGTGGCGCCCCGGACCCCCCCCCCCTCCCCCCGAAACCAGCCAGGCATTCAGTTTTGACGTCTGGAAGAGGCTGAAGGTGGGATTATATTACGCCAATATTATAACGTATGAAAATTTTTCCGATGCCCCCCCCCCCCCCCCGAAATCGATTTCTATATACCCCACTGTGTTATAGTGATATAGTTCAGAAATAAGTGATTCGACTTTCGGTAACATTGCCTTGTCACGTCATCTTCCGCTGCTTTTTCATTTGAGGATGATCGGTTTTTGAATCTGTGGACGTTATTAATCTGTTGTATTATTAAACTGCGCATAGCAGTAGCCTCTCTTTGTGGCTGCTTAGGTATAAAAAGAATTAAACTTTTATTGCGTTGACGAATTCAGAAATTTTCTCCCCTATCGACTGGTTTATACGTCTATGATATTTATCGTCAAGGTACTAATTACTTGGACTGTATATGCAGATACACTTAGTCAAACCAGTTCAGTTATTCAAACAGTTATGGAATAACGCTTTTGACATACGAATGACAATCATCATTCATGTACTAAATAGAACTGGTCAAGTAATGGATTTATTGAAATTCATCTTATTAATTTCTGGCATTACTTTCAAGGACACAGTGTCACAATTTACAACACATAATTTTTTTAAAGTTCGGTTTTTTAAAGGGACTACGATGGGAGTAAGTAACATTGAAAATATACTTTTGTATTTATGTTTATTTATTGTGCACCTCACAGTACGTAGATTGCAAAATTTAAAGACAAAAAAATGCCCTAATTCATTTTGTTGCACACATCTGCAGACCTGCAGAAAAGTTTTGTGTGGATATCTTCCCAAAGGATTTTCAAATACTTACTCAAAATTATAAAATACCTGAAATTGTTTTTCTCGGTGAGTTTTAAAAAAATAAGCGGAACCAGTGAATGTTGTGAGTGCTGTTAAATTTTTTTACAGGATTCATATTGTGGAACGAAACATTCAAAAATGTAAGTGACGCAGCGGTACGCTTTTTGATTTCGTGACAATTATTTAATTTTACTAACGTAGTTCAACTCGGCGCGTGTTTTTTTGTGTTTGAATACTGCATTAAGATGTATATGAGCAGAATGGGGCATTATGAGGACAGATAGTCGAGTGATTATTGCAATGAATAATGAATTAATTCATTATTAAAACAAATATTTCTTAATTTACATTCGTACCAGAAAATGTCGGAGAAGTCGACCGACGTTGAGAAATCCACATACGGATGAAAGGATAAAAATAAAAACAAATACGATTTCTTAATTCACGATCAGATTTTTGTTAAATCACCGTCTGGCAGCTCATAATGAGCGTGTAATGATAAGACTTACTTGACGCGATATAACTATGCAACAGTATATTGGAAAAAAGGAGAATATACTGGAAGATAAAAGTTAGGGCCTCTCCACGTCACGACGTCGTCAACGTGGAACGGTGCGCTGACATAACGTACCAATTTCCGTCACCGTATCCTAAAAATTCACGTCACGACACCACATTGTTCACGTCACCGTGCCTTGTAAAATTTCGATACATTCTTCACTAACGTACGTGAAAATAGCAGTCTCGTTCTAGATATAGACCGCACAATACGTATTCTGCTTCTGCGATTGTTAAAAAGACAGAGAGAGGTTGAAGAAAACAAAAATGTGTGAAAAGACTATACCGGGTGCACCCCTATCCTTCAATTATGAATAGTGATGGGAATCATTTCACTAGAAAATACGAAGCATTGAAAACATGTGACCACAAATTCTACAGTTATTTTCGAATGTGTACATCAACTTTTGAAGAATTATTAACAAAATTACAATGCCAATAAAACATTAACTGAGCTAGTGCATCTTAACCAATAGAACTAGCCACAGGTCCTCGACGACGTTAGACGTGGCGTTCCACGGCGACGTTGCCATACCATCACTAGCACGTCGTGGCAACGCACCCTGCTGTGACCCCGCACCGTTCTACGTTGACGACGTCGTGACGTGGAGATGTGGACATAGGCCCTTAGTTTTACGTTTACATTTAGGATCTCTATGGCCTTGAATGATAGAAGGAGAGGGACTTTCTGGCAACCACCAGTGCATAATAGGCTTACGGCCTACAAGCGGGCCCTTATCCTATGCACCTTTCCTTACCCTAGTTCCAAAGTCTAGTCCCCCCCGGAAACGTTATATGATCCCGCAAAAATGTAATACACAAAAATTCACACGTCTAATGATCCCCCCCCCCCCTCGGCGACGAATACTGTGTTTTACTGACCAAGTCCTGATCAAGCAAAATTAAAAGAGGTGATAACCATAATCTGGACCCACCAAAACTCGATCCTGGATACGGCCTGCTCCTCGCCACAGCGTGTACACGTAGGATATCACGTACCACCCCCATCACATACAAGTGACGTTTAAAGCTGTTATGATCAGATAGCAGGCGCACAAGTAACCTTAGCCACACTTCTGTTTTCCTTCTAATGGTACCTACTTCGTCCCACAGTCAGCTCTGGACCCAGGAAATTATTCCTCGACCCTCGCCTTTTGAGCGCTTCCGCCGTTTCATTACCGCGAAGTCCAGCGTGTCTCGGCACCCACATAAATGACACGATGTCTTGACCAAATGTCATCCAATACCTTACCACATTCAAGCACTGAATGCTTGTGATGAATTTCGTGAATACTAGAGGCACAAGCTAAAATCGCATATATTTCTGCTTGGAATACCGTGGTGTATCCCCCAAGAAAGTGGGAGAGGCTTGTTTTTGGTTCACAGACCCTAACGCCGGCGCCGGAGTCTTCTCGTCGGTAACTGAACTGTCTGTGTACCAGCCTGGCCCTCCTTCCACAAAAGGCCGTCTGCCGCTTGACCCCCACTCTTCCCTTGTAGGATACTTCACCGTAAATTTGGAGTCGGAGTAATGCAAAGGAGAAATATCACTCCTCATATGTAGGATAGGATTTGCAAAGAACCAACTGGCCTGACTTCACAATCGGAACTTGCCTCCCCTTAAACTATCAATTCAAAAAGAGGAAGATTCAGCAGTGCTTCCAGTGGAGTCGTGCGTACTGCACTTATTGTACTAACATAAGCCAAGCGTCGAATTCTATGAACCTTTTCTTTGATTGTTTCCATCTGTACACATGGCCACCACACGAGTGATCCATACAATAAGGACGTTCTTATGATTTTAGTAAAGAGCCAGGGCACCACCTTGGGGGGTCAGCCCCAATTTATTACTACAACTTCTATATTCCCATAATGAATAAGGTGCCTTATTGACTTTATGTTCTACATGTTGTCTCTGTTGTACTCAATAACCGAATTCGGACACTGCCCGAACTGTATACCCAGAATCGCGTTGTGGATTTCGCTAATTTCTCACACCGCGTTCCGGGTAATCTTTGTATGCACAGAACGCGATGTGGGTAAATTACAAAGACCCACAATGCGAGACTCCGAATACCATCGGAAGCACACAACCATTTTCGCATTATGGACAATACTGATATATAGCCACAAAGTGAAATTTTATAATCAAAAAATGTAAAAGAATGTGTTATATCAAATACCTGCTCATGATTTAGGAATAAATTAATTTCCTCTTCATTCCTATAACTTTGAGCTATCAATTATTCATTTTGGCAAATTTTCAATAATTCGTATCGATTCAGCTTTCAATACTATTTAGATGACAGGCATAATTTCAACAGTTCTTGTCCTTCTTCAGCCTTACCTGTGATTTTTTCATAGTCACCTTCTAAAAGTGTAGACCTATGAGATGACGCTATATACAGGGTGGCCAATCGGGTGACGATAATAATTTTTTTTTAGATAGCCCGTACCGAGGACTATCCAAAACACCCCCATGTATGTGTACCGATTATTGATAGTTTTCGAGTTATGATTTTTTTTTTGAAAAGTCAGAGATTTTTCAGTTTTTCCAAGAAATCGTCAAAAACAAAAACAAGAATCCTTTTTGGCTTTTATTTTTTTCTGCAACTATACTCAGTATTAAGCCTATTTTAATATCCAATAAAGAGAACCTGAACATCCGACCAATAATTAAGTACATTTTGGGCCCAAAGTTTGAAATCTCTGTTTTTAGTCAGGAGACCAAAACCTTCAAAATAAAATTAAAAATACTTATGCCTGGTTCTGGAGCTCCAATCTAATCTCAAAAACTCTGCAGGACATTACACATTCGAAATAATAATGAAAAAATGGCACTTATTCGGGCATTTTGCGCCGTACGTGACTGTTAAGGGTGCAAAGGTGATAATTTACGAATTTCCAAAATGATTTAAAAAACTATTATTTTCCTTTATTATGACAAATTAAAGAAAAAAAACTCATAACAACTAATAAACATGATAATCATTGATGTTTTAATCACTTTTAATAAAAAAAATAAATACCTGTGCTTTTAGCTGTGTACGATTGACTTTCTGCTAAATTAAGTTGTATGGAAAGTTAACAAAGCAAAAGAATAATAAAACAGTAATCTGACTTTTAATTCCATGGCGGAATTACCTGGGAAGCGTTATCGTAGCATACGCCATCCCTTTTAGTTCCCACACCGATAGGTGAGGGGAGGATTGTGATCGTGAAAATTTTCGATTTTGAGATAATAGGTTTTTTGGGCGTTTTATAATGTCTACATAACGAAAATCTGCGTCACTCATTTCCGTCGTTCTGTCTGTCGGTTTGCGTGTCGGTCTGTCTGTACGCGTTTTTCTAGCCTCGTAATCTCAGTAACCGCTGCATGGACTGTGATGAAATTTGGGCAGCAATATGCTGTGGGGTCTTAGTAGGTAATGCTGCTATAATTTTGGAAATCGGTACATGGGCGGCGGAGTAATTAAAACAAAAATTTCAAATATTCCTCAAACTTCGTTTTTATGCGTTTTAATGGTTCTTGGTCATTTTCTGCGTTTTTTTGGGTGGGGGTGGAATTTGGGTGTTTGGGGGGTGGGGGGTTGAAAAACTGAAAAACTTTTGCTGTATTCATGATAGGCTGTCTTGTGACCTGTCAAGGAAGACCTAGCGATATAAATCACCTTTTTAGGTCCATCCGAACATTGCCTTGCCAATTACCGAAAATTAATCAACACAACTGCGCTTCGCCGACATGAGCTCGCAAAAAGCTACTCTGAAAGAAAGGGATGGCGTATGCTACGACATCGCTTCCCAGGTAACTCTGCCATGAAATTGGACGTCAGATTATTGTTTATTATTCCTTTCCTTTGTTAACTTTCCATACAACTTAATTTGGCAGAAGTTTAGCAGAAGAGTAGTACATAGCAAAAACACTTCAAAAATCACAATTTGGGTATTAGTTTTTTTTATTAAAAGTCATCGAAACATCAATGATTATCGGGTTTATTAGTTGTTACGAGTTTTTTCTCTTTAATTTGTCATAATAAAGCGAAATAATAGTTTTTTAAATAATTTTGGAAATTCGTGAATTATCACCTTTTTACCTTTAACACTCACGTACGGCGCAAAATGTCCCCATAAGTGCTACTTTTTCATTATTATTTTGAAAGTGCAATGTCTTGCACAGTTTTTAAGATTAGTTTGAAGCTCCAGAACCAGGCATAAGTATTTTTAATCTTATTTTGAAGGTTTTGGTCTCCTGACTAAAAACAGAGATTTCAAACTTTGGCTCCAAAATGTACTTAATTCTTGTTCGGATGCACAGGTTCTCTTTATTGGATATTAAAACAGGCTTAATACTGAGTATAATTGCAGAAAAAAATAAAAGCCAAAATGCATTCTTGTTATTGTTTTCGACGATTTCTTGGAAAAACTGGAAAATCTCTAAATTTTCAAAAAAAAAATTATAACTCGAAAACTATCAATAATCGGTACACATATATGGGGGTGTTTTGGATAGGTCACGGTACGGGCTATCTTAAAAAAAATTATTATCGTCACCCGATTGGCCACCCTGTATAGTCCATTCAAACCATTCTCGAATTATTTTCGAAGTGTTTCTGTCGATTCACTGATCTTACTAAACATTGTTTTGGATAAATAAAAAAAACACTTGTTGCGGTATGTTATGTATGTTATTAGATTTCCGCTTTTTGTGGCTATTTGTATTACCCACAACGCGAAATGGTCGTGCGTCTCCGATGTCATTCGGAGCTTCACATTGTGGGTATTTGTAATTTACCCACAACGCGTTCTGCGCATACAAAAATTACCCGGAACGCGATGTTAGAGATTAGAGTAATCCACAACGCGTTCTGAGTATAAATTTCGGTTTGTGGCCGAATTCGGTTATTGAGTACAACATCTCCAAATCAGCTTGGAGTCTAGAATTACGCCGAGATATTTTACTGATTGCGAAAGTTCAAGTAAGGTCCCCAAAGAAGATTGGCCCGATATATCCGTCCAGTGTCCTTCTTCTAATGAACATAACTAGCTCGGTCTTCTCGGCATTAACCGGTAGATCTACCTCCTTGCATCACGATTCCACATTTCCACAATGCACAAAACGCCTTGCATTATCTCTGAGACAGTACCCATGAATCGACCCCTGACTACACTATGCTGAGATCATCTGCATCGGCCTGCACATACAGGCCTATATTGCTCAGCATGTCCAAAAGTTCATTCGCTAACAGACACCATAATAAGGGAGATACTCCGCCTTGCGGGTAGCCCCGTTCTACTTCAACGCTATGCAGAATGTCATTCAGCGTAGCAGTATAGTCAGTCGACCCTGGAGAGGATTCATCCCACGAGAGAGGATCTAACCACATACCTGTCTAAGGCATGTCTTATCAAATCAGACGTTTGTACAATTAAATGCACCCTCAATGGCTATGAAACCTACCAAGTAGGCCACCGCCTTTTGTTCCAATGTCTGCTCGAGTCCACAAACTAACTGGTAAAGGGCAAGTTCGGCTGACTTACCAGCCTGAGGCACATCTCTTTTAGGTACCTATCAATTAGCCTTTCCAAAGTCTGCAACAAAAGTGAAATATGCCCTTTATCAGAGTAAAAAAATTGACAAAAAATTATTTTTTAATAAGAGACATTGACAGCTGTTCCGGGCACCAGCTTATGTTTTATCCTAACTCAGTTGGTGATTGTAAAATCTCAAGGAATGCGGTGTTTCATTTGCAATTTTGTCCAAAATGAATGCCAGTATACATCAACGTCTTGAAATCATGAAGCTGTCTGAGTTATGGTGCGTCCACATTTGAACAATTTAGCCCGAATGAATAGAACGAACAAAATGAATCGCACGAATTCGCCTTATGTGGACGTTTCTCTGAGCAGAATATGGAACGCGCCGAATGTTTTCCGAACACTGTCAGTATAACGGGATTGCTCAAAAAAATTGAAGTGTCCGCTATTGGCGTCAACAATCATTAAAACGCTTATTTGGCTATTATATTGTGCGGAATAATGTCTCCTATATGTATATCATACATTTTTTGTTCTCTGATATATTTTCATAATTTCACCATTAGTGAAGACATAAGAATTTAAATACCTCTGCGAAACTATTATTTAAGCTTTTCGTGTCCACTCTCGACCAGATGTGTGCACCAAAATCGAAGAGGGTCTATTGTGCCTATTAATGGCTGTTATTTATTTATTTAGCGTATGGCTACATGGATTAATTGGTAATAAGTCTTAAACAATATAACAAAATACAAATATTAAATTTAAAACAAACAAAAATAAATAGTTTTTAGATTTTAAAATTAAGACCATTTATCCAGTCAACTACAGACTTCGAGGCTTCGAAGAAATCCGACTGTTGTCCAGCATATGCGGTAATCGGGCATTCGGTGACAATATGCTGAACAGTCTGCCGGGGCTCTCCACAGTCGCAGGACGGTGATTCAGATATCCCCCATTTAAAGAACGAGTCACGACAGATGCCATGCGACGTTCTGACTCGATTAAGGGTTTTCCATGTATGGCGAGGCAATTCCATTCCTGGCAGGGTTAAAGTGGGGTCCATAGTTGGTGGAGCCTGTACCGGCTTCTGGACTTCCCAATCCCTCCTCCAGTGCTCATCAACTTGGAAGCCATCCCGCAAGAGCCGTTCTGCAAATGGTAATGGGGGATTTCTAGATTTCAACCTCCGAAGATCTGCATCATCTAGGTCAGTATGCAGTGGAAGTTGGGGATTGGATAGTATTTTGTTGTATTCCTTCACCAGTTTATCCTGTCTACGAATATGAGGAGGAGTGATATGGCACAGAACGGGCAGCCACGGTAGGGGGGTAGTTTTTAGACAGCCACTAACTATTCTCATTGTCTCATTCAATTTGGTGTCAATCATTTTTGCATGAGGGCTGTTTAACCATACTGGGGCGCAGTATTCAGCAGTAGAATAAACAAGACTGAGGGCAGATATTCTGAGGGTGGTTGCGTTTGCCCCCCAAGTGGTACCGCACAATTTATGAATAATATTGTTTCTGGTGCTAAGCTTTGCTGCTGTGTTTTCTAGATGTTTTCTAAATGATAATGTTCGGTCCATTGTTATCCCCAAGTATTTTGGGTGAGGATTGTAGCGCACTAAGTTGTCATTGAAGTATACCTGAGGTTCAGTTCTAGCTTGCTTGTTATTGAGGTGAAAGCATAACACTTCAGTTTTCATCATATTTGGAATCAGCCTCCAGTCTGCAAAATATCTTCCCATCACACTAAGGTCTTCCGATAAGATACTACTGCCCTCCTCTATTGTATTACTACGAGCGGCTAGAGCAATATCGTCGGCATACATGAACTTCTTTGAAATGGTGTTGGGTATATCAGAAATGTATAGGTTGAATAAGACTGGAGCAAGAACTGAGCCCTGGGGTAAACCATTATTTAGGTGCCTCATTTTACTTCTGCTGTCACCCGTTATTACTTGGAAGGGCCTATCGCAAAGCATGTTGTTTAATAGCGACGTTATTCGGCCACACGGTACCACTTTCAGGAGTTTGAAAAGAAGGCCTTCCCTCCAGACTGTGTCGTATGCTGAAGTCAAGTCGACGTACACTACTGTAGTTTTCAGCCGTTTCTGAAACCCAGCCTCAATGTGGGTTGTTAGGCTGAGTACCTGATCCGTGCAGCTACGGTGTGGCCTAAAGCCAGCCTGTTCAATGGGAATATGTTCCAGTATTGTTGGACCTATCCGATTTAGTATCATCCTTTCAAGAAGTTTATAACATGAACTCAGTAGGGATATAGGCCGATAGCTCTCAGGTAGATTCTTTGGTTTGTATGGTTTCAGCACTGCAAAAACTTTTGATTTTTTAAGCTTCGTTGGTATGTTTCCTGTTTGTAAGATGTCACTGAAAAATTTGCTCAGCCACATTCTGGTATGTTTCCCAGAGTTTTTGAGAAACTCAGGGTGAATTCCATCAAATCCAGGGGCTTTGCCAGGCTTAGTGTTTTCCAAGGCGTTATTTACTTCTTCAACAGTGAATGGTGTGGAGTATACAGGGTGAGCTAATGTTGCCTGACGACGTTCTTTCAGTTGTTTCTTAACATCTTTACAGTGCTGTCTATTAGTTGGGACCTTAGAGAGCGCTACAACTCGTGCTGCGATTTGGTCAGCCGATATTTCATTATTTTGGCGTGTGGGTGGGTTAGAGCTCCCTAGTTTCCTAAGAAGGCTCCAAGCTTTCCTACTTGACTTTTTGAAGTTCATGTTACTGGCTGCTTGTTCCCATTTTTTGCAGCGTTCTGCATCTAGAGAGTGAAGGAGTTCATCAGCTATTTCAGAATCTCCGCTGTTCTTAAACTCTTGATAAAGCCTCTCTATGTCATCGTTCCATCCCGGAACATATTCTCTTCGGAAACCTCGGGGGATGCACCTTTTAGCTGTTGTTATAACAGCTTTAATGAACCTGTCGTAGCTGCTACTTTTTGGGGGGATCCATCGAACGGCTGAGTCCAGCTGCGCAGCAAACTTGTCCCATTGGGCTTTTCCAAAATTCCACCTCGGTCTTGGTGTAGAGCGGACGATTGGAATTTGGGTTCCAACTTCGAGGATAATCGGACGATGTTGACTGTGTGGAAAATCGTCCAGAACTTTCCTTGAAACCGGTATTTGACGATTTTGAGAGTCAACTGATGCGAAGCACAGGTCTGGATTAGACTCGGTGTTCCATGCAGCTGATCTAAAGGTTTTACGCTCTTTGGCGTCAAAAATTAAGTTGAAATTATTGGAATCAGCCCAGTCTAACAGGTGTTCTCCATTTTCGTCTGTGCTCCGGTATTTCCAGATAGTGTGGTGACTATTGAAATCACCGGCGTATACCACAGG
The DNA here is from genome assembly GCA_951848785.1 of Callosobruchus maculatus. Taxonomy (NCBI): domain Eukaryota; kingdom Metazoa; phylum Arthropoda; class Insecta; order Coleoptera; family Chrysomelidae; genus Callosobruchus; species Callosobruchus maculatus. The sequence goes on along the minus strand of CATOUR010000087.1, from coordinate 40,722 downwards.
GTGTTGATGTACCTCTAGTGTATTATCAGGCCAAGATTGCTGCGGTGGCTTGTACACATTGACTATGGTGATGTCTCCTATTTTTGTTGTTATCTGTTCGATGTTTGAAGTTGTGCAGGAAACGAGTTTAGCGTTGTCAATGTCATTTCGGACATAGGTTGCAAGACCGTACGAACGATGATAGGTGGCTCCAAGTAGATCATATCCATGAATTTTGCCTCTTTGACGTTGTTGCTCCTCGTTTTCTATGTGAGTTTCCTGGATAATGGCCAAGTCTATATTATTGTCTAGCAAGAGCTTTGATATGTAATCACACTTAGCTCTGCTAAGACCTTCAGCGTTAAGTTGAAAAATTTTAACAATCTCTCCGAGATTTTTTGTTAATGGGTCCTGAGAAGGACCGTTTCGAGAATCCATGTAAAGTAAAGCCAGGAGATCTAACGATATAATCTGGCTGCCAAAGATCGCTCTAACTCATTTAGCGTTACCCAGGGTGCACGTGTGGTATTCTGCCACGGACGCGAGTTAGTTTACACCTATTGTTATATGTATGTTATATTCGTTTGTATGATTGAGTTCGTTAGTAGCACAATTTTTGAGTTACCTACCGTAGCGTTTTACTTCTAATAACCCCTTTGAAACAGAAAATGATATGGCATGCTTATATTTATGTTATATTGTAGTATTATTTTTATAGCTTTACGCAGCTGTAGCAATTCCACTGGATTTACCAGGAAGAGAATCATTCCTTGGATGGTTTTTTGAGGCAATTCATTCCCTCCCCTCTAACGAGACTTCATACACATACCCACCACTCATAGAACGAGCATCTGATAGACACTTCTTTTACAATTCAGTTGAAAATAAAATAAACACGTAGGTATATAATCAGCAACTTTCCGCTTTTAACGTATATATTTTAAAACCGTGGCAATTGCCATTTATTATAAAAATCGTAAATGGACTATTGACAACTTTTGGTGGCGCAAAACTCACCAATGAGTTGGCGAGGTTTGGCTATTTCTAACTGCCATTTATTTTTCTGTCCCCTCAAAAATAAGGATTAGCCGCTGTCTAAGACGTCAATGCTGAGAAACGAGCTGTTGATAAATTGATTAAGTAATAACAATGGAATCAAAATAACAAAATTAGATTAAGATTTTTTAAAATAGAGACCTTATAAATATCTACTATACATATATAAACATAATTTATAAAAAATTGCAAGATCATTAATATTCTTTGCAATTTCTCTAAAGTCCCGAACAAATATCAGAAAAGAATTTGACTAGCGTAGCGAACGAATGTCCATAATTTGTGACAGGATAATGGAAGCGATTTCCTCACTAACATTTTTGGAATTACTCAAATCCCCCATCCCAACCCTAACATTACTCCCTTCCAATTTCAATTTTTTTATTTGCCCAACGGTCTCTTAAAGTCTTCTATCAATATACCATTTCAGTCAGTCTGCCAATTTTCTAACAGAGTAACCTTAGAGATTGCATCACCTAATTTGATGAAATTGGTGCCTCATGTTGTGGGGTTGTAAAAGGTACGATTATATTTTTAAAAATCTGGCGTTGGAGTGATTATCAAAAAATTCTCAGAGGCGCTCCAAATTTCGTTTTTAGACGTTTCTGATCAATTTCCATCATTGTCAAGATGGAGATTGGTGGGTATAATTTCAACATTTTTGTTATTCACAAAGGCGACTTATGCATTATCATAAAAAATGAAGGGGCATATGGCAGGTAATTGGCGGCGAACTAATTACCAAAAAACCTCAGCCCTGCTCAAAACATCGTTTTAAGCATTCCTGATTTTTCTAGAAATGGGGTGAAATTGGGCTGGCAGGGAGGGTGGGTGATGGATGGTAATGGTGGAAAAGTAATGGCTATAGATTATGGCATATGTCATATCATTACAAATAATGCAGATCTAAACAAAAATTATAAAATCAAGCCGTATAAAAGCTGTACTTCTACGCTAATTTCCCTTTTCCTGTGCAACGTTCAGACGGCTGATGCTGTCATAGCCCAACGGATTTACAGTTATTTCAGAAAACAATCTTCAGTGGTGTTCCTTGAATTAGGGTGTCTCATCATACATCGTGTTACTTTTTCAACATGTATTATTATTAACTCCAAAACATTTGTTGCTGCGGGTCATATTTTGTCGCTGAGGATTGTCTGCGGGAAAAAATATAAAAAATGCTTCAAGGCTACTAACTTTACAAAAGGTTTATTTCTATTTTTTATATGCCTTGCAGCAGCGGTTATCCCGGTAAAACATGTCTGTTAAGAGCAATTTGTGAAACATCTTTACATATTATGGACGAGCGGAACGGGATTTTGGGAGAAATCGTTGAAATTTTCTTGAAGTAAGTAACATCTAGTATAAGCTGGTAGTCTAAGTTAAATCGTTGTGATCTAAATATTACAATTATAACAATTCAGGATTGTTAATTATATCAATGATAGATTTTTCAAGTTTCTTGCAAATTCGTCTAATTAGGAATGCTTCAAGAGAGGATCTAAACATTTAAAACCCGTTGGTTTATTATAGTCCAGGCGACAGGGTTTTTTTTACAGCAAGAGGTCGGAAAGAAATGGATTTTGGTGGGATGGTAGACACTGGTCCCCTAAACGTACAACTAAGTTTGCGACGACCTCGGGGGGAGGGGGGTTGCCACTCAAGGGGCGAGGGCTTGGTGAGGGAATGAAAACTCTAGCTTCGCGACGATTTTCGAAAAAATAATAACACGCGGATTAAGACGAAGATCTCTAGACGTTGCCGCTCGAGGGTGGGGGCCGGTGTAGTAAGTGCTATCGAAAAAAAGTTCAAATAATAATAGAGACAATAAAATTCCCAACAATTTTGGTCTTTACGTTTTTCTTGTGCGACCAATAGTTTCCAGTCTACAGGGCCTCAAAGTTAGGGGGTGGTTTTTGATTTTTACTAAAATCATAATTTTATCGCGCATTAAGTCCAGGAACGCTATCAAAAAGTTCTGTAACACTTTTTCTCCTAAGAGAATAACATTTCTCATATTTCTATTATCTACAGCTGCTTAAATGACACATTTGGGTTTAAAAAAAGAGTATAGGAGTAGGACATTTAGGATATTCCTCCCGATATTATAGTTAAGTCCTACAAAAATCTTTTGAACGCAAAAGGTCAGAAAGAAATGAAATTTGGTGGGATGGTAGACATTGGTTCCCTGAACCTACATCTAAGTTTGCGATCTCGGGCATTTGCCGCTTCGCGAAGATTTTCGAAATATAGCGTTGTTTTGGTAAGTGTTACAGAAAAAAAGGTTCAAATGAGAGAATTCAATTTGCCACCTCTGGGAGCTGTCAATCAAGGGGGGGGGGGGGAAGCTAAATTTTATGTAATCGTTTGAACCTTTTCTCGATATCACTTATCAAAACGACCATATTTTTCGAAAATCTTCGCGAAGCACAATTTTCACCCTCCCACACCTTGAGCGGCAACCCCCCGATGTCGCAAACTTAGGTGTACATTCAGGGAAGAAATGTCTACCATCCCACCAAATTTCATTTCTTTCCGACCATTTGCGCTCAAAAGACTTTTGTAAAACTTAACGATTGGCAAATATCCGTAGTAGGTAGCGATGAGTTCCTAAATAATGTACTTTTTTAAGCCCAAAGGTGTTATTTATGCAGCGGCAGATAATAGAGATATGAAAAATAGGAGAAAAAGTGTTACAGAACTTTTTGAAAGCGATAAAATTGTGATTTTAGTAAAAACCCCTTAAATTTGAGGCACTGTAGAATGGAAACTATTGGTTGCGCAAGAAAAATGTAAAGACCGAAATTGTGGAGAATTTTATTATCTCTAAATATTATTTGAAATTTTTTTCGATAGCACTTACCACAACGGCGCTATTTGTCGAAAACCGCCACGAAACAGTTGTCACCCCACTCTCCCCCACCCTCGAGCGGCAACCCCTCTTATCATAATTAAACAACGTCGAGGTAGAATCATGTCCACTAAAAGTATGCACAAATAAGATATTTTTATCACCAGCACATATCGGTAGTAGGTAGCGGTGTGTTCATAAATGTTGTATTTTTTTAAGCAAATGTGTGCGTTGATACAGCTGCAGATAAAGAAATGAGAAGTTATCATTCTTTTAGGACAAGAAAAATGTTACACGACTTTTTGATAAAATTCTTCATTTTAATGAGCGATGAAGTTCTGATTTTAGTGAAAATCACAAACCAACCCCTAACATTGGCGCACTGTTAGATGGAAACTATTGGTCGCAAACGAAAAATGTTCAGGATCAAGATTATGCAGAATTTTGTTCTCTCAATAAACTATTTGAAGCTTTTTTCGATATCACTTACCAAAACGGCAGCTATTTTTCGAAAAAGCGCCGCGAAGCAGTTTTCACCCCCCCCCCCCCAAACCGTCGAGCGGCAACTCCCCAAGGTCGCAAACTTAGGTGTGGGTTCAAGGGACCAATGTCTGCAATGCCACCACCAAATTTCATTTCTTTCCGACCTTTTGCTGTCAAAAGTATTTTTTTATCTATAAGCAACAGGGGAGTGCATAACCAGAAAATTGAAAACAATCTCATCTTCTGTTACTTCTTGCAAAATATTTTTGCTAAAATTTTGCCAGACAGAACTTCTTTTACTCGTCATGAATACCACCAATAACAAGAGGAGGATCAGTTGGAACCATAGACAAAACTCGTAGTTGGACCTTCCCGATAAATAATTTAAGCTAAAAGAAAAGGCAGGTGAAATTTTAACTGGCAATGCATCAGTATTACATCCCTAGCAGTTTTTTCGCGTAAAACGTATATGTTGTTTATACAGAGTGTCCCACAACGATTAAGACAAGCAATATATTGGAACTGGGCAGTAGTACAGAATTATAATTTTGGGGATGTAAATTAGAGCAAATGTTGTGTCTTTCCTTGTTATTGTGTTACCCTATGAAGTATTTATTTTTGGTCACGTGACGTCCGATTCAAAATTATTAATGGGACACCCTGTATATTAATGCCTTTTTATGTTCCTCCCGCTGAAGCAATTCCAACAAACTAGCATACTCGGGGTCTAAAGTGATTAATTCAAGAGCTACAGATACTTAAAGGACTGTACCACTACCATTATGCAACACTAGCAAATAATTTTAACTGCAGGGCTACATGTTATAATCTATGGTAGTGGTACCATCCTTTAAGTACCTGTAGCTTTTGAATTAATTACTTTAGACCCCAAGTGTGCTAGTTTGTTGGAATTGTTTTATCGGGAGGAACACTAAAAGCCACAAATATACAGGGTGTCCCATTAAAAATTTTGAATCGGACGTCACGTGACCAAAAAAAAATACCTCATTGGATGACACAATACTAAGAAAAGATACTGTATTTGCTCTAATTTACACACCCAAAATTATAATTCGCTACTGGCGATACATCAGTATTACACCCCTAGCAGTTTTTTCGCGTAAAACGTATATGTTGTTTGTACAGTTCCCAGTTCCGATATATTGCTTGTCTTAATCGTCGTGGGACACCCTGTATAAAGATAGATTTTTAGTCTTAAAGGAGCAAGGAGACATATTGCGGCTGCATGGCAACAAAACCCCCAATTCATTTGCTTTGATGGGTAGTTTATCTGTCTTGCGGCCACATAATATTCTTTCGATTTACGTTTAGCGATATACAATGTGTTCCACCATCATGTCGACAAACTTTGAGGTATGACAATATAATTAAAGTTATCGAGAAAAAATGCCAAAAGAAGGGGTCAACCTTTTAATTAATTTTTTATTACATTTTCAATTTCTGTATCACGACTCCATGGGTTCGCGCAGTTGTAGCGCCATAGCTTGATTATTTATTGACCGATTTACGACATTTTGGACTCATTTTATAGGAGAATGACTGGGCATATCAACTAAAGCAAAAAAGATAATACCTGATAACTTCTGAAGCAAAAAGATTCACCAAACTGAAAAAAAATTTTGTAATGCATTTATTTGGGTTACTTACAAATAATTTGAAAAAAGCCGTATTAGTGCCTATTTATTAAGACATTTTAATGTTTAGCAAGTTGTTTCCTGTCTTACCACATGCAATTCGTGTATGTAGCACTAAAATTTTCGACAGAATAGGCCATTTTGTATTATGACTTCTTTATCACAGCGCCATGTGTTCACGCAGTTGTAACGCCATATCTTGATTATCTATCAAGCGATTCACGACTTTTTGGACGCATTTTATAGGGGAATGACTGGGTATATCAACTAAGGCAAAAAAATACAATATCTGACAATTTCTGAGGCTAAAAAAATTCACCAAACTGAAAAAAAAAATTTTGTAATGCACTTGTTTTGGTTACTTGCAAATAATTTGAAAAAAGCCGTATGAGTGCCTATTTATTGAGACAGGTTAATATTTAGCTGGATGTTTCCTGTCTAACGACACGCAATTTGTTTATGTAGCACTAAAATCATCGACGACATAGGCTTTTTTATTACGACCAATTTTGAAATAAACAAGAATTTGGTATGCACATTGTCTTTATTGGACTTCGGTACAGATTATTACTTAAATGTAATTTACATGAACAAATGTGATCATTTAGTATTTAAATTAATCAACGAAATTTTCAAAATGCCCGCCATTTTTATTTAGGCACGCTTGACTTCTGAAACTAACGCTCTGGGTTACTCGACGCTAAGCTACGTTCCAGTCTGTTTTCTTTGATTTCCAAGTGATTCCAACATATCTCATTTCAATTAGTTGCCTTTCAGTCATTTGGCTGAATACTAAATAAATAATACTAAAAAAATAATAATAAAATTTGTTCATGTAAACTGCATTTAAGTAATAATCTGTACCGAAGTCCAATAAAGACAAACTGCATACCAAATTCTCGTTTATTTCAAAATTAGTCGTAATAAAAAAGCCTATTTCGTCGATGATTTTAGTGCTACATAAACAAATTGCATGTCGTTAGACAGGAAACATCCTGATAAACATTAAACTGTGTTTATAAATAGGCACTAATATGGCTTTTTTCCAAATTATTTGCAAGTAACCGAATCAAGTGCATTACACATTTTTTTTAAGTTTGGTGGACTTTTTTAGCCTTAGAAATTGTCGGATATTATTTTTTTGCCTTAGTTGATATGCCCAGTCATTCCCCTATAAAATGGGTCCAAAAACTTGTGAATCGCTCGATAAATATCAAGATATGGCATTACAACTGCGTGAACACATGGAGCTGTGATACAGAAGTCATAATACAAAAAGGCCTATTCTGTCGAAAATTTCAGTGCTACATACACGAATTACATGTGGTAAGACAGGAAACATCCTGCTAAACATTAAAATGCCTTAATAAATAGGCACTAATACGGCTGTTTTTCAAATTGTTTGTAAGTAACCCAAATAAGTGCATTTCAAAATTTTTTTTCAGTTTGGTGAATTTTTTAGCTTTAGAAATTGTCACGTATTATCTTTTTTTGCTTTAGTTGATACGCTCAGTCATTCTCCTATAAAATGAGTCCAAAATGTCGTGAATCAGTCGATAATTATTTATCGCCATAGCTTGATTATTCAAGCTATGGCGCTACAACTGCGCGAACCCATGGAGTCGTGATACAGAAATTGAAAATGTAATAAAAAATTAACTAGAAGGTTGACCCCTTTTTTCGCATTTTTTCTCGATAACTTTAATTGTATTTTCATACCTCAAAGTTTGTCGACATGATGGTGGAACACATTGTATTTTGGAGCAAATATGAATTCTATTGAAACTAATAGTTATTTGGCGTATGCAAACACAATCAAAATTGAAGTGCTGTTAACAGTTATATAGATTATAACAGTTCCGACAACAACGGATGCAGAAAGATGTTTTTCGAAGGGTTAAGATTTTGTCACACAATACTCTCTGGTTGAAAGTAGATTACCAACATTTTCTATGTTGTCAGTAGAGAATATAATTAAAATAGATTCCGCTTTCAATGATAAATTCTTCGTATTTCTTATGCAAAAAACCCCTTGAACACCTCACTCTCCGCCACACGGTCCGCGTACTAAAATGTTGGCAGCTATTCCAACTATATTGTTTTCTTTGTACAACAGTCTTTAAAAAAAATCTTAAAATATAATTTCTAATCGTAGGCATGACTGTATCCAATTTTACAGAATATTTTCATCTTTCAGAAATGCACTTATAGACCGAGATGTGGACGTTTTTTAAATGAAAAAAAAAAGTTGGAATGATGTTTTGATAGTATATGTTAATACGCATCCGATAAATACACTAAAAATATTTCGATTCAATAATATGCGGACGCCTAAAGCATTTTGTTACATAAGTCACTGTCACATGAACAATTGTTACAATGGAAAAAATTCTAGGTGATAGAAATATAAAAAATGTTGCTCAAAAAGCCGTAAATAGATTTGACAATGAAACCTTCAAAACATTCATTCTGCCATCCGAAGCTTACGAATATGTAATGAACGTAACATCAAAAATTTTTAAATACTGTGTGTAGTAGAAGTGATATTGTTGGACAGAGCCCATAACCAAAAGTTGCTTTTTTCTTGTTTGAAAAACTATATTCATTCGGGGTGTCTGTTTTCAAACGAAAGGTTTTTTACCAACAGCAGACCTACTACTCGGTAACTCAAAATTATGAAATATATTAATCGCCAATTTAATATAATAATAAATAAAACAAAGTGACTACAAATATAGGTTATAATAATATATAATAACAAAAAACAAAGAAGTGTAAACATAAATTATCACTCCGACCTCGTTAGAGATTCGATTATATACCAGGTTAGTAAAAAGTACTGGAACGCTTAAATATCTCCAAAAGTGACACAGCTGGAACGATAAAATTCAATACCTGGTAATTTTTGAACATGTAGAATTCAAAAATGCTAACAGCAATATTGCCAGATTTACCACTTCCACGTCATATTTTTGTTATTCTAAATGGAATGCGCTATTTTTTTTTTGTTGCAATGAATTTTGTCAAATTTACTAAGATCTCATAATTTCATCATTCTGTTTCTATTAATTACTGACGTACGGCAACACTGCTTTTTCGGTAAAAAGAACTAGAACGCTTGAATATCTCCAAAACTACCACAGCTAGGATGATAAAATTCAATACCTGGTACTCCTAGTAGTCTTTGAACATGCAGATTTCAAAACTGCTAACAAGCAGTGTTTTCGGATTTACAACTTTTACGTTTCGAGTCATAATTTTGTTATTTTAAATGGAATGCCCATTTATAACGTGTAACGTAAAACTGGTAAATCTGACAACACTTGTTAGCATTTTTAAATTAGGCATGTTCAAAAAATTTTACTGAATTTTATTTCGGTACTTTCTACAAAAAAAGCAGTGTTGCCGTATCTCAGTAATTAAAAGAAACAAAATTTTGCCTTACTGAATTTGACATTTGCAATTCATTGCAAAAAAAAATTGAAACAACAAAATTATGACTTATATCTTAAATGTGGTCAATCTGACAACTCTGCTGTTGGCATTTTTAAATTCTGTATGTTCAAGACCCCCAGATATTAATTTTATCGCTCCAGGTGTGACAGTTTTGGAAATATTTAAGCGTTCCGGTACTCTTCAGTAACCTGGACAGATCTATAATCGACTCCCATGCACTTAGAAATTTAAACAACTTAAACGTATATAACACAGTAATAAAAAATAAATCGGTGTTCCAGATAAACTCAGACACTACAATAAGTAATAATTCAAAAGTCTTCAATAAAAAAGTTTCCAAAAAGATTAATAATTTTTTTATAACTACTTGGGCATCGGCTTATAACGTGCTGCACCAAGCTTGGCAAGTTTGTCAGCTTCTTCGTTCCCGCGTACTCCTGCGTGTCCTCGTTCCAAAACCTGGAAAAAAATTATGTATGTGTGACTAATAAAATACTAGTATCAAAAATTTCTTTACAGACAGACCGGGCATTATACTCTTGTCTTAATCGCCTGATTACTGTAGCAGGACTGATAGCACGTTCACCGTGTTCCTGTACGGTATTTTGCAACGAGATGGGATACATCCCATACTAGTCCAAAAATAAGATCAATCATTTTGATCAGCTGAATTTTTGAAAGGGGGGCGCGCAAAATTTAAAATAAAAAAACACTATACGGAAATCCTACCAGAGATTGTTGAGGCAGAAGATGCAGCCTGCACATGACAAAGAGTTTTCAAGTTTTTTACTTATCATCCCACCTAATAAAGAAAAAAAATCGTCTAGCTTGGGAATTGAACTCCCAACCCCCATATTGAAACGCATCACCGTAACATATTGAACCAAGCAGCTGTTTCATTTTGTCAAAACGTTTTACATTATTAGTACCTACTTATTTTCATCTGGTCTTATCATGTTGATCATAATTTCCTCAATTTTTATTTTATCCTGTGCGGAAATCTTGGCCAAAGTTTAACTTAAGCAACGCGTTCACCCGATTGTCCATTTTAACTAATGGGTTGGTAAGCTATAATCGCCGATGTAAACAACGCGTAGCGACTCCAACACGAGAGGATGACAAACGCGCGTCAGCAGAAGCGACTTCTGTACATATACCACCTGTAACCCTTTGGTTTTTCAGTGTTCATTTTGAAAGCCGATTGACCAATAGGAGCGCTCTCGCCTCGCTAGCCGTGCCTTGGCCTTTAGTCCATCCCGTGACGTGACACTGGTTATAGTCTTCAGCTTCAGCTTCACTAAGCTGTGAGTGCCAGTTTTTATAGTCTGAGCATTGTGTGCTACCTACAGATGAGGCAACTGGTTGTAGCTAGAAATAGGTACTTGCACTACATACAAATCTACTAAAATTCCTCTTTCCTCTTTTGCTGAGAAGGGGGGGGGGACATGCGTCTTAAGGAGGAACCACCCATTTTTGCTAGTTGATATTGGGTATATTTGGAATTCTAATTTGAACTTAAAAATCGATTTATTAGGAAACGAAATGTAACAGAGAGTAAGGTAATGATGCGTAACAACCATTTTTGTCATATCAGTGAAAGTATTGTTTACAATTTTTTGATACCAGTCCATTACATAGTCAACCAGTTATAAAATGCACCAGTATCTATACAGAAAAATATTTTCTCACCCAACGTATGTCAGCAAACTGTGATACACGTTCATCTAACTTCACAAAATCTTCTTTATTCTTGACATCTTTCCCAGCTGAAGTCTTCCAGCCATCTTTTTTCCATCTATGGATCCATAACGTTATGCTATTCAATGTGAACTGTGAATCTGTGTGCAGCTCAACTTTCTTAATTCCTGAAACAAAATCAAAGTCATCAATATTGTAATATACTGCATATAGTATCACCGTTTTGTGTCATTGTTGATGTTACTTTCACAATTTATTGTAGGTTAGATTTTTGACGTGTAAGCGTTCTCGAATAATCTGGAATTTTTGAGACTGACAGATGAGCATTCTACACCTTTTCCAGCTGTAGTTACTAAAGCGTCAAGTGATAATTCAAAACCGTCAAGTTAATTTCCTAACTCGTCAATTGTAAATTCAAACTGACAGTCTCAATTTACAATTGACGAGTTGGAAAATTAGATTGACCGTTTTGAATTAGTACTTGACGCTTTAGAAACTACAGCTGGAAAAGGTATAGAATGTCATCTGGATATCTCGAATTCTCTAGAAATGATTCGATGGCGTCGTGCGTAGCGTGTTGAGATGTTATGGAGATTGAGAAAAGGTTAGGAGATTTTGTATTGAGTTATAAAGTAAAAAGATACGTCCAGTTTGATTCCTGGAGTGAAGCAGAAGGAGTTGTGACAATATATTTATTGAATTGTTTACACAGCACCAACACAGAGATTTGAAATACTGTAAGTACCCGCGTTTTTCAGATACTAGTAGATCTATCTACAGTCGGATGATATAAATCGTAAATAATTAAATAGGAATTGTACGGATGCTCAACCATGTTGACAGTTTTCACATAATCAGAAGAATCGCGAAACTCGAAGAAGCAAACTTGTGCATGTACCAATCAAATCCACTCATCATTTTTGAAAAATACACATATGGCATAAGTTATTATCTCAGATTGCCGAATTTGGGATATCGATGTTGCATAGAATTTGGAGCATTCAAAATTAAACGCTTATTTGATTCGGAGTTACTATCTTGATATAAACTGCTCAACTTAATTTGGATACTTTTTTCTCCACCTGTATGTTGTCAATGAAATTACGGTTTAAACGTGAATAAACCTAGAGATTTCTCTGAAAGCCAATCTGATTTGCATCAGGATCGCGTAAAATGTGCCGCTGATAAGACATGTGTAGAGACACTAGGTGTCCAAAATAAAAGCTGAAACATTTTTCATCCGAGTTTCACCAACAAATTCACTAAGTTACGAGCCACTTTCATTATTCTTTTGTAACTGTTCGTATCACCGTAGCGCCGTATGTGACCCTCAAGGCTCCGACCCACCTCTACCTCCGCACCCCTGCATTTTCAAATTTTAACCGAGAAATCTCGCTTCGTGAGTGTGTGAGTCAAAAAAAGCTCCTTCCTCTGGGTCCCCGACTGGGGCTCGTGAGTATGCAGAGTAGACTAACGACCTTATCGCCTGCATGATTAGGTTTCATGTTAAGTTGACAGCTCAACTTTGGTTTCCGTAAGGCTGAATGTAGATCTCCTAAGCTTTACTATGTCGTCCGTGCCGCCTATAGCAGGTGTGTAATCAGGACTCTTCGAGTGCATTACTACACATATGCAATTTGTTTATAAATTTGTATTTGACTGTCTAAATTGTTTTAATATTTCTTGTTTGTAAAAAACATAACTACGTCGTATATTTTCATACGTTCTCATTGATCATTATTTAAGTATGTACGGATAAACAATTTAAATATTATTTTTAATCACATATTTTGTACCAAAAGACCCAAATTTCAATGTAATATGAGAATCCTATGTTTATTTTTGCAAATGTTATTTTAAAACAACGTTACATTAATTTTTGATGGTTATTTTCTACACACTAAATACATTTTATTTCCCCTAATATGCTGTCACAAATAAGGGGTGTCATTACGCCATTCACTTTAGGCACCATAAGATACTAAAGTAGACAAGTAAAATACTCGTAATACACACCACAAGATTTTAGTGCTTCTAGTGCAGCTATGCAAGCTTGAATTTCGGCAGTATTGTTTGTGGCCCTCCCCTCCACGGGTTTAGATATATTCCTGAAAAAAAATCAATTCCTATAACTTTAATCTCAACGTTTTTCAGGAGCGTCCAAAGCCACGCTCGACCAATATAAAATAATGTGTATTTTAAAACATTAACCCAATACGATGATCAAATGTTTATCCGTCCATGCACAAAGTAGAGCGTGTTATATCATCGCATATTTGAATGTGTTCTGCGCGTAGCGAGCATTGCTATCAGGAAATGCTAAATGTAACAGAAGACATGATAATGATATGAACAAGAAAAATCTTTAAAAATAAAGATACTACTGGATTCACAATGAAATTCATACAACGGTAGCACTATTCGTGTTCGTGCAACACGAACAACATATAGTTTTTAAATTTCGCGCTCAATCACATGGGTCGAACGAGACAGTGAGAAGAAGCAGAGTACAAAAAAAGTACCGAAACGAGAACACGGATTTTCATCATCCAGAACCAAGTTTTGAATTAATACCGCTTAACTGCGATTCAAAGCAGTGAAAACACAACCCCTGGATCCACCATCCATCGCAGACAGACTACGGAGGTACCTCCAGCAAGGATCGACAGGGAATCCGTGGTATGTCTTTCATCATTACCTTCTCTTCGTCAAATCGATCCATGTGTCTTTCATTTTTGAACGTTTAGTTTGCGAACTTTAATTTTAGCGTTTAACGTGCATTTCTGCAACAATTCGCTATCTAATATATGTGCGCAATACTAAATCAAGATCTGGGTTTTTGCCGAAAGGAGGAAAGGATTAACGACATACCCTATCCCGATCTAACAGAGGGCGTGCTAGAACGCGGCGTTACGGCGTTCTCTAACAATACAACGAAACGCCGTAACGCCGCGTTCTAGAATATCTTTTGTTTGACGAGGCTTGAGTTCGTCTACGATTGAATCACTAGACATCTTGACAAAAATTGGCCTAACGCTTTTGGTCAACCCTCAGAGTAATAATTCTTCTCTCTAGAGGGAGTATTATTCAAATATCATGGTACATGGATATATTACCGCGTTGACAATTTTCTGTTTATACTCATTTGGTTATATAGGTAAACTATAATTCCTTGAGGTTGAACTGTTGGAGTACTTCTATTAGCATTTTAATGTATACCCCTTGACGTGCTTATAGTTACCGTGTAATTAGATATACTATTTTATCACCATGCTAGAATTTTGGAATCCGTAAGGTTCATTCGCAGTTACAACTCCACAGATAATTTAGACTTTCGACGGAAACGTGGCAACGCGGCAGCCCACTGTTTCTATAGCACGTGGTGCCAGCCCTCTAATTTGTTTTTGTTGTAGTAGCAGAGTGTTGCGTTTTACTGCAATTAAAAAGCGTGTTGGTGCTTATATAAACTATAAATTGATAAAACTGACTTTGTAGTGACAATGAGGTCTAGAAATAGGTGTGTAGTGTGTGGTAATTCTGATCCAGGAAACATAACCTATCACAGGTTAGTACGCATCTGTTTTGTTGAGCAGTGGTGTTGAAAACGGGGTATTGCCAAAATATCTATAAAAGAAATAACCATAACTGGTTAGATAACGCGAAATATAAAGTGATAAATCTGGTACTTCAATTAATATTTTTGTCAAATGAATGAAGTAAACGAATCTTTTTTTTATATTGATAAGATCTGATGAGGATATTGATGCTTAGATATCAGATTTGAAGATTGTAATTATATGCTGTGTAGAAATTTACCTATATGGCAATTTTCTGGCTTTACAGTTAAAAATGGACAAAATATCTGTTTTTGCTTTCCACATTGATAGGTGAGGGGAGTATTGTGATCGCGAAAATTTTCGATTCTGAGATAATACCCTTTTTCGGCGTTTTATGATGTCTACATAACGAAAATCGACGTCACTCATTTCCGTCGGTCTGTCTGTCTGTCTGTCGCTTTTTCTAGCCTCGTAATCTCAGCAACCGCTGCATGGATTGTGATGAAATTTGGGCAGCGATATGCTGTAGGGTCGTAATAAGTAATGTTCCGATAATTTTAAAAATCGGCGGAGTAATTAGCAAAAAACAAAAAAAATAAATATTACTCAAACTTCGTTTTTTTAGGCGTTTTAGGGGTTCCTGATCATTTTCTACTTTTTTGGGTGGGGGTGAAATTGGGGTGATTGGGGGGTGGGGGTTGTAAAATTTAAAAATTTGTTGCTTTCATAATAGACTGTCCACTGACCTACTTCTTCGTAATTAAAGATTATGGGTATCTAATGATCCATTAGGTATCTTAAGCTTGTATATGTAGATGATTTTATTAATATAGATTAATTTTAATAAAGTTTTTATCAAACTACTAGCGTTTTATTCCTCAAACATGTTCTACAGGTATCCATTATTTCCCTCTTTGCGTTATAGAAATGAACAGCCGCGGTCCGCCCTGGGTATTATTAGACAATATTTTCCTTAATTTATATTGTGTACCGGGTGAGTCGACGATTGGGAAAGTAAGATTTCACTCATTTCATGCGGTACAAAAAAATCTTGAATATGTCAGTAATAGGTTTAAGGTGTACAATTTTGAAATATTTTCCAGTATACAGGGTGGCTCAAAAACGTGTGACGAGTATAACATATTTTTTTTTAGATGGGACACCCTATTTTTTATTAATTTTTCTATAAAAAAAATGGGGTGTTCCATCTAAAAACATATGTTATACTCGTCACACTTTTTTGAGCCACCCTGTACACTCAAGAATATCTTACAATTGTATACCTTAACGATACCAAAGCTTTCATTTCATATACAAGATTTTTTTATCTCTTAAAATAAGAGAGAAACCTTACTTCGCCCAATCGTTGACTCACCCTGTACAGGAGCCTGAAACATTTATAAACAATTAAACAGCAAACATAATAGTGCTACATTAACTATGACAACCCAAAGCCTGCCTACGATTTTACACAGTTATTTTAAACTTTAACTCACTATCGATGATTTATGATATTATATACGTATATATAATAATAACAACATGCCAATGACAAGGATCACGCAGTCCACACTGCCGTCGCTAGATCCATCATGCAGAAAATACGGGACGCCACTGGTATTTATTTAGCGTCGCCCACTATCGCCTAGCAACCTCTAGATTGTTTATGTTTACATATACCTATTTTCAGTTACTCTTAGTCCAAAACAAACCTGTATAATTGTATGTTTATGCTCCCTCTAGAGGGAAGAATTATTACTCTGAGGGTCAACCCCTCAAACAGGTCTGTTGGGTACAAACAACGGAATGCTGTAACGCGGCATTAGAGAACGCCGTGACGCCGCGTTATAGAACGCCCTCTGTTTGACCGGGCCTTTTTAATTCCATCTGAAAACAGACCAGCGACGCCATAGTGACGTAGGCGCGTAATCTCATTTGGTGATCGTTTGTATACAAGTTATCCTGTGCGGTTTGTTTTTGATTTTGTGTGAGTTTACGTTTTACATAAGTACAATGTTTCCGAATAGAGTTGTGAAGTAACGCAGTTATTTTTTTATTATACTATTATTCAAATTCGAATTGATAAAATTTGCGTTACGCCACTGACTATAACCAATATCATCCGCCATGTTTTCTGCGCCTGTACGTCATCAATTGTATGACGTCACTAGCATGTTCCTGATAAAGAATAATGTGTACAATATCAGAGACATAGTAGCAAACTAATTAAAATCAAACACATTTTTTACATACCATGAAAACCTTAGACAAGGAAACAGAGAGGACGGAATGCGCGACTGACATGTCTGTTACCAAATGGCGCCAAAATTGTACCAAAGCGCTATTAAATTTACCTTTGGTACGTTATTGCTGGCTCCTTCCTGCTGCTGTGGCTATTACAACCGTAAGCTGCACACCCTACCATTATGCACACCACAATATTTTACAATGATTGGTCTTAAAAACGCTAAATATCATAAAAAAGGTTTTGACAGCTGTCAAATAGCTATTCATTTTCGGTCACAGCTAATTTATATAACTTCAAACAGGCGTGCGGTATCCCTCTCTTTCCTTATCTAAGATGAAAATGATGGAATGAGTTCAAATTGTACTTCTTGTTCAGAATTGAAAAGTTAAATAACTACCAAACTTAAATCAATAAAAGGCTATTCTCTCAAAATGTTCTCTAATTCCAAGAAACGTAGGGTCCGTTAAAACTATTGCAACGAAATTTAAGTACACTCCTTCATTCGATTATAGTGCGTCCCAACTATACAGAATGATTCAAAAAAAGGTGACCCCGTCTCTAGGATAGGTAGAAAACTGAAAAATAATTGGAGTTAGTAAAAATGTTTCGTAATGCCGCGCCATCGCCATCCGTATTGAGGATACAGGGCGTTGAAGATGCTATTACATCCATGGAAAACTGACATTTATTGATAGTTATGACGTAAGTCAGCAATAATTATATTTTTCAAACCTTGTTATTTGTAAAATTACATACTGCAAATCGAAATGTATTCAAATTTTGAATACACCGACATGTTATTAAGCTAAGGCAAGTGTTTAGGAAACTAGTGCAGCTGTAACGCGTTATGCAGAAAAGTTTCCTGGTAGAAACTTACCAAGTAAAAATACATTTAGAGCCGTTGAAAGATGTTGTCGGGAAACGGCGAACCATTAATAAAGAAAATATTATCTTAGATTTAGTTGATCAAGATCCCAACAGCTAGCGTAAGGAACATGGCGAGACAAACAAATACTTCAAGTACTTGAAGTATACTTAAAGAGCAGCAGATATGTACATCATTATCATTACAGACAAGTCCAAGAGCTCTTGCCAGGCGATCTACCGGTTAGACTGGACTTTTGTGAAACATCACAAGAATGGACAGCCCTCAATCCAAATTTTTTAACTTATCCGTTTTCTCGATGAGGTCTCATTTACGGGACAATACATTTTTAACTCACATAGATAGATAGATAGATAGATAGATAGATAGATAGATAGATTTATTTGACCATTTTACAAAAATACATTGTTTATGGCAAGTCATGTAAATTGATGTAATTACTAGCTAGTAATAAAATATTAAAATAGTAATGGGTATAAAACATAGAAAAACACATAGTATTGTAAAAAACATAACACAAAAATTACATTTTGGACAAACATTCTGATAAGTACCTGTGAATATATTTCATATAAACTAATCACAACAGATACTACTGCTCTCAAAGGATTCAAAGTCTTTGACTGTATAAAAACAGTGACTTTTGAAAAAACTCATCAGCTTTTTTTTGAAAAGATGAGTATTTAATTTTTTTAGGTTTTCTGAAAGTCGATTATAGTGACTAATATTCACTGAATTTTTTTCCGTCATATATAGGTGATGTCTTGGTGGCCTTAACAATTTTGCATTCCTTGTATTATAGTTATGTATTATCGAGTTAGTTACATAACTACCTATATTATTGTGTATGAATTGTAAGCTATGATATAAATATAAATTTGTTACCGTCATGATCTTGTATTTAAGAAACAAAGGCTCACAATGCTCTCTGGGCCCAACACCCGCCATTATTCGTAGAGCTTTCTTCTGTAGACGGAAAATCAAAAAGCTATTGCTACTATTTCCCCAAAGTAAAATCCCATAGCTGATTTGTGACTGAACCAAGCTATAGTAAACTGACAGTAGTGTGTTAATGTTTGAAAATCTTTTCAGTTGCCTAAGTAAAAATAATTGAGATGATATTTTCTTGCACAAATATTCAATGTGCGATGACCAACTCAATGCACTGTCAATATGTAAACCTAATAGTTTAACACTATCACTTGACCTGTATAGTTTATTACTAGAAATAATCAATGTTTGTGACTTATTTTGGTTAAGTTTAAGGTTATTTGAGTTATACCATTGATCAACACTGTTTGTTGCTGTTTCTATGTCTAATTTAAGTTTAGAAAAATCTTTATCAGAATTATAGAGTGTTGTATCATCAGCAAACATTACAGTCCCAACTGGAGACATGTAGGGAAAAATATCATTAACATAAATGATAAACAGTAATGGCCCTAGCACGGAGCCTTGAGGAACACCATGCTCAGCTACCATCGGGGTTGATGATTCACCATTCATAAAAACATACTGTCTACGGTTTGTTAAGTATGATTTTATTAGTTCAAGAGGTGAACCCCTGATACCATAAAATTCCAATTTATCGATAAGAATGTTGTGGGATACACAATCAAAGGCCTTACTTAAATCTAACAGTCTTAGAACTGTATGTTTGCCTTGATCAAGGTTGTGGACCGCATCCCCAATTATTTTACAAAGAGCGTCTACTGTTGAATTTCCTTTACGAAAACCAAACTGACAGTGATTTAAGAGATTGAATTTGTCAAAATATGAACAAATTCTTTTTTTAAGCAAAATTTCCAGAATTTTAGCAAAAATACATATAATGGAGATTGGACGATAATTATCTATGCTGTTTGTATCACCACCTTTGTGCAAGGGAATAATTTTGGACAGTTTGAAAATATCCGGAAAAATCCCTTCAGCGAAGCATAAATTTATAAGTGAAGTTACGGGCTTAATCAATACATGTAAAGAGTGTTTTACCAACCTACTATTTATACCAAAAGCATCTGGACATTCGGAGGAACTTAGATTATTAATTGTCTCAGAAACCTCAGATTCAGTTACAGGACTTAGAAAAAAAGTAACATTCGGTTTATTTACAAAATTCAAATAATTAGATGTATCAACCTTATTTGGTGGGAGTGATGATAAAATATTAGCTGCTACGGTACTAAAATATCTATTAACTAAATTAACATCCAAACTAGAATGAGTGTCTTTTC
This sequence comes from Callosobruchus maculatus, assembly GCA_951848785.1. Lineage (NCBI taxonomy): Eukaryota > Metazoa > Arthropoda > Insecta > Coleoptera > Chrysomelidae > Callosobruchus > Callosobruchus maculatus. Next base: position 20,619 of record CATOUR010000087.1, on the reverse strand, counting down.
TATTCCTTTTCAGTTCATAATTTACTAGCCTCCAACTTGCTTTTGACTTGTTTTGTGAGCAGGTAATGTAATTATCATAACTTAGTTTTTTAGTGTGTTGAATGGCTTCCCTGTACTTTATCTTATACTTTTCGTAAACGAGTTGGTCAGATGTATTTTTTGTAACATTGTAGATAATTTTTATTGACCTTAGTGTATCCCTCATCCGACGTAAGTCATCATTAAACCATTTAACAGGCTGTTTATCAGAATTTTGTCTTTGCAAAGGAAAACATGTTTCTATTAGTGAGGCATAATTACTGACTAATTTTTCCGCTAGTAAATTAACATCCTGACAGTTATCAAAAATAGTCCAGTTTTTATCATTTAATCGTGATACAAACTTGTTAAGACCTGATGGATTTAATTTTCGAATCCATTTTCGCGGATGTTTATCCTGCAGACATTGCGAAACCTGTATATTGATGAATTGTCCCAAATGATCAGAAAGGCAACATTCAATTACCTTAGAATCGTAAAATTCTTCGTTCAAGTTGGTAAGTATATTATCAATGCAACTAGATGAGTTTTTTATTCTAGTGTGTTCAAAAATGGTTATTGCTATGCCATATGAATTCAGAATATGATTAAATTGTTGTAGAATTTTGCCATCGCAATTAAAGTTGATATTAAAATCACCCAAAATGATAATTTGTTTGTACTTGATCGATAATGAACTAAGTAACTCGTCAAATCTTTCAAAAAAAGTGCTAAGCTCACCAAGGCATGATCTATAAACTGAAACAACAATAGTTTTTTTGTTATTGACAGCAAATTCAATGGCACAAAATTCAGCATGTATTTCAGTACAATATATATCCAACTGAATGGGTTTAACATTAACAAGGATGTGACTGAAAATGGCAACACCACCATGTATAGCGTTTTTCCTGCAAAAATAGGATTGCAAACTATAATTAGGAATATTTATTGAATCAATGTTAGTTTGATTTAACCAGTGTTCGGAAAAACATAATACTGAGAAATTATTCTGTTCGAGAAAAAGTGACAATTCATCGATTAATACATAATACATACTAATTACGGTAATAACTCCACATTTGATTGTTCACTTTGTAAGGTTACTATCTATTAGAAATCTAATAAGCAACCACGTTTGGTTTTCTTCTTTAATGTTAGTGCGACCCTGAATGGTTCTGTCCTCAACATCTGGCACGCGCCGCTATGTCTTGTACAAAACATGGTTCTGGCCATTGAAGGAGATTCACGTTTTGAGGAATTAGGGTCATAAAATTACAGCAGGGTATAACACGAACGTGTTTAGTATACGGGATATTTTCTAGTAGTGACATGAAGCACAATGTTATGTTCGATGAGCCCATCTGAGAACAAAGCATGAAAGGTGGTCCACTGGCTTGAGCTCTTGAACCAATTGGATCGTATAGGTATGTAAATGCTAGACCTTGTAGAGAATACGTTGGAAACTGGCTCTTGATATAGCCAATTCAAGTAATCGACGTGTTGTTAACTGTTTCGGATCATATTTAAAGCTTTGCTACACAGATGCTAAATTCTCTGGTATATGATACTGTATTTTTGATGGATTACGAACGGAACCCTTTGCTCCGATTTGCTCACCCAAACACTGATTGTTGTCTCATTTGGACTTTTATCACAAAATGAACAAGAATCGCACGAAACGCATTTGTTATCTTTGTGCCATCTTTATATTGCATTTTAATATTCAATCGAACACGACCGCAGGACGACAATAAAATTGGCAAACACATAACTGGCAGTAATCAAAGATTCCGTCTTTTTGACAATGACTTATAATACTTATACTATTCAGAGCAATGACCCGTAATAAGTGTCGAGAAAGAAACCGTGTAATGCTTGGTATTTGAGTTGTAGAGACAGTTTGGAAACTTTCTTGTCATTGCACTATAACCCCAAAATGAGAGGGATCGGGGATCGAGGGAGGGTATTAAAACGTAAAAAGAATCGTTAAGCATCCGAATGAAATTACGGTAGCATTTTAGTACACGTACCAACTAATGTTCCAAAAAATCGTCATCCAAAATCTACGGACGGTTTGCGCTTACCGATTTTTTTTAAATGAAAATAAAAAACGCGACGAAACCGGTCGGAACTTGATGGAAAATTCTTCGTTTGTAGAAAACACAAAAAATACTGTCACCCGTTTCTGCTGGACAGTTTATGAGAAATTTGAGCTTAAATTTCGATTCTTTACGACATTTTCGTTAAAAATTGTTAATATTGTTTAAAACGGATGACTTTTTTATACATGTTCTTGGGAGGTCCAACTATATATAATACATAAGTAAAACATTTAGAGTGCCAAAAAGATGAGTACAAGCGTTGACAATTCAGTCTAACAAACAAATTTAAAAAATTTAATTTTTTTTTAAATTTTTTTACACATAAAACTACAATTTAAAAAAGTTAACTCGGCAAAACAATCAAAAATAAAAAATAAAAAGCCGGTACATCACATAAAAATATAATTTCTCCGCCCCCCGATTTTCAAAATTATAGGAACATTACCTACTACGACCCCAGCATAACGCTGCCCAAATTTCATCACCCTCCATGCATCGGTTACTGAGATTACGAGGGTAGAAAAACGCGACAGACAGACAGACAAACAGACAGACAGACAGGCAGGCAGGCAGACAGACCGACCGACCGACCGACCGACCACAGACTACATACTACAGACAGACAGACAGACAGACAGACAGACATACATACAGACAGACAGACAGACAGACAGACAGACAGACAGACAGACAGACAGACAGACAGACAGACAGACAGACAGACAGACAGACAGACAGACAGACAGACAGATAGACAGACAGACAGACAGACAGACAGACAGACAGACGTGGATTTTCGTTATGTGCACATCACAAAACGCCCAAAAAGCGTACACAATACTCCCCTCACCTATCGGTGTGGGAAGTAAAAACACAGCATTGTCCATAAAGTTCAGAGTTTCGTCACGCTTTTTTTATTTTCATTTAAAAAAAAATCGGTACGCGCAAACCGCCCGTAGATTTTGGATGAGGATGGGGTTATGGTAGCAATGACAAAAAAGTTTCCAAATTGCCTCTCGATCTCAAATACCAAGCATCATCCGGTTACTTTCTCGATACTAAAATTGCGTCATCGCCTTAACTATACTGTCCTGCGTCCCCGTTGGACAGCCCATTACATTTGCCGAATCAGTATAATCGCCTATTTTCAAATGCAGATCATATCCTAAATTTTGAGCCTATTGTTAGAGTAAAACTTACATCCTATGGTTGTCACCAAACCAAACTCCAATACCAGCTTTAGCACCTACTTTGCCATTATTCGAACAGGCGCCGTCCGTATAAACAACTACGTAATCGCCAGATTTTTGGAATCCTGCATCTCCTGAATCAGTTTCATCTGACTGTTTTTTCTTTTTGTTGGATTTAGCTACTGATGAAGCATCCTCCCTAAATATGAAAAAAATTCATCAAAAAAATAATAATAGTGAATTATCGCAACATACACATCTAAGCCGTCTGTCCCAGTTAGATCTAATACTTCAATGGGCGCCGAAGTATCGAATGCTTGTCTCAAGTCATACGAGGTAGACGCCCTTTTAAGTAGAGGGTTTTTTCTGGAAATAGTTTTTAAATGGTGATTGAACTATTTTAAAAATATTTTGTTCTATTATGATTTTTGAAAAACCGCTTCATCTCAAAGATACAGAGAGAAAAAAATCGCGCGAATACTATTTACGATATATTTAAATCGCAACTTTTTAAAAGAAATGCTAGCCGGCTTACTGGATGTTGTACCATTAGCATCAAGACGTGCAATTTGGTTTATGCACGATGATGCACCACCATATTTTAGTTTGATTGCTCGTACTTGCGAAATCGGATAATTGGGGTTTTGAATTAGAAAAAATATTTTTTTGTGATAAATGGAAATATCATATATAGGTTGTATAACAAAACTATTTTTAATCATTTGGTTCACAGAAAAATCGGAAAAAATGAAGGGTACCGGCTGGATTTGAACCAGCGTCTCCGGCATTCTAGGCCAGCGCCCTACCAACTGTGCTACGGTGTCCCGCACCACAGCCGATATACAGCGTCTATGACCCGGTGTCGGCTCCACCGACACCCACCACTCCCCCGTATCTCTCTGCGAACCATGCATTTCAGTCATCAAGAGACATCTAGTCGGCAGTTGGGTGAGTGTGAATCTCTCGCCACTATTTGCACGACAGGTCTTTATGCTGGCCTAGAATGCGGGAGACGCTGGTTCGAATCCAGCCGGTACCCTTCATTTTTTCCGATTTTTCTGTGAACCAAATGATTGGAATCATCTCCCTCTTGCGGAGTAAGCAAGCACCTTTCATCACATGAAATCCTGGCCGACTGAGGAGTCGTAGTTCAGTAGCATAGAGAGCTGTCGTGTAAATAGTGGCGAGAGAATCACACTCACCCAACTGCCGACTAGATATCTCTTGATGACTGAAATGCATGGTTCGCAAAGAGATACGGGGGAGTGGTGGGTGTCGGTGGAGCCGACACCGGGTCATAGACGCTGTATATCGGCTTGTGGTGCGGGACACCGTAGCACAGTTGGTAGGGCGCTGGCCTAGAATGCCGGAGACGCTGGTTCAAATCCAGCCGGTACCCTTCATTTTTTCCGATTTTTCTGTGAACCAAATGATTGGAATCATCTCCCTCTTGCGGAGTAAGCAAGCACCTTTCATCAAAACCATTTTTGTTTTCTTTTTTCGCAATAATTCAAAAGTTATATCAAAATAAAAAATGAAGTAAAGTTGATTGACTCAGTACTTCCCACACATTACGGTGATATACCTGTTTATTATTTTTACATAGCATGAAGCTATAGTCTGAGATCCCCTTGCAAACAAATCATTGCCAGACCCCCCCACCCTATTATCAAAACTCCCCACCCCCCAATTTCACCCAAACCCAAAAAAAGTATATAGTATAGAAGTATAGAATGATCAGGAACCCCCAAAATATCTAAAAACGAAGTTTGAGCTGTTTTCATATTTTTAGCTCTTTGATTATTGCTACTCTGCCACTGACACGATTTCTAACAGCCATACGCGTCTTATCATCACCACGGTAATAATATACTGTGTCAAAATTTCGTTAGAATCAATTTGATAGTTTCCACATTACAAAACACAATACTCGTATGTACACAGAAAATTCCATTAGTTTCGGTAATAGGTAAAGGAATGTTCGGATTGAACTAAAAAGGTGATTCATGTCGCTAGGTCTTCCTTCACATGTCAGTGGGCAGCCTAATATGAATACAACAAATTTCTCAGTTCTTCAACCCCCCACCCCCAAACCACCCCAATTTCACCCCCACCCAAAAAAAAACCGTAGAAAATGATCAAGAACCTCTAAAACGCTTAAAAACGAAGTATGAGCTGTTTTCATATTTTTTGTTTTTTTATTATTTATGGGCCGCTACTGGCACGATTTATAAAAACCATACGTATTTTCTATCCTCGCCACGGTAGTAATACTGTGTCAGAACTTCAGTGTAAACAATTCAACAGTTTCCTCGCTACACAGTACTGAACGATCTGAAGCAATACTCGTATGTTTACACCAGAAAGAATCCTAAATCCGGTTTCTGCAATAGGCAAATGTTCGGATGTGCCTAAAAAAGTTATTTATGTCGCTAGGTCTTCTTTCACAGGTCAATGGATAGTATATTATAAATGCAACACATTTTTCAATTTTACAACCTCCCACCTCCCAACCACCCCAAATTTCACCACACCCAAAAAAAGTAGAAAATTCAGGAACATCTAAAATGCCTAAAAACGAAGTTTGAGGAGTATTTGAAATTTTTTGTTTATTTGCTAATTACTCCGCCGCCCATGCACCGATTTTTAAAATTATAGCAGCATTGCCTACTACGACCACACAGCATGTTGATGCACAAATTTCATCACAATCCATGCAGCGGTTACAGAGATTACGAGGACAGAAAAACGCGTACAGACAGACCGACCGACAGACAGACAGACCGACAGATAGACAGACCGACGGAAATGAGTGAACTGGATTTTCGTTATGTAGACGTCATAAAACGCCCAAAAAGCGTATTATCTCAAAATCGAAAATTTTCGCGATCACAATACTCCCCTCACCTATCGGTGATGGAAGTAAAATGGGTTTTAGAATACAGTACCAAAAACACGCCGACGGCTTCCGAACCCGTGTGACGTCACAAGGGTGGTCACGATGCTCCTTTAACCAACGCGCGTCGTCTTACTCCGATAGTAGATTCTACATTCCCAACCAATCGTGAGAATACTTGCAAGTAATCTGCAATCACAATCTGCAACATAGACGATGAATGAAGTTTACAGCTCGAGACGAAGTCTACGATCGACATAACCATCTTTATGAATGTTTGAAATTAGATGAAATCCAGCAATAAAGTACCTAATCAAATATGTTTCGTTGAAGCGATCTCCTCTCCAACGCCGGATAGCGCAGTGGTTTAGAGTGCTTTTTTTATTTTTTTATACCGAAAAATTTATTGATGTCTTTTACTCATGTTACACACATTTTTTTCTACCATCGACATATGTTTCTGAACCATATTTTATTAGATATTTTACAAGTACAACAAAATTACGAATAATTTTACTTTTTTGGATTAATTTCATTTTGATATCGCAATCAGAGCAATTGGGGATTGATATTGACGGACAAGCTTCATTTCCACTAATTTCTTGAATGGGGTATTTTCCGAACAAAATTTTATGACGGAATATTGATTTTACGTCCCCAAAAACTATGTAACGAACATTTTTACGTTTTATTGTGAACGCGAAGTGGGTTAAAATCCCCTCCAAAGTTCAAACATAAAATTACGCGCCAAAGCTGTAAAGTAATAAATCTTAGCGTGACGTAATAAGTCCTTCGTGGTGCTATCCTTAGAATGTGACTCTACTTTGTCGTCTGACCTCCTTTTCTCCATCTACAAACATAACCTCCGCTTCGAATTGACATTGACAGATATTTGTTTACATCATTTCATTATGGTTAATTTAGATACCGTGACAGTCGTGAGACCAGGGCACTAGTGACAGGCTGTTAAAGAATGACGAGTAAAATTGTGAAAAGTATAGTATAGGACATAGAAAACATTCTCAGAGTAAACTGCTAATGACATAATAATGCAAAAAATGGAATTGCAGTGTAATATAACATTTATAGTCTACAAACATGAACTTTTATTCAATTAAAAAGAGGGAAACTAAATAAACATAATACATAAAATTAAGTTTACATCCTCTATATGTAGAAAAACTAGGCAAAACGTTAACAACGTGACAACCTTGAATCTACGCATAATTCAAATTAATATAGTCACATCCTATCTACATCCGGCATAAAACTGACTTTTGATTGGTTGATTTCTTAGGCGGGAGGTTTAAGAGATTTAAATGAGCTATTTTCAAAGTCAAAGGGATGATTTTCAAACTCTATCTTTACTCCACGTGGGCAGAAAAAAATTGAGCAAACAGTGCCATCATTACAAAATAGATACAAGCAATCCATTTCAGCCATTAAACAGGCAATATTAGCAAGTTGGAAAATACCCGATTCTCCACTCCGGTACTTAGTTTTTGCACTACTTAACATGGGTGAAAAGCATAACAATACATTTTTTTGATACAAAAAAAAATAAACAAAATGTTGCCAACGGCTGTGCTTCGAACCAACACCAGCTTGAGTACAGATTCATCGTCTAACACTCTAAACCACTGCGTCATCCGGCATTGCGGAGGAGATCGCTTCAACGAGACATATTTGATTGGGTATTTTATTACTGGATTTTGTAATCTAATTTCAAACGTTCAAAAAGATATTTATTTCGATAGTAGACTTCGTCTCGAGCTGCAAACTTCATTCATCGTTTATGTTGCAACAGATTACATTAGTTGCAAGTATTTTCACGATTGGTTGGGAATGTAGAATCTACTAGCGGAGTAGGACGTCGTTGGTCAAAGGAGGATCGTGACTACCCTTGTGACGTCACGCGGGTTCGGGAGCCGTCGGCGTGTTTTCGGTACTGGATTCAAAAACCCATTTTTATTTTGATATAACTTTTGAATTACTGCGAAAAAAAAAAGAAAACAAAAACAGTTTTGCTATAATATAAAACTTATAACTATATGATCTTTGGTGTTTGAAAGAATTGAGCAATAAATGATGAGAAGATTACATGCTCGTATCCAAGCTGGTGGAAGTCATTTTGAACTTTCATTGTAGATTAAGCAACTTACCATGTGATTTTTGATAATAAAATGTTGTAGCTCTCGCAATTTTTTTCATCCTGTTTCTTTGAAATAAAGCCGTTATAAAAAAATCATCAAACATATGCAACAACTTATTCTTGAAATAATTCAAATAATCATCCTTTACATTTTTGGTGCATGTTTACCAAACACCTTGTATATCAAATTTTGAAAAAAAGGTTTTTGAATTCAAATATCTTCAAATGCATTTCCTATTCAGTAAAATGACTTGACCAACAATGCCGAAGTGACATCCGCAAAATTGAAAGACATTTCGGTGGAAACAATTGCTGACTGAGATGCCTCACGTATTGGAGTGATTGAAAGTGTATCTTCGGAAGTTACTAGCGTGTTGGAATTTTTCATTTCATCAGGTACATCAGAAAAGTTCACCACCGTTATCTCCCTTATATCTCTTAAATTTTGAAATTAGAAACAGCCAAGCACATTTTCATGAATATTATCAGCTTCTCTGGTAGAAACACTAAATTCCAGATAACTTACTTCTTACAGTAGGCATTCAACCAACCATTACCAACCATAGAGGTATCTATGTAAACCAACCTGAGAGTATCGGTTTCTTGTAATTTTTCATCATCTGAATCACTTTCATTTGACTGTTTTTTCTTTCTGTTTGATGTAACTGTAGATGAAGAATCTTTCCTAAAACATGATTAAACCACTTCGTTAAATAAAAACGAAACTGCATAAACACTATAATTTCATCAGAACAGATGACAATGTGCAACATAATAGTTGTCAAATTTTGAAATCGGAAATAACCATGCACTCTACAAAAGTGGGTACAACCGACACAATCAAACAATCGTATCAGCGAGGCGTGTTTCCAGCTGCATGGAAGATAGGCTGTGTACAACCCATTCCTAAGCCAAAAAAAAACAATCCTATCAATTATAGACCTGTAGCTCTTCTCAGCATCGTGTCTAAGGTTATGGAGACTGTCTTTAACACAGATCTCCTGAAACAACAATAACATCATAAATGATCACCAGTATGGCTTCCGTAAGCATAGGTATACGGGTGACCTCCTGGCCTACGTCACCCACTTGTTGAACAGAGCAATTGAAAATCATGGCAAATCCCGTGTTGTTGCACTTGACGTATCGACAGCCTTCGATAGAGTGTGTCATGAGGGACTTCTGGTCAAGTTTGTTGCTTATGGACTACCACCTGGCCTACGCCAGTGGCTCAATAGCTTTTTAAACGACCGATCTCTGTTTGTTGTAGTCGGAGGCTGTTCATCAGACGTAATTTAAATTAACGCAAGTGTTCCTCAAGAGTTCTGTCCTATCCCCTACACTGTTTCTGATGTACATCAGCGAGCTGCTGGAAATAACAGGCAAGCCACTATCATCCCATGATACGGTACATCGGCGACAGCAACATGTCTTACAGATCAACGTAGATATCAAAACAATTGTCGAGTGGGGATTAGTAAATAAAGTTCAGTTTAACGTACAGAAAACTCAGATAACAATACTGACTAAGAAGTCTCATGTTGGATCACCCAATAGTCGACTCACCTTCCGTCAAGCTTTTGGGGATCAACATCAACAATAACATGTCCTGGCACGACCATGTCGTCGGTATTGCTAAAACGGCATCCCAGAGGCTTGGAGTTTCGTTCGGCAGTAGGAAGCTGTATACACCAGAGCAACCACTGCTGCTCTACAAGGCACACATCCGACCATCGTTGGAGTATTGCTCCTATGTGTGGGGATGCGCTCCAAAGCACTCTCTAAGCTTCTGGGCACTTTCCAGAAGAGAGCAATTAGACTAATCGATACGCCTAACCTCACAAAGGACCTTCACAGCCTGGAATATCGAAGGAGGGTGGCTGACCTGTCCCTGTTTTAGAGATTCTATCAAGGAAGATATTCGAGTGAGCTCTCCTAGATAATAACACCGGAGGCCGTCCGAACGAGGAGTACTAAAGAGGCTCGGCCTGCTCATCCTTATCAGGTCGAGTTTCCTACTCCCCGAACCAGTCTTCTCCATCATTCCTTCTTTTGGAGAACTTTGATGCTGTGGAATGAACTGTCGGGGAATTTGTTTCCCGACGGCTCAATCTGCAGCGTTTCAAATCTAACGTGCACAGCGCTTCTACAGCGCCATAAGACTTTCAGCCGTTGCGTTCAGTAGAAGTGTATTTTCTAGCCAAATTTAAACCTCTTTTTCCTCCATAGACATACACCATAAACTATTTTTTCGGTAGCGCGGTTTGCAGCTATGTTACAATCTTTCGGTTTGCGTCATGACATAAAAAAAATTGACGATCTCTATCTTTCACTCCACTCTAATTTGACCCTCTCGAAATACGAAATAGTGCAAAATTTTCGGGTACATGTAAAACAACTAAAAATAAAGTTTGAGTAGTTTCAAAATTCTTCGATTTTTTGATGATTACTTCTCTATCGTAAGCTTTTCAAAAGCACTACATTTTTTCATCTTCGTTGTAGTATGAATACGGTATAACAATTTAATATCAACAAAGGTAGTAGCCTCCAAGTTACAGTATAATACATTCTCAAAAACACAACTACTCAAAACATAATTATTTGAGCTTAATGTAAATGAACAATTATTATTTTATCATATATATTAATCATAAATTATGTTGAAATACTTACCGTTTTTTATATTTTTTGTACATAGATGCACCTTTTTCAGCAAGTGCGTCAGCATGTTCATCTTCAAAATAGACCTAGAAAAGATTGTTAGAAAATCGTTGTTTATAAAATGTTGCTGTGGTGATCAATGATCTCACAAATATTGTATCCTTTCTTTCTGGAAGGAATAAACCTGTTAAATATACTGACTGCAATCTATTTCAGTAGCTCTAAAGTGGGTGACACACGTACGAACTTTAAGTACGCGGTTTTTAAGTTCGCGAACTTACTCGGCTCGACGTCGGTGACACACGTGAAGCTGAAATCACTCATTTTGGTAATTTTCCTAAATAAACAACTTTTAACAAACGCCAAACACAACAAGCGTTGCGCATCGATGGCCTGACGAAAAAAGTGGTGGCTCGCGGCTCGCAGTACGAGCCGAAACTCTCGTAAGCAAGACTTCAAACCAGTTCGATCGCCGGCGGTTCGCGCGATGGTTTTAAAGTACGCGTACTTACTTGCTCGTACGTATATCACCCCTTTGGTCTTAAATGTATTAAAAACGTTATGAATAAATTAACAGTTTTTTTACTCGGTAGAAACAGTCTAAGTTAGCATCTTGCCAAGAATAGAGAGATGGATTTTACGCTTTTTAGATACACGTTAAACACTTCACAGTTATGCTGTCAAAATTCAGCGTTCTCCCATCTTAAGAAAAGAAAGTCCTAATTTGGGTCTGAATCCTTGATTTTCATTTCATTGTTATCCATAATCCATTAAGAATTGTGAAAGCGGAGTTCTATTCTATTAAGTTTATGATCCAGCTTTGCTTCCGAATCTCACGTCGATCTCAGCGTAGAAAGATTTATTTCATAGCGGAGAAAAAGTAATTGAAACTTATTTAAAATTTTTTGATTCTTAAGCTTCTACTTGGAAAGTAACATAGAAAACGAAGTTTAGTTGATTAACTCAGTACTTCCCACAAATTACGGCGATACGATTTAATTAGTTTCCCATAGTGAAGCTATAGTCTGAGATCCCCTGGCAACCAAATCATCGACCGCCCGCCCGCAAAAAAAACATCCAACACAAAAATTCTCGTAAACAGTTTCTTGCATATTTCTCAGTAGGAGTTTTTATTCTGCGATCTTCAACTAATCATATGACATGTCGATTTTCTGATATTTAAATACAGATTATATTACCAGTATCAATCTTTAAACGGCAATGAAATGCTCTGGGGTTTCTCAACCACCCTAACCAAGACCCATTTTACCACTCAAAAAGAGTAATAAATGATCAGAGATCCCTAGAGAAAACAGAGTTTCAACGACTTTCATATTGTACTATTTCTTTTTCAAATTAGTTTCAGTACTACTAACACGATTTTCAAAAATCGTAAGACTTCAGTATCTTCTACGGCTCACGGTACGGTTTAGAAATTTCATTGATATCGGTTTAGTAATGAGAATGAGCTACACACATAACAGAATTATCTACAACAATATAATTTCAAAAATAATCTTTTGTCTGAGGTAGGGCAGCATTCGGATAAAGCCGAAAAGCGTAATACGTCGCTCCTTTACAGGGCAACGAAGGACCATTACGAATACAAAAAAAAATCACTTTCAAAACCCCCACCCCGAAAATTGCTCCAATTTTACCCCCTGTGAACAAAATGTGGAAAACGATCAGGAACCCCCAAATCACCTTAAAACGAAATTGACCTGTTTTTATATTTGCAGTGTTTTCGTATTGCTGCGAAGCTACTGACACGATTTCTAGAAACCATAAGCGATTTCCATCCTCGCCACGGTAATAATATAGTGTCAAAATTTCATTACAATAAATACAATAATTACCAGGTTACTCAATATCTAAGGCAATAGTCGTATGTACACAAAAGTCCCTTTTTTTGTAATAGGCAAGTCAATGTTCGGATGGACTTAAAAAAGTGTATTATGCTGCTAGGTCTTTCTTTCTTGGATCAAGTGACAAATACAAGTTTTCCAGTTTTATAACCTCTCATCCCCCAACCACTCCAATTTCACCCCTACCCAAAAAAGCAGAAACAAAAATAAATATGATTTCTAGTGGTTTTACTTGAGTATTTATCTGTATGATTACCGAAACGTTGTGATGGAGGCTATATCCCTATAGGGTATCAATTGTTTCTGAAACTCACAGCACACTTGTCATAATACTTGCTTTACTGATATCTTCGATTTGAAAAAAGTTGAATTTTGCGCTAACTTTTTAAGAAGTTCGTCCTCTATCGATCTATGTTAAATAAGATATTGCAAATTGCATTTAAAATGTTCCTTATAATGGACTTGTATAATTCTTATGTAACAGATTATTAGGTAAGAACAGCCCTTTCAAATCAAACCTAGCTTGTTTAATTCCCCAACTACGACAACGTACAAGATAGAGCAAACCACGCTTAAAAAAATGCCCACTCTACATGAAGGTAGAATTTATAGTATTATTATTTATTTTTTCTAATTGATCGTTACAGTTGCGCCCCCTAGCGGCGACTTGCGAAAGTAAAAAATTATCTCCAGCGATTTCTCTTAGCCGCTTTACCTAATATATTTTGTTCCAAATTATATGTTTAACGGTTACTGAGATATTGCCGGTGTCCATCCTTAGTAGGCCACCCTGTACAGGTCTCTGGTTTATCAAACTAAAGATAAAAATCTCGGTTTCAACGATGATGGAATTAAATGTCAAATTAGCAGAACTGCGTGATTACTAAACATGTTTTCTGGAGGATACTTCAATCTTCGAACATTACGCTAACAGATATAAAAATTAAAATGTTCTTTCCACCATTCAAACCAATAACAGAGACCTATAGTGTTGAAGCATCTTGATTACAAAAATATTTCCTCACCCATAGTACATCATCAAACTGTCTCGCACACTTGTTCAATTCTACCAGACTTTCTTCATTTTCAACATTACTACCAGAGTTTTTAGCTTTTAAGCTTTCTACTCCCAAGGTCATACACTTCATTATGAGCTTTGAACTCGTGTGAAGTTTCACCTTTCTTGTTCCTAAAATCAAAATGAGTGGTGAACACTGGTTGATCCCCTTTCAATACCTCAGATCTCCAGACATCGAAAAACATTCAGGTCTTCAGTACATTGCATTGACTAACTGAAGATTTGGGCGGATTCTCTATTAATGAGGTTATAAAAAATATAGGAAATGCCTAATCGACACTGATAGTCGCTTCATTGTGTACGCGTTGGCAAAATAAGTGATATCCTGTAGTGAGCAACTGGTCACTGTCAAAACCAATACCAAATTTAGAAATAGCCAAAGAGATAAAGACGTCTAGTGGTGGATGTAGAACCCAATGTTGTATGTGTGCCCGTGGTAACCAGATTCTTTTACATGCATGTGTACCAACTCAGAGAGAATGAAATCAAAACACAGAAATGTTATGATATGGTTTTTTTATTATTTGTTTCTTAACATTTGTTTTGGTATTTATTAATCATGAGTGCTGAGTGTTTATGATATGATTTTTATTACTTGATTCTTGTATTTATCAAATCATGAGTGCTTTGTATTTCATATATTTTGCTGGTGAAGTATTTATATTTATATATTAAAATATACGATTCAAAATGTCTTAATAATAGTGGTAAACTGGCTCTTGCTATTGATATTTGTATAATAAAGAAATGGTTATAAACATTCACAGTCTAAATGATAAATAATAATAATAATAATAATACATGGTGGGCTAGATCTCTGTTCAACGTCAGGGAGATTAAATATGGATAGGATGTGGAAAATGTAAAATATCAGCATATATAAATAAATAAATATAACCAACCATATAAAGGAGTAAATACAGGGGGTAAATGGAATAGGGTATATAAAATATATACATAGCATCGCAAGCATAGCAGCATAGCAAGCATAACAGCATAGTAAGCATGGTATCTAAGCGCCATAAATAGATCAATAAATTAAATATAAACAATAAACAACATATAAAAGGGCTGGTTAGAACGTATGGTACGTGTGAACGCGTGAATCATTCCCACTTCCACTCTGGGTAAGTGATTAGGTATTCCGGGGACAGTCACCCTGGTTTCCACAACCATAAAATAAATATCGTATATACATAAGGAGTCAGTAAAGGTTGAAATAGATACACCTAAATAAGACAGAGTTGTCTCTGTTCACCGTCAGCCTGCAATACCTCAGGACCTAATACCTAGAGTAGACGTAAATCAGAGACCCAACGCCACATAATAAAGTCGTCTTAAAAGCCGAATGTATAGTATACATTGTGAAACACTTTACAAATTGTAGCCAGACCACATTAGTTAATAATACAAACTCAAAAGACAACGTACCTGCAAATATTTCAGTAAGACGTCCCAAAAATAATGCCTTGTTTTCTTTGTCTCCAGCTTATTGCCGTTTTTTTTAAAGCAATCCCCGCTCGTAATCCATAAAACAAACTATGGCAAACATTAGCACGACCCACTACTTTATTCAAGTGACAAAACCCAAAAGCATCACAAAACAGTATCTTTAACTGTGAACACGGATTGAAAATTAACACGGAATTGGTTGCTCTATGAAAAGTCACTCATGATCTGACAAATAACAAAATATCTGAACAATATATGATGTAGTAATAATCAAATACATTACTTATCTGAACTTCATCGACTAATTCAAGTTTTATAAATCATCCGTCGATGCCGTCAATGTCAAACTTCGGTCACGTGACCGCTAAAGGTGCGTTCCAACGTCTGGCAGCCAGGAGCGTATTCCGGATCACCACAATCCTTTTTTGTAAACGTCCAGTAAATGATCTCTACTATAGAAGATGCCAAAAAATAGTTTTGTCACGTGATCAAAAACTAATACCTCATTGGGTGACACAAGAAAAGATACTATATTTGCTCCAATTTCCACCCCCAAAATTATAATTCTCTACTACTGCCCAGTTCCGATATATTGCTTGTCTTAATCGTCGTGGGACACCGTTTTTTAGTGCTTCTGAAATTTAATTGCTCCACTATGAATCTGCTGTCTTATTTATAAGTAGTTTCGTTTTGCCTATTGTTTTTATTAAATTGGATCGAATTATAATGTTGTGTATGGTCAGTTCTCTATGTCTTCATTACCTACATTATGATTGAGTTCATAAAAGAAATGTAAAGTCAAACACTATGTCAAAATATGAATATGAAAAAAATACATACCACAATCTTTAAGGAGGCGTAGCGCATGTAAGCAAGCTTGAATGTCAGCATTATTTTTTGTAGCTTTACCTACTACAGGTTCAGCTATATTCCTGAAAAAAAGTATGATAATCATTGAAATCCATACGTACCATTGCAAACAGAAAATCATGTAAAGTTAAATAAATCATTTTGAAAATAATACAGATTTTAGGAATGCGATCACGCAATTTATATTGTATGTAAAACTCCAATGGAACAAAAACAATCTGTGTTGAGGCAGGGTTGCAATAGAGAGTATTTTTTAGAATCTCATATGTGGAAGACAACATCTGAAGTCTAACAAGTTTTTCATTTTGAGCTATCTGTCAACCACTAGGCTAGGTGATACGATCAAACTTTCGCAGATCATTTACTAACAGATAGCAGGAGATTCTTTTTTCTTGTGTCCGGTCATCGGTGTCGGAGCCTTTAAGGGGGTAAAATACGTTAATTTTTATCGACAAATCACCCTCAAAAGTAGTTTTTCTCCCACCATAATAAAAAGGCAGCCATTTTGATTTTTGTTTAATTGATGCACGAGTGTTGTACTAATTTAGCCATAGTTACCTAAGTAGAGACAAACACGAAATATCAGGGTGAAAAATTGTTAAAAGAAAATAATTTGTTTGTTAATTTGTTGCGTGTTTTACAATTTTAGTTTTTCAAAAAAATCTAAGCTGTTTCCTAAAATATATAGCTATACATTTTAGCCCTAAGTAAAGTAGTTTAGACGCTATGATGGTTTGAATGTGACCCTCCATTGTCTAATCCGGCAATAAAGAAGGCAACTAAACAAAATGCTTAATGGTCACGACATTTATTTTGGGAAAAAAGAAACAAATGTTACAACCATTGTTCAAAACGTCCTACTTGGTGTTGCAGACTGTTGATCTTACTGACACATGTTGCGTAGAGCGACCGATCATGGCTTTGTCATTCTGCTTCATTGTACAAGTGGGGTCAAGTCCGGTGAATGCCATTTAAATGAACGATACACCAATAAACAAAATCCCGAGGCTGGACCATCAAGTTCACCTCAACCTGAGTCTGCAGCTGGGGCTGGACAATGTTCACCTCAAGCTGCTGCACAGACCGAGGCTGGACGAGAGGGATCACCTCAGACACAACACAAAAAACAATGGCCAAAGCGTCGCCGAGTTTGTGGCGCTGAGGCTAAAAGAAGAAGGAAGGCGAGGCAGGCAAAAGAGGCGGCATCCACAGGAACTACCTCCTCCTCCTCCTCAGCCTTCAAAACTACAGGAGAAGGCGCCCAGTGAGTCAGGTGGCAAAAACCTCGCCTCCAAAAGAGGCCAGGAGGTAGCGACACCTGGGAAACGCCTTCACCCAAGCACCTCCACAGAGGGCACGCCGAGAAGGATTAAGAAGGTTCGCAGTGACACAAAAGCCGCTGCACCTTCCCAAACCTTCGCGGAGGCAGCCTTAAAGCATCGTAAGGTTGCCATAATAGATAAGGATAACCCCTACGGCAAGGTCTCTGTAGAGCGGGCAAGCCTTATCAAAAGACGGCTAATGAAGGAGCTGCACAAGTTAATCTTGACGCCCTCCAGCAGCCAAAACAAAGTGCCGACATTCAAGTCGTGGACTCACTCTGGTGAGATCATCAGGATCGTCTGTGACGACGATGGGGCACTACATTGGCTTTCTGGGGCTGTTAAAAACCTTAGGCCATGGGAGGAAGCGTCACTGGCGGTCGTCAGTTTGGACAAGCTCCCAAAGCTCACCAAAGCCTCTCTTTGGGTCCCGGAGGATGACGCTACCGCCACCTCTGAAGACCCGGAGAGGGTGCTGCGGCGGCTGACGGTGCAAAATCCGGAACTGTCGGTAGCCAAGTGGTGCACCTTCCACCATGAGGTCAAGAAAAGTCCTCCAGGACACCTGTTCGTCTTCGGTGTTGGAGACGAGGATATGGCTGTCCTAAAGAAGAGGTCGATGAGGATGAGCTATGCGTTCACCTCATTGACCATCAGAGCCTCCAGTAATAGGACGGGAGCTTCTGCAGAACCAAGGACCTCGGATGAGGGTACATCCAACACCGAGGCCCCCTTGGAGAACGCAGAGGGTCCCGAACATATGGACGCCATCCCTCCTCGGGCGGAGGAGGAGATGGAGTCCTAAAGAGGCAAATCTATGACATCTGAGCCATGGGCAAGGACGTCATAAAAAAGGTAAATATCCTTCAATGCAACCTCCAACACGGTAGGTCGGCGACAGCAACTTTATGCCGTCGACTTGGTGTGCTGGAGGATGCAATAGCACTAATCCAAGAACCTTGGATCATAAAGACCAGAATAACAGGTCTAAGCTCACTAACTGGTCCAATTTTCAGCTTACCAAGCAACTTACAACTCAGGACTGCAATATATGTACCTAGGAAGATTAAAGCCACCCCAATGGCACAATTTTTGTACCTCCGATTTAACTGCGGTTAGATTGGAATGTCCATGGGAAAGAGTCAACAGCAGGGCGTTGGTCCTAGCATCGGTCTACCTTCCTTCAGATGCAGCCACCACCAAAAGAATTGGAAGAGCTAGTAGACCTTTGCCACAACCAGAAATTGGAGCTTGTCATTGGCTGTGACTCGAACTCCCACCATCTGGGATGGGGCAGTAAGGACATTAACTCTCGAGGTAAGTCTCTTTATGACTATATTGTTAAGAAGAATTTACGAATCTTAAATAGAGGCACGGAACCGACTTTTATTAACGCCCACAGCCAAACTGTCATAGACATTACGCTGGCAACAGCCAAAATCTCCAATAAAATTCTGGACTGGCAGGTGTCAGAGGACATTTCGATGTCTGACCACCGCTGGCTGAATTATACTTTAAGTCTGGAACCCAAAACTCTCGTAAAGTCTCGCGACCCGAAGAGGACTGATGTAAATCTCTACAATCGACTCTTAGAAGGTGCTCTGCGTAACGAACAGGTTTTGACTCCGTGCACTAACGAAGAATTGGAAAGATATACAATATCTATCCAAGATAAAGTAAGTTATGCTTATAAAAAATCCTGCCCCATAAAGATGGCCCAGGAAGGCGGCAAAACCAATATTTGGTGGTGCAGCGAACTGGAACACCTCAGGAGAGCAGCAAGAAGAACTTACAACAAAGCAAAACGTACCAAACTCAAAAGGATTGGGACTTGTACCAATCCAACATCAAAGAGTTTAAGAAAGTCTGTAGACAAGAACAGAGGGCTGCCTGGAGAACCTACTGTGGAAATAGAGGATTTCCCACAAGCATCCAGAATGCAAAAAATGCTCTCTAAAGATCCACATCGGTGCATCGGCATTCTAAAAAGGGAGGATGGAAGTAAAACTCCAACCTCCGGGATAGTGCCGAGCTCCTGATGGACACACACTTCCCTGGTTCAATTGTCACTGCGACGTCGAACTGGATGGAAGACATTAACACACCCTCACCGATTGACTGGCAATTCACCAGAGAAATAATCAGTGAGGAAAAGATAAACTGGGCCATATCCTGCTTCTCCCCCTTCAAATCACCAGGGCCAGACGGCATATGTCCAGCCCTACTTCAATGTAGTCTGGATCATCTTATGCCGCACTTGGTGGGAATATTCGGAGCCTCCTTGGCTCTAAAATATATTCCCAAAAGGTGGAGAGAGGTGAGAGTGGTCTTCATACCTAAACCAGGTAGGATGGACTACACCCTACCGAAGGCATTCCGACCAATAAGCTTAACATCGTTCTTTCTCAAGACGATGGAACGGCTATGCGAGAGGTATATAAGAGATGAGGTACTAATTCATTTCCCACTTCATCCAAATCAACATGGATACACTCCAGGCAGATCCACCGACTCGGCACTACATCAAGTAGTTGGCAGAATTGAGAGACCACTGGACAACAAAGAATCCACCCTTGGTGTATTCAGAGACATTGAGGGAGCGTTTGACAAAACTACATTCCCAAAAATTAGCCAGCAACTCCAGGCTAGGAACGTGCCTAGCACTGTAAGCGAATGGATACTCAGCATGCTCTCCAACAGAGCAATAACAATCAACGTAGGGGACATTTCTGTTAAAGGTGTTGTTACCAGGGGTTGTCCGCAGGGAGGTGTTCTGTCACCACTGCTTTGGAACGTGGTTCTGGATACCCTCATCAATCACCTCAACAGCAATGGGCACGACACAATAGCATATGCGGATGACATAGTCATCCTGCAAACAGGTAGATTTGAGAACACATTGGGTGAACGCACCCAAGTAGCACTCAAATCAATAGAAAAGTGGTGTCTAGAACACTCATTGTCCATCAATCCCAAAAAGACTGAGATGGTTCTGTTCACCAGAAAAAGG